>JARDYH010000004.1:189994016-191227944 GCA_029215795.1 Anniella stebbinsi
TTTCACCTAGTTTGTATTGAATCTTTGGGGATGATTGGTTTCTAATTGGTGGTGAGGCTGTTAAATAAGTGTGTTTGGTCACAGCTTTAGAGGGGCAATGAGGGTGGGTGATTTGTTCATCACGGCAACAACCCACTGTGCGCTGGATTCACACATCACAATAAGCCATGGCGACTGACTGTCGAGGATTAAATATTCACAATGGTCCCTGGCATGTGGCTTAAATAAGTGATAGTGGGTTGCAGCAACCATGCAAACCGGACCATATAGTAATTTATCAGCAAGTGCCTGGTGGCATCAGGGTATAAGGGGTTTCCCTTGACTTGCCAGACAGAACTATGGGTCTCAGACCATGGGGAAAAAACCCTTTGGGCCTCAAATGGATCATACACAGAAAATTATGGGATTTGATGGGGTTTTGGCTCAAGAGGGCACCCCTCAACACCTAGTATGAAAAGCTGATAATTAAGATTAGCAAATAGCAATTTCTTCTCTCTTTCTCTCACTCATCAGTCCTAACAGTTTAGTGTTAAAGACTTTGGCTTTATTTCTTTTTTAAAAGTTTGACAAGTTGCCTTCATAACAGGGTAGACAGAAACAAAGAAGGATAATAAGCAGATCCAATTAGAACAATAGTTGAAAAATGGTTTAAGATGAGATGATACTAATGCTGTACAGATTTTTTTAAAAAAAAAATCCATTGCATCTGTGTTTCGTGGATTATCTGATGTCTTTCCTTTTGTCATCTGCTCTTTGATGGAATCTGACTTTTTTAGGGATGAATGAGAATTTTGGTCCACTTGTACTAATGTTTGTTAACACCACTGCAGAATCCATAAATCAGATTTATAGAAATTTGAACTCATATGATTCCGTTGTAGATTTCTCTGAAATCCTAAAATGATACCAACTGTAAGTTATACTCTGCTTTTTCACCAGAGAGTTTTCTCTATTACTGGACACCAGCTGTTTCTACATGAGGCATTTATTATGCACTCGTGATTGGTCACTCACGGAAGTTCACAGGTCTTATACATGACATCATCATTCTTCAAGGCACCTTCCTCTCTTTGCAAACTTTATCACAGATTTTTTTCCTATGACGACGAATGTCTGCCAGTTTCCCTCCTCCCACTATAAACTGTGATAAATCTATGGTGAACTGATGAAATGGCATGTTATCACAGCAACAGCACAACAGCATCTAATGGCTTTATGATGAAACATATAGCACTTGCCTAGAATGTAAAAAAAGTAAAAAAAAATGTGGAAAGGAGCCAATTGTAATCCCACAAGGAAACTGGAAGCCCCAGTAAAGTTGCAAGATTCTAGCTTCACATGAAGAAGCCCTGATGCTTGATGAAACTATGCAAATCTCCAGTGTCAGCTATATTGGCAGTGGGGGCAGGGGAGAAGCAGTATAGTTCTTGAGATTTTGCTATGAGGAAGAAGCAGAAGTTTATATTATTCCCAACTATGTCTCTAGCCCAGCCTTCTTCAACCTGGTGCCCTCCAGATGAACTGCCACACAATTGACCGTCTTGGGCACCAAATTTGAGAAGGCTGCTCTGGCCAATTACAAATGGTGGATAGATTTCAGATGCTCAGTTGTTCTTCTACAGATTCTTTCTGGATGTTTGTGAAAAAAAAGAGATAAACAAGGATTACAAATATACTTGAAAAGCAAAGTTACCACAGAAGTTAGTAACTATTCTGAATGGAGAAAACTATGCAAGCTTAGAGTATTCATTTTCTGTAGTTTCTGGACTCCCACAAGTTTTCTTCTTCTTGTCGTACATTGTTAAAACAGGAAATCCAAAACCCAGTCAATTTGGATTATAGACAATGCTAATTCTCACAGTCCAGATCCAGACTCCCTTTCTTCAACAACAACAACAACAACAACAACCTCTCTGAGGTATGTTAACTGCTCTAAGATGTTCTGTATCTGCACAAGAGAGGACAACATTCTGAAGACATCTTTAGTTTGGCTTCAAATGGTTCTGCTTTAACATATTTTATGAATCAAAAGCATTTCAACCACTAAAGAAACAAATGCAGAGAAAAATATGTACAGCCAAATAGGGGGAAATAAAAGCAGTTGATCCAAAGGCAGCGTTATCTGCCACTTTAAGCCCTATTCTGGCAGTACAAACAGGAAAAAAGCATGGGAAAGCTAGAAGTAGCTACTGAAGCAGTGGGGAAAGGAAAATTTAAATATTAATTAAGTTACTTCAAATGTTAAGAAAATAATAACTAAACTCCCTGTTAGAGGAGAACAAATGGAAAACTATATTTTAATACTATAGAATGAGGGGGTAGAATCTAATGGATGATGATGATGATGATGATGGCATATCAGTCCCATTGAAAAGAATTGAGGGTTTTCAATATTTTTTGTTTGAAAATTTAGTACAGAAAAAAAACATAAAAGGAAAAGCAATTAAAATATATGAATGAAAGCTTATCCTTTCTTTCTTTTTAGCGTTATATTTATGGAAATATCTTCAGTTTTCATGATGACATCATTGGATGCTAATGAGGTTTTATTAATGTAAGCTTCAGTTTTAAATAAGTTTCCTCCCTAATCCAGGAGGAAAATGAGGAAAATATGTTAAGGGAAAACAAAGGTCAGCCAAGGAGGGTTAGGATAAAATAGAAGGGTACATCTGCCAAGGATCTGCAGGGGAAAAAAATCTTTAGAACCCCCCCCCCCCTTCGCAGTCTTAATGGTGGAACAATTGCCCAATGAGGGCTATGCCCAGTGGCCCTGGGATGCTGACTGACAGGTGTGGGTGGTTGAAATCCTGAGCAGCACATTTTGTCACTTGCATATCTTTTTTTTTTATGGAAATAAGCAGAGAGAAGAACATTCTAAACTGGAAAGGTGTTGGGCAGGGAACTAGCCATTCAAGCAGCCACTAAAGTGATAGTTAGAAGATAAAGCACATAAAAAGACCCCGGGTGGTTCAGGCCAAAGGCCTATGTAGTTCAACATCCTGTTTCAACAGTGGCCAACCAGATCCCTTTTGGAAGCGATAAGCAGAACCTGAAGGCAATAGCTTACCCCTGATGGGTTTTTTTCCCCCCTTGACATTCTTGAGATATTATGTAGCTTTGATATCTATGCTCTGCTTAGGCCAAGTAAATTTGCACAGGGTGAACTATACTACTTCCAATTCTAAGCCTACTTGCTTGGAAGTAAGTCACACTGAAATTAATTGGATGATTAAAATCAACATGCTTAGGTTCAGGTTGTAATATATGATGTGATATTAAATCAGAGATAATTCTTTGTGATATAAGATGCAATTGAGTCCCAAAACTCATATATTTGATACGTGCATATTTATTTATTTATTTATTTGTTACATTTATATCCTGCCTTTCTTCCAAGGAACCCAAGGCAGTGTACATGATCCTTCACTCCATTTCATCCTCACAGCAACCTTGTGAGATAGGTTAGGCTGAGAGTCAGTGGCCTTATCCACACCAGCCGTTTATTCCAGAATAGTATCAAGATCATCCCTACTGGGCCGCATGATGCACAGGTTATCCCACTGTGATCTAGGGATGACCCCTCAGTTTTCCTGGGATAGTAATGACAGCTTTTGTTCTGCTTTTTCCCTCACTCTCACAAAAATCCCAAGGTGCACAGCTGGTGTGCCCTCCCCTCGCGAAGCTGTTCCTGTTCCTTGCGAGTAGCAGGGCTCAGCAAACAGGCAACCAGCTGTGAGGAGCAAGCCCATGGGTTCTGGATGGGTCTTGGGGTCTTTCAGTGCTGTGTGTGTGTGTGTGTGTGTGTATGTGTTTAAGAAAACTCATATTCACGCAGGATTGCTACTCTGCTCTTATGTAAGAGTCAGGAATCATAAATAATAATTAAAAAATCACCCCAGAACGTCTCTCCTTAAATTTTGGCAAACTCACTGATGTGTGTGCCCTGTGAAGGATGATTGCTGAATCAGAAAACTTCATGATCATCCCTCGCTCTTCTCGAAAGGGCTCCAAGTGTAGATGAGCCCAGTGTCCAGCCAAATATTACCCAGTGAGTTTCATGGTCAAGTGGGGACTAGAATCCAGATTTACTGAATCCCTGTCCAACACAGTAACCACTGCACTGGATTGGCTCTCTCATATATATATATATATTTGTGTAACAGTGGCGGATGCAAACACACAGAAGAAAATCAAGAATTGAATCTTGCCTTATTTCCCTCCACCTCTCAAATTAATTCTGTTAGAGATGAAGCAATTATTCCAAAGAGCACATTGGGATGAAATTCATGAAAGCCCATGAACTTTCTTGATGTAAATGCACACTCAAGCTCATTGTGTACTTGTGACATGCAAACTAAAAGGGGAAAGCTTGTTAAAAAAAATAGAACAAACAAGATGAGCTAACAAAAAACACAAGAACAGTTGAGGGGGAAAAGGAAGCGAATAAGCAAAAGTAAAGAAAAATTGTTAAGCAAACAAAAAAAGCTGGGCACAAGACACTTGACAGGTTAAAATACAAGCTGGAAAACACATGCAAGCATGAGGAAGAGTGACAAAAATGTGCTGAAGAACAGGACAAAGAAAGATGTTGAAAAATGTACTGCATACCAAAATGCTATTAAAATGGCCAGTAAAGCTGAAAATTGGTATAGTGTCAGCTGTCCCTTAAACTCTGTATAGAACTGAGTTACCATTGTCAGCTAAATAAGGGAAAGATCTGAAAGTGCCACCCATTTCATTACCAACAAAGGGTTGGTAAATCTCCAGATGTGTTGTGTTCAGTAATGTGACCCTGGTCTCTGCCTCAAAAGCAGCTAGCTCCCTGCAAACCAGAGGAGTCTCATGATTGGAATGCAGTGGTTTATGACCACTCTGCAGACCTTTTTTATATATAAGTTAGTAGATGCTAATGCGGGTCTAAAGAAACCAGACATTGTGCAGATTCGGTGAGTTTAGCAGTTAAGTATATGGTTGAGGGCAGTTGAGCCACAGAACACTGAAGAATTTTTTTTTGGGGGGGGGGGAATTAAAATGGAAGAGAGAAAAGAAGCGAATTGTCCTGCTTAAGCCTCCAGCAGCTTATAGCTTCTCTACATGAAGCATTTATCCTGTGATTGAGATTGTTTACTCACAGACTTTTCCAGGACATCAGCCTCCAGGGCCTCTCCAGTGTCATCTGAACTTCAACCCATTTTTAAAAAATCAGGGATAATGTGCCATTAACGTATGTTGCATTGAACTCTGGGAGGAGGAGGAGGAGGAGGAGGAGGAAGAGGAGGAGGAGGAGCCATTTGCACATATAGCAACCCCAGTGTGTGCAAATGACTTCTTCTTCTCCTCCTGGTCCTGGGAGTGGGAGAAGGAGCCATTTGCACATGGCAATGGTGGCAGACAGTGGTTGGCAGCATCAGGGACTCCTGCCATCAACGCCCGCTGCCACCACCATCCCCTTGTGCTGTCCTTGCTGGTGTCAGCATTGACAAGGAGAGAGTGAGGGTTTGGCAGGCAACAGTGGCGGTGGTGGGAAGTATAAAATGCTTTTTTAAAAAAAAAATAGTGTCATTGATTTTAATTGACTTTCCTTTCATTTAGAGTGAAACCATAGATGTGTCCACTCAGAAGTAAGTCCCATTGATGACATTGGGACATATTCCCAAGTAATTGAGTATAGGATTACAACCTTGGTATGATATTATCAAAGAGAGCATAACTTCTGGGGGCCATTTATTAACTTGAAAATAGATTTGAACTAATTACCTTCCCTTTGCTTTTATTTTGGATGTTGTCATGGTGTAAGGTCCAGGCAACAGAATAATATCTACAATTTAAGACCTCCATTAAACAAACCCAAGAAATTTAATTAAAAACAAACTATGCTGGCTGGGAATGATGTGAGTTGCAATCCAAAACATCTGGACAGTAACAAGCTTGGAGAAAGTCATTCTACAGCATTCCCCACCCCCAGAAATAGGACAAAACATACGCAATCCAACAAGGAACTCTATAACAGGTGTAGCACTTTAAGTAGACTATCTTAGAATTGCCTGGGATAGGTATTCAAGATTCATTAGTTGTCTCCTCATTTGGTTTAAGGTAGTATCTGAAGAGTTATGTACGTGTTTTGGAGTTTCTCAGTAGTCTATGCTATTTCTGGGCCCTGCCTTCTTTTGTATATGGTCACTCTAGTATAGTGCCTGCAACTTTAACTGTTGTGATGAAGAGGGAATTTCACCAGAGACTAACTTTATACAAATGACACTGGCTGAAATTCCCTTTTCTCTACAACTGTTAAAGTTACAGGAGCCCTGTCCTCCTTTTCAGATGGTCAGCCTAGGTTAGTGAAACTGTGGTTCTTTGTGCTTTGCACTAACCACACGCTGTGTTAGTTTACAAGACACCATAAGCCTGCCCCATTTCCTCAACCACACACTAACCACAAACCTTTCAGCTGTGCACCTGGGTCCTCTGAATGTTCTGCCCCATATTCCAGTGTCCTTTGCTGTACAAGTGCCTGAGCGACCACCATTATCAGGCCACTCCTTTTGTCCAATTCAGTGCTATTTCCAGCAAGTGTGTTGACATGAAGGATCTGTCCAGGGATATGTGCACCACCCGCTCTCTTACCAGCTAGGTCACTTGCCGCCGTTTCCTTTACAGGTCAGTGAGAGGGGATTCCAAAGGCCTTTCTCTTGGATATGTGAGGGATCATAGCAATTAATAGACGGGCTTGTGAAGTGCATGTAATGCATATGAATTGGCCTCAAGATTGCAAAATGGCGGCTGGTGCAGCCATAGCAGCATGTCAGGAATTGGCAGCAGGCTAGAGTGTCCTAGCTGATTTAGGCCACTCTTGCAGCCTAGATCTATGATACCAGCATGCAACACTTTAAGCCACTGTTACAGCCAGATGGTCTGACTGTGGATACAAAGTGAACAGGGTTTAGCAAAATGCATCACACATGACATACAAAACTTCACTGCTTAACCAAAAAGCAGGCTTTAGTGTGTCATCTGAACAGGGCCTATGTTGTAAGTCACCTTGAGAAGACTGCAGTCTTTAAAGGAGGCTAAAAATGCATTAAACAACAATTACACCATCATTGTCATCAAGCGCTGAGGTTCAGGCCTGGCAGCCAGTCCCAATCCTAAACCTTTTTGGGAACAATCCTATGCACGTTTAGACAGAAAAAAGTCCTACAACCCCCAGCATTTTCATTGAGCTTTTAGCTGAACAGTGGATTTCAGGAGTGTGAGAAGGAAAATGGTTGTCTCTGCAATCCACAAGCAATGCTACAAAACTTCTTTTCCAGGCTGGCTGGCACCCTAATCAGAAGCATTCTTGGTATTGGCTGAAAATAGACTGCCATTTTGTTGCAGTTTCCTACATTAATGATAAAATACTGAAAAGCAAACTATATTAACCAAGGAAGCATTCCTGTATCTCTATAATATATTCTGTTATGTTTAGCTTCATGGTAGGATATCAACCTACTTTTTGCACATGTGTTCGTAACTCCTGACCATCTCTAGGAATGTGCTCACACTTTGAAATATAATGTGGAAACTAGACTATTATCTGAAACAATTTTCACAATCATAGTGGTTGGAAAAAGTGCTGCCAAGAGCTTGAGAATGTGTGCTGACTTTACCTGTGATTAGCCTTGTTCAAACAAAAGGTGGTCCATGTGAACATATTCTGGGGTTGGTCCAGACGACTAACATGGAGGAAATATATATTATGTGAATGAGCCATAGTGAGGAAAGCATGAATGGAGAAACAGAAATTCACCTCCGATTTCACACAGCCACTTCCTACTGTGATGTATCTAAAAGCAAAGGAATTGTGCATACTAAAACTCAGAATAGGGGCAAATGCAATTCCTACATACGAAATATAGGAATATGAAATATGCTTTTACAGCACCCAAGTGGAAAAAATTAAGTCATCTAGATACTGAAATGGGTTGAATTTAGCCATGACTAGTATCATCAAAAGAAGAGCCTATTGTGCAGAGCAATGAATATGTCAAAAGCTACTGTTGCTACAGAGAAATTTCTTCCTGACCTTTGGTATCAGCTTGGCTCACTCTGGAAATTTAAATCCTACTATAGATGCAGATCATTTGTTTCTTCTTTGTAGAGACATGACTGGTATACTTGGCTGTGAGGCAGAATGCTGGGCTGCACAAATTGTTCAATGGAGGCAAGGGGGAAGACAGGTTTGAACATCATGAGCTTGGAACATCTATGTCCATGTCCAAACTAAATTTTCGAATTGGTTTAAATAGCAAGCAGGGTGCCCAGGCAGTAACCTACTTACCTTCCTTCCTTCCTTCCCATATCATAATATTTCATGAACAACTTTATATATCATGTGTTGAAGCTTTTGTCTCCCTCCTGTATCAATTTGGCTGGGGAAGTGGACACTGACATGAGTGAGTGGGCAAAGCAGAGAATATGACATGTTAAACACCTCATAAAACATGATGCTTTAAGAAGGAGCTTCGCTTAGACTTATCTTTAAAAAAAAACTTGCTTAAGTTATTGGCCGGAGCAGAACAAATAATTCACAGTTTAATAGTGCACACACACACACACACACACACAAGCACACTTTTAGTTTTGTTGTTGTTGTTGTTCTTACAAATGATGCACTCAAATCTAGCCTAGGAATGGGAAAATCTCTCAAGGTCAATTCTGCTCAGCTTCACATCTTTTCCTCACTGCTGTGTTCATTCAATCCCATTTTCGCAGTGGATAGCAAAAACATTCTAGTTCACATACAAATGTGTACATATCTTGTGTGCATTTTAAAAAAATATATGCATTATTTCAAACATGTGCATTTTTGCAAATGTTCTTTATGTACACAAAAATGTCATAATCCACACACCAGGAGATATCAGTGGTTTCAGACTCAGTAAGGTGCCCCCACCCCGCCACAGCCAGCATGGTCTATGGTTACACAGAATGCTTACTGTCTATTGTTGAGAGGGGTGGGGAGGAAACCAGAATAAATGGAGTGTCCTGACTGAAATTGTGGCTGGTTTTCTGGAACTCTGAACAGGAGTACACTGTGGTGCAGCATTTTATTGGAAGTACCACTTGTACATCTCTAAACAGTAGATTCTGGAAACAAATGATGGAAAACTTCATTTCTTGCTTTTAGACTTCCAGGAAGTATCTGGCACTTCTTCCTGTGAACCAGCACATTATCAATGGTGGGGAGGGACTAGCACATTGTAAACTAGCAAATTACCTGTGTTGGGGGATGGTGGGGAACAACCTCCATCCATTCTGCATGCCATACTCAACATCTTCCAAATTATGAATAGCAGAGTGTTATTTACTTCAGTGTAAGCATATGTGGCTTTTCTTGGATTGGGTCTATGGTGCTCGAGGAGGGGGTGATTTAATGGAGTATTAACTGTAAGAATGGAGACCTTTCCCCACCTTTTTAAACAACCACCCCACCCCAGTGGAATGGAATTTCAGGATAAAAGGGAGCAGGGGAAGCTAAACTTCCCCTTTCCTAGAGTACCCAAGGTCCCAAACTAAACTAGGGCCACATGCACTTACACTGAAGTAAATAATAATCTACTATGTGTTATTTGAAGAACATTTAGTTTGGCCCTTAGAACATAAGGCTAGAGGGCTCTATATAAGGACATTAGTTCAGGATTCTACTTAGTTAATAGGTTCAGATAACTCTTTATTGTACTTTGTTTCTTTCTCTTTGGCTGTCACTTAGTGTTTTTGCTTTTTGATGGGGATGTTGTAAGAGTTTAAGCCTGGCTTGGATACAAACTCCCAGGGCTGTGAAAAGTATTCCTTGAAAGATAAGTAGACTTTTAAGACCCTGCACTGCATTCCTTGTCTCTTCTCTGACTCAGATCAGAGCAGGTGAAAGCTCCCCAGCCCAGCCCCAAACAGTCATCCCATTCTCCACTTTTATTATTTTAAAATATAACACAGCACAGTGGCAGGAGTGCCCGGGAGACAGTGGGCAGAAGGTTGTACCATTTTAGGCCATGGATTCTGTAAATGCTCTGCACTGCAGCCTTGGGCAGAGGAGTCTGCTGTGAGTCAATTCTTTAGCAGGGCTCAGGGTAGGTCGTTTCACAGAAAAGTAAAAGAGAAAGAGATCAGCACCATGGAAAGCTCCAAGCGGGACTGGAAGCCAAACAGGGTTGTATAAGTGTCGCTCCAGTACAGAGTAGATCAAAAGCTCCATCACACCAGCGATTTAGTGCACTCTCACCATTCCTGGTGTGCGGATTTGCAGCATGGTACTCACATGATGCTGTGCCTGTCCTGCTGACACCCCGCCTCTTCCTCAACCTTTCCTAGAAAGCTACAAGTCTGTATTATTTTCCCTAAATGCATGTAATGCGTCCTAATTTTTAAAGTAACTGGGGGCTTGAATGGATTGCATCAGGTTCTGGCAGGGAAAAGTGACCTCTCCCAGCAGCCAGCTCCAAGCCTCAATATAAAACCCAAAGCTTGCATCCCAGGCTCGAAAGTGTTTTTTTAAAAAAAACACTGCCTGAATCTCTGCAGAGACAGGATTGTACTCCCTCAATGGCCCCAAAGAGCCAGTCTAAAGGTTGTTCCATTTTTGCCTGGCAGAAAGGCGGTCTGGCTGAAGTACTCATCTGACAGGACCTGACTGGAGGGAGAAATAGAAGGGGAGGGGCAGAGTGGAGCATAAGAGCGAAGGAGTGAAAGCGCAGCTACTCAGGTAAAAGGGATCATGAGCTTGCTACGCTTCTGCCTCAGAAGTAAAAAAAATGTGGAGCCAAACCAGGGGGGAAATTAGGTGTCAATGACTGGTCTCATTTAGATTAGTCGGCTGTGCCTCCACAACACAGTTCACAGAGTTCTCTCCTTGTGCTGGTGCTGCAATAGAAAAGCCTTGCTTCTGTTGTGTTTGCTATATTAAATGTTGCACTATTTTTAAATCTATGTTCGGCAGGCTTTGGAAGGAGCAAAATAGGTGCCTGACAATACTGAGACATTTCCTCAAACTTGTCTTTCTGTTAGTTGTGCTAGCATTCTGCTGTTCTTCAAAAAAATCCAGGATTTATACAAATTAATGGAATATATAGAATGATTAATAATGATTTTAACCAATAGTACAGCTAACCTGGTACTTAAATCTTGACTAGCAGTGAAAACCATCTCTCTGGAGACCAGGACACTATACTGTCCCCATCTATCTTTGTTACTGGAAATCAATTAAATGGAAATCCTGGCCAGTGTGTGAGAGAGACAGGGGAGAGTAGGGGACAAGGGAGGAAGGAACTAAAACTTCTTTCCAATTGTCAAATTGTTCATTAGTTTTGGTTCCTTCCAGATATCATCTCCCATTTCAGGAAGGGTGATATCTGTCCAATGATTTTTAAAATGTATAGGTCTAATGAATTGAAAATATGTTTTCACAGCATAATGCTCACCTTGCATTTGAGGCAAGCATTCTGCCAATATTTGTATTTCTGAGCAAGGGATTGTGAAATTCAGTGACATCTCTTGTTGACATGGTGGTGAAATTTGGTTTTGAAACAGTAGGACATTTACTTGTGATATTGGTCAAGTCAGGATTTCTCTCGGGCAACAGAATAGCAATATTGGAAACTATCAGCTTCCTGGCTGATAGTCTTAATTTGTGTCGCAGCTGGGCTGCCCTCAATAAGTAAGAGTGGGAGCCTTATGCAACAGAGGGGGGAATCATAATAATACATAATTCTTAATTATTAAATAATTTGCACTAGGGTAAATCAGGACATACACTACTGGGTTTGTTCATTGGGGTTACAGGGGTATAAAAGTACTGTAAATGCAATCAGAATACACATTGAGCTTAATTGGTTTTATAACGAGGCCTCCTGGCAGAATAAAGTAGTATTAATGCAAATAGGTCTGTTAGGAAAATATTAATACAAAGTAAACGCTGAACAGACTCTGCAAACATGAAAATGATCCTATGGTAAAGATGATGCTAACATGAACAAATCCTTTTCATAGCATCAAAATCAGGATTGTGTTAATGGTTCTGACAAAAATATATAGTCCTTTATAAGGTAGGATATTTTTACGAATGGGTCAATCTGTCTATTTCCAGTTCATATCTACCCCAAAGATATTTACTGCCTAAGATGAAGGCCAAGGTGCCCCTCGCAGTTCCACATATAGCAGCTGAATGGGTGGCAGTTGAATCTTAGTTCAACACTGGCAAGAGGACAACATCCTCCAACATACCTGAAGGCATCAGGTTAGCTTTAGGGGTGCAGAGCAGGTCACCACATAGCTCTGTCCCCCAACATCTTACCCCACCCTCAGCTTGAGGTCCAAACTACATGTTATGCTGATCACATATCATGTAGCAATGCATGCTACTTTTCTTTACTCTTGTGTAAGCATGCGTGGCCCCAATTCAGATCCAGACCATGGTGCTCTGGGGGAGTGTTAAACCTCTCTTACACCAATTTTACTTGAAATTCCACCCCTCTACAGTGAGGTCCAGAGGTTGCTAATCATCGCTTTATACTAAGCAAACAGAGGCTGCACTCTTCTGGCACTTGACAAGTCCACACTATGTAAGATCCCAATTTTCAAGTTCTACAGTACCCTTGCAGGTCACCCTTTATCTAGCTTCAGCCTCATGGTGAAATGAAACAAAAAGGTCCTCCTGGCATGGCAGCCCCAACACCTGGGATGGATGCTTACATTCAATGCATTCTAGATGCAAAAGGATCATACATGAGCTTCTACACATTTACTAGTGATTTTCACTACACTTCTCAGTGCAGACTCTTCAACATCATTGAATTGCATCCCATGAATGTTGGGGGAAACTCTCCAATGAAGTTTGATGCTACAGTTGGAAAGAAAAAAAGCATGGAGACCTCACAGTCCAATTTAAGCAAAGATTTATTTTGCTTTTTGTTTATTCCAGTTTATGTATTTGGGTAGATATCCCTGAGTTCAAAATATGCACACTTTATGTCAATTGTGAATGGCACATGCACGTTAATCATTATTTTATTTGGCAAAATAAAAGGATTCGATGATCAAGGAAGTTAGAAAGGGACCATAGCTCAGTAGCAGAGTGCATGTTTTGCATGCAGAATCTTCCCATGTTCAATCCCTGGGATCTTCAGTTAAAAGGACCAGCATTCACAATAGACATGACATACATGCATTTTATAGTCAGTGATCTGTACCACTGTACAAAAAAACACTATAATACAGAGCTTTATATAATAAACAGTTACTATAGGCTGCTGTTTATGTCATTGCCAAATAAGCAGATTCACAAACCAATCATTGTTCCTTCCATTTTTTAAACTAAGTAGGTTTGGACCTGACAGGGTGCAGAGATTGCCTGGGGATTCAATATATGCTACTCTGAGCTTTTTAGAGGAACAGGGAAATGCAAACAAAATAAATAGTGCTTAGGACAGAGTGGGATTAAACTATCATGTGCTATAGCTCCAATGGATAAAGATGGCTGAACAACTAGCAATTGTTGGCCATAGATGAGTAGTGAGTAAAACTCATCATTTATATTAAACAAAGGGACTTTCTATTCATTCCTTATGTATAAGAGGACTGTGCAGTACTTATTATTCCAATTTTCTTTTAAATATTAAAACTTATTTGAAAAGAAAATTAATACTAACTTTATGAAGGTCTTATGAAAGACCTTTTCATAAGAAAAGAGAATTTCATATGGAAATATAAAACTTAGAGAAAAATAATGCTGGCAAGAATAACACAAATCTTTTCTAACTTAAATGTATCCACTTAGCACATCACCCAGACCTAAAGAGGAATGACCATTGCTTGTTAGTCTTTTCTTACTTTCTGCACAGTTCCAGAAATAAACATTAGTGGTCAACCAATATATCATTACTGATGAATATATATGTATTAATAAAACACTAAAAAAAACCAGCCATTGACATTTGACTATAATATTTAGGTTGCATCAAGATTTTGTTTGTTTGTTTGATGTTTTAATGATGCATATTTGCACTCTTGCACATTGGTAAAACACCACACAAAAGGAATATTTATACCACCATATGTATATTTCTATCAAGTTCTGGGTGGTGTTTTCTGGTGGTGGTGATGGTTGTAATTTTGTCAATGTTTTGTCAATGCAACCAAGTGTGTGTACACATGCTCATTGGTGAAATAGTACACATGAAGAATGTTGCGGAAATCATATAAAGATTGCTTCGTTTAAGCAACATTTTATCAATGCAGTAATGTACATGGGGGAAAGATACAAATGAATAAAAGGCAATAAATGCTAGGCAAACTGCTCATGTAGAGTATTCTGTACAAAATGCAGAAATAAACACAAATGAATAATGGATCATTTGAGATGTGTCATTTGCACTTTTATATATAGAAAAGCCTCATACTAAATCAGACAATTAGTAGATTTAGTTCTGTACTGTATACATTCTAAGGTTTCAGTCAGAGTTCTTTCCCAGTCCTGCCTGGAGATGCCTGAGATTGAACCTGCTGCCCAGGTGCTAACTTTTGATGGGCCACAGTTCTTATGGTCCTTTTCTTTATCTTTAAAATGAAATTGGACATGACAGCTGTTCAGATACAGGACACCTTCACATAGAGGACTGTCCTCTGTTAAAGAGGACATTGCCCCCATTTTCTCTTCTCCACTCCACCCCCCACCATTCTATGCTTTACAACTGGTTCTAAATTCTGGATATGTTTGAGCATCAAACATGAAAAACAAAACTGTGTGCCAACCTTGTTAAAAAACATAAATACGCTGAGCCCTTTCTTTAAATCAGAGCACCATTATGACTACAAGAATAACATTGAATTTGTTTCTGCTATGCTGACGCTAAACACATTTAATGGAGAATAAGCATCATTTTGTTGTAGAAAAGGATTATATATCCAAAATAATAAAACAAGTGTCTGTAACCACGTACATGCCTATTCAGCTGCCCACAGCTATAACACTGTTCATTTTTTAAAGAAAAACAAAAGAGAAAAACAAAAGAAAAATGGGTGCTGCCACAACCAGCCCCAGCAGGCCCTGACATGCTCATGGAGCTGATAAAGGTGTCTTTGCTGCTACTCCATCACCTGCTACTTTCATTTTTGTCATTTGTGGTTGGGGGTGCAGGGATAGGCTGTGGGGCCTGGATTTTGGTCCCAAGTTATAGCCCAAATTGCACTACTGGTATTGCTGGTATTGTGGACATACAACTACTTTTGGCTTCTTTTAAGGTAATCTCTTCCATGATCGATAACATTTGGGTCACTTCACAAACTTCCACTTCTCAGTCTGGCTCAGCCCTGCCTTTTATTAATTCTAGTTTGCAAATTTCCAAGATGAATTGCTAGACTTGAAATCTAATAGCACTTTTAATTTGCAAAGAAAGAAAAAAATGTTGTAGTTTGCTCATCTTCCCAGCAAATCTAAACTACATTGGCTCTGAAAAGCACAATACTCTTTAAGGGTTTTACCCTTAAAGGCAGTCTAAAAATATTTAAAATAAAACAAATCAATCAATAATACTCCTGTTTCAAACTCCAGTGAATTAACTCATTGTTGTGCATTGCTGAAGTTGCACCTTGTGTGTGTGTGTGTGTGTGTGTGTGTGTGCGTTTTAAGGCCTTTTGTACAATGAATACCAAAATAAACTGCAATATAGGGAATGAAACTGTAAATATAATAGGCTCCTACCCATATTGATCTCTCTCATGTTCACAGAGATTGAAAAGAAGAAAGAGAATTCAAATGAAGACAGGAGATTGAAATTGTCAGCTCTGTTGGCCATTCCACCATTTTCATAATCCTATTCTTTATGGACTTAGCAAGGCTGTTTTATTGATGTTGATTACATTTTCATGAATCTTTCAATAACTGCCTTTTGAAGATAGTATGCATATTTTAATGAAATGCAATACACGGCACCGTACATTATATTAGAGCAGTACGTTAACTCAATAGTTCCTTTATCATTTTAATATGAGGAACAAAGGGAGAGGGAGACTTTGTCTTGCATACCATGGAAGGGAGGGAAATAATTATACAGAAAGAACATTGGCTCTTTTTTCGTTTTGATGTGAAGGGATAACTCTGCAATAAATCTCTACCCAGAACAACATGGTTGTTTATGACTATTTTGGAAGGTCATGATATCTAGCTAGAAATAGGGGAGATTTCAGGAGATGCTTAAAAGGTATTGGTGGTATAAATGAGAGCTGGAAAATGAAAACAACATAATTATAGGGTAAGGTCTAAAAAGGGCTTGTATGGCCAGATCTACACCAAGCAGGATATAGTGGTATGAAAGTGGTATATAAAAGGCAGGAGCCACACCAAGCAGGATATAGCAATATATGGTATGTGTCAATGGGCCCCAACAGTTGTCAGTGCACTTCAATACTGCTATAAAGTAATAGTGTGGCTCCTGCCTTTTATATACCACTTTCATACTGCTTTCATACCACTATATACTGCTTGGTGTAGGTCTGGCCTATGTTCAGCTCAACGTGCAAATGTCTAACTGGCAGTCGGGAGCATGGGGACATTGGGTGCAGCTTACATGTGCACCCATGTCTCCCTCTCTGTGTTAGTCCTACACACGGGCAGGCATAGAGTTGTGTAGGGCTCCTGTCATTTCCCACTGCAATTTCTGACAAGTGTGGGCCTTGCATTTTATCCAACACAAGTTGCAGTTTGAGCTTATTAAGAAATACCTATTTACTCTCTTTGCCTCTGGTTTAGATTAGATATATGAAAAAGTGTTCTGGGCTGAAACAGTTGTGAAAACCATTATAAACCTTTATAAAGCAGTAGTGTAGATCCCACCTAGTTTAATAATTTAAGAAGAAAAATCAGTTACAGTTTATCAAAACCCATCAAACTATGCATTTAAATGCATAAATAATAACTGAGAATCCTATCAAAACCGTCAGACCATTGGAAAATGATATCTGCAATTCCAGTTTCTGTGGATCAGAGGAAGCATCTGTATGTAACCTGAGTGAAGACCTCAGAATATAAATTTAAAATTAGAATGTTAAATCAGGGCTATATGCCTCTAAATATTTCTAACATCTTTATTCCCCAGTCATTAAATAACTATATGCAATCTCTCCCTTAGTTATGGAGCCTGCCTTCAAAATGGAATTCCCCATTTTGTCTATTCACTAATTTTATGCCTGCACAGAACATGAGCCCATCATCTGATGGAAATAACAAGGGATCATAGGGGGTCCTTCAAGGAAACAGCAATTGTATGTATGGGCAACCATGTCTCAGCTCTAACCTCCACTGAGCACGTTTCTCAATGCAAACAACTAAATGCAGAGCATGCAAAAAGTGAATCCTGGAACCATGATAGATCTCAGGTAGGGCTTTATCCTTGCCATGTTTGAAGCAGATCTGTTCATTCATAGATTTTTAGGAATTTTGTAAAGTTTGAGATTTTAAAATTATTTTTTTTAAAACCTGCTGGAGCCATATCCTTCAAACTCAGGTTGTCAAACCTCCTCTTTAGGGTATTGCACCTTGAGAATTTTCAGCCCTTGGTATCAAGGGAATCTCAAGCTTTTAGCTAAGAAGTGCTGGGCAAGCAGGGCACCTTTCCTGTTGCAGATTTTGTGGGTTGTCGGGCACCTGGAGCTCAGCAGTGGTGAGACATCCACAGATCAAAATGTTGGAAAGGAGAGGTCAGTCAAAGCAGCCCACAGGGCAAAACAGAACAGGCCAGAGGCCTTTTTCTCAGAGTTCCACATCATGGGCGATGAAGGGTCATCCTTAAAGAAAAACTCTCACGAACAACGGTGAGGTGTCAGTTGAGAGAGAGGCTCTCATCTTTGTGGATATCCTGTTGATGCAGATGTTGGAACCTGGCATGTCATTGTTTTGCTTTGCTACCCCTTCCCTTCCATTTCACTTTGTTCACTTGTGAGCTAGGCTGTGTCTGCACTGCTGGCATGCAATGCAGAATGTTTGAAGTGTGTGTCGGAGAAAAATAGATAGATTTGTGGCTTGGGCTGGCTGGCATATCTCTTAGAGACAGAGCTAGACTGAAGACACAACTCAGAGATAGCTGTAGCTGAACCCTGAGAGGCTGGCATGCCACACAAAGCCTTTCAACAGCATCTCAGAATCAAGTGTTGGTGCAGGTATTGGCTGGTTGGAGGCTTTGGCTGGCATCAGTTTCAGACAGAGTTACAACTCAGAGACGGCTGTAGCTTAGCCCTGAGAGTCTGGCGTGCCTCACAGAGCCTTTTAAGAGCATCTCAGAGTCCAGTGTTGGTGCAGACAGAAGTGGCTGGTGGCAGAGTTTTTTTTTAAAAAAGAGTCACCAGATGTGACCAAGCTATAAGCTGGCACCCTACCCCCTGCCACAGGGTACAAGTGCACAGCCTGGCTGGAATGTTGGGATACTTTGGCATAGAGAAGAGGGGGATTGTTTGAGGCTGGAAGCTGGAGATATTGGCTGGCTGGCATAAGGCAGAGAGAGGCTGAAGGCAACCCAGATTCACCTGTAGCTTGGCCCTGAGAGGCTGGCTTGCCACCCAGAGTGTTTTAAGAGTGCATCAGAGTTGAGCAGGTATGCAGGAGAAGAGGAGGTGGAGGCGGCTGGCAGCAGAGTTTTTAAAGTAGGAGTCACCAGACATAACCAAACAATAAGCAATACCCTGGCCACAAGTGTGAGACCCGGCTGAACCATCAGGAGACTTTGGCAGAGAGAGAGAGAGAGAGAGAGAGAGAGAGAGAGAGAGAGATTGTTTGAGGCTGGAGGCTTTGGTTTGGTTGCAATGACTTAGAGAGACAGACAACAGAAGCTGCACAGACAACCCAGAGACACCCATTGTAACTTAGCCTTACAGTGCTGGCAGGCAACACAGGGCATTAGAAAGAGGGTCTCAGAGTTGTATGTTTGTGCAGGAATTAGACAGGAGTTGAAAATCTGTATGTGAGACGTGTCAACATGCAAGCCTTGAGAAGCTAATGTATATAAGTGAGAAGTGTGAATGGGCGAAGTAGTGGCTGCTGCCCATAACATCCACCCTAATGTTAGAATAGAGAAACTTGTGACAATCATACACAAGGTTAAAAAAAAATGAAATTGATTAAAAAAAAAGCCAGCCAGCAGCAAGCCCTGTTAAAAGTGGCAGCAGTTTGCAGCGGAGTGAGGATACAGTCAGAAAAGATATTTGAGGGAAGGGGAGAATGTATCACACAGAGTATAGCAAAAGCTTCAAAGTACAGCAAAAGCTACAAAAGTAGGAGGAAGTGAAGTTAATTTCAGATACATTGTTCTTTATTTCAGTGATTTTAACATTAAGATGTTATGTAGAACAGATTTGCCTTAATTGTGTGCTGTAAAATCAGATATGTGACCAAGGCTCTGTTCAGGTGGGCACATCCCCTTGGTGCTGGACAAGCCCACTGGGGCCAGACATGTTGGTGGGCATGCCCCCTTGGGAGCCGACCGTGTTGTCCTCCTTTTTGGTTTCCAAAATATGGTCACCCGAGGTTAGCTGGCTATGAAACATAACTCTTTCCTCCCTTCTGGTCTCTCTTCTCTTCCTTTCCAAGATGGAAATGACAGGGTGGATATAAATAGACTAAAAATCCATTCCTATTGCCTACACTAGCTCTCCCCCTCTCTTGGCTATCCAAAATGGCATCTATGTCAGCACTGCTTTGAAGGTGCAGGTTGAGCCGGCTGCACCAGGTGGAATTGGCCCCTCACTGTGCAATCTGAGCTGTTCCTGAGGAAAACAGAGCATCAGCAGAAAGCCTTCCATCCTCTGGTAAGGTGCACCTAGCAGATTGGGACATCTATGGTATGAACTGGCATACCACAGGAATATTCTCATGAAACTAGGCTGCCTCTACAAGAGGCATTTAAAACTCTTTCAAGGTGCATTAAAATTTTTACCTCTACAAGAACGGAGCGCAAATCGGACGTAGAGGCGCGTTATCTCCCCGATTATGCGCATTATCGAATGCGCGTTAAATCGCGAGTTTTATTTTGCTCCGTCCGTTAAAGCGCATTTTGACTGTGTGAATAAGTGCTTATGCGCATTAACTACTTGTAAAGCGCATTTTGGACATCTGTTAATGCGCTTCGCCACCTCTCGCCGCCTCTTGTGCAGAGGGATTAGGCGTAAATGCGCTTCTGCGATTATGCGCATAATCGCCTAACCAGGCACAAAAGCGAATCCTTGTAGAGGGGACCCTAGCTATATTTGATCCCATGAAATAGCTGAATGAAAGCTGAAATCCAAAGAACACATTGTGAACCTGTGCTTAAAAATAGAAGTATAATGATTTTTATACTTAACTTTTTATTTATTTATTTTTAATGTGTGGTTGTTTGTCTCTATTCCTTTAAATGACAATAATATCAGACTATCTAAAAGCATATAAATTCTTTCTGAAACCAATACATTCAAAAGCCCTCATGGTCTCTTTTCCCCCTTTCTTTCCCCCACCTCATGTTTTGCTCTTTCTGCCCCTCCAGCATAGTTTAAATATGTATCCATGACATTTTCGAGGGAATGGCAGTACATGAACTTTTCACATAAGAGGATGACTTCCTCACCCATGAAAGGAATGTAGTCATTGTGCTCAGAAACAGGATTCTCTCTCTCACCCCATTTTTAAGGCTCTCCATTAAATTAAAAGTGAAAAAGTCAAGTGTAGTACTTGCACCTTATTCTGCGTGTGATAGAGAGTTGGCCATTCACATTTTGAAGGGCTAGGAAAGATAATAAAGATAGCGCCATGAGAAGTGCCTATTTCATCTAAAGTGTATCTGCTCTTTTGTGTTATACATTATACATCAGACTGATATTTGAAAGGAGATTTATTATAATCTCTGGCAGGATGCTTTGTACATTTATAATGCAAAGCTTTTATCTCAAATTCAGAGCATTATTTTAGAATAAATGTGCACTATTTGGGTGAGACAAGGCCTCTTCTGCTCAACGAGTGTCCATATGAACTGAAAGTCTAGGCTTGCACTAACGGGGAGAGAATAGAGAGTAGTGAAGTAAGTTATTGGATCCTTTGCTTTATTTCTTGAGCTATGACCCTAAGTTTCATGTCTAGATCTCTACAGCACTCTATGAAGACAACACCTATTGTGGCTACATTTGGGTCTTTCTTAATCACTTTGGGGATTAAATCACGATTAAGCCTTAGTTAGTGAATTGATACGAACTGCCTGGAGAGCTTTGACTAATGGGTGGAATAGATGATGATGATGATGATGATGATGACGACAATGACGATGATGACAACAACAACATCAACAACAACGATTAGTTAGCCCCTAGCATAGCCCAACCACACATGGATCACCTCACATTGGCACTCCTGGAGTAATGGATTGAGAGCACCAGGCAAGGGAAGAACTGCACAGCAGTGGTAAGCATATAGACATAGGTTAGTATAAATACAGATATAGGCATGTGAATTTACACACAAGTACACTGTTCTCAGATCCAGGGGTATTGTTGATAGGCACTTCTACAGTCCACATAAAATATTTTATGCATGGTAACAGTGCACAAGCCTGACTCTCTCCTGAATCATGTTAGGAGAGCTACAACAGGGATGGGCAATTTGTTGCTATCCATATGTTGTTGGACTGCAAATCCCACCAGCCCTAGCTACCATAACCAATGGTTCAGGTTGCATCAAGATATGGAGGGCCAGCCCTGGCAACTGAAGCAATGTTTTAGCATATAATCAAGTTCACTTCTGAGTATTTAGAATAGCCTTGAGCCAAAGATTATGGCTTTGGGACTAAATGCCTCCCAGAACTGGGACAGATTTTTCAGAGATGATTTTTAAGGGTTCAGGAAGACTTGCCAATGGTCTTTTTTAATTTTAATGATAAAGATACCAGCTGGCAGCCAGACACCATTTCCCCCCAGACACACTGGCCTAATCCACACCAAGCATGATATTTAGCCCTATGCAAGCGGTACGAAAGTGATATATGATATGTATCATGGGCCCTGACAGTTGTCGGTGCACTTCAATACCACTATAAAGCAGCAGTGTGGCGCCTGCATCTTATATGCTGCTTTCATACCACTTTCATAGCACTATATCCTGCTTGGTGTAGATCTGGCCTAGGATAACTAGCCTCACAGTAATAGGGTGACCAGATAAAATCCAGGTCAGGGCTCATGTAACTTTAACAATTGTAGAGAAAAGGGAATTTCAGCCAGAGTCATTTGTATGCAATTAGTTCCTGGTGAAATTCCCTCTTCATCACAACATTTAAAGATGCCTGCACTATATTAGAGTGACCATATACAAAAGAAGGACGGGGCGCCTGTAACTTTAACTGTTGTAATGAAGAGGGAATTTCACCAGGAACTAATTGCATACAAATGACACTGGCTGAAATTCTTTTTTCTCTACAACTGTTAAAGTTACATGAGCCCTGACCTGGATTTTATCTGGTCGCCCTACACAGTAAGCCCTGCTCTGTGGGTGTCATTTTCCATAGCCATGGCCCTGTCACATTGCTCATCAGAGCCCCATGCATTCATAGGTCTTTGTAGGTGGCAGGAGAAATGCCCCCAACAACACATCTGTGCAGGCCCCATATACCCTCTGACTGGCTCTGCTACTGAACCTTAAAAAAATCTATTCCCAGAAAAATTGCTGAAATGTCCCCATCAACTGCAAATGGGGACATTGGGACAGGGGATTTTGTTGTTGTTGTTGTTGTTAATTATAGAATTGCCATCTTCTCCATCCACTGCTCCAATTCAATTTCATGCCACTATAAACCAGTTAAACCCTTAACGTGCCACTGCATTTTTTATCTTTAGCCTTTCCCCTAAAACATCTGCCTGCAAGATAGCACAATATGATGTCGTTTTTACCTGCTAAAATAGAAAATCTACAAACGGTTCTAATTCACTGACAATTCAGTCTATTTAATTCTAAAAGAGATTGAAACATTGGTAATTAACATCCTGGGAGATTTAAGGGGGCATATGCACATATTTGTAGATGCATTAGTATTTGCTGGCAGTGTTCAAACATTTCCAATAAAGTGAAATGTGATTTGGGCCATATGTTTCCTGGTTTCTTAATTGGTAATCAGTCTCATTGAGGGCAAGATTTATATTCTGGTATGTAGTAAGGGGATAGTAAGGTAAAACACTTATGAAGGGATATATTAGAGAAAGTGCTGGCTTCCTAAGGGGGCTGCACATCAATGACACATAGACACACAATCCTGCAAGCCTGTCATTCACAAGATTATCAGAAAGCAGATGGTGTGTCTCAGCTACTCGCACACATTTCCCCCACACAACCTGTCACAGGAATTATTGTAGGGACTCCCTTGTGTCTGATAAAGGGTGCATTGTGAGTGAGCCCTTCGCCACAAATAGGGTAAGAGCCACCGAGACCCTGCAAAACCTCTTCATATCTATATCTCTTCAGCCGAGTGGATCTATTTGTGTGACAGACAAATTCTTGAGATTTCCCCCCCTTACCTGCTAGAAATAAAAGGACACTTTTCAGAATTACATCCACATTTTCTACACTCTGTGTGTGTGTGTGTGTGTGTGTGTGTGTGGTGGCTGCATTCTTTCCCTTCAATGCCATGAAATATATATCCGGTGCATATCGGCTAGGTATATCGGGTGTTTCTATCTGATTTCTATCTTATCCCTATAGATTTGGAGTGAAAATTAAATTCTCATCTTTTCACTCTTCACATTTATTTATTTATTTATTTATTTTGTAACGTAGATTCTCTACATTTTCACTTGGGAGGTGGGGGATCAGAACCAGATTATAGCTTGCCATCCTCTAATGGAAGAAGAGTTTACTAATGCTTATAGGACAGAGACACAAACAAATACCCTATTTCTTCGATTAGACACACTTTCCCCCCCTTATAAACATCTCTAAAAATGGGGTACGTCTTAGAATCGATGGTAATTTTCCCACACTTAGAAAGCTTTTTTTCTATTGGTGGTACTGAAATTAAGGTGTGTCTTACAATTGGTGGTGTCTTAGAATCGAAGAAATAGGGTATCTAAGCTGTAGACCGTAACCTGAGATAATCATTTTCAGCTCCATCATCTGTTACAAATTGTGACTAGCATATACAAGCAGAAGCAGAAACTGCCATTATTTAGTTCCCAGTGATAGGTCCTCCCTCTCCCAATTGAGAAGGGGTTCTGAGGAACATCTTGCCATGTGAGGATGGGAGAAGAAACAAATTTGGCTCGAACTCAAAAGAAAAGAAACTACAGAAGAGAAGAAAGAAAAGATGAACAGGCAAGGCCAGATAGGTAATTTGATGATGATGATGATGATAAAATATCTGCCAGTTTAAAAGACCAGAGATAAGGCTATCTCATGTTGGCTCAAACTCCAAAAAGCCAGGAAATGGGAAGTTAAGGCTGATGTCTTAACAGATGTGCCCTGTGACCAGTGACGATGTTGTACAATGTAACAAATTATGTTTGCTTACAACTAACTCTTCATGCAGACATACTTTTCCTAGGTCTTTCAGGTCAAAATCCAGATGGGGAGGATGAAGTGCCTGGGAGCAGCAACGATGCCTCATGTTGTCCTGATCCTGTCTTGCCTCATGAAGCAACTGGGCAGTATAAAATGTAATGAATAAATAAATATATATTGCCAGAGAAATCATCCTGTGACTTCAGCCATGAAACTCATTGGGTGAGCCAAGTGATGCTCCAATAGGTGCTGCAGGGAGGGATATGAGTACCTAGAGCAGGGATTTTTTCTTCTTCTGTTAATGGCTGCATTCTCATAGGGGTAATTGATGAGTGGTGTGAAAGCCAATGGTGAGATGGGCTAGAGCTAGAAGTGGGTGGTTACCCATTCTCTCTCCCCCAGCTCTCCCCCTCTTCCTCCCTACCCAGTGAGATGCTGGGAAAGGGATAAGTTACTCTTGCTAGAGATCTAGACTGATCTCTTACAGAGGGGTTTTGAAATTAGACAAAGACCTGCATTACCTTATGCAAACTTATGCCAATGTAGTTGCTAACTATTTAGAACCCAAGTGCTGTCTCCTCTCTTCCTTGTGGGTTTCTGGGTGCAAATAATGTATTTGTCTGAAAATCATACACAACAAAACATTCCAATGAAATTTAAGGATGGTTGAAAAGAATCAAAATCTCTTTTCTATTTATCTTGAATCATATTCTTGGCATTGAAGACAAATTGGTTGTGGCGGTATTAATGGTACCAAAACCTTTAGAAAGACGATGCAGTCAGGTATTGCCATAAGGATTCTCATGGAACATATTTGGGCTATAGTCTTTGCTCTTATGAATCAGTCACACTGGGATTGACAAACTATGTGACTTTTAAATGCAAATATCTCATTCTTTGCTTCTAACTATGGAGACAGTCTGTACTCTGAGACCACATTCTAGGTAGATATTTCACTGAGTTATGTTAAGTTCACTCTGTTAAATAGATACCTAACCTTAAACTCAATAATAGAAAAGTCAGCTGTTTGATTTCCATGCTACTAATATGGTGGTACTACTTTACAATGTCACCAATTACTGCTGACATGGGTCATGCCACAGGCTTTCAAGAAATGTAATAATAAGAAAAAATCACTAACAATAGCTTAGCTCTTATTACTGTATGGAATTTCCAGCTGCATCTTTTTATGGGAAATTTCTCCTCTTGCAAAAAAACAGGTGGCAATCATCTGATTATAAGCAATTTTTCCTTGCCTCTGACTTTCTCATCAACATGAGACCTGAACATGGCAAATGGCATCTCAAAGTAATATGTATGTCATGACATTTCACAGGTTCTTCATCTGCACAGTGTGTTCCATTTGTTTCTAGGCATTTTGTTAAAGGAGGAGGTTCCTAGTTCTCCATGTATCTATTTTTCTTGTGCTACTTTCTTCCACTACATTGGGCACATACTTAAAGGTGCCTTTGGAAGAACTATTGCACTGCATAGACTCTGTTAGCAATGGAGGGGAGGGACAGAGAAGAAGGAAAGAGGAAACAAATCCCTGTTTCCTTTCCATCCTTCCTGCCACTGTCATCCTGTGTCACTGTTGCCAATGTAAGAGAAGGAAGAAGTATGTTTGGAGGGTAGCTGTAGAACTGGATGTCAGGAGCTAGGTGACACTTTTCTGAGCCCTCAGTTTGACTAAGGACATTTTCTCAAGGTTTCACTCATAAACTTCCTTGGTGAAACCAAGGCAAACCTCTGAGGGCTCACCCAGCTCGATTGTGATGTGTTAGGATTTGTAATGGCATTTGGGGAAGCTCAATCCCACCTATACCAAAACAACCATTCCTTAACCCTGTTCAGATGACACAATAAGCCATGGTGGTTAAGCATTTTGAGCTAAACATTATGGCTTAGCATGTCATGTGAACCATGATTTAACAAGTCATGTGAACCATTCCTAACCATGGGGGCATCATAACCATGGTTTAAACATGCTCACTAACCATTTTCTGCAAATGGGTTTGTGGCCTAACCTTAGCTTAGAGTGTTGTCTGAACAGGCCCTATATGAATGATATGAAGTAATTGCTACCTATCACAATAGCACTGAAACAGATACATGGTACAGGGCCAGCCCTACCATTAGGCAAAATGAAGCTGTTGCCGCAGGAAGCAAATGCTTGTAGGCAGCACCAAGGTGTGGAAGGAGAGAATTGTGTGCCTAACTCTGACATGGCATAACAGCTAGTGATGGGAGAGCCCTTCCCTCCCTGGTGTTTGTCAAAATAACCCATAAATAATACAGAGCTATTTTCCACAAAATAGGAAATAACTTGGGCTGAATTCTGAGACAATTTCTATTTTATTATCCCACACTTATCTTTCGGAGTACCCAAATCCCCTCCCTTCCCTCGTTCTACATCCCTTTCCCTCCACTTACTGACTGATCCTCCCTGACTGACTTTTCCTCCTCAAATCTACTTACCCAGCACATTTCCTGAACACTGCAGTAGAATCATCACATTTCCCAGAAGTCACTTGCTATCTTGCATGCCAGGTACTAGAAAGAGGAAGGAACAAATACCTCCCTCATTTCTTCCTCTCCATGGCTTGTACTGGTGGCCACATCAACCTGGTAAGTGCAGTTGAAGGAAAGGAACTAGAGTGTGTGAGAGATTGGGGTAAATGGGTAGGAGTGGAGTTGAGAAGAATTTAGAGGTTGTAATACTTCATGGTTGAGGTGAGCCTTATGGAACCCCTAAAATTCATACTCCTGATCCCAGAAGTACAAAGTTGCTGACATCAACAATAACAGCACACTATACTATGTGTGATCATACTTAGGGATATCTGTAGGAGTGTTATGCAAATGTAGGAATAGTATAGGGTTTCTGAATGAAAATTTACTAGTATCTAGGGGGGATGTGTGTGTGTTTTTTTAAAATGGACCCAACATTTTCTCAATCTCAGAAAGATGCCCTTGGCAGATGGTCATAAATGCACTCAATATATAATAACATAATTAGTTTTCTGTTTACATTGTGTGCATTAGAGGGCCTGAAAAATATGGGCTCTGAAGTCAGAGCAATTTAAGTCGTAACTCCTCCCTGATTATTCAGCTGATAAATGAGGGATGTTATGGTCATTCATTTTTCCTACATTTTAAAAATCAGACATGAGGCTGGCACTGGCACATGGAGCTTATAGTACTCCCATGTCCATATGTTCCTTGGGTCAGACTCATGTCTGGAGACTGAGAAATTCGAAAGATATATGTGTCTTGTACCTTTGTCCTCCTTTTCCTACTCACATTTTTAATAAGAGCAGTAATGTTGGATTCAACCCTAATTTTTTTTAAAAAATAGTTCATTCCCAATTCTTATTGTGTTCACAATTATAAGTATGTCCCCCTTAACTCTATTCAAGATCAGCTCAGTCTTTACAGGCTGTCCCAGTTAGTATTTGGAAAATGTTTCCTGTTTTATTGTTAGTGTAGGCATGCCAACAATGATGGGGAAATGTACAATTTGGCTTCACCTGACCTGCATCTAACCCAATACCAGCAATGAAGGAGACCTGTGTTGCAAATTCAACCTCTTCTCTCCTGAAAAACTAAGGCAATATCTACACCTGCCAGATATCCTCGGGACATCTCTAGGTCATCCCTGTGCATCCATATGATGCACAGGGGATCCCAGGGGCAACCCGGGATGACCAGGGACCACGGATTTCCCAATATTTCTGCAATCCTAGGACCATCCCGAGGAGTGTGGGCAGTGTGGCCTCCGCTCCCGGGTTGTCCCTTTTTCCCCATGAGTAGCAGGGCCAGGCATGGAGCCATGTGGGGAGGCTCTATGCCCATGGGGGGTAGCAATTTCACCATCCGTTTTTGTTTTTTACCTTTTTTTACAGATTGTGGCTGCGTGACCAGCTCCTCTTAAAAATGAAAATAAATGGTGACTACAACATCCCTCTTCCCTTCCAGGATGTCACACCACCATCTAGATGTTGGGGGAAGATCATGGAAACAGGAAGTCCACGATCCTCCCACCTCCCTCCCTCTGAGCCCTCTGTAAAAGTTCACATCTGAGGTAAAAAGATAACATTGTAGATCTATGTGGAGGACATCAAATAGATACAATTTGGCAACAAAATTTACCCAAATAGAGAGGATACTCATGAAATAAAAGGCTGCAGGGTTGATAATATGTTCACCTAGTTTACAACAATCAGCAAGAGTTTCATCAAGAATTTATGCCCAACAGGACAGAGGAATTGGGCTTGAGAACCTGATCTCCTGAACAGCACATGCTCAGAATATTTGTTTGGATTGGAATTCCAAGCCAGAGTAGAAAACAACTAGTGGAAATGGCACTTGAGTTTTCATGCAGCCAAATGTGATGAGCTGGACAATTCCCAAACAGGCAATGAGAAACTTCAGTGACATCACTATAAATTATATAAGGTAAGTCTCATGGCTTCTAGTTCACAAAATATTTGAAGCAACTGAATAACCATTACACATAATTCTACACATTATACAGAATAATATGCCAACATTCTGAACTATTACATCAGACTATAGTGGTGTCATATTTATTGAACGCTTTCACAGATTAAAAACAATGATAAGAAGAGCAACAAAACCAACCCAAAAGCCTCCTGAATATAAAAAGTAGCACATTGGGGAGAAAAGTTTAGCAATCTTCCTGATACACTAGTTGAGGGCATTTTTATAGTACAATCCTTTACATCTCTCTACTCAATTCAATAGGACTTACTCCCACATAAGAGTGTATAGCATTGAAGCCTAAAGAAACTTTTGAACACTCACATTCAAAAGTATGCCCCCCATAGACTGAAAAGATACAGTGCAGAATTCTACCATTTTCTTAATATTCTACTTTCTTCATAGAACAATTATGAAATGAATTACCCATGTAGCATAAACTCTTAGGCATTTTTCATTTTAGCCACCAGATTATTCTTTATGGCCCTTTGCAGTCAAGGACAATCTGAATTACATATCCAAATGAAATGCTCAAGTAAAAAGCTGAAGTGCTTCTAAACCCTCTGATAACTGTTGTGAACAACAAAAGTAATCCAACATCCATTACATTAACCTGCTTTGTCTCCCCTGTATGATGTAATCCAGATTGCAAATGTGTACTGGTGGATGCTCACCGAAAAAACAAAGCAATCAGTTGTGAAGATCCATAAATGTTCAGAAACATGAATTCTAAGATTCTGTAAAAATAAAGAACAGATAAAGAAAATTAAGTCGAGAAAGCCACAGAGGAAACCACTGAGCCGTAAATACCTGATGGAATTGCTAATAAAATATTCCTTAAAAAATGTAGGACTGCACTGTATAATGTCCTATCACATGCCCTGAAACAGTCTCCCATAAGTTCATCCAGCCCTCCTTCTCCTTGCCTTCAGGTTACTTATGTTCCAAATTTGAGTAATTCGCATTGGGCAGAAAAGAATAGTTGGATGTGGATATGAAAAGTGAGCAAACTTTCCCATTCCTCCTAACATACCAATGTTTCCTCCCTGCATGGGATCCTCACCTGTGGATGGACTGTGTCATTGGAGATGAAAGGGTCCTACCAGTGATTTCCTCTTCATCAGAACAACTGTGGGATCCTTTCTGCAGCTCCTAAGTACCTGGTCAGATGAAAAATTCCTTCCAATGCCAAACAGGAACATTTCCGTATTTCTAAGCTAATGTGTTTTTCAGGAAGGAAAGCCTCCGACTCTGATTTTTCTAATATTTATCTGTCCATTGGAAAGCAGATGGTGGGAGGTAAGCCAGGTTATTTCAGACTTCTTGTGATGTGCTTAGTGGCACAGACCCAACTAGCATGGTACGAAGCAAAGTACCTATCCCACTGTCAGCCAAATCTTTTCCACTTGAGTCATTTTTTCTCCTTGGAGCTGAGCCAGCCCAGTTCAGCTCTTTTGTATGGAATGAGGAACCAGTATTGATTTCCCATTTAAGCCAATCTTGTGTGAGCCCACCGCTGCCTCCCTCGCTCTGAACGTGGGGAGGGTGGAAAACCAGCTGCAGCATTTCCAGCAGAGAATTGCTTCTTTGAGATGGACCTGCACAGAATTGCAAATCAGGCAAATAAAAGGAGAAAATGGAAGGGCAGATAGGCTTTCCTTTCAAGCCAGATATACAGACAGCACTCCCTTTCTGTAAGGGGGAAACAGGGAATTTGCTTGTTAGAGCAAGTGAAGGGGATTCTTATTACGGGCTTCAGTGCAGTTGTCAGCCATAATAATGAATTCTTATACTGTAGTAACCTTGGAACAGGCAGGTACTGTGGAGATACATATTTGTAATGTGAAATAGTCATCGTGAATATTTCAAAAGTACGTGGAAATTTGCTGCAGTACGACATTTCTATGGAGTTAAACTCCAGACTTTAATGAACTATGGAGATTAGCAAACTTTGTGCAATAATGGTTAAGTTACCGAAATCAATGTGTGTTCAGCAGACATCCATTTCCAATTGATTTCATATTATCTCTGGTGCGAATTTGAGCATTCAGTAGTACTCTCATACCGCGAGTGATGTGTTTCCCCATAAACTTCAAATATTACCTTTAAATATGTTCACAGCCTGATCCTATCTTTGCCTGTAGCTATTACATTGCAAACAGATGCATGCACTACCATAGCTACCACTGCATCCCCTGAAAAGCAGGCAGCTCCATGCTGCTTGCTTTTAAAAGCAAGGGGGAATCCTCGTGTGTGATATCTTAGGAAGTGGAGGGCTGTGCCAGCCATTAGGAACTGTGGGCCAGCTCCATGGGCTATGAAGCAGGAGCTGCAAAGGGCTGACAGTGGCTCCACATCATTCTCCACGCCTTCCCTGTCCTGGAGAAAGAACATAAGAAAAGCCATGGTGGATCAGACCAAGGGTCCATCTAGTCCAACATTCTTTTCACACAGTGGCCAACCAGCTGTTGACCATGAACCCACAAGCAGGACACAAGTGCAACAGAAAGCTCCTGCCCATGTTCCCCAGCAACTGGTTTATCTATGGTTACTGCCTCTGCTATTGGAGGTAGCACACAGCTATCAGGACTAGTAGCCATTGTTAACCTTCCCCTCCAGGGATTTAGCTAATCCCCTTCGAAAGCTATCCAAATTGATGACCACCACTACATCTTGCGACAGTGAAATCCATAGTTTAACTAACTGTGTGAAGAAGTACTTTTTTGTCCAGAATCTCCCATCACTCAGCTTCATGGGATGACCCTGGATTCTAGTATTATGAGAGAGGGAGAAAAATGTCTCCTTATCCATATTCACTGCACCGTGGATATTTTTGTATACCTCTACCATGTCTCCCCTTAGCCTCCATTTTTCCAAGCTAAACTATCCCAGCTGATGTAAGCTTCCCTCATAGGGGACATGCCCCAGCCCCTTGATCATTTTTGTTGCTCTTTTCTGAAAAAAGTCTCCCTTCACTATGCTTCTACACCAGGGGTGTGGAAAATACAGCTCTCAAGGCCATGTCGGGTGGCCTGCCAGACCCCCTCCTCCACACACTTCATCGTCTGTGGTGGCACTGCCTGGGGGTTTCCTTCATTAGCGCAAGCAAGGAAATCTCTTCCTTATCTCTGATTTCTGATGCACTAGCAAAAGAAACCGTGTGTGTTTGTGTGCACTTATGGGTGATAGATGTGTGCATGTGCAGCCATGTGGCACTGCCTGGGGGCCAAAAAGGTTGTGCAGCCCTGTCCTACATGAAAGGTGTCCTTCCTGCAATAGCAGTATCATAGATTACTGCAGCTACAGGATGCTGCAGTGAGTAAAGATAACTCCTGGTCCTGGCACAAGGTGACAGAGAATCTCTTAGACCAATGCTGAGAATTCCAAACACAACACACTCTGCATATTAACTAATGAAGATAGAATATCCTGGCTGGATCAGATCATAGGCTATTGTGTCAAGCATCCAGCTTCCCACACAGAGAGCTTCCTACCAGATGCCTTCAGGGAGCCCAGAATCAGGGCTTGAAGGCAATAGCCCTTCCCCACGGTGCCCACAACTGGCATTTAATGGCATATTGCCACTGAATCTCAAGGTTCTATTTAACCATCTCAGCTAATATCCATAGATGGCCCTCTTTTGCATGAATTTGTCTAATACCCTTTTAAATTCATCTGGGCTCATCACCATATTGGTTGGTAGTGAATTATCCCAGAGAGAGAGAAAGGATAACACTATGACAGCCAGGGTTGTCTGACTATGTGGATTAAAAGGAACTATGTCCAGTCCATACATTTCATAGCAGGCCTCCTCTAACTGTGGAGGCAGTATTCTTTGTCCACGCATTACACTGCTCATACAAGTAGACAATTGAAAAAAAAGCAAAAAAAAATAGCCAATTTCAATGTGTGCACAGGAATGAAGAGAAAAAAAACGTACAAAAGCAAGTAGAGACTTGATAATGCTGGCAAGTTTTACTACCACCATTTATGTATTCTAAGGGAAAAAAGAAAGAAAGAGAACAAGACTGGTGATACATCTTTGGCAGGAAAATAATGTAATGAAAATTGTGGCAATCCTCAAGGCTATGTGGTAGTCGGGAAGAGAGAAATAAGGAACAACAAATGTCAACAGGTACAAACAGCCTTTTTTAGTTTAACACATAGTCATAAAAATATTGTGCTCAGATGAAGAATGCTGGGGAGGAAATGTATTTCAGATTCAAAATGTCACTCACACATCTGAGAGGGGTGGGAGAAAGTTTGCTGCCTTGGGCTATACTAATTCTTTAATGTGATGGCATTCCTGTTCAGAGAGGCCTGCAAGCTTTCCAGGCTGCCACACATGGTTGGTGTCCATGTCTTTATGCAGCTTCCCCTGCAAGGATCTTGAGTACATTTTCATTTTAATGGGTTCCCAAGTCAAGCATATCTGGCAAAGTCACTCAGCAGAAAAATGAGTTAGATCTCATCCACGACTTCCCTTTGCATCAACTGCTCTAAAAATAGCATTTAAAACAACAACTCTGCACAGAATACAAAACAGCCTCATGATTGGGAGAGAGAAAAATGACTGACGTTTTTTAATTGCATGTTGCATATATGGCAATATACAGTTTGTATATTACCCCTATCTAGTCTTTTCAGCACAAAAAATAAAATTGCTCAATAAGTATTCTTAAGTCAATGTGTCTCCAGTTATAATCAATGTCTATTGCTGGTATGCTTTAGTCCTGCCCGACTGGATTCCTTCTCCTCCTCTCAACTCACCAACCCCCTTACATTGTCAGCAAGCTGGATTTATGAGCCTATGAAGGTAGAGAATAGAAGCATTTTTCCCCCTGAAACCATCCGCACTGGTGAACATATTGAATAGGTGATGGAGTATTGAATGATAATCACACAAAGGGGAGGAAGGGAAACACCTCTATCTCCTGGAAAATAAAATAAAAATTAAAGATAAGGGAGATAGAGAGAGGGAGCTCTTGGTTGATTTCATTTTTCATCCCAACGCCATTTCAGCCACCGAGAATGACAGTGTAAATGATCAAACAACTGTTTGCTAATGCATTATAGATAGCCATACACAATATGGCAGCTTTATACTTGTGTATTTACCCAGTATGAATACAAAATATACTAAGAGTGACAGGTAATGCAGCCAAAGCTTCTACTCCCTGTAAGCATCTGTGTACGATGAATTATAAATGAGAGTCTTGTGTCCAAAGGTAGCGAGTAATGCAGATAATGCCATTGGAGTAAATGAATAAAAGGGAAACAGCTGCTTTTGGCATTCAGGGCACACAGGTACATCCTGGAAGTCACCAGTACAGATTGTAGATAACTAGCAAAACAGCTGTGTTTGGCACTGACTGTCAGGTGCAAACCCACCCGGACTACCTGGACTACCTTTTTCATCTTCATTTTTTGACAAGTTTCCAGAAGAGGTGAACCATGCTCACATGAGTGTTCTTGATCTGACCGGAATCCCATCTGGTGTCCTCAATGTGTTGCTGAAACTTCAAAGCAATGCAGCTACTGAAGTAGTATTTCATTGACAACTCATGGTGTACAAGATGCAGCAAAGGTACATTTCAAGAATAGGATTTTGTCCCCTTTTCTGGATCACTTTTCTTGAGTTTTGACTTTGCTTTTTTTGTTAACCATCCCAATACATGGAAAGGCAGCATTCCAGTAGGCCTAAAGGAGTTTAGCTGTATTTTATTTTTACTTTCTTCCCGTCAAATTTACAAGGTGATCAATGTTTTCAGATCCTGATTTTATGTTGTTTTGACTTAGGCTTTTGGAATGTGAAGCTGAGAATCAGGTCACTAAACTAGCTAACGGGTACAAACAGCCAAAATCTGTACTCCAATTTCCCCAAAACCTTCTTCCCTTATGAAAGAGGCTTCCATTTTTCTGCCTCACCACAGAAATGGCATGCAGAGCAGTTATGGAGCATGAAACAGGTCAAAATTAGCTTGTTTTCAAGGGCTGCTAAACCTTCAAAATGGCCAGCCCAGACACCATTTTTTTTGTTTAAATTACACTTTTGAGGGTCAATGGGGACTCCAGCAGGGACCATACATTGCCTTCCCCTGTTCTAGATAGTGGATCATCCCCATATGTTTCCTAAGGAGGCGAAATGAGCTGAAACTTTGAGACTTAGCCTAAAATACTTGTTCAAAGGCAATAAAAGGCAGAAATAAACAAAACCATAGTTGAGATACTGAAATATATCAGAGAAGGAAAGGAGAGAGTGGAGAAATAACAGTGAACCCAAGGCAGTTGTGGGCTCCATCTAAACTGACTGACTGACACACACACACACATACACACACACACACAGAGAAGGCAAAATGTCAGTTTCATACTCTACTTTGGCATTTGCCTTGCTAGCAGACACCATTTTTAAAAAGACTTCTTCATGTATTACCAAAGTAATTACACCCACCCGAAAAATTTCTCCTTCAGCCGCCAACCACTTTTGACTCCCCCACATCCCTTCATGCTTGTCATTTCCCTCCATTGGTCAGATATACATATGAGTTACAGAACAGTGATGGGGACTTGTTAAAGATATGCAAATTTCAAGGCAGAGCAGGGAATGGGATTGGTAAATAAACCCAAATTTTATGGCAGGACACTGAAGTGGAAGGGGAAATTATGCAAATTTGTGCAAGACCCGCACCCCCACCCTGAAGTTTGCAAATGTGTTTGGGACATTCTCCAGCATGGGGGAGAGTGCACTAACATGGGATGAGGGATGACAGCAGAAGGGGGGGTATTTGCCACTCTTGCTGGGTGGCTCTCCAACCATTCGCAACAATCCACAATGAAGTCACCTTCCAGCTTCAGACATCACAACAAGCCACCCTGAAAATAAGGCACCCTGAACAACTCAACAAGCCATAGGTTTCAAGGTGGCTTGTTCATAGAAAACAACCTACAATGGAGGGGACATTCTGGGTTCAGATATCATGAAATAACCCAAGGTGACAACCCACCATGGCTTCTCATGTCATGGGAACCAAGTAAGTCTAAGGGTCCAAAAGCAATTATAGTATTAGAAGACACAAAGAAAGGCTTCAGATTCCAGGACCACTTTCTGAAAAGAGGGAAGCAGTCACTGGAAGTGGGTGTGGAAGGGAGAGTGGCTTTAAAACATTCAAGTCTTCCCTAGCCCATGTGATTAGGGGATAGGATTAGCGATGACCCCATTGCATTTTGAAACTGGGCAGTTGATTTACAAGTCCAACAGTATAAATGTGAGACAAAATGGCTGTGAGGAGCAGGTAGACTTGGAGGCCTGCAGCTAAAGCACAAGCCAGAGGAAGACACAGATCACCAGCTGTTTTAAAGAACAAGATACAGATCTTCAATGACCAGGAAAGCCAGAGAGTAAACTGTTACAATAGTTAAAGTGTTATTAGTGATTGCAGGGATACTGGAGTACTTTCAGTTTTGCGGTTAATATTAAAAAAAACTTGTAATTCCCTTAACGTTTATAAATATTGCTAATATTTACCAATGTCTGCTGGAATTTGTCCAATACCTATCTCCGAGTGTCCTATAAAGAACCATCACATCAGCAGAAATAACAACAACACCTTAAAATCAAAGAATCATGGAATCATAGAATAGTAGAGTTGAAAGGGGCCTATAAGACCATCGAGTCCAACCCCCAGCTCAATGCAGGAATCTACCTTAAAGCATCCCTGACAGATGGTTGTCCAGCTGCCTCTTTAATGCCTCTAATGTGGGAGAACCCACCACCTTCCTAGTTAATTGGTTCCATTGTTGTGTTGCTCTAACAGTCAGTAAGTTTTTCCTGATGTCCAGCTGGAATCTGGCTTCCTGTAACTTGAGCCCATTATTCCATGTCCTGCATTCTGGGTTGATCGAGAACAGATCCTGGCCCTCCTCTGTGTGACAACCTTTCAAGTATTTGAAGAGTGCTATCATGTCTCCCCTTAATCTTCTCTTCTCCAGGCTAAACATGCATAGTTCTTTCAATCTCTCCTCATGGGGCTTAGTTTCCAGACCCATAATCATCCTCATTGCCCTCCTCTGAACATGCTCCAGCTTGTCTGCATCCTTCTTGAAGTGTGGTGCCCAGAACTGGACGTAGTACTCAAGATGGGGCCTAACCAGAGCAGAATAGAGGGGAACCAGTACTTTGCGCGATTTGGAAGCATCATGTTACATGTCCTACCAGCCATTGTTCCTTTCATTTATCAGACCCAAACAGTCTGGCAGAGTTTAGCTGCAACCAAGCAGACTCTGCAGGTGCAGAAATGAGAAATTACCTCATAATAAATTTTGGTTTTATGAACATATTATATTTTTTTCTGGACCAGAGCCAGGGCCTGTTAACTAGGCTGACCATATAAAAAGGAGGACAGGGCTCATTGAACTTTAACAGTTGTAGAGAAAAGGGAATTTCAGCCAGTATAATTTGTATGCAATTAGTTCCTGGTGAAATTCCCTCTTCATTACAACAGTTAAAGTTGCAGGGGCCCTGCCTTCTTTTGTATATGGTCACTCTAATATAGTGCAGGCATCTTTAACTGTTGTGATGAAGAGGGAATTTCACCAGGAACGAATTGCATACAAATGACACTGGCTGAAATTCCCTTTTCTCTACAACTGTTAAAGTTACATGAGACCTGTCCTCCTTTTCATATGGTCCGCCTACTGTTAACACATATGGGAATTATTAACAACCTAGATTTGAAGTAGAGGGTAAAGTAGGCTGACCATATGAAAAGGAGGACAGGGCTCCTGTAACTTTAACAGTTGTAGAGAAAAGGGAATTTCAGCCAGTATCATTTGTATGCAATTAGTTCCTGGTGATATTCCCTCTTCATCACAACAATTAAAGTTGCAGGCACTATACTAGAGTGACTATATACAAAAGAAGCCAGGGTCTCTGCAACTTTAACTGCTATGATAAAGAGGGAATTTTACCAGGAACTAATTGCATACAAATGACACTGGCTGAAATTCCCTTTTCTCTACAACTGTTAAAGTTACAGGAGCCCTGTCCTCCTTTTCATATGGTCAGCCTAGGTAAAGGCTAGCAGAGATAGTTGGTGCCCATTGGGGCTGAGGGAAGGACAACTAATCTTAGGCAGAGCCAAGGGGCCTACTCCACAGCAGGAACACATTACTCAGAATGGACAAACTCTGGCATGCAAGTTAGCTTCAAGATCATGAGTTCAAAGCAAAGGGTTGGAGGGGCTGCCTCTGACTCATACAGCAATAAAGGAGAACACCTTTGAGTTTTCCTGCTCCACAAGCAACCCATTGATAGAAAACGGAAAACTGAGGCAAGTAATTTCAAGTTCATTGTTTGCAAAACAGACTGAATAATAGGGGAAAGAAAAAAATGTGAGTCAGTGGAGGGCGAGAAAGGAAAATTAGACAAAAATATCAACATGTTAAGAGCTCATATGACTACACACAGAGACACGTAGACAAACACACACATACAGAGAAAAGAAGACAGGAAAAAATAGAATAAACTGGTCAAAAGCTCCAGGGAAACTCTCACACACATCAACATGCCCTCTTGACCAGATACAAAAGATGGCAGGGCTCCTGCAGCTTTAACTGTTGTGATGAAGGGGGGATTTCACCAGGCGCTGCATGCATACAAATGACACCTGCTGAAATTCCCTTTTCTATACAACTGTTAAAGATACAGGAGCCCTGTCTTCCATTTCATATGGTCACCCTATTAGCCTATCTAGAACTGACAGTGTAATCCTGGCCCCCTCCACAAGGATGCGCTTTTGCGCCCGTTTGTGGTATTATGCGCACTATCGCGGAGGCGCATTTACGCCTCATCCCTCTGCACGGGAGGCAGCGAGAGGCGTTGAAGCGCATTATCGCTTTTCTCCGACGCGCGTTTTAATTGTTCACATGCGGGGCTTCGGGAGGAGGAAACAGACATTTTAATTCGCTTTTTGCCTAAAGCCAACCCCTCCCTTCCTGTACTCCACCCACAGGAATGTACCTGCCTGCCTACGTAATTTCGGGTTGCCTGGCAACGAGATGGGAGGGGGGGAGAGGGCAGAGCTGAGCGGGGGAAAAAAAATGCCTTCAGGTTACGCGCACCTTCGCGCGCGTGCATATGCATACAAGCACGTGATCAGAGCCAACCCCTTTCCCAGCCCTCCCTTCCTGTACTCCACCCACAGGAATGTACCTGCCTGCCTACGTAATTTCGGGTTACCTGGCAACGAGATGGGAGGGGGGGAGAGGGCAGAGCTGAGCGGGGGGGAAAAAATGCCTTCAGGTTACGCGCACCTTCGCGCGCGAGCATATGCATACAAGCACGTGATCTGAGTTTCGTCGACCGTTGAGTTCATTTACCTAGGCGACACCAGAGAAGCAAGTTTGGTTCCCCTTTTCTCTTTCTGAAACGCCATTTTGAGCTGGACGGGAAGAGAAGGCGAGATGGCTCCTACCTCGATTTCTCGTTCCCTCATTTATGCGATTCAACTTCTGATCGCAAATATGCACGTTACATTGACTTGCCTAAGGAGAACGATTCAACGGAGAAGAAGAAGAAGACGAATCATCATGAGAAGGCTCCAAGAGAACAACTCTTATCTTTTAAGACTCCAACAAGATAGACTCCAAGAGAATTTATTATATGTTCCTTTGATGAAAAAACAGAGACCAAGAAGATGGTGGTGCTTCCCCAGGAGTCGTGACTGGTGGGAAAACGATGTTCTAGCCCTCTGGGGTGATGAGCAGTGGCTAGAGAACTTTAGGATGACCAGAGCAACCCTTTTCCAGATTGCAGACCATCTTCGGCCATTTCTAGAACGTCGCAATACGAACATGAGGGAAGCCATTCCAATGGTGAAGCGCGTGGCCATCTGTATATGGAGGCTAGCAAATCCTGGTGGTTACCGGGTGGTGGCTCAGCAATTTGGGATCGGTAGAACAACGGCAGCCATGATCGTTGTGGAGGTCTGCCTAGCCATGGAGCATGCGCTTCTGAGAAAAACAGTTTGCCTTGGCAATGTTCCAGAGGTGAGTCTTGTTTTTTATTATTTGGGATAGGAAAAGATGGGCTAGGCTGTTATATAGGTGGCCAAATGGAACTTGATCATTGTATCTCAAGCATGCCAGCCGAAGAAGCAGTAATGATTTATTTTCCATTATTTATGTTTTCTCTCTCAGATCATGAGTGGATTTTCCAAACTGGGCTTCTTTCATTGTGTTGCAGCCACAGATGGATGTCACATTGAAATTGCCTGTCCTCCTAGGCAAGGCCCTGACTACATAAACCGGAAACGCTTTTTTTCCATGCTCCTTCAAGGCACAGTGGACCACCGTGGGCGATTCATGGATGTGGAAATAGGTTGGAGTGGGAGAAATCACGATGCCCATGTCTTCAGGAACTCTGCGTTCTTTGAGGCCATGGAAGCTGGTGTCTTCATCCCAGGGAACCCTACCATTACTGTTAATGACGTGCAGATTCCTCCACTGGTGGTGGCTGATTCCGCTTACCCCATTCGGAAGTGGCTGATGAAACCTTACGGCGGAGCCCTGGACCAGCAAAAGCAACATTTCAACCACTGTCTGTCACGGGCGAGGAATGTTGTTGAATGTGCCTTTGGAAGGTTAAAAGCACGGTGGAGATGCCTGTCGTCCAGGATAGAACTCGCTGAAGAAAACGTCATTTCTGTGATATCTGCCTGTGTCATTCTACACAACATTTGTGAAAGTCAAGGACATGATGTTGCATTGGATCTCCACGAAGCAAGGCAAATTGAACTGGCAACCCTGGGTGCCCCGCTGCCAATGGGGCATGAGGAAATTCAAGAAAAGGCTGCTGGGGAAAAGGTCAGAGATGCCTTAAGAGGCATGCTTTGGTCTCTGCGTGGGCAGAACCCCTAGGGAGGTGAGTGTTCAGTGCCAAACCCCTGTGCCAAACTTGTGTAAGCCATGTTTTCCCTAACTTTACTCTATTTACTCTATTTCAGCAAGTCACAGGAAGGAATCATGTGTCAAGACCTGCTCGAAGCATAAACAAATAAGGAAAGTATCCGCATTCATGGCCTGAGAATGAATGAATGAATGAATGAATGTGTAGAGGGTGGGATATTGTTATTACATCCTATGCTAAAACAATCCATCTCTAAATTTCCCTTAGAACATAGCATAGAGAGAACTGCAGGGGATCAAAGACGGTGTCGTGTGGAACCTCTGTGATGTGACCAGACCAGAAGGCAACCGCTTCCTTTTTCTGGATCATTCATTCCATTCTTCAAGCAAAAGCCAAGTCCCGCTCCAGGCAGCACTGACTGTGTTTATTCTTTTTTCATCAAGAAGAAGCTGCATTAGGAAATGAGACTACTTATAGACAATCCCTTTAGAATATGTGAATTTTATTTTCTATGTTGATTTCGCTTTTACATTGCTGTTTTGAGATGTTCAGTGACTTCAAAGTAACGTATGTTTCTTTCAATGTGTAATGCAATGCTGTTGCAAATGCTGTTAATTTTATTTTCTTTGCTGATTTTTCTTTTACATTGCTGTTAGTAATTAGATATTGTTATGAGATGTATGTTCATAATAATGTGACTTTCAACTATGTTTCTTTCAATGTCAAATTAAATGCTGTTGTAAATGCTGTTAATTTTATTTTCTATGCTGAAATTGTTGTTGCCATATTGCCATATTGTTGTTGCCATATTAAAAAGTGCTTATTTTAAAAATGCTTATCCTAAATAAAATATGTTCCTACAACTTTCAAACAATGTTGATAGTAGTATTCCTAGACAATAAGACTTCAGGTAACCCAACACACATATGCAGTACAGTGAACATTGCAGAAGGGCAAGTAACAGGACCACAGCCCATCCATGCCTACCTCACAGGGTTGTTTTTTTGAGAATAACATAGTACAATGTAGTCACTAACATTCTCAGGTTTTCAGTTCAGGACACCCAAAGGTACATTCAGGACACCCAAAATTGTTGTTGCCATATTAAAAAGTGCTTATTTTAAAAATGCTTATCCTAAATAAAATATGTTCCTACAACTTTCAAACAATGTTGATAGTAGTATTCCTAGACAATAAGACTTCAGGTAACCCAACACACATATGCAGTACAGTGAACATTGCAGAAGGGCAAGTAACAGGACCACAGCCCATCCATGCCTACCTCACAGGGTTGTTTTTTTGAGAATAACATAGTACAATTAGTCACTAACATTCTCAAGTTTTCAGTTCAGGACACCCAAAACACATCTGGTAACTTTCCCACTGCTCCGAATAAACGCGACAGTGTTTAATCACTTACGCGCTGTTCGGGAATGGTGGTTTGACGGTTCCGCGCGCATGCGCGCAACCGCTAAACCGGTCCGCGGAAACATCGCAAACCGGAAGTGAGGCCTAGACTTCCTCACAATCCTTCAAGATGCCTAGAGGGAGGTATTGGGGGGATGCGGAGGTCCGCATATTATTGGCCTTCCTCCTCCAATCCTCCCTCGTTGGAAGGATTGTCAGGAGCAGCAGCCTCCCGACTATGAGGCTGTTTAGGAGGGCGGCTGCTGCTCTGCGCCAGCAAAACTTCGTCCGCACTGCCCTGCAGTGCAGGACGAAGTTCAAGTACGTGAAAGCGGCTTTTTTCCGGGCCATTAGTGCCCATGGGGAGCATCCCCCCTTCCGACAGCGTCCACCCTACTTCGTGGAATTCCGCGAGCTGTGGCGGAAGGCAGGGAGACCAACCCCGGAGGAGAGGCTGACCGCAGGTGAGTGAGTGCATTACCATTCTGCCCACTGCTCATTGTGTATTCTCTGGTGGATGTGCAGGTTGGGGGGGGGGGAAGCCCCAAAAACTATGACCCCTGACACAATGAGGCTTTAAGGTGGATTCCAGCATACATCTTGGGTGGGGTGGGACTAGATGCCCTTCAGGAGCCCTGTGTGCTGGTGATTCTGCCCACTGCTCATTGTGTATTCTCTGGTGGATGTGCAGGTTGGGGGGGGGGGAAGCCCCAAAAACTATGACCCCTGACACAATGAGGCTTTAAGGTGGATTCCAGCATTCATCTTGGGGTGGGACTAGATGCCCTTCAGGGACCCTTCCACATTTTAATGTTATTTCCCTTTTTCCCTTCCCTCTTTTTCTTAGCCCAAAACAGGAGGGCGGAAGAGGCGGCTCCGTCTCCCGAAGTGGAGGAGGTTGGGGGGACTTCTCCTCCTCCTCCTTCTCCTCCTTCTCCTCCTCGGATGACCCTCCGCAGAAGGGCACGTAAGTTAAATGCAAGCCAGATTAATTAGGAATACTATTTTTGCCCAGCGTACTTTAATAATATTATTAATATTAATAATTGTAATGATATATGTATTTATTTATTAATTAATAGACTCTCCCAACGGATCGAGGCGGGGAACACCATGATAGAAACTTAAAATAACATTTTTTTTCCAATTTTGAAGGGATACTCAGTCCATCGCCATCGCTGTCTGCGGAGGAGGTGGAGGAGGAGGTGCAGGAAGAGGAGGAAGAGGAGAATGCACCCCCACCTGTCTCACCTGCTGCTGTGTCTCCAGCAGGTAATAGAAGTTCCATTGCTTTGTATAATGTAGAGTACATTGAGCATATAAAATCCAGGTCAGGGCTCCTGTATCTGTAACAGTTGTAGAGAAAAGGGAATTTCAGCCAGTGTCATTTGTATGCAATTAGTTCCTGGTGAAATCCCCTCTTCATCACAACAGTTTAACCGACCTGGATTTTATGTGGTCACCCTATTGTACAGTACAGGACTAATGGTTTAAATTTTTAATTAAAAAATGAAAAACTATATTTACATTCCTGTAAATTGAATCGCATTGAATAGCCAATGTCATTGAGTGGTACATCTTGAACTGTTTTTCTGTTGGTTATATTATATGATTTTAAACACTTTTTTTTTCTTACCATCCCATGCAGTTCCCACTCAGGAGCGGCTGGAGAGGCTTGAGGAAGCCGTTGGAGGCATGCAGAATCGCATGTCCTCCATTGAGGACAAGCTAGACCGTATCCTCAATAAATTGTAAATAGTTGAAAATAATATTGTAAATAGTTGAAAATAATATTTGTTTAAAAAACTAAATCTTTATTTTTGTTACTAAAACATTGTTTTGGTTTTCCTTAGCATTTTCAGGTTGGTGCAGTATTAAGGAGGGATGCCTAACTGTTTTAATAATAGATAGGAAGCACAGTCCCAACCACACAGTGAGATATGAAAACTATATTTCAATGGTTAAATACAACATAAATAACAGCAAAAAATACCATAATTAACAGCAAATAACATAACAATTACATAAATAACAGCAAAAAATACCATAATTAACAGCAAATAACATAACAATTACATAAATAACAGCAAAAAATACCATAATTAACAGCAAATAACATAACAATTACATAAATAACAGCAAAAAAAAACCATAATTAACAGCAAATAACATAACAATTACATAAATAACAGCAAAAAAAACCATAATTAACAGCAAATAACATAACAATTACATAAATAACAGCAAAAAAAACCATAATTAACAGCAAATTATTAACAATAACATAAATCATGTATTCTAAGGGGAGAACTTTAAGGGTTTTTTTACCTCCCGTGCCGTGCGCTTTATGCTTGGCTCACCTTGAAGTGGTGATGATGAGCGCTGTGGAGGTACTGTATGGGAGCACGGGAGCAGTGATTCGTCCAAGTCTTTGGTTAAAATGTCATTCTGGGGATTTTGCAACTGGGCAGACTGGGGGTGTTGCACCCTGACTTTACGTTTCTTCTTAGCCAGGCATTTTCTCCCCTCACCCTCTCCTGAGTTCCCACCTAAGTCATTTGGCTTAGAGCTGGTCCCCTCCATACTGTCAATAGCCAACCGTCTTTTTATTGGCTGGCGTTTTCCATGGCTAGTAGTAGATGATGGGTTGGCTGTATGGGTTGATCTTCCCGGTTCTTCCTGTTGCACCACCGTCACCAGCTTCTCCATCGTGACACATTGTCTTTCTAGAATTCTGAGAAGGGCATCTTGATTTCTTTGGTCCCTTGCATCTTCTGTTTTCAAATAGTCCAACATCTGGTCATTTTTCTGCAACATCTGCTCATGCATCTGCAAGAGGTTTGCGTTGTGTGCAGAGGCATGCTCCAGAATGCGGTCTGTGTCCCTGCTGCGTGGGGGTCTTCTGTTTCTGGCCATTTCCAGGCGCGTTGCAGGCGAGAGTGCTGACTTTTGGATGGGATGTCTCCTTCCTTCATCTGTACCTGAAGGGAAAGGGCAAAGTTTAGTGTGTTTAAAAATCATTTATTACATGTCCAGCCTGTACCATGGGTTCTCTCGCACCCTCATCCTGAAGATGAGAATGTCCTTTCACACATTTATAAGAATTGCAGGACTGAAACTTTATCAAGCAAATAACATCGGCTGTACTTACTCGCTCCTGCTGCAGGATGGTGGAGATTTCTGGCCCTCAAATCTGCGTGGTCACTGGTTTCCGACGCACTGGTGTAACCGCTGCTTCTGTAGGCTGCCGTGGAAGAAAAAGAAGAGCTATTAGGAGGTTTCATCAATAGGCACAATCACAAACCTCCCTCCTTTTGAAATGGGGGTGGTTGTTCAAAATGGCTGCCTGCCCCTTATCCTTTTTCCCCCCCGCCCTGGAGAGACCAGAGAAACGCTGGGTAGCTAGAGGAGATCTCCCGCTCACCCGCATCTGCCTGCCCCATTTTAGAATACAATTTTTTATTCCATGGAACACAATATTAAGTTGTAAAGTTAAGAGTCTTCCAATAGGCACAATCACAAACCTCCATTTTAAATAGGGGGGGGGTTGTTTGTGTGTTCAAAATGGCTGCCTGCCTAGGCTGATCACATGAAAAGGAGGTCAGGGCTGACCACATGAAAAGGAGGTCAGGGCTCATGTAACTTTAACAGTTGTACAGAAAAGGGAATTTCAGCCGGTGCCGTTTGTATGCATGCAGCACCTGGTGAAATTCCCTCTTCATCACCACAGTTAAAGTTGCAGGCAGTATACTACAGTGACCACATGAAAAGGAGGTCAGGGCTCATGTAACTTTAAGTGCTGTAGAGAAAAAGGCTGAAATCCCTCCCATAGACCACAATTTCTGGTCCCATGCACCCCAGAAATTAGCCCAGTACTTACACGGTGGTGCTGGTGCAGGATGCTGCTGGAGATTTCTGGCCCTCAAATCTGCGTGGTCACTGGTTTCCGACGCACTGGTGGAACCGCTGCTTCTGTAGGCTGCCGTGGAAGAAAAAGAAGAGCTATTAGGAGGTTTCATTCCAATAGGCACAATCACAAACCTCCATTTTAAATAGGGGGGGGGGTTGTTTGTGTGTTCAAAATGGCTGCCTGCCTAGGCTGACCACATGAAAAGGAGGTCAGGGCTGACCACATGAAAAGGAGGTCAGGGCTCATGTAACTTTAAGTGCTGTAGAGAAAAAGGAATTTCAGCCGGTGCCGTTTGTATGCATGCAGCACCTGGTGAAATTCCCCCTTCATCACCACAGTTAAAGTTGCAGGCAGTATACTACAGTGACCACATGAAAAGGAGGTCAGGGCTCATGTAACTTTAACAGTTGTACAGAAAAGGGAATTTCAGCCGGTGCCGTTTGTATGCATGCAGCACCTGGTGAAATTCCCTCTTCATCACCACAGTTAAAGTTGCAGGCAGTATACTACAGTGACCACATGAAAAGGAGGTCAGGGCTGACCACATGAAAAGGAGGTCAGGGCTCATGTAACTTTAAGTGCTGTAGAGAAAAAGGAATTTCAGCCGGTGCCGTTTGTATGCATGCAGCACCTGGTGAAATTCCCTCTTCATCACCACAGTTAAAGTTGCAGGCAGTATACTACAGTGACCACATGAAAAGGAGGTCAGGGCTCATGTAACTTTAACAGTTGTACAGAAAAGGGAATTTCAGCCGGTGCCGTTTGTATGCATGCAGCACCTGGTGAAATTCCCTCTTCATCACCACAGTTAAAGTTGCAGGCAGTATACTACAGTGACCACATGAAAAGGAGGTCAGGGCTGACCACATGAAAAGGAGGTCAGGGCTCATGTAACTTTAAGTGCTGTAGAGAAAAAGGAATTTCAGCCGGTGCCGTTTGTATGCATGCAGCACCTGGTGAAATTCCCTCTTCATCACCACAGTTAAAGTTGCAGGCAGTATACTACAGTGACCACATGAAAAGGAGGTCAGGGCTCATGTAACTTTAAGTGCTGTAGAGAAAAAGGCTGAAATCCCTCCCATAGACCACAATTTCTGGTCCCATGCACCCCAGAAATTAGCCCTATACTTACTCGGTGGTGCTGGTGCAGGATGCTGCTGGAGATTTCTGGCCCTCAAATCTGCATGCTCACTGGTTTCTGACGCACTGGTGGTACCGCTGCTTCTGGAGGCTCCTGCCATGGCAGAAAAAGATGAGCTTTTAGGAGGTTTCATTGACATAGCCCTATACTTACTCGGTGCTGCTGCAGGATGCTGCTGGAGATTTCTGGCCCTCAAATCTGCGTGCTCACTGGTTTCTGACACACTGGTGGTACTGCTGCTTCTGTAGGCTGCCGTGGAAGAAAAAGAAGAGCTATTAGGAGGCTGCCTGCCCCTTATCCTTTTTCCCCCCCGCCCTGGAGAGACCAGAGAAACGCTGGGTAGCTAGAGGAGATCTCTCCTGCCCTCTCCTGCCCCACCCGCTCACCCGCATCTGCCTGCCCCATTTTAGAATACAATTTTTTATTCCATGGAACACAATATTAAGTTGTAAAGTTAAGAGTCTTCCAATAGGCACAATCACAAACCTCCATTTTAAATAGGGGGGGGGTTGTTTGTGTGTTCAAAATGGCTGCCTGCCTAGGCTGACCACATGAAAAGGAGGTCAGGGCTCATGTAACTTTAACTGCTGTAGAGAAAAAGGCGGGAATCCCTCCCATAGACCACAATTTCTGGTCCCATGCACCACAATGTTGTGTCCAATGCCCCCCTTTCCCCCTCCCCCCCCCATAAACCCAGCCTAGATCATTGGGAACTCCCTTCCTTCCATGATGTCTGACCTCAGAAATTAGCTAGGCCTGTACTTACTCGGTGCTGCTGCTGCAGGATGCTGCTGGAGATTTCTGGCCCTCAAATCTGCTTGCTCAATGGATTCCGATGCACTGGTGGTACTGCTGCTTCTGTAGGCTCCTGCCGTGGCAGAAAAAGAAGAGCTTTTAGGAGGTTTCATCAATAGGCACAATCACAAACCTCCCTCCTTTTGAAATGGGGGTGGTTGTTCAAAATGGCTGCCTGCCCCTTATCCTTTTTCCCCCCCGCCCTGGAGAGACCAGAGAAACGCTGGGTAGCTAGAGGAGATCTCTCCTGCCCTCTCCTGCCCCACCCGCTCACCCGCATCTGCCTGCCCCATTTTAGAATACAATTTTTTATTCCATGGAACACAATATTAAGTTGTAAAGTTAAGAGTCTTCCCAACCCAACAAAAGAAACAGTCTATACCTTCAGGTTCTTCGTTTCCAATATCTTCTGGTGTCTCCAATTCTAAAAGGGGAAAACATCAGATGTGAGCTATAGGCATGAAATAGAAGGAAGAACGAGATTTTTTAAAAAATGGCAATTACAATCAATGTACCTCCGGGAGAGTAGGGCGTTCCAAGGTAGTCCTCCACATCTATTGTTTGAAGTTCACTGCTGAACAGTTCTTCTGAGCCTTCTGAGAGTGGGAAAGCCAGGGGGGAACTTACTGGGGGAGCAGCAGCAGGTGCTTGGACACGATGGATGTTCAGACTCCTGCCCACGCGATTTGGTTGAATAGTAGCATCCCCCCGAAAAATGCTATGAAGCTCCTCAAAAAAGGGGCAGGTGGCAGCATCATTTCCTGATCGTGAATTATGATTCACGACCCTGCGATATTCCTGCCTCATTGCCTTTGCCTTCGTCCTGCACTCCTTCGCTGTACGGATATGGCCCCTTCTTTGCATTTCCTGAGCAATGGATTCATAGGCATCGAGGTTCCTATGGCTGGCATTCAGTTGAGCTTGAACTTTCTGCTCCCCAAAAATGTCCAGAAGGTCGAGAATCTCTGCCTTTTTCCAAGAAACTCCCCTTCCTGGAGCAGCCATTTCGGTAGGTGGAAAAGGTGTAGAGGAAATAAATCAGGATGCAGTCTCTCTGGCGTCGCGAAGTTAAATGAGGTCAACGGTCGGATCGCGCGCACGCGCTTATATGCATAGGCGCGCGACCACACCTGCGCCTCCAGCCAAACCGTTGGGTGAGCACACCCGCGCGGCTGCGCATAACCTGAGGGCTTTTTTTCAAATCTCCCGCCGGAAATACCTTCCCTCTCCCCGCCCATCTCGTCAAAACCCGCCCTCTACCTGCTCACACCTCTCCGAAAATGCGCTTCACTGAAAAACTGTACACATGGTCATAACGCGCTTTACATCCCGCCGCAAAATAAAAGTCGCTATTTAACGCGCATTCGATAATGCGCATAATCCGGGAGATAACGCGCCTCTACGCCCGTTTTGCGCTCCGCTCGTGTGTAGGTAAAATTTATAATGAGCCTTCAAGGCTCATTAAACGCCCCGTGTGGAGGAGGCCCCTGTGTATGTTTACCTGAAAGCAAGTTCTGTTGTTCTCAATGGGGTTTACTCCCTAAGAAGAGAAACTCCCATAAGGCTCTTAAAAGATTACTCCCCAAAGGGCTGGGTTTGTTTTGTTTTGTTTTTGTAGTTTTTTGAAGTGTTGAAGTGGGTTTTAAATGTACAGATTGTGTGTATGTTGTATGTTTTTGCTGTTTTAATTTTTGTATATTGTTTTTAATTGTTTTTAATCCTATGTAAACCGCCCAGAGAGCTTCGGAGGGCTCTAAAACGTAGTCAAATCAATTATTCATCCATGGGCTCTCGTTCAGATTTTCCTAAAACAGAATTCCATATGCCTTCTCACAGTTAATTTAAGACGTTTATATAGGGGTGGGTGTGTAAGGGGGGGAATCAACTTTTTGCCCTCTATTATCAAATTTAATTGGAAGTGGCAGGCAATGTGGCACACCGTTGGAATAGTGTGATGCAATGTATCAGGAGAAATTAGTCTGCCATGATTCATCCCAGCATGAAATGCAATGGAAACATTAATTCACGAAATCTAGCAGCTTAGAAAAGCATATCCTGGAAAATGCAAATGGGAGAAAGAGTTGAAATGGGATTTCAAACAATGTTGACCTTCATGAAACTTGAGCTGACATCGTCCCTCTGCTTCTCTCCCCACCTCCTTCCCTTATACTCATTTGGATTGCAAATTGAAAGAGATGTACAAAATAAAGTTTTTGGGGAAGCGATTTGCAAAGTACTCACTCCAGTAAATGAAGGTAATGGTGCCTTTGCCCATGGCTTTCAGAGTGATAAAACTGATTTCAAGTGTGAGTTACTGAATAAACATATACTCTTTAAATGCAGGGCTTCACTGTTCATGAGAACATGACATCTGTTTTCATTTATATCTGAGTCATACTGCCATGAATTTAGCTACAATTCTGATGGAGGAACTCATGTGCTGATTTGCCAAAATTAGAGGGGGCAGGACTGCTGGGAAGTCATGGTCACTGCTAACTTAAAAGGGGGACAGGGCTCCTATATCTTTAACAGTTGTATAGAAAAGAGAATTTCAGCAGGTGTCATTTGTATGCATGGAACACCTGGTGAAATTCCCTCTTCATTACAACAGTTAAAGCTGCAGGAGCTCTGCCCTCTTTTGTATCTCTTCATTTGATACAGGAGCCCTGTCCTCCTTTCCATATGGTCACCCTAAGCCCTCCTCCTTGGGGAAAGGCCATAGCTCAGTGGTATATTCAAATGTCCTCTAGTAGCCTGGATGTAGGATGGGAGAGAGAGAGAGAGAGAAAGAGAGAAATGTTGAGAGGTGAACCGGATGAATGTAAGGAAGCTTTTCATGAACATGGAACTTGTCTCAGATGTCTTTTGGTTCCATTCCATCAGTGGAAACAATATACACTCTGGACATGTTCAAGTTCTCTTACCTTTATGAAGTCTGTTTCTCAGAGGTTGGTTCTGGCACTGGAAACCAATTCCTTTATTACAGGAAAAAAATAGATAATTATTTATATCCTTGCTCACAAGTAACTGTGGTATATCAGAAAAAGACTTATTTATTTATACCCGTTGTCACAAGTAAATGTGGTATACAGTTTTCTATGGAGAAATTTGTTACTACTTCTTGATTCTGCAGTTATAATTATTCTCCCCCTTTTAACATATCCATGATACCTGAGATTATATTCTACTAAGAACAGTGGGGCCTCCTTCTAAGTAAACTTTGATAGGCTTGCACTGTTCAGACACTATATGGAGGCACTAGGCATATTACTTTCCATAGTAGTGTATATTAATGGAGGCACAGTCGTGCCTCCATTGTTAAGGGCCGTCAGTAAAAAACACATTCCGCATGTTAAAGTGATAATGGGGGGGGGGTCATTCTAACACAATAAAATCGAAAATGTTACACCAACCTTTCTGAAATTTACAGGTGTCAGAAAGAAATGTTTGTTTTACATTACCTGAAAATTTCAAGAAGATTGGTGAAAGATTGAGGGAAGGAGAGCAGTTTAAGGTAGAAAAGAAACACAAACCTGTCTCCCTGCTTTTGTCAAATGACTTTCAGTTTCCGAGTATTGTGCTCACAATTTGCATAATTTCTAGAGCCTTATTAATTAATCCAGTGGTGGGCTCTTCTTCCTCCTTCACTGTAGTTGGTGGAAAGCTTTTCATTTTTTTAAAATTCCCTTTGGTTGATTTTTAAAGACTATTTTAACCTCTCATTCAAGTCAATGCTTCCCTCATAGTGCGAGATACGCTCAGTAGCGTCGCTCTCCCCCCTCCCTCCTGCCTTAGAATGTGGGATGGGTGGGTGAAATGGCCGCTGCCTCTAGCACAGACCTTTTGAGTGAAGAAGAAGAGTTTCTTTTTTCTCTTCTGGAACATGCATTCCTTTGGCTCTGAGAGTATTTTGGGCTATCTTCATATGGCCAGTTTGCTCTTTTGCTCCCTGGTGAAGCAGGGTGTGGTTCCTCTGGATCCATGGTAGCCTGATCTTCAGATCTCTCCTGGGAACAGGTGGCTATACATCCCTTTCTATCCATCCCCCACCTCAAACACACACAGTGTGCTCCTTCCCTCTTTTCTAAGAGTTTGGTCCATGCTGCTATAAAGTTGAAAGCTTCAAACACTTCATTTAAGTAGTTTGGGCCGGTATTAAGTTTTAAGTACAATGTTGAAACCTTTCAAAGCGCTGGTTGGTTTCGGCCAAGTCACCCTGTTTTTTTAATAAGGTTTAGAAACAGTTGAGCTGTCGTGTATTTTGCATAGTGTACACATGCGTTTTCTTTCTAATCCTTGCAGTCTACACTGGCTCCCTCCTTGATGTGTTTTTGGAGGCAGACAAACCCTTTTTTGTTCCAGCAGGCCTTTGGCAAATAATCTGGACCTCTGTCTGTACCTTTGACTTTTAAATTGTTATGTATTTAAAATGTTTTAAATGCTTTAATACTGAAACGTATTTAATTATATTTTTAACTTTTGTATATTCCTATTTATAGGTTTTGGCTGTATATGTTTTAGTTTTGTAAGGCTGCCCTGAGGCCCAGCATTGGGCAAAAGGCAGGATACTACTACTACTAGTAGTAATGTTTCAGATTTCACTTCTGCATCTGATGTTCTTTTGCATTTACTTTTCTTTATAAACCATTCATATCTTAAGACTTCTTGTGTGGCATGTTTTCATTGGTTTAACAAGTTAAAAGGGGTATTCACTGTTTTCATGCTTATGTTATAAAATCTATTTTCAACAAGCCTAGTAACTTCAAGGGTAACAGAGTTGGGGAAAATCCTCAATCTTTGCTATCAGAGGCACTGAGTAAGGGACCCCTGGAGATAATTTAGACAGACCCCAACCACAAAACACTATTCCCTCTTCTGAAGAGATCTGAACCACAGACTACTAAAGACAAACAAAGTAGCAGGCCATAATAACAGTACTCATGTGGCCATTTGCCTTATGAGGCAGGTGCTCTGCGGGCTACCAAATGGAGGGACTAACAGGACATAAAGTTGCCTGGCTGGGTCCGCCAGAAATCCAGGCTCAACACTCCTGGAAGGTCCATGTTCTATAGCACCTGCTGTCAGATGAACCTGAGGGAATCCCACCCTCCACCCCTGGGTTTAATTTACTGGCTTCCCCTGGCTGGACCTTGCAGGAAACTATAGGGACAGACAGAGCAGGCATTCATAACACACATAGAATGCTGAGACTGGCAAATCTAAAAGCAAGTGTGTTGCTTTTCAAGAACCAAGGAAATTCAATGGGTCTTACTTTTGAGTAAATATCTAGGGATGGAAATGCAGCCTGTGCAAGAACTGAGTAGGGTGACCATATTTGGGAAACCAAAAAAGAGGACACCTAGTGGGGGAGCAGGAAAATGGCTTTCTGGGGCCACCTTAAAGTCCCCAATTGGAGCGGAGGAGGCGAAAGCATGTCATTCTCACCCCACCCCACTGCTCCAATCAAGCTCTTTTCTATAATGTCTTGGAATTACACGTTATTCCCTTTTAAGGCCTTGATTGGAGCAGTGGGAGAGAATGACACACCTCCAGAAAGCATGTCATTTCCCCCTGCCACGCTAATGGTGTCCTTAAAAAGGAAAGTGTTTAATTCCTGGTCATTATAGACTATTGCATAAAATCCCCCCTGACACCAAGGATAGAACAAAAACCAGGAGAAATCTGGGGAAATCCTGATAGGTTTTTAAAATTCTTATTGCATTTATATCCCACCACTTTTCCGCCAAGAAACCCAAGACGGCATACATAATCCTCCTCCTCTCCATTTTATCCTCACAACAGCAACCCTGTGAGGTGGGTTGGGCTGAGAGTCTGCAACTGGCCCAAAGTCACCCAATGGGTTTCCATGGCTAAGTGGGGAGTAGAACCCAGAACTCCCAGCTCCCAGTCCAACACTTTAGCCACTAGGCCACACCTTAGTGGTCACACTAGAATTGAGCCATGCCAAGTTGGAAGCAGATCGGTTCGTGCCTTAGTTTTTAGGATATTTTTTTTAAAAGTTTGACTTCAATTTTTTTTCTAAAATTCAAGGCATGAAGCAATCTGCTTTCAACTTGGCATGGCTAAAGCCTTACTTAAGAGGTACCATGGTGCCAAGTTTCATCTCTTCATCTTTACTTTCTTTCTTTTTTTTTTAATGTACTGCTCAAGGCCCTAGACCCCAAAGAGGAGTATTGGGTTTGAAGTTTAAAAAATTCCTAAAACTCAAGGCATAAACAGATCTTCTTCCAACTTGGCATGGCTCAATCCCTACTTATGAGCTACCATGCTGTCAAATTTCATCCCTTTATCTTTAAAAATGATGGAATTGTAAGCATTTTAGTTAATTTAAAAAATTAAATTGAAGTTTTAAAAATTTCTAAAAATCAAGGGATGAACGGATCTGCTTCCAACTTGGCATGGCTAAATCCCTACTTCAGAGCTACCATGGTGCCAAGTTTCATCTCTTTATCTTTAATTTCATTTTTAAAACTTGTACTGCTCAAGGTCCTGGACCCCAAAGAGATTTCTGTTTGAACTTTAAAAAATTCCTAAAAATCAAGGCATGAACGGATCTGCTTCATACTTGGCATAGCTATATCCCTACTTAAGAGCTACCAGGATGCCAGGTTTCATCTCTTTATCTTTAAAAATGAGGGAGATGCAAGCATTTTGGTTGATTTATTAATGTTCAAAGTGAGTTCAACACATAACACTAGCTTTGATTTTATATTGGATGTCAAGATGGTATAACATCCTGGCTGACGCTGGCTTGGTTGTCAACTGTATAATATCCAGTCATCCATTAAACAAAGTCATGAAATTCATTAAACAAAAAACCTGCGGTTTACAAAAACAATGTTAAGGCTCTACAGTTTCCAACCAAGCACCAAAAATCAGGGAAATTGGGAGTTAAGACTCACAAGCCTTAATGCCACATCCTCCCTAAGGAGGCAGAAAGTGCAAGTGAAATTCTCATTCTCCCAAAGCAGAGAAACCATGAGGACAGGGTGGAGAATATGATATGCAGAGGTGACTGTGGGGTTGTGGAAAACTGATCATGAAAAACTTAGGGCCACCTACTTCTCTTTTTTTGTTTAGAGCAGCCCTTCCCCAACCTGGTGCCCTCCAAAGGTGTTGGACTACAACTCCCGTCATTGCAAGTCAGTATGTCCCATGGTCAGGAATTCTGGGACTTGTCATCTCAAACACCTGGAGGGCAGCAGGATGGGGAATACTGTTCTATACCCTTACCAAATACAGGGTCTGCCCAATACTTTTCTCTCACACACATCTCGCATATAGCAGCACTCTTGATAATAAAAGGGGCACTATTCATTACAGATCTAGAACCAGAGCATGTGATAGGCACTTCCAACTTTTGGTCAATATCCTGCCTTTCAAAGAACCAATGTTTTTTTTCTTAAAATGTATTTATAAAAAAATATATTGTTCACTCCCCACAATCCCTGCACAATACATCATCTCATCAAAGCAACAGCGGAGCAGAAGAGGTTTAGTTTGGCCATCTTGAACACCTTTCAGATGAGATTAGTTTGCAATCCTATACCTCTTTGGAGAAAGCCCTAGTCAATTCAATGGCACTGGCTTCTGAGAAGACATGTATAGGAGTCAACCTTCTCCAGCCTGGTTCTCTCCATACATGTTGCACTGTAACTCCTATGTTATGTGTTATGGGGAAGACAAAAATCAATTCATACTTGATTTTAAAATAATACGCATGAAAGAATTAGGTGGTAGCTCTGCCTTTGATCTCACACTGCTGAACAAGTAAGAGAAATCCTTTATCTGATATTCAAGAAACAGACATTCTATGCCATGTGTTGAAAACTAATGTTGATGTCTGAAGGGCTATCAGGATTAGGTATTCAAGATTCATTCATTGTTGTTTCACTTTGTTTTGACAGTTTATTTAAAGTGATGCAGCTCTTTTGTAGTTCCTTGATTGATCACATATCTTAATGCTGGAAAACATCATACTTTAGTACAGATGTGGGCAGAAAATAGATTTATCCTGATGATTTGGACATCAACTTGCGGCATTCCTGATAACTGCCCATGCTGATAGGGGCGTTTACAAGTTGAATTCCAAAACATCTGGGAATCTACATTCTGCCTTCCCTTGTTCTTGAACAACATTCCCCAACCTGGTGCCTGTCAGATGTGTTGGGTTGCAACTTTCAACATAAGGAGATGCTCTAAGAAATGAAAAGTAGCTGGTCCTAAGTTGTTCATCATCATTTCCCACAACCCCACAGTCACCTCTGCATATCAAATTGCAAATCTAGATTTTTGAGATGACAAGTCCCAGCATTCCTGACCATGGGACATACTGACTTGCAATGTTGGGAGTTGTAGTCCAACACCTTTGGAGGGCACCAGGTTGGGGAAGGGCTGCTCTAAAGAAAAAAAGTAGGTGGCCCTAAGTTGTTTGTGATCAGTTTTCCACAGCCCCACAGTCACCTCTGCATATCATATTCTCCACCCTGTCCTCATGGTTTATCTGCTTTGGGAGAATGAGAATTTCACTTGCACTTTCTGCCTCCTTAGAGAGGATGTGGCGTTAAGGCTTGTGAGCCTTAACTCCCAATTTCCCTGATTTTTGGTGCTTGGCTGGAAACTGTAGAGCCTTAACATTGTTTTTGTAAACCGTAGGTTGTTTGTTTAATGTATTATATTTTATATTTGAAACATGCTGAAGCAGCTGAGGTAAGGAAGAACCTGGAAATATTGTACAGGCATATCTTCTAACACAGAGATTAAAAAAAAATAAGGTTTTTTTCCAGCATTTATTATTCATTAGTGTTGCTTTTATTACATAACATGTGAACATTAGATTCTTTTTCCTGCACCCGAGCACCAGTGAAGTGCCCCCTGCTCTGTCAAAACACGTGTCTACATATAACCTCTCCAAAAGCCTCTGTGAAAGGCACATGAAATCACACTGATTCACAAAAAGAGCATCACATGGATATTTCAGAAATACACCCTATCTCTCAAAAACAGAGGTTTAGGAGAAGTACTTGGAAGCTGGCAAAATAATCTCTTGAATAAACCACCAGTGGGGAATAAACTTGTAATCACGAAGGAGAGCCCGCTTTCAGTATATCAACAAAAATACATTGGGCCTGAGGCAAACCTGAGGGCAAACATATCCCAGATGGATCTGAGAGGCCTAAATACCTTCAAAGATAAAAATTTAATTAGAGGGAATGTCACTATGGTGAATAAAAGGGTTCTTTGGTGATTTTTAAAACCCATTGTTTTCTGCTGGTGTGGTGCACTTTTGAAGCAATGGGGCACTCTAGATTCAACAGTGCACTTAAAAAAAACTACACCAGAGATTGAAAGGGTTCAAAAGGCCAGGAATACCTTCCCTTGTTGAAAGATCAAAAGCAGAAAATGATAAAACTGTAATTCAGTTGAATTTGAGTTTCCACAATGTGAAATCCAAGAAAACTGCAAACGGGGGCATTACTTGTTACATGTAGTTTCATTTTACATTAAAAGGGCTCTCAGTGTGATTGGATGCTGAGGCTTGAAAGTTTTTTCCTCCCAATGAACTCAATAACAGCTGACTTAAATACTGCTATAGATGCAGTGTCTGTTGTGGTGTCCAGTGCATTGTTTTGTGGAATCAATTTCAGTTTTTGGAGCCTGAGGATGTGGACAAGATACTTGTGTCTTTTCGACCCACCACATGCTCTCTCGACTCTTGCCCATCATAGCTTATTCAAGCTAGCGATGGAGGGGGGGGGTGGGCTTGACCAGACAGATCAGGGGAAAGGTGAACACATCATTGTATGATGGTGTGGTTCCTAGTGTCTTGAAAGAGACAGTGGTATGACCACTCCTGAAAAAAGCTCCCTTGATCCAGAGATCGACGCTAACTAGTGTCCAGTTGCAAATACCCCGTTCCTAAGTAAGGTGCTTGAGAGAGTGGTGGCATCTCAGCTGCAGGTGCTCTTGGATGAAATTGATTATCTAGACCTATTCCAGTCTGGGTTCAGGCCCACTTTTGAGATGGAAAAATCATCGTTGGTCACTACTATGAATGAACTTCTTCAGGAGAGGGACAGGGGAAGTGTGACTCTATTACTTCTTCTCAATCTCTCAACGGCTCTTGATACCATTAACCATGGTACCTCCTGGACTACTTCCATGAGTTGGGAGTTGGAGGTACTGTTTTACACTGCAATCAGTTCCAGAGAATGGCATTGAGTGACTGTATCTCATTCCCATGAGAGTTGAACTGTGGGGTGCCACAGAGCACCATACTGTCCCCAATGTTACTTAATTATACAAAGCCATTGGGAGTGGTCATCAGGAGATTTGGAGCAAGGTGTCACCAGTATGAGGCCAACACACAACTATTTTTCTGTGACATCTGACTGGTTGTGCACGTTCTGAACTTGTGCCTGAATGTGGCTTGGATGAGGACCAATAAACTGGAGCTGAATCCCAATAAGATAGGGACTCTATGGGTTGGCAGTTCCCAGCTCCAGGAATTGGAGAGTTTGCCTTTCTGGATGGGGTTACATGTCCTCTGAAGGAGCAGGTCCATAGCGTGGGGTGCTCCTGGATCTATCTTTGTCATTGGAGGCTCAGGTGGCCTCGATGGCCTGGAGCACCCATTACCAACTTTGATTGGTACATCAATATTCCCCATTCTTGGAAAGGGATAGTAAAACCATGGTGATCCATTGTAACCTCACAATTAGACTAGTGTGATGTATTGTCTTCTTTCTCGAGATGCTACTGCTTTCAAGATGCTTGCTCTGAAGGGGACTTCAAAGTGAGCTAGAGGCAGGGCTGTAGCTAGCAACTGAGGGGTGGTGGTGATTCAGGGATCACCATGGAGGCAGATATTGGGGTGGTGCAGCAGACCCTATTATTCCACCTCAGGTGGCAGAAAAACTTGGACCACCACTGACCAGTTGCTATTTCAATGTAACGTATACCAGATCAACCTTTTTGTTCTTCTAGCTCGGTATTGTCCATTGTGACTGGTCGCAGATTCCCAGGGTCTCAAGCCAAGGTCTTTCCCGTTATGTGCTACCTGATCCTTTTTCACTCCAGAGATATCAGGGATTGAGTGTGTACATTCTGTATCCAAAGCATATGCTCCATCACTGAGCTATGACCTTCCCCAAACATATGTCATGGTTGTTCTGAAGATAAAATGCATGCCACCCTGACCTGCTTGGAGGAGAGGCAGGATAAATATGTATTTAAGTATAAAAAATACAAGAAACAGCTATAACCTAAACTTGAACGACAAATTCTACCTGTGCAAGACCAATAGTAAATGTCCTGGAAGTAGTGATGGGCCTTAGCTCACCTCATTTTCTCCTCATTTTTACAAGTTTTCCTTCAGAATCCTTGAACTTTCAGACTTTTTGAGCACCTGCCAGAAGAGCTTAAAAATAATGATTTGTGGATTAGGTGCCCTATCCATGCCAGTACCCCATCCCCTTCTCAAGCATGTATAGACAAGGACCTCTGAGAAAGGACATTGGTGGTAGAGAGGGATAAGGACAAGAGAGCCCTTGCTGAGCCTCTGGTTCACTGGAATTGATGCTCTTTAGCATGCAGAGGAGGATCACTTCCTGTTGGAAAACATGGAATTTGGAGTTCATTGTGACTCTTGAATTGAATTCGAAGGTTAGAGAACTACAAATCCTGTTCTCCCTGGTTGTTCTTTCCTGCCAGGAAGCAAAAGGTAGCAGTTGCCTCTGCCTCAGGTCTAGTGGACTGTTGGAAAGGACTAACTGGGCCAAGGAGAAGGAGCATTGCCCATTGAAAGCTGGATTTGAATTCAAAGGGGTCTTCGCCTGATTTATATGGGATGATATTCTTTTCAACTGGGTAAGTCCAGATTTAGAACTCTTCAAATTCGAGCTTTGCCCATTGCCAACACTACTTAGAAATGTGCACCTAATTAAGTAATTCCATATGCTGCTTCTCAGCAAGCCTAACATCACAAAATAGAGTCCCCAGGGGTGAGCAACTTGTGGCTTTCCAGATGTAGGCTGAAACATCTAGAGAGCTACAAGTTGCCATCCCCTGCTCTAAAGGTTGTTAAGGGGTCCCTTGAGAACTCTTCATCCTCTCATGCTTCCACAATCAAATGGATAGCCATCCTACAGGACCCACAAGTCAGACAGTTCACCCCAACTTACACAAGCCCAGTGAGGCCAACCTAAATCCATCCGTACTGGATTGTATTGAAGGTCTAGTTTAGTGCTCTCTCATAACACTTGCAAGCCCTGATGAATCTCAGAACATTACACAAGTTGGGCATGATGTAGATACTTAAGCCCAATTTTGTCCCCCAAATCTGTCAACATATACCACCTCTGAACATGGTGGTTTCATTCTTACATATCTTTGCCAATTTATGAACAATTTGTTTTCTATATGAAGGATCTCAATACATCAATTTCCCCTTCCTCCCAAAGGTTTTGCTATCAAGAAGTTGAAACAAACAAACCACAGTATTCCTTGAATTGACTGAATATGTAAAGAGGAAGGGAATAGGGTTAAAAAAACTATATCATCCTACTTGGGCTAAAATGAGTAACCTTCTGGTTTTTCAAAGAGGATATGAACTTGGTATGAACTGGATTGGTTTGAAGGTAGCAAAGGCACATGAGTCCTTGACTGATACACAGGATAAAACACTTTGAAAATGTTTTGAAAACTGTATATGGAGTGTGTCCTGGGCCCCAACAGTTCTCAAAACTGTTATAAACCATTTTAAACCATTTTAAAGCTGTGGTGTAGATAGGCTCTAGGGTCAATGATTGGCTTCTGTTCTTTCATCCATCCCTAAGAGCTGAGGGCTGAAATGTACCTGCTCATGTTGAGTGAGAAGGAAACACCTCCGCACTATGACCCACTGTGTGTTTAATGTACACACCTGTGCTACCTGTGTTTGACCTAGCCCATAAAAAATGGAGTTCAAAAACACAAGGAATCCCACTCTGCAATGTAGGGTCAACCAAACACTTCTGTTGATCTACACATATAAGCCAGTATGCTACAAGGAGAGAGCAAGAATGAGTAAGGTATCTGCAAAGCTGCAGTTGAGTCAGGCTGCTAAGATGTGCCACACATTGCAAGAGAAGACAAAAAAATGAGATAGCAAGAGGGAATAGAATTAGAAAATATTCCTTCCAGCATAGGCTGCCATAGTACAGGAGATTGAAAATCCATTTGAGTGAAGTTATTATAATAGACTATGTAGGTTTAGATTTTTTTGCATTATAATCTTGTGAAAGAAGCTTGCAGAATTTTTTTGAGTCTCTGTAATTTGTTTCCTTTCAAGCTGCTTTTCTTTACATTCTGCTTTATCCAGGAACATTGAAACTATTGATTTCCCCCTCAAAATTACATCTTTGTAATGACAGTGATAGTGTCAGGGGGAAAAGAATTCAATTTCTAAAGGATGTTGGCCAGACCTGCAGTTCAGATGCAGGCACAGTTTCCATTAATATCAATGGACTTTTAAGTTGGTCATTTTCTCTCTCTTGTGCAGAGAGATGTATTTGGTTAGGCTAATGTATACAACCAAGTGACAAAAAGCAGAAACTTGCACAAAACAGATTCTCTTTGTATAATAAAACAAGCCCTCTTACCGTGACCAAACATCAGCTCTGTCATACTAAAGTATGTTTTAGTGCACTTTGTAATCTATTGCGGTGATTTTAAATTGAAAGGTGGGTTGTAAAAATTTGAATACATTTTAAAAAGCAAATTGGAAGGGCGAGATTTGGAGCAGAAGAGCAGAGGGTCGGAAAGTCCCTCTCTAAGAGAGGGGTGTAGAACCTCAGGCCCAGAGGCCAAATTCAGCCCTCCTTTGGTCTCAATCCAGCCATGTCCCCCTCCACTGGCCCCACCCCCTTTACTCCAACTACCAATCATTGGGTGGTTTCCAGGTTGTTGGGAATTTCCTTCCCCATTCTAAAAACTTGAAATGCATCCCCTAAGGCTTCGTTACTGGGAATAAGAGGTTTATGCTAAAATAGGTGGCTAGTTTTGGAATTTTAGCCCCACCATCACTGGACTGTGGCCCCTGAGAACTTCTCCAAAATGGAATTCAGCCATCAGGCTGAATGAGGTTCAACACCCCAACTCTAAGTAAAAGAAGCAGCAATGGGCCTGTTCATACAACCATCAAGCCATGGTTAGGCTGCTAACCCATTTGCAGCCAATGGTTAGTGTGTTTAAACTGTGTTTCTGTAGCCACCATGGTTAGGAACGGTTCACATGACATGCTAAGCCATAATGTTTAGCTCAAAATGCTTAACCACTGTGGTTTAGAGTGTTGTCTGAGCGGGGTCACTGAACTTTGTTAGCCATGTGTGAACCTGACATATATGTGTTTGCAAATATATGTATGATATGGGTACACTAGCCAGGAAACCCCAGTTAGCTGTCACTCTGCCTGTATGTATATTCTGTAACAAATCTGGGCTTGCTGCCACTTAATATGTAAACCGATCTTTAGGGAATTCCATAGATCTAGAGCACAGTGTTTCTACCAAGAACATTTCAGTGGTCTTTCATCCCATGTATCCCACGTGTTTCTTCATTTTCTTGTCACTATCAGGATGATTGCTCTTTCAACAAATAGCTACAGATTATATTTTACTGGAAATGTCATACTGAATTTGCATGTGGATTGCTGAATTTGCATGTGGATTTTAATGTTGTGTATAATCCGTATATTCTCTCCAGCCATCATATGTTATTGGCTCTCACTCTTTTCTTATTTTTATCCATATTTTGATTCTTCAGTCTGAGTAACCTATTTCTTTCTGGACAGCCTATAGCCTGCTACATTAGTCCTCTTCGCTATCTGGTTCATTAGCGCCCATGAATTAGCATAAGCAAGTGGGGGGGGGGGGAGATGTCTGTTTTTAATCATGCTCCCAGGCATGCCTGGAGGAATAATCTAAACATATTATTTCTTGAAACCTCTGACCTAGAGAAAGAGGCCAGCCACCTTCTTATTAGGCATAACGCCATGCTAGCAGCTATTCACAAATCTTGGCAGCCCTACAGAGAACAGAGTTCCCTCTCCACATTTATTAGAGCTAGTTATCTGGAAAGCCACCCGGACAAAATGGACATTCCATACACATAGCACTTTCTCTCTCTTTCTCTTTTTTAAAAATGTTCTGTTTCACACACTTTTAAGTTAGGTTTTCAGAGCTCAATTCTTAAAAGATCACTAAATACAATAGGGCATAAAAGCAGGTATAAAAAGATGAACAGCAATAGTAAGGTCTGTAATATTGTTCTACGTAATGGCCATCACTATATGGGATTTGAGATAATTCAGAAAGTTTAGCTTTATTTTAGGACTACACAATGCTCACTTCAATTTTTACTTGCATCCATAATTATGGTTATCTGTAGACATCTGTAGATATCTATAGATATCTGTGTATCCAAGATGTGACGGTCAAAGCCCCTTGGTGGATGACAGGGGCATAAAGAAATATGCCACTGATGAAATAGATTGCACCAAGAAATGGAGCAACAGTGCTATAAAGCATGCTTCAAACTGTCCCAATAATACTAGGAGAGATTGTGGCCTCCCATGGGCGTCTGGATGGTCACTGTGCAAACAGAATGTTGGACTAGATAAGACTTTTGTCTGATTTGGTTGAATGAGTCCTTTTCATCTGTCTTCACGGCAGAATACAGAGGGCAGATACTCATGGCTGAATGGATATTTCAGGAAGGAAATTTGAGGAACTGAGACAAATAAACCTGACAACAGATGAAGTTCTGGACCATATTGACAAATTGAAAGCTAATAAATCATGAGCTCAAGATGGTATCCATCCTAGAGTTCTTACAGAACTCAGATATGAAATTGTTGAAAATATACAGCATGACCCTAAGACCAGCTTCTGTGCCAGAAGGCTGAAGACTAGCAAATGTAATACCACTTTTTTTAAAAGAGAGAGAGAGAGAGAGAGAGAGAGAGAGAGAGAGAGAGAGAGAGATGGTGGATAGATCTAGGTAATTATAGGCCAGCTAGCTTAACATCTATTCTGGATAACTTGGTGGAAAGCACTATAAGATAAATTAATCAAACAAACATATAGAAGGAAAAGTCCTGCTGAAAAGGAACCAGCGTGGCTTCTTCAAAGGTATGTCCTGCCCCTGCCCTACTATAGAGTTCATTGAGAGTGTCAATAAACATGTGGACGGGGTGACATTGTTTACTTGGACTTCCAAGAAGCTTTTGACAAAGCCACTCATCAAAAAAGTCAGAGAAAATTTAGCAGTCAGTGAATAAGAGGAGAGGTCCTCTTATGCATTGGTAAGTGATTAAAGAACAGAAAGCAAAGAGTAACAATAACTGGTCCTTTCTCACAGTGGAGGGATGCAAATAGTGGGGTCTCACAAGAATCTGTATTGGGATTGATGCTTTTCAACTTATTCATAAATGATCTGGAATTAGGTGTAAGCAGTCAGACAACCAAGTGCGGATTAATTATACCAAATTATTTAGAATGGTTAAAATAAAAAAGAGATTATGAAGAGCTCCAAACATATATTTTCAAACTGCATAAAAAATGGCAAATGCAGTTCAAAATATGCAAGTACAAAATGATGCATGTTGGGGCAGAATCCCCAATTTAACATATTTGCTGGTGGGATCCAAGCTGGTGATTTACCAAGAACGAGACCCAGGGATTGTGGTGTATAGCTCAATGAAAATGTTGACCCAGTGTGTGGCTGCTGTGAAAAAGGCAAATTCTATGTTGGATTTAAATGGAAAAGAAATTGAAAATAAAGCTGCCAATATTTTCTGCCCTTATAGAAATCTATATTGTGACCACACTTGGACTGCTGTATACAAATCTGGTCCCTGCACCTCAAAAAGAATACTGCAGCATTGAAAAAGGTGCAGACAAGGGAAACCAAAATGATCAAGGGATTGGAACAACTCCCCTGTGAGGAAATGCTACAATGTCTCCTACACTGTTTAGCTTAGAAAAATGGTTAGAAAGGAGACATGATACTGGTGTACGAAATTATGCATAATGTGAAGAAAGTGAAGAAGGCCACATTTTTCTCCCTCTATCATATTAGTTGAACCTGGGATTATCCCATGAAGTTGATTTGTGGGAGGTTCAGGACAGATAAAAGGAATAATTTCTTCACATAGTGCACAGATAAACAATGGCATTCACTTCCATAAGTTGGTGGTAGTGATGGCCACCAACTTGGATGGCTTTAAAAGAGAACATAAGAACATAAGAAGAGCCATGTTGGATCAGACCAAGGGTACTTCTAGTCCAGCATTCTGTTCACACAGTGGCCAACCAGCCATCAGACAGGGACCAACAAATCAGGACGTGGTGCAACAGCACCCTCCGACCCATGTTCCCCAGCAACTGGTGCACACAGGCTCATTGCCTCAAATACTGGAGATAGCACATAACCATCAGGGCTAGTAGTCATTGATAGCCTTTGCCGCCAGGAATTTATCAACCCCCTTTTAAAACCATCCAAATTGGTGGCCATCACTACATCACTACATTATACAAATTCATAGAAAGATAAGGTTATATAACACCTCCTGTATCGGAGACAGTATGTCTCTGAACCACAGTTCCTGGGGAACACGAGTGGATGGGTGCAATTGTGCTGATGTCCTACTCACGGGTTGCTTACATGCAGCTTGTTGACTACTGCAGGAACAGAATACTGGACTAAATAGGCCTTTGATCTGATTGTTCTTATATTCTTATGTTTCTTTTTACGTTTTAAAATTGCTTTGATACAAGTTAGATAGCAATTCGTTGTTTTATATTTGTAACGGCTTTATTGTTTTAATTGAGCCATACATATGTTAACGAAGCAGTGAAGAAATACTATGCAACTTTTGTTGCTTTATCCTACACCATTGATTTCACTAACAGATAATAATAATAATAATAATAATAATAATAATAATAATTTTATTTATTTATTTCTAACCTGCCTCTTCCTCTGGATCGAGGTGGGGAACAACAATAAATATAAATACAAAGACTTGGGATAAACATTAATTGCAAATATATAGAGAGAGTTTCCTATTTATGATCAAAATGCTACATTCTGATATGACTATGAGACGGAGGGTGGAAATGTATGGTCCAGGTCAGACATAGATTTGCACATAGGTTGGGATACTGATTGGTTCCTTCCCCCCTTCTTTTTCTTTCTTTTTGAGCTGAAAGAGTTGTTACCATTAGATTCTTTCCCACTATCAGTTAGGGACTGGTCACCGACATAATACTGCATTGTGCATTAAATAACTTCTGTAAAACTTTGGGACTGTTTTAAAAGAAAGCAACTCACAGTATAGTCCTATGGAGTTCATCTAGACTTATTCCCAGGTAAGTGTGAATAGGATTGCAGCCTTAGCTGTCATTAAATTGTCTAATCTAAATCCATTAAGGTTATTTAATTGTTTATTGCTTTACAGGTTGTTTGTTTGTTTTGAGGCCAAAGCAATTGCCTATAAATATGACATGGCTCAAATTTGGATTGTGGGAAGCTCTGCCGAACTGGATATTCTCCAGCATTTTTTTAAAAGAAGTTTATTGTCTCTACCATGTGGGACTCCAGCTGCACTTCTTAGAACAGGTTGGCAGCCATCTATATTGAACTAGGCTTTATAAGATGACAGAACAGTCTGCCCAAGATATACCTTTTAGAGCAACTTGAAAAAGGAAATAGTACAAAATAAAGTAAAGGCTGTATGTGGTCATTTTTTTCCTTAGAGGGCTATTTTTAATATTGTAAACTGCTTTGTAAATAATATGACTGAAAAATTAGTATAAAATAGTGGCTTGGATCCAGACTAAGTTAGTTGCACTTAGATTCCATTAATTTCAATGGGACCAATGCTAAGGCAAGACTAACTTTTCACAGTGATTTCAGTGAAATCTAAGTGCAACTAACTTATGGATCAACTCATAGTATGTAAGTAAGAAAATATATTCTACAGTTGAAAGAAATCAGCAATAGCCACCTGTCTCTCAGATTGTCCTTGCAGTACCTGATTGCTCTAGAAATAGAGCTGCAGTTACTTTCTGGACTGCGTTATCTTCTTAAAGAAGGTCAGTTAAGAAGTAACATCCAAGCCTAACTAGACAGGTTCTCTCTCCCTTTCACTTTTTCTTTGCCGCCTTCATCCTGCCTAGCCTGATACTGTCATGAAAGAATGGCTAACTGGATTTGGAAGAATGACCCTGCTTCTGGGAGCCCCAATTGATTCATAACTCATGGAGGTAGAGCATGACATATTATATAGGAATACCATAGGAACCTGTAGGAGAAGCAGCAGCTTGATTCAGTTAGCGGTATGGATGTCCTACTGCCCTATTGTTGAAAAGCCACTGTGCAGGATGATCCTAAACATATTTATCACAAAGTCTCACCAAGTTCAACAGGATTTATTTATTTATTTATTTATTTAATCTTGCCTTTCTGCCAAAAAGAATGGCACTCAGGGCTGCTAATAAAAACCAGATTAGCATCAAAATCTGAAGGAAAGCATAATCAAAAAAAAAGTTAAAACACAATTAAAAAACACAGTAAAGGAGAGCAGGAGAAGCAGCACTAATCAATTAAATTCCCTTCAGTAGCAGACTAGCTTATATGCCAAAAGTTTGTCTGAATAAAACATTCTTAGAAGAACAGAGAGGGGGTCAACTTAATCCATCTTGGGAAGGAATTCAAGATTCTGGTAGTGGCCACTAAGAAGGATCTCTCTGATACCCCCCCCCCCCAATATGCCTTTGATGATGGTGGTACTGACAGAAGGGCCGTTCCTGAAGATCTGAAGACCTAGGCAAGTTTGTATGGGGAAAGAGGTCTTTCAGGTAGCCTGGTCCCAATCCTTCGCACTTAGTTTCAACATGCAAAGGATTTCAGTCAGAGGTAGCCAGACAAGCATGACAGATCCCTGTCTCATAGCGCTAATTACCCGCAAGGCAGTTGGACTGGAGTGACTCATTTTCTGTTGGATTACTGAAACAGCATCTCCATCAACATAGCAGGAGGGCAGAAGTTGGCTCAGGGCTAAATTAGATGCTATGTGAATTATTTGGTGTGCAGCTGATCCTCACCATTTTTATTTTATCTCGTAGTAAAACACAGGTCCTGATTCATATCAGAACCACAACACATTTGCAGGGGAGGAGTAAACCCATAAATTCACCCCTCCTTATGGGATGGTGGCAAAAAGTGTGTTGGGGGGACCTCCATTGGCACCAAGGAGGCTGAGGCCATGTTAACAGAACACACAATGATTTCAGAGAACCACATCACCACTGAAATGGAGAGAAGCTGGGCCCAAGTTCCTCTCTTTTTGCTAAACATGAGCTGATCCATCTTGCACTTTCAGTATCTAGAGAAAATCTAGTCTATATAAATAAAATGAAATGAAAACCTGAGACTGCAGCCAGAGTTCCACCTGACTTGTTCTGCTTACACATAGCAGGATAGTAGATTTCTACATCTTATGATCTAATGTAAATGGCAAAAGTATCAGCCATCTGTTTTCACTTCATGCATTCAGATTAGATGAATTTTATAAATCTCACAAGCCTCCAGGCCTCTCAGGCATGCCCAGTATTGCCATAAAGTTTCATGTTGATCTTTGTTAACCGGCCGTCACTTATAATCTGAGGTTGGAGGAGGATATGAAATGGAAAATAAAATATACCCCTTGGAGACTACATGAATAATTTGAAAGGCACCTAAGAATGCATGGAGAGGCATTCTCTTCCTATATCTCGCTTATTAAGAGATGGTGAATGAACTAAAGCACAGAGTCTGTTTTATCCAGGACAGATGGGAAATTAGCATGTCATAAAATCCATGAAAAACTGCCTGTTTATGCTGTCTGTTTCAAGCAAATAATTACATAATGGTTAGCTCTCCTGAGAATATCAGTGGACTAGGGAATGACAGACTGCCTCATAGCATCCAGGATGCTTTAGACAAGAAAAGTAAAGTGAGGATATTTTACCTGCAAGGGCTACACATCCTTCATTTTTCCCTTATGAAGTTGCCTTATAATGAGTCAAACCATTGGTCCATCTAAACCAGTATTCTCATCTGCTCTGTCAGTGTCTTATCAAGGCAGAGACTTTTCCCAGTGCTCCTGAGAGCTGTTTAAATGGAGACACCAGGAACTGAATGGGATCTTCTCCATGCAAAGCCTTAAAGGTGGCTGAGAAATAATTTCAGATTTAGATTGAGCTGCTTGTCTTTGTAGTCTTATATGCATGACCAAAGAACAGCAATGGGTTGAATCCAAGGTTAATTCCATACACATCAATGGGTCTACTCTAAGTTGGATGAATATTGGATGCAGCCCAGTGTATCTGAGAGCAGCACAATCATTACTTGATATACTTAAACTGCCAAGATCTGTGATGCCACATTCAGAGAAAGGTGAACTCCAGAGGATACCTAAATTCAAATCTGAGAGGTGTTGATCAGGTCATTTTATATAGCAGTTTGCAAAGATCAAACTCCTCCAGCAGCCCTATATGAAGTTCAAAAGTAAGGGATGCTTTGGAGCTGTAGAAGCATTGGGTCAAGGTTAGGTAGAAGTATCAATTGTTGGTTCCTCCACATGGGGCCTATAAATGGAACACCTCTTCTTTGCGGTCCCTCAAGCCCCTTTTCAGAAAGACAGCAGACATCATTAGGATGATGTTTGTCTCGATAAGGGAAAGATCCCAAGGCATTTTCAGGTGCAATATGAGCCCAGTGAGTGATGTGGGAATACTCTAAATGCTATAGCATTGTTGAAGGTAAGCAGCCATCTGATCAGGCATATGTGATGGCATGGTGAAATCTGTGCAACTGTGAGGGAAGCCTTGAAATGGGTCCTAGTACTACAGGTTATAGGACTGTGTCATTTAATGTGCTTTCTCAGCCTGTTAGGGCCATTTCACACTTGACAGTTCCCTGCATTTCCACAGCATGTCAGCCATGTCTTTTCTGTAAAGCTTGAGAGGAGATATACACATGCAAACATGCTGGAAACATGTTCTCGAAAGGATCAATTGTCTGTGCCTCCAAGATGCATAATTTCCCCACATTTTGCATACACCCATATCCCCTTCAAATGTCTTAAAGTTGTGGTCCATTTGTTATGGAAACATATGGTAACACATGAAGACTTTCTCATTCATATTCTTCCCCATTCCCTTACTTCAGCAACCTGTATTTATCTAAAGGAGAAATGCATTTCTGTAAAGAAATTCATTGCTATGTTCTGCTAGCATTGCATTATTGACGTCTCCCTGATCTTATTTATCTCCCTTACGTTTCACCTTGTAATGACCTTCCACCTCAGCTGAACCAGTGAGTTCTTGGTTTGTCAGTCCTGATCAGAATCATCTGTTTGGAACACAACATTGGGGTTTACTGAGCCCTTCATGGTGCGAAAAATTAAAATGTGTCTGCTATGTGAGGTATTGCTTTCAACTTCTGCAGAGTTCATACTGTAGGGCAAAGAAAATGTAAGTGAGTTATTTGTTGATGACCATTTCCTCTGCTTTAATAGTACCACACAACAACAACAACATAGTTTTATTTAAATACAATTTGTAATAAAAAACAACCACAACCACATGCACAATACCTATCAAACACGAAACTAAAATTGCATCCTTGCTTTGCCTGGACCTTAGGCTGCTGGTTGATATCAGAGATTAGTGGAGTGGTTATTGAGAGTTGCCTAGGAAATAGACTCTTATTAATTGTGGAGGGAATTTTCATGTTGGTAGTGTACAAGAATGTCCATAAAAAGTACTAATCAGCTATATATTAAGCCATGTTTTTAAAGGCAGTTCAATCCTCTCCTTCCCCACCCCCCCAGTCAAGACCAGTCACTGTAAATACAGTTATGTGCATGTGGCCTCTCAAAATCCTATTTTTGGACAGAAATGGACACAATTTCACCGAATTTCTCCAAGTCCTCCCCAACAACTTTTCACATATAGGCATCATATTGGCAAGGGCTGCAGAACAGATACTTTCTTCTTTTCCTATGGGTTATTTTGAACGTATGTTGCTGGTGTTTTTATCCTTACCTAATCACCGTGAGCTGGCTGAGAGTACTGTCTACATTTTTCTTTCTAGTACACATTTCACCTTTTCTCTACAATCTCCCAAGTTACCTATCTATACTACTGCTTTGAAACAGTTTATTACAGAAGTGGCAACAGTTGGGGAGCAGGACACACTCCATATACAGTTTTCAAAACATTTTAAAAATGTCATGTCCTGCTTGGTGTAGGTCTGGCTCTGAAAAGGGCCTATGGGAGGAATTACTTCATGATATCTTCCCCTGGGCAAGAAGTGCAGGAAGCCAAGGAGACTACAGGCTGTCAAAGAGATGACTGTACAATGGAAGACAGGACACTCACACACACTCCTCAGCCATCTCATAAGTAAGGTAAGCGTAAGGACCCTGAACCAAACCTATGAGAATTTCTCTGAAATTTCTTCTCTTTTGAATTTCTTTTTTAAAGCAATTTCTTTTCTATCAAATTGAATGAGAATGGTTGAAAAATATGTGGGAAAAAGTTTCTGTACAGCAGTAATTGTAAGTATCCTACCAAAAATACAACTTTTCAGATGAAAAGTCTCATGTTGAATGAATGTGTAAACAGGATGCTGGACCACATCTGCTGGCCACACACCCTGATGCCAACACAGCCCTGTCCACCCACGCCAGCAGCTGCATGTACAGATGTACCCATGAAGGAGCCCTCTATGCATGGAGATTCCCTGACTGGACAGGTTTGCCACCCTTTGCATGTGCACCTGATCATGCCAGGTATCCTTTCAAACAAATGCTAAACATTAAGTCGTACTTCCTTTCTTCCTTGTCATTCATAGAAAAGTAACTTTGAATGACTTTTCATTACAAAAATGTTGTTGTCTTGTGTGATTTATTATTATTATTATTATTATTATTATTATTATTATTATAAATCATCATACATATACAAAAGCAATATTAACCATTTTAACATACAATGGGCAGTATCCAATGCTGTTGCTTCTCATTCTGTTGAACAAGCGGGACACACTATTCATGCAACAGAAAAGTAGTAGTGCAAAAAGCACCCAACACTTGTTTCTGGATCAGAAATCTGCCCCATTCCAGTGTTCCCACTTTCTGGTTGCTTTTTTAACCACTAGCTCTCTATAGTACTAGTTATGTGTACCACTGGTGTGCTGGCAGATACTGCTCAGTTTTTTTTTTGTTTTTTTGTTTTTTTAATACAAGATCAAGGATGACCCCTCCCCCCTCGGTTTTAGTATAATGAGAGAGAGTGAGAGAGAGAGAGAGAGAGAGAGAGAGAGATTTGCTTCCTTGACACCACGCAGCATGTTATAAAGCAAAATAAAGTTTTCTTGTCTTTCCACACTAAACTACAGAAACCCTTTATGTCATCAGATTTCCTCATAAGGAAGTTACTCCAGCCCCTGATTATTTTGGATGCTGTAGTATTGAGGGGCAGTATTCCAACTGTGGTTGCACCACCAATTTGTTTGCCTGATGCTTAACTGAGCCCTGCAGTATGAATAACTGCATTCCTTCATATCCAATCCCCCACACATGTTTATGCCTCTGCAGTAATGCAGTGATTGAGCCTGGTCAGCCGTGTGGGTTACACAGGTTGTGTGCCCTCCAACACTGGCTGAAATTGTAGCTGCTCCAGTGAAATTCCAAAGTACTTTCTTGTTTTTGAGGTCTGTTCTTATTCTTCAGACTTGTGTGCATTATAACTTTTTAAACAGTGTGGTACTCCTGATTAGTAGTGCTTTTGAATTACTGAAAGGCTGTGTAACATTTAATTAGTCTTTATCTTTACAAGTAATAAAACGAGTACTTTTTGCTAAAAGAATGCAGTCTCCAGAGTGCTGCTGGGAAAAAAAAGCATACAGCACATTTTTGATTCTCTATTCAAACAGCTATCAAACAGATTGTAATTTTAGCTTCATTATTTGGCTAATTCACATTTCTTTAAAAGACACATGAAAAGAAGCTTATAAATATTGCAACAAAGCAATGTGGAGTCAACAACCAAAAGGGGTTTCTAAACTGACAGAATGGGATATTTAAAAACAACAACAAACAAACAAACATACACACACACACACACAAACAAACAAAAGCTTGTACCAGCTGAAACCAACTCTTTGTCGACTGATTTAAGAGCTCAGTAAATGTATTGGAACTTAATCCACCTAAACTTTAACTGAGATCATAATGAAATAACCCTAAAGTTACAATTCACTAAAGGCAGAAGTATACATTCCACCTGTGTGTCTTTCATCAGTGTTTATGGAAAATTGAAACATTTTATTTATCTATTTATTTATTATTTATTTATTAAAACATTTGTATCCCACCCTATATCATTGGGATCTCAGGGTGGCATACAGATGAAATCAATTCAAACAGAATAAAACTATCAATAACGTACATAGCTAAACATGTATTAAACTATTAACAAGCTAAAAACAGTAGAAATTTTTAAAGCAATAAAAACAATTAGAACTATGTGCAGCTTTAGGCATTTTTAACCCTCAAAGGCTTTAATAAAAAGCCACGTTTTAACTTAGCACAGGAACAAAGCCAGCACTGGTGCCAGGCAGGCCTCCAAGGGGAGGGCATTCTACCACCAGGGTGCCACAACAGAGGAAGCCTTCCCTGACGTCCCACATTGTGGTAGAACTTGGAAGCAGTTCTTAGGGAACATTAGCTAGTGGAAGAGGGAGTTGGAGAGAGAAAGTAAAGAGGTAGGGCAGGGTTAAGTGACTTTCTCCTGTCTTCCACGTTTCCAGTAGAAATCATGCCCTCCTGGCTACACTGGGCAAAGGAGTGAATGCCTGGCTTTGAAGATTTTCAGTAGAACCACATCATCTATTCCATGGTTCCACCTCACATTTAACCATCAAACTGAATGAAACTGGAGATCATTCTTAGAACAAAAGTTAGAATAAACCTTTTTAGTTTAAATAGAAGATTAAAACCAATGCCATATGAGAAAACTCATGCAATGGGAGTTGCTCATGTAATGGGAGTTTCACTTCCCCTCTTCCCTCCTGCAGCACCCCACAAGTCTCTCAGATCTGTACCAGAGGGCCCCCCAACATCTGGGGTAGATTTGGGGGTGTTCAGATAGCTGCAACGGGAGGGGAGATTTGTTACTTTAGCAGGGTCTGTTCCACTGGTGGAAGGACACCATTGGATATACAACCCAGTATTATTATCTAGCATAGGTAACTGTGTTCTGGTCCTGCACTTTTTCCTATAACAGCAGCCAGATGTACAGAAATTAAATGGAGCAAGATTTTCTTATCACTTTTTTTCCATGCCAGGATAATCTTCCCCCAGCTACTTTCCTGCATGACTAGCTACTGTTAAAGGCATAGGACAGGACCTGTAAAAAGAAAAAGAAAAAGAAAAGAAAAGGTTGAAACAAAACAGCTAAACAGACGGACATATTATATTGTACAACAAGACTGCAACAACAACCAGTATTATTTTCCCCATATTTTCATTGAGAGGATTTGAACCAGGAACTTCTTGTTTTACAGCTCTACCTGTTACCCACTACACTGCACTAGTTTTCTTTTTGCTTGCTCCATCACAATACAGAAAGCTGAGAAGCCCCTCGTACAATTTCTTTCCTGCCAATAGAACTAAAAAAAAAGCATAAAGATCTCCAAGTTGCCTTATAAATTTAAAATCAAATTATGTATTAAAGCAATAAATAAAGCAAAACACCACAAGCAAAATAGAATAGGAAACCAATAATTCCTTTGTTTAATGGCAGAAAGAAAACCAGACCCAGCAGAACAAAAAAAATCGGACCTTCTAATTCCCTCTTAAATCAGAAGGTCAAAAATTTTCCCTGGAAAAGTATGGGTATGTCTTGCTTTCCAACACCAAGAGAGAGAGAGAGGATGGAATGAAGTTTTTTCCAGGGAACTGTTTCCATATATTTCAAAGCACTGTTGTACCGGTCCACCAACCTGCACTAAGTGGAGGGGCCAGGAGCACAGCCGCTGCAGAATATCTCAAGTAGGTGAAGTTCTCCCAAGCCAAACTTAGACATACACTTGGAGGAGGATCTTAATGCCCACCCCATCAAGCTCTAAAATCCAAGTCAGAGAAGAATTCTGTCTTCCCATCACTCTCCTGGCAAGTCCTCCAATCCCACTATACCTCTTAATGCTGTACTTGGCTGGGCAGTGATAGCAAGCATGGAGACAATATGCACAGGAGGAGTAAAGGAGGTGGATTTTGTTTTGTCCCACCCTCCACCTGGTGCACTGTGCATTGATAATATACAGGTCCAGATCCAGTGATCCATGGGAGATGTAGTTCTCCCGAAGTCTACTGTAATTGTGCTCTATGAGGGATGGATTCTTGACCCTCCAGTCTCTTAATTCATCTGTCTGTATTGTACTAGAGCAATAGTGCTTCACTACATCCAATGGGGGGGATTTAACAGGCTGAAGTGGGCAGAGCCAGTTTTACCATTAGGCAGAGTGAGGAATTGATAGAGCTGTATTTTTCATATCATTTGCACTGAACCACATAAGCTACCTTGCTGATCTCAGATGTAGTAGAGAACAATGTCCTTCTAACAGTGTTGAAATAAGATACAACTGCCAGTCTGGTCAGCCTTTGTTCATGGATTGGGTGGGTGCTAACATCATGTCCTTTGCCTCAGACAGTAAAATGTTTTGGTTTGTCCATGGAATGAGGCACTTTTGGATTGGGGAAAATGAGCCGAAATAAACTGGAAGAAATTCTTGGATCATTTCCAAGTTAATCCCAACTAAACTTGGGGGAGTTCACCCATCACCTCTGTCCATTGGAAATTTATATTGATAATAAAATCATAGAAACTAGAATAAACAAATATAATACATGAATTAAAAGGATAGACTGTAAAGAAAACATGTATATTCAGTACTCCAATACATTGTATATTCAATACATAACAACAACACAAATATATTCAGACCCTGTAATGTTCTACTGTTTGTAGTTGTAAATATATAGCAAATTTTATTGTTTGTGATATGCATTTGTTTATATCTTTTAAAGATTTGCCTCCCCCTACTCACACTCCCTCCCCCCTCTGGCACTCCTTACCTGCCACCGCCACCACCTCTGCTGCTGCCGCTGCTGCCGCCACTGCCACCACCACCCCATACGACTTCTCAACAGGACTTCTGGCCTGTTCGTCAGTACAGAGCCACACCAAGTGATGATGACATCACTCAGCGCTTCTCTGTACTGACGAACAGGCCGGAAAGCCTGTTTGGCAGAGTACGGGGTGGCGGCGGTGGGGAAGGCCACAGGTAAGGAGCTCAAGTGGGGGAGGGAAGGGAGGGAGGGGTCCCCAGGGGTCCCCCGTTACCTGCGGCCTTCCCCACTGCCACCACCAGTCCATACTACTGCTAAACAGGCTTTCCGGCCTGTACATCAGTACATCACTTGGCACTTCTCTGTACTGACAAACAGGCCGGAAAGCCTGTTTATCAGTAGTACGGGGTGGCGGCGGCGGCGGCAGCAAGCTTCGGCTATGGGGTGGTATACAAATGCAATAAATAAATAAATAAGGAGCGTGAGCGTGGGGAAGGAAGGAGTGCCGGACCAATGTTTTTCCCCATAGGCTTGCATTGGGGGAAATGCACCTGAAATGCACCTGAAATGGTGGTCCGTAATCAGATCGGAACTTCCAATATTTATCAGATATTGGATCCAATCAAATCCGGGTACCCCCTGATATGATCGGATCCGATATTTTTAATATCAGAAATTCCGATCCGATTCCGATATTTCTGGCCGTGCACATCCTTACTTGTAATCACTTTGCAACTGAACTGAAGTACCCATTAAGCTTGTTGACACATAATTTCTTATTAATAAATTATTGTTAATTCCATCTACTGGTGTGGTCTGTGGGTGTACCTGAGAAGGTACTGGTGGCAGAACAATGAAGTTATCTGGAGGCCAGGTTGCTGGGCTGTGGTGCTGTGGGGCCGAAATAGTAAAGGTGAGACAGGGGCAGCAGCAGCAGCAGCAAGTGGTTGAGGATAGCCTCACAGACCCTTTCATTAAACTTGCTTTTTTTGAAAAATTGGATTGATTCTTATTTAAAGACAGCTAAAACTACTATCCACTATCTAACTGGAAGATAAAGAGCACTACTTTCAAAGTGAGGGCAAAGAATGAGAAAAGGTTTTAAATGCCTAGCCTCTGATGTTATCACCTTAAAACATACTATATTTTACTCTGTATGGCACTATAGGCCTTGGCAATGTCAGTGATAGCTGTAGACAAAGTTCAGCTATGACACAACTAATAAACATCATTCTAAGCATGTGAAGAAAGATGTAAGGTGAGCATCACAAGGAAATTGTAAGAAAAAAAGAAAAGAAAAAAGTTTAGGAATAAAAGGACAATAGGAGATAAAGGATAGGGATGTGCACTGGATCGGACCCGATCCACGATCCGAGTCCGGTCCAGTGGGAAATCGGATAAATTATCCGATTTCCGATCCCGCAGCTGGATCGGCCGATCCAATCCGAACCGGTCCGAAAAAGCTCCGAACCGGTTCGGCGGATCGGCGGATCGGCGGGCGCCCACTGGCGCCCACCGCCGCTTCCATTGGCGGGCGCCAGCGGGCGCCCGCCGATGAAAGTGGACAGCGGGGGGGGGGAGGAGGGGGGCACTTACCTTCTCGGCCCGGTGGCTCCCGTCCGGCGCCGGCGCCTACTACTACTAGCAGGCTCCGCGGCCTGCTCTAGGGTGGCGCGCCGGGTGATGTCATCACCCGGCGTGCTACTCTAGAGCAGGCCACGGAGCCTGCTGGAAGTAGTAGGCGCCGGCGCCGGACGGAAGCCGCCGGGCCAGGAAGGTAAGGAGGGGGTGCGTGGAGGGGAGGAGGGGGCGCGTGGAGGGGGGAGGGGGGAGGGGGGCCCTTACCTTTCCGGCCCGGCGGCTCCCGTCCGGCGCCGGCGCCTACTATTCCCAGCAGGCTCCGCGGCCTGCTCTAGGGTGGCGCGCCGGGTGATGTCATCACCCGGCGCGCTACTCTAGAGCAGGCCGCGGAGCCTGCTGGTAGTAGTAGGCGCCGGCGCCGGACGGGAGCCGCCGGGCCGGAAAGGTAAGGAGGGGGTGCGTGGAGGGGAGGAGGGGGCGCGCGGAGGGGGGAGGGGGGCCCTTACCTTTCCGGCCCGGCGGCTCCCGTCCGGCGCCGGCGCCTACTATTCCCAGCAGGCTCCGCGGCCTGCTCTAGGATGGCGCGCCGGGTGATGTCATCACCCGGCGCGCTACTCTAGAGCAGGCCGCGGAGCCTGCTGGAAGTAGTAGGCGCCGGCGCCGGACGGGAGCCGCCGGGCCGGAAAGGTAAGGAGGGGGTGCGTGGAGGGGAGGAGGGGGCGCGCGGAGGGGGGAGGGGGGCCCTTACCTTTCCGGCCCGGCGGCTCCCGTCCGGCGCCGGCGCCTACTATTCCCAGCAGGCTCCGCGGCCTGCTCTAGGATGGCGCGCCGGGTGATGTCATCACCCGGCGCGCTACTCTAGAGCAGGCCGCGGAGCCTGCTGGAAGTAGTAGGCGCCGGCGCCGGACGGGAGCCGCCGGGCCGGAAAGGTAAGGAGGGGGTGCGTGGAGGGGAGGAGGGGGCGCGCGGAGGGGGGAGGGGGGAGGAGGGGGCGCGCGGAGGGGGGAGGGGGGAGGGGGGCCCTTACCTGCCCGGCCCGGCGGCTCCCGTCCGGCGCCGGCGCCTACTACTACCAGCAGGCTCCGCGGCCTGCTCCAGGGTGGCGCGCCGGGTGATGTCATCACCCGGCGCGCTACTCGAGAGTAGGCCGCGGAGCCCGCTGGTAGTAGCCGCCGGCGCCGGACGTGCCGAGAAGGTAAGTGGCGGGGAAGGGGGCTTACCCCCCCCCCCGGAGCCGTCCGCTTCTATCCGCTGGCGCCCGCGGGCGCCAGCGGATGGAAGCAGGCGGCCCCAGGGGGGGTAGGGAGCGCGGGGGAGGGGATTTACCTGCCGGGGCCGTCCACAGCGGACGGCCCCGGGGGGGGGAGGGAGTTAGGCCCCCCCTTACCCACCCGCCGCCATTTTTTCCTCATAGACTTGCATTGCAATGCAAGTCTATGGGGAAAAAAATGGCGGCCGATCCAAAAATTTCCGATTTTTGGATCGGGATCGGACTCGATCCGGTCCGGGGGGCCTCCGATTTTGTCTGAACCGGTCCGGGACAAAATTGGAGGTCCCGATCCGGGTCCCGATCCGATCCGGGGGGTCCGTGCACACCCCTAATAAAGGACATCCCTGTGAGCCCATCAAACACACATACCCAGAGCCACATTTATTGTTTCAAGACAATTTGCAGGAGGCACCACATTCCACACATCACTCACTAGATCATTGGATGACCTACTGCAGGCAACAATCCCATTTTTTCAGATATAGAGTATATTGCATCCAGTGCCAGAAAAATGCAGTGTGTGCACGTTCCTTATGGGAAGAATCTAGCTATGCACAACAAATGGATGACCATTGTGCATGGGGGGGCAGGTGATTGCATGTGGGAAAGGCCCTAAAATTCATGGTCCTATCTCAGAAGTGACATTTGTGTCCTTAGATTTGTTCCTTCAAACTGCTGAAAATAGACATTTATCCATCATTGTAGGTCTGGCAAAGAGAGATCTAGTTGACCACTATTTGGGAAATAGGATGATGGGTAAGATAGACTCATGGTCTGATTCAGCAAGGCTCTTCTTAAATTCAAAAGACAACTAGTGAACTTCAGAATGAAGTTGGGATTTGAACCTAGATTCTTGTGTCCAAATCCATCAGCAAAAACACAGTGGCTCTCTCTACCTGAAGGAGCACCATTCCGTGGATCAATCTGCTTGTGTATGAAGATCATCAATGGTGGGCTCTCACACCTTTGAAGGTTTGGTGGGTAGCTACCAGGGGCATAGCATTCACTGTAGTGATGCCCAGATGATGGAATGCTATCCTGAGACATCTTTGCCTGGAACCTCCTTTATCATGTTTTAGGCATCTTTTCAGTGCAGAAAAGTGGCATATGCATCTCTTAAACGAACAAACCAGCTTCCCATGTGTTTTCTTTATTACATTCAGCTTTTATTTTTTACATCAGTCTAAGCTTATTCTAAGAGAAAAGAACTTTCTATTTGAACAACATCATGAACAGAAACTTTACCACTTATCCAAATCCCATTATTCATATCATAAATCATCCCACACAAACAAAAGGAAAAGCATAGATTTAGGAGAACAGGACTAAACATTATCTCAGAATGGTCATTCCTCCTCTTGACTCAGTGGAGATGGAGAGATCTGCCCCTCCCATAGAGGGGAAGAAATCATGTGAGATGAGAGCCACTGCAGATGGAAGCACTGACTAGAATGGAGAAGTCTCAGAGGTAATGGGCTTTATCACACCTACAATCCCCCCCCCCCTGTTTCTTCTGTGGCTTCACCCTCCATTTCGTATTTGAGTCTAGCATTTTGAATCACACGTGGTTGGTATAGCTGCGATACCTCACCTTGGCCTATTGAACTTTCCCTGTTTCGGACTTTGCCCGTTGAAGGATAAATCAAAACAGAAACTAAAACCTGCAACCTCAGGGTGAGAGAGCAGCAGGATGGGTATGAGGTCATATGAGCCCAGCGTTGAAGCAGTGGAGCAAAGCCAAGGTGGGTGTGCTTAAAATGGTCCATGTGATAACGACCTTTGTCATGGATTGTGTCTAGCATTTCACCTAAACATCCCTTCAAGCAGTGCAGATTAGCCAATTACCAGTGGAAATTAGGATGGGGGTTGTGGTGTTTCCCATAATTCATTCTTTCTTTCTTCCTTTTTTCTCCATACTGTTTTGCAGTTTGTGATGTGGTGATGTCTGATTTGTCTGCTTAGTTTACACGTCTGTCCACAATGAGCAGGTCTCGCAGACTAGTAAGGAATAGATAAGAATTAGTGATGGACAAACTTACCTCAACAGAAGTCATAATTCGTTCATCAGCTTCCAAATTCCTCTGTCCAATCTCAGATTAAAGTTCTCTATCCTTCTGAGTTCTCATTTTGTACATATAAACTCAACCTAAGCACATATTTCTTCCTTATCTGCCAGCCAGCCATCCCAGGCTGTATCACTCCGCTCCTGACCTGTCCTTCCTTGAAATGCTATTGTGTGTGCCCCTGGCAAGCACCACTGTCTTCAGAGATAGCATTTCAGCCTAGCAACACTTCCTGGAATGGCCATGTGGCCACTCCTGCATACATCATGTGAGGTGGGCCCATGACCATTCCAGGAAGTGCATGGTGGCGGTCTGATACACTACTTTTCCTTTTGAAGAAAAAACAACCATGCTGCCACAAATACTAAAGGAGGTTTTCTAAAGCTGTAAGAACTTAAGAAACACTCCTTGCTGGCTGGAAGGGAAAAAATCATGCAGACTATGTAGCTGCCTGCAATCAATCCCTATTGAACAACAACTTTGTTGGACAGCCATCAAAGCTTGGTACATATATGAGCATTATGAGCATAACAGATTAGGCTGACCAGATAAAATCCAGGTCAGGGCTCATGTAACTTTAACAGTTGTAGAGAAAGGGGAATTTCAGCCAGTGTCATTTGTATGCAATTAGTTCCTGGTGATATTCCCTCTTCATCACAACAGTTAAAGGTGACCCTATACAAAAGAAGGCAGGGCCCCTGCAACTTTAACTGTTGTGATGAAGAGGGAATTTCACCAGGACCTAACTGCATACAAATGACACTGGCTGAAATTCCCTTTTCTCTACAACTGTTAAAGTTACATGAGCCCTGACCTGGATTTTATCTGGTCACCCTATAACAGATGCTATTTATTAGCCATTTAATTTCATGTATTGCTGGCATCACTAATTAGATCAGGCTGCCCACTTGGTAAAAAGACACTGACCCAAACTACACCTCCTTGTCGGCCAGCTGGAAGGGATAGATGATAGAAGCAGGCCTTGGGCCCAGGAGACTTTAGCCTTCAAATGCTGACTAGCTGAGGGTAAGAACATAAGAAGAACTATGCTGGATCAGACCAAGGGTCCATCTTGTCCAGCATTCTGTTCACACAGTGACCAACGAGCTGTTGTCCAGGAAAGCACAATTAGGACGTAGTTACCTCCTTTTAAAGCCATCCAAATTGGTGGACATCACTACAGCTTGTAGTAGCGATTTCCATAGTTTAACTATAGGCTGTGTGAAGAAGTACTTCTTTTTATCTGTCCTGAATCTTCCACCAACCAGCTTCATGGGATGACCCCAGGTTCTAGTATTATGAGAGAGGGAGATAAATGTTTCCCTATTCACATTCTCCACACCATGCACAATTTTGTATACCTTTATCGTGTCTCTCCTTACCTTCCTTTTTTCCAAGCTAAACAAACCCAACTATTGTAACCTTCCCTCATAGGGACGATGCTCCAGCCCCTTTATAATTTAGTGCCATTTTCTGGACTTCTTGGAGCTCTACAATATATTATTTTAGGTATTCCAAGTTTGTTGGCACAAGTATTCCAAGTTTGTTGGCACAACAGATTTCTGTAAAGGAAGTATGATATTGGCAGTTGTATTCTCAATTCCTTTTCTAATAATGCCTAACATGGAGTTTATCTTTTTTACAGTGCCTGCTGGGTTGATATTGTCATTGAACTGTCCACCACAACCCGAAGTTCTCTTTCTTGCTTGATCACCACTACCTAGATCCCATCAGGTTATACTTGAAGTTGAGATTTTTTGCCTCTTTACGCTTGCTTACATTGAACTGCATTTGCCATTTGGGTGTCCATTCCCCAGTTTGGAGAGATCCGTTTAGAGCGCCTCACAATCCTTTTTTGTTTTAATCACCCTAAATAGTTCTGTGACATCGGCAAACTTGGCCACTTCACTGCTCACTTCTAATTCCAGATCATTTATGAGCAGGTAGAAAAGTATTGGTCCCAATAAAGGTCACTGTGGGATCTATTTATTTCCCTCCATTGAGAGCATGTATCATTTATTCCTACTCTCTGCTTTCTGTTCTTTAACCAGTTATTGATGCATTAGATGGCCCCTTCTCTCATTCTATGAGTGCTAAGTTTGCTCAGGAGTCTATGGTGAGGGACTTTGTCAGTTGGAAGGAAGAAGTCCTGAGGACCTACTGCATCCACCATTTTTTTTCATTCAAGTGCCCTTCTGAGGTCATTTTTCACAATAGACTATTCTTCCACTCTCAGAATAAAATCAGTTTGAAAAAACTCAGAAGCTTTTTCAGGTAAGAGGTTAAGCACCCATTTCTATCCATCAGTTCTACCATGCAAAATACCCCATATCTCTACATTAGTGTTATTGGGGAACATGGAGTTGAGAATCCTGTCTTTCCTTTAATATATAGTTCCATTTCATGTTCATTTTCTTTCCATATGCAGGATTAATAGAACTGAAGCAATTGGCTATTATTCTTTTGCATTGATCAAAATGCAGAGCATCAGAAAAATCACAAAATACAAGGTTCATTTTACAAAATATTGACAATTTCATCTATAAATCTCCAATTTCATATTTATTGCCGCTTGTTCATCAACTTATTTATTAATTCATTACATTTCTATACCACGCAATGGCCGTAGTTCACAATAATTAAAATCATAAAGTACAGGATGATAAGATACAATATAGAAGTTTAAAACTATAGTATAAGCATTAAAAAATAGCCAAATTGAACCTAGCTTAACTTAATAAAACTAGATCTAGATCTGCAGCTACAAGAGCAAAATAATCTCTTAGAAATATACCTCCTCAGTCATTAAGGTATGAACCTGTTCAGTTATTAAGATGAGTAGGAAAGGCCCTTTTGAACACATATTTTAACTATACTTTGTAAATTGTTTTATGTCTGTTAATATTGTTTTATTTAATTATTATTATTATTAAAAGCTGATTAGTGTTGTATTTTTTAATCCTATACACCACCCTGGTGGGTTTCAGAAATATGGTATAGAAATATCTGAAATAAATAAATATAAAAGTTTGCAAGCAGAAATGTAATCATCAAATGATTGACAAACCAAATAATTGGAACAATGGAGAGGACAATCAAATAAATAAGTGGGGTAAACCTTCCACTGCCCCCAAAGTTCATATACAGTAACAATGTCCACAGATGGTTTAACATGGCAGTCACTGCATACATTGCTAACATCTTAAGCCCACAACTGCTTTGTTTTTATTTGAAAATTGATGATAGATGATAGATAGGTAGGTAGGTAGGGAGTTTCCCAACTATAACAAAATACATGTAATTATACTTGTCCTTGTCTTACATTCCTACCCATATCTTTCCCCCATATGTTTTTTACTCATTAACAATTTTATACTGTAAACTTCTTGGGAGCAGGGATCTATGATAATTAAGGGTGCAATGCTATAATGGTCTTAGACAGAAAAAAGATCTATGTTGGCTGGGGAATGCATGGAGTTGTATGTTTTTTCTTCTGTTTAAACATGCATAGAATTGTGTCTTATGTAACTTTATAGTATGCTATGTGTGCACTGAGAATATGGTATGCAACAACAATGCAGCTGCTGCTGCTGTTATTAAAAAGTATGTATTAACAGATACAAGTGTCAAATTACTTTAAAATGGCAGGAGTATTCCAAAATTAATCCTAAATCTAAGTGTACTAATGTAAATCCCATGTCACCATGGGGCTAGAAGTCTGAGAAAACAAAACAAAAATTAGCTTAATTGGTCTGATAAACAAAACTGACACTGAATAGTGTTTTTCAAAGGTGACAACAAAAGAAAAATGAGCAAAATCTGCCTGGTACACAAATAAACTGGCAAAGGTGAAAACAACCCCACCCCCATGTTCTTTTTAAAAAGATCATTTAGCATTTCTTTAAGTTTCAGGTTGAAAACAGGTGATGTCAAATCAGGCAGAGGAAATAAACCGGCACTGAACCATAGAATAGTAGGAGACTGTTTGGCATGGAGCTGCTTTGTTATTAAAGCTCAAGCTTTGAGCTTTCTCAAAGTTTTTTTAAAAAAAATTGCACGGCTAAACTGCTCAAGCTTCAATTTTTTTAAAAAAATGAGCAAAATTATTATTATTATTATTATTATTATTATTATTATTATTATTATTTACATTTATATACCACCCCATAGCCAAAGCTCTCTGGGCAGTTTACAAAATCAGTCTGGTAGATGTCTAGAAATAAATGTTACATTAACATATTCTTATATAGTTGTTAACTGCTGTGATTGTGTTATGACTTTCTGCACAAGCAATAGTTTCCCCCTTTGTTCAAAGGATATTCATTATTGTCACTTTGATCAATCTTTTTTTAAAAAGATCTGTATCCAAACACATCTCTTTGAATAGCATCTCATCTGACTTTAATGATCTAATGTAATCAGCAGCATTTTCTCTCTGCTAAGCAAGAAGCATGAAAGAGATGGAGGGCAGTATCCAATGCTGTCACCGCTTTAGCATAAACCAACACTAATGCAATGTCATTAGTACTTGCCAGGAAAAAAGGGAAAGTGTCACTTTGCTGTCTAAATTCACTGGCAAGTCACTATTTTGTTTTTGGATTCTTCCAAATAAGAGAATAATCCCCCTCCCCCAATGTGTTTAGCTGCTCTCTCTCTCTCTCTCTCTCTCTCTCTCTCTCTGTATTTATGTGTGTGTGTATGTGTGTGTGTGTATTTGTGTTCATGTGTCTGTGTTTGTTTTGACAGCTCAGAACTTTGCTGCAACATTTGGTGAAGTGTAAAATCCTTTCTCATAGCTGCTCCAGAACTGTGGAATGCTTTTCCACAGGGTGCAGCTTCTGTGCTTGCTGCCCTTCTTCAAGCAGGTTAACAGCACAAACCTAGTCAGAAGTCAGTTTAGCTGAGTTCAGTGGAGTTTTCTCTCAGCTAAATTGCAGCCAAAAACATTTCATTTCAGCATCCTTTGGATATTATTTTTGGGGGGATCACTGCTGCTGTTTTCTGTTGTTTATTGGTTTATAACCTCATCTGGATTTATTTTTGTTTGATTTGTCATATTGTATTGTAAACTGCTTTGAAACTATTTGGTGAAAAAGTGGCATATACATTTTATAAATAAATAAATAAATAAACAGTTCAAATAACCTTCTGATATAAGTGACAGGTGAACCTCACTTACATCATCATTACATTTATATCCCACCATTTTCCCCCTCTTGCAAGGAATCCAAGGCAGCTTACATGGTCCTCTTCCTCTCCATTTTATCCTCACAACAATCTTCTGAGATAGGTGAGACTGAGTGTCAGTGACTGGCCCAAAGTCACCACTGTGCTTCATGGCTGAGTGGGAACTAGAACCTGAGTCCCAGTCCAACACTAATCAGTATACCACACTGACTGTCCAGTGTGTGGGGCGGTAAGGTCACCCTTACTTACCCTCTAACTCTCATAGACGTAGTGCCCCTGGGAAAAGCACTGCCACATTAATCTGGAATGCCCCCAAACACTAAAAGTTGAATCCTTGCTTGTCAAAACTTTTCACAATTTATGGCATGTAGTAGTGTGCATCCAATAGGGCACAAGAGATCCACAAAGAAGCACACAAGAGATATTATTTAGAGCTTCTCCACATTAAGGGGAACCCCATTATTTATCCGACGCTATTGTGCTTCCTGTTTCTTTGGTGGGATTGATACAAATTGATATGCATTGGATTACATGGGAGGAGAGGGGTGATAGAAGGTCCTGGTACTGTTTCCTGGGGCTCCTTTAAATGGCAGACACATTTGAATTGAGTGAGTGTCACCCTTCCTCATTTTCTCAGCAACTGCACAGCACAATGCCAGCTGTACACACTGCCAATTTATGCCGTTAGGGGTTTATTCCATCTTATTTTACAATGGAATAGGGGGGACTACAGAAGACCTCTTGTTTGATTGCAACATTGTTAAATTGACCCAGAAACTTCCGTGAGTGGCCAGAAATGAGCGTGCCATAAATAGGTTTTTAAAAGAACACCTTACAATCTCACTGAGAAATTAGGAGAGGGTTTGTTTGATTTGGGACTTGCTGTTGTTTTAACTTTATTAAATATCACCAGGGAGAACGAAAAGAAGCTGCTTTTTTAATTTTTTGCAAGGGATGGGAAAGGGTTCAATACCATTTACCACACGCGGAGCCACATGTAATATTCTCTTTGTTGGCGTTGACTGTAGAGAGTAGAAGTGGGAAATCTGGAAGTTAAGGGAAGGGAGGAGAGAGAAAAAAATGATGTTTGCTATAAAGCCATATGCTTGTGTTTGGGTATAGCGTGAAAAGCACGAATAAGAAATCACCCTATTTACAGGAACAGAAATAGAAAGGTTATAAATGAGCTAATTAAATTTGCTCTTTAAAATTGCAGATTAATACAGCTTTAAATCGAATGACTTTTTCACATAAAAGCAAGTAATTATTGTTTAATGTGTGTACGAAACAAGAACTAGTGAATGTACGTAATGACACGCAGGAGCAGGCAAACAATACCAGTGACTGACACTGATGTTGCCAATGTTGTTTATTATTTGATATAATGAGTTTACATAATAAATGATTGCACCTACATTTTCTTTTTTAAAAGTTCAGGGTGAGTGACTGCATTTAATGCTGCTGTCTCCACATTGTTAAAAATTCTTTTAAGACTGCAATTTGATACACACTTCCTTGGAGAGCAAATGCCACTGAAATCAATGGAAGTGGGTCAAACATGCAGATTGAGTTGTGTATCTTTTAAAAAATATATTTTTCTTTAAGTTAACACTCATATCATTTTAGGAGAAGAAGGTAACTAGGGTTGAAAAGCTAGATAGTATATTGAATTGACCCATAATTAAATATTATATTGATGCCAACAGCATTAGGAAACATCTGCAACTGCATGACCCAGCCCTCCAGGTAAAATTTGCATTGGAGGATCTGCTCTTGATCCTGTCCCTAGACAAGATCAGACAGCTGGACAACTGAGGCAGGACCTTTTCAGTAGTGGCACTGGATCTGTGGAATAGCCTCTCCAAGGAGATCTGCCATGTACCTTTGCTTGTAGATATCAGATGCTTCTTATATGCTGTACATACCTTTTTATTGTCGATGCGCTGTAGTGCGATTTTTGCCTGCTAGTTTGTTCATTTTGGCTTTTAATCTTGCTTCTCTTTTCAGTAGCTTGCTTTTCCTGCTAATTATTTTATATTCATTTTTGTAAAACCACTTTGTGTGTTTATTAACAGAAAAGTGATATCATCATCATCATCAACAACAACAACAACAACAAAAGTCCCTATGTCCTTCTCATGTTCACACTGTGCCTGCTTTATTTATTTGTTTTTAGTAGTCAAACACACCTTACAAACCTGTTCTTGCTGGATTGTTTAGAGGAAAAATAACTTCCCATGGAAGCTGAATTATCTTTGTCAACTGTGCTGTAGAACAGGATCCTGTTGTAGGACAATTACTGACTCACTCCTCTATATGTGGGGAACCATGTTTCTTAATGAAATTTAGAAATAATTTAGAAATAATTACTCCAATTAAAATAAAAATACAATATATCTAACCATAGTAAAGAAGACTGTGACCTGTGTGTCTGTTCAATCTGTTCTCCCGGTGCTGTTGATGTGCAACTTCAAGGCCTCTGCTTTCCTTTCTTTGGGTTCTATAGCTTTAAAACAAACATGGACTGGACATCCTTCATAGAGGGGACAATTTCAAATAAAGGACTTTCCTCTCTAAAGTAGGACACATAGGGCAGTATCCATTGGGGGTGCTATGTGCCCTCTGATTCCATTCTGTCCCTGGCAAGTCCATTCTGCAAGCACCCCCCCCTTGCTTGTGCAACAAATATTTTGAACATCTGGGAGCAACCAGAAATGAGTGGAAATGCCCATTCCTGGAATGGGCCAAGTCAGCAAAGCTCACGTAAGGAGCCCTGCCAACCTGTCCCAATTGAGAAACAAGTGTTTTCACTCATCTTCCTAGGAAGTGTTAAGCAAATGGTGTGTCTCGTGTGCACAATGGGATTGGGGGAAGGGCTGCTTGTGCAATGACCTTTCCTCCCATGGCTTCTGTATGTGCACGTAGGGTTGCAGACATTCCTCAAAAACGTTTAGCCTAAACATAATTTGTAGAGTCCTGCTCTAGAGTATTGTTCCCACAGCTACCTTGGTTTTCCCCCCTCTGTAATCTAGGTTCCTGAACTAATCTGAGTGGCCTTCTTGTTAATGGGAGTTGGAACATAGCCTTGAATCAGTAGTACATTATTGGATCTTCAGCAAAGGGGGTTCAGCATTTTCACAAGGTTACCCCCGGTCAAACAAAAAGACTACCATTAGTTATAGAGGGACTTACTTGGAATTCATTATGTGGACAAAGGTCAAAAGTAAATCTGCTGGAAAACTAAAGGCAATAAAATGCATACAAACATTTGTCAATCTGTACCTAATCAATACTTTCCCCCATCTGAAGCTAATTTAAGTAAAAGCTATAGCTAGGTTATCCCCCCTTCTGCTAATACTGTTTTGAAGCCGTTTAAAGGTTTTATAAATCAGGATTCCATTGCTGTTTCCACATTGCACAAAGCAGATAAAGTAGCAGGGAAAAATGTAATGAAATAGAAAACCAGTTCTGGCAAGGCAATTTAAGGCAAACAAATACATCAGAATGTTGGCTTAAGACATACTGGGCAAGTATGCACAAAAGGCTTTGGTAATCTACCTTTTCCAGTTATTGCTCCTTAAATTATAGCCTGGTGCAGAACATGAGGGGAAAGTTCTTAGTAACAGAAAAAATGTAGTTAATCCCACCCCCCACCCCCCGAACTAATTGCATCCAAAACAGAAATGAACACTGGTATGTGTATGGTCCCTATTTTCCCCTTAGTGTCATCACAGACAGGGTAGACTAATAATGTAATTGCATTGAGAAGAAGTGTGAATTTTGCTATATTAAGAGCACACTGGTGGATGGATAATTATACATACAAATCAGAAACAAATTACAAAACAAAGGAATGGAGCACCCATTTCATTTAGCTGAGTGAGCTGAGTAGCTTGAAAGACAATCTGGATACGCAACACGATATACTTAATATATAGGTGATGGCCTAGTGCTAGCAGCAGTAGAAAGTAGATAGACTAGAATCTTCTCCATATGGAAAAAAAAGTTATTTCAACCTAATGTTTCTGTTAGCCTGACTGCTTATTTAATTTAAACCTTAGGTGGTTTTTTTTCTTTATATAAACACATATAGGCCCTTTCCACACCTACGGGTGTAGAGGGAGGGAGGGGGGCGATCCCGGACGTACCTGCTTCTGGGATTGTCCTCCCCTTTCCAAATCAGAGCATGACATCCCAGCTTCCTCTTGGGCTGTTGTGCCATCATGCCTGCCATTTGTTTTTGAGAAAGGATCCAAAGAGCGCTCTTGCGCTCCATCGTTAAGTAAGTATTTGGTTTAAAAAAAAAAAAAAAAAAAAACCTAAACCGGCCCCACCCTGCCATCCCAGGGGTGGTGAAATTGCTGCCACTCCCTCCCCTGATGGGCATGGAGCCGCATGGCATGGTTCCATGCCAATTTTTGGTGTGTGCTTACTCGTGAGTAAGTGGGCACCATGCGGGATGAGCGCCCACACCTCCCATGGTCTCAGGATATTCCCGGGACCACAGGAAGAATTGGGTTTTCCCTGGGATCTCTTATCCCGGGGAAAATTTGTGCCCATCCCCCACCCCTGGGAGTCCCTGTGCATCATTTGGACGCATAGGGATGACCCAAGGATGATTACGGGATAAATGGCCAGTGTAGAAACATCCATAGTATAAAAGAAAGGCAAGCACGGAAAGGCTTGCATATTATTACACTATATTATAAGCCTTAATTTGGGTAAGCTTTTTTTAAAAAAACTATTTTCTGTTAAAGAAAATCCTATGAAGGGGGCAATCTTAGGGGTGGCTCTTACTTGTGCAAATTAAGGCAGATGGTGAAAAAGTGCCCCAGCAGTACAGAAAATGAAGTGAAGTCTCTTGAAACATCCATCAATATGTTTGCTTTTGGCCAATTTGGAAGGAGAGACTACATCTCAAAAGAAGGGAAACCTATGACTTTCAAACAAATTTGTTCTGTACAAGTAACTTAGGCATTTAAAGCAGGGTGACCATATGGAAAGGGGGACAGAGTTGTATCTTTAACTGTTGTATAGAAAAGGGAATTTCAGCAAGTGTCATTTGTATGCATGCAGCACCTAGTGAAACTCCCTCTTCATCACAATAGTTAAAGCTGGAGAAGCCCTGCCCTCTTATTTTTGTATCTGGTCACTCTAGCGAAATCAACAAACAAGAGATCAACAAACAGGAATGTTTCCAGAGGAGGGCAACTGAAAGGGTGGCAAAGTCCTATGAGGAATGATTGAAGGACTTGGATGTGTTTGGCCCAGAGAGGAAATTATCAAGAAACTATATTATTGCCATCTTCAAATATTTGTTTTCTTTTGCTTCAGAAGGTAGGTTATGTAAGAATGGGTCCAAATTACAAGAAAAAGAATGTAGACTAGGAAGAATTTCTTGACAGTTTGACCTCTTCATCAGTGGATCAGACTGCCTATGAAGCTGGTGGTTTCTCATTCACAAGTGTGTGTGTGAGTGTGTGAGTGTGTTTAAGCAGAGGCTGGAAGGCCATGTATCAGGGATGCTATAGGAGACAATTTGCTGCATTTGCCAGGATTGGACTAGATGGCTATCAAGGTCCCTTCCAACTCTATGATTCTACAATGGTGATGTCCAATGGGATAGGTGCACTGATTTGGCATCCTCTAAGCACACAAAAACCGTACCAATGCCTCTACAGAGAGCTGCCTGTCCTCATAGCAGGCCAGAAAATGGTTGGATCAGCATGAAAGGCAAAGTCCAAAAGGGTGTTTGTTCTTTAAAATCCCAGCACAAATTGATATTTTTTTCTCAGTCTTTTCTACTGTTCCTGACACTTCTTGTATAGAGCTGCAGTACAAAATCAGCTATGGGGTGGAAGGGAACTGCCATCTAAGTCAGCAAACAAGTCTTAGGGGAAAGACACAACATATTATGCCACAGTGGTTGCATTTCCGGGCACAATCTCCTCACCATCCTCCTTCTATCCCCATTCATAATGTGAAACCTACAAAACAGAGGCACTAATAAACCAATAAACTAATACTTCCCCTCTCCAACACCTCTATGTTAACAGCAAAATTTCTGTTAATAGCAAAACAAAAAAACTACGGATAGTGACAATGATAATCCATAAAGCTGAGAACTTGTGAGGGTCATAGCATATAGCTGACAGAGGGATATGAACTCATGACACCTAGCAATAGCAACTTGAGACTGACCGTGCTTGCCATATAAAACTGAATTAATGGTTAGTAGCAAGTAATACGGCAGCTGTGAAAAAAATAACCCTGTGGTGTGCCAGCCATCATTTCAAATTGAATAAGGAAAGAAGATCAAATACAGCAGTTAGGGAAAAACTGAGATATGATAGGCCTCACCTACAACATCATGGGTTGAATCCAATGCGATGTATCCAATCTTAGTCTAACATAACTCACATTCATTTCAATGATCTACTCTAAGTAGGACTAATGTTGGATATAACCCCGTGTACTAACTCAGCTCTAAATTCTGATATTTGCATTCCCCTTTCTCATGACCAGAGAGGCCCACAAATCATGGCTTATCTTATTAGCCAGCCTCTATTTGTCTACACAGACAGCCCCTCCCACTTTCTTGTCTTTAAAGTAATCTTGAAAGAGAGGAATGGGTCTTTCTTCTTTTTCAGTGGTTCTTTCGCTGAAGGGTCCTCAGCCCTCTCAAAAGTGGTCGCGGGAGATAATTGTTCTGTATCTTCATGGCAATATCTTCAGACAAACATTATTGTCCACTCAAAGGCTTTGCTGGAGAAAGCTTGGAATACTACCCCCTCCTTCTCTTTAATGATTAGCCACCATGTCAGGAGATTTGCTTTTAGGGACCTCAGCTAAGAAAAATAAAATTGTCACCCACATGATTTTCCACCATTGGCCCTTAACACATTTTATGACTGCTGCACAACTCCTATCAGCTCTGGTCAGCATAGCCAGTAGTGAGGGATAATGGGAGTTCCAGTCAAGAAACACTTAGTGGCCTTGGGGTACAAGTCAAATAAAGGAATAAAACATCTCAAGATCCACATATTCCCCATCCCTGCTGTAGGGGAAGATCAATGGTGGAGGGCATTCTTTGCATGCAGAAACTTTGAGGGCAGGTTCCATATTACAGCTTATAATGGTTTTGAAGTGCATTGACAACTGTTGGGGCCCATAGACACATACCATATACCACTTTCAAACTGCTAAATGGGCCAATGGTCTGACTTGTGTAAGGCAGACTCCTACATTCTTAATTTGGATAGTTACTTTTAAACGGTATAATTTCCTTGTATGGACTAATTGCGAAACTGGAAGGCGAAATAACGAGACAAGACTATAGTTTGGGTTTAAACTTAGGCCACATTTTATTCAAAGATCTCTGCAAATGGGTAGTTCCTAAGCGGGCATCTACTTTATGGCCTCTCCTAGGCCAATCTAGGATCGGGCGAGCCATTCTAGCCCATGAAGCGGTGTGCCATCTCACCACTCCACGAACTCCCTATTTGGGTAGGGAGGCCTTCCGGTGTCCGCGCTGCTCGTGCCGCATGGCTCCGAGTAGGTGAGTAGGGTTAGCCTCAGAGGTAAGCCTTGGCCTGCCAACAGGTGCTGCAGGGCTCCCCACCAGGGGCTTCCAGCACTTCCCATCACCCCCAAGGGTGCCTGAGAATGCTCACCAATGTTCCCTAGGCTGACCATATGAAAAGGAGGACAGGGCTCATGTAACTTTAACAGTTGTAGAGAAAAGGGAATTTCAGCAGGTGTCATTTGTATGCAATTAGTTCCTGGTGAAATTCCCTTTTCTTCACAACAGTTAAAGTTGCAGGCACTATACTAGAGTGACCATATACAAAAGAAGGCAGGGCCCCTGCAACTTTAACTGTTGTGATGAAGAGGGAATTTCACCAGGAACTAATTGCATACAAATGACACTGGCTGAAATTCCCTTTTCTCTACAACTGTTAAAGTTACATGAGCCCTGTCCTCCTTTTCACATGGTCAGCCTAATGTTCCCCCACTCTAGATGCCCACACCTGACTGCTCAGCAAATGTGACCAATTCCAACAAATTAACCTATTTACACACCCACCCTGTCTTGCAGTGTGGAGTAGGAGAAAAAACTCACAGCCAATTTAGACTGTGAGCAAAAAAATCCTACTCGGCCTCCAAATGGACAACCAATGAACCCATACTGCCTACAAGGGAGGGAGGGAGGGAGCAAGAAGATCGTTTGCCTCCTCCCTCTCCCCGTGGCACAACACCCTGTAGCCAATGAGCTGCAGCCACGCTCCATCTCTCTCGCTGCCCTCCTCAATTGGCCCACCACCACCCAGGCTTCGCCGGGTGAGGCGATGAGGCATTTTGTTGAGAAATGCTAGGAAATGATGATTCTCATGTGACCTCTTTCAACAGCAGCATTCTGTATTGGGAACTTATTTCTAAAGAGATGGCTGGTAATTATCCTTTACCTTGGTGTCCTTCTAATCTAGATTATGTTCGTTATGTATAATTATTGGGCAATGTCTGATCCACTGAATATTTGCATGCAAGTACAAAATTGAGAAGTAAGGATCTTGCCAGGAGGAGAAGCAGCTCCATTCAACTTGTTATGTTCCTTCCTGGGTTGTATAATAATGTTGTCCTTTTTTCTCACTCCCCCCTTTCCTGCATTCACCACGTCCTGTTTCTTCCCTTCTGCACTTACTGTTTGCCATTTGCCCTTTATAAGTAATCGGCTGCCCTTAGGCCTCTGCATGCGGCTAAAATTAAAACAGACTTATTTCCAGCACAGTTGGGTGGTGGGGTGGAGGAAGTAAGGTTACATGAGGAATTTAGGAATTGTTTGAGTTTCTGACCCTTTTCCTCACGATGGAGTTGAGATGCATTTGTGGGGCGGCACCTAATTAGTTCTTAACACCAGTGACAGATTGGCCTTTTCAGTACCTGCTGAGTTACTTACCTTAGTGCTATCCCTGAAATGCCTGTGGGCAGCCTTTGGGCGGGGAAGAGGAAGTGTCTGAGTGCAAGGCATCCGTCTTGGAGTATTGCTGTGACGCAGCAGCAGACTGATGCAATCCTGACAGTCCCCGGGGAAACATTATTCATTATGTATTTACAGTTATTGGATTAAAACTTTGTAATGTGCTCTGTTCAATTAATAATAATACCAAGCAGGCAGAGCTACAAAATGCATTGTGCCTTTTAAAAGCTCTAATATAGGAAAAGACAAGCAGTTTGTCCTAATGAATGCATCTAATTGGTGCACTTTATTATAAAACACTGGAACAGCATTTTTCACTAGGCAGTTCTATTTGTAACAGGCTGTCTCCAGGATGTCAGGGTGTAATAAATGTGCCGCAGACTAGAACTGCTGATTAGCATTTCTGGAATCCCAGAAACATTGTGGTTGCTGTTTGCCATCACAGGAAGAACTTAGAGCCCTTTGAGATGAATGCTGAGAGCCATTACCTGCCAGGGTCAACCAAGAGGTCTGTGTTTTCAAAACCCCAATCTCTAATCAGGGTTTGAGATGTGATCACACATCCGGTGGCAACAACCCTTAACTCTTTTTAATGGTGGTTGAATTTCAGATAAGTAAAATATAATGTGAGCTCACAGTAAATGTGAGGAAAAGAGTCCCTGAATAAAGCACTTGTGACTCACCTAAAAGTAGTTGACAATGTTATTTATGTAAACAAAACCCCAGTTCAAGCCAGAGAGATAGAACTCACAACCATTGTTCAATGGCTTGAGAGCAAGGGGTGATTAATGGAAGCATGCCTAAGGGCTGGTTCACACATGCATGTACGTCACTTTTTTGCTATGCACATGATGACTTGCGGGTGAATGTGTTAACTACCATCAAGGGAGTTGTCTTCATGATGACGCTTTACCACCGCTTTGGAGAAAACCCCACAGTTTCTCTGCAGTAGGATGGGGGTGGGAAGTCCCCATGGCAGAGGGGAGCATGGGTATTCCATGTAGTGCCAGGAGGGGGAAGTCCCCATGGCAGAGGGAAGCATGGGTTTTCCAAGCTCTTGGGGCCTGCACCCTGCCCTCTGCTCGGCCCTCCCCCAGATCCCCTCAACCTATTGGGAGGCTTGATCCACCCCCAGAATGCCCTCAGCTTCGAGGAGCAGTGAGGACACCACCAACAGATGGTGCAAAGAAGGTGGTGATTTTGCACTAAATGTAAAAGCTGCGGTAAGCCAGGGAGGGGCTGGTTCTGCATAGTTGCACCCGGAAACCTCATGGTGGGTGCAAGTTGGTGGCTGTGTCGTATAAATGATGCAGCACCACTCTGCTGGCATCAAAGGATATACAGGGCATATAGACAGCCCCCAAAAAGCATTGTGCTGGACATTCCACTGGGTAACATGGAAATGATATTAGATATGTGATGTATCCCTCACAAATGTAATAAGCCTGCATGTGTGAACTAAGCCTCAAAATGAGTCCTCATGTGTTTGTTGACGTGGTATAGCATATTTAATTTTTAAAATCTGAAACAACCATTGTCTTTCCAATTCTGCAAGCAAGTCTGTCTGGCATAGCTGGCTACAAATGTGAACCAGAATCATGAGTCACTGGTTCAATTATCACCTCAGCCAAGTAACACCTCCATTCTCTCAACATGGGTACAATATTCTGCAATATAGGTTTAAAAATACTGAACTACCTTATTAATGAGATAAAGTATGTGGTTGCACTTTGAACTTTCTCAACAGTTAGATTAATTCAACTAATATATATACATGATAAAATAAAAGAACTTGAAGAAAAAAATAAGTATCAACCTGTGAAATCCTAAGAAATATTTATTATATTTCATGCAAAAGAACTTTTTCAGTTTTAGTTAGGTTGATCTGCTATACAGTGCAGATTTTTTGGGGTAATAATTTTGAACATGAGTATGATTTTCATACGCATGATTGTCACTTTGCACATAATATGTCTCACTTTTGGTTGTAGTAAGCCTTGTGAAACATAAGAAAATAATGTGGTACCTTTAAACATGTACCTTGCAGCCTCACAGCAAATAATTGTTGGTCATCGATAGCCTCCTTTTTTGGTGGGGCAACAAAGGAGATGGAATGGCAGCTTTTGAATGCCATATGCTTGATGCTCTAATAATCTTATACACAGAAGAAAAGAATGTGAACCTTGAACTGGGATTCTTTTATGTGTGTTCTCAGTAAATAGGAGATAGTCTTCATGTTTCTCTTTGTAACAGCATTGTATCAGCAAGTATAATCATTTTTCCCACTTTGAAACTAGTATACAAAAGATGAAGATGCCCCTCAGAGAAACTTTAATCTTTTCAGATGCTGCAGGAAAGCTCCAATCCCAAGAGAGGCACACTCAAATTTTATTGCTCTTTATTTCTTCTTATTCCTCACGTTGAAAGTCAAAGCTCTGTTTCACTTTCCTCACTGGCATTTGAAGTTAAGATGATACCAGGATAGTATGAAACTACAAAGCCCACTACCTTAGCTGAGGGGATGGTTATTTTGTATTATTTTTATTAGTATTATTTTAGTCATAATACAGCCACTGTTTCATAATATGTGTCAGTCAAGTTCAATAACCAGGTTTGGAGGGGGTGAGAGGCAGAAGGTAGATTTCCACGTGTTCTGGACTTCAGCTACCATCATTCTTGAGTATACAATAGGCCCCCAATTACCCCAAGACAGGTGAGAAAGAGGTCATGGGTGGGGAAGCCCATGTAGAAAAGTGGAGGCTAATTAAGGAGGATGAGGTCAAGAAGGGTAAAGCCTCATTTCTCCTGCAGGAGTGGGAGAAGACACAGGACAGACTGAGGATCTGATGGAGGCAAGAGAGGCCAATAGGAGCTCTAGCTCTCAGAAGGCTGATGAAAAGAACTGGCCCCACCCAATGCTCCCAGTTCCTGCTCTGGGATCAGTGGACCCAAGCTGAATCAGATGCTGAGTAGGCATGTGAATTGGAGGGAGGCGAGCCAGGAGTTTGGACCAGCATGGGATAAGAAGATAGTGGACTGGATTGTGAGAAAAAAAAACAGATTTATTTAAGATCAGGTTGTGTCTGTTTATTTTCAGTTTAAAGCCTGTGACAAGAACAGGCTTGAGGGTGTCATAAAAACAGGGAGGTGTGATAAATATAGGATGGATACAGGCAGAGAAGTTGCTTTTGTTTACTGCCCCCCTTTTTTTCCATCTCTCTCTCTCCCCCTCTCCCTCTCTGTCTTTGAAGAGACAGGATTACAACTGCCTGGCACATGAAGATTTAACAATCTGGCTAGCCATTAGGGTGACCAGCAGTGAATTAAAGCAATACTGTAAACGATGTGGAATAATTCCTTCCTGCCCTGTTGTTCTAGACTGCTTCCTATTCAAGGCCAATCTCTATTTCAACCTCTCTCCCTGTGGCCTTTTTGGTCGTGAGTATTGCTATTCTTTGGCCCTTTTCACACCAGGCAAAACACCTGGGATGGCCCCTGGCTGCTCCCTGTGAGTCCCGAGGGTAGAGATGGGGGCAGGCATGGGATTTTCCTGGGTTAGTGGAAACCACAAAAATCCCAGATCTTCCACAGTCCCAGGAAGTTCCTGGGACCACGGAAGATGTGTCTGCCCACCCGGTGCTACCGCGCTTACTCAGTAGTAAGCATGGCAGCACCGATGGCTACAGAGCTGCGCCGCATGGTTCCGTGGCTATCAGGAGAGAGGGGGACAGCAAATTTGCCATCCCCAGGATAGCGGGGGAGAGGGGGGCCCGATTGCATGCGGGCTGTTTTTACTTTTAAAATATTTATTTATTTATTTATTACATTTGTATACCGCCCCATAGCCGAAGCTTTCTGGGCGGTTTACATAGGATTAAAAACAATTAAAAACAATATACAAAAATTAAAACAGCAAAAACATACAACATATACACAATCTATACATTTAAAAACCACATCAACACTTCAAAAACTACAAAAACAAAACAAAACAAAACAAACCCAGGCTCTTCAGATATTGCCAAATGCCTGAGAGAAGACATACCTTTGTGGAGGAGCGCTTTTGCGCTCTCCATCGAAGGGGGGAAAGGTGGCTGTGACATGCAATGGCCAGGGAGAAGCCTGGGCCATTGCATTTCTTATGTGTATTGGGCACGCCGATCTCCGAAGTAGTTACTTCTGGGATCCCTCGCCCTGAGACCTCTGCACCACTATGGTGTAGAAAGAGCCTTTGTCAGGTATGAACCTTCTGGAATTTTTCCATTTTGTCATTGTCCTCAGCTTCTTGTTTATAGGGATGTACAAATCAGCAAAACTCAAGCTCACCGAGGGCTTCCAATTTCCACCTCTACGTTCATGGCAACTCATGCCCATATCGGATTGTGAGCTTTGTTTTTGTTTCACATGAAAGTTTGTCCATATTTTGAGGGCATTTTAATGCATGCATTAATTGCATTCATTTGAGTTATGTACACATTTTTTCCCAATGATTAAAGTATGTTTGGGAATACATTTTCAATTGTACATATTTTTCAGTACAGTTTTAAAATGTACACATTTTTCAAACACTTTTTATGTTGTTGTACAAATCACATCACTAGCTCAGAAATGTGAAGTCTCAACCACAGACTGTATTATTCTGGCCAAAACACACTGAAACTACTTTCTCATATATCTCTAATTGTTCACCTGTAATTTAGACTTGGATGAACTTGACAATCATTGGCCAATATTGTTGGCTTTCTGTCATATCTTTTCCCTTAAAAATATGTGCCTATTCAGAAGACATGCTAAGCCGTAGTTAGGCTGCTAGGTCTTTTGTAGCAAATGGTTACTGAGAGTGTTTAAACCATGGTTATGTAGGCAGCATGGTTAGGAATGTTTCACATGGCACACTAAGTCATGGTTCACATGACATGCTAAGCTATAATGTTTAGCCCCAAATGCTTAACCACCATGGTTAGCATGTTGTCTGAACTGGGTCTATATCTCTAAAATATTCAATCTAGATCTGGCCAAGATTGCTTATATCCCCAAAATTAAATAACAACTAAAGAGAAATAGGAAGATATTATACATCAGTGGACAGTACTCAACAGACACGCTGGAGACATTGAGGAGGTTTTTCTCTCACTACTCTGACAGTCTATTTTGCTATTATGTTTATTGTGCTGACAACAGCAACCCTCTTCCTACAATCACACAAATGCATTCTGCTTGTTGAAATATCACCTTGAGTCCACTTCTTCAGCAAACTTTCATTGTACCACTATAACCTGAACTTTGCTGTGCTATGTGAAAGCCAAGTTCATTGAGACCATGCATCCTAAATATGATTTTGGGGTATACCTAGCCTGCTGCTGCCATTAAATACATGTTAAATATTGTTGGTTGTAGAAACGCAGAAAAAAATGTAATGCTTTTGCAAGGGTAATGTATAACAAAACCTTGGGTGGGTATTGGTGACAACTCAGGACATATCTTGTGACTTCACGTGATGGTATCATTTAGGGATGTGCACGCCCAAAAATACCGTATTGTTTTGTTATCGGAATGTCGGATCAAAAAAATTATCGTCTCTGATAATATCATAGGTGAACTGTATCGTATTGTATCGTATTTCTGATAATTTATCTTTATAACGATATTTATATTGTTTCTACATTTTGCCCTATAGACTCTAGAGTTGATTTTTGAGTCAGAAAGGCCTAAAACTTCTTAATTTTCCAAGTTACAGGTTTGACACTTGGTCACAGTGAGTGCAGACTGAGTGTTGCTAATCTTGCATGCCAAATTTTAGAACAATTGGTGCAAGCGTTACTCGGAAGTAAGCTTTCAAAATACACTTTTTCAGGTGGCTGAAATGTGGTCCTTTTTCAAGAGATGTCCATTACGGATGGGCATCTCACAGATGGCTTGAGGGGATTCACTTGTGCCCAATTTCAGACGCACAGCTGCAGGCATTACTCGGAAGTAAGCTCTCAACAACACACACTGTTTCTGGTAATGCACTCCATGCTGCTGCTGCTAAGTGCTATAATAACTCCTCATTTTTAAAGATCTAGTCCTTACAGTTGGCGACTTTACCAAAGGGCTGTAGGGAGTGGACTCATGGCAGCACTCCATGATGAGAGCGCATACATCAGCTTGATATAGTTTCTCTCGATGTTGGTATTGAAGCCAAAAATGCACATTCACATCGACCCACCAAGGTGGGCTGGGCAGGCACAGTGGCTCAAAAAAGGCAATGCGTGAGATGCTTCTGCATCCCCTCAGTAATGGAGGCTAGGAGGAGGAAGACGATCACCGTGCACAGGTGGCAGGCAGGCTGATGCAGGCAGGCAGTTATTTTTGGCAGAGGTGGGCACAGAAGCAGAGGGCCAGTTGGATTTGTCCCCAATCATTGAAAGCGAAGCTAGTCCATCCCTAAGCCTTGTGCTGGGTCAACTGCACATCTGGCAGGAAGCACCTGGACAGCCCAGGCTTCTGAAGCCCCAAGGAAGACGTGCTGCTCCACCTGAAGTAGGTGAAGTGAACAAGGTGACTGGTTCCCAGGAATCCAGAAACTCGCCCATCTCTATCTGGAGATGCACCTGGATGAGGAGGACCCATCCCTACATCATAAAAGGAATAATGAGGGGAGAGGATTGTGGGGGAGACAGTTGGATGTGGAAGGATGTTTCTCAAAAGTGGGAATTTCACGGCCTTTCTTGAAGAGCCAGCCTTAGCCAGGCAGGGCCTCGGAGGGGCAGGAGATACCCCTGCAGCACGCCAACCTGGTGGCATATACATGTGCTGCTTTGACAACTGCGAATCCCATCAAAACAATGCTCACGCACCGCCTTGACCTCATCGTGCTTCAAAAATGACCCAGTCTGCTGCTATCCCCGTGCAGGCAGATTGGCAGTTCTTCATGCCAGAGCTGCGCACATTGGCTGGAGCAGAGGGAAATAAAAAAGTCACGTTCTGGGTAGAGGTGGGCACATTGGATGGAGCAGTGTCTCAAAAAGTAAAAAAAAGGAAATGTGTGAGGGATGCTTCTGCAGTCCCTCACTAACGGAGTCCACAAGGCGTTTGAAGAGCAGACCCAGGGACATAGTGACGAAAAATAATAATACAGGAATCTGTCAAGGCACTGTCACTGGAATGCCATGAATACACTGACTGCAGTCCCTCACTAAAGCAGTCCACACTGGGCACATTGGATGGAGTAGTGGCAAAAAAAATAAAGGCAAGGTGTGAGGGATGCTGCTGAAGTCCCTCACCAATGCTGCTACACCAGAGTTGCCTGGTTCCACAAAATCCCTATTAAGTTAACAGGGAATCTGGGTTTGATTCCAGAGGGGTAGCCTAAGAAGGAATACATCTCGGAGGAAGCGGCTTGACACTGCAGGCCAGGCTAGTATTAGGAAGATGTGTGCTTGATTTCACTGGGGGAGGGACAACCACCCTAGAACTGCCCCCAACAGACCCAGTACCACCTCACCCAAGGCATGCCTTAGAGCCCGATTTCATACTGCTACAAAGTGATTGAAATTATTTATATCAATAACAATCCTTTGCAAATAATTTGTGTGCTGGTTTGACCACAGATTGTGTAGTATTATCCTGTGTAGCAGGCTACAGGACACACCAGCACACTCACAGTCAATCAAGCATACACAGAGAGAGAGAGAGAGAGAGAGGGAGAAATATATTTTTTTTAATATATATTTTTGTTTTTTTTAAGAAAGTTAAACCAGGAAGGGGACAACAACACACTCACTCAATCACAGTACCCCCACTCACGGTAACCTAACCCTTCAATCAAACCAACCAGAAAACGTATAAAAAATATAACTCAAACACACAAGCACCAAACAGCCAAAGGAACCTGAGACACAGAAGGGAACAAAAAGATGCAAGACTACAATGAATCTCCAACAATTCACCACCAAAATCAATCCAGCAGTAACTAAGTAACTATAAGACTATAAGACCCAGGACAGAGCTCCAACAAAATCCACCCTTCTCCCCCAACGCCTAACTTCCAACAGAGCTGGAACACCAAGTGCGAGAATATCCTTAGCCCTCCTCCAACATTGTGATTGGAGCCTGCTGGAATCCTTGCTGCACGATTGGGCACTGAATCTGTCAGACTCAGCAAACACACCCCACCTTCTAGCTTCCTCCATGACCCCAAATGAAAAAGAGCCTTCTGATAATACGATAAAATTCCAGTAATTATCGGATAATTTCTATCATCTCTGATAATTATTGTAGGATGTTGTATCACATCGTTATCGTTAATTGGATGATACAATACACATCCCTAGTATCATTATGTATACTTTTCCACAGTTGAATCCTTGGATCATTTCTCCTTCCACACACCAAGTATTTACTGAAATAAATGGACTGTGAGGCATAGGAGAGGGTGTCAAGGCCAGATAGTTGAAAGTTTGCATGATTCCCTCCCCCCATTTTTATTCCCATGTTTAGTTCATCTGACAGTTACAAAGAGCAGTGTTTGCTGAGGACCATCTTCAGTTTATCATCCCCTCACTGGATTCAGTTCTGCTGCCATTATCCTTTGCATTGAGTTTCCTTAAGGGAGTGCTGGATGGACTGTAGCTGACCAGGAACCTTTCTACACCTAAGGGTGTAAAGGGAGGGCCTGGGGGTGATCCCGGACTTACTTGCTTCTGGGATCAGCCCCCAGTTTCTAAACAGGAAGCATGACATGCCAGGACAAGTATGTTGTGTTTGCCATTTTTTTCACTCTTAAAGGCCCAAAGAGCAGCAGGAGCATGGCAGAAAAGGTAGGGAACTCCCTGCCCCCCACCCCCATGGGCACAGAGCTACCCCATGTGGCTGTGTGCCCATTTCAGGTCCTGGGATGGCAAGAAAACTGGGAAATCCCTGGTTTCTGCTATCCTGGGTTTTCCCCAAGGTCATCCCCGGTTGGCTCTGGGATCCCCTGGATGATCCAGGGATGACCCCGGGATAAATCGCTGGTGTAGACATGACCATAGACTCCAAGACAGCATAATTCCTCAGGACAAAAGATCACACAAAGCACATGTATATGTTAAGACACAGGCCAGAGATCTTGCTGAACCTTCAGCTAAATGGTGCTATAAATTCCAAATCTGGGGAATTTCCAAACAACTCATTTGTCCCTCAGACAAGGGTAGTTCACCCCCTTTATACTCTTCAAACAAACAAGGCATCCACAGAGGCAAAGAAGACATCTACAAGGCAGCTCACAGAAGTTCCTTCCCCCCATCCCTATGCAGAAAGGCAAGCCGAATTCTCAATAGGCAGCCAACACAGAATAATTATTCATCAATACCAATGAAATATGAACTCCAATTACCCAAGTTTCATTCAAAGCACAAATGTATGTTTCATTTTTTAAAAGAAAACTGTGTCATCTGAAAGCATCTTTTATTTTCTCCCTCCATATTCTGCCTTTTCAATTGATTAAACTTGAACTGGAATGTTCCTTTTTGGGTCACAGGCTGCTATTGCCCTTTTAACTTGCTTTGTAGAGCTTCTAGGCCTGAGGTTTGTCAAGCATAAATGTCAATACAGTAGTCAAAGAATATTGCCATATACAATAAAACAGTATTATTATTATTATTATTATTATTATTACAAGCAAAATGCATGAACTGAATCCACTCAATGCTTTTAGATGCATCACACATGTGTAGTGTAGCTTCATAGCAACAGTATTTTTGAATAAAAATCTATGCATCTGATGAAATTCATGATATAGTTTAGACCCACTTTCAGTTACACATTCATTGCTGCCTTTGGTTCTTCATCAATCTGTACATTAGAAATTGACATGAACAACTTGAGCATAAAGGATCATGGAGGAAAATGTACCAGATCTACCAAGGGCACAATCCTATTCATGCTTAGATAGAAAAAAGTCCTATAACTCCCAGCATTACTCAGTCAGCCATACAATCAACTAAAAAAAAGATATTAAACCTAGATTGTAGTTTTAATTTAATTCAGACAGTTCTTTTACATTTTTAAAGAATTATGCCTCCTAATAATTTATTACATGCACAGATGCTGTAAAAGCAGATGCATGCATTCTATAAATATATTAATTTATTAATACATTTAAAAAATCCTGGATTGTGTATTCAAGTGAAAGAATAGTATATGTATCCATAAATAGTTACATCCAAATTTAGACTCTTGAATTATATTTGTTAAAATGGAAAATTATTCTTTTTTTATATATAATATTTTATTTTTCAACATAATACAACATAAAACATAACATAAAACACAATACATAACCCACATACCCCCCGTGCACCCCTCCCCCCAGAAGACCTTCAATTATTCATTATTCCTCTTTCCAAAATTGTAAAGACTCTTCCGAAGGTATTTGCCCCTTCCCTGTTCTTAATACATATTCCAAAAAGGGGCTCCATATTTCTCCAAAATCATTCTTACTGGACATTCCCCTCTTTATTTTCATTTTACACGTCAGCTTATCATTAAGTGCCATATCCCATATTTCTTTATACCATTCTTCTATAGTATATATCCCTTGCCCTTTCCAATTTTTAGCAATCGTTATTCTGACAGGAGCCAGGAGGTTGTTTATCAGTTCTCTCTTACTTATATTCTCATTTCCTTTATCCCATATTGCTGGTAGAGCCAGCTTTGGGCTTAATTCCAGTTTACTTCCAATTATTTCACTTATTTCTTTGAACACCCTTTCCCATTTTTTTTGTACATATTCACAGCTCCACCACATATGAAAATAAGTTCCAACCTCCTGACATCCCCTCCAACAATTCTTAGACACTTTTTTATCTATCTGATGAAATCTTGCTGGTGTTAAATACCATCTCCATACTGTCTTGTAATAATTCTCCTTAATTCTAATCGACAACAGCTTTAACATTCTTGCATCCCATATCCTCCCCCAGTTATATTCATTAATTTGTTCCTTTACATCATCTTCCCAAATCTTTTTAATAATTTTAAGAGAGTCCTGATAATCATCTTCCTCTATCAATATTTTGTATATCTCGCTGGTCAAACCTTTTTTAATTTTAGTTTCTTCCTTCCTTCCTCTTAATTCAATTAAATCTTCAAATCTTGTATTATTTCTACATTTCTTATTTTTCATTTTCCATACCTGTGTCCATTTTTCCAATTGTAAACATTTGAACCAAGCTATCTTTTGTCCTTTTAATAACTCTCTAATTTGCTCCTTATCTATCATTCTTTCCATCCAGTTCCTTAACTTAATAATTTCCTGATCCTTCAGACTCCCTTCCAACTCTTCTTTTAAAGTCCTTGGGAAGTTTCCCACTACTACCACTGGGGCGAGTGGAGAGTCTCCTGGTATTAACTTTCCTTTAACTTTCTCCCAGATCTCTAAAATATTTTTCAGCAACGGGTTGTCCAGTCCCCTCAAATCTTTCTTTTGAATTTTAATAAAAAAAATATTTTCCAATTTAAAATCTAGTTCCCCTGTTTGCATTTCTAACCATTCTAAATCTTCCTCCCCTAATATACTATTTATGACATATCTTAACTGATTAGCAATATAATAATTCTTTATATTTGGAAGTCCCAAACCTCCTTTCTTTTGTGTCTTATACCATAACCCTTTATTAATCCTAGCTCTCTTATCTCCATTGCAATAAGCGTTAATCATATTTTGTCAGCTCTTTAACTCTGCTTCCGATATTTTAATCGGCAGCATTCTAAACAAAAAATTAATCTTAGGTAATATCTTCATTTTAATAACCGCTATTCCACCAAACCAAGAATGTTTTAATTTTCTATATACCTCTAACTTTTCCCCTACCTGTTTTTTCAAACTTGCAAAATTAATTTCCTCTAACCTATCTAAATCTTTTGCAATATTAACTCCTAAATAACGTACTATATTTTTAAGCCTAAGACCTAACTTAACTTTACACTCCTCCAACTCCTCCTTGTTATAATTAAATAACATCATTTCTGACTTCCCCCAATTAACTTGTAAACCAGTAATCTCCCCAAATTCTCTCAAATGCTTCTTAACCACCTCCCCACTCTCCAGGGGCTCTTCTAATGTAAATAATGTATCATCCGCAAACATATTCATTTTAATCTTCTCCTTCCCTCCTATCCCTTTCAATCTTAAATCCTCCCTTATAACATTTGCCAAAATTTCTATCACTATCGCAAATAAGATCGGTGAAAGTGGACATCCTTGTCTAGTTCCTAGAGCTAGTGTAATCTGTTGCGTTAACCCATCATTAACCATTATTTCTGCTTTATTATTTTTATACAGCTGATCAATTACTCCCATGAATTTATCTCCAAGCCCCAATGTTTTTAAAATTGTTTTAAGTGCTGGCCATTCCACGCAATCAAAGGCTTTGAATATATCCAATGCTAACAAACCTGCTTTTAAATTCCTTTTTTAAATAATATTAATTATATTTAAAACTCTTCCAATTAGATTAGGCATTGCCTTCCTGAAATAAATCCACATTGATCTTTTCTAATATATTTATATATAAACGTGCCCATTCTTTTTGCCATAAAAAATTTTGAGTCTTGATTTATTAAAGATATTGGTCTATAAGATGCTGGATCCGTCAAATCCTTTCTTGGTTTCAGGATTAATATAATCAAAGAATGATCCCACGATGGCGGGGTCTTTCCTCCTTCTATTATACTGTTAAATAATTTTTTCAATCTTGGTATTAAAATTCCTCTAAAAGTCTTATAATATTCCGCCCCCAAATCATCCATTCCCGGAGAATTCCTTCCTTTTAATTTATCAATAATTCCTTCTATTTCTTTCTCAGTGACTAATCCTTCCATATAATCCCTATCTTGCCTCTGTAATCTTATTTTCCAATTCCTCTCTATATATTCCAATACCTTAAGCTGTGGACTCATATCTGATGTATATAATTCTCTATAAAATTCCTGAAATATATTTAATTTATCCTTCATTGAATTACTACTTTTCCCTGTCTTATCTCTAATTGTCCCTATCATATTCTTAGCCTTTTCTGACTGAATGGACCTGGCCAGCATTTTTAAATTTTTATTACTATATTCAAAAAAATTCCTCCTTAAATATAGCAAATCCCTTTGGACTTGTTCTAACTCTTCTTTCTCTAATTCCTTTTTCTTAGCTTGAATTTGGGCAAATAGACGTTTATCTTTTGTCTCTCTTAGCTTCTCCTCTAAATCCTTTACCTCCTTTTCAATCTTTTTATTTTGTGCTTCCTGTTGTTTTCTTAGGGTACGCATTTCCCTAATACAAATCCCTCTTACCACTGCCTTCATAGTGTCCCATATTAACCCTTGCGAGTTTGACTCCGTTTCACTGATCTCCCATATTTCCTGCATTTCTTTTTTTTATTTTCCCCACTATATTTTTATTATTTAATAACCTTATATCCATTCTCCATCTCTTAGCTTGTCTATAACCCTTCTTCGTTTTAAAATCCGTCGTCATTAATGCGTGATCGGTGACCTTAATTACCCCAATAGCACAGTCTATAAGTTTAGATATCATATTCTTTGACACAAAAATAAAATCAATCCTAGAATAACTCTTAAACCTAGGTGAGTAGAAGGTATATTTTAGGGGTGTGCATCGGATCGGATCCGATCCACGATCCGAATCCGATCCGACCCAAAATCGGGAAAATCCGATCCGATCCGATCCGGACAACCTCCGATCCGATCCGATCCGATCCGATGAGGTCCGATCCGGATCGGACGCCATTTTGAATGCTTTTTCCCATAGCCAAGTATTGTTTTACAAAAACGCCTATAACTTTTTCATTTTTAAAGATAGAAGGATGAAACTTGGGCACATTGTAGACTGGTTAGGGGTAGTTATCTGTGAGAAATTTCAGAAAGATTGGTGCATGCATTTTGTGGCAATTAATTTTTTAATAAATACCCAGGAATGCCTATAACTTTGTCATTTTTAAAGTTACACACATGAAACTTTGCCACATTGTAGGGGGTACCTTGGGACCTATGTGTGTGAAATTTCAGAAACGTAGGTGCTTGTCTTGTGTGGCAATTAATTTTTAGAAAAATGGGTAGTAGTGGGGTAAATACAGTTACGCCTCCCATTTTTTTATTTTTGAAGATACAAACAGGAAACTTGGGCACATTACAGGTACCACTTGCCTTGATATGTGTGTGAAATTTCAGAAACATTGGAGCTTTTCTTGTGTGGCAATTAATTTTTGAAACAATGAGGAAAGAAACACCTATAACTTTGTCATTTTTAAAGTTACACACATGAAACTTTGCCACATTGTAGGTGGTACCTTGGGACCCATGTGTGTGAAATTTCGGAAACGTAGGTGCTTGCCTTGTGTGGCAATTAATTTTTTAATAAATACCCAGGAATGCCTATAACTTTGTCATTTTTAAAGTTACACACATGATACTTTGCCACATTGTAGGCGGTACCTTGGGACCTATGTGTGTGAAATTTCAGAAACGTAGGTGCTTGCCTTGTGTGGCAATTAATTTTAGAAAAATGGGTAGTGGTGGGGTAAATACAGTTACGCCTCCCACTTTTTTATTTTTGAAGATACAAACAGGAAACATGGGCACATTACAGGTACCACTTGGCTTGATATGTGTGTAAAATTTCAGACAGCTGGGTCCAGGCATGTGGTGGCAAGGTATTTTTGAAACAATGAGGAAAGAAACGCCTATAACTTTTTTATTTTAAAAGTTAGAAGTCTGAACATTGCTCACTTTGTAGATGGGTTAGGGGTAGATATGTGTCAGAAATTTCAGAATTATAGGTCCAGGCATTTGATGGCTATGGAATTTTTAAATTACATGTTTCAAAAAAATCTCTACAGAGGCCAGGTCTTCCCCTCCCGCTTCCCGCGAAGAAAAGGAAACACTCTCTCGTCTCGATCCCTTTGATCCTTGCTAGTAGTATCCATTACAGGGCTCGTGTTTCCTTTCCTACTTTCACTTTTCAAGCAGAACGGCTGAGCCTAGCTGAGTTTTGCAGCCATGCGTGCAAGGAAGGATCACTCTGGTCTCGATCCCTTTGATCCTTGGTAGTATCCATTACAGGGCTCGTGTCTGCTTTCACTTTGTACTCAAGCAGACACGAGCCCTGTAATGGATACTACCAAGGATCAAAGGGATCGAGACCAGAGTGATCCTTCCTTGCACGCATGGCTGCAAAACTCAGCTAGGCTCAGCCGTTCTGCTTGAAAAGTGAAAGTAGGAAAGGAAACACGAGCCCTGTAATGGATACTACTAGCAAGGATCAAAGGGATCGAGACGAGAGAGTGTTTCCTTTTCTTCGCGGCAAGCGGGAGGGGAAGACCTGGCCTCTGTAGAAATTTTTTTGAAACATGTAATTTAAAAATTCCATAGCCATCAAATGCCTGGACCTATAATTCTGAAATTTCTGACACATATCTACCCCTAACCCATCTACAAAGTGAGCAATGTTCAGACTTCTAACTTTTAAAATAAAAAAGTTATAGGCGTTTCTTTCCTCATTGTTTCAAAAATACCTTGCCACCACATGCCTGGACCCAGCTGTCTGAAATTTTACACACATATCAAGCCAAGTGGTACCTGTAATGTGCCCATGTTTCCTGTTTGTATCTTCAAAAATAAAAAAGTGGGAGGCGTAACTGTATTTACCCCACCACTACCCATTTTTCTAAAATTAATTGCCACACAAGGCAAGCACCTACGTTTCCGAAATTTCACACACATAGGTCCCAAGGTACCGCCTACAATGTGGCAAAGTTTCATGTGTGTAACTTTAAAAATGACAAAGTTATAGGCATTCCTGGGTATTTATTAAAAAATTAATTGCCACACAAGGCAAGCACCTACGTTTCCGAAATTTCACACACATGGGTCCCAAGGTACCACCTACAATGTGGCAAAGTTTCATGTGTGTAACTTTAAAAATGACAAAGTTATAGGTGTTTCTTTCCTCATTGTTTCAAAAATTAATTGCCACACAAGAAAAGCTCCAATGTTTCTGAAATTTCACACACATATCAAGGCAAGTGGTACCTGTAATGTGCCCAAGTTTCCTGTTTGTATCTTCAAAAATAAAAAAATGGGAGGCGTAACTGTATTTACCCCACTACTACCCATTTTTCTAAAAATTAATTGCCACACAAGACAAGCACCTACGTTTCTGAAATTTCACACACATAGGTCCCAAGGTACCCCCTACAATGTGGCAAAGTTTCATGTGTGTAACTTTAAAAATGACAAAGTTATAGGCATTCCTGGGTATTTATTAAAAAATTAATTGCCACAAAATGCATGCACCAATCTTTCTGAAATTTCTCACAGATAACTACCCCTAACCAGTCTACAATGTGCCCAAGTTTCATCCTTCTATCTTTAAAAATGAAAAAGTTATAGGCGTTTTTGTAAAACAATACTTGGCTATGGGAAAAAGCATTCAAAATGGCGTCCGATCCGGATCGGACATCTGGTCCGATCCGATCCGACCAGCCTCCGATCCGATCCGATCCGATCCGACCCCCCAGGTCCGATTCCGATCCGCTATCCGATCCGATCCGGGGGGTCAGTGCACATCCCTAGTATATTTCCTTTCTTCCCCTTTTAATACTCTCCAAACATCCATTAGTTCTTTTCCCTCCATTAGTTTGCTTAACCCCGTCTTCCCACCACTCTTAAGATCTCTTAATATATTATCCCTATCTTTCCCTTTATCTAGTACCATATTAAAATCACCTGCCATCACAATGTTTCTTCTCCCACCGCATTAAAGACTTCATCGAAGAATTCCATTTGTTTCCCATTTGGAGCATATACATTAATCAATATATATTCCTCCTCCCCCACCATGCAAAAAATTATCAGAAATCTTCCCACTTCATCCTTCTTCACCCTTTGTATAGTAATACCACATTTTTTTGAGATTATTATCGCTACACCCCTCGCTTTAGAAGTACCAAAAGACTTTTCATAAACGCCCACATCCCTCATCCGAAGCTCATTTACACCCTCCTTTGTTTGATGAGTTTCTTGCAAAAAAATTACATCTGCTTTTTCTTTTTTTAATAACATTTCTATTCTCTTCCTTTTTATAACAGTTCCTAGCCCTTTAACATTTAAAGTTGCAACCCTTAATTTATTTTCCATCTCTTCCTTTCACACAAATCTCTAGATTGGTCTCCCTCTGTGACACACATACCCCCCTCCCTTACCCTCCCCCCCACACTTACCCCCCATCTTCACCCCCCTCCTCACCAGACCTTTCTGGGCAATGGCCCCAAATATTTTTAGAACTCTTCAGGGGGGGGGAGAAGCAACCCAACAATCCCGGAGCAAAATCCGACCCTCCCCTCCCTTCTAATCTCTTCTTATCCCTATTACATTAATATTTCTTTATTGACTCCTTCTTCCTACAGCGCCTTCATCCTGCTTTGTTTCTCCAACATCTGTGGGATCAACTAAACCCAGCTTCTCCAAAAGATCCATCCCTTGCTCACATGATGTTATTCTATGTTGTTTCCCTTTCCACATAAATCTCAAAAAGACTGGATACCCTCAACTATATGTTATCGACCTCTTCCGCAAAGCCACTGTACACAGTCTAACACTCTTCCGCCACTGCACGGTTTGAGGGCATAGATCCTGATAAACCTCGATTGGTGTTGCTTGTAGCATCGGTGGCCTTGACGTCTAATTGCTTGCATTAACTTTTCTTTCTTGTAATAGTTGGCAAATTTAACAATTATATCCCTTGGGAGCATCCCCTTCTTCTTGTAGCCCACTCTGTGGATCCTCTCGATATCAGCCATCTCCCAAGTTTCCTGGGGTTCCACTTCCTTAATCCATGCCAAAATTGTTTCTCTTAAAGCCTTAGGGTTCTCCCCCTCTTGATCGTCAAAAGATCTAATCCGAATGTTCACTCTCCTGTCTCTATCTTCCAGGGCAATTAAACGCAAGTCCATCTCCTTCAAATGCTCCCCCTGCTGCTTGCTATCTTCCTTCAGCTTTCCAGTCTCCTTCTCCAAATTCTCCATATTTTCCACCACAGTTTGAAGGCCTGTCATAAATTCAATCTGTGAGTCCTTAATTCTTTGCATTAATCTTTCCTCCTGCATCTGCAAGGCCATCTCTAACACCTTCTGAAATTTGTCCATTAAATCGTTTGATGTCCCTGCTTGACTCTCTTTGGCCGCTTTAGGAACTGCACCTGGCTTGCTTCCAGATTTAGAACTGCTACTTCTGGAATGACTTGGAGAGATTTTTCCGGCTTTGTCTGAAGGCTGCACTTTGTCCGCCATGCCAGTGATTCTAGTGAGCCGATGCAAGTTCCTATCTGACGGATGATCTTTCGACAGCCTACTCCAGGCGGGAGCACTGGACTTTTCACCTTTTTGCTTTCTTTTCATAAAGCTAAACTCATAAATCCGCACCCCTCACCTAAATCTTAGCTGCCACCCTCAGATATCCTCTCCGTTCTTATCAAACAAATACGTTTCGGCTTCTAACACTTTCGGCTGGAGGTTAAATGTCTCTTTTCCCACATATAATCACTTCAGTCTCTCCCTCCAGTCTTATCAGTCAGCCTTACTTCTTCCAATTAAAATCCATTAATTACCATCACTGGTCGCTTGCCAGGGTTCCCGATCTGGTTTTAGTTTCGCTTTTCTCTCTGCTGATACAGCAGCTATCCAGCAGCTTCCTTCTCCACAGATACAGCAAAGCTTCTGGACCCGATATTAAATCTTTAATCAACAACCCATCATCTCCAAAATAGGGATTTTATAATTATTTCGGTCGCTTCTTAATGAGAGCGAGAGAGTTCCGACTCTACTCCATGTCCGTTAGGCCACTCCCCCCCAAATGGAAAACTATTCTCACTTATGTAGATGTGTGGCATATGTTATGGACTTCCACTTGATTTTAAAATTACATGGTGCCATGTCAACTAGTCATATTTTATAAACAAACATTTTATCTCCTTGGGCATCGATGTGATATTATGCTACAGTTTATTTCTCATAAACCATTTCATCACACTTTCATACTTCAACTCATAATACAGATGATCATTCATGGAAACCTGTAATAAGCTTATTAAAATGAACCATTACCATCTTATTATTGTTCAATATTAATATAAAGACTGGATAGTAATAAAAAGGATGTTGCAAAAGTCAATAATAAAAAGTCACAAAAATAATACAGTGGGAAAAAATGCAATTTCAGGAATTCAAAATGTTTGACAAATGAAAGTGCCATATGTTATGATGGAAGCTTTATGTAACCCTAAAAGGTAGGTGTGTGTGTGAGAGAGGGGGGGGGGGAGAGAGAGAAATGAAGAAAGACAGAAAGACAGACAGAAAGTAAATAGATAATGATGTTCATGACTGACAAGACCTCTGCCTCCAGCACACAATTACTTAGGAGAATTGCATCCAGAATTATGGAAGTGAAACGTCCACAAAGAGGATTATGCCAGAACTGCAGTGGCTTTCGAAGCCACAAGTAGGGCTGAAACAAAATATTGCAGCATATCCTCACTGCTCCTGTTCAGGGGTCCAGCTGATTAGGGGATGTGATGCTAACTTATATGCCCTTCCCCCGCATCCCGCTCGTGTGGATGCGGGGATACTGTTGCTGGCAGGGGTGGAAAGGAGACATGCCTTCTCCTCATTGGTGGAGACCTTGTGGCACCACAGGCCGGGGGAGGGGCAGCAGTGCCTATATTAGGAGGCCGCACCCAACCTCTGGCCTCTTCGGATCGCGGCTCCCTCCCTCCCAGTATGCAGTGTGTGTTATCCAGTTGCCCTTTTGGGAGCCGAGTAGGAATGTTTTCATGTAGCTTGACTGGCTTTGGCTACAAGTTTTTTGCCTACTTCGCACTGTAAGTCTGGAAGAGAGTGTCTTAGGATTCCTCAGGGTGATACGATTTGGTCACATTTGGCGTAGGCATTGGAGCAGGCACATTTAGAGAACAGGGACGGTGTTCATTCTGTGGCACCATTAAGTGGTGACAGGTGATGCCTGAGGGCCTTCCACTGAGGGTTCTGCAGCCCCACTGGGGGGATAGGGCTTACCTGTGAGGCCAACTCACCTCGCTCCACCCAAGTTTCACTGCCCGAGAGGGGGAGCGACACAGGAAGGCCTCCCTTCCCCACAAGAAGTAGGCCTGGGGGAGGCAAACAAGGAGACGCCACACAGCAGGTATAGAATGTTTTGCCCGTTAAAACGCCTGTTACTTAATGGCGTAGTGAGGGGCCGCCCAGTGCTTCCTTTGCAGGTCTTAATAAATGTGGCCCTGATTTGAAACCATACACACTTAGTGTTGTCTCTTTATTTCCACCTTATTTGCCTGCAAGTGTTTTTATGTGTTACAGTCTGGCTTATAATATATGTCAATGATTCAGCATTAACATATAGCAATATTTAGTGAACCATGATCAATAATGTTCTACCTATTTGAGATAGTATGTGAAATAGTAGTCTGTGTTTGTAACAATGGATCACTATGCTGCAGTGCATACATATGTGTTTAAATATGCATGCCAAAACCTCAACAGCAAGATATTCCAAGTCTCCAAGACCCCCTCTAGATGGATTCCGTTTGATGCCTGGTTAGCCGATTATGCACATAATCGCTGAAGCAATTTATTGTAAATGCTTGTATGCAGGAGGTAATTGAGTGCACAACTGGTGGCCTTACTGGTTGTTTGAAATGCGCTTTACAAGTAGTTAATGCGGAGAATCGCTTGTTCACATAGTCAAAATGCGCTTTAACGGCCGGAGTAAAATAAAACTCGCTATTTAATGAGCATTCGATAATGCGCATAATCGGAGAGAAAAAGCGCCTCAACTCCTGATTTACGCTCCACTCTTGTAGAGGTAAAAATTTTAATGAGACTTCAAAGAGCTTTAAACGTCTGGTGTAGAGGCAGCCCAAATCTACCTTGAAGAGAACAACATATTGAGCAATTGGGCATTCAATATTTTCTCTCCAAATAGTTGGTGTCTGGTTTTAGGTTTAGCTAGGTTGACCATATGAAAAGGAGGACAGGGCTCCTGTAACTTTAACAGTTGTAGAGAAAAGGGAATTTCAGCCAGGGTCATTTGTATGCAATTAGTTCCTGGTGATATTCCCTCTTCATCAGAAGTGCCCTCACAATGTGTCCAGCTAGTTTGGGCACGTGGGGGCTGTTGCGTGGGGGCTGGGAAGAAGGGGAGTGTGGAAGCCTGCCATTGGCAGGTTTCAAAGTGGGTCAGCAGTGACGTGGAGGGGTGAACGGGTATATATGGTACTCACCCCTCCCGGCTGCATCTCTTCGTTGGGGGGTCCCTCCCTCCCTCCCTCCCTGTCGACAGTGTGGGTTCGCTGGTTGCCTTTAGGGGGCCAAGTAGGATTTTTTTACTCATAAAATACAGTTATGTATATGAGGGTTTTTTTTCGCCTACTTCACACTGTAAAACAGGTTTGGAGGAATAAATAGGTATTAATTAATGTTTGGTCACGTTTCGAATTTGGCAGGTAGGTGCGGACATCTGGTGGGACAGGGCTGGTGAGCATTCACAGGCACTATTCTGGTGATTAGTAATTCCTGAGGGCTTCCAGCTGTGAGTTTTATGGCCTCAGCTGGTGGGATAAGGATTACTTTTGAGGCCAACCTTTCTCACCCACCCGGATCCATACGGAGCGGGGAGGGGTCGACACCGGAAGGTCTCCCTACCCCGAATGGAAAAACCTGAGGAGTGACGAGTGTCAGCGCCACTTAACAGGTGGTGAATGTCTCGCCCTTTAAAGATAGATGTATGCTTAGGTTTACCCAATCTGCAGATCTTTAATAAAGTGGCCCTATTTTAAATCCATATATTGTGTCTCGACTCTTCTTGGGCCGATCTACACAGTCCTTTGGAACGTTTTAAAAAGTATTTTAAAATGTGCCAAATAGGTGCATTCTAAAACGTCTTAGGCCACATTACTGAGTACTCATGTTACAGGAGAATAGTCTTCAGTCTTTAAAGCGGTGTGTGCGGTCACACACTGTTCTGCCCTGTCTCTTTCTCTTTCATTTTTTCAATGAGTTTAGGGCAAGGCATTGTGGGCGTTGTAGTTCAGTCACCACTTCCTCCTTTGTTCCTCTGTCATACCCTAGTGAGTATAGGGCTAGGCATTGTGGGTGTTGTAGTTCACTCACCCACCAATCAACTGCTAAGCATTTGGGCGCTGGTCAACGAAGCACTGCCCCCAGGAATCACAAACGGTAAGGAAGGACACATTATTTTACTTAAAACGATTTATTAAAAGTGAAACCGTTGTATATAGCTGAAGTGAGTTTTAAAAAACCTCAGATATACAATGTTAAAGGGAGTGTGTTATGTGGCCCAAAGAGTTTTCATAACCCTTATAAAACATCAAAAACCTCGTATGTAGATCAGCCCCTTGTCTCCAGTCTCCATTTCTCGCAACAGTTAAAGTTGCAGGCACTATACTAGAGTGACCATATACAAAAGAAGGCAGGGCCACTGCAACTTTAACTGTTGTGATGAAGAGGAAATTTCACCAGGAACTAATTGCATACAAATGAAACTGGCTGAAATTCCCTTTTCTCTACAACTGTTAAAGTTACATGAGCCCTGTCCTCCTTTTCATATGGTCAACCTAGGTTTAGCAGGTAAGGTTAAACCATCTGGGGAGCTGATATAGATCTACTGTTCTGAGAGGACCCAAGTTTAATTCTGTTAACAGATAATGGTGAGATACATTAAATATATTTTTTCTGTTCATAATTCATCTTTATTGATAAAGTGACCGTGTTCAGATGACACACTAAACCATGGTGATTAAGCTTTTCAAACTAAACATTATGGCATAGAGTGTCATGTGAACCATTCCTAACCATTGTGGCTACATAACCATGGTTTAAATATGTTCACTAACCATTTGCTGCAAAAGAGTTAGGGGCCTAACCTGACTTAACATGTTGTCTGAACAGGCCCAGATAGATTCAGCTTGCTCAAGTACTTGCCACATTGCATTCAGCCATACCCAGAATAATGAAATGAGACAAATGTCATTGGGTTAACCAGGACCACAACTTTATTTAATTTCAATAGGATATGTAACAATCATAATACTGTGCACAATATTACTTATTCAGGGGCTGCCTTTCAGCTATCTCTGCCCAGAATTAAAGCAAGCCAGATCTGACCATGAGTTGGATGGAGTGTAAGAACTCCCCACTTCCCGGGAACATCAGGATGTTGTCATGTGATCTGTCCCAATCCAACCTGCCCCCCAAACCAGCCCAGCTTGAACCCATTTCAGTTGGGTAGTAGGAGCATATGTCTGGGATCTATTCACTTTCAGAAATTCCCTTGACTCCATCTTCATTCTTCTCCAGACTAGCAAAACATGCTATCTAATATGGGGTTTCAGTGTCTCTCCCCACATCCACACAAATTTATTATTCATTATAAGTTGCAAACCATCTTTGGTTGCATTTCCCCCCATCAAGCAGTGTATTAGAGGTGGTGCAGCTTGTACAATAAACCAGACCGGTATATTTCCTTTTCACACATAATTGAATGGGAATCTTTCTGAAGGACTTCTTAAGATAAACATATACATAAAGATGAAAGCATGAGTGTTTGTGTCCTCACCCATTTCATTCACGACGACTCACTGCTAGAGAATCCAAGATGATACTGGCAGTTCTCTGTCACATTAAGAGAAAATATCTTCAGAAGATTTATGGATAAACAAAATCCTTTGCTCCTGTTAGCTTTGAACAAAGCTTTTGAGTTTCTAGAGTTTAAGGGCTAGTATTGAAAGAGAAAAATGTAGTATGAAATAGAGAAAATTTCCAAATCTTTTTATCTATTAAAATATATTATTGTCATTACCATGTTATTTGAGGTGCTGTTGTTGTCTTCAGATCTATTCTTCTTTTGTATCTTTTGTAAGTCATTTACATGCCAGGAATATCAGACTGTGGAAGAAATATGGGACAGAATGTTATGCCTGGAATCTGGTTGATATATTTATCTTATCATATAATTAGTTCAGAAGGCTACAGGCAATTGAGTATGCTCAATCTGCAATTGCTCTCTTAAATATAACAAACAATTTCCTTCTGTACAAGGTATAGGCTTCTTAATCATTCTATTCAGGTCACACACACACCCTACACGTACACACACAGAATGCATAGGGGATGAAATAGGACCACACCCACTAGCCATACTTCTGGTGGCTGTTCACAAACCAGAACATACTGAATAAAATTAATAACCTAATTAAAATGTCTTAGGATATGAGATCATACTAGATATAGAAATGGGGTGGTGCTTGTTAAATTATATGGATGGCTTTACCTTTTCAAGAACATAAAGACCTTGCTTCTTGTATGGTCACCACAGGAAGGATATTATATGTAACTGGAGATTACATCCTTACCTTCAGCAAAAGAATGTGTGGATAAATGTGGGATTTTGCTTTAATAACCAAATTAATGTATTCCGTAAGAATGAAAGAAAAGAAATAATAGCAAGACAGCTTCATTAAAAATTGGATTCCCTTTCTTGAATATTGTAAACATGAAATAAATTACTAACTCCTAATATACTATCTTCTTTTTTAAAAAAAGTTCTGATGTATTTTTTTTTGTTTCTGTATAGAGAATATTTTTCTTTCTTTTAGGCTAGTTAATATACTGTAAGAAGTAATGGTAGGGTGACCAGATAAAATCTAGGTCAGGGCTCATGTAACTTTAAAGTTGTAGAGAAAAGGGAATTTCGGCCAGTGTCATTTGTATGCAATTAGTTCCTGGTGAAATTCCCTCTTCATCACAACCATTAAAGTTGCAGGGGCCCTGCCTTCTTTTGTATATGGTCACTCTAGTATAGTGCATGCACCTTTAACTGTTGTGATGAAAAGGGAATATCACCAGGAACTAACTGCATACAAATGACACTAGCTGAAATTCCCTTTTCTCTACAGCTGTTAAAGTTACATGAGCCCTGACCTGGATTTTATCTGGTCAGCCTAAGTAATGGTTTCCTCTTGACAAATTCATATCAGTAATGGTTATATAGGAACTAAATGTATTTTTCCCTAAAGAAATATAGTATTTGTTGTGTACATACACTTAATGAAACAGTAAAACAAGAATACAGGCAGACAAAAGTCAAGTAGGAAAATTAAGGAGAAAAGGTCAAGGAACCAATTTCTTTTGGGGAAACTAAAGATAAACCATTGTTGCATTTTGTATTTCTGATCAATAAACAGATAGGTTTATTTTTTTAAAAGTAGTTAGTAGTGGTTTGGTATTTGTGGGTAGGCCCATTTCTACACTGTATTCCATTCATGGGCTTGTCTACATTCAGAACACAATCCTATGGCCCCCTATGGGGGTCATAGAATATGGATGTTTCCTTCTCTGAGGCCATAGACAGAACTACAAACCTGGAGGGGGAGATTCAAGCAGGGATTTACCCCACTCACCCCTACCCCTCCTAGCCACTGATGAAAGCTCCACAGCAGCTGCTTCTCCTGAAGGCTGAGCTCTGACCTTGGAAAGAGGAAGGAGAGAAAAGAAGGGACAGAGGGGCAGCAAAGTGTCAGAAAGTAGTCAGGGTCCTATCTAAGGTCAGGATATGTCCAGGCAAGATCAAGGAGCTGGTATGCAAGCAATAACAACAAAACACTAAGAACAATAATTGTTTCCAGCATCACTTCTAAGTTCTGGCATGTCTTTTATGGAGATGGTGGTGATTGGGAATTGTTGTCAGCTGCATTAGCATTCAGCAAGCTTCGCCCTGTTCCATGAAGGGCCACTCCCCAAACACTCCTAGGCTCAGCTGTTCCTCTCTTCTATTTAATCCCTCAAACTGAAGCACAACAAAACCATTTTCTCTAACCTGGCTATCAGGCAGAGGTAAGCTGTGCTAATGCCAAGTTTGGGCCAAATTCACAACTCTTTGGGCCAGGGGAGAAGTCCAGAATCTGTGGCCAGGCTTAACAGTTAAAATGTTTTAAAGTGTTTTAATGTCAGCAATTTTATGTTTATAGTTTTAAATTTTGTATATTGACTTTTTAGTGTTAAATCTTTTAATTTTTGTAAACTGCCCAGAGAGCTTTGGCTATAGGGTGGCATATAAGTGTTAATAATAATAATAATAATAATAATAATAATAATAATAATAGGCTCCCTGTGCTCCTTCCAGGAACAGGCCAGCAGGGAACCCCTGGTGAGGGGGGGGGGGACAGCAAGCCATGGAGCTTTCTTCTTTGTATCCTCAAGAGCTGTGTGGCCTTCCCACCACCACCACCATGGGACCTACCTGGGATGTGTGTGGGCATATTTGCATCACCACCCCATTGTTTTGTATCACACTTCAGCAACCTGCACTCCCAGCCCAAGACAGAGATTAAAGCCGCATCAACAACTTGATTGCGTCACTTGATGAAATCCAAGCTGTTCTATGGTGTCAGGCTCCTTTGCTCCTAGCTCATCTACTCTCAATTTCTGCACAGACATCTACCTTCCCTTGTCTTTGTCCTCATTGCTGATGCATTCCATTTGTCAGAGATCTTCCCCTGGTCATCTTCAGGACATCTTTTGGAGGTCTTCTCCCATCAAAACCAGCAGTGACAATGAACAAACCCACATGACCAGAGATGGAACTGCCTTTCCAGGTCCATCTCCACTGCACTGCTAATTGGCCTCAGGGGTCATTCCCAGCTTTCAACACAAACTTCTGAGGAATAGGCCTCACCACTGGGAAGGGAATTAGACTATCGCTATCCCTTACATCTTGCCCTGTGGTGCAAACAGAGTCCCGAATAAACAGGGATCTAGGCTTTTTAAACAGTTAGTTGTTTTATGGTAGCCTTGCCTGCAAACTGATATGGGCTACATAACAAGTATTATTTGAAATACATTAAAAACACAAATGTGATGAATTAAGCAGAGATTCGGCTTCATGGCTTCTAAGGGGGAAAAAGTAGCAGCCATTTATAGAGCATTTTTGCATTTTAAGACTTTTGTCAATGTTCAAAAACGTGTTATTTGTTAGTGCTGACTTTTGGAAATTATAGCTTTTGCAGCTGCTCTTTTATTATATGCTTATTCATGTGCATTTCAGCAGCACTTACCAAAGTATTAATAATTTATGGACTAATTGAATGCAGCCTATAAAACAAAGTGATCACAATTTATATCATCTTATTAATTAAAGCAAAATTTATCTTAGATAGAGGGTGAGCATAAGTCCTAAGCAATGTGATATATAGGTCTTCTGCTATCGTCTTCTTCCCCTCTCCCCTCTAGCTTTGCACAGGAATATCTTTGGCTCCTAAGACTCCGTGTTTAATATTTGATTCTTTCCAATTCTATCATCTCCCATAAATCTCCTAAAGTAATAGGAAGCAGAAGAATATAAGGGATGAAAATTGCTTCACCAATAAAAATGATATTAATGGCCAGATTCTGTAATGTCTTGAGTACTCATGATGCTCAGCATAAATTTGTCCTATACAAACATAAAGGAAGCATGAAATGTGGACTGAGATCAGAATGTATTAGCTATCTATCTTCATGTTTTAATTACAATTCTTACATGCTTCAACCACAAATGCACTCTATGGGATGTTTCTATGGATGCATAGCAGACCGTAGGATCAGTCTGCATGTCCAAGGATATGTTAAACAGGAAATCACTAACAAGGCTGCTGAGACTACAGTTTTCATTTAAAAATAACAATAAAAATGAGTACATTCACATGCAAGTCATCTTTTAGTTATATTCATAACATCAGGTGGAAGGGGGACTTAGCAGAAAAGAGTTTTGGTTCCCTGCCTTTATTAACTGATTTCCTATAAATGCTAATTGGTTTGCATTCTTATCCAGTAATCTTGAAATAGTTGTGTTGTCCGCTCTTCATTCTTAACAGAAAAAGGTCATTGTCTTTTCAGGAACAACAAATAATTATGGCCTAATCTACACCAAGCAGGATATAGCACTAAGAAAGTGGTATATGGTATGTGTCAATGGGTCCCAACAGTTGTTAGTGCACTTCAATACCACTATAAAGCAGTAGTGTGGCTCCTGCCTTTTATATACCACTTTCATACCACTTCCATAGTGCAATATCCTGCTTGGTATAGATTACGCTCATGAGTGAATCATGAATTGCATTAGGATTATAAGAGGATTTTTTTCATTGACATAATAAGGCTGTGTGTCATTCACCAAGTGAAATAACTCAGTTTAAAAAGATCTTTTTTCTTTCAAGATCAGTCTGCCAGTCAGACTTCTGATTTCCATTCAACACTTCTTGCTAATCGTAGAACAGTAGTTTTATTTTATTTTTCCCCTTCCATTTTTGTTTTTTTTTAATAATTAACTTCAGGTCAAGCATTTCTTGTCATTTTCTTCTTGAACATAAGCAAAGCTCTGTCTGTACAAGAGCCAATCCTGCTTGAACCTGACCGATGGTGCCCCTTGACGTCTTGACTTTATTTGCCTGCTTATTAATGGTGCTCTTTGGATTGCTATCATCTATTTGTTGCAGAGCTAGTTAATTGGTGAGGATTACTGATTTCCTTTTTGCAAGATTAGTCAGAAGTAAAAGCAGTTCATAATCTGGACAAAATTTGGGGATTTCAAATTGTTTTCCAGGGAACCTGGGAATCGGAAGCTTATGGGTGATTATTCAGTGAGACAGTAAGGCAAAAAAGCTTCCTTGAAGGGTAGCTGGCCAATGTTATCAATCAAACCTTAAAATGTGCAACCACCAAGGAGTGTTGGATGTGCTGCAGGGATAATTTCCTGAAAAACAGTGGTGAGCCCACTAGCCCTAGATGGCACATTGCATAAACTGGCTCAATTTGGGCGACATATTAGGCAACGGAGGAGGGGGGAACAATCGGCAGTTGTGTTGCTTATTGTGTCGTTTGGAGGACAACACACAATGCACACACAACTGACAGTCATTAATCAGGCATTTTAAACAACGGAGTGAAACAACGGGCTTGCACGTTGTTTAGCCCGAAGCCCCATTGTTTAAAGTGTCATCCGAATTCTGCCCCCCTCTCTCCGTGGACTATTCTGTTTCGGAATAGATTTCTGCTGCCTAGAGCAGCCAAAAAACCCTGACCTCTCTATGCAGCCGGCAGAACTCACGGTGCCTGCTGGGATATGGCTGGAGGACACAGGGAGGAGATGCTGCAACCAAAATGGCTGCAGCAAGTTCGTAGCAGCCAGGGCATTTGCAGGTTCCGAGCAGCGCCAGCTGCAGTATGTCGTCTGTGAAGCTCCTCTTGCCTAATGCATGGTCAGTACGTTATTTACCCCTCCATTGCCTAATATGTCATCCAAATTGAGCCACTGAGTGTCCACTTCCAGAATCCTCTCATTAACTAGAGATGATTCCAGATACAATTGTTCTGAACTTTATCAGAGGTTTCTCAGAAAAAGTGAACTTGTAGGCTGTGCCCCATCTAACAGTTCTTCAAATGGACTAGGCACATTTAGGAGCCATGTCTGGAGAAAAGTCTGGAGTTTTGTAAACACATTTTACACACATCAATCACTGAACACTTCTAGTATATCATAGTGATGAAAGCACCAGCGAAACAAAACATCAAAAAGTGCAATCTATTTTGACTGTAAATAATGAAGAACAATGTAAGAGCAGGAGTGTGATTTCATGTTGTTGACTGATGTGTTGGAAATATCTTCAAGTTTCTCTTTCCTCTCTGGCCTTGTTAAGGACTTCCCAAATAGTCTTGTTTTGACACTTCCAACTGCCACAGGACCATTTCAAACATTAAATCCCCCCCCCAAATGTGGAACATTTCTTTGGAGGAAGAGGTCTTAACTGCAGGACCAGCACAGCCATGCAGTATCATTGGGCAACTGCCAGAGACCCTTACAGGCCCTTATGCCATTACTGCTGCTGAGAGGTGGCAGATGCCATCACTGCTTCTGCCACTGACCAGCTGCCTACATGCCACCCATGACAGTGGTCTGTAGGGACTTTGAAGGAGCAGCATAGAAAAAATGTTTCAAGCCCATGTGTCTGAGCTCACTGGTGCTGCCATTTTTCTTAGGTCTGTCCCTGATGTATGTACATTATGATGAGATGGAAACATTACAATAGTACCAGCAAGTTAAGGGGTGTGGACCCTGAACTCTGCTCAGTACCACTGCTGCACTACCATTGTTGCTGCTGGACAGACTGCTTGCCTGCAGCAGCAGCAGCAGCCGCCTTATGATGTAATTGGTTGGAATCATAGAGTTGGATGGTATGAGCCCTAGCTGATGCAAAAAGTCTACTAATACAGCAGCACCAAGAGATGGCCATCCAGGCTCTGCTTTAAAAAAACTCTAGCAAAGGAAAGTCCACCAGTATCTGAAGCTGTCTGTTCTACTCTTGAAGAGCCCTCCCTAAAGTTCAGTTGAAATGCCTTTCTTGTAACGTGAATTCATTGCTGCAGGTCCTACTCTGTGGAGCAAGAGAAAATAAATTTGCTCCATCACATATGTGACAGCCCTGCAAATATCTGAAAATGGCAATTGTATTACCTCTTAACCATCTTTGCTTCCTTCCTCTGGACCTGTTCCAACTTGTCAGTATCCTTCCTGAAGTGCATTGCCCAGAACTGGACACAGTATACTCAGTGAAGTCTGGCCAAAGCTGAAAAGAGTGGCACTGTAACTCCTGCAGCCTACATCATCATCAGCATTAGCCTTTTTAGACACTGAGCAATGGGCCTACACACCTAGGTATGCCAGCACCACCACTTAACTCTGCTGATTCTGCACCCAACATATATATGCCTTGGTAGGACCGGCATAGGTAATATGGTGATGTCAGCAAGTTTTTTGTCGGTTTTAAAATTTTTATATTCAAGAAAACAAGCTAAAATACACACTCTATACAGAAAAAAATAATAACAACAACAAAGAATAAGAACAGAAACAAATAAACACATAAAACAATCCACTGAGTTATAATAAGCTTCCAATTTTCTCCCCAGCAAAAATAAGTAACCATATTCCCTCTTGCTTATAAACAATAAACAAACGTCCCCTCTTTCTCTTATTTTAACCATTTTTACTTATTGGTTGAATTTACAGACAAATAGGTCATTTTTTTCCCTTGTCCCTTCAAAAAGTCTATAAGACGTTTCCATTCAGTTAAGAACCTAGACATTGACTTTTCTCTCATTATTGAGGTAAGTTTTGCCATCTTTGCCAATTCCAGTATCTTCAACAACCATTCGTCATTTGTAAGTAGAGTTGGACTTTTCTATTTTTGTGCATATAATAGTCTCACTGCCATTATCATGTATAAAAATAGGGTTCCATAGTTCCTTTTCATCTGGTCATCGATTAGGCCCAAAAGGAAATATTCTGGCTTCAGTAGTATATTGGTCTTTAATATTTTTTAAATTAAGGAATGAATTTGTATCCAAAAGGTTTTCGCCTTTTTACAAGTCCACCATATATGATAAAATGTTCCTTCTTGTTCTTCACATTTCCAACAAGTTCCCGAGACACCTTTATACATTTTGGTCAATTTTGAAGGAGACATATCCCATCTGTACATCATCTTATAAACGTTCTCTTTAAGTCTAGTATATAATGTGAATTTTAAACCTTTTGACCAATTTTTTTCCCACTGGTCCATTGGTATATTATATCCAAAATTTTGTGCCCATTTTATCATGCAGTCTTTCACTTGTTCATCTTCCGTCTCAAACTTCAACAGTAACTTGTATACTTTAGCGATTACATGCCCCTCATTTGTACATAGTGCCCTTTCAAATTCCAATTCTGTTTGCTCAAACACCCATGTTTTTCTATCTATGTTAAGCCTTTCTGCAATTTGTAAGAAAACCACTGACATGTATGACCTTCTTTAGTTAACCCTTCTTTTGATTTTAATTTATATTCACCTTGTGATAATTCTGTTATATCACTGTATGTCAACCAATTGTGTGATGTCAGCAAGTTGAACCTCATTGGCCCAGAGGTGGCAGGATGGGTGGCAAAAACAGCAGGGTCCTGTCCACCAATAATAAGCTGTGATGGGCAGGTAGGGAAGTCCCAGAAGGGTGCCCCATTTAGGGCAGTTTTCCAAGAGTTTCAAAATATCTGGAAACAACACTGCTTACCTGTAATGTCCCCAATTCCATCACAACAAAGGCAGTAAGGACCTGGCCAGAACTCTGCACGAACTGAGTATGCATTGGATGAAAAATGTACTACTGTGCTTGCACCCTCTATCACTATCCCTGTTCCCCACACCACAGCACTGAAAGATGAGGGTCAGAATTCCTTTTCCCCAGCTGGACATTGCTGATTTCAGCTAATAAATTGCCACACTGACTACCACTCTCTGAAGTAGATCCTATTATTTCCATTTTTCAGATAAGGAATTGAGGCCAAGACATTGTTCTTTGCCCTAAGTCACCTCCAAATACCATGACTGAGCTGAGGTTCTATCAGTGTTTAAGGGCCTTTAATCATGATCTGTTTAATATGTGACAAATTGCATTTGTTTTCCATTTGTTGCACACTGCCCTATCTATAGTATGCACAAAAGGCAGTATGCAATCATTTCACTTAATACCTGGAAAGTGGGCACAATAACGTTCCCTCCTCCACCTTCATTTTTTTTTTTTTTACACTTTGTTTCGAAACAGCTCTGTTCGCATCCATTTTATTTCATTGTGTCCTGCATCTAACTCCAGCAGCTTATGGGATCTTTTCTATCATCTTCAATGAAAACAGATCCAAAACTATCTCTTTAGCCCTGCTATTTATTTTCGTTGAATCTACTCATTTGTAAAATGGCTTGTAATAATATACACATTAGTATCTCAGCAAACAAGGCTGATAGCAAATGGCATTTTCCTCTTCTGATTCTTTCTTTTCTTTTCTTTCTTTCTTTTTAAAAAAAATTTGCAATGCCCAGGGACACCAGTGGGTACTTGGTTGTTCAGATTAATGCTTCTTGAGCTTTATCCAACTGCTAGCTAATTGCGTCAGTTGGTTAATTTAGCAATATTTCAGCAAAACCAACAACAATAACAAAGGAAAACATATTTATAGATGAAAAGTATTCATGCCTTTGCTGTACTAGCTAGAGCTGCAGAGTCGTTCTCTTAGTAGAGTGTGGGTAAATAGGCTGATTTGGTGTGCGGCAGTCTTGTGAGGGAATGTTAGGGCATTGGAATAGGATTGGTGAGCGTTATGAGGCCTGCTCCTTGGGGGCTGTGTGGCCCTTGAGTCAGGATATGGATTGCCTTTGCGGATCTGCCTGTCTCACCTATTTGGAGCTGTGTAAGTGTGGGAAGAGATACACACCCTGCATCATCACCCCTGCCCATACCACTAGTATGGCAGGGGGAATTTGTGCACTTTTCGGAGCCTGGAAAATGCACTTTCCCTCTCCTCTCCTCCCTCCCTCATTGGGGCCAAACAGGTCTCTTAACGCAAGGCCTGGATGGCACCAAGGGGAGGGAGGGAAAGTGCATGTCTGAGGCCTCCGGAAATTGTGCAATTTCCCAGGCATGTTAATGGCATGCTGTGGGAATTATGCACTTTCAGGAAGCCTCAGACATGTGCATTGCTGAGTGCTCACTGGGTCAGCTCAGCCAAAAGAAGGCTGAAAGGGCAGAGTTCGGTGACCCCAAGAGCTCACCATTTTCTACCCATACTAGTTATAAGGGAGGGAGGGTGGGAGCTGGAAAGCAAAGGAAGCAAGCTTCAGGTGGGACTCGCCTTTATAGGCTTGGCCCTGCCCATGCCTCATGGTGCACATGAGTCAAGCACATGTGCCATGTCTTCTCCTGCTCCTTTTCGCCTGCAACAGCTGTCCCCTCACCCAAGACATCCCAGCTGGGCAGGAATTGGGCTTCTCCATGCAACTATGACAAGAGCACCACTGAGTACTGTTCACAGGTATGGGGAAAATTGAATAAATGAATCAAGTCTTAGCCAGATTTCACCATAAAATTGTTGCGCAGAGTGTAACAATAAATCAAGTTTTCTATCCTATTTAAGTATTTCAATGGAATGAGAGGTGAAGAAAGAAAGAGAAAAAGCTGCCATTTTATTCAGACTTTGTAGGAACTAGGAAGACACAGAAGTCCCATTGATATCAGGAGAATTACCTTCTGAGCAGGCATGTGTAAGTTCAGGCTAAAAAGATCTCTGATCTTAATATGCTATAATAGATATAGCACAGTGTGAACCACATATTGCCTAATTGGTGGTTGATTTAATTCTGACTACCTTTTCACACATTTTATTCCTGATTTAGAAATGCATTTTCATTCTGTAGCATTAATTGTTCTTCATCATAGGCTTTATCAATGACAGGAAATGGGGTAGCATCTATGTGTAGAAATGAAAGTGCAAATAAACTCAGCACATTCTGTCTGTTTCACCTGAACCATGAGACTAAAATATTTTATGCTGACCACTGTAAAGAACACATCTTGTCCTTTTCTTTACATAATTATGGAAGTTTGGATGGCATTGGTAAATTTCACAATATGAAATATGGAGAGAGAGAGAGAGAGAGAGAGAGAGAGAGAGAGAGAGAGAGAGATTTGGAACATAGGGTGTACTATAAGTTTCATTAATAGGATTACTATCATTCAAGCAGTAAACTTAACCCTGTTCCAATATTCTTAACATGCAGGTAACTGCACAGAATGGCTGGGGAAAAGTCAGATACAAAAATATCACATATTGTCTCTAAGCAGTAGTCGTGCAACCTTCAGACATTTAATTATAGATAAGGGTCAAGGGAGAGTCCAAGTTCGATATCAGTATTATATTTTAGTGCTGAGCCATACATGCAAGCAGACATGTAGTACATTCTACCATAAGAGCACATTATCAGCACTTGAATGGTGGTTCGAGTCATTTTCTCTGGCCTCAATCCCCCTCCTGGCTAGGAAGAAGGGAGGAGGCTTCATCCAATAACCCATCACCCGGTACTCCAGGATCTTTCATGCTGGAGGATGTGGCTTGACCAGTTGCCTTGAACTCACAGGCATCCCATCAATGCAGTCTTCCACACCACAAGAACTAATGACTGCAGAATCAGACAGTGGCTGTTTAAGAAGGAGATAGCTTCTTAAACTGGACTGCTGTTAACTCAGAAAGTTAACAGCACGTCCAGAGTTGCCATAATTCATACGGTTCCAGGAGGCCTCTGTATATTGTTCAGACAACAACTCTTCCTGAGTGAATTCTTACCAGCATAGATCTGTCCAGGGTCCTGAAACTCTTTGCCTTGTCTTGCCATGCTACACAGCCAGACCTGACTGTTTCATTGAACTTGACTCTACCTCACCCTTCTAATAAGTGAGTATGTTTCAGATTAGCTCTCCTGGGAATCTTGAGCTCAGCTAGATAGGGCAATTCGTTTGAAAATCCACACATACATGCATATCAAAGGGAGAGCTTGCATGTGTGACTGGGTCTATAGGTTCCCTTTACACAGAAAGCTAACATGCCAGGGAGAAGGTTAGGCTAAAATCATACACTGCCCCTGCCCCCTGATGATTCTGGGTAATATTGGCATGGGGTGCTTTTAAATAATCAAATCCTCATATGCATTTTAGGTGGCATACTCCCATCAGTGTTCCACATACCTTTGCTGAACATCTGAACTGGGTATCAATGTGGACGTCAAGTACTAGTTGTACAGCACATTCACACCGTGAATTTGAAGTGGGGGAGACATTGTGCATTTGGTGATGAAAATCCACCCCCTCAGTCCCTATGCACTTCTTATGTCTGTTCTGGATCTCAGCTTAACTCCAGCTATCCTTGGCATCAAATGTAGGAGCAGCATAGGTTATTGACTCTTCATGGAAGCTACTCCACAATGAGCTAACATAGCAGAATATCTATTTTCTTCCGTTTAAAATAACATTTGTTCTGATTGCTTCCTGTACTTTCCCTATTCAATAACAGAACAAAGCACAGGAAACTACTATCCACATACATTCTTTTTAGCTCTTCTAAGCTGTCAATAGAAAAAAATGGCCATTGGTCTCCTCAGATTATTCAGCTGTGACAATAAAGCAGTGTTCTCCAACCTGGTGCCCTCAAGACGTGTTAGACAGCAACTCCCATTATTCCTAGCCAGCATGGCCATGACGGCAGTTGCAGTACAATGCAACTGGAGTGGACCAGGTTGTGGAAGGCTTCAATACAGAATTAGCACCCAGTTCTGGGATACACTGTGTGTGTTTACATGTGTCCATGAACATGAGAATGTGGCTTCTAAAATCATTAACAGTAAGAAGATATGGCTTCTTAAACTTTTTTTATTATTACATTTATATTACCCCCTTTTTCCCCCTCCAAAGAACCCAAGGCAGCATACCCAAGGCAGCATTCCTCTCTGTTTATCCTCACAACAACCCTGTGAGGTAGGTTGGGCTGAGTGGCTGTGACTGGCCCAAAGCCTCCCAGTGAGCTTCCATGGCTGAGTGGGAATTAAAACCTGGATCTCCACTACACCACACTGGCTCTCTTAAAATCACAAGCAAATGAAGCACCAAAATGTGCAAACATTGGCTATTCCCCTTCCTTACACATGACTTACAGTTTAGAACATTACCATAACTTGAAAGAACTGCTTCAGTGCTATTAGCTCCCTTCAAAGATTCTCTCCATGTGTCAAATAAATGCATGGACAGGGAGTGTGGATCATGTTCTCTGGCCTTATACTGATGTATGCATGGGGAGCAGAAGCTCTGAAAGGGGGTGCCCATGTATTTAGAGCTGTGCATGCATATGGACCCCACATGACTGGGAACCCTGCATGATCAGGGTTTCCAATGACATGGAGCACCTACATATGTATATCTATACTTACGTGGGAGCCACTTATCAGAGCTTTGGTTCTATTTGTGAAGGGTGAGACTAATGTAAGGACCAGGAGGTGTGGTCCATGTACTCACAATCTTTTTATATGTGGAACTTGTTGCTTTTAATTCATGACATGATTATTATATCCCAACAAAATTTGGACAGTCAGTAACTCTAAGGATAGGGAAGAAAATTGTTCAGTTCACATTTTCATTTTGAATAGATATGTGAACCAAAACTTAGTTGTCCTTCAAAATTTGCACTTTTCCATATTTTGCAATGGAGTTGTTCTATGAAAGCTTGAATCCGGGCATGCATACATTAGGGAAAATAATACTAAAATGCAATATAATAGGAAATTGGATTGCAAAATTGTGTACAAATGGCATGAATTAGGAGTTCTGTGCACAAAAACGCTTATAAATTTTCATGTGAACTTTAAAAGAAAATTATTAAAGTTCAGGATTAACTGAATTTAAGTTTCAGGAAAATGGGAAAGCCAGAGAATTGACATTAACAGATTCACCCACCTTTAAGTAGCCCAGGCTGCAAAAAAGAAGTTATTGTTTGAAGAAAATATAAATAAAATTGTTTGAAAAAAGATATAATAGCAAATTTACTTTATTTATAAATGTATTTATTTTTCTACACATCTGGCAAGATTGTTTTTCTTTAGACCATTGATTGGTCAACTTATTTCATTTGTTAAAGTGGACTAAAATGAAATAAAGTGTGAATGCAATAAAGTAAAACAGTGAGGTATTAAAACTTGTCAAACTGTGGCACAATTCTGAATTCGAATGTGTGTAGTCTTTAAGCCACATAAATACCAGAATCTGATCTACATACATAAACTTCCCAATTTGTATCAGCTACAGTAGTAAGCCTATTAGAGTAATGTCCTAGATATATGGACTTCTATTTTATGTAGCAAATGGATGCACAAACTAACCAGCTGCACAACACTAATACTTACTTCCCAAACTGCATTCCAAATGAAGAAGAGTTTCATGCTTTGTTGGACTATTTCAAAGAAGTCTTCTATAATCTTCCTGCATAGGGAAGGTGTTTCAGACCTTGATTTATTCTGATTGTTCTTTTTGTATTTGTGTTGTAGTGTGAAAATAAATTCTTAATTTATTCTGAACTAATTTTCCTGTGAAAGCAAAATTTAATATAATACAATTGACAAGGTATTTAAATGATAGATGAAGAATGAGAAAAACAAGATTGAGAAATCAAATATTGCTAAGAAGGAGGGGGAGGAGAAGTAGTAGTAGTTTGGATCATAGTTAACTCTTTTGAGTTTTACCAGCTCAGTGAAAATAATAACTGTAGAAAAATAGTCCCATAGCATAAATCAGACTAGAGAAAGGAAGTGAGAGGAGAAAAGGAGAGAGAGCGAGAATCACTTTAACAAGAAAAACTAGAAGAATAGGGAAAACTAGTTTTGAGAAATCAAAAAGAATGAATATCTACTGACTATAGAAATTGTTTGTTCAGCTGTCATGAAGAATGTTGCATGGTATATTTATTCTTATTTAAAGAGGAGTATATTTTCCCTACAACCAACCCAGAAATGGAGCACTGACCATCAGTGACTTCACATGGCATCTGAACATGCCAAGGGGAAAAAAATAACACTAGTACAAATTCATCTTTAGATTGCCTCTTGTTCTTTCCTCTCTACTACTTCCTCTTCAGTTGCTTCTAGTGATGCTTTAAGAATTTGAATTCTGTAACTTATGTGTTTAAAGTATGCAATACTGATGAACCTCAGGGGTTCATCAGCCAACCATTTTATCACACGTTTGCTACTGCCCACTCACAGTTTTTCACGCATTCTTTAGGCAACGCCATCTGCCTCCTGCTCCTTCTTGCCTTTTTTCCATCACAAAATGGACATAAATCCAACTTTATTTTAGGAAACAGATGTGCCACCATTTCCTGCTGGATGCAGGAAAAACAGTGTGATAAAAATGCCCCCTGAATGAGCCATTTGGTCTTTGTTTACTTCCTCTTTCTTCTGCAGAAGAATTGTGGGACAGGAGCGGGGAGGGACAACGGTAGGGAACTGTGATCCCCCATCTGATGATGCTCTCAGTGTGATATTTCGTTGCTTGCTGACTTCTGCAGCTCTTCCAATCCAGATATTAGTTAATTTAGATCTTCAGTGTTTCAGAACCACAGCTTATAAACTTTGTTCCCATTACTTCTAAATATTCCTCTAAAATATGGAATTGTTAGAGCTTCGTATCTGCATACACTGACTATTCCCAAATACAGGAGAGTGTTCATGTTCATTCATTTCAACATCTTGCCCTCTGCACCGTTAAATGGATGATTCAATAAGATCCCAATAAACAAACGCCTGTGTCCATGCAAAATGGGTCTAAAAGAGTCTATTAATCATGTGCTTCTGTACTGCAATCTGTATAGAGACTGCAGAGAGAAGCTAATTTTTCTATTATTAAGATGATCTTCTGAAGAGCTGGTGATGTTATGTTTGAAGGATGACTCATCCTATATCACTGAGAAGGTTGCACATTTCTTTCTTATTTCAATTCATATTAGGGAGGAAATTCTGTTGGCCCCATTTTTAAATGTATTGGTTTTTTATCAAATAACTTAAGCAATTTTCTTTTGTATAAAAAGCTGTAACAATCTGTGACCATAATAATGATTTTTTAAATATATATATATATATATATATATTCATGAACATAAGCAAAATAACCCCAAGTCAATCTGGGAGTTTGACCAAAAAAAATAAAACATAACAAATCCAACTTGGCTCAAGTGTGACCAGCAAATGTCTATCAGGACTTCAACCTATGGAGGGGTGGAGGAGGTGACAAAATGTCAAATGCATTGGGGTTAATATGGGACCAGCTTATACAGCCTGCCTAGCTCTGTAGATGTCTATAAATGCTGATTCTAATGTTGTGCTGAAAATTTCGATTGTTCCATTTTCAGCATTTTGGTGGGGGTGGGGATGAAAACTCAGGCGAATGAGGCTGGGAGAGGTGAGAATTTCAGAGAATGTTCTCCTTGGGGAGGGGAACAGGTTTTCTACATACCTTTTTAAATGTATCCAATTGTTGAGGGGTCTTCTTTTTTCCTTTTTATTTATTTTTTAAACACCCTGGCATTTTCAGGAGCCTAGGAGTTCTTCCTGAATGCTTATCAGAGAGGGTGAGGGAGAGGTCACATAGGCATTCACTAAGAACTGCTGGGCTCCTGTAAATGTCGAGGGTAGGGGGGTGGTTTTCTGAAAAACTAAAAAACAGGTAGACGGCTACCCTTCAAAAAGGTATATGGAAACCCTGTCCCCCTCCCCAAGGAGAAAATTCTCTGAATTTTCCTCCCTCCCTGTGAAAGTGGCAGAAAAAATAATGCTTCATTCACAGGGAGAAAGTTCCTAAATACAGGGGGCAGGTTTTGGCCCAGCACTAGCTGATTCACACCCCCACAGATAGCAAGCTGCTATGGAGGTGAGTATCAGATTTCTCTCAGTTGTCCAAACTGTTTCAGTTAGGATTGGAAGGAAACAATCTCGCCATTATATTCCTAGGTGTTCAAACAACACGAGCTTTACTACAACATAAAGTTTCTTTGACGAAACAAAAAAGTGAAAAGATGGAAAAGTTGATGTGGTGATAGGTGTGAGGTGCTTTGCAGTTTGAAATAAAGAAGTTTAAAAATGAGAACAAAAATATGAAAAAATGGCACTTAAAACAAGTAAAAAGGAACAGATCATACAGTATGCATGGGTTGGGATGGGGGTGGGAGGAAGGAAGGAAGGAAGGAAGGAAGGAATATAGAAGCCAAAGGTACAGTCACTGTAGGTACAGAGCATAATGATGGTACACTCAGTATGCAGAGAGGAAGAGGACACTGAGCACAGCAAGAATAAGGCAAGCAATTGCATTCTCAACCAAGGGGAAGCCCCGTGTGATGCTTAAGAAGATAAAGAGGCAGGAGTGAAGGGAATACTGTCAGTCTATCATGCATGTGTATAACGGGATGCATAGAAAGCGCAATTGAAAACTCAATATTCTGTGCTATAACTCTGTTTGAATAATGCTTTCTTGAAATCACATATTTAAACATGAACCACCCCCCCCCACAACAAAACAGATTCATGAGCAAGCATATGTGGGAGCAAAATGGAGCAAAAGGAGGCAGAGTCATCCGTCTTTAGTTTCTTTTCTTGTTTCCGTCTTCCCAGTTTGCCAAGCTGCCTATGCTTTACAAAAAGCCTTCTCTTTCAAGTCGAAAGGTCGTTTCCAACCCCACTTTTTATGTTTTCACTGAGAACACTTTTTTACCCCTATAAAGCCTCTACTGTACCACCTCTAGATTCATCTAACTTGAACTGCCTTTTTCATATGATTCATTTCTCGTTTGTCTTGAGCTTCTCATGCATACTATAGCTTTCTGGAAAAGGTTTCTGTGATGTTCTACTGTTTGTAGTTGTAAATATATTGCAAAATGTATTGTTTGTTATCTGCATTTATTTATATATTTTAAAAGAAGTAAGAATAATAACAGGTAAAGTAAATAACTAGACCGAAATGTACTTACTGTTTGTGGTTAAAGGTCTAGATAAGTATGGAGTGCCTGGATTGGCTTGCTATGTGCCTGAATGGAAAGTGAGTGATAATTAGCTAGTTATTTAGGGTGCCTGGATTGGTTGGTTGTGTAAGAGTGGGAGGAGCTAGAGAGCGAGTTGAGTGTATATATGTGTCTGACAGAGAGAGCTGACGGGTTGATTGGGGGAGATTTGAATGGATTTTTGAGAGAGACGTTGAAAGGGATTTGAGAGAATTGAGAGATTGAGATAAGATTTTAGAGCATAGATTAAATAAGGAACAGTTTGTTAAAGTATAAGAGTTCTGACTGAAAACAATAAGCACTGAAACTTTGTAACCGATACACAATTGAACTGAAGTAACCATTAAGCTTGTTGATACGCAATTTCTTATTAATAAATTCTTGTTAATTCACTCTCCTGGTGTGATCTGTGGGTGTACTTGAAAAGGAACTTGTGGCAGCAGAACAAATGAGTTATCTGGAGGCCAGGTTGCTGGGCTGTGGTGCTGAGGGGCCGAAATAGTAAAGGTGAGACGAGGCGGCAGCAGCAAGTGGTCGAATATAACCTCACAGTTTCTGTCATGTTGTGCGTACAACACATGGTACATGGAAGCACATAGTTGGTACTAAGCAACTATTGATTTGTAACTATTAACAGCAGTCTGAATGGGCTGAGATCAGAGTAAGAGGAGGCATGCTTGAAAGAATAGGAAGACACAAAATCATGTTGGTAAAGATAATGTCTTCAAAATGACAGGGAATAATTATGTAATAAAGAGCAATAGTACTGCGCCAAGCAACAGAATGAAACAACCGTATTTTTATGTAGTGTGTGCATTTGGAAAGTGTTTTGTTGCATTTTTGGCTTCGTTTGGTGGTGGTGCTGGTGTTCTCCCCTTTTTGACCTGTTTATTTATTAGCACATTTTCCTCTAAAGGTGGACACTGTGGAATGTTTTTCTGCAATTCACCTCTGTAGAGGCATTATTTTGCTGGTTGTAACACCACATTATACATTGAGCTTCTTTAGACCAGTGTGCATCCCCCGCATGTCTCCTGCTCCTCTTGCCATTTTTTCCATTATAAAATAATCTTCATTAAACACAACTCCTCTGAACTATAATGTTATTTGTTGTGATTTCATGCCATGTGCAGGGAAGATTTCACTTTAAAATGCCCACTAGACGGTGCTGAACTGAATGGTCCACATGGTCATTTCTGTTCCTGCTCTCTTCCTCTGTATAATTGCAGCTAGTTGCAGAAGCAGAAAATATGCAGCTTCAGAGCTAATGGTAAGGGAACGCAATTCCCCCTCCATCTGAAGGAGCTCACTATATTGCTGCAACAATCTGCTATTTGATACATAGTCACTCCCTCCCCTCAAAAATCCCCCTTTTACACATTGTCACTCTGGATCACTGCTTATGTATGAGAAAGATCGAAATATAGCAAATATTGGTCCTAATGACTAGTTCTGGATCTGATCTGTTGTGACAGTAGAAATTCCTTGGGATCCTCTCTTGGCTGGCCTCTGCAAAATTCTGATCAGCAGAGACTAAGCTATTATGTTTACTATTTAATTAAACTGCTGTGTCCTTGGGAGCTTCCAAAGCCAAAACAATTGTATGGTGAGTGTCCTATTGATTTGATTTCATTTCAGGTAGTTTTTAAGCTGTCCTGTCAAGGCTGGAATTAAAATTGTTGAAACAAAAAACAGCCTTTTTTTTGTAGGGGAGGGGTTGAAACCTGATACATGCGTATATAATCTTAAAGAAATATATAATACTTCACCAAGGAAACCCAAAATGTTGTACCAAACGTAAAGGTTCATCCCCCACTCCCACCACGGCAACAGGACTGAACATTTTATATCTTCTGAGCACCAAACTAGATGATACATTAGACATGTGATTTATGTATTTATTCATGAGAAGTTCTTGTTAAAAAAAACAGCAAAACCAAACCAAAAATACCTTGCTCAGCTTTCAGGCACTTAACAAGAAGCAGCACTGGAAAGCCCCAAGGGTGGATGTCTTGGGCACATGCACCACCATCACCCATCAGCCATCTCTTTACAGGTAGTCCTGTAGTCCTGAGAACCCTGAGAAATATGCCCTAAATTCTCAAAATCCCCATGAAACAGGCAGAAAAAGACTCCCTCTTTCACAAAGAAATGAAGAGGTTGTAAAAGGGCAGGTGGGATTTTGGCACACCACTACTTTCTTCCTAAGATGTAGTAAAATGAGGACTTCTTCTCTTCCACAAAGACTGTTTCAGCTTGCTAAATCTATGTCATCTTTACACAAATCATTGCTTTTGCAAATGGATATGCTTTAAAGCAACAGTTTCCATAAAACTCCATGATCTATATTTATACAACATGGCAGGCACAATGTTTCCATGTGGATATCAGCCCATGCAAAAATTTCAAGTTATGTATGAACAGTTTTATTCATGAACAGAAAATTGAAAAAAAAGGAAAGCTAGGAACCATATTTAAAAAATTGATTGTCACTGTTTGTTGTAATCCATGAAACACGGTGAAAAACATGACAGGGTTTTGTCTTGTTTCCTGTCTTAATCTCAAAAGAGGCTATTTTGGGCTGTAAACAACTAAATAAGATAAATAACCTGAACCAAATAAACACAGTAACTTCCCTTTTTGTAGCACAGTAACAATTAATTTCATAGAATTCCGTATTTCTAAAGTTCTAAGAGAACTGTAAAAGAAACCTGTAAAATCTTCCCTATTTTCAATTTTTGTTTTATATTATCCCCATATGATCTAAGATCAAATTGGTACATTATGGGTGTACTAAATGGGATTTACTTCTGAGTAGTCACCTACAGGATTGCAACATAACAGACACTCTAAAGTCTTCAGAACATTTGGTGTCCTGTTTATGATCAGGTCTAAAGAAATATATCACATTGAAACTTTGCTGATAGGTTAAGCAGCTGTATTCTCAACTAAGTTTCACTGCTAAAGAATAATTATGGGGGAGGAAACTTTGAAGGGGTAAAATATAAGTTTGCTCTTCCCCAGTAATGTACTTTATTAAGGACTCAAGTTTCAAGACATCTGGTTGAATGAAACTTCACAACATTTTTTTTAACGGCTTGCTTCAGCGATTTCTAAGAAAAAAGCAGGTAGCAGCTTTAATAGGCTTACACCTGAAATTCTGTAATGTAGTATACCAATATATGATCATCGAAGGCTATGTATTTTTAGCTCTTCTTTCTGGCAGTTTTACCGTCCCTGAAATACAGTACTCCCCACCCCAGGAAGTTGCTTGAAATTGTTACTATGATTCCCAGACATTCTATTAAAGCAAGAACACAGTATGAGAATTATTAGTGGGGGACAGATGGAGGCAGTTGGTGGGGAAATAATTCCACCTCACATAGTCACCAAAATCAAAACTCACATTACTTGAGAAAAAAGGTCAACTGTATTCTTTTTTCCTAGCTCATTTTTACCTCTCTCACGCCATAATGTAAATGAACATTGCCAAATGTCCGATATAAGTGACTTTGCTCATAAAATGCCATGGTGCCTATGTTATCAGGTGAAATATCTGCCCATGTTCAAGAGCTACAGCCTTATTTGAGAATAAGACATGAAACAACAACAAACAGACCTTCACAGTAGTAAGAATCTGACTTATATGAAATAGCCTGTATTCTTAAGCATCCAAATGATGCTTGATTTATTTTATTTCATTTAAACTAGAGTTGTGCATAAGTGGCCTTCCAAAGTTATCCATCCTATTTGTGGATAGAGAAATTGGGGAGATAATTTTACCAAATTTCTCCAGGGGGAGAAGAAATTCTCCAACAATTTGTCACAGGTAGGCAAGGCATCACCATTGGCAAGAGTAGTAGAACTGCTTCTTTCTTCCCCCACCCAAGGGTTTTGGGGTTTTGTTTTGTTTTTGTTTTTTTGCACTGCCACTACAAGTGGCAACACCAGCAGCTGTTTTGGCAGCCTGACCCCATTTTCCATTCTCCATATACTAGGCTGACCATATGAAAAGGAGGACAAGGCTCATGTAACTTTAACAGTTGTAGAGAAAATTTCAGCCAGTGTCATTTGTATGCAATTAGTCCCTGGTGAAATTCCCTCTTCATCACAACAGTTAAAGTTGCAGGGTCCCTGCCTTCTTTTGCATATGGTCACTCTAGTATAGAGCCTGCAACTTTAACCTAAGCGGACATCTATCTTTAAAGGGTGAGACATTCACCACCTGTAAAGTGGTGCAGACACTCGTCACTCCTCAGGTTTCCCTGTTCGGGGTAGGGAGACCTTCTGGTGTCGACCTCTCCCCGCTCCGTATGGATCCGGGTGGGTGAGAAAGGTTGGCCTCAAAAGTAATCCTTATCCCACCAGCTGAGGCTGTAAAACTCACAGCTGGGAGCCCTCAGGAATTACTAATCACCAGAATAGTGCCTGTGAATGCTCACCAGGCCTGTTCCACCAAATGTCCACACCTACCTGCCAAATTTGTAAAGTGACCAAACATAATTAATAACCTGTTTATTAAGGATGTGCACTGACCCCCCGAATCAGATCGGATTGCAGATCGGAATCGGACCTGGTGGACTGGATCGGATCAGATTGGATTGGAGGTTGGGCGGATCGGATCCGATCTGATTCCGATCCAAAAATCGGATGTCCGATTTTTGGATCGGATGCCATTTTGAATACATTTCCCCATAGCCTAGTATTGTGTTACAAAAATGCCTATATTTTTTCATTTTTAAAGATAGAAGGATGAAACTTGGGCACATTGTAGATGGGTTAGGGGTAGTTATCTGTGAAAAATTTCAGAAATATTGGTGCAGGCATTTTGTGGCAATTAATTTTTTAATAAATAACCAGGAATGCCTGTAATGTTTTCATTTTTAATGTTCCACACATGAAACTTTGCCACATTGCAGGAGGTACATTGGGACTCATGTGTCTGAAATTTCAGAAACATAGGTGCTTGCCTTGTGTAGCAATTAATTTTAGAAATATGGGTAGTAGTGGAGTAAATACAGTTATGCCTTCAACTTTTTTATTTTTAAAGATACAAACAGGAAACATGGGCACATTACAGGAACCACTTTGCTTGATATGTGTGTGAAATTTCAGAAAGATAGGTCCAGGCATGTAGTGGCAAGGTATTTTTGAAACAATGAGGAAAGAAACACCTATAACATTTTTTATTTTAAAAGTTAGAAGTCTGAAAGTTGCTCACTTTGTAGATGGGTTAGGGGTAGTTACCTGTGAGAAATTTCAGAATGATAGGTCCAGGCATTTGATGGCTATGAATTTTTTAGATTAAAAGTTACAACAACACAGAGTTTTCACAGACAAAAGAGGGAGGGGGAGGCGGGGGAGCAGGGTGCAATTGACAGCCCAAGCCTCTGTGGAAAAACACTGTCAACAGGGAGAGAGGAAGGGAGGGAGCTGCAAGCGAAGAGATGCAGCCGGGAGGGGTGAGTACAATATATACCCATTCACCCCTCCACGTCACCGCTGGCCCACTTTGAAACCTGCCAATGGCAAGCTTCCACGCTCCTCTTCTTCCCAGCCCCAACGCAACGGCCCACACGTGCCCAGACTAGCTGGACACATTGTGAGGGCACTTGCAAGAAATGGAGACTGGAGACAAGAAGAGTCAAGACACAATATATGGATTTAAAATAGGAGCCACTTTATTAAAGATCTGCAGATTGGGTAAACCTAAGCGGACATCTATCTTTAAAGGGCGAGACATTCACCACCTGTAAAGTGGTGCCGACACTCGCCACTCCTCAGGTTTCCCTGTTCGGGATAGGGAGACCTTCCGGTGTCAACCCCTCCCCGCTCCGTATGGATCCGGGTGGGTGAGAAAAGTTGGCCTCAAAAGTAATCCTTATCCCACCAGCTGAGGCTGTAAAACTCACAGCTGGAAGCCCTCAGGAATCACCAGAATAGTGCCTGTGAATGCTCACCAGGCCTGTCCCACCAGATGTCTACACCTACCTGCCACAGGGAGCGACAAAGTACTTGTTTGGTTGCTCCCCCCACACTTTAAATCAATTACTTCCCTTAACCCTTTCTGCAGATCTGAAAGAAATAAATTGTTTCCGCTGTCCGATAAATGTACGCCGTCTGCTCTAAAAAGCTCCCTCCGCATCAGCACAATCTCCGGGTGCTGAATGCTGTAATCGCCATGCTTTAATAAATTAGTATGAATTTGAGAATTCACTTTCTTCCGCACCCTTTCCATGGCCTGGTGATCATTGCTGATTCTCCAACTGTAACGTAGTAACATACAAGACCAGATAATCACCACTCCTGGCCAACGCTGTGGAATTTTCTGGAAGTCGGCTATCGCCTGTAATATTAGGGCTCTGCCCTTTAGCAGACCCACATCATTGCCACCAAGATGGATAAGGACGACCTGTGGAGGGGCACTAACCGCATGATGCTGAAATAAAGAAGGGAGAAGCCTCTCCCACCGCATGCCACGCCTCTCAAGCCATTGTATATTGGCCCGCCTACTCATTCCAAGCTGAGTTCCAAAGCTGGTATTGGCGGCCCTCCTTCCAGCCCAGGAGACCATACTGTGGCCACAGATGATCACGTTGACCTGGGCGAAGCCTGTTTTGAGATCCAAATTGAACACGTGGCCATTAGGTGCAACAAGAGAATTAATTCGGCAATTTCTGCAGGTAAGAGCGATACGCCTTAGACCTCCACCTTCCCACAGCCTGAATCTGTTCTGTGGAAAAACCTATCGATGCAGCCGTGGATGCTGCCCCAATGCGAAAAGAGTGAGTGCCAAATTGTAAGTTAGAAAAACCCAAGGATTGCAGAGCCCTCTTTGAAATTGTCCAGAACTGGAACTTCGTTAATGGTGAGCCATCTTGATGGCAAAACAACGGGCTGTCAAGACTGCCTCTTATTGACAGATAATCCCACAATGCTTTTACAGGGCACAAGTCCTCTATTGGGGCAGAAAATAAACTAACAGTTTTGCCTTTCCTTGTTTGATCAGTTTTGGACTGGCGAAGGTCAATCAAAACATTTTGAGATGAGACCTGAACATCACTGAAGAGCAGTGCCCTGCCTGAGCTGTCACTCTTGGAACTGGCTACTAACTCAGAAATGCAAAAGGCCCCAAAGAAGGCCATTAATGCCGCTGCATGAAACAAAGCGGCCTCATAAGGAGAAAAGCAAAAAGAAGGCCAAAGTGCCTTAAGGCCAGTTAAAATGTCAGGGGAAATTGGAACCCTAGAATCTGGTTTCTGAGGGAGCTCCCTAGCCCATCCGCGCACTGCCTTGTGCACCCTGAAATCAGTAGTGCTGTCAGCAATGCCCTTTATTTTGGAATGAAAAGAGAGTGCCGCCAACTTGCAATTAATAGTACGAGCTGTGAGGCCTTTCCTATGGCAAGACAGGCAAAATTGTAAAATGTGATCAACCGGAATGGGCCATGACTGCTGAAGATGTGTGCTGCTCCTAAAGTTCAAAAATGCCCTACCTGACCTTAAGTACGCGATTCTTGTGCTAGACGCTTAGGATAGCCAAATCGCTCGCTCAGCCTCATTCCGCCAATCTCCCAGAGAGCAGTCGGCATTGTTTCCGGTAATAGCTTCGCTCCTGGTGCCAATTCTCGAAACCTCTGTACCTGGTTACACGATAAAGCGTCTGCAATGGGGTTTTGTAAGCCAGGTACATGACGAGCCCGAAACAGAATATTATGTTGGAGGCAGTACAATGTGAAAATTCTCACAAGCACCATAACGCGAGGCTTGGGCACATTGCAGATGGCCTGGAGCTATGCATGTGTGGCAAATTTTAATAACTCCCTATTTCTGTCTGAATGGGAAGCTTAGAACACACAAAAGAAAAGGAGATTTGCACATGAATGGATAGTGCAATCTTCTGAATACACACCTTCTTCTCAAATGGCTCTTGGCTTTAAGTGGCTGCTTTAACTGTTCTCTTGAAAAATCACATTTTTTGAAATTCCTTGCTAGTAAATGCCTGCACCTCTGTCTCTGAAATTTGCCACACATGAGTACCTACAGCCCATCTGTGAAGTCCCCAACTTTCATGTGTGTATCTTGAAAAATGTGAAAATTATAGCACTTTGCATGGACTGGACTGCCTGAAAAAATGCATTTTTAAAAATTCCTCACAAGTAAACACCTGCACCTATGTTTCTGAAATTTGTCACACATGAGTAGCTCCAGGCCATTTGTAAGGTCCCCAACATTGATGTTTCTATCTTTAAAAATGAAAATGTTATAGGTGTTTATTTCTCCCAATGCAAGTCTATGGGGAAAATGAGTTATCCGAATCTCAATTCAGAGGTCTGAATCTTGCTTCAGATTCAGATCTGAAGTGAATCGGGGGAGGTCTGAATCAACCCAAAGTGAATCAGGCCCGATGCAGAAGTGACAAATTGGGATCTGAAGCAAATCGGGTGGTCCGTGCACAGCCCTAATTCTCAGGGCATTTTATATTTTATTTTGAATATGTGTTAGTGGTGTTTTTGACCTTAACTTAACACTGTGAGATGGCTGAGGGCACTGAGGTTGGATGGGGAATCACTTGAACATGAACCTCTATGAGACTGAGAACTCTGCTTTATCAGAGCTAGCATATGTGAGAACTTTGGGGACAGTATGTTGTTTGTATCCTTTTCAAGCATAACACCTGAATAGGGCATAGGGGGGTGTATTAAATAACGGAACATATTTGCTGAAATTCTGATGAGTGACATCCTACTAGGCCTATGTGTGTCAAATTGGCTCAGTGTTTGTGTATGCTGTAATATATCAGAATCTAGTGAACAATTTAATGACTACTTACATGGAGCTCAGTAGGGTTCTTCCAGACTAAGTTGTCATTAAAATGGCCTCTTAACTGCCAGCAATTTTAGCAATTAGTATACTTCTTTTTTATTCACCTTTGATGGCCTGCAAAATGTTTCCTCTGAAATAACGCAGCTGTGGCAGGATTCCACACTTCTATTTCTTATGGCAAAAAAATAGATGAAAGCAGGTGATACTTCCCTTTTTCCTTCTCTGATGCATAGATTATTTTGCTTACCTAAGGGCAGAGGGAATACTTAAACACGTGCTTTGCTTCCGGCAAAGTTCAGGTTTTGCAGCTTATTAACAGTAAACCCAACCAACAGGTGTAAAAGTGCGTGACTTCATCTGTTAGAGGTAAAGACTTAATGAGTCTTTCCAAATTTGCACGTTAAGAAGGTGCAGTGTGGAGATTAGTGAAGTATATGTATTCCTGGCTTGTAGAATTGGGTATGATAATAGCAAGGTTATTGAATTATATCACAAATTCCTCCAACACCCTTAGCAGATTATTCTTTTGCCTCCCAGAACAGATGCTCACTGAGCATATCCTCCTTCACCTCAAGAGCCAAGGATGCTGCAGAATGATTGGGAGAAAATGAAATGCAGATCTTCATTCTGCACATTTCCTGAACTCCAGCCTTTCACAGAAGGAAGTAGGCACAGATTTTCTCCATTAGGTGGTTGTTTAATAGCATAGTTGTGAAGAAGCCAAATTGACCATATCATTTCCATGGGACCTGGGAGTACATCTAGATGTCAAAAATACATTTAATTCCACAAATACTAGTTTTCTAAAATTCCCAAATTCATTGACACCAATATATTCTATTCAGTGCTAGTGTTTCAGGTGTTTTTTTATTACATCAAAACAAAAACAATAATAACTGTATTTTTATTATTATTATTTTCATTTCTATACCAACCCATAGCTAAACACTCTGGGCAGCTTACAACAATTTATAAAAATCCAAAATACAACATAATACAAATAATCTATTTTTTATTAACATAGAAAAATTAAAACAATGCAAACAGCTGAAAACAATTAAGCAATGTTTCAACCCCCCCCCCCATAGACCTGTTCTAAAATAGAAGACATAGATGCCTCATAATATACCATTAAATAGGGATGTGCAGGGCTGAAATTATCGTATCATATCATTATCGGAAATTCCGACATAAAAAAATGCTGGGTCCGATCATATCAGGGGGTACCTGATCAGATCTGAAATCCGATAAATATCAGAAGTTCCGATATGATAGCAGTGTTTTTCCCCATAGGTTTGCATTGGGGGAAAGAAAACTTTCGCCAATGCAAGTCTATGGGGAAAAACACTGGGCCGGCATTCCCTCCCTCCACCTACTCGCCCTCCCTCCACCCACTCGCGCTCCTTACCCACCACCACCACTGCCACCGCCACTGCCCTGTACTACTGCTAAACAGGCTCTTTACTAACGAACAGGCCAGAAAGCCTGTTTAGCAGTACTATGGGGCGGTGGCAGTGGGGAAGGCCCAGGTAAGGAGTTCTGGGGGAGGGGTCCCCCTTACCTGGGCCTTCCCTGTTGCCATCTGCTGCTTCGAACTACTGAGAACTAGGCTTTGCGGCCTAGTTCTCAGTAGAGCTACAACGCTCCGGGTGACATCATCATCCGGCGCATCATTGCTCTACTGAGAACTAGGCTGCAATGCCTAATTCTCAGTAGTCCGGAGCAGTGGACGGCAGCGGACAGCGGTGGACAAGGCCAAGGTAAGGAGCGCAAGCGGGGGGAGTGAGGGAGGGCTGGCCCTAAACTGGCGGTCCGATAATCCAATATGTCCATTTTCGGATCCAATCAGATAGGGCCTCCAGGAATGTTTATCGTTATTGTTAATTGTATGTCCGATAATGACCTTATCAGTTCATTATCAGACATTGGAACAATACGATATACATCCCTACCATTAAAAGCCTGGGAGTAGAGGGTAGTTTTTATCTGACACTGAAAAGATGTCAGTGTCTCTGCCAGGTGGGTTTCAGTGGTGAGCTCATTCCATAGTCAGAGGGCCACCACTGAGAAGGCCCTGTCTCTTGTTGCCATCTTCCAAGCCCCCCTTGGAGGTGACACTCCATGGAGGCCCCAGATGTTGATCATAGTGCCCAGTCGGGAGAGGTGTTCCATCAGGCTTTGAGACCCCAAGGTTTATAGGTTAAAACTAGCACCTTGAATCGGGCTCATGAACATACAGGCACCCATGCAAGTGGGCCAAAATTGGTCTTACATGCTCGGATTGTCTGTTCCCAGTTAGTATTCTGGCAATTGTGTCCCACTTTTCTCAAAGCAGCATAAAAAAGGATCTCAGAAGTTTCCCATCTAGCATGTACCAGATTCAACCCTGTTTAGATTCAGCAAATGCTGCATCATGTGTCTTTACACTATACCCCAAGAGCACTGTGACTGATTTCCATCACAGCTAAGCCAGTTACTACAGGTGCTTCCAATAAGGCTTTTATTGTGCGATCACACTGCCTCATTCATGGAATTTTACCGGGGGTCAAAATGACATCGTCTTCCATTTGTGACCCTTCCATGCTTTCCCAGCACTTTTTCCATCATTTTTTTTCTTTACATAAATAAACTATTAAAGGGAGGTGTACACAGAATAGCTGCACAATGCCTTTTTACTCACTTAGTAATTTCTACTCAATATAATCTTTTCTTTGTTCTTTTTTGAGTCTGGTCTCCAAAGTTCTCTGTTATTATTTTTATTGTTAGATATAAAGTTGTTTTGACTGAAAGCAGAACAAGAAGGGTATGGCTTTTTCCCATATCTGGGATGTAGTTCTTACCAAATATATTCTTACATTAATACCTTACAAATGGAATCATAGAATCATAGAATAGTAGAGTTGGAGGGGGCCTATAAGGCCATCGACTCCAACCCCCTGCTCAATGCAGGAATCCACCTTAAAACATACCTGACAGATAGTTGTCCAGCTGCCTCTTGAATGCCTCTAGTGTGGGAGAGCCCACAACCTCCCTAGGTAATTAGTTCCATTGTCATACTGCTCTAACAGTCAGGAAGTTTTTCCTGATGTGCAGCCAGAATCTGGCTTCCTGTAACATGAGCCCATTTTTCCACGCTCTGCACTCTGGGATGATCAAGAAGAGATCCTGGCCTTCCTCTGTGTGACAATTTTTCAAGTGCCACCAGAGTGCCACCTGAGTTTTTAAATATATATGCATGTATTCTTATTTTGGACACTGAGAAGACTTCTAGTAATTTGGTTCATACATATCATCATTTTGCACTATCTATGATATTAAACATTTTTAGACGAGCGTTTTATTGTACACTCGTGACTGGCCACTCACGGATCTTCACAAGTCATTTTGACAATGCAGCAATCCTCCTCTGCATCTCCTGCTTCTTCTGTTGTTTTTTCCGCTACAAAAGGCTACCTGGAAAATCTGTTTCTTCTTGGCTTTGACAAGAATTGGTGCCATTTCCTGCTGTGTGTAGGAGAAGCTGCACTACAAAAACATCCATTGAATGGGCCACATGGTCGCTACTTGCTTCCTCTTTCTTTCCTATGTGAAGAAAGAAAGCTGCTCATTCCTATTGTGGGTCAGAAGCAGGAGGCAAAGTGACGGTAGGAAAACACGATTTCCCCCTTCTCAAAATGCTCATAGTATTAAAGTACCTCTAGAAAAATAGACAGTAGGGACCATTGAGTAAACAAATTAGTAGACTGCTGAGACCAGGAGCTGTGCAGAAATACTGGTGAAAATCTGTGTGAACATAGGATTTTAAGAGTTTAGATTCTACACATTGAAATATTTTCCGGTTAAATTAAAGTGGTTTTCTTGAAAGTACCAGTGTGAGTTTTTACACTCCTGAGGTTATTTTATCCATCTAGAAGTGCACTGGCTTTTAAAATATTTGCTAGTTGCTCTTACAGCAATAAGAGACATAATCATGATAGTGACACTAACCAATGCTATTAAGTGTGCCTTCATATACCATCACTCTGGCTCTGACACTTAGCCTTACTAACGATGCAGTAGAATTTAAGCTGGATCATTTAAATAATGATAAAGCTGTCAGGACTCTGATGCGATTTCTTTCTTGAGCAATTCACCTTCTATTACAGGTTTTATTGTACTTTATAGTGGGCATCTGTAAGTGTGTGGATCAGCTTCGGTCTCTCATTGACACCCATTGCACGTACTGCACAGTTTTAACTGACTTACTTTGGAAGGATTCACAGTAGTTGCTAGGAAACCTTTCTGTGTTCTTTTCACTTCTTATATGGCATTAGCTTTTCAATTGATAAGGCTGTACCTTTAGGTACAGAGGGATTTAAGCAGAATCAAACAATAACAGTGGGACTGTGAAACTGATAAGCAAATGGGGGGGGGAGCACAAATCCTTGTTCTTTATACAGGTAATACCAAGATTAAAGCAAAAGTGTGAAAGACCTAGCTTATTTTCCTTTGAATATTTCTCAATATATTTCTGCATTGTTTTTAAAGATGTGCAGAAAAGCATATTCTTATGATAGAGCTCATAACATGTTTTAAACTATGGTAGTTCCATTTTTATTTGTTATTAGTTTGCTTATTTCATATATTGAATACTTTCGTTCTTAGGAAGGAAAAAATAATACGAAAAGCAATAGAGATATGTATAAGGATTTGAAGATATAGTTTTACTTCTATAATATAGATGCCTGTATATATGCACATCTAAGTCTTTTCCCCCAGGGAACCTTTTCAAAACGTGCAGTTCAGAAGAGACATACATGCTATAAGGTCAAGTGGAAAGAGAATAGTGTTTTTTGCAGTTTGCTTATAAAAGGTATTTTCCAATCTACCTTGAGCATAATTACTTCCCCATTAAATTAGATCCAAAGTAGAACAGCAGAAATACTTCTCTCTCTCTCTCTCTCTTTCTTGCTATTGTTAGGTGAAACAGGTGGACAGCTTGGCGGAACAATCACAGCCACATAAACATCTTGGATTTCTTTGTTTATCACACCTATCAGAGATTTATAAATGTTTTCCAGTTGGAAGCAGGAAATAAAGACTCCACACAAGGAGCTCACTCCACTGTTTTTTTATATTTCTGTGTTGCTTTCTAGTTTGATTTCCTTCTCTTCCATCCCTCCATCTTCCAAGAAAGACAATGGGATTTTAAATTCAATACTTAAAGACTCTCTTATTCTGTAAGGACTCTGTGCTACTGAACTTAGTGGACTTGTAAGCATACTCAGGACTAGCACCCTCAATCAGCCATACTCAGCCATGGCAGACCCTGAAGAAAGCTTATTCCGTGGGGAGGAAGAGGAGGAAGAGGGGCCAAGTGGAACCTGCATCCCCTCAAAGGATGTCTAGGAGCATAAACCCATGTACACACTGCTGCCCTTTGCCCCCCGCTCACCCAGAAGGGGAGCCCCAGAATGGAGAGAGAGAGGCTGGAGACCAGCTGCAGCTCTGTATCTTAGATCATCATCACTACAAAAGTGAGCATTATGAACATGCAAGTTTTGCCCAGTAGGAAGATTACCTGCAAAATTCGGCATCATCACTTGATGCAAGTTGTCCATAGTTTTGTTCATGGATTGATCTTGTCCACAAGCCAAAACTTTGAATGCACTCCAAGCTGAAGTCATCCCTTCTCTTCAACTTCAGTCTCAATGATCTTCACATCTACAATAAATATGATGACTTTGAAAGTCAAGGAAGAAGTCTTTGTGTGTGTCAGAACCATATGCATATTGGAATTCCCACATCATGGATCAGAATAACTTTTGGAACTGGTCAGTACTGTTCTCTGGTGTTATAATTGCACTCTATAATTGCCTGCTGTCATGCAGTGTGATGTAGAAATTTTATTTATATTTCATTCCCCTTTGGTGCAAGAGATCTGCAGGCATACTTGAGATACTATGGTACAGGTATACCCATCAGAAGAGCACATTCTATAATATGGCACCTTTCCCCCACCCCCTCTCAAACTATTGACTTTTTTTTATAGCCTGAAATGGCATTTTTAAAGGTTAAATGCAAAGGCCCTGCTGAATCTCTTCCAGCCACCAGCCTTATATTACATTGCTGAGAAGATTTTACAGTCTCCATGGCACATTCCTGTAGTTCTTCATTCATGATTGCATAGTACTGAGCCAGGTGTCTCTAATCATTAACTTGAACAATAGCTAATATAGCGTGTGTGTGTTTTAAAGCGTGTACTAAAAGGATCCAAAAAAGGGGGGAAGACATTTAGGCTGCAATCCTATACACACTCAGCTAGGAGTAACTCTCATTAAAGTCAATGGGGCTTATTTCTAAGATCTCTTAGTTGTGTATAGAAGAATTGAGTGCAGATTGCAAAAAACAATATCAACCCACCATTTATCAATGACTAGCTGATATGCCAGGCATTGCTCGGGTCCGTGAATAATGTTTATGACATTTATTTGATAAATAATAACTTTCTCTGCAACTTATTCATCTTTAGGTTGGTTTGTTGGTTGTTTTTAGTTTGGTTGAGTTTGTAAATTGTTTTGTTAGAATAAATGGAAAATTGTGTTAATAAGAACTGTATTTTAAATTAGATCTTCGTGATAAACCACATTTTTTGTTTTACCTCAAATGCCTACACCTCCCATCATGCCTTGGCCGGAGCAACCATCTAAACTTCAAAAACAATCAGGACAAAAACACCCTTTCTACCAGCTAAAAAAGATCCAAACCTAAAACTATATTTTCAAAATAGACCTGGCATTGCCCAGATATCTGAGGAAGGAATATAGTAAGGAAGCAGATCTCAGTGGACACGAGGAACTGTTGTATGCATGTACTTTGAAGTTATTATTATGAAAAAAGGAAAGCAGCCAGAACACAGAATACTTTATTGGCATAATTTACTTTTACTATATAATATCTACATTTAACAGATTTGGGCAGAGCCAGGATGGTGAAAGCCACTGGTGACTTGGCCCTTTTATCTGACATAAAAATACTTTAAATCCAGAATTTAATGTTTTTAGATTTTTCTGGTACATTGTACAGCCAGACCTACCAGCATGCCAGATTTCAAGTTTCTACCCGGCATTGCTTGGGGCCCCTAAAATATATGTCTGTGAGGTAATCATCTTAAAGTAGCAGGCCGGTGCTAGGCCTGAGTTAACCTTTAAACACATTAAATTAATTTCTTTTTTCCTCTCTCACCCTCATGACAACCCTTCAAGGTAAGCCAGTCCTAGGCCTGTGAGGTACCTTTAAAACAAATTAAATTAGTTTCTCCCCTACCCGCGCTCTCTCACCTTCAATGCATGGCCAGGGCTGCCTTGAAGCTGTTGCCATAATTTTCCTTATCTCCACAGAAAATAAAAACTACAACTGCCGGCATGCCTTTTGCTGTGGTGCCCGACTTGCCCAATGGGAGTCCTGCTGCTAAAGCTCATGGGAAGTGAAGTCTGGCTGCACTACACTGTGCAATCGGTGCTCATAGGTAGGCCATGAGGGAGCTACAGGCCTGCTCCCGATGGGACCTAGCAACTGAGGCAGCTGGCCCCAGGCATTCTCTCTTCAGGCCCAGGAGGGCAAGCCACTACCAGATAATGGTTGCCAAAGCCTGATATGTTGGGAGTTGTAGGCATAAACCTAGGTCCCTGAATAATGTGTTAATTTTTGAACACCATCTGAGCTGTGGTGGAAGACAACTGGAGAGCAGGCCATCTTGGTTGTGGCACCCTGCTTGTGGATTTCTGAATAAAGTTTATGATTTTTATGTAACAGCCTGACTATACAATTGGAATAGAAGAGTGACTGATTGACTGATATAGCTGAGGCTAGAATGGAATGATGGGCAGGGTTAGTGGTAGTTGGAGAACGTCAGGTAGGAGAACACAGACAGTTAGTGAGAGGTCAGGATTTGCTCACCCATACTTTATTTTAAATCATCCACTTTGCATGCCAGTACTACATCTCCCAGCATGCCTTTGCCTCTGAGACTTCCTCTTGTTGCCAATGCTGCTCCTCGATAGAGTGTCAAAGAGTAGCATCACCAAGGAGGGGAGGTAAGCAGCTATCAGTGGATGCACCCAGCTCCGGCCAATCCTGCTGGGATTGCCTAGGCCTGTGCTTCTCACCCACCAAGTGCTACATCAGGAGCCTGTACTGAAGGGCCAGAGCTGGGCCAGGCACTCCCCCTTTTGTTGGGTCTGTTTCAGGACATGCGCAGAGTGCCTCCCCTCCCTCTTAAGGGCAAAGACTACACACTTGCTTTCCCCAGATTCTGCAAAAACAGTGATATCAGGATGGAGTGCCTTTGAGCATGTTTGGCCCCTCAGTCATGCTGTTGTGTCTAGTTACATTTTAAAACCATGCAGATGGTGGGAGGAGGCACCGCAAGTGGACGCAGCCCATTTATGTGGGTTGTTTCCTTGTATGTGGAATTGGATTGACTGCTCGAGACCAATCTTAGGAGTCAGGGTTGTAAAAGACATGCAGCATCCACTCACAATGGCCGCCAAAGGCCAGTAAAACCGGCTTCCTGCCCAAAGCATGCTGGGAATTCTGCCCAAGGCATGCTGGGAGTTGTAGGCATAAACCTAGGTTTTTATTAAATTCTTTAAAAATACTTAAACTCCCAAAATTTGTGTTTTTAGATTTTTCTGGTATATTGTACAGCCAGACCTATCACTGTATCACTGTGTTAAGCTTCTAACTCATCTAGAAGTGGGTAAACATTTCCAGACATACGTGATGCACCCATACTTTCCACTTTATAGGTAGAAGATTTTGAAGGTGTTACATAATATTGTTGGTAGTTTTAGTTGCATGCAATCCCCTCTAACTCTTCTCCTCATAATTAACACATGCTTAGTAATAAAAACTTTGATGCATGGGGGGGGGGGGAACCATGACCCATTTAAACCAGTGTAATCCCATTGAAGTTAATTGTAATGAATATTGACTGTGCTATTTTCACAGAGTACTCTGTGAATCAACCCTTTAAGGGCTTTCAATCAGTTATTTGAATAGATAATATAGCCACATAATTGTCTCAGCTTTGTAAACGAACCCCTAGTGTATCACTTTCATTTTGCACCGTTAGGTTTCTTATCAGCATTTCCCCCTTCTGATTCCAGTTGACAGAACTAGCACCTCCTATCTGTATTAACTTTGTGACTCAGAATGCAATCAAAACAGACTCACTCACCCTCCTGATTACAAGGAGAGCACTTTTACACGGGACTAATGTTTATGAAATATCTATGTAAACTTGTATGAGGATGGTGAGGATGGTGATAGTGCCAGGAGTCACCAAAGAGAACACAAAGTCCCCATCCTGCAATCTTCCACTTTAGCTATGCAGTGGGGTATAATTACCAGTAGACAAAATAGTGTTTAGACAGACAACTCAAATTTTTTGCTTTACACAAGAATAGGGTCAGATCTACACCAAACAGGATATAGCACTATGAAAGTGGTATATAAAAGACATGAGCCACACCAAGCAGGATATAGCACTTTGAAAGTGGTATATGGTATGTGTCTATGGGCTTCAACAGTTGTCAGTACACTATAAAGCAGTGGTGTGGCTCCTGCCTTTTATATACATCTTTCATACCACTTTCATAGTGTTATATCCTGCTTGGTGTAGATTGGGCTCTACACTACTGCTTTATAGTGGTACCAAAGTGCACTGACCTGTTGGGGCCCATGACACATCTACACCTAGCAGGATATAACACCATGAAAATGGTATGAAAGCAGTATATGGTATGTGTCATGGGCCCCAACAGTTGTCAGTGCACATCAATACCGCTATAAAGCAGTAGTGTGATTCCTGCCTCTTTATACATCTTTCATACCACTTTCATAGTGCTATATGCTATTTGGTGTAGATATGACCTCAATTAGCTTTCTTGGTGTCCATCTGATCATTAGCACCATCCCATCCCTTTATTGGGTATAGACTCTCCTCTGCTTTCCTCCAAAAGCATTTTTGCATTGCTCAGTCTTTCATGTTCCTTTCCATCCATCCATCCATCCATCCATCCATCCCAACCCCTCTCTGTAGAATTAACCAAATAGCTGCTGGTCATATTCCAATGCTGCTCATGTACATACATTTTCTATTTTGCAGAATGGAGGCAAGAAATAATGAGATGACACAAAATATGGGTTTTAAACATGGGCCACATTTATTAAAGATCTGCAAAGGGGGTAAACACCTAAGCAGGCATCTCTCACATGGCTCAATCAGGCCATATTTTAGGACAGGGCAACCCATTCTTAACCCCTGCAGTGGTGCAATGCAGCTTGCCACTCCAGGGCCTCCCCAGTTGGAGTAGGGAAGCCTTTTGGTGTCACCGCCCCCATGCCGCAAGACTCCAAGGGAGTGAGTAGGGTTGGCCTCATAGGTAAACCTTTCACCCATTGGCTGGTGCCACAAGACTCCCTTTCATAGGTTACAGGCCCTACCCATCACCACCAATGGTGCGTGAGAATGCTCACCGATATTTCCCCGCACTCGAGATGCCCGCACCTAACCGCCACAGGGGGTGACAAGTATCTGCTTAGTTGCTCCCCCTCACCTATCTAGAATTGCTTCATGCAAACCCCTCTGCAGATCAGCCAAGAAAATATCATTTCTGGCTTCAGACAGATGCGCACCGTCCTTCCTCTACAACTCCCTCCGGGTACGCAGAATCAAAGTGTGTTTAATGCTGATATCCTCGTGTTTAATTAACTCCCTATAGATCTCCGTGTTCACCTTCTGGTACGCTCCATCGCTAGGAGGTCACTACCCTCTCTCCATTTAATCCTGGGGAGCACACAGGACCAAATAATGCAGACTCCAGGCCAACATGATCACATTCTGTGAAAATCGGCTCTTGATCATTACCCCCGAGGTGTATGACCAAGATCTGCGGGGGAGCCTGCGATGCCAACCTGTGAAACAATGTGGGGATAAGATTTCCCCACCTCATACCATGACAGCCGAGCCACTGGATGGGGACATGTTGGCTCATTTCCAGCTGCGAACCAAAACTGGACCTGGAAGCCCTCCTGCTGGCCCAAAAGACCATGCTGTAGTCACAAATGACCACACGTTTGGAGCCGTGCCCCTTTAGGAGATCTAAAATTAAACACGAGTCAGTTAAGCATCCCCACAACACCCTTATCTGGGGAACTTTCTCACATACATCTTAAAGGCAGACGATTGCCATCTGCCCACTGCTAGAATTTGAGATGTGGAGAAACCCACTGCAGCCGCAGTAGAGGCCGCTCCAGTATGAAAAGAGTGTGTGCCAAACTGGACCCCACCCAAATCTAAACCTTGCAAAGCGTGTTTTGTCACCACCCAGAACTGGTACCTTGTCAGGGGTAAGGCATCTTGGTGGCAAAATAAATTGCCGAGACATGTACCTCGCACAGCCACAAATGCTTGGAGTGCCTAAACTGGACAAAGCTCCTGTTGAGGGGCATTGAAAAACCTAACTTCTGTGCCTTTTCCTGTTTGGTCTGTTTTTGACCTTCGTAGCTGCATGTGCACTTCTCCCTGAGTGAATTGTAAATCACTAAACTTAATTGCCTTATCAGATTGATCATCTTTAGACGAGGCCACAAGTTCAGAAATCCTGAAAGCGCTGAAGAATGCTGTCAGCGCTGCGGCATGGACTAAAACAGCTTTGTAATTAGAAATACATAATGCCGGCCATAATGGCCTCAGGCCTAGGAGAATATCTGGAGATAAGGGAGATCTGGCATCTGCCTTTTTCGAGGTCTCCCTAAGCCAACCCTGCAATGTGTGTCTTATCCTGAAATCAGCTGTGGGAATCTTCAACCCCTCTCATCTTAGCCCAGAATGCTTGAGTGGCCAGCTTACCGCCAATAGTGTGGGCTGATAAGCCTTTCCTCTGAGAGGATATGCAGTATTGTAAAATATGCTCCACGGGAACAGGCCAAGATTGTTGGAGATGAGCCGCTGCCCTGAATTCTAGAAATTCCCTACCTGTCCTTTGGTATGATGCCCTGGTGCTAGGTGCTACAGACTGCCAAATAGCACACTCTACCTCACACCTCCAATCTGCCATAGAGTTGGTGGTATGACCTCCGGTGTTTGCCGGGCCCAGGGAGAAAGATCTCGAAACCGCTGCATCTGATGACACGATAAAGCATCCGCAATATCATTGGTCAAGCCCGGAATATGGCGAGCTCTGAACAAGATAGTATACTTCAAACAATGCAGGGTGAAAACTCAAACCAGTGACATCACTCTGGGGCTGCGAGAAGACAAGGAGGTGATCACTGGCACCGTGGCCAAATTGTCGCACCAAAAGTGCACAATGGAGTTTGACATCTCAGTGGCCCAGATGTGCACTGCCACACATATCAGAAAAAAATCCAGAAAAGTAAGGTCTCTACAAAGACCTGAAGATAACCAAACAGCCGGCCATGGTTCAGCGCACCAATGATCCTGCCAAATTACGCCAAAACCCCAAGAACCAGAGGCATCAGATCGAACCTGTAGCTCCACCTCAAGCAGCAAATCCCATTGCCAGAATGAGACACCATTAAAATGCTGCAAGAAATCCAGCCACACCTTTATGTCCTCCCTCATGGGACCGGTGACACATACTCTATGATGCGGGGACCACAGGCCTGCCATAGCATTGCAGAATTGTCTTAAGAAGGCCCTACCTGGAGCAATAACCTGGCAAGCAAAATTTAGATGACCTACCAATTCCTGTAACTACAAGGCACCCCACCCATTTCTGCGTACCATATCGACAGCAGAGTCAAAGGAGGCATATCTCACTGAACTAAGCTGTTCTGGTATAGCATCATTAACAGATGCTCCCTTGGGAAATGATAGTTTGTGTATTAATCTATATTCCCCTTGTGTTTTCTTAGGCATAATTCCCAATGGGGACACTCGCAAATTTGAAATGGATGGCTTGAGGAATGGGCCTAACACCCTTCCGGCCATGACTTCCTTCTGAATTTTCTCCTGTACAAGGTGTTCCAGCAATGAAACAGATTTTTGGTTACTGGAAATTGAAGCCGTCCTGTTGCCTTGAAAGGGTATGCGAAAACCGTCTAAGAATCCTGACTCTAAGTAGGCAGCATCTTGGCGCTTTGGCTATCTAGCCAGTAACCTTCTGAGAGGCTCAATTTTGATTGGGCTGGGGCCCTTTGGGAGGAGGCTGTTGACCACCCTGGCCCTTGGGCCCCTGACTGTCTCTGCCCCTGCTCTTCTGATTTCTTGGACAGCTTGAAGTGGGGTGGTGTCCTGAACAAATCGAACAGTCGTGCCTGTAACACACTGCTGCCAAGTGCAGAGCCCTCGGGAACTAAACTCCCAGCAAGGCTGGTGGTGTTCAACCACCTGCCCCGCATTCCCTTTAAAATTGGATGCGGGCTGCTGTCTGGCCAGAATATGGCCACTATCTGATCTATCACCGAAACCTGGTCTCGCTGGTGTCATGTATTGAAGCCAAAGGTCGTTATCCTTGGCATCCCACTGGAGGATGTGGTCAAACACTGTGCGTTGCCGAAAAGATTCATCATACGCCAACCAAGCCCTGCCCTCATACTCCAAATATGCTTGATAAATCATATCGAGATATTTGGTTAAAATTGCCTCTGGGAAATATTGTTGTAACACACTCATATAAATGAGGAAACCTGGCAACCAATTTGCCCAAGTTTGGGCGACCCGCCTTCTCCTAAGTGTCTCTGCCTCTTTATCATACGTTTTGTCCTTATCAGGGTTCTCTATCTCTCTAAAGAGTAGGGAAAATATATCTATATATTCACCCTTCCATATCTTTTCTCTCACAGAGGGTAATAAATGATAGCTCAATGGGGCAGACGTGCTCCCTGAAGGAATGGCTTCCCTATCCGCTTCCGCATAAGGATCTGTATCTACCTGGCTGGGCTGAATAGCCCTTGCCCTTGTAGATCCTGCGGGCCCTCACCATACTACTGCGCAGACAGCCTCTGGGGATACCGCCTGCTGCACGGCCACTCCAGGAATGCTGGCAGGAATTACCTTGCCCGTTCACATCCTTTTCGGACTGGGCACTAGTGGACCCACGCAAGGCAATAGAAGAAAAAGGGGATGACTCCTGCATAGCAATGTTGGTGACCTCCCCAGTTACTGCCCCCAGACTACACACAAATGAGGTCGTTTGGACTCTATGTGTCGTGTCCCCGCTAATGTTTGGTGTTGTCCAGCTCATCCCTGCAAACCAGGGGAACCATCCCCATGGATGGGAACAAGCTCCCGTAGCCTGCGGAGGAGCTGCTGTTGTGCACGGGTGTTGCTCACCTTGTCCCCACTGCCATGGGTTTGCCATGGGTTGATTTGGAAAGGGAGCTTGAGCTGTATTAACTTCATCCCTCGGCTCCGTCACCCCAGGATATGATGTCACTGTAGTAGGATAATGTTCAGCCTGCAGCCCGGTCCTGACGTGCCCTTTGTTGTGTGATGTCTCGATGGCATCCATTCTACTCGACAGAAATTAAAGTAACTCCTCCTGCCATTGTATCCTAGTGTGATGACGCCTGACACTCTGTGAGCCTTGCTGCGATGGCGGCTGCGGCATCGCAGGTATGTCCTTCTCCTGCTCTATAGCCTGCACTCTTGCCAATAAAGCAGCAATTTGTGGGTTCATTTCCTCATCCGACGATGAACTACTATTATTTCTAGATCGCTTTCAGGCGGACGAGGAGCTTTTCCTTTACTCTTCTTACCCCCATACCTTTTTTTGGAGGCATGGCGTGGGTTCTTTAAAATAGCTGAAGAGACGGTTTAATATAAAGGTAACAATAACTGGCTAACTACGAGATATAAGCCTACCAGTTAAACTCCTGGAAATTGCTACAATAAAACCCAAACTGCTTATTTTACATTAATAGTATTAATGTATATATCTCTATATAAATAGGTCTTATTTAAATATGACTATAGAAGTAAGTATGTATATACCAACCTCCGCAGGGTAGGGTTCTACTAATATGGTCATGTGCCTGCCCAGCCTACTATTTATTCCCCCACCCTGGTTGGCATTGGGCCTCCACACCACATGGGCCCTGCAAATGTCCGTGCCCGGCCCAAACCTCTCTCCATGGGTCTGCCTGCTCCCGTAGAGGCTCCCCAAGCCTGGAAGCCAGGGACTAGGCATCAAGAGCCCCCCCCCCCGGCAAGAAACTCTGCTCTCTTGCCCCCAGCTAATCCCTGCAATCAAGAATCTGTGGCCAGCCAACACACACTGCAGAACGAAGCTCTCCACTCTCGCCCAGCCACTGCACCTCTCAGGCTACACCCCTGCTTGAGGTCAATCCCGTTGTGGGGAGCAGCCACAGCCATGGCACACTCAACTCCGATGACCGCCTCACACGGCCAGGTAGGTGTGCATTGCGGGGCTGTTGAACGGGGACCATCCAGTCCTCACGCCAAACCTGGGGCCTGGAGGCCCAAAGATCCGCAGCTCTCCTCCCCTCAAACAACTCGGCTCCTTCCTTGCCGCGGTCCTGCAGTGCGCGTTGGAGCCAAGAAATGAAGAGGGCTCTGGAGTGAGGTGCAGCCCTTAAATAGCTACGCCCCCTCCCTGGCCCAGTGGCTCCAAGGTGAGGCAGCCAATGGCTTGCCTCCACATGTCACTCACTTGCCCCAACCACAAATTGCCTCCACCCATCCAGGCTGTGCCGGGCATGGGACTGATTGTCTATTGTCTTTTACCCACATGGGATTCTCAAATTCCAGACACAGTGGGCCATGTCTTTTGGCTGAAGATTCTATAATGTGTTTATTTGAGTAGATGTGCATGAGTTCATACAAATGCAGATGAGGACACGTGGGAACATTCTGCTGCTCATTTCTTCAGTTTGGGCAGTGTATTGCAGAGGGAATCCACAAAGTTGTTGTTCTGAATTTCCAGCCTCCTACTGTGCTACCTGCCTCCCACATCAGAGAACCAATAAGTTCTCTGCTATGTCCTATCATGACCCACACTGAGCCGCTTGGCTCAGGGAGCAAATCTCAGGTGCAGAATCCTGTTAGTAAACAAGTTACCAATGTCTATATGGAACCTCAATTCTGTAGTCAAAGTGCAACAGATAATACACAGTACCTGACTAAAGGATGGGTTTTCATTAGAAGGAAAGCAGAAGGGAATCGTTCCTCAAGCAGGTGGAATAGCTTAAGGGGATTTTACAGTTATCCCAAACATAACATTAACTTGGGTAGACAACAAAGCTTTGAAATGGCAGCCATTTTAATTCCACTCCCCCCCACACACACACACCAAATACCTTTGGGCTCACTTTGTGAAAATAAACACCTTCAACTCTTTAAAGTGCTGTTGTATTTGGATTTGTCACAGAAAGGAAAAGAAAAATGAATGTAAACTCCTCTATTTATTATACAACTGAGGAAAATTATCTAATGGGGCTTTAGAAAACAAAATCAGATTGACTTAGGTCACAATCTTATGCATGTTTAGACAGAAAAAAAACATCATAGAACTGCCTGCATTCCCCAGCAAGCATGGCTGTCTGGAGAATGCTGGAAGTCTTAGGAGTTTTTCTATCTAAACATGATTAGGATTGTTCCCTTAGGGCTATTTCACACCAGGCAAATTTCCTATACTCTTCCATGCTTCCAAGGAGACTCATTGAGGTATTTTCAATTTCCATGTAGGAAATTTGTCTTTTTCTGAAGCAGCCTTTAAGGGAGAAAGAGTGATTAACTAGTCTGTTTGATTTAAGGAAGAGCCTTATATACTAGACTATAATCCAGGAAATATTATTAATGGTCCATTGATTGGGAAGGAAGAACTCTACCAATGGTGACAATGACAGTGGCCATCCATGTGTGACCCCATTAATTACAAATAACCCATGTTTATATGGTAGGAAACAAACATCAGTTGAAATGAATTCCTTTGAACACCAATTCCAATTTGTAGATTTAATATTAAACACAACTGGATCATATCTCTTAGAGGATTCTTAATTTATTCATAAATGTGTTGTTTGTTCTGTTTTGAGAAAAAAGTGATCCTGAAATCTTTCTTTGTTGTTACTAGCTACATAAAGATCAAAGCAGGAAATGGCAACATCATGAATTCTGAACTTATTTACAGAGTAGTAGAAAGTTGTGTGGGATCACGCATAGTGAAAATTCTAATATGGGTATTGTGGCATTACCCCACATTTCTGTCCCCTTAGGTATGTTTAGAGAGTGCGGAATGTTGGACTGAGTGGGTGTGGCTGGTGATGCTGGAAAAGGGAGGGGAGGAGTATATATGGGCTGTGAGCAGTCAGTCTGTCGGTTGGGTAGAGGGTGGTTAGGTTGAAGATATATGCGTGTCCTTGTCAGGAGCGTGTGAAGAGTAAATAAATAGGATATTTTAAGGATTTAGGATTATTATTAAGATTACTAGAATTATTAGGAATAGACAGGTTTTAAATTGAATTTGAAGGAACTAAGAACTGTAAACAACAATAAACATTTTCTTTTATTTTTTCTACCACAAACCATGTGTCAGCTTGGCTTTGTCACTTGCTCTATTAGTTTATAAGGAAACGCATTACATGAAACCTTCAGCCCAGTATAGTCACAGAAGAACCTTTTCAAAACCTCAGTACATTTTTCCTCTGCTATATGGGAAAAGTGGCATTTCTTTTACCCTTCCCTCAGGTGTTCAAGTGGTGGTGCTTAGTCTGAGAGGGGTGTGTGCATCTAGGCCTAGTGTTTGAGGTTGTGGCATCACAGGTATTCATGAAAAAAAAGGCCATGCTGGTCATCTTTCAAATTACAAATAGTAATAATATGAGTGTATCTATTGAAAAATGCCTTATCCCCATGCCTGGCTTGCCTGGGCATTGGGAGGCCATTGCGGGTGGGGGTGGAGTGACGAGATGTGAAGGCTCACCATTGGCGGCCTCCACATGGTGCCACCAAGGTTGGGAAGGGACTCAGCAGCTATTTAGCAGTTTTTGCCCCTCCCAGCCTCCTCCTTGTTGCATGGCTCCTTCCCTCCTTCCCTGTAGGAAGTGCGGGTTTACTGGTAGTCCTTTTGGAAGCCAAGGATTTTTTTTGCTCATAATCAGTTTCCGATTGTGAGTATTTTTCACCTGCTTCACACTGCACAACAGGTAAGGAGTATTAATTAGATTAATCTGTTTCATTACTAAATATTTTGGTCACATTTGATGGTAGGCAGGTATGTGCGGGCATCTGGAGCAGGTTTAGGTTTGGTGAGTATTCACAGGCACTGTTGTGGTAATGGGTAATGCCTGAGGCTCCCAGCTGGGAGTTTGGCCGCCCCAGCTGCAGAGATAAGGATTACTTTTGAGGCCCACCCTCCTCACCCACTCAGAGCTCTGTGGCACAAGGGGGGTGACACCGGAAGGCCTTCCAACATCAAGAGGGGCAAGCCTGTGGGGTGGTGAACAGGCAGGTACCACTTCACAGGCTGTGAATGTGTCACCTGAGTCAAAGAATGGCCTGTATATTGGCCAAAAAAGGATGCCCGCTTAGGCCTTCACCCCTTTGCAGATATTTAAATAAATGTGGCCCTTTTTTAATTCCATATCTGTGTCTCATCTCATTATTTCCCGCCCCCCATGTTCCCGCAATATGACTTCTACAATAAGGGAAAGAAGGTCATTTATATATAACTATGAATGTGGCCCATTGTTGAATCCTTAAAAATAAATTATTATTATTATTGTCTCAGAGGATAACTGCTTGGAGATTGAGAGAAATGAGTCTGAGGTGGGTTCTGAAAGTATGAAAAAAAAACAAAGTTGAGGAAGAAAATAAAATGAGCTGTCTAGAAAGGAGCTACAAGAAGAGGAAGTTGAATAGCAACATCTCTCAAACTCACCTTCATTCATGCATCCCACAAATTGTAGCAGAAACTATACAGTGAAATAGCCAGCCAGTGAGTTAACTAGTGAAGGTCTATAGCTGCATCCAACCAAGGCCTCTCCATCTCCAGTAGCCACAGATCTGACAGAACAGCCCATTCATGCAAGAAGGGATATTCTTGTATAACAGAACTGTGCCTCTGATCCCACTCGTGAAGTTCTTTGATTCCGTGGCCCACCAGCAACTGGGGGGAGGGGGATGTTATAGGCAACATTAAATGCAATAACTGAAAAGATGGTTTTGCTCATAGGAACTATGGAGACACTAGAAGGCAAGGTACAGAAATGTAAGGTTAGAACACTCTCAACAATATTAAGGAGGAATTTTAAGAGAGATAAAAACAACAAGAAGAGAATGTGATATAGAGCTGGGAAGACAATGTGTTAGGGGAAAATGTCCACAGGGCAAAGCCTATGTGTGTAAATGTCTAAACATGTTGACTTTCCACATGTTCTAGAATGCTGCATTATTGGTGTTCCAGAATGTGTGGAAAGCCCATAGATCCTGCCTTAGTCATTCTCCCTATTAATGGCAGGAGAATAATCACACTTGTTAGTAAAAGGCTATGGGGGGGGGGGGGGGAGTTAAAACTGAAAATTAATATTTCCTGCAGAAAATGTTAACATATATTTCAGATAGCAATCTGCAGAGAAGGAAGCAATAGTGTAGTTGCGTTCTGAGTTGGGGATAGAGAAAGGAATGTAAATTGCATGGTCCAAGTTTATTCAGGTTATGCTGTGCCAAAATCCCTACCTGCAAAAGAGGCATTCATTTTTCTGCAGCTTTTGTAATAGTGTCGAGAATTTTGGGGAAATGTCTCTAGACACATAATTTCAGTGCTTACCTAACTGTTCAGAGGTGGCTGAGGTGTGTGCATGCTCTTTCTTTTACATTTCCACCTCTTCTGTCCTTGCAGACTCTCTGGTTGCTTGAGCTTCTTGGAAAGCCCCCTAGAGACTAAGCAGGACTTCCTCCCTTGGAGTTTCCCTGGGCTGCTGACTGCTCAGTGCCTAAAAGCTGAGTGAGGAGTTATTTATCTATATATTTTTCTTCTTGTTGTTATGAGCACTTTTAATAACAGCAAAGCAAAACCAAATATGCCACTCCCAAGGGCTTGTCTTGATGAGGGTAAAGCCCCAGGGTGGCTCCGCATTGGCAAGAGGTCATTTATATGATGCAGCAGCCATTGAGGAGCTGTCCCAGGGCATTCCCCTAAAGCTCCAGTTTAAAAAAGTTGGAGACTTACCCTGACTTTTTCCTGTGAGCAAGGCACCAATGCGTATTTGCCATCTGTTGCCTTTCTCCGGTGTTACAGCATAGGTGAGTCCCAGCCAATGGCAACCCCTGGTTGGTCGCCACTGGCTGGGACAGGAAGGAGAGGCAGGCTTGCGGGCTGAATGGCTGCCGGAATGCCTCTGCCCCTCCGCATCCCCAAGAATGGACAAACAGGGCTGGCGGAGCTTGGCAGGAGGAAAGAGTGAGTAGGGAAGTGGTACCTGGTCCGGAGAAGTTCTGATTTAAACACTATGCCTAATGGCTCTTGTGGAAGAAGGAAGAAGTTGTAGTCAGCTGAAGTGTGTGATGGTGATGTTGGATTTCCTCTAGATTCATCTGTCAGTAGGGTATATCTATGAACAAATAACATGTTCCTAGAACAACACACACACACAAGAATCATGTATAAAGTCATGTGTGTGCAGCTTAGTTATATGATGACTAGGATCTAGCTTCTCAAGACAGCTCACCATGCAAATACAAGAATATATTGCCAACCCAACAATTTTAAATTTCAGGATTAATCTCAAGAGTAAGAACAGGGGTGGAGAACAACAGAGAAATATCAGAAAGGTGTGAAAAGCAAGAAGTGAGATGAATAATTTATCATGTATTAGAAATGCAGCTGTTTTTATTCATTTTGAATATATAGGAATACACATACTCATACAGACCCAGGAGGCATCCTGGATAAATATATAAAACTAGTCACAACAGAAGAATGAAGCCAAGGACACAGTTTCACATATATCAATAATTAGCTATTTATTGGATGTTGCTGCTCCATGTCCATTTTTAATCAGAACTGTGCACAAATGGCCTCTGAAAATTCTCCACCCTATTTGTGGACAAAAGAATGGAGGGGTCGGGGGGATTTTACTGAAATGCTCCCGGAGGAGGAGAAATTCTCTGGGGTGGGGCTCACCATTGAAGGATGTGCTTTGGATTCAGCCAAATCCTGAATTCTGTCTCAAATTGGGCCTTTTTAGTGAGATGCAGTGGCTCTCTGAGTCAAAGCAGGATTTTCTCTGAAGCAGCCTAAACTTTATCTGGATCATCTCAAAGCTCTGTGAGCAATTTGGTACTTTAGAGAGCTGCAGAAAGGAAGCCATGGTGTCTGCAAAGAATTGCTACTTTGCTTTCTCTTTTCTACATATGGGAAATGCCTGTGTGGAGAAAGGAGGTAGAAGGGAATTGAATGACAGACAGGGTCACTTTTTAATCACAAGCAACAGTTTGTGCCAGGGGCCCTCCAATCACAGTGATTTGTGGGAGGGATATTTGAAATGTATATAAGCCCTTGCTCCAGTTTGTCCAGTATGCTTTGTTAGTTCTGGCTCAGATGAGCAGGAATACTAAAGAGCTTTGTAGGAGTGACAGAGGAGTTCTTTGTGGCTTGTATATTTAATCCCTCCTGATTCCTTGTTCTTCCAACTGATCCTTATTCTAAATTCCCACTCCTTTTATGCTATACTTTCCCCCCATTCCAAGCCATTCATTCACACCCCAGTCTTCTAGAAGTTAAATTGTATTTATTGTTACTGTTGTTTGTTAACATCATTTGTCGTTTTAGAAATTAGTTGTATAGGCAATGTCATGTCTCTTCTCCCCACCCTACTATTTTGGCCCTAGTTTTTAGGTTAAGTTTTATTTGGAATCAAGTTCTGTGGCTATTCTTCCATTCTTTTAATAGTGTATGTGTCCGTATTTTATTACTATAGTAATACTTCACAGCTCTGTTTTTCTGGGCTCATCTACACCTTGAGCCCTTTTGAGAGGAGGGAGGGGTGATCATGAGGTTTCCCACTTCCATGATCATTGCTCATGGGGCACATGCGAGGGAAGTTTCCTGCAAGTAAAGAAGAGCCGTTGCGGGAGGATGTGTGCCCTGTGACAGTGGTTCCGAATGTGCATCAGCAGAAGTGCACGGGGCTAGACAGATGGGTACTGGCCACAGATTTTTTTTTTTTTTTAAAGAATTCTTCCGAGATGTGCACCAGCGCAAACACACAGCAACGCAGGGGTGGGTGGGTACTGTGTCGAAAATGCATTCCTGAACATCAGTACATTTTTGTTTTAAAAAATACACACGGTCGGCACCAAAACACGCTGATAACCAATCAAAATATGTGCCGAAAATGGCAGATGTCCACTCCTGCACATGTCCGAAACTGCCAGACATGCCCCTGACAGTGGGTTGGCTGTTTGCCAAGCTGGGAGCTCATGCTGAACAGCAACAGCTTCACAAAGGGAGGTCATGCCAGCTGCAGATGTTGGAATTGTAGCGTGAGAGCTGGAAAAGCCATGAAACATCCAATCACCAATATTTCTGAACAACTGAGGGGTCATCCATAGACTACAGTGGGATCAGCTGTGCGTCATGTGACCCGGTAGGGACAACCTCAATACTGGTGTGGATATGGCATCTGTGCTTTTCTCTATGTTGTGTGTGGGTTGTGTGGCGTGTGCATGCCATTTTACACACACAAACACAGTGCTGTGTGCGATCTAGTGTGAACACAGGTACTCATCTTACTCTTAGATGTAGTAATAAAGTTTACTTTATTTTTATATGAAAATATGAAACCACATCATGGCCCTTTGCAACCCATGTGATGCCCCTAGGGGTAGAGGTAGGACTGTTGCTGGCCAGTTGAGCTTCCTCTTGCCCAAAGATTAAATGCTCATTGTTTACAGGAGACAGAACATCAAATCTCTACTATTTACAGAAGTACTTTGGAGCAGTCACAGCAACTTTATCCAGACTCTGAGAGCAAAAAAAAATGTTTGGGAAAACATGTAGTGGAGCTATACATGCTAGCTTTTCCTACTCTCTTGCAAATGTGTGCAGCCCCAATTTGGATTGGGACCATGGTACTCTGAAAGGGAAATTTTAAAACCTTCCCCCCCTCATTTTCTCCTGAAATTCCATCTCCCCATATTTAAAAAAATAGAAGCTCCATTTGAGTCAATGGGGTGGAATTTTAAGGGGAAGAAAAGGTTAACCCCCTTCAACGTACCACAGTCCCAATCCAAATCAGGGCTGCATGGGCTTGCAGGAAAGCTAGCATACATAGCTCACAGTGTGTGTTTTTCTAATGTTTAGTTTGGCCCTTTGGATGCTGGTAGTGGGATGGATCCAGTCCAATCCCACTGCAAAGATGGAAGTGCCAGCAGGGAGCACCATGGAACTTACATGCCATTGTATGCTACCCAAGCATACAATGCAAATCCAAACCCCCAGCTCCCCAAATAAGGGAATTTTAGCCCATAGTCTTCTATGGGTCAAGGTAAGCAAATCTAGGAGGCAATGAGACTGGCAGAATCTAGCACTTGTGCAGGATCTATACTATTGCTTGAAAACAGTTTATAACAGTATCAACAACTGTTGGGGCTCAGGACACACTCCATATGCAGTTTCCAAACCATTTTCAAAGTGTCGTATCCTGCTTGGCCTTGATGGGTTTTCAGATGCCAGTGCTAATTCTCTGCCACAACATGGTTTTATTGGTTAAACCAGTAAACGTTGAGGGGGATGATATGATACCTAGCCTATATAATGCCTTGAAGCAAGTCCCATCAAAGCTTATACTTACCATCCAGCTAACAACAGATTGTCGTAAGTTCCGTATCCATCATTTGAAAAGTGACGATTAAAGTTTGTTGTTTTTCTGTCTGTCTAAATGGAGGCCCAACGAGGACGAATTGGTACACAACTAGCAGTGTTTGTTTTGGATCAACATGCAGCAGATTGTCCAGTGCTGTTCATTTGAAGCACATGGCTAAGCCAATACTAAATGTGCTTAAAATCTGGCTGTCATTTGCTACTCCTATTAACTCATAAAGGTTCAGCATTAAGCCTGAAGTTGGGGGTGGGGTGAGGAGAGACATTTTCTGTCCAATGAATATTAATTTGACTTGATATCCCTCCCTATGCAAGAATCAGTAACTTCAGACAGTTTGAAGAGAAACTGATCATGGTAAGACTTTGTCACCGTTCTAAACATGTTTTAAAAACTGGCTAGCAGTAAGCACTCACTGAGAAATGTACGTCTGAGATGGTGCCAGTGGTACTTAGCACAGCTGCCCATGGATGTGTGCCTAATTGAATGTTGTTTGTCTCAAGATTTTCCAGTGGACCATTTCAAGTGGCAGCCTGCAGCTGATGTGCCATATAACCCACATTAACATCTCACCTGCAAAATACATAATTACATACCAATCTGCTGATTAGATGCAGAATGTGAACAAATGCCAGTGGTTGCATTTCAAGAACTATCCATGCCTGTCCACAGAAGAAATACAGAGTACATTGTTATCCAGCGTGACACTCACATCCTGCTTTTCCAAATGAGATCCTTCTTAGTGAGAACAAGAGTAAAAGGAGGGGGGAGGATGAAATAATCCCTTAATGTTAGTTGTCTTTATTTGGTTATGATTGAACATATTGTATTATTCTAACAGTTATGCCATATGCCTGTTTTATATTTTTCTGCTTTCTTTTTCTGTGTACTCAGCTTGGTCTATCATGCATACAGACTAATGTCTATTTCTATTACCTATGCCATGCATATGTACATTGTTAAACACTGTTTTTGTATGGTGGGGACAACTCAGCTGGTATTTATGGATGGATAAATACTATTGTCTTCAAATGAACTTCTGCAGGCACAGGATTACTAACTTTACTTTTATTTTCAAGAGTTGATATACCACCCTTTTCCCTTTTAAAGCAGGGGTTCGGACCCTCAGGCTTCTCCTCACAGGGGAGATGCTAAAGCTATGAGGGAAGGTTACAACAGCTGGGACTGTTTAGCTTGCAAAAAAGGAGGCTAAGGAGAAACCTGATACATATGTATAAAATTCTGCATGGATTGGAGAATGTGGATAGGGAGACATTTCTCCCCCCTCCTGTAATACTAGAACCTTGGGTCATCCTATGAAGCTGATTGGTGGGAGATTCAGGACAAATGAAAGGAAGTACTTCTTCCACAGTGTATAGTTAAACTATGGAATTCACTGCCACTAGATGTGGTGATGACCACCAATTTGGACTGCTTTAAAGGGGGATTAAATAAAGAGAAGGCTACCAATGGCTACTAGTCCTGATGGCTATGTGTTACCTCCAGTAGCAGAGGCAATAAGTCTGTATACACTAGTTGCTGTGGAACATAGGTGGTAGGATGCTGTTGCACCTGTGTCCTGCTTGTGGGTTCCTGGTTGACAGCTGGTTGGCCACTGTGTGAACACAGTGCTGTACTAGATGGAGCCTTGGTCTGATCCAGCATGGCTCTTCTTATGTTCTTATCCCTTTTTGCCTTTTGACCCACCTACTTTGCCTTTGGCCCCGTCCACCACAGGAATGCAGCTCAAAATGGAATTTGGCTCTTAAGTGAAAGAGGTTCTCCAACCCTGCTTTAACATGTTTGTGTTTCATTAAAGCCTTTCAGTTATGTTAACATTTTTAAAAAATCTTTCCACTGTCCGTATAAGCAAAATTATATTATCACTGATTATGCTGGTGTATTTAAAATGTACACAATCCTTCCCCCATGGAGCTTAGGAGGGTATACAATACATTCAAATAATAATTCATTGTATATGGGTAACAGACTTGGGACATCTCATTTCTTGTTAAAGCTGAGGACTATGACCATGTTATAATTGCGATGTGGAGGGTGGAAATAAAGAGACAAGACACGTGAATGGAATTAAATATGGGCCACATTTATTAATAGATCTGCAAAAGGGGTGAAGGCCTAATCAGGCATTTTTTCTTTGGCCTATCCTCAAGCCAATGTTAGGATCGGGCAAACTATTCACTGGCCGCGAAGTGGCGCCTGTCCTTTTGCCACCCCGCTGTCTTGCCCCTTTAGGGGTAGGGAGGCCTTCTGGTGTCACCTCTCCTGTGCCGCAAGGCTCCAAGTAGGTGAGGAGGGTTGGCCTCAAAGATAACCCTTATCCCAACACCTGGTGCCACAAGATTCCCAGGTGTGGGCCTCAGGCATTACCCATCACCATAATGGTGCCTGTGAATGCACACTAATACCTGAAAACCCACTCTAGATGCCTGCACCTACCGCCAAAATTAATGTGACCAATTATTTGCTGAATCGACCTAATTAATACACTCTATCTGCCGTACAGTGTGAAGTAGGCAAAAAAAATCTTAGCCAAAGTAGGCTGAAAAGCAAAAAAATCCTGCTTGGCCTCCTAATGACAACTGATAAATCCACACTGCAGACAGAGAGGGGAGGGAGGGAGCAGCGCAATGAAAGAAGGTGTGGGGAGGGACTGGCCTAGGCCCTTTATAGCCACCCAGTCCCTGCCCCACCCTGTGTCACCATACGAAGGCCGCCAATGGCAAGCCTCCACATCTCGTCCCCTCCACCCCAATCACAATTTGCCTCCCCCGCCCAAGCTGGCTGGACGTGAGGATATGCATTTGTGTATACTAAGTGTGCATCAGTTAGGTGAGTGGAATGGTGCTGGATACAGCTAGGGACATAGATGCAAACAGCAAGTATGGTTATAAAAAACAGTGGTCTTAAGGTCATTAGGCAACAAGAATATCTGGAGTTTCATCGGAAGCATAATTATTTAAATTCAATATTTTATTAATGGCTAAATATATTAATATCATTAAAAATAGCTGACGGGATATGGTATGTGTGAGGGTTCATGCAATCTTTCACTTTATGAATATCTTAAGGGTAATATGAAGAGTAATGCTCTTCAGAATTATATATATATATACATATATTAGGGATGTGCACTGACCCCCCGGATCGGATCGGATAGCGGATCGGAATCGGACCTGGGGGGTCGGATCGGATCGGATCGGATCGTGTGTCGGATCGGATCGGATCCGATTCCGATCCGCGGATCGGATTTTCCGATCCGGATCGGACGCCATTTTGAATGCTTTTTCCTATAGCAAATTATTGTTTTATAAAAACGCCTATAACTTTTTCATTTTTAAAGACAGAAGGATGAAACTTGGGCACATTGTACACTGGTTAGGGATAGGTATCTGTGAGAAATTTCAGAAAGATTGGTGCATGCAGTTTGTGGCAATTAATTTTTTAATAAATAACATGGAATGCCTATAACTCGGTCATTTTTAAAGTTACACACATGAAACTTTGCCACATTGTAGGTGGTACCTTGGGACCCACGTGTGTGAAATCCCAGAACCGTGGGTGCTTGCCTGGTGTGGCAATGAATTTTTGAAAAATGGGTAGTAGTGGGGTAAATGCAGTTATGCCTCCCATGTTTTTATTTTTAAAGATACAAACAGGACACTTTGGCACATTACAGGGAACACTTCCCTTGATATGTGTGTAAAATTTCAGACAGCTAGCTCCAGGCATGTGTTGGCAATGAATTGTTGAAAATTGGGTAGCAGTGGGGTAAAATACAGTTTTGCCTCCCATTTTTTTATTTTCAAAGATACAAACGGGAAACTTTGGCACATTGCAGGGAACACTGCACTTCAAATGTGTGTGAAATTTCCGGAAGCTAGGTGCAACATTTTAGTGGGAAACGAACGTTTATTCATGGCATTTCACATGGGATTTATGGGTTGGTTTTAAGAGCTACAAAGCTCTAACTCGCTCACATGGCACAGGACCTATGCCCGCTCAAACGCTGAAAATTTCACAAACTTTGGTGCAATGCTTTAGTGGGAAAACAAAGGTTTATTCATGGCATTTCACATGGGATTTATGGGTTGGTTTTAAGAGCTACAAAGCTCTAACTCGCTCACATGGCACAGGACCTATGCCCGCTCAAACGCTGAAAATTTCACAAACTTTGGTGCAATGCTTTAGTGGGAAAACAAAGGTTTATTCATGGCATTTCACATGGGATTTATGGGTTGGTTTTAAGAGCTACAAAGCTCTAACTCGCTCACATGGCACAGGACCTATGCCCGCTCAAACGCTGAAAATTTCACAAACTTTGGTGCAATGCTTTAGTGGGAAAACAAAGGTTTATTCATGGCATTTCACATGGGATTTATGGGTTGGTTTTAAGAGCTACAAAGCTCTAACTCGCTCACATGGCACAGGACCTATGCCCGCTCAAACGCTGAAAATTTCACAAACTTTGGTGCAATGCTTTAGTGGGAAAACAAAGGTTTATTCATGGCATTTCACATGGGATTTATGGGTTGGTTTTAAGAGCTACAAAGCTCTAACTCGCTCACATGGCACAGGACCTATGCCCGCTCAAACGCTGAAAATTTCACAAACTTTGGTGCAATGCTTTAGTGGGAAAACAAAAGTTAAACTTTATTATTTTAAACCTTCAGGAAGGGGACATTGCCTGCCTGGTGTGGATTGGTAATGAGGGAAGAAAGTTTCACTTATTCATTTGTAAAATGTAAAGTGATTGTAAATTGCTTTAGGGACCCATACATTTACATGACAAGACAGGTGTTGGTTGCAGGAATGCTACCAAATGCACTAGTAGCTAATCCCAGGTAATAGCTATTCAGATCCTAGCTAATAGCTATTATTCAGATCCTAGCCTGGGAAGGGATCTTGCAGGATAAGTGATTGTTCTTTTCTTGTGTAGTATGTAATTCTAAACCAGAAGGCTGCTTTGATGTAGAGCCAATCCACATGGTCTCTTGCAGCACCTAGTATTATTTATTTCTCCTTCCACAGCAGAATCTGGAAGGCGGGCAGGCAGGCTGGCATTTAATGGGCAAAGTCCAACAGCGGCGTTGGGGACTGGGTGACATTCTCCTTGAGGGCGAATGCCAAGTCCCATGGCTTGTACGAGGAGGGCGGCTTGCTCTCTTTGCAGGAAGGATCTGGAAGGCGGCAGGCGGCATCAGCAGCGGGCGGGCAGGCTGGCATTTAATGGGCAAAGTCCAACAGCGGCGTTGGGGACTGGGTGACATTCTCCTTGAGGGCGAATGCCAAGTCCCATGGCTTGTGCGAGGAGGGCGGCTTGCTCTCTTTGCAGGAAGGATCTGGAAGGCGGCAGGCGGCATCAGCAGCGGGCGGGCAGGCTGGCATCCAGGGCAAAGTCCAACAGCGGCGTTGGGGACTGGGTGACATTCTCCTTGAGGGCGAATGCCAAGTCCCATGGCTTGTGCGAGGAGGGCGGCTTGCTCTCTTTGCAGGAAGGATCTGGAAGGCGGCAGGCGGCATCAGCAGCGGGCGGGCAGGCTGGCATGTAATGGGCAAAGTCTCTCCTTTCCCGGGCACTGTGGCAGTGAGAGTTCCATAGGCTGCAAAAGAAGAAGGGGGGGAAAAAAGAATGAATATTAGTTGACCACTTCAACACAACTAGCTCCCTTCCACCCAGGATTGCCCTTCCTGAGTGCCCACGCCCCAGCAGGCACACGGGGCTGCCTGCTCACTCGGAAGTTAGCAGGCAGACAGCCAACCTTCAGTTAGGTGGAAGGTGCCCCCCCCATTCACAGAACACTTACCGTAGTCCTCCTGAGGGCGTTGTTGATAAGATGCCACTTCCAGGCGGGCAGTGACGGGCAGGTGGGCAGTCTGCATTACCGTCTCTCCTGGGCACTGTGGCAAAGAGTTCCATAGGCTGCAAAAGAAAAAGGGGGGGGGAAGAGTATGAGAAAAATGATACTTTTCCACCACTGGCTCCCTCCCACCCAAGACTGGCATGTGCCCGGTCCTGAGTGCCCACGCCCCAGCAGGCACACGGGGCTGCCTGCTTGCTTACTCGTGGGTAAGCTCTCTGACAGGCTCTTACCAGAGTCGTGCGGGCGACGTGAATCGATGGGCCACCTCCATGCGGCCGTGGCTGGGGCAGATGGGCAGTCTGAATTCACGGGTGCGCTTTGCGCAGTGGCGAAGAGTTCCATAGGCTGCAAAAGAAGGAGGGGGGGGAAAAGAATGAATATTAGTTGACCACTTTAACACAACCAGCTCCCTTCCACCCAGGATTGCCCTTCCTGAGTGCCCACGCCAAAGCAGGCACACGGGGCTGCCTGCTCACTCGGAAGTTAGCAGGCAGACAGCCACCCTTTAGTTAGGTGGAAGGTGCCCCCCCATTCACAGAACACTTACCGTAGTCCTCCTGAGGGCGTTGTTGATAAGATGCCACTTCCAGGCGGGCAGTGACGGGCAGGTGGGCGGTCTGCATTACCGTCTCTCCTGGGCACTGTGGCAAAGAGTTCCATAGGCTGCAAAAGAAGAAGGGGGGGAAGAATATGAGAAAAATGATACTTTTCCACCACTGGCTCCCTCCCACCCAAGACTGGCATGTGCCCGGTCCTGAGTGCCCACGCCCCAGCAGGCACACGGGGCTGCCTGCTTGCTTACTCGTGGGTAAGCTGTCTGACAGGCTCTTACCAGAGTCGTGCGGGCGACGTGAATCGATGGCCACCTCCATGCGGCCGTGGCTGGGGCAGATGGGCAGTCTGGATTCACGGGTGCGCTTTGCGCAGTGGCGAAGAGTTCCATAGGCTGCAAAAGAAGGAGGGGGGGGAAAGAATGAATATTAGTTGACCACTTTAACACAACCAGCTCCCTTCCACCCAGGATTGCCCTTCCTGAGTGCCCACGCCCCAGCAGGCACACGGGGCTGCCTGCTCACTCGGAAGTTAGCAGGCAGACAGCCAACCTTCAGTTAGGTGGAAGGTGCCCCCCCCATTCACAGAACACTTACCATAGTCCTGAGGGCGTTGAGGACTCGGTGAGATTCTCCTGGAGGACCCCTAGTCCCATGGCTTGTGCAAGGAAGGCGGCTGGCCCGCCTCGCAGGAACGATCTGGAAGGCGGCAGGTGGCATCAGCAGCGGGCGGGCAGGCTGGCATGTAATGGGCAAAGTCTCTCCTTTCCCGGGCACTGTGGCAGTGAGAGTGCCATAGGCTGCAAAAGAAGGAGGGGGGGGAAAAGAATGAATATTAGTTGACCACTTTAACACAACCAGCTCCCTTCCACCCAGGATTGCCCTTCCTGAGTGCCCACGCCAAAGCAGGGACACGGGGCTGCCTGCTCACTCGGAAGTTAGCAGGCAGACAGCCACCCTTCAGTTAGGTGGAAGGTGCCCCCCCATTCACAGAACACTTACCGTAGTCCTCCTGAGGGCGTTGTTGATAAGATGCCACTTCCAGGCGGGCAGTGACGGGCAGGTGGGCAGTCTGCATTACCGTCTCTCCTGGGCACTGTGGCAAAGAGTTCCATAGGCTGCAAAAGAAGGAGGGGGGGGAAAAGAATGAATATTAGTTGACCACTTTAACACAACCAGCTCCTTTCCACCCAGGATTGCCCTTCCTGAGTGCCCACGCCCCAGCAGGCACACGGGGCTGCCTGCTCACTCGGAAGTTAGCAGGCAGACAGCCAACCTTCAGTTAGGTGGAAGGTGCCCCCCCCCATTCACAGAACACTTACCATAGTCCTGAGGGCGTTGAGGACTCGGTGAGATTCTCCTGGAGGACCCCTAGTCCCATGGCTTGTGCAAGGAAGGCGGCTGGCCCGCCTCGCAGGAACGATCTGGAAGGCGGCAGGTGGCATCAGCAGCGGGCGGGCAGGCTGGCATGTAATGGGCAAAGTCTCTCCTTTCCCGGGCACTGTGGCAGTGAGAGTGCCATAGGCTGCAAAAGAAGGAGGGGGGGAAAAGAATGAATATTAGTTGACCACTTTAACACAACCAGCTCCCTTCCACCCAGGATTGCCCTTCCTGAGTGCCCACGCCCCAGCAGGCACACGGGGCTGCCTGCTCACTCGGAAGTTAGCAGGCAGACAGCCAACCTTCAGTTAGGTGGAAGGTGCCCGCCCCCATTCACAGAACACTTACCATAGTCCTGAGGGCGTTGAGGACTCGGTGAGATTCTCCTGGAGGACCCCTAGTCCCATGGCTTGTGCAAGGAAGGCGGCTGGCCCGCCTCGCAGGAACGATCTGGAAGGCGGCAGGTGGCATCAGCAGCGGGCGGGCAGGCTGGCATGTAATGGGCAAAGTCTCTCCTTTCCCGGGCACTGTGGCAGTGAGAGTGCCATAGGCTGCAAAAGAAGGAGGGGGGGGGGAAAAGAATGAATATTAGTTGACCACTTTAACACAACCAGCTCCCTTCCACCCAGGATTGCCCTTCCTGAGTGCCCACGCCAAAGCAGGCACACGGGGCTGCCTGCTCACTCGGAAGTTAGCAGGCAGACAGCCACCCTTCAGTTAGGTGGAAGGTGCCCCCCCATTCACAGAACACTTACCGTAGTCCTCCTGAGGGCGTTGTTGATAAGATGCCACTTCCAGGCGGGCAGTGACGGGCAGGTGGGCAGTCTGCATTACCGTCTCTCCTGGGCACTGTGGCAAAGAGTTCCATAGGCTGCAAAAGAAGAAGGGGGGGAAGAATATGAGAAAAATGATACTTTTCCACCACTGGCTCCCTCCCACCCAAGACTGGCATGTGCCCGGTCCTGAGTGCCCACGCCCCAGCAGGCACACGGGGCTGCCTGCTTGCTTACTCGTGGGTAAGCTCTCTGACAGGCTCTTACCAGAGTCATGCGGGCGACGTGAATCGATGGGCCACCTCCATGCGGCCGTGGCTGGGGCAGATGGGCAGTCTGGATTCACGGGTGCGCTTTGCGCAGTGGCGAAGAGTTCCATAGGCTGCAAAAGAAGGAGGGGGGGGAAAGAATGAATATTAGTTGACCACTTTAACACAACCAGCTCCCTTCCACCCAGGATTGCCCTTCCTGAGTGCCTACGCCCCAGCAGGCACACGGGGCTGCCTGCTCACTCGGAAGTTAGCAGGCAGACAGCCAACCTTCAGTTAGGTGGAAGGTGCCCCCCCCCATTCACAGAACACTTACCATAGTCCTGAGGGCGTTGAGGACTCGGTGAGATTCTCCTGGAGGACCCCTAGTCCCATGGCTTGTGCAAGGAAGGCGGCTGGCCCGCCTCGCAGGAATGATCTGGAAGGCGGCAGGTGGCATCAGCAGCGGGCGGGCAGGCTGGCATGTAATGGGCAAAGTCTCTCCTTTCCCGGGCACTGTGGCAGTGAGAGTGCCATAGGCTGCAAAAGAAGAGGAGGGGGATAATGAATATTAGGGGTGTGCATCGGATCGGATCCGATCCACGATCCGAATCCGATCCGCCCCAAAAATCGGAAAATCCGATCCGATCCGATCCGATCCGACACACCATCCGATCCGATCCGATCCGATCCGGCGAGGTCCGATCCGGATCGGATCGGATCGGCGGATCGGACGCCATTTTAAATGCGTTTTTCCCATAGCAAAGTATTGTTGTTTTACAAAAACGCCTATAACTTTTTCATTTTTAAAGACAGAATGATGAAACTTGGGCACGTTGTACACTGGTTAGGGATAGGTATCTGTGAGAAATTTCAGAAAGATTGGTGCATGCAGTTTGTGGCAATTAATTTTTTAATAAATAACATGGAATGGCTATAACTCGGTCATTTTTAAAGTTACACACATGAAACTTTGCCACATTGTAGGTGGTACCTTGGGACCCACGTGTGTGAAATCCCAGAACCGTGGGTGCTTGCCTGGTGTGGCAATGAATTTTTGAAAAATGGGTAGTAGTGGGGTAAATGCAGTTATGCCTCCCATGTTTTTATTTTTAAAGATACAAACAGGACACTTCGGCACATTACAGGGAACACTTCCCTTGATATGTGTGTAAAATTTCAGACAGCTAGCTCCAGGCATGTGTTGGCAATGAATTGTTGAAAATTGGGTAGCAGTGGGGTAAAATACAGTTTTGCCTCCCATTTTTTTATTTTCAAAGATACAAACGGGAAACTTTGGCACATTGCAGGGAACACTGCACTTCAAATGTGTGTGAAATTTCCGGAAGCTAGGTGCAACATTTTAGTGGGAAACGAACGTTTATTCATGGCATTTCACATGGGATTTATGGGTTGGTTTTAAGAGCTACAAAGCTCTAACTCGCTCACATGGCACAGGACCTATGCCCGCTCAAACGCTGAAAATTTCACAAACTTTGGTGCAATGCTTTAGTGGGAAAACAAAGGTTTATTCATGGCATTTCACATGGGATTTATGGGTTGGTTTTAAGAGCTACAAAGCTCTAACTCGCTCACATGGCACAGGACCTATGCCCGCTCAAACGCTGAAAATTTCACAAACTTTGGTGCAATGCTTTAGTGGGAAAACAAAGGTTAAACTTTATTATTTTAAACCTTCAGGAAAGGGAGGGGGAGGCTGTGTTTGTGTGTGTGTGTTTGACAGCTTGATCCACCAATTGTGCTTTAGAATACATGACTGAATCACCCAATCCTGTGAAGACTTTCTTCAGCCTCCAATCGCAATGCTGGAGGAGGGCACCAGTATATATTCTCTCAGCCCTGCCCTTCTGGCTCTTTGTGGGTTGAACGTGGAGGAGATTAGGGAGTGTTTTGGAGCTGTGTTGGAGAGACTGTATTATTGATTGTATTTGGAGGTGGTTTTGAGGAGTTTTTCTGATCTTTTACTTCAGCTTTTCTTGTTCTCTCTCTTGGCTTTCCTTTCTCTCTTGCCTTTCCTTTCTTAGATAGCACGTTTGTTTGTCTGTGAGTTCAGTTTGTCTTTGCAGTGAGTGTGTTTGTTCTACTTTCGCTTTCTGAAAAAAACCCAAAAAAATAATAAAAAAATATTTCTATCCTCTCTCTCTCTCTCTCTCTTTCTCTCTCTCTGTGTGTGTGTGTGTGTGTGCGCTTGTGAGTGAGTGTGTGTTGCTGGGCTGTGTAGCCTGCTGCTACAAACACAAAAAAAGTCAGCAAAGCACACACTTACACAAAAATAAATAATAATAAAAATAAAATGAAGCGTGGCACTCAAAGGGGGGGTGCTCCCAAGGCAGCATTTGGGAGAGGCCGCTCTGGGCATGGCGCTGCTGCTGCTGCTGCTGGGACCAGCAGCAGGCAGCCTACTTCCACACCCCCAGTTAAACTGAGGCGTTCTCCACTGGGGCAGCAGAAGCAGGCAGAGGCAACTCAAAGTAGTGCCTGCAGGGCACTCTTTCAGCAACATGAGGCAGGTGCTGGGAGCAGCAGTGGGCATGAAGAAGGAGCACTATATCCAGCTCCTTCTTTGGTGGGTGAGCCTGTGAACCCGCTGACTGATCTTTTCCCAGATCTTGTGGAAGTCAGCGAGGTTCAGAGTGAGAAGGAGGACTCTGATGTGGGGCAAGAGGAAGAGCAGGCAGCACCAGAGACTTACTCTCCACAATCCGTCCTCTCTTCCACTCATTCCCTTGCTCCTGAGGTGACACCACAGAGCGAAGGCGCCGGCAGGCCGTCTGTGTCACCCCAGAAGCGACAGGCAAGCAAGGTGTGGGACCACTTTGAGGTGGCAGTGGATTCCCGCTTTGCTGTCTGTCGCCACTGCAAGATGTCAGTGAGCAGGGGAAAAATGCCAGGCCACTTCACCACCACGAACCTCACCCGCCACATGCAGAGGCACCACCAGTCTGTTTTGCTTGGGACCGAGGCGGGCACCTCGCAGCAGACTGGTGCTAGCGGCAAGGGCAAGCAGAAGGCTCCTGCAACTTCTGCCAGCTCTCAACCTCCCATCCCCAAGAGGCTTCGCCAGGCCACCATGGAAGAGATGGGGTGGGGGAAGTATGGAGCCACAAGGTGGCGTTTTCCAGCGCCCAACCAGATCACCAATTGCATCGGTGAGATGGTGGCGTTGGATGACCAGCCATTCAGCCTCGTCGAGAACGCAGGCTTCAAGAGGCTGATGGCTCTTGTGGTTCCATACTACAAGCCGCCGTGTCGCACCACCCTGAGCAGGCGTGTGGTGCCCTCCCTGTACCAGGCATGCAGGGAGTTAGTTCTGGGTCGTCTGTGCCAGGCAGAGGCACAGAAGGTGCACTTCACTTCGGACATCTGGTCCAGCGAAGGGGGAGTGCACGCTTACCTGTCCCTGACGGCTCACTGGTGGGGAGCCTCAGGGCAGGAAGCACCCAGGACTTCTGGGACTGGGAAGGAGGGCTGCCGCTGGGCCCTCCTTCATACCGCAGTCATGGACCAGTCCCACACGGCGGAGGAGATTACGGAGGCCATGAACCGCATGGTGGCAGGGTGGCTGGGCGGGCACCAGCACACCCGCGGTTACATGGTCACGGACGGGGGAGCCAATATGCTGAAGGCGGTGCGCGATGGCAGATTTGAGGGCATCCGCTGCATCGCGCACGTCTTCAACCTGGTCGTCAGGGATGGCCTTGGAGGCAGCAAGGCCCCTCTCCCTCCCCAAATCCGTAATCTCCTAGAGAGCTGCAGGAAGGTGGCTGGGCATTTCCACCACAGCGTGAAGGGCAGTCGGTTGCTGCGGGAGAAGCAGCAGGAGCTGGGACTTCCGCAGCACCGGCTAGTGCAGGACGTGGCAACACGTTGGAACTCCACCTACCACATGCTCGAGCGTATGGTGGAGCAACAGCGTGTTGTCCACGAGATGTTCAGGGTCGGGGACATTGGCATCCAGGCCCCACTGTCCAGGCAGCAGTGGGAGGCCATGTCCCAGCTTCTGGTGGTCCTCAAGCCGTTCCTTGAGGCCACCGAGACCCTGAGCAGCAGCACTGCCCTTCTCAGCCAGGTGCTCCCCGTGGCCAGGCATCTCCAGAATCAGATGGGCGAGTTTCTGGAGGCCGGGGATGCCGTCACCGGCAGGCGCTTCCTGCCAGAGGTGCGGGAAGTGGTGACGAGGCTGAGGGAAAGCCTATCCCGCCGGGTCCAGCCTCTCTACAACGAGAGGCAGTACATGTTGGCCACCATGTGCGACCCGCGCATCAAGGATGGGTTATGTGGGCAGACTTCCCGGGCAGGTTGGGTGGAAATGCTGGTGACGGACGTTCGGGCGGCCCGGGATGCCAGGATTGGGCAGGCAGAGGAGGAGCCCACCGAAGCCCAGGCGCTAAGTCCGCTGAGCACCACCAGCAGCGGCGGCACCAGCACCACCACACCCAGCAGGGGGACAGGCCAGGGGTTTTGGGACAAGGCTTTGCAGGCTGCGGTTGGGCATAGAGGCACTCAACCCAGCCGCCGCCAGGATGACGCTGCAGCAGCAGTGCAGCGTTACCTGGCGGAGCAGATGGAGGACGGCTCCATCGAACCCCTGGCCTACTGGTCATCTCGGCGCCAGATGTGGCCTGATCTGGCGCGGGTGGCCATGGACAGAATCAGCTGCCCACCGTCCAGCGTTCCAAGCGAGCGGGTGTTTTCCATGGCGGGCGACGTGGTCACACCCCACCGCTCTCGCTTGGACGCTGAGATTGTGGAGCAGCTGGTCTTCCTCAAGGTCAATCTGCCCCTGCTGGGATACCCCACCCTCATGCCCGCGGGGGAGTAATTGGCAGGCACCCCCCATCCATCCCACACCTTTGGGCAGGCACCAGCAGGCCCTTGATTTTTTAATTCTTATTTTCGGTTAATTAATTTTCTTTACTTTAATTTACTGGCTGTGTTGTTTACAGCTCAGTAACTCAACTCTGAACGATGGATCCCGAAGGGATCTAGTTTCTTCTCCTAGCCTCTTACATTGAGGGGATGCACAAGCATCTCACACATTCTATGTTGTTTGACTTGAACCAATGTGCTTGCACGTGTGCCTCTGAAATTGGACTCCGATGGCTCCCTCCAGGCCTTCTGTAAGGTCCCACACTTCCATGGGCGTTTCTTCTTGTAAGACCACGTCAGAGGCTCATGAGAACTTTGGATAAGAAGAAGGCTTAATTTTATCGCCAAGGAACGCATGCACCTCTCTGACTATGAACGAAGGACGCGATAGGATTCCTCTTCCAGGCTCCTACATTGAGTGGATGACAAGCAGCATCCCACACTGTTTCTGACTGTGTCTTATGGACTTATGTGGCAGCCTTGCAGGGCTGTCACTGTGTGTTGTGTTTATTTTGGCTATATGATTTAAAAAACTGCCTGCCCGCCTGCCCACCTGCTAGGTTGCCGCCATTGTGAAGTAGCCGGAATGCGTGGGCTGGTCTCACGGTTCTATTGCTTACTTGTGCAATGCGCAAGCGCCTGGCATCATGCCCGCCTCTGCCTCTGCCTCTGCCTGCCTGCCTGCCTGCCCGCCTGCCCACCTGCTAGGTTGCCGCCATTGTGAAGTAGCCGGAATGCGTGGGCTGGTCTCACGGTTCTATTGCTTACTTGTGCAATGCGCAAGCGCCTGGCATCATGCCCGCCTCTGCCTCTGCCTCTGCCTGCCTGCCTGCCTGCCTGCCCGCCTGCTAGGTTGCCGCCATTGTGAAGTAGCCGGAATGTGTGGGCTGGTCTCACGGTTCTATTGCTTACTTGTGCAATGCGCAAGCGCCTGGCATCATGCCCGCCTCTGCCTCTGCCCCTGCCTGCCTGCCTGCCTGCCCGCCTGCTAGGTTGCCGCCATTGTGAAGTAGCCGGAATGCGTGGGCTGGTCTCACGGTTCTATTGCTTACTTGTGCAATGCGCAAGCGCCTGGCATCATGCCCGCCTCTGCCTCTGCCCCTGCCTGCCTGCCTGCCTGCCCGCCTGCTAGGTTGCCGCCATTGTGAAGTAGCCGGAATGCGTGGGCTGGTCTCACGGTTCTATTGCTTACTTGTGCAATGCGCAAGCGCCTGGCATCATGCCCGCCTCTGCCTCTGCCTCTGCCTGCCTGCCTGCCTGCCCGCCTGCTAGGTTGCCGCCATTGTGAAGTAGCCGGAATGCGTGGGCTGGTCTCACGGTTCTATTGCTTACTTGTGCAATGCGCAAGCGCCTGGCATCATGCCCGCCTCTGCCTCTGCCCCTGCCTGCCTGCCTGCCTGCCCGCCTGCTAGGTTGCCGCCATTGTGAAGTAGCCGGAATGCGTGGGCTGGTCTCACGGTTCTATTGCTTACTTGTGCAATGTGCAAGCGCCTGGCATCATGCCCGCCTCTGCCTCTGCCCCTGCCTGCCTGCCTGCCTGCCCACCTGCTAGGTTGCCGCCATTGTGAAGTAGCCGGAATGCATGGGCTGGTCTCACGGTTCTATTGCTTACTTGTGCAATGCGCAAGCGCCTGGCATCATGCCCGCCTCTGCCTCTGCCTCTGCCTGCCTGCCTGCCTGCCCGCCTGCTAGGTTGCCGCCATTGTGAAGTAGCCGGAATGCGTGGGCTGGTCTCACGGTTCTATTGCTTACTTGTGCAATGTGCAAGCGCCTGGCATCATGCCCGCCTCTGCCTCTGCCCCTGCCTGCCTGCCCGCCTGCCCACCTGCTAGGTTGCCGCCATTGTGAAGTAGCCGGAATGCGTGGGCTGGTCTCACGGTTCTATTGCTTACTTGTGCAATGCGCAAGCGCCTGGCATCATGCCCGCCTCTGCCTCTGCCTCTGCCTGCCTGCCTGCCTGCCCGCCTGCTAGGTTGCCGCCATTGTGAAGTAGCCGGAATGCGTGGGCTGGTCTCACGGTTCTATTGCTTACTTGTGCAATGCGCAAGCGCCTGGCATCATGCCCGCCTCTGCCTCTGCCTCTGCCTGCCTGCCTGCCTGCCCGCCTGCTAGGTTGCCGCCATTGTGAAGTAGCCGGAATGCGTGGGCTGGTCTCACGGTTCTATTGCTTACTTGTGCAATGTGCAAGCGCCTGGCATCATGCCCGCCTCTGCCTCTGCCCCTGCCTGCCTGCCTGCCTGCCCACCTGCTAGGTTGCCGCCATTGTGAAGTAGCCGGAATGCGTGGGCTGGTCTCACGGTTCTATTGCTTACTTGTGCAATGCGCAAGCGCCTGGCATCATGCCCGCCTCTGCCTCTGCCTCTGCCCGCCTGCCTGCCTGGAGGTGCCCATGCAGCTGTGACTTTGCCTCTGCCAGTGAGACTTTGCCTCTGCCACTGGGACTTTGCCTCTGCCACTGGGACTTTGCCTGGAGGGGCCCATGCAGCTGTGACTTTGCCTCTGCCAGTGGGACTTTGCCTCTGCCACTGGGACTTTGCCTCTGCCACTGGGACTTTGCCTGGAGGGAGCTGTGCCAAACTGTGACTTTGCCTGGAGGAGCCTGTGCCAATGTGACTTTGCCTGGAGGAGCCTGTGCCACTGGGACTTTGCCTGGAGGGAGCTGTGCCAAACTGTGACTTTGCCTGGAGGAGCCTGTGCCACTGGGACTTTGCCTGGAGGGAGCTGTGCCAAACTGTGACTTTGCCTGGAGGAGCCTGTGCCACTGGGACTTTGCCTGGAGGGAGCTGTGCCAAACTGTGACTTTGCCTGGAGGGAGCTGTGCCAAACTGTGACTTTGCCTGGAGGAGCCTGTGCCAATGTGACTTTGCCTGGAGGAGCCTGTGCCACTGGGACTTTGCCTGGAGGGAGCTGTGCCAAACTGTGACTTTGCCTGGAGGAGCCTGTGCCACTGGGACTTTGCCTGGAGGGAGCTGTGCCAAACTGTGACTTTGCCTGGAGGAGCCTGTGCCACTGGGACTTTGCCTGGAGGGAGCTGTGCCAAACTGTGACTTTGCCTGGAGGAGCCTATGTGCCACTGTGACTTTGCCTGGAGGAGCCTATGCCAACGTGACTTTGCCTGGAGGAGCCTATGCCAACGTGACTTTGCCTGGAGGAGCCTATGCCACTGTGACTTTGCCTGGAGGAGCCTATGTGCCACTGTGACTTTGCCTGGAGGAGCCTATGTGCCACTGTGACTTTGCCTGGAGGAGCCTATGCCAATGTGACTTTGCCTGGAGGAGCCTATGTGCCACTGTGACTTTGCCTGGAGGAGCCTATGCCAACGTGACTTTGCCTGGAGGAGCCTATGCCACTGTGACTTTGCCTGGAGGAGCCTATGTGCCACTGTGACTTTGCCTGGAGGAGCCTATGCCAATGTGACTTTGCCTGGAGGAGCCTATGCCAATGTGACTTTGCCTGGAGGAGCCTATGCCAATGTGACTTTGCCTGGAGGAGCCTATGTGCCACTGGAGTCCTCCGATCCACAGCGGCCGCACGAATAAGGTAAGTGTGTGCAGTCAACGCAGGGACACCTGAGAGTGTCCAGAAGTGGGGCAGTCTGAGATCTTACTTCCGAGTAAGCAAGCAGGCAGCCCCGTGTGCCTACTGGGGCGTGGGCACTCAGGACCGGGCAGATGCCAGTCCTGGGTGAGAGGGAGCCAATGGTGGAAAAGTATGATTTATCTCATGTTAATTCTTTTCCCCCCCCCCTCCTTCTTTTGCAGCCTATGGAACTCTTCGCCACTGCGCAAAGCGCACCCGTGATTCCAGACTGCCCATCTGCCCCAGCCACGGCCACATGGAGGTGGCCCCTCGATTCACGTCACCCCTACGACTCAGGTAAGAGTGCAGGCAGAGTGGCCATATAGAAAAGAAGGCAGGGCCCCTGCACCTTTAACTGTTGTGATGAAGAGGGAATCTCAGCAGGAACTAATTCCATACAAATGACACTGGCAGAAATTCCCTTTTCTCTACAACTGCTGAAGTTAGGAACCCTGACCTGGATTTGATCTGGTCAGCCTAACGTAGGGTGCTATTAGGAGTGAATGAATAACCCAAGGACAAAAGAAATGGTGATTCTCTAATGATCCGGTAAGCTGTGTCCTGCCAGACACAAAAGGATAGCCAATCCCTCTAACAATGGGCTCAGAAGAGTGATTTAGAAAGGGAGGGGTGCAGCAGGAGAAAGAGGATTGCATCACAAACAAGAGAAGTGTGCCGGTGGGAGACTACTAGGACTTGCATGTATTAATTATTTAATACAAATCTTTATTTATTTTCCTTTCTTCTTTTGCAGTATAAAAGTATTCATGTAATATTCATTAGGGATGTGCACTGACCCCCCGGATCGGATCGGATAGCGGATCGGAATCGGACCTGGGGGGTCGGATCGGATCGGATCGGATCGTGTGTCGGATCGGATCGGATCCGATTCCGATCCGCGGATCGGATTTTCCGATCCGGATCGGACGCCATTTTGAATGCTTTTTCCTATAGCAAATAATTGTTTTATACAAACGCCTATAACGTTTTCATTTTTAAAGACAGAAGGATGAAACTTGGGCACATTGTACACTGGTTAGGGATAGGTATCTGTGAGAAATTTCAGAAAGATTGGTGCATGCAGTTTGTGGCAATTAATTTTTTAATAAATAACATGGAATGCCTATAACTCGGTCATTTTTAAAGTTACACACATGAAACTTTGCCACATTGTAGGTGGTACCTTGGGACCCACGTGTGTGAAATCCCAGAACCGTGGGTGCTTGCCTGGTGTGGCAATGAATTTTTGAAAAATGGGTAGTAGTGGGGTAAATGCAGTTATGCCTCCCATGTTTTTATTTTTAAAGATACAAACAGGACACTTCGGCACATTACAGGGAACACTTCCCTTGATATGTGTTTAAAATTTCAGACAGCTAGCTCCAGGCATGTGTTGGCAATGAATTGTTGAAAATTGGGTAGCAGTGGGGTAAAATACAGTTTTGCCTCCCATTTTTTTATTTTCAAAGATACAAACGGGAAACTTTGGCACATTGCAGGGAACACTGCACTTCAAATGTGTGTGAAATTTCCGGAAGCTAGGTGCAACATTTTAGTGGGAAACGAACGTTTATTCATGGCATTTCACATTGGATTTATGGGTTGGTTTTAAGAGCTACAAAGCTCTAACTCGCTCACATGGCACAGGACCTATGCCCGCTCAAACGCTGAACATTTCACAAACTTTGGTGCAATGCTTTAGTGGGAAAACAAAGGTTTATTCATGGCATTTCACATGGGATTTATGGGTTGGTTTTAAGAGCTACAAAGCTCTAACTCGCTCACATGGCACAGGACCTATGCCCGCTCAAACGCTGAAAATTTCACAAACTTTGGTGCAATGCTTTAGTGGGAAAACAAAGGTTTATTCATGGCATTTCACATGGGATTTATGGGTTGGTTTTAAGAGCTACAAAGCTCTAACTCGCTCACATGGCACAGGACCTATGCCCGCTCAAACGCTGAAAATTTCACAAACTTTGGTGCAATGCTTTAGTGGGAAAACAAAGGTTTATTCATGGCATTTCACATGGGATTTATGGGTTGGTTTTAAGAGCTACAAAGCTCTAACTCGCTCACATGGCACAGGACCTATGCCCGCTCAAACGCTGAAAATTTCACAAACTTTGGTGCAATGCTTTAGTGGGAAAACAAAGGTTTATTCATGGCATTTCACATGGGATTTATGGGTTGGTTTTAAGAGCTACAAAGCTCTAACTCGCTCACATGGCACAGGACCTATGCCCGCTCAAACGCTGAAAATTTCACAAACTTTGGTGCAATGCTTTAGTGGGAAAACAAAGGTTTATTCATGGCATTTCACATGGGATTTATGGGTTGGTTTTAAGAGCTACAAAGCTCTAACTCGCTCACATGGCACAGGACCTATGCCCGCTCAAACGCTGAAAATTTCACAAACTTTGGTGCAATGCTTTAGTGGGAAAACAAAGGTTAAACTTTATTATTTTAAACCTTCAGGAAGGGGACATTGCCTGCCTGGTGTGGATTGGTAATGAGGGAAGAAAGTTTCACTTATTCATTTGTAAAATGTAAAGTGATTGTAAATTGCTTTAGGGACCCATACATTTACATGACAAGACAGGTGTTGGTTGCAGGAATGCTACCAAATGCACTAGTAGCTAATCCCAGGTAATAGCTATTCAGATCCTAGCTAATAGCTATTATTCAGATCCTAGCCTGGGAAGGGATCTTGCAGGATAAGTGATTGTTCTTTTCTTGTGTAGTATGTAATTCTAAACCAGAAGGCTGCTTTGATGTAGAGCCAATCCACATGGTCTCTTGCAGCACCTAGTATTATTTATTTCTCCTTCCACAGCAGAATCTGGAAGGCGGGCAGGCAGGCTGGCATTTAATGGGCAAAGTCCAACAGCGGCGTTGGGGACTGGGTGACATTCTCCTTGAGGGCGAATGCCAAGTCCCATGGCTTGTGCGAGGAGGGCGGCTTGCTCTCTTTGCAGGAAGGATCTGGAAGGCAGCAGGCGGCATCAGCAGCGGGCGGGCAGGCTGGCATTTAATGGGCAAAGTCCAACAGCGGCGTTGGGGACTGGGTGACATTCTCCTTGAGGGCGAATGCCAAGTCCCATGGCTTGTGCGAGGAGGGCGGCTTGCTCTCTTTGCAGGAAGGATCTGGAAGGCGGCAGGCGGCATCAGCAGCGGGCGGGCAGGCTGGCATGTAATGGGCAAAGTCTCTCCTTTCCCGGGCACTGTGGCAGTGAGAGTTCCATAGGCTGCAAAAGAAGAAGGGGGGGAAAAAAGAATGAATATTAGTTGACCACTTCAACACAACTAGCTCCCTTCCACCCAGGATTGCCCTTCCTGAGTGCCCACGCCCCAGCAGGCACACGGGGCTGCCTGCTCACTCGGAAGTTAGCAGGCAGACAGCCAACCTTCAGTTAGGTGGAAGGTGCCCCCCCCCATTCACAGAACACTTACCGTAGTCCTCCTGAGGGCGTTGTTGATAAGATGCCACTTCCAGGCGGGCAGTAACGGGCAGGTGGGCAGTCTGCATTACCGTCTCTCCTGGGCACTGTGGCAAAGAGTTCCATAGGCTGCAAAAGAAGAAGGGGGGGGGAAGAATATGAGAAAAATGATACTTTTCCACCACTGGCTCCCTCCCACCCAAGACTGGCATGTGCCCGGTCCTGAGTGCCCACGCCCCAGCAGGCACACGGGGCTGCCTGCTTGCTTACTCGTGGGTAAGCTCTCTGACAGGCTCTTACCAGAGTCGTGCGGGCGACGTGAATCGATGGGCCACCTCCATGCGGCCATGGCTGGGGCAGATGGGCAGTCTGGATTCACGGGTGCGCTTTGCGCAGTGGCGAAGAGTTCCATAGGCTGCAAAAGAAGGAGGGGGGGGGGGAAAGAATGAATATTAGTTGACCACTTTAACACAACCAGCTCCCTTCCACCCAGGATTGCCCTTCCTGAGTGCCCACGCCAAAGCAGGCACACGGGGCTGCCTGCTCACTCGGAAGTTAGCAGGCAGACAGCCACCCTTTAGTTAGGTGGAAGGTGCCCCCCCATTCACAGAACACTTACCGTAGTCCTCCTGAGGGCGTTGTTGATAAGATGCCACTTCCAGGCGGGCAGTGACGGGCAGGTGGGCAGTCTGCATTACCGTCTCTCCTGGGCACTGTGGCAAAGAGTTCCATAGGCTGCAAAAGAAGAAGGGGGGGGAAGAATATGAGAAAAATGATACTTTTCCACCACTGGCTCCCTCCCACCCAAGACTGGCATGTGCCCGGTCCTGAGTGCCCACGCCCCAGCAGGCACACGGGGCTGCCTGCTTGCTTACTCGTGGGTAAGCTGTCTGACAGGCTCTTACCAGAGTCGTGCGGGCGACGTGAATCGATGGGCCACCTCCATGCGGCCGTGGCTGGGGCAGATGGGCAGTCTGGATTCACGGGTGCGCTTTGCGCAGTGGCGAAGAGTTCCATAGGCTGCAAAAGAAGGAGGGGGGGGGGAAAAGAATGAATATTAGTTGACCACTTTAACACAACCAGCTCCCTTCCACCCAGGATTGCCCTTCCTGAGTGCCCACGCCCCAGCAGGCACACGGGGCTGCCTGCTCACTCGGAAGTTAGCAGGCAGACAGCCAACCTTCAGTTAGGTGGAAGGTGCCCCCCCCCATTCACAGAACACTTACCATAGTCCTGAGGGCGTTGAGGACTCGGTGAGATTCTCCTGGAGGACCCCTAGTCCCATGGCTTGTGCAAGGAAGGCGGCTGGCCCGCCTCGCAGGAACGATCTGGAAGGCGGCAGGTGGCATCAGCAGCGGGCGGGCAGGCTGGCATGTAATGGGCAAAGTCTCTCCTTTCCCGGGCACTGTGGCAGTGAGAGTGCCATAGGCTGCAAAAGAAGGAGGGTGGGGAAAGAATGAATATTAGTTGACCACTTTAACACAACCAGCTCCCTTCCACCCAGGATTGCCCTTCCTGAGTGCCCACGCCAAAGCAGGCACACGGGGCTGCCTGCTCACTCGGAAGTTAGCAGGCAGACAGCCACCCTTCAGTTAGGTGGAAGGTGCCCCCCCATTCACAGAACACTTACCGTAGTCCTCCTGAGGGCGTTGTTGATAAGATGCCACTTCCAGGCGGGCAGTGACGGGCAGGTGGGCAGTCTGCATTACCGTCTCTCCTGGGCACTGTGGCAAAGAGTTCCATAGGCTGCAAAAGAAGGAGGGGGGGGGGGAAAAAGAATGAATATTAGTTGACCACTTTAACACAACCAGCTCCCTTCCACCCAGGATTGCCCTTCCTGAGTGCCCACGCCCCAGCAGGCACACGGGGCTGCCTGCTCACTCGGAAGTTAGCAGGCAGACAGCCAACCTTCAGTTAGGTGGAAGGTGCCCCCCCCCCATTCACAGAACACTTACCATAGTCCTGAGGGCGTTGAGGACTCGGTGAGATTCTCCTGGAGGACCCCTAGTCCCATGGCTTGTGCAAGGAAGGCGGCTGGCCCGCCTCGCAGGAACGATCTGGAAGGCGGCAGGTGGCATCAGCAGCGGGCGGGCAGGCTGGCATGTAATGGGCAAAGTCTCTCCTTTCCCGGGCACTGTGGCAGTGAGAGTGCCATAGGCTGCAAAAGAAGGAGGGGGGGGGAAAAGAATGAATATTAGTTGACCACTTTAACACAACCAGCTCCCTTCCACCCAGGATTGCCCTTCCTGAGTGCCCACGCCCCAGCAGGCACACGGGGCTGCCTGCTCACTCGGAAGTTAGCAGGCAGACAGCCAACCTTCAGTTAGGTGGAAGGTGCCCCCCCCCATTCACAGAACACTTACCATAGTCCTGAGGGCGTTGAGGACTCGGTGAGATTCTCCTGGAGGACCCCTAGTCCCATGGCTTGTGCAAGGAAGGCGGCTGGCCCGCCTCGCAGGAACGATCTGGAAGGCGGCAGGTGGCATCAGCAGCGGGCGGGCAGGCTGGCATGTAATGGGCAAAGTCTCTCCTTTCCCGGGCACTGTGGCAGTGAGAGTGCCATAGGCTGCAAAAGAAGGAGGGGGGGGGAAAAAGAATGAATATTAGTTGACCACTTTAACACAACCAGCTCCCTTCCACCCAGGATTGCCCTTCCTGAGTGCCCACGCCAAAGCAGGCACACGGGGCTGCCTGCTCACTCGGAAGTTAGCAGGCAGACAGCCACCCTTCAGTTAGGTGGAAGGTGCCCCCCCATTCACAGAACACTTACCGTAGTCCTCCTGAGGGCGTTGTTGATAAGATGCCACTTCCAGGCGGGCAGTGACGGGCAGGTGGGCAGTCTGCATTACCGTCTCTCCTGGGCACTGTGGCAAAGAGTTCCATAGGCTGCAAAAGAAGAACGGGGGGGGGGGGAAGAATATGAGAAAAATGATACTTTTCCACCACTGGCTCCCTCCCACCCAAGACTGGCATGTGCCCGGTCCTGAGTGCCCACGCCCCAGCAGGCACACGGGGCTGCCTGCTTGCTTACTCGTGGGTAAGCTCTCTGACAGGCTCTTACCAGAGTCGTGCGGGCGACGTGAATCGATGGGCCACCTCCATGCGGCCGTGGCTGGGGCAGATGGGCAGTCTGGATTCACGGGTGCGCTTTGCGCAGTGGCGAAGAGTTCCATAGGCTGCAAAAGAAGGAGGGGGGGGGAAAGAATGAATATTAGTTGACCACTTTAACACAACCAGCTCCCTTCCACCCAGGATTGCCCTTCCTGAGTGCCCACGCCCCAGCAGGCACACGGGGCTGCCTGCTCACTCGGAAGTTAGCAGGCAGACAGCCAACCTTCAGTTAGGTGGAAGGTGCCCCCCCCCATTCACAGAACACTTACCATAGTCCTGAGGGCGTTGAGGACTCGGTGAGATTCTCCTGGAGGACCCCTAGTCCCATGGCTTGTGCAAGGAAGGCGGCTGGCCCGCCTCGCAGGAACGATCTGGAAGGCGGCAGGTGGCATCAGCAGCGGGCGGGCAGGCTGGCATGTAATGGGCAAAGTCTCTCCTTTCCCGGGCACTGTGGCAGTGAGAGTGCCATAGGCTGCAAAAGAAGAGGAGGGGGATAATGAATATTACATGAATACTTTTATACTGCAAAAGAAGAAAGGAAAATAAATAAAGATTTGTATTAAATAATTAATACATGCAAGTCCTAGTAGTCTCCCACCGGCACACTTCTCTTGTTTGTGATGCAATCCTCTTTCTCCTGCTGCACCCCTCCCTTTCTAAATCACTCTTCTGAGCCCATTGTTAGAGGGATTGGCTATCCTTTTGTGTCTGGCAGGACACAGCTTACCGGATCATTAGAGAATCACCATTTCTTTTGTCCTTGGGTTATTCATTCACTCCTAATAGCACCCTACGTTAGGCTGACCAGATCAAATCCAGGTCAGGGTTCCTAACTTCAGCAGTTGTAGAGAAAAGGGAATTTCTGCCAGTGTCATTTGTATGGAATTAGTTCCTGCTGAGATTCCCTCTTCATCACAACAGTTAAAGGTGCAGGGGCCCTGCCTTCTTTTCTATATGGCCACTCTGCCTGCACTCTTACCTGAGTCGTAGGGGTGACGTGAATCGAGGGGCCACCTCCATGTGGCCGTGGCTGGGGCAGATGGGCAGTCTGGAATCACGGGTGCGCTTTGCGCAGTGGCGAAGAGTTCCATAGGCTGCAAAAGAAGGAGGGGGGGGGGAAAAGAATTAACATGAGATAAATCATACTTTTCCACCATTGGCTCCCTCTCACCCAGGACTGGCATCTGCCCGGTCCTGAGTGCCCACGCCCCAGTAGGCACACGGGGCTGCCTGCTTGCTTACTCGGAAGTAAGATCTCAGACTGCCCCACTTCTGGACACTCTCAGGTGTCCCTGCGTTGACTGCACACACTTACCTTATTCGTGCGGCCGCTGTGGATCGGAGGACTCCAGTGGCACATAGGCTCCTCCAGGCAAAGTCACATTGGCATAGGCTCCTCCAGGCAAAGTCACATTGGCATAGGCTCCTCCAGGCAAAGTCACATTGGCATAGGCTCCTCCAGGCAAAGTCACAGTGGCACATAGGCTCCTCCAGGCAAAGTCACAGTGGCATAGGCTCCTCCAGGCAAAGTCACGTTGGCATAGGCTCCTCCAGGCAAAGTCACAGTGGCACATAGGCTCCTCCAGGCAAAGTCACATTGGCATAGGCTCCTCCAGGCAAAGTCACAGTGGCACATAGGCTCCTCCAGGCAAAGTCACAGTGGCACATAGGCTCCTCCAGGCAAAGTCACAGTGGCATAGGCTCCTCCAGGCAAAGTCACGTTGGCATAGGCTCCTCCAGGCAAAGTCACGTTGGCATAGGCTCCTCCAGGCAAAGTCACAGTGGCACATAGGCTCCTCCAGGCAAAGTCACAGTTTGGCACAGCTCCCTCCAGGCAAAGTCCCAGTGGCACAGGCTCCTCCAGGCAAAGTCACAGTTTGGCACAGCTCCCTCCAGGCAAAGTCCCAGTGGCACAGGCTCCTCCAGGCAAAGTCACAGTTTGGCACAGCTCCCTCCAGGCAAAGTCCCAGTGGCACAGGCTCCTCCAGGCAAAGTCACATTGGCACAGGCTCCTCCAGGCAAAGTCACAGTTTGGCACAGCTCCCTCCAGGCAAAGTCACAGTTTGGCACAGCTCCCTCCAGGCAAAGTCCCAGTGGCACAGGCTCCTCCAGGCAAAGTCACAGTTTGGCACAGCTCCCTCCAGGCAAAGTCCCAGTGGCACAGGCTCCTCCAGGCAAAGTCACAGTTTGGCACAGCTCCCTCCAGGCAAAGTCCCAGTGGCACAGGCTCCTCCAGGCAAAGTCACATTGGCACAGGCTCCTCCAGGCAAAGTCACAGTTTGGCACAGCTCCCTCCAGGCAAAGTCCCAGTGGCAGAGGCAAAGTCCCAGTGGCAGAGGCAAAGTCCCACTGGCAGAGGCAAAGTCACAGCTGCATGGGCCCCTCCAGGCAAAGTCCCAGTGGCAGAGGCAAAGTCCCAGTGGCAGAGGCAAAGTCCCACTGGCAGAGGCAAAGTCACAGCTGCATGGGCACCTCCAGGCAGGCAGGCGGGCAGAGGCAGAGGCAGAGGCGGGCATGATGCCAGGCGCTTGCACATTGCACAAGTAAGCAATAGAACCGTGAGACCAGCCCACGCATTCCGGCTACTTCACAATGGCGGCAACCTAGCAGGCGGGCAGGCAGGCAGGCAGGCAGAGGCAGAGGCAGAGGCGGGCATGATGCCAGGCGCTTGCGCATTGCACAAGTAAGCAATAGAACCGTGAGACCAGCCCACGCATTCCGGCTACTTCACAATGGCGGCAACCTAGCAGGCGGGCAGGCAGGCAGGCAGGCAGAGGCAGAGGCAGAGGCGGGCATGATGCCAGGCGCTTGCGCATTGCACAAGTAAGCAATAGAACCGTGAGACCAGCCCACGCATTCCGGCTACTTCACAATGGCGGCAACCTAGCAGGCGGGCAGGCAGGCAGGCAGGCAGGGGCAGAGGCAGAGGCGGGCATGATGCCAGGCGCTTGCACATTGCACAAGTAAGCAATAGAACCGTGAGACCAGCCCACGCATTCCGGCTACTTCACAATGGCGGCAACCTAGCAGGCGGGCAGGCAGGCAGGCAGGCAGAGGCAGAGGCAGAGGCGGGCATGATGCCAGGCGCTTGCGCATTGCACAAGTAAGCAATAGAACCGTGAGACCAGCCCACGCATTCCGGCTACTTCACAATGGCGGCAACCTAGCAGGCGGGCAGGCAGGCAGGCAGGCAGAGGCAGAGGCAGAGGCGGGCATGATGCCAGGCGCTTGCGCATTGCACAAGTAAGCAATAGAACCGTGAGACCAGCCCACGCATTCCGGCTACTTCACAATGGCGGCAACCTAGCAGGCGGGCAGGCAGGCAGGCAGGCAGGGGCAGAGGCAGAGGCGGGCATGATGCCAGGCGCTTGCACATTGCACAAGTAAGCAATAGAACCGTGAGACCAGCCCACGCATTCCGGCTACTTCACAATGGCGGCAACCTAGCAGGCGGGCAGGCAGGCAGGCAGGCAGGGGCAGAGGCAGAGGCGGGCATGATGCCAGGCGCTTGCGCATTGCACAAGTAAGCAATAGAACCGTGAGACCAGCCCACGCATTCCGGCTACTTCACAATGGCGGCAACCTAGCAGGCGGGCAGGCAGGCAGGCAGGCAGAGGCAGAGGCAGAGGCGGGCATGATGCCAGGCGCTTGCGCATTGCACAAGTAAGCAATAGAACCGTGAGACCAGCCCACGCATTCCGGCTACTTCACAATGGCGGCAACCTAGCAGGCGGGCAGGCAGGCAGGCAGGCAGGGGCAGAGGCAGAGGCGGGCATGATGCCAGGCGCTTGCGCATTGCACAAGTAAGCAATAGAACCGTGAGACCAGCCCACGCATTCCGGCTACTTCACAATGGCGGCAACCTAGCAGGCGGGCAGGCAGGCAGGCAGGCAGGGGCAGAGGCAGAGGCGGGCATGATGCCAGGCGCTTGCGCATTGTACAAGTAAGCAATAGAACCATGAGACCAGCCCACGCATTCCGGCTACTTCACAATGGCGGCAACCTAGCAGGCGGGCAGGCAGGCAGGCAGGCAGAGGCAGAGGCAGAGGCGGGCATGATGCCAGGCGCTTGCGCATTGCACAAGTAAGCAATAGAACCGTGAGACCAGCCCACGCATTCCGGCTACTTCACAATGGCGGCAACCTAGCAGGTGGGCAGGCGGGCAGGCAGGCAGGCAGGCAGAGGCAGAGGCAGAGGCGGGCATGATGCCAGGCGCTTGCGCATTGCACAAGTAAGCAATAGAACCGTGAGACCAGCCCACGCATTCCGGCTACTTCACAATGGCGGCAACCTAGCAGGTGGGCAGGCGGGCAGGCAGTTTTTTAAATCATATAGCCAAAATAAACACAACACACAGTGACAGCCCTGCAAGGCTGCCACATAAGTCCATAAGACACAGTCAGAAACAGTGTGGGATGCTGCTTGTCATCCACTCAATGTAGGAGCCTGGAAGAGGAATCCTATCGCGTCCTTCGTTCATAGTCAGAGAGGTGCATGCGTTCCTTGGCGATAAAATTAAGCCTTCTTCTTATCCAAAGTTCTCATGAGCCTCTGACGTGGTCTTACAAGAAGAAACGCCCATGGAAGTGTGGGACCTTACAGAAGGCCTGGAGGGAGCCATCGGAGTCCAATTTCAGAGGCACACGTGCAAGCACATTGGTTCAAGTCAAACAACATAGAATGTGTGAGATGCTTGTGCATCCCCTCAATGTAAGAGGCTAGGAGAAGAAACTAGATCCCTTCGGGATCCATCGTTCAGAGTTGAGTTACTGAGCTGTAAACAACACAGCCAGTAAATTAAAGTAAAGAAAATTAATTAACCGAAAATAAGAATTAAAAAATCAAGGGCCTGCTGGTGCCTGCCCAAAGGTGTGGGATGGATGGGGGGTGCCTGCCAATTACTCCCCCGCGGGCATGAGGGTGGGGTATCCCAGCAGGGGCAGATTGACCTTGAGGAAGACCAGCTGCTCCACAATCTCAGCGTCCAAGCGAGAGCGGTGGGGTGTGACCACGTCGCCCGCCATGGAAAACACCCGCTCACTTGGAACGCTGGACGGTGGGCAGCTGATTCTGTCCATGGCCACCCGCGCCAGATCAGGCCACATCTGGCGCCGAGATGACCAGTAGGCCAGGGGTTCGATGGAGCCGTCCTCCATCTGCTCCGCCAGGTAACGCTGCACTGCTGCTGCAGCGTCATCCTGGCGGCGGCTGGGTTGAGTGCCTCTATGCCCAACCGCAGCCTGCAAAGCCTTGTCCCAAAACCCCTGGCCTGTCCCCCTGCTGGGTGTGGTGGTGCTGGTGCCGCCGCTGCTGGTGGTGCTCAGCGGACTTAGCGCCTGGGCTTCGGTGGGCTCCTCCTCTGCCTGCCCAATCCTGGCATCCCGGGCCGCCCGAACGTCCGTCACCAGCATTTCCACCCAACCTGCCCGGGAAGTCTGCCCACATAACCCATCCTTGATGCGCGGGTCGCACATGGTGGCCAACATGTACTGCCTCTCATTGTAGAGAGGCTGGACCCGGCGGGATAGGCTTTCCCTCAGCCTCGTCACCACTTCCCGCACCTCTGGCAGGAAGCGCCTGCCGGTGACGGCATCCCCGGCCTCCAGAAACTCGCCCATCTGATTCTGGAGATGCCTGGCCACGGGGAGCACCTGGCTGAGAAGGGCAGTGCTGCTGCTCAGGGTCTCGGTGGCCTCAAGGAACGGCTTGAGGACCACCAGAAGCTGGGACATGGCCTCCCACTGCTGCCTGGACAGTGGGGCCTGGATGCCAATGTCCCCGACCCTGAACATCTCGTGGACAACACGCTGTTGCTCCACCATACGCTCGAGCATGTGGTAGGTGGAGTTCCAACGTGTTGCCACGTCCTGCACTAGCCGGTGCTGCGGAAGTCCCAGCTCCTGCTGCTTCTCCCGCAGCAACCGACTGCCCTTCACGCTGTGGTGGAAATGCCCAGCCACCTTCCTGCAGCTCTCTAGGAGATTACGGATTTGGGGAGGGAGAGGGGCCTTGCTGCCTCCAAGGCCATCCCTGACGACCAGGTTGAAGACGTGCGCGATGCAGCGGATGCCCTCAAATCCGCCATCGCGCACCGCCTTCAGCATATTGGCTCCCCCGTCCGTGACCATGTAACCGCGGGTGTGCTGGTGCCCGCCCAGCCACCCTGCCACCATGCGGTTCATGGCCTCCGTAATCTCCTCTGCCGTGTGGGACTGGTCCATGACTGCGGTATGAAGGAGGGCCCAGCGGCAGCCCTCCTTCCCAGTCCCAGAAGTCCTGGGTGCTTCCTGCCCTGAGGCTCCCCACCAGTGAGCCGTCAGGGACAGGTAAGCGTGCACTCCTCCTTCGCTGGACCAGATGTCCGAAGTGAAGTGCACCTTCTGTGCCTCTGCCTGGCACAGACGACCCAGAACTAACTCCCTGCATGCCTGGTACAGGGAGGGCACCACACGCCTGCTCAGGGTGGTGCGACACGGCGGCTTGTAGTATGGAACCACAAGAGCCATCAGCCTCTTGAAGCCTGCGTTCTCGACGAGGCTGAATGGCTGGTCATCCAACGCCACCATCTCACCGATGCAATTGGTGATCTGGTTGGGCGCTGGAAAACGCCACCTTGTGGCTCCATACTTCCCCCACCCCATCTCTTCCATGGTGGCCTGGCGAAGCCTCTTGGGGATGGGAGGTTGAGAGCTGGCAGAAGTTGCAGGAGCCTTCTGCTTGCCCTTGCCGCTAGCACCAGTCTGCTGCGAGGTGCCCGCCTCGGTCCCAAGCAAAACAGACTGGTGGTGCCTCTGCATGTGGCGGGTGAGGTTCGTGGTGGTGAAGTGGCCTGGCATTTTTCCCCTGCTCACTGACATCTTGCAGTGGCGACAGACAGCAAAGCGGGAATCCACTGCCACCTCAAAGTGGTCCCACACCTTGCTTGCCTGTCGCTTCTGGGGTGACACAGACGGCCTGCCGGCGCCTTCGCTCTGTGGTGTCACCTCAGGAGCAAGGGAATGAGTGGAAGAGAGGACGGATTGTGGAGAGTAAGTCTCTGGTGCTGCCTGCTCTTCCTCTTGCCCCACATCAGAGTCCTCCTTCTCACTCTGAACCTCGCTGACTTCCACAAGATCTGGGAAAAGATCAGTCAGCGGGTTCACAGGCTCACCCACCAAAGAAGGAGCTGGATATAGTGCTCCTTCTTCATGCCCACTGCTGCTCCCAGCACCTGCCTCATGTTGCTGAAAGAGTGCCCTGCAGGCACTACTTTGAGTTGCCTCTGCCTGCTTCTGCTGCCCCAGTGGAGAACGCCTCAGTTTAACTGGGGGTGTGGAAGTAGGCTGCCTGCTGCTGGTCCCAGCAGCAGCAGCAGCAGCGCCATGCCCAGAGCGGCCTCTCCCAAATGCTGCCTTGGGAGCACCCCCCCTTTGAGTGCCACGCTTCATTTTATTTTTATTATTATTTATTTTTGTGTAAGTGTGTGCTTTGCTGACTTTTTTTGTGTTTGTAGCAGCAGGCTACACAGCCCAGCAACACACACTCACTCACAAGCGCGCACACACACACACACACACAGAGAGAGAAAGAGAGAGAGAGAGAGAGAGGATAGAAATATTTTTTTATTATTTTTTTGGGTTTTTTTCAGAAAGCGAAAGTAGAACAAACACACTCACTGCAAAGACAAACTGAACTCACAGACAAACAAACGTGCTATCTAAGAAAGGAAAGGCAAGAGAGAAAGGAAAGCCAAGAGAGAGAACAAGAAAAGCTGAAGTAAAAGATCAGAAAAACTCCTCAAAACCACCTCCAAATACAATCAATAATACAGTCTCTCCAACACAGCTCCAAAACACTCCCTAATCTCCTCCACGTTCAACCCACAAAGAGCCAGAAGGGCAGGGCTGAGAGAATATATACTGGTGCCCTCCTCCAGCATTGCGATTGGAGGCTGAAGAAAGTCTTCACAGGATTGGGTGATTCAGTCATGTATTCTAAAGCACAATTGGTGGATCAAGCTGTCAAACACACACACACAAACACAGCCTCCCCCTCCCTTTCCTGAAGGTTTAAAATAATAAAGTTTAACCTTTGTTTTCCCACTAAAGCATTGCACCAAAGTTTGTGAAATTTTCAGCGTTTGAGCGGGCATAGGTCCTGTGCCATGTGAGCGAGTTAGAGCTTTGTAGCTCTTAAAACCAACCCATAAATCCCATGTGAAATGCCATGAATAAACCTTTGTTTTCCCACTAAAGCATTGCACCAAAGTTTGTGAAATTTTCAGCGTTTGAGCGGGCATAGGTCCTGTGCCATGTGAGCGAGTTAGAGCTTTGTAGCTCTTAAAACCAACCCATAAATCCCATGTGAAATGCCATGAATAAACCTTTGTTTTCCCACTAAAGCATTGCACCAAAGTTTGTGAAATTTTCAGCGTTTGAGCGGGCATAGGTCCTGTGCCATGTGAGCGAGTTAGAGCTTTGTAGCTCTTAAAACCAACCCATAAATCCCATGTGAAATGCCATGAATAAACGTTCGTTTCCCACTAAAATGTTGCACCTAGCTTCCGGAAATTTCACACACATTTGAAGTGCAGTGTTCCCTGCAATGTGCCAAAGTTTCCCGTTTGTATCTTTGAAAATAAAAAAATGGGAGGCAAAACTGTATTTTACCCCACTGCTACCCAATTTTCAACAATTCATTGCCAACACATGCCTGGAGCTAGCTGTCTGAAATTTTACACACATATCAAGGGAAGTGTTCCCTGTAATGTGCCGAAGTGTCCTGTTTGTATCTTTAAAAATAAAAACATGGGAGGCATAACTGCATTTACCCCACTACTACCCATTTTTCAAAAATTCATTGCCACACCAGGCAAGCACCCACGGTTCTGGGATTTCACACACGTGGGTCCCAAGGTACCACCTACAATGTGGCAAAGTTTCATGTGTGTAACTTTAAAAATGACCGAGTTATAGGCATTCCATGTTATTTATTAAAAAATTAATTGCCACAAACTGCATGCACCAATCTTTCTGAAATTTCTCACAGATACCTATCCCTAACCAGTGTACAATGTGCCCAAGTTTCATCCTTCTGTCTTTAAAAATGAAAAAGTTATAGGCGTTTTTGTAAAACAACAATACTTTGCTATGGGAAAAACGCATTTAAAATGGCGTCCGATCCGCCGATCCGATCCGATCCGGATCGGACCTCGCCGGATCGGATCGGATCGGATCGGATGGTGTGTCGGATCGGATCGGATCGGATCGGATTTTCCGATTTTTGGGGCGGATCGGATTCGGATCGTGGATCGGATCCGATCCGATGCACACCCCTAACATATATATATATACACACACACACACACATACATACATACATACATATATATATATATATTCAATTTAGATCTTTCTTTGTGTTAATACTAATATGTGTAGCAATTTATAAAATGTTGAATTCAAATAATTATGCCTTCACTGGAATTCCAGATATATTTGTTGTCTACAAACACATTATTTTTATGTCTTCAGGTGATATAGCATGATGAATGATCAGACAGGTTTGCACAGTTAACTAGTGTGAAGGAGCCTTGCTGACTAGCTTGCCACCTGGAGGCATCAGTTTAAAAACAGAACTTTTTAAATATATATATATATATAATAAGTTGGTTTCATGTATTTAACCCCAATATACTCTCATCCATCATGAGACAAAAATGATGCTTTTATAGCTATCCTTGCTCTTCATTAAGCAACTTTTCTAATTTTGCTAAAGTTAAGGCACAATAGTCAGTGTTTTTACTGACAAAACTTTGTAGGCTGCAATCCTTAGCACATTGACTAAGGAGTAAGTTTCGTGGAACACAGTGGGACTTACTTCTCAGTAAACATGCACTGGATTGTGCTATTAATTTCTTGATACACCAGTCTTTCTTTGATTGCTCAAGCATTTCAGATCTTGAGAACTTGTATAAATTCTATTCTATAGTCTTAGGATTGTTGAGGTCATTGAGTGTCAAAGAGCAGGTGATAGTTGCAGGTATGTTGCACTACATCCCAATGAAATGAGAGGAGCATCTTCTAATGTGGTGCTTTGATGAATGGAGTCAAAACCACCATCCCTGAAGTCATCCTGAAACCTCTCCCCTTCCCATTATGGACAATGGATGCAGGGTGAGGACATCATTGTTTCATTCTCCCACAACTGAGCAGTAGGTTTGCCAGATGTGATTGTAGATGGTGAAGAAGATCAGGTGATTGGGATCTTTTTAGACATGTCCATTGATCATGAAAAATGATGCAAAGAGAGCACAAATAATATTATTTATGGAGGAATAGTCAAGAGTTAGAATTATCAGACAGTTGCTGAGCCCTGAACTATAACCACTGAGGAGGAGGAGCCACTGACACCTGCCCCATCTGGCTGTGTGGACTGTTGGGGAGTTTGGGTCATTTCTGACTGCCAGGCTCCTGAATGACTGGAACTTAGGAGAAGCCTCCATGGAGGAGGAGATTTGGGACTCCATAGCAAATCCCGCTCTGTCAGAAGACACAGGGCAGCCTGAGAAGTCCCATCACAGGAATGCCTCACCTGGGTCCCCATATAACCCATTCCACCCAATCCTGAGCCCTGCCTTTCTTCCTGACTCTCCTCCCTCATCCTACAGCTCTCCAGGGCATAGGTGGTAGTTGACCAGGTGGGAAACTCAGAGTTGTCAACAGAGTGCCTGTTTGGCCTCCAGGAGACCTTTTGCTCGGGGACAAGTGTCTACATGGGAGAAGGGAAAACTTGCAGGTGCAGATGATGAAGAAGCTGACAAAGCTTCAACTGCAGAACCATGAATCAAGGTAGATGACCTACTGTGTAGACACCCTTGGTCTCCTCCCAGAAGTTTGCTTTGAGCTATTCCTCCCAGTTCTTTACTCATGGAGGCCAGTGTCTCCTCTCTGCAATAATGCACTGCCCTCATATTCCATTTTTCTAACAGCCACATGGTTTGCTCAAGTGAGTGAGTGGCATGGGCGCCTAAGAACAACCCACAACACATGCATGCATGCCTTTTCCTGGGCAACAGTAGTTCGTTCCTCTGCTGCAGCTGATGGCTCACCAATATGCAATTGGCTGCTGTCCATCCATCCATTCAGCAAGTGAGCACCAATGGTGACTTAGAGAAGTCTCTGGCTCAGTTCGGACGACACATTAGGCAACGGAGGAGGGGGGGAACAATAGTCAGTTGTGTTGCTTATTGTGTCATCTGGAGGGCAGCACACAATGCACACTCAACTGACAGTATTAATCAGGCACTTTAAACAACAGAGTGAACAATGGGCTTGCATGTTGTTTAGCCCGAAGCCCCATTGTTTAAAGTGTCAACCGAATTCTGCCCCCCCTCTCTCCGTGGACTATTTCGTTTCGGAATAGAGTTCTGCTGCCTAGAGCAGCCAAAAAACCCCAGCTGCTCTATGCAGCCAGCAGAACTCATGGTGCATGCTGGGATACGGCTGGGGGACACACGGAGGAGAGGCTGCAACCAAAATGGCCGCCACAAGTTCCTTGCAGCCGGGGCGTTTGCCGGTTCCGAGCAGCGCCGGCTGTAGTGTGTCGTCTGTGGAGCTCCTCCTGCCTAACGCATGGTCAGTACGTTATTTACCCCTCCGTTGCTTAATATGTCGTCCGAACTGAGCCTCTTTCTCCACCCCATGAGAGAAATCAGGAGAGCAAAAAGCGGCTTCTGCTCATCACTGTCTGCCATTGCCACATATCCTCACTTGTTGTGACAGTTAGCCAAGGAGACTGCTTCAAGGGGACAGATGAGGAGAGCGACCGGAGGCACAGCAACTGAGGAAGGGCTACAAAGATTGCCTTGCTGAGGCTTCCCTAACCTGGAATTAGGCTTGCAAATGGAATTTCTTCCTTTTATAGACCACCCAATAATGAGAGTTTGCCTGGGCACTGTACAGGTAATTAAAAACATAAAATATAAAACAATAGGCCATGATAAAAACAACACATAGAGTTATCTAGCATCTTGAAAGTCATATGGCTAACATACCGCACAAGGATGAAAGTTGTAAATTTAATAGTGCTGTTTAGGAGAAGTATTAAGATGCAGCAGAATATGCAATGAGCAACTTCAGTATCTGTGCTCTCTTTTCTCCACAAGCATGGAGAAAATGGAACATAAGACTGTACTTTTGCAGCATAAATACTTTTTTCCCCAGTGAAAAGGACTGTGCTTTATGGATGTGCAAGTGTCTCTCTCCTGACTCTTCTTCTGTTATTATGAATTTGTTTGCTGAATGTTTTCCAATGATGCACCTAACAATTAAAGAGTACTGGCAACTACGTGCAGAATATCAGTATCAAGAATCTGTCTCTGGCTTCTAGTCATAGTTTGTTGTTTAAATCCAAGGCTGGAGATGCATCTATTAATATAGTGTGCCAAAAATCATACATGCCCAAACAATTATCTCAACCATCAAGGTGTCAGCAAGGCCCTCACGGCCATGTTACAAAGTGAACTTTCAATTCTAATTCATAAAGCCTGGAAATGTATACAAGAAATTGTATCTGGAGTCATTACCTTGTGGAAATCATAGAAGCCAAAGCACTTAGTCCAAGTTATAATGGATATAGCCCTTCATTAGCTAATTCACCTCCATCTGTTCTTCTATGTCATCTCATAACAAACAGAGATTTAAATTTGATGTACAAAGAAGGAACTGCAGCTAACACTTGCTCTGCCCCATTCAATAGGGTTGCGGCTGTTGGACTTCCTATTCCAAAATGGCCATCTCTTCCTATAGTGGGATGTAGAAACTTTCAATAGAGCTTATGTTTCTCATCCCAGAGAGAGATGTAAATGTTCATGATCACACAATACAGAGAAGTGCAAAGAATAAGTGATACAAGGCACTTGTCCCTTCTTCTCCCCACCCCTTCCTTGAAAAAGAGAAGAGGGGTAGGACATGGGTTGTTGCAACCGTCTCTTAGATACAGACAAATAAATTGTTGCCTACGTCAAGATACCTACTTCTCCCCCTGTCCCATCACCACATACACATCTGTGGCCTAAGGAGAGGGCTTTTTCAGTGGTTGTTCAATGGTTGTGGAATAACCTCCCCAGGAGGCTTGCCTGTTACCTACATTGTGGTCTTTCGGTGCCAGGTAAAGTTTTTTTCCCCACGGGGATTTTAGTGAGTATAGACAAACTGGAAAGCATCCACCACAGATCTATAGAGAGAGAACACATCTCAAGATGCTGGAAAATATAGCTTCATTTTCAATAAAACCCAATGTATTTTGGCCCAGGTATTTTAGGGGCCTTCTTCAGGGGTTTAAAAGAAGCATTACACAAATTAAATTTCTTAAAATGAATAAGCTACAGCAAATAAATTCAATACCAATTGCATGGACCTTTGTGCTTACTATTTTTAAAATTGCCTTCTGAGAACTTAGAATGATATATCTCTTCAACTCAATAAGTGGCAGGTAAAATTATTATGGAAGGCATCAGATTAAATATTGTGCACATGGGTGTTGGCAGTCCCTCGCTCAGTTGCTAGGAATTTCAGAAAGCTAAAACCATGTGCCTCTTGCCCGGAGCGTACCGCATGTTCGTGAGGAAACCGGTGCTAAATAATTTGTAGACGACCTGATTCTGGGTCAGGGTTTCATACATGGCAGAGCAGATCCCTCACCGTTATCTATTGAAAGTCACCCCCCCCACACACACACAAGCTTTTGTAAGTCAAGGATTGTTCCAGGATACTTAGATAAGAACCAATGAAATCAATGTCATGACTAAACTTAGTCTCATTGATTTCAATGGGTCTACTTTGAGTAAGTCTACATGCAATCCATTGACTTAGGCCTAATTCACACCAAACGGGATATAACACTATGAAAGCAGTATTAAAGCGGTATATAAAAGGCAGGAGCCATACGAAGCAGGATATAGCACTATGAAAGCAGTATATGGTATGTGTCATTGGGCCCCAATAGTTGTCAGTGCACACTATAAGCAGTGCACACTATAAGCAGTAGTGTAGTTTCTACATTTTATATACCGCTTTCGTATCACTGTCATAGTGCAATATCCTGCTTGGTGTGGATTAGGCCTTATTGATATCCAATGGTAGAACACACGCTGCTGGCAGATTGAATTTCTTCTCCTCCCCCCTTCCCCATGTGTCCCCCAAATCTTCTCTGGAGGATGAGGGAACATTTGGGAGGAGCTTTGAGGGGACATGAATGGGGGAGGAGGAGAAGGGAAAACAAGTAGGTATCTGTTCATACAGGGCTCCATCACACCTATTTTTCCCCTGGTTTGCCTCAGTGTTTTTTACCTCCGTTTCTCAAGCATGTCAAGCTAATGGTCCCTTTCACGTATGTTTGTGGTTTTGCACAGCACTGTGAAACCTTCCTTTCACTTGCTTGCTCTTCCACCCCACCCCACCCCACCCCCTCTCCTTCCCCCTCCTGTTCATTGGTTGTGGTACTCTGATGGGTGTGGGCTCCTTCCCCCCTCGCTCTGGCTTTCTTGTCTAGACTGAAGCTTGAACTGCTGCTAATCTAAGAGCTAAAACCCAGCAACTGATTGAAAGGAATTCCCTGCAGGGCATTTGCAAAACAAAAGCTGTCATTCCAGCTGTGGCTGCTGAGGTGGCAGTGGCAGCCCCCTGTGTTGAACAATGCCTACCCCACCCTTAGCACAAAACTCTGCACTGCAATCCTTTATCTCCGGCTAGGCTGCCTGAGTGCTGCAAAAGCTGACTTCTTTCTGCACTGCAAAACCTAAGTCCTCAGTGCTAACATATACGAACATCCCCATAACACGGCATGCTGGAGGAGGAGAACTGCCCTCCCCTCCCCTTTCATCAGCAAGCTCTCCCTTCACAGCACACACCCTCAACAAAGGAAAATGTGAGAGGATAGAGAGGACAGCACTACACAGAGGCTTCAGAGTGCATTAAATGTGCTTGGGGCAAATATTTCAGACTTTCCCCATACTAGGAAATGATGGGAAATGTTGGGGAAGAGGTGGGGTGTCTGCAGGATAGGCATGGCATCATGCAAGTACTGTGCTGCAAAAGCGCATGCCAGGCATCGTGAGAGTGCATTAAATCGCTGGTGTGATGGAGCCCATAATGTTGGATTTAGCCCATTACATCTCTCAACAGAAGTTCATCTCCAGGGCCATTTCTACACCAGGCTATTTGCCTGGGATGGCTCCTGGCTGGTCCCTGTGCACCGATGGTGTGTATTATGTACTTCCGGGATCGCCCTCCCTCCTTCTACACCCCTATAGTGTAGAAAGGGTCCAGTACAAAACAGGAAAAAAAATAAAGTGATACAAGAACAGCTGAAAGTTTTCATGCTTCCAGTTTAAATTCAATACGAAACCATAGCATGTTCCTTCTGTCAGTTGTGACAGACTCCAATATAGAAACAGGCAGGGGATAAATGTACTATCTGCAGGGCTTCAATTCAAAGAAAGTATCTGGTATCAGAGGTTAGAACAAAAACATATTGTCTCTCTCATGCAGCATTTTCACAAATGACAACTGAGATGCAACAAGGCCAGTGAAATTTGCTATACCTCCTTTTCCTTTTGGTTTTCTATCTTTATTTTTTCCCTAAATACTGCTAGTTATGAAACAATGTGTGATTGACGTGATGTGAGAAAAGCATATTATGCACAAGAGACACGTGTTTATTCAGGGGGAGCTGGAGTGCTTTACTTTTCCCATCCATCATCTGCCACTTACATTTGTCACTATATTTGCCACTTGTATAATACTCTAAGAAGAATACTATAGGAATTTTGGAGTTGTAGACTCTTCGGTCTGTCATCTAAGTATCTACCCTACTGGACTCTTTCAAAAGTTTTAAACATGGGGCAAGGGTTAGGCGGCCAGAACTAATTCCATCTGGGATCAGAGTTATTGCAGACACAATAGTCAAGTTGAAGTTTGTTTTCTTTAGATTTTTGAACAAGGCTGATGATGACAAAACTAGCCCTTAGGCACATGAGAGAACGTGTGAGGTTCCAAAGTGTGCTCTGGGATGGGGCTGTGCATGCTGGTCCTGCCCTCACATCTCTGCGCATGCTGGATCCGCTGCTCCCTCAGCTCAAACATTGTTGTGTTGAACAGCAACATCTGAATAGGAGCTCTTGAATGTGGATAAAACTCACACTGCAATTTGGGACCCTGTCTTATCAGGTACTGTCAGCCCTCCAAACTTCCTACTTTCCTTCCCCCTCATCTTCCACAAGATGTTGGCCATTGCCATGGCAACTATCATAGTCATAAAGAAACCCAGCAAAACAAACATAGTGCCTTACACTGAATCAAACCTTTGATCCATGTAGATCCCTATAGTCTACACCAGACTTCCCGAACTTGATACCCTCCAGTTCTTTTAGGCTACATCTCCCACCCTCCCTTGACCATTGACTATGATTGCTGGGGGCTGATGGGAGTGGAAATTTAAAACATCTGAAGTGCACCAGGTTTGGGAAGGCTGAACTACACTGGCTGGCAGTGTCTCACCAGACTTTCAAGCCAGGCTCTTTCCCAGACCAATCTGGCGATGCTAGGTGTTGAACCTAGGACCTTGTGAATGAAAGCATATGCTACACCATTGAGCTCCCATGCTTCTTCCCCAAAGGTGAATGTGTCTTCTTCATATCTCCCTGGTGAGATTTGGACTCATAGCACCTTCTCCCCAATCCCATTCCTTATACAGCAAGCTAATGAAAAGTGCCCCTTTTCATTGATGTGCAGCAATGTGCCTTTGCTCTTTTATTCATTAGATGTGGAGAAGACTCAGAGCCCTCTATAGCAAGTACACAGGTTTATTTATTGATTTGATTTGTACCCTGTCTTTCTACCATGATACATGGCACTCAAGGCAGCATGCCATCACAAATAAAACAATAATAAAAACAAATTATTTAAAACACAGTTCAAAACACAACAGAATAAAAAAATGCATGCAACCCAACAAACCCGCTCATATGCCAAGGTCCTGCTTAAATAAAAAGGTATTTTTCTGATGGTGGAATGACAGCAGAGAGGGAGCCAACCTAGGCCAGATCTACACCAAGCAGGATAATATAACACTTTGAAAGCAGTTTGAAAATGATATATGTAATGTGTCCTGGGGCCCAATAGTTGTGAATACCATTATAAACTGTTATAAAGCAGTAGTGTAGATCCTGCTCTAGCTACCCTTGGCTGGTTGGGGTTTGGACAGATATCACTGTTATACTCAAAGAGGTTCATCAGATGAGCATTTTATCGCACACTCACTACTACCCATGTACGGATGTGTGTGCATCATTTAGATGATGTTGTCTGCCTCCCAGGTGCCTCCAGCTCCTTCCACTCATGTTTGCATTGCAAAATAGACCCCTTTTAATGTGACTTTTTTTAAAAAAAGGGATGTCCCATGATCTCCTGCTGTGTCCAGGAAAAGCAGTGAGATGAAAATGGCCCCTAAATGAGCCATATGGTCTTATTTATTTATTTATTTACTTAAAAGAAAGTAATGAGGGACAAAAGCGGGGGTGGAGAAGTGATGGTAAGGAAACACGATTCCCCTGTGATATGACGCTCAAAGTCTAGACCACCATTGTGTGCAACATAACTTTCCAATGCATTTCAGACATTATCTACTAATCACAGAAACTCACAATGGTCTTGTCATACGTACTCATGCAGCCTATCATTTAATGATGTAATGGTTGTAATAATCATTAGATGAATAACAGTGGCTAGGAACAGCCTCTTTAAATAAATCCTGATACTCATTATAACTAATGGAGATCTAACTTAGTTTATGCACTCCCTCATCTTAAAACCTATCCTTTGATTTCAAATTGAGTCAGAGTTGTAGATACTGCAGTTATTAGCCTTTGTCAGAATCTTGCTATCTTTAAATTAGTCCTTCAGAGGTGACCCTCCTGGAAATAAATGAGCGGTGGTAGGAAGGCTAAGAAATGGAAGCAAGAAGTGTGAAAGGATGTCTACAGAGGGAAAGTCCTTTTATTAAATACAATATCCATTTATGGATGCCAAAAATGTTGCTGGTTTGGCAAAGTTCTAACTACAGTTTATGATAGCTACAGATATTATATTGCATATAAAATATATGGAAATGCAGGGCTTCTGCAGTATATTTTTCTTGAAATTACTGTCTTATTTTCACCTCTTAATTTTATGCAGTTCCATCCTAGCTGATGTCAAGGGAGCTATTTGTCTGCAAATGTGTGTGTTAGTTATGGAGAGGGTGGAGATTATATTAAGTCTTGGAAGAAAAAGGTATGGAAGTAAAAAAAAAGGAGAAATGGGATGGAGAGAGAAAGAGAAATTGCAAGGAAAGAAGAAATACAAACATTTTACAATGACTCAATTCCTATGAATCTACAAGTTGAGAACAAATAAATACATATTTGATAGATTAAAAAAAGAAGTCTCGGCTTTTATAGTTCACTGCACAACTAGGATTGTTTCTATGAACCACATACCTGAGGTGGTGCATTATAGAAGCAGATGTACATTTTTTGATGACAACTCATGCTCTGTAGAATGGGTTGTTTATTGGCAAGCTGTATCACCATTTTATTATCAGAAAGGGTATTTAGACAAGTGGAACAATGCTGGATGTTTTTACCTAACCTAGTAAAGTGATTCACTATAAATGCTGCAGCGTAATTCATTCTTTGTACTACAGTAGCAAGAGACAAGTTACATGATAGGCTTGTATATTAAATCCACAGTGCTATATTAAATATCATGTTCTTTGGTGACAGAATTAACACAACATTTGAATTTTTGGATCTCTTCAGACAAAATGCTAAGCCATGATTAGGCCACTAACCCTTTCGCAGCAAATGGTTAGTGAGCATGCTTAAACTGTGGTTATGTAGCCACCATGGTTCGGAATGGTTCATATGACACACTAAGCCATAATGTTTAGCTCAAAATGCTTAACCACTGTGGTTTAGTGTGCCATCTGAAATGCCCTCCAACCGCATCCTGGCACATGGCCATGGGGAGGTTATTGCAAGTGGGGAGGGAGAAGAGATATGATCTCTGCTCGTTCATTGGGTGTTTGGCACCAGAAGCTGGGGTGGGGCGGCTGCACCTATATTAAGGTGGCTGCAGCCAGCCATCAAGGCTCTCCAAAGCGTGGCTTTCTGGAGAGTTGGAATGCAGTTAAGTTTCCAGTTCTGGTTCTCACACTTATCTTCTTTCTTTGGATTTCTGGAATTGCGGAAACCAGTGCAGGTGCTCACCTGAGTGTCAAACAAAAAAAGAGAAGAGGAGACCATCTATTATTATTTTTTGTATTAGCATATTATTCCTTGTAACATCAAATATTGTATTTTGTGGTAATATTGGCAATAGTCTGTATGATCTCAATATCAGATATTGTATGTTCATATTTTCAATATATATTTATTGCATGTACAATGAGATTGTCAGTACATACTTATGAGTTTGGCTGCTTGATTGGATTACAATAATTGAAAATTTATTTTCTACTCAGCTTGATATACTGGGCTTGCTGGGTATCAGCATATTTACCACTCTCAGTAAGCACTGAACCATTTTTCATAGAGAATAGTATCAGTAGGTCCTTTTTCTTCACCAGCTCACCTGAGTGTGGCATGGTTTTCTGGGCTGGTTGGAGGGCTGCCCAGTCGGACTGCAGAATTGCAGCCTGGGCCCAGCAAGACTGCCAGCGTCCAGTGGTTGGACAGATGTGGCATGTGGTGGGAGTGTCTCCTGTCCATGGTATTCTAGCATGGACTGGTGCATTGCCCCCGCAGATGGGAGAACGATTTAGTGGTTCATCACCACTGGGCAATATGGTGGTCCTGCCTGATTCCCAGAATGGTCTGGATGGATGGATGGATTTGAGAATTGTGTTATGGTGGTCTTGCCTGATTCCCAGAATGGTCTGGATGGAAGGCTGGAAACTGCGGGCCCTGGATTGGGCCTGCCAGAAGGTAAATAGTCTTTTAGATATCAAAGACAAAGAGGGAGCTTTCTTGACAGGATGTTGTACATTTGATTGATTTGAGCAATGGCCTATTCTTGTCTGATCTGCAAACGGGCCAGCGAGAAGTTTTCACACAGGTAGGGGGTGAATGACTAAGCAATAGGTTTGTCATCCTCCTGTGACTGGTAGGGCAGGCACGCTTAGAGGAAAGGGATAGTGATCATTCTGTGGCACTGTTGTTTGGCGACAGGTGATACCTGAGGCCTTCCACTGAGGGTTGTGCATCCCCAGTGGGAGGATAAGGCCACCAGTTAGGCTGACTCTTGTCACTCCAACCATTGTTGTGCGGCCCTGGGGGTGAGTGGCATGGGTCAGTCTACCCTCCCCAAAAGGGGTATGTCCTAGGTGTGGCGATCGTCTGACGCCACTCTCCAGACATAGAATGCTTCACCCGATATGAAATGCCTAGCTAGTTGCTGGTGTAGTTTAGGGCCTGCCCAGTTTCTCTTTGCAGATCTTTAATAAATGTGGTCCAAATTTGATACCATAAACAGTTGTCTCATCTCATTATTTCCTCCTCCTTCACAAGGAATGCTATACTCAGTTATTGTGATAGAAATCCAATACACAACTGAAAGTAACTTCCATTGAAATCAAGTGGATTTTCAAGTAAATATTGTTAACACAGAAATAGAAATGACTTTAGGTGACCCAACATTAAAATATCTGAGACCTCCTCTGCACATTGCTATCCAAATTATATGTTAAACTTTTCTACAGGAAATATCAAAATTCAGTTTTAACCCCACCATAGCCTTTTACTTACAGGTGTGATTATTCTCCTGCAGTTAATAGGGAGAATGACTGAGGCAGGATGTACACTACTGCTTGATAGTGATATTAAAGTGCACTGAAAACTGTTGGGGGCCATGACACATCTACACCAAGCAGGTTATAACACTATGAATGTTGTATATGGTTATCAGTGCATTTCAATACCACTATAATGCAGTTGTGTAGAGCCTGCCTCCATATACCACTTTCATACCACTTTCATAGTGCTTATATCCTGTTTGGTTTAGATCTGGCTTGAGCTGAAGTTGTGAAAGTGGAGATGGGAACTGAAGCTAACAGATAGAACAAAGCAAAGAAAGTTGCAAGTAAAACAAGTGCTAACTCTAAAGCAGCCTTTCCTAACCTGGGTCCCTTAAGATGTTTTGTACTACAATTGGCCCTGGTGGCTGGGGCTGATGGTGGGATCCAGGTAGGGGAAGACTGGTCTAAAAAAATCATGTCCTGCCATTAAGTGAAATGTGAAAGGGAAACACAGAAATATTAAATAAACCACTCTAATAAGTAACTGATATTTAGGCTGGAAATGCTTTAGAGTTTTGATGAGCCAATTCAGAAGGAACAGGAAAGTCAATGAGCTCTGAAACAGGCACTTGCATATCTCCTTCAAGAAGACAGGTTTCAGCTCTCGATGCAGGGATAGCATACACCTCTCTTCACAGGAGAAATATAGCAGCACTTCTTCAGCTTTTATATATGAGAGGGACAACAGGAAGTGTGAACTCACTTGTACTTACTTGTTGTAGGACATTCAGAGCTCTCCAGAAATACTAGCGATTGGGAAATATGATCACTCTAGAAACACACAAAGTATGAATCACTGGTAGTATGACTTGTTGCTATCTTACTACAAATTGCATACATATTTGCTATATTAGTCAAGGCTATAATATATATATATATATATATATATATATATGCATAGAGATTAGAATTTATAAGCAATCTTACTAGTATAGTGCCAGATAAAGTTGCAATACCCATCTAGGAACGCTATTGTTGTCTTAGGAACACAACAATGATGTCCCTGGAATGCAGCAATATATGAAAATCCCAATGTATAAATTAAAAGCCCTATTGAGATGTTCTGGAAATGGTTAAAGTAAATACTTGAGGAGATGGAATGTGTTAGCCCTGTCCTCTCCATGCATATTCCCATTGTCCTCTGCTCTTGAACAGTGACTTTCTGAGGAGAGCTCCTGTATCCATGGAAGCTCTTCACATGATTCAGAACACTGATTGTCCAGTGTTCTGATTTGCATGGAGACTCTCCTCTTCAAAAAGTTGCCCTCCGTGAGTAGTCCAAATAGAGGTTGGGGGTAAGGAAGGGTCAGTGCTCTCCCTCTCCTCATGCATTTTACTTAAATCACTTTCAGAATGCCTTAAGGGAAAGAATGTCACACATAAAAAAAAGTGAGAAAATTTGCTGGCTACAGAATCATAAAGTAGACATTTGGTTAGCCCTTCTGTCCCTGTTCAAAAGTATCTTAGATGTGTTATCCAAATGCTTATGTTCCACCCCTGACATCTCATGTAGGCTTCCACATGCCCTGGAACCCTGAAAGTGTCCACATGACCTGGACCTGTGAATCACATGATACTACAAACCTTACATAGGCCCAATACTTGATAAAATGAGGGTGGGAGCATGCACACAAATCCCACCTCCAATGTCCCCATGCACCAAGCTCTTAAAGACCTTTGCACATTTAGTGGTCATTTTATCCATCTGATGGGGGGGGGGATGTAACACGTAGAAATTATCAAGTGACTAGTGAAAATGCTACATGTAATACTTGATCCAGAGTTCCAGTTCAAAACTAGAAATAGATTTTTAAAAGATGCAGCAGCAGCAAGAGTAAGTTGAGTCAGAAAATTGCTGCAATGAAATCCTGAGTCATGAAGAATTAGTGTCAAGGACCAGAATAGTATAAAAATTAAAATGGTCAAGTCAAAATCAGAGACAGAGAAAAATATTCAGAAAATACAAACAGCATATTGTGTAAGATACTATAAAGTGTATTTTAAATTTCTGGTTTTGTGAAACCCTTGCATTTTTATACTGTAAAAGAGGAAACAAAGTTTCATTCTACAGATATATCAATAACTTAGCAGTCAGCACTCTTCCATGCCCTCTCTTTCTTTCTCTCTCTATTATGTGTCAAATATTTCAGCATGGTATCAAAGTGCAGTCACTTTGATATCTTTTATGTTACTGTTATTAATCCAACTCACCCATAAAGTTCTGGGTCAGTTGTTTGGAAAAGAACACCTTCAACTTCTCTGACAGAACAGAGATGATCCTGTAGTACCAACATCTCATTTTAGATCATAGAGTCACTCAAACACTATCAGGTCAAATGTGCCTCAAAATTTAAACTTTGTTAGGAGGAACAATGATAAAATCTTCTGTGAACAGAAACTTCTCAGTGTATGTTATGGAAGATATCATCTCCAGGGGCAAAGGAAGTATCTAGCCAATGTGGTCTAGCAGTAGTGAAAGGTGAAAGCCATCATTTGAATTTTCAGCATTGGGACTGGGAAACGATCCAAACTTAAATCTAGATTCTATTTTCCTTTAATATGTGGAGAAAAGTCTACAAAGCTTACAGTAAGAACAATTTTCACCATAACTAGATTTTTAACAACTCTGTGTGGTACAGGTCCACATGAAACTGAGTTGTGGGAAGGATAATAATGGATTACATCCAACAAGGAATTCAGATGATTCTTTACTTCCCACAACCCAGTTCCATGTGGACATCTACCACAAAATGATGCAAAAAAGTCATGCAGTTGTAGAGAAAAAGGTTGATTGATCCCTTTCTTAGCATTATAGAGCAATTAGTGGCTAGTTCAGTTTGCTTTCAGTCAACCAATTACCAGGTTATATTAATCCACCAATCTGGCTATGAGGCACTGGCTCCAACTGAAGTATGATGAAGTGGTCTTATACAGAGTTATATCATTGGTCCACCCAGCCCAATACTATTTGCTTTGATTGGCCATAAACCAACTTAATGGATTTACCCTGGCAGATGTTTGCCTGAAAGTAATTACTACAACTCTTTAATTACTGAGAACTGCCCACAGAACTGTGCACAAGTGGCCTCTCAAATTTCTCCACACTATCTGTGGGTAGAGAAATTGGGGAAACAATTTCACCAAATTACTCCAGGGAGAGGAGAAATTCTCGAACATTTTCTCACAGGTAGGCATCACCATTGGCGAGAATTGTAGAACAGCTTCTTCTCTTCCACCCCCCCCCCCAAGGTTTCTGGTTTCTTTGCACTGCCATTGCAAGTGGCAACAGTATAAACTGTGTTGGAGCCTGGCCACCATTTTGCATCCTCAACAATGATCCATATACCTAGCATCACTCCAGGGCATTGAGGGGCAGGAATGCAGCCACCACACACAATCTTTTTTTAGAAAATTTGGAGAACATTTTCTGAAAGGTTTCTTTCCCCATAAAAGGGGCTTCCATTTTTCTATCTCATTCTCAGGGCAGTTTATATTTTGAATGTGTGTTGGTGGTGTTTTTGACCTTAACTAATCCCTGTGAGGTGTTTGATGGTACTGTCTATATTTCTCTGTCTATTACACATTTCACCATTCCTCTAGAGTCCCCCATGCTGCCTGCACTTCCTGATCTGAAAAGACGCTTTGGGAAGAATTAAATTCATGTTGCGGAGCAAAGGATGAGAAATAACGAGGTGACACCAGCGTTGGGATTTAAAAAAGGGCCACTTTATTTATTTACAAATAAGCAGAAAAGGGGGAGGAGAACCTAAGCGGGCATTTTGCCATGGCCAGCCAGGCCATTAAAGGGATCGGGCGAGGCATTCACAGCCCGGGAAGTGGCGCCTGTACTTTCGCCGCTCCCCGAGCTTCCCCAATCTGGGGTGGAGGGCCTTCCGGTGTCGTCTCCCCTCGTGCCGCAGGGCTCCAAGTAGATGAGAAGGGTTGGCCCCAAAGGTAAGCCTTATCCCCCCAACTGATGCCGCAGGGCTCTCAGTGGTTGGCCCTCAGGCGTTACCAATCACTTCAACTGTGCCTGTGAATGCTCACCATTAACAAAAAACATAAAAATGCCCTCTCCTACCGCCATAAAGTGACCAAATAGCCAGATTAACCTAATTATCACCCGTCCTGCTTCCGCAGTGTGAAGTAGGTAAAAAACTCACAACCAAGTTAGATTGTGAGCAAAAAATTCCTACTTGGCCTCCAAACAGACGACCGGCGAACCCACACTGTCAACAGGGGAGGGCGGGAGGGAGCTGCGCAGCAACAGTGGAGATGCGGAGGGGTCCTGGGCCTTAAATAGCCCTAACCCCCTCCTCTCACCAGTGGCACCATCCCAAGCCCCCACGTCACCTCTCCCCATCCTCGCCCGCAACCACCTCTCCCCACCCCAGCGAGCAGGGTGAAGAAAGGCTTTTGCAGAGTGAAGGATGAGAAATAACGAGGCGACACCAGCGTTGGGATTTAAACAAGGGCCACTTTATTTATTTACAAATAAGCAGAAAAGGGGGAGGAGAACCTAAGTGGGCATTTTGCCATGGCCAGCCAGGCCATTAAAGGGATCGGGCGAGGCATTCACAGCCCGGGAAGTGGCGCCTGTACTTTCGCCGCTCCCCGAGCTTCCCCAATCTGGGGTGGAGGGCCTTCCGGTGTCGTCTCCCCTCGTGCCGCAGGGCTCCGAGTAGACGAGAAGCGTTGGCCTTCTCGTAAGGTAAGCCTTATCCCCCCAACTGATGCCGCAGGGCTCTCAGTGGTTGGCCCTCAGGCGTTACCAATCACTTCAACCGTGCCTGTGAATGCTCACCATTAACAAAAACATAAAAATGCCCGCTCCTACCGCCACAGGGGGAGACAAGCCTTAGCTTAGTCTCCCTCTCCCCCTCCCCCTGAAAGAATTTTCTTTTGTAGCCCTTCCTGAATGTCTGCGAGGAATAAATCATTACCAGGCTGAGACAGGTGTACCCCGTCGCGCCTCTACAGCTCCCTCCGAGAACGGCAGATATTAGGGTGTTTAATGCTAAAGTCCCCGTGCTGTGCCAGGGCTTTAAAGATCTCCGTATTGACCAGTTTCTGCACCTTCTCAATAGCAATGGGGTCACTGGACACCCTCCAGTGTAGCCGGGGCAAAATGCAGGACCAAATGATCCGTGTGCTGGGCCAGCGCTTGCATATGTGCTGAAAATCAGCCAAAGCTTGCAAAATGAGGGCCTTGCCCTTCATTCAACCCAAGTTGCTCCCCCCTAAATAAATAAGCAGAACCTGTGGGGGGAGCCAAGCAGAGTAAAGCTGCAGCAAGGTGGGGATGAGATTATCCCACCGCATACCACGTTTTCCAAGCCAGCGAATGACAGCATGTTGACCCAATCCGAGCTGCAATCCAAAGCTGGACTTGGCTGCATGCTTGCTGGCCCAAAAGACCATGCTGTGGCCACATGGAGACCCGCACGGGTGCCGTAGCCACTGGCCGATCTAAAACAAACATGAAGATGTTAGCCACCTGCCTTACATCCATTAGTGAGCCAGAGGCCTCACGTATGTCTTGAACGCGGTAGAACGCCATCTACCTAGAGCCTGTATTTGCGAAGGGGAAAACCCTAGGGCTGTGGCCGTGGATGCTGCCCCGATGCGAGAAGAGTGTGTGCCAAACATTGCTGCGTGCAGGCCCAATCCATCCAGAGCCTTCCTTGCTATTGCCCAGAATTGGTATTTGGTAAAGGGGGGGTGAGGTCCTGGTGACAAAACAGGAGACCCGCAGAGTCTCCACGCAAAGCCATGAAAGTAGTCAATGCCCGTATTGGGCATAATTCCGCATTAGCAACAGGGAATAGGGTGACCAAACGTCCCCTGCCCTTCTGGTCCATTTTGGAGCGACGTAAGAGTAAGCAAGCCTTCCCGTTCTCTACATGAAGATCGGACCGTAGCAATGCCCTAGCGGAGATGTCCTTTTTAGATGAGACTAAAACCTCAGAAATGCGGAATGCCCCAAAAGGTTGTTAGTGCTGCTGCATGAAATAAGCTGGACTCGAATCCTTGGCATGGGAAGCTACCCTTGCCCAACCGTTAATAGCATTACAAACACGGAAGTCTGCCGTACTATTCTCCAGGCCATGAGCCTTAGCTATAAATGCCAAGGCTGCTAACTTAAATGAAATATTACGGGCGGACAAACCCTGATGTTTGGAACTTACTCAAAATCGCTGCACGTGTTCAACGGGAATGGGCCATAAAAACTGGAGATGATTGGCCAATCGAAAGGCCCGAAATTCCCTACCTGCATTCTGATAGGCTGTCCTGGTGCTAAGCGCCAAGGACTGCCATATAGCCTGTTCTATCTCTTCCTTCTAATCAGCCAGAGGCATGGAGGCATGCTCTCCGGCCGTGGAAGGGCCCATGGCGCCAATTCGTGAAACCTCTGCACCTGATGTCGAGACAGAGTATCTGCTATATCATTGTTCAGACCTGGGACATGCTTTGCTTGAAATAAAACGTTATGTTTTAAACAATGTAAAGTAAAGACTCAGATCAGGTTCATGATGTGAGGATTACAAGAGGAAAGGGAATTTCACCACCTGCCCGGTAGCCCGGTTGTCACACCAGAACAACCCGTGGAGTTAGCCAGATCATCTGCCCATAAATGTGCTGCTACTACTAATGGGAACAACTCCAGGAGGGTGAGGTCCCTGCATGTGCCATCGGAATGCCATGCCTCAGGCCATTGTTCCGCACACCATCTCTCTCCCCGAATAATGCCAAAGCCCCATGAACCTGAAGCCTCCGAGTGAACCTGTAAATCTGCCTTCACTACCCACTCTCGCCTCCAAAAGGATATTCCCTTGAAATGCTCCAGGAAATCCATCCAGACTGAGATGTCAGCCCGCATGTCCATAGTGATCCGTGTCCCGTGATGTGGTTTACGCAAGCCCACCATTGCCAAGCACAGATGCCATACAAAGGCACGCCCTGGGGCGATGACCCTAGCAGCAAAATTTAGGTGGCCCAGCAATTCCTGTAACTGCCACCGCGAAACTTCTTCAGCAGTCAAACATTTGACAGTTTAGTCCATAAAGTGTTTAGCGTGTCCCTCAGCAAACGGCAGCATTGAAAATTGGAATCCAATTTAATACCCAAAAATTTTAAGCACTGCAGATGGGCCTTTGTTTTAAATCACCTGGCACCTTTTTGGGCACTATTCCCTATGGGGATACCCGGAAGTGCGGGATTGGGGGGTGGGTTGCAAAAGGTCCCGACACCCTTCCGGCCCGCACCTCCTTCCCAATTCTTTCCTAACAATGTCTTCCATCAAACTGATGGATTTTTGATTCCCAGCCAATATACTGTGTCTAATGCCTTGAAAAGGTATGCAAAATCTCTCCTGAAAACCTGCAGTAAGGCATAGAGCATCGCGCCGCTTAGGGAACAATGCTAACAACCGGTTGAGGGGCCCAAGTTTGACCGGACTGGGCCCTTTTGGAAGGAGGTTGCTGTCCGCCGGGGCGTCTGGTGCCCTGACCTTCCTTAGCAGCCCATTTTCCGCTATTGTTCTTGAAACAATCTGTGGCGGCATGATGTCCGTCACAAATTTGGCATTCATGTCTAAACTTACAGGGGTTACGACTGACAGTTCCTTTGTTAAAATCCCAACCGAACGGGCGGTGCTGAGCTGCCTGACCCACGTACCCCTTAGAGGTGGACGTGGGCTGTTGTTTGGCCAAGATATGGCCGCTATCCGCCCTTTCGCCAAAGCCTGGTCTTTTCCTTGTCAGTGTTCTCGTGTTCACAAAACAGCAAGGAGAATATATCGACATATTCCCCCTTGCAGATTTTTTCCCTGGTCGCAGGGAGCAAATGGTGCCCTAATGGTGCAGACGTGCTTCCTGTAGGAATAGAGTCGTATGCTGCATCAGCATAAGGATCCTTAACCTCTTGAGTGGAACTGTGCCCTACTGTGTCAGCGGGGCCCTGCCAAACACTCGCACAAGCCAGTGTAGCATCTATAACCACAGGCGGCTGTGATAAACCCTCCTGAAGCGGGCTCCCAAACGTATTCTGCTGCAGGGGCCCCCTAGAACTTGCAGCTACGAGATCGGCCTGTTGTAAGTTAGCCGCCGCCACAGGTGGTGTTGCCGGGGAAGCCAGGGCTCGCGTAGGTGTAAATGTTTGTGCTGTGATTCCCATCTGATGTCCCCTACCTGTAAACCATGGCATCAAACCCCACTGTGTTGGGATCGTTCCAACTGCTTGAGATAATGGTGTGGTGTGATGCATCTGCAGCTCACCTTGTAATGTGGACCAATTCCCTGGACGGAGGTGGTATGCTGAAGAGCAGGCTCAGATGTTGAACGGCCCCTGGCTCTGTGGTGGACGGGGTGGATGTTAGGATGGCACTTGCATCGGTTTCCAACACTTCACTGGTAGTACTGCCTGTTGATTCTTCCACCACCTTTAACCGAGCTGAAAGAACATCCCATAAGTCATCCATTCTTTTCTTACGTGTTTGCCTGCGCACAGCCTGCATGTGTGGTGAGACCTTTTTTCTTCTTCAATGCTTGCAATCTGGCAACAATATTAGAAACCTGAGGGTCTAATTCTTCATCAGAAGAAGAATTTTCAGTAGGCCTACTCCGTTTAGATGATTGTGCAGGAGCCTTCCCTTTACCCTTTCTCCCGCAAATTCCTTTTTTGGGAGGCATGTTATAATAAAACAATGTCTACTACTAAGGCAATGCCAGTAAATTAGCAGAGATATAACCAGATATTACTATATTAATCCTAAAATGTAGCAGTTGCCAAAACGGACACAGAGGTCCCCTCTACAAGGATTCGCTTTTGCGCCTGGTTAGGCGATTATGCGCATAATCGCAGAAGCGCATTTACGCCTAATCCCTCTGCATGAGAGGCGGCAAGAGGCGGCGAAGCGCATTAACAGATGTCCAAAATGCGCTTTACAAGTAGTTAATGCGCATAAGCGCTTATTCACACAGTCAAAATGTGCTTTAACGGACGGAGCAAAATAAAACTCGCGATTTAACGCGCATTCGATAATGCGCATAATCGGAGAGATAATGCGCCTCTACGCCCGATTTGCGCTCCGTTCTTGTAGAGGTAATTTTTTTTTTTTAAGCGCCTTGAAAGAGCTTTAAACCTCTCTTGTAGAGGCAGCCAGAGCTGCTTGTCAAGAATATGATCAATGAACAAAGCAGTAGATACCAAAAGGGGGGGTGCGGTGGGTGCTGCTATTTGAGACAATTAACCCCGCTCCCCAAATTGGAAATACCACAAATTCAGGGGGGTAAAATAACCCAGTAATGGGATTCCCTCCCTTCCTCTACTACCTTGGTATTATTAAATATGCAGTGCAATTGAACCTGAATCCGGGCTCCCAGCTACTCGCCCACCCCCGTATACCCAGAACCTGCTGGCCCGAAGGCCCTGTAGGAGATGGGGCGTGAGTGTGCTGATGGCCGCTGCAGCCCTGATCCGTACACTGCCCTCTTGATGCCAGACGCCCTGCCAATTAAAGTTGTGGCCGCCGAAACACGTCTTGCCGCCGCAATTCCTCCCTCCACGGCCTCCTCTGCCGGCGCTTGATCCGGCTCAGCCGAGGCCTCGCTGTTGCTGCACCCTGGCCGCCGCCTAACTCCTCTGCTGCTGCCGTGCCGCCCTATCTGGGGTCCTCCGCCGCTCAGCTGGCCGCCTCCCAGACGCTCAGCTTTGCAGAGGCAAACCCCCCGCTGCCGGCTCTCCTGTTGCTAGGCGCCCAGCCGCTTGCAACTCCAGCCGCTGAACGTCTTCCCCAGCCTGTCTTCCCCTGACCAAGCTGGGACTGCCTCAGCCGAGGCCTCGTTGCCGGGGCGACCAGGCAGCCACTGAGGTCTTCTGCTGCAGCAGCAGTGAGCTTGCTGGCTCTTCCGCCGCTCCACGGATCGTCGCCCTGCCGCCCGGCTTCAGCCAAAGCCGAGCGAAGTCACTGGCTGCAATCGCAGCCGAAGTCTCCCGCTCCTCTGGAGGTCTTCGCCTGCTAGGATGGCTGCTCGCCGGGCTCCCCCGACGCCTTTTGCCTCCGCATTGTTTGACTGCTGCCGGGTAAGCCTCCTCCTCCTTCTTCTAGCCGCCGCCGGGCTAATCAGCCGCTGCTTCTGCCCCGCCGCCGGGGCTCCTCGAAGGTCGCTTCCTTCCCACTGCTGCTGCTGCCTCTTCCTTGCTCCTTCTTTCAGCTCTTTTGCTGCTAGCTGCGCAGCAACAGTGGAGATGCGGAGGGGTCCTGGGCCTTAAATAGCCCTAACCCCCTCCTCTCACCAGTGGCACCATCCCAGGCCAGCCAGTGGCTGCCCCCCACGTCACCTCTCCCCATCCTCGCCCGCAACCACCTCTCCCCACCCCAGCGAGCAGGGTGAAGAAAGGCTTATGTCTTTACCCTGGGCAGTGCAGGAAGTCGAGGAGGCTACAAGCTGTCACAGATATTATCATACATTTAAAGACAGGACACTCACACACACTTTTCACTAAAAGTGAACTAAACCCATGAGAATTTCTTCTCCTTTAAATTTCTTTTCGAAAGCAATTTCTTTTCTATCAAATTGAATAAAAATTGTCAAAATTTTAGTGGGAGAAATTTTCATCATGTCGCTAGTTACTGAGTGGTATAGAAATATAATTAATTAAATAGATGCATTATCCCATACTTCTTTATCACAGTGGGAGAGGGCCTTTACCCTCATCTCCTGTTTGTAGGTTTCCCAGAGGGAAAGAGTTGGCCACTATGTGACAGAAGATGCTGGACTAGTTAGGCCTTTGCATTTCCAGTAGAGTTATTCTTAGAAGTATAGAGAAAGGTCAGTGTGAACCATGCTCTGCACATGGCAGAATCCAATAGGGGTGTGCACGGACCCCCCGGATCGGATCGGGACCCGGATCGGGACCTCCAATTTTGTCACGGACCGGTTCGGACAAAATCGGAGGCCCCCCGGACCGGATCGAGTCCGATCCCGACCCAAAAATCGTAAATTTTTGGATCGGCCGCCATTTTTTTCCCCATAGACTTGCATTGCAATGCAAGTCTATGAGGAAAAAATGGCGGCGGGTGGGTAAGGGGGGGCCTAACTCCCTCCCCCCCCCAGGGCCGTCCGCTGTGGACGGCCCCGGCAGGTAAGCCCCCTCCCCCACGCTCCCTACCCCCCCTGGGGCCGTCCGCTTCCATCCGCTGGCGCCCACGGGCGCCAGCGGATAGAAGCGGACGGCTCCGGGGGGGGGTAAGCCCCCTTCCCCGCCACTGCTTACCTTCTCGGCCCGTCCGCTCCCGTCCGGCGCCGGCGGCTACTACCAGCGGGCTCCGCGGCCTACTCTCGAGTAGCACGCCGGGTGATGTCATCACCCGGCGCGCCACCCTGGAGTAGGCCGCGGAGCCTGCTGGTAGTTGTAGTCGCCGGCGCCGGACGGGAGCGGCCGGGCCGGGAAGGTAAGGGCCCCCCTCCCCCCCTCCGTGCGCCCCCTCCTCCCCTCCACGCACCCCCTGCTTACCTTCTCGGCCCGTCCGCTCCCGTCCGGGGCCGGCGGCTACTACCAGCAGGCTCCGCGGCCTGCTCTAGAGTAGCGCGCCGGGTGATGACATCACCCGGCGCGCCACCCTAGAGCAGGCCGCGGAGCCTGCTGGTAGTAGTAGTCGCCGGTGCCGGACGGGAGCGGCCGGGCCGGGAAGGTAAGGGCCCCCCTCCGCGCACCCCCTCCTCCCCTCCACGCACCCCCTGCTTACCTTCTCGGCCCGTCCGCTCCCGTCCGGCGCCGGTGGCTACTACCAGTGGGCTCCACGGCCTGCTCTAGAGTAGCGCGCCGGGTGATGACATCACCCGGTGCGCCACCCTGGAGCAGGCCGCGGAGCCCGCTGGTAGTAGCTGCTAGTGCCGGACGGGAGCGGACGGGCCGAGAAGGTAAACGCCCCCCTCCTCCCCCCCCGCTGTCCACTTTCATCGGCAGGCGCCCGCTGGTGCCCGCCAATTGAAGCGGCGGTGGGCGCCAGTGGGCGCCCGCCGATCCGCCGATCCGCTGATCCGCCGAACCGGTTCGGAGCCTTTTCGGACCGGTTCGGATTGGATCGGCCGATCCAGCTGCGGGATCGGAAATCGGATAATTTATCCGATTTCCCACTGGACCGGACTCGGATCGTGGATCGGGTCCAATCCAGTGCACATCCCTAGAATCCAATGGGATCCTTATGCCCCCACCGATTCCCTTCTACCCTGTTGACTGCATTGTGAAAGCAGACCCCACTGCTTGTGCAGTGGTTCTTTAGCACTTCTGGGGCAGAAACACTTATTTCTGGAAGGAAGCAGGTCCATGGAGTTCAAAGAAGGGAGCTCCGGCAACCCTCCTCCTTCCAGAAAGGAGCATTTCTACTGATTTGGAGGCTTCCTTTTCAAAAGGAGGGTCCTGCTTCTGCAATGGAATTGGTGGGACCCACAACTTGCAGAAGGGAATCAGTGGGTGGGGAGAAGGATCAGCAGGGATGTTAGTGCTCCTTTGGATTCTGCCTGCTGTAACTCTATGATCATGATTGCACATTTTCCAGCAGGATCGCAGAGATAGCTGCTAGCTCACTGTGGGTACAGGCAGTGTGCTTCTCACTAACACACCAGGCTTTTTGCCTGGGATGGCCCCCGGCTGGTCCCTTTGCGCCGATGGTGTGTATTAGGTACTTCCAGGATCACCTTCCCTCCCACCCTCTACACCCCTAAGGTGTAGAAAGGGCCTTGGTCTTACACTGGCAAATATGATTGTGTATCCCTGTCACCCTATCCTAGTGAGGCTAATTGTGAGTTTAGGGGTGCAATTTAGATTATGAAAAGAGCACAGCAGGTAAGGGTTACAAACATCATCTAGTGTCACACTGCCTCAATAATATCCAGAGACCACACTCCTTCTTTCTTAATTCATGGTTTTTCAGCCAGGGGATGGATGGGCACTTATTGCGGGGGCTGGAGCGGCAGACTTCTAGCATCAGCAGGGGGTTGGACTAGAGGGCTGTTAAAGTCCCTTCCAACTCCATGATTCTTTCAAGAAAAAAATAAATTGAAAAAAAAGAAACATCATAAGATCTAATAGCGGATCTCCGAAATAGCATGTGAGTGGTCTTGAATCATCACAGTTCCATCAGGAAGGCCTTCTGGGCACAGATAAATGATTTGGTTTCTTAAGGGTTGTTGTTTTTTATGTGAAGGACTTAAAATTATCCCCTACTTTTTACAAAGTGCTTCTGCCTGTGGCAACACTGATAATGCAACGTATTCAGAGTATCCACTTCCTTTCATTAGCATGATGAACACAGGGGATAGTTATGAAGAAGCACAAAGATAATTTAAAAGGAAACTCATGGGTCATGAGGTAAAGCGTGCTCCTATAGTTCAGCCAACATACCATTTGACTAGCACAACAGGAAGAAAAAAACATTTGTCTGCTATCTGAGCACTGTGAATTATTCTGAAGAGTCCAAAAGTTAGAGCATAACTCTGCTCATCCCCTGTGAGAATTCTTGTGTTCAATAGCCCTCAAAATTTCTCATTTCTTACCTGGGGTGTACTGATTGCACCCTGAACCTACAGATTACACAAAGCAAACAAGCTTTCAGGACAATTTAGAAATACATCTATTTTAGATTTCAGCTTAGCACAGAATTCTTATTGATGTCTACTTATATTACCTGAATAACTGTATTTTCATAAGCAAAAATCACAGCATTGAGAGGCCTTGCATAAATTGCAATTTGGTCTTACAGTGTGAAAAGAGTGAACCATCTTACAATAAGATGTTGGAAGCACTAAGTTGTGTTTGCCTCTGGGGTTTTTCTGTTCATGGGTTTCCCAACCACATGAGAATAGTTAGGGACATTTTGTCCCTAACTGTGTATTCATCCACTAAGTTCTAATGCTTGTCTGGATAGAGCCAAAAAAGGGTACTGCCAAGGACAGAATAGAAAAGAAGAAGAAAAAGAGTTCCCAAAGCATCACTGAATGTCACCTAGCTGTTTCCTAGAGCTACAAATAATAATATCAACATAATATTTATATTAACATAAATACATTTGTATCAGCACATATCCTCCAAGGAGCTTAGAAAAGTCTATTGCATTTTATCTTGACAACAGCTTTGTGAGGTGGTCTAAACTGAGAGATAGTGATTTGGCTAGTGAGCTCTAGAGATAAGCAAATCAATCAATTTCATTTCCATCCAGTTTCTCATTTTTCTGACCATTTATTTGGTTCAGCCTGATTCCAGAACAGTGTCTGGTTTCTATTTTTTTTAAAGTCTGCACAAAAAATAATATGCATTTTTGTGCAGACTTCTATCATACACAGTCTCTGTACTGTTTTCCCCAATGGACACACTTTGTGCACACTTTTTGCTAATATACCAACGTTTGACAAGCTATTATTTTCACTATAATGTTGTGTTTCTGTATGTGTTTTTAATATATTCTATACATTTTGTGCACACTTTTCTGCAGCATATAGTTTTTCCCTTAGTATGTACATTTTTGTGTGCATATTTTCAGTGGAGGTGGAGAATTGTGGAGAACTGTAATGGGGAAATGCAAATTTTGGTGCACAGCTCTGTCAAGCTTCACTCATTAGTTTGGCAGGTGCAAATTTGGTAAATTCGCATAAAAATGTGGAAGGAACAATTTTTTCACCCATCCCCAGTGAGCTGCTTAAATACTGAGTGAGTATTTGAAACGATGTAGCCTGAGTAACAGTCCAGCATTTTGTCCACCACATCAAACTGGTTATCAACTATTTTAATATGAACAATTTCATAATATTAGCACTGTTTTAAAGAATGAATAGACCTTGCTGTATTATTCCTACATTGCAATCCTATACTTGTCTTCTCAGAAGTAAGTACTATTGAGCTGAATGGAACTTACTCTCAGAAGGAGTGAGGACAGGATCGTAGTCTAAAACTTGTTTTTAATGGTTTATTCATTTAATTGCAAGTAACAAGATACAAACACATACAAATGTCTAAGTCCAGGCTTAATAATAAATATTTTGCATGTTGATTAAAGGCTCATTATAGAGAATACATATTTGTGTGTGTGGGAGGAGGAATGTTACCACATCGGGCCAGTGGTCTTCCTGCATCTAGAATCCTGTTTCCCTCTCTAGACAGGAGCAGAGAATGCTTCAACTTCAAAGGATAGTTAATGAGAACCTAAAGAATGAGAATGGATTGATCTATCCATCACCAGCATTTCCAAATACTGATAGTTTCAGAAATTGGAGAAGAGGAATGGACAAATCAGTCTATTTCAGCTCCACAGTTGTTTCACAAGTATTGAGTTATAAGTCCATTTCATACAATTTCCACATCAGTCTGTGATTGCTTTTTAAATGCACATTTTGTATGCAACTTTCCCTAATGTACATATATTTGTACAAACTCTTTGAGCTAAGAACTGGATTGAAAAATTAAGAGAAATGTGTAGTCCATAGGAGAACTTTTCCAATCCGCTTATTAATCAGATAAGTGAGTATTAGGTTGGTTTCCTTAAAAATGTAGAGTGAATGAAATTCTCCTCCATTCCTGGAGATGGCCTGAACATTAGATTGTTTCCCCCAATCTTCTAGTACTGGTGTTTCTAAGATCCATAAATTTGTTTAATTATTAGAGGTTGATTTATAATAACAGCATTTTCAATATCCAGTTGGAAAAAAAAACATTCTGTAAAGTAAGCACAGGTGTGACATGGAGAAGGATTAACATTTGTTTGATGTTGTCTTGAAGCAGCCTGATGCAAATAAGTGTCCCTATTTTTAATATGAAATGGGAAGACAACGTCATTTTCCCACAGTGTCCACGATTTGCCATCAAATGCCTTATCTCCATATCCTCTCACAATAGCTGTTGAGATGGAACTGTCATCGTGGTTCCTTCCCCCTCACATTCTGCATATGAAGTGTTATGAAATGTCCACATATGGTAAAATCACAAGTTATAAGAAATAATCTTCTGAACTGGCCTGGCAAACTGACTGCAAGATGTTTCCTCTTTAAGCTGTAAGCCATGCGTGTAGAACCTTAGGCCCATGGGTCCCGTTTTGGCCCTCTAGGTTTCCAGAGATGACGATGTCACCTCCCTTGGCCCCAGTCCCTTTTCCCCAGTCAGGGCCGGTGGTACTATTAGGCAGGTTAAGGTGGTCAGCTCAGGCGGCAAATGCTGGAAATGCAGCCCTTGGGCTGTACACCCTGCTGTACAGCTTTAATGTTTTGTCAGGCTTGTTCATATGTTTACCACTTGTATGACATATAGAACAGGAATAGGGATCCGATGACATGAACTCCCACCAACTCCAATCAGTATAGAGAATGGGAATTATAGACCAGCACCATCTGGAAGGCTTCCAGTTCCCCTTCCTGAATTAGAAGAATAGTCTTTTTTTCTTTCTTTCTCCCAGTTGCGTTTCTGCTGTGTGTGTAGAAAAGTAGATATTCTTGTTAAAGAAACTATTTTGTAATATATCAACCCTGAGGCTTATCACACCATGATTTTATTTATATTAATTATTTTGTTTATATTATGTATAGGCCATTTAACTGCTGAAAAGTACTCCGAACATCATGAAACATTGTCATCACCATCACCATCATATATGGAACAATAAAAATGTTTAAAAGTTTTAAAATATCAAAAATAATCGTAAAGAGGGCAACAAGATCATAAAGAAGCAAACAAACCCGAGACAGTATCACAAAAAGAAGCATGAAGGTCACATGCAGGAAAAGCTTGGACTGATTCAGAAGCCAGGTGCTTTGACTTGGGTATTGAACCCAAGATGAGATGTGGAAAGCGTGTTGGCCTCTTTTGGTTTTCCAACTGCTGGCAGCAGTAGTTCTAGCCTTTCTGGCGCGAGTGGCAGCAGCGTTCCTCTGCGCAAGGGGCAGCAGCGGAGCAATGAGGACGACAGCAGCGGGGGAGAGGCGGCGGTGGCACGTGGTGGACAATGGAGGCTTCTTTTCTGCCAGAGTGACTGCGGAGGCGTGAGATGGGTGACGGAGGTGCGAAACAGCAGGCAGTGAGACAGACAGACCCGGCAAACTGCCCCTGGCCTGAAGCTGCCTTGAAGACAAGGTGGAAACGCACCTGGAAGACTGGTTTGGCATTAGACCCTCCTCCCTTAGCCTTCGGATTGGGCGTCTTTCGCCTGAGCCCGCCTGGGGCTCTGGCCTTGGGCTGCAGCCTATCAGCTAGGCTGACCATATGAAAAGGAGGACAGGGCTCATGTAACTTTAACAGTTGTAAAGAAAAGGGAATTTCAGCCAGTGTCATTTGTATGCAATTAGTTCCTGGTGAAATTCCCTCTTCATCACAACAGTTAAAGTTGCAGGCACTATACAAGAATGACCATATACAAAAGAAGGCTGGAACTTTAACTGTTGTGATGAAGAGGGAATTTCACCAGGATCTAATTGCATATAAATGACACTGACTGAAATTCCCTTTTCTCTCCAACTGTTAAAGTTACATGAGCCCTGTCCTCCTTTTCATATGGTCAGCCTACTATCAGCCCCTTTTCTTTCTTGGAAACAGCCTCTATTGAGGCCCAAGGCTCAGTAGGGAGGGCTTTTGTGCTCAGCATTAATATTTTAGCATCCAGATTCATTAAGGGGATAGGTCTATAGTTCGCAGAGTTGGTATGGTATTTCCAGGTTTAAGGATAACTGATATATAAGCATCATATAAATAGATGGGTAGAGTTCCTGATTTAAGAGCCTTACAATAAAGACTGAAAAGAGGGAATTCCCTTTTCTGTACAACTGTTAAAGAGACAGGAGCCCTGCCCTCCTTTCCATATGGTCAGCCTAATCCAGATGCTTTCTTATTTTAGAGATTAAATATATAGATACATTAATTGCCATTTTATGGTCCTAAATTAGATTTGCTTATTATGTTTCATGAGTGCCTCAGTTAGGGTGACCATATGAAAAGGAGAACAAGGCTCCTGTATCTTTAACAGTTGTAAAGAAAAAGGAGTTTCAGGAGGTGTCATTTGTATGCACGCAGCTTCTGGTGAAATTCCCTCTTCATCACAACAGCTAAAGCTGCAGGACCTCTGCCCTCTTGACCAGATATAAAAGAGGGCAGGGCTCCTGCAGCTTTAAGTGTTGTGATGAAAAGATAATTTCACCAGGTGCTGCATGCATACAAATGACACTTGCTGAAATTCTGTTTTCTATACAACTGTTAAAGATACAGGAACCCTGTCCTCCTTTTCATATGGTCACCCTAACCTTAGTCACCTGCCTACTATTACTTATATATGATCATTTGATAATTGGTGATTGTAATGAGATTTTGGACTCAATTTTGGATAGGTGTAGTTTTTCCTTGTACATTTCAGACTGTATTTCCTTCAGTGTTGAAGGCATATATATATATGAGTTAGATTTGGTTGATACATGGTCCATATTTCATCCTTTGGGGCATAATTATACCTCTTTTTTGACTGTGCATAAAAGCTGTTTAAATTAGATTGTTTTGGGTTTCTTCCCCACTATTTCAATGCATGTCAGCATGTGATATTGATGCAATCGCTATCTCAGACCATGATCTGGTTCATTTTTGGATCAAATTGGCCAATTCTGTTAAATCGTCTGGCACTTGGTACATGAATTTCTTACTGCTTAATGATGATAATTTTAAAACATAAGCAGCTTCTGAATTTAGTGAATATTCTGTGATTATCCAGGGTTCATCCATGCCTTGTGCTATGGAATGGGAGGCTTCTAAAACTTATATAAAGGGAGAATTACTGCACTTGCTTCTCACAATAAAAGAAAGAAAGAAAAGAAAAGTTTAAGGTCATCCAGGAAAGGAAATTGGATAAAACAGTGAAACACTTATTCAGTCAATTTGCAGTTTGTCTCTCCCCAGACCTCTATCAAAGACTACAACGTGCTACATTGAATAGACTATACTCATAAAGCAGAATTTCCATTGATTTCTCTGAATCAGATGTATTGAGGAAGTGGAGAAAGACCTGGCAAGATTCTGGCATTTCAGTTAAAATAAACAAAAAATTCAGAAATATTTTCCGTTGATCAAGGGTTCTCTCTCTCTCTCTCTCTCTCTCTCTCTCTCTCTCTCTCCATGTCTACACCAGGTATTTATCCCGGGGTCGTCCATAGGTTGTCCTTGTGCATCCATATAATGCACAGGGGATCCCGGGATCAACTGGGGACAACCTAGGGATGACCCCGAGATAATGGAAACCAGGGATAGCCCAGATTTTCCATAGTCCCGGGACCATCGCATGGCTGTTGTGCCACATGCTCCCAGGGCCTGAAATGGGCATGGAGCCATGCGGGGTGGCTCTGTGCTTATAGGGGTTGGCATCCCCAGGATGGCAGGTGTGGGATGGGTGTGGAGTTTGGCGAGGTGGTGGTGGTTTTTCTTATCTTGTCTGCTGCGCACAGCTCCTTCTTTAAAAAATAAAATAGTGGCCATCACATCTCTCTTCCCTTCTGGGACATTGCGCGGCCATCTGGATGCTGGGGGAGGATCATGGAAGCAGGTAAGTCCACAATTCTCCTCCCTCCCTTCCTCCCTCTACACCTTTAAGTGTAGATGAGCCCTCTCTCCTTGTGTGTGTGTGTGTGTGTGTATATGTGTGTGTGTGTTTGTGTAAGTGTACACACACACTCCCAAAAGATATAAATGTAGTGTTCCAAAATTTTATTCTGAATTATAAAGGAAGGATAAGGAGCCTACAAATCAGGAATTTGATTGTTTTTTTTTTGTTTTTTTTGTTTTTCAGCTGGTCCTTCCGGAACTGAATATGCAACAACAAGAGAGCTTGCAGGGCCTCTGCAGATGGAAGAAGTTAAGTATGTCATTGAGAATAAGAGAAACAAGAAAGCTCTGGAGCCTTACGGTTTTTCTATAGAATGGTATAGACCCATTTTGACTCCTGAGCTTTTCAGTCTTTATTGTAAGGCTCTTAAATCAGGAACTCTACCCATCTATTTATATGATGCTTATATATCAGTTATCCTTAAACCTGGAAACACCATACCAACTCTGCGAACTATAGACCTATCCCCTTAATGAATCTGGATGCTAAAATATTAATGGCAATTCTGGCTAACAGATTTCAGTATGCGCAATACACACGTTAGTACACCTTAATCAAGTGGGATTTATTCACCAGAGACAGAGCGTGAATAATTTAAAGCTTGCAGTATATCTGATTGCTTTAAATTCTAAGAACAGATTTGGCTGTGATTATTTCACTTAATGTGGAGAAAGCATTTGACAAATTATATTGGCAGTTTATGTTTGTGACCTTGGAAATATTTAGATTTCTACAAGAATATTTAAGATGGATAGGAATTTTATATCTCTCTCCTGTGTCACGAGTGATGACATATGGATTCCCCCCCCCCATGCTTTTGTTTCCGTTTGGAGCAGGATACAAGCAGGGCTGTCTTTTGTGTGTGTGTATATATATATTTAGAGAGAGAGAGAGAGAGAGAGAGAGAGAGAGAGTTTGGAACCCTTGGCATTGGGTATAAAATGGCTTTCTATGCAGATGATTTGTTGTAATTTATTAGTATATTAGAAACTTCTATATCAAATTGATAAGATTAATTGATAACTTTGATAAATTTTCAGGTTATACTGTTATGGGTCAAAAACTGAATTAAAGCCTGTAGGTATCGTGATACCCAAGTAGCTCCTAAATGACAATTTCATTGGTGATCAGAACTGATAAAACATATTGGTGCCCAGAGATATTTCATAAATTGTAAAACTGAGCCTTTCTACACATGCAAGATAAAACACTTTGAAAATGTTTTGAAAACTGTATATGGAGTGTGTTCTGGGCCCCAACAGTTCTCAAAACTGTTATAAACAGTTTTAAACCATTTTAAGCCATTTTAAAGCAGTAGTGTAGATAGGCTCTATGTCTGTTACTGGTGGAAATAACTTTTGACTTAGAAAGATAAGCATCATTTAATTTAAGTTCTTGGAGTATGGTTAACATAGTTAAGATGAATGTCTTGCCATGGATAATTTATGTACTATATAGTATTCCTTTATATATTTCCCAAACATATTTTTGAAAAATTAAGTGGAATTTTGAAGGTTTATTTGGGAGACAATGGGTGGCAAAAGTGGATACTGAGAGCCCTTACAGTTACAAAGATACTTATACTTCAGGCTTGGGAAGATAAACAAACACCCCAAACCTATCATTCAATGGACTGAAGATCTTACTGCTCTTTTGCTACATATGAACATATCTCCTGCAGTTGTTAATCTTGTATGAATGCTTATTTAAACATGTGGACTGCTTATATTAATGAAATGTTGAATCTCTTCTTCTTCTTCTTCTTCTTCTTCTTCTTCTTCTTCTTCTTCTTCTTTGTATTAAGGTTGATGTAAATTACTATTGCGCATGGACATATTGTATGATCTTTCTTTCTTTTCTTTTTTGTGGTCCCGCTTTTTGTTTGTTTGTTATTATTATTATTAATAATAAATTTATTTCTTACCCGCCTCTCCATTTGGATTGAGGAGGGGAACAGCAGTAAAATAAAATATGATCAAATTCATAAAACTGATTAAAAACATGGTACACATTATTAAAATAGTAATAAAACATCCTAAAAACATTCTGAAACTCCACTGGATATGCCTGCCAGAAGAGATTAGTCTTTATAGCTTTCTTAAATTCGAAAAGACTGTTAAGTTAATGAGTCTTCTCTGGTAGGCCATTCCACAGTCTGGTAGCGGCAGAAGAGAAGGTCCTCTGGGTAATACCTGTCAACCTAGTTTTCACTGACTGAAGTAGGTTCTTCCCAGAGGACCTAAGAGTGCGGGGCGGATTGTATGGGGGAAGGCGATCCCACAGGTAACCTGGACCCAAACCATGTAGGGCTTTAAAGGTAATAACCAACACTTTGTACTTCACCTGGAAAGTAATTGGCAGCCAATGAAGTAATTTTAAAATTGGTGTAATGTGGTCACCCCTAGGTGTACCAGTGACCAACTTGGCTGCCATATTTTGAACTAGTTGAAGTTTCCGAACTAGACACAAAGGTAGCCCTATGTACAGCACATTGCAGAAGTTGAGCCTCGAAGTTACTTGTGTGTATTTGCAGATAAGCACCAGAAATGGTCTGAAGCTTGGGTTTCATTCGAATCTGATGTACATCCCTAATAAGTACCCATGCTGACAGCATATTTTGACTGGAAGGACCCTGCTGTTGTTATTCGAACTGAACAACTAATAGTAAATCTATTTTGTAGTCGTTCTCCAGTATTTAAAAATAATTCTCTAAAAATAATAATCATTATTAGGCATACAATACGATATGGATTCTACATCTCAGCAAAAAATGTACAGAAGTAGCAGGTTTATGCACTATATAAAACAGAATGTGTAAAGCATCCCCTGATAGCAAAAATAAGGACAAACACTGACAGCAATATTATAATAACTAAATATAATCCAACTAATTTATCTGAGTGGACAGTCATAGGGGAAACAGTGTTGTGTATTCCTGTCTTCCAAAACAGTTCATTGCAGGTAATTTTAATAGGGTTGTTAATAACCTGGCATGGGTCCCAGCCAGATGTAGCACATTTAAACGCTGTCCTTATAGCTATGTCGGAACTGTTGACATTGCACGTCAGTAATGGAAAATTGCCACTGCACCAAACAAACATCTTCATTATATGGAATCACATTGTTAATCTCCAGCCAAATGCAACTTGAGGACGAAAGAGAGTTTAGATTGCACCCATCTGTATACTATCACTCCAGGTGGCAGGTCGTTCTTCAGAATTAGAGATTGAATCGGTCTTTCCATCATCAATAAGCCTGCTCCACAACAAGTGACTGTCAATCTGATATTTTACTTTCAGCATCATGAGGACCGCACAGAATGGTAATGAAATTTAGCTGTTAGATATGTACCACTGGGATCTATCTCAAAAAGAATGGAGAGGCATCAGAGAGTGTATGGCATTAAGTATCTGCAAATAACTTGGGTCCAGACAGAAGCCTGCCCCTTTGATCTGCTTAAGAAATCCTACCTGCTGCTAGGTACAAAAACAGTTGTATACTTAGCCTTTCACTTTTTTATTATTATTTCTGCAGCAATTTAATTAGTATTTGGAAAGCATTTCTTAGTAGCATCAAAAGGAAAGGAGAAGTGGGAAAGTGTGTGTGTGTGTGTGTGTGTGTGTATGTATATATATATATATATATATATATATATATATTTCCCCTTTCCTACCTTTCTGGTGGCAATTTTCCAAAATGTTGATTGCAAATACGACCTTCGGTAAAGCTATTCTACTTCAATTAAGGTGGCCTCCAAACCTAACTGTGGAGTATAGGAGGAACAAGTAGAATTTTTCTTGTTTGTATTGGTTGCTGGGATTGGGTCAATACACGTATTTCTGAATCTCCAGGGCTTTCCCACTGTTGTCCTTGAGTACAAGCAAGGTGTATATATAGTGCTACATTTCAAATGTGTGAAGTGATGTAGGCTGCAACTTGTATATTGATCTGTTCAGGAGAGTTGAGATGTTCCTATGATGTGCTGTTCTTGTAAATCTTTGAAAACCCTACTTTTAGCCCAGGCAGAATTTTGCTTTTTTCCTTGTCTTTTCTTCTTTATAATACAGAAGCTATAGCACGCAACTTCACTTTCCCCTGTGTCATTCTTTCTCAGATATACCTACAGGCATAAGCACTTAAATAGATGTCCCAGAAGCCAAAAACATCAACACCAGTTCCACTGTTGAAATAGCAGGAGTGTAACAAAGATCTGATAGGGACCTGAATATAATCTTCTAGGCTAGGGGCACAAAACCTCAGGCCCAGGAGCCAATCCAGTCTTCCACAGGTCCCAATCCAGCATTCTGGTGTTCCCCATAACATCATACCTTCTTCCATTAGACTTACTGCCTTTCTGTCAACGAGCAATCATTTAATGCTTTCTTGAATTTTGTGCAGGGTTTTCCCCCCATTCTAAAAGGTTGAATTATCTCTCCTAAGCTTAAAGTACTGGGAGCAAGGGCCTTCCACTAAAATATGCTGAGGTATTTTTGTTTTTTGGCCCACCTCATTTGCTTTTGGCCACTCCCACTACTGGAATATAGCCTCCAATAGCTTCTCTGAAATGAAATCCAGCCCTCAAGCTGAAAGTATTCTAACCCAATGTGCCCCTCCTGTGGAATTCCTTGCCTTTGGAGGTCAGGCAGGTGCCAATATTGTATTCCTTCCAGCGGCTCCTAAAATCGTTGTTCCAGGAAGCTTTCCCTGAATGACCAGCAGTGGTATTTTTTGCACTCCATTCTGTCAGGGAAAATTTCAGTTTAAAATTGATTAAAGAACTGGACAAGATTTGAGTATCCAAGAGGACTGAACAGCCAGCTGCAGTTAATGATCAGATAAAGTAATTTTTTCTATGCTGCTGAAAAGGTCAGGCAGATAGGGGGAATGTTTCTGGAAGATGAGGTAATTGACTGTGCTGAGCCAGGGTTCAGAAAATATGTATTTAAGACAGCATATGGAAATGGCTGGTGTTTTAGGCTGGAGATTTTGTGGACGGAAGCTGGTGAATGAGAGATTGATGGAGAACTATGCTATGCTATAGCTATAAGGAAAAAGCCTGTATTATCTCGAGGAACCAGTTGCCTTGTATATATTGGTATTATTGGAACACAGTAAAGGACTTGTATTATACACCATCCTGCTGGAGTGTGAGTATTTCTTCAACTGCTTGGACTTATTTCTGGACTTCACGCTTACTTTACTAAGTGAATGGGGAGCGCTTTTCTCTCCCTAACACATTCCTCATTTATATAACTGGGCATATTATTTAGCCTTGAGAAGTGAAGATTGAGGGGAGTCATGATAGCACTTGTCAAGTACTTGAAAAGTTTTCACACAGAGGTGGGCCAGGATCTCTTCTCAATCATCCCAGAGTGCAGGACACAGAATAATGGGCTCAAGTTACAGGGAACTCAATTCTAGCTGAACATCAGTGGGAAAAACTTCCTGACTGTTAAAGAAGTATGGCAATGGAACCAATTACCTAGTGTGGCCATGGGCTCTCCCACACTAGAGGCATTCAAGAGGCAGCTGGACAGCCATCTGTCAGGTATGCTTTAAGGTGGATTCCTGCATTGAGCAGGGGGTTGGACTCGATGGCCTTATAGGTCCCTTCCAACTGTACTAATATATGGTTCTATGGTTCTATATGTTGATGGCACTAATAATAATACAATAATAATTCAAAATTAGAAGTATTTTTACACAGTTGTGCTGTTTAGTCTGAAATGGTTCAACGTACGTCGTGATGATTTTGAACTAAATTAGCGACTATAGTCAGGCTAACTGGTCATCTATGCTAATAAATAAATCATAAATGTAAACATTGTTTAGGTACTCATTGAAGATAGTGGTCCAGGGGCAAAGCACCTACTGGATGTTTGAGAAGACCAGTTATGGCTGGAAAGCCATATAATTTTTTTAAAAAAATAGATGCTAGCAGTACCCCTTTGAGTGTTGTGGGAGAGCTAAAGAGTTAATTTGATATATTTTGCTTCTACATTTTCTTTCCCTTTTGCTAGAGCATATGGCAATATCGAGCCATCTTTACAATGTGCTGACTAAACAGAAAAGCAAAGAGTACACACAGAACTGTGATTTCTACTACTGTATAAGTAAATGTCACCCTTGTTACATGTATCCAGTGATTTTCTTAATGAAAACGTCAGCATAACCCTGGCATTTTCCTCCTTTCATTTAATTCTCACACTCCCTTTTCATCTGTTATCTGACCTTTGCCTGCACTTGGTAGTTTGCCTAGGGTGCTGTCACACCTCCAGTGGTATTCTGTAATGATGGTTGTTTGCTGCCAGATTCAGACAGCGCTTCAGAGAAATTGTTCGAAGACCTAATTCAGTAAAGAACCCATATGTATGTTGGGGCAAATGTAGTGAAATGGGGAATGTGCAGAAAAAGAGCCATTGTGCTCATTCATCGGGCATCCTGTAGAACATGCACATGCTTGGGATGATACACAGGAAATTTTGTACATTATCTAGTTAAATATGGGTACCTTCCTACTGGAAAATGTCAATTTTAGGTACTTTATCTAATGCATATCCAAATGCAGAACGTATGTATTGAGTGGCCAATGTGTCAAATAGCCTTTTGATGGCCAGCTGTACTGTGATATGCATATTCCCTGGAATCATTTAGAGACCGTGAACATTGATCAGACAATATGCAAAATCCCCATCAGTGTAATTGATTTGTGCAGTGCAGTTTAGCTCATTTGTCAACATCTGATGAAAGTATACAAATACCAGTTTTCAATGCCTTTTGCATTCAATTCACATCCACTGCTCTCTCTCTCTCTGGCTGAATCCAGATTTAGGTGAATACATATGGGTCAGTGGAAGCAGACTACCACAAATCCCTTCCCCATGGCAGCTCCTTGACTCCTACAGTGTTGGGGACCCTGCTGAATGGGGGTGAGCACCAGTTCAAGAAGCAGGGGAGCACTGAAAATCAGGCAGAGGCCCCTTCAGTGAATGGAGCTTTTTCAATTCTTGGAGGGCAGATGTTGGATCCAACCCATACGCCTCAACATCCGCGCCCGGCTTGCCTGGGCACCGGGGAGGCTGTTGCGGGTGGGGGTGGAAGAGGGAACGTGTGGGCTTGCCATTGGATGGACCCGGTGTTGGCGCCACAAGGCTGGGAGGGGACTGACTCCTATATAATGCTGGAGCATCCCCTCCTGCCTCCTTTTTGGTTTGCGTGGCTCCCTCCCTCCTTGCAGACAGTGTGAGTTCGCTGGTCTCCATTAGGGGGTCGAGTAGGAATTTTTTGCTCATGGTCTAATTTGATCATGGGTTTTTTTGCCTACTCCATGCTGTGAGACAGGCAGGGTGTATTAAATGGGTTGATTCGGCATTCTTATTAAATCTGGTCGCTTTTACGGTTAGGCGGATATTTAGGGCATCTTGTGTGGGGGTTTTGGGTTGGTGAGCATTCACAGGCACTGTTGCGGTGATTGGTAACACCTGAGGCTTCCAGCCTTGAGCCTTGCAGCCTAGCTGGGAGATAAGGGTTACCTTTGGGGTCAACCTTCCTCACCTACTCAGAGCCGTGCAGCCCAGGGGGAGGTGACACAGAAAACCTCCCTACCCCAATGGGGAAGCCTCCTGGGTGGCGAATGCAGGCTATGAATGCTCGCCCGATGTGGACTACAGCCTAGACTTGGCCTGACAGGATGCCTGGCTAGATAGTTATCCCCTTTGCAGATCTTAATAAAAGTGGCCCAATTTTAAAACCATTTTCTGGTGTCGTATCTTTATTTCCACCCTCCAACTCCAGCAATACAGAGAGAGAGAGACCTCTGTAATGGAAAACAAGGCATACTTAAACACATTACAAAAATAGCTTGAACCAACCAGCTTTCTTCCACCCCTTGTGCCTCCTATATCCAGAGGCTGTTCAGACTGATTTTATATCATGTGAATTGATTATGGCTGAGATGAAAAAAACCTGGCTTGCCCTCCACAATTGAATCACCCATTTTGGTATTCATTTGACATCTGAGCAGGATTTAGATGGTTACTTGCCTACAGAACAAGCCACTTCAGGCTGTTGTAGACAGAGGGAAATTACTGAATGGAGCTCAAGATATTGCTGCTGTTTGTCAATTTCAAAGTAGCTTCTGCAAAGTGGAAAACATGATATTATGAATCCACTTTGATCTTTCTCTCCAGATGGCTGGAGATTGCTTTCTTTAAAATGGTTGCAGCTGGTCAATGTAAGAAGGGCAAAAGCATCAGTATGTGTAGCCAGATCTGATCCTTTCCCTTACATGCCATGTAAATGGGAAGGATCCCAATTTCACAGTAAAAAAGCTATTTCTTCCCCTCTCTTTGGGGGAATGCTGCTCTTTCAGAAAATACACTCCCTCAATTGTCATTTTTTTTTGCTGTAAAATTCACTTTCCACATATTACTTTTTGCTCAGTCTTAAAATGTAGTTGCCTCTTACACAACAAAAGGGTATTGTTGTGTTGGTCATGGGGCTATTATATTTATAAGAATAGGGATGCACTGGAAATATTGAACAAATATAGGGACAAGTTTTGGATTACTCTGCAGGCCCAAAATGGAGCTATCCTTTCTTTCCCTGTTCTTTTAATTTCCTTCCACTTTAATGTGTCATTGTATTTTTATTACTATTGTGACACCTCTAAAGGGTGAAACTATTAACTCAGCCAGAGAAAGAGGGTGTAAGACTAAAGGATCATGGGTATGTAAAAACACACTTTAGCTATTGTTATAAGATACAGTTTAAATTTCAGTGGAAGTTTTCCATCATCAACCTTTTTGGTATCTTGGATTGCTCAGCTTTGCCTTTTATAAACATTATCAACAGGTCAGTAGGGGGGCAACCATTCATTAAAACATTTTGGCAGTGAAACTAATAGTACTAAACTGTATTTACTGTGAAGTAATCCAATTAAAGCCTAAGAAAATTGTTCAGTGTAGCTTCATTGCATTCAAAACTGCATTGCCAGTTCTGCAGCAGCTAAACAGCAGCAAGAAGTATCCAGCAATGTCACTGGGAGTGGGGCAGGGTGAAATCCTCAATGCATACCTGTATTGGGACCAAGCAAATATGTACACAATAGTGGGGAACCTTTCAGGAGCTTCAGATCTCTATATCAAGGAAGACGTTTCAAAAAGTGGTTGAGGGCAGGCTGATTTGATGTTGAAGTCATGAAGTCTTCATGGCAGAGTCCTTTCTCCCCTGCTACTTTGTGTAAAATCTTGCCCGATGAAGAGTTCTAGAGTTCTCAAAAGCTTGCCCACAATTTTGTGCATATTTGGTTGGTCCTAATGAAGAACTTCCTAACTGTGGATTTGTTATTTTTTTTTCTTATGCACCCACATGGCTTACTTTGTTTTATTTGTGGGGAGTGTTTTCCCATATCAGATCACCCTGCTTTTTCAAATGTTTTTATTGCCATTCCAATTGCCTTTCTTTGGTGTTCTAGGATTTTGGATGCTCTGGAATAATTTAGTTTAATTACACATTTATGATTTCTGAAAAATAAAATGTCAATCTGGTTATCTATTTAATCTAATCTTGTCAATCTTGTTAAAATGTAGTTTCATTGTATTAGAATAAAAGACACATTCAAGATGTAGAAATAGTTTTGGGTGGGGAGTAGATACCAGCATGAAAACAATGTAATAATTTCTTATTACCAAACCATTTTGATATGTACATCTTTTCTGCCTATGAGACACTGTGGCCTAGATAACATTTATTGATCTATAGGGATCTGTGTGTCAATAGTCCTAATAGTCTCCAGATATCTTCATCAAGCAAGATGTTACAAAAAGTGGTTTGAGAGAAGGGCCAGAGAGGAGATGGGGGAAAGTCTGATTTGATGTTAAAGCCATGAAGTCTGCATGGTGAGGAACTTCCTACCCTTCTGCTTTTTGTAAAACCTTTCCGGATGAAGAATTTTGTAATGTCTTGCCTGATGAAGGGATGTATGCAAATTCTGTTTGTGCTTTCAAAACAATCCCGCATGCCAGTTCAAAATTGCTCAGTCTTTTAAAATGCACAATTTTACACTTTAATCAACGGGTATTTTCCCCGTTTGACTGCATTCGATCTGCACAATTTCACCATTCGTGCAAATTTAACAGCAATCACAAGAGCTTGCAGAAATCGAAGGACAAACAAGTATCAAGTTGATTCTAGGAGAATCTGGGTAAATATGAGCATTGCTTGTTTACTCATCCCTATCTTAACGATGGGTCTTGGACAAGATAGGCTTTCAATCCTTTCCAATAAAGATTGTACAAATTCTTAGCACACTAAGAAAGATTACTAAAATATGTGAGTGATACAAAGGAAAGACGTAATTATATATTTGGGGACAATGAAACCTGCAGTCTTAACTCTTATAACACATGGTCCAAGATAGTTTGGAGGCAAAACTCCAAACCATGCTTCCTTGATGGTAATGTTTTTTAATAAATAAATAAATAAATAAATAAATAAATGCTACTCTGTCATGCTGTCCTAAAATGTATTGCCTGAGTAGGGCTTCATCATTCTGGCTTATGATAAGGCTGGCCAGGGGACCTACAGCCTGTTCATTGGTGGCATAATGAATACCTCAGTGAAATGAAATTACCAACATGTATGTCAGTTCTTAATTGACTGAAGTGTTAGAATCAGGAACTCTGAATGAACAAGATTATCAGGTCATCAGGTTTGTATTGACAATTCCCAGGAAAACCCTACAGAAATATTAGCCAGACTTTTTCAAGGCCAGTGGTGCAGAACTGCCGATTTGGGAAATGCAACACTTTAGAGTGTAGAAAGATGTCATTCCTTGCCCTGATAATGTAGAGGGTCTTCAGATCAGAAATTTTATTCATCTCCATCTGACACTTCCTTTCCTTTCCTTTCCTTTTCTTTCCTTTCCATTCCTTTTTTTCCTTTAACCAGAATTGCACGCTTGAGACCTGTCCAAAAGAACTTTAAGGGTTTTTTTTAGAGTTTCTTTTTTTGAGTAGTTCGACTGTCACTTAGTCGAAAAGGAAGTTGATCCTGTCAACCCATACTACCTTTCAATAGTCTGAGATGCTGCCACTGGGGCAAGTTGGAGTTGAGAAATGTTGAAAGCACAGTACATTTGAACATTAAAGGTTTCTATAAGGTTCCTCAGATGTAAAAGAGTGTCAGAAAGGTCTACATTTCAGGATGCCAGCATAGTGACTTGTAATATCGACTATCTCACTGGTGCATTCTTAATTCAGGTAAAACTAATTCTTTGAATTTCACAAAGAGTTAAGTGCAAGAGAACATTGACCTATTTGAGAGGAAGACTGATCTGTTATTAAAATCTATTTTCTACATAGCATAACAAAACATGTTTAATAAAACAACTAAGTTATTCATTTGACAGGTTTCTCCCATATCACAACCCTATTATAGTTCTCTGCTCTTTACCTGTAACACCTGTAATCAGGTTTTCCCGTGAAATCATGGATCAAAGTCAGTTGAAATATGGCATATGGAAAGGTATTCAACAAAGTAAGTAGGCTAAAGTAATTAAAGATTTAAATAACTATTTTCACTTTTATAAGGATTTCAAAAATAGGAGTGTAGGGCAGAATGGATCATGTTGGACTTGAGGTCAAATCTTTGGGTTCAGATCTTACTACGGGAGAGAACAAATCACTATACCTTGCTCTAGCATACTGTAAGGTTGATAGCATAGACAAACTTCAAGTAATGAATAAATAGCTTCTCAGAGGAAGAGTGGGAAGGAATATAAATCTGCTACTAAGAATGAAGAAGTTCACATATTTCTATAACTGCAGGTAATTTAAGATGTTGGAATAGTAAGTTTTCAAATCCCATGTTTATTAAAGAAAATCTGTCTTTTTACAACCTTTTAGGATAATGGGTAATATAATTAAGATACTTTTCTCCTTGGTATACAGCTTAATATCTGCTCAATGTTATAGCTCATTCAACTCAAAAGTACCTGTTTCCAACAGGTCTTCATACACATTGTAAGATATTCTATTACATAGAAAATATGATTATAGATAGCAACTTTTTAAGAAAATATCTACAGTTTAGCCTGGCAGATATACCAAATATGCCAATATAATTGACTTCTAATTCCAATGGCCATTGATAGATTGCTGTTAATTGGGGAAGGTATGTAATGACTTCAAACTGCAGTACTAATTGTATGAATTATTTTGTCTGTGGGTTTTAAAAGTAGTTCCAACACATACACACACAAATACTATGGAGTTACCCCCCCCCCCAAAAAAAATACTGTGGAGTTATACACAGAGACCCACCATCTTAATCTCCACTCATTTTTTGTTGGTTGGTTTTAAAAACCATTTGGACCATAGTAAAGTATCCATTATTTAGATATCTGTTCTAAATCAAACTGGTTTTGTTTGTTTTGTCAAAGAAGTGCCTCAGACCCACGCCCGGCACACCTGGGTGGGGGGAGGCCAGTTGCGGGTGGGGTGAGATGGTGAGGTGTGGAGGTCAGCCATTGGCCACCTCGTTATGGCACCACTGGGACTGGGAGGAGGGCGTCGCTATATAAGCACTTTGCCTCCTCCCAGTGCCCTCTTCATTTTCTGGCTCCCCCCCTCTCTCCTTCCCTCCCTCCCTCCCTTGTAGACAGTGTGGGTTCTCTGGTTGTCCTTTTGGAGGCCAAGTAGGATTTTTTTGCTCATAATCTAACCTGGTTATGCATTTTTCACTGTGAGAAAAGTTGGGTGTATTAAATAGTTTTATTTGATGTTAATTGGTCACTTTTGATGGTGGTTAGGTGCGGGCATCTGAAGTGTGGGGAATATTGGTGAGCATTCTCAGGCACCATTGGGGTGATGGGTAGTGCCTGAAGCCTATGGCGGGGAGTCTTGCAGCACCAGCCAGCAGGTTGAAGGTTTACCTTTGAGGCCAACCCTCCTCACCCCCTCAGAGCCTTGCGGCACGAGGGCGGTGACACCAGAAGACCTCCCTACCCCAAATGGGGAGCCCATGGGGTGGCGGGCTGTCTGGCTCCACTTCATGGTCTATGAATGGCTTGCCCGATCCTAGAAATGGCCTTCTTGAACCATGTGTGAGATGCCCACTTAGGATTTACCCCTTTGCAGATCTTTGAATAAAGTGGCCCCTGTTTAAAATCCATATACTTGTGTCGTCTAGTTATTTCTCACCTACACTTCCGCAAGTAGGTTTGTTGTATAGATGCTTGAGAATGTCATTCAGTTCACATTTTTATAAAACAAACAGACCTGCTCCATACTGACTGGATTAATATGCAGATCAGAACAGATATTTCGGTTTTTGCACTTCTCTAAATTTCCTGATACAGTTCGCAGCTCAAAGAACCCAGATAAAAATGTGAGTTTTGTGGGGAAATATATTTAAAAACAATGAAAATTTTTGTGTGCATTATTTTTAATTGCTGATTGATGTTAAGACAGAATGGTTTTGTGAATGAACACATGTGAAATTGATATTGACTGGAAATAGGCTGATCTGCCCATCCCTCTATCTTTAAGTTTAAAGTGAGAATTAGAACATTCCATTGCCCACCAAAAGAATAGAAACAAATGTGTCATTTCACTGGAATTGTGAGGCTTAATCTGATGATGTTGTTCCCCGCCTCAATCCAGAGGGAGAGGCGGGTAATAAATAAATATATTATTATTATTATTATTATTATTATTATTATTATTATTATTATCTGGGGTTATGTTTTTGGATTACTCTCTCAAAGAAATTTCAGTTTGATCAAGTTAAGGTCAAGAAGAAGTGATTGACTAAAGTTAAGGGCTCACTAAAATCCTGCACAGAGTTTGGCTGCTTACATCACAATATGGCTTCTTGGAGTGAAATATGTAATACTGATTCAAGGGACAATTTATAATACAGTTTATAGACTTTTTGTCCTGTGTAGAAGTTGAACATCTTACTCACTAAGAACAGTAATCAGCCCCAAGTGAACTCTTCATTATGATGTATAAGTGAGTTACTGAAAACAAGTGAAGTTTTATCATAAACCCTTTGTTTCTACCCCCCTTGTACTTTACAAAATCATAAACACTGCCATAGAAATCCCCCCCCCCATTTATCCATCAAACTCTGCCTATCTGTCAAGGACCTATGTATCAGAAAGCCCTAAATACTTGAATGAATTGTTCAAATAAGGAACTGTACCCCAGCTTCAAACTAGGCAATAACTTCTTTGGGGAAATAATTTATTCCGTGGTTTAATTATTATGAACATATATTTGGTTTAAAAAAATCAATGTTGTCTTGGGATGTTCAGTTGAAAAGACAGATGTGACCAAAGGCATTAGAAAATTACACACTCTAACTAAAATAGTGTGTAAATTATTCGGCTTCCATAGGATGATTATGGATTAGCACTTCATGTACTCAGACCTTTGTTAGAAATACTAGGTCGCATTGCTTTTGTATTCTTCCAAGTGAATCTGAAGCAGCATAACTGCAAAGACTAGAAGAGTATGGGGGAGCTATTAGACAATCTTCCCCACCCTGTATAGTGGGAAAGCTATATATATATATATATATATATATATATAATCTCCACACTATATAATGGATTTCAAAAAAGTCACATCAGTTCTTACAAAAATACACCATCCCATCCTAGAAAAAAGTTACAGTTTTGGACTACAACTCCCATAAGCTACAACTTGCATGGCCAATGATCAGAATAGGAGTTCTAGTCCAAAATGCCTGGAGAACACCAAGCTGGGGAAGGCTGATCAAGGTAATGTATTGTACACTTCATCTCTATACCTGTTTATTGAGAAGTAAGTGCCTCTAAATTCAGTGACACCTACTCTTAAGTGAGTGCATAGGATTTCAGCCTTGAGTAATAACATTCTTGGAAAAAATGAATGGGCTGATTAAATGGTCATTAACCAACTAAAAATATGCCCATGGGTAATTGGATTGAAGTTTTTTTTAAAAAAAAAAAAGTTTAGAGACAAATACTTATAAAAACTCCAGATGGAAAGTACCATTGTAGATGAGGTATTCCATCCCCTCATACAGTAGGAAATGCTTCTTCTGAGATTATGTATACACTTGCATAATATCAAGGAAGCATATTTCCCCCCTTCAGAACTGTTGTTTTTACTCATACCCAATCTTTGCATATTGAATAAATTAATCAATAACTAAAATTTATATAATTGCAGTACAATCCTATATGTGTCTATTCAGAAGCAGAAGGAGCAGTGATTATAATGATAATTCCTACCAATGCAGGAATAATTATGGACAAGTTCCTTGGATAGTTCCCTAAATACCAGTTATTGGGATACAACAGTAGGAGAGGGCTATTGCCCTCATGTCCTATTTTTGGGCTCCCCATAGGCATCTGCTTGGCCACTGTACTACGGATCCAACACAACTTTTGTGATGGTCTAATGTGTTGTGGCTGGGGGGTGAGGGGAGAGTATCAGTTTCACCACTGCTATTTGCACAATATGGATCAAGCTTCTTCAAGTTTTTGGGGGGATTTTTTTTTATAAGAATTGCAGATTTATGGTTGCAGAATTTTGTTCTTAGGTCTGTTGTAGTTTTTCCTACATATTGCATGTGACAATATTCAATTATATAAATTACATTAGTGCATGTTACTGGTTGTCTAATGAAATAAGTTTTTGTTGGTAACTATTAAAAGAAGTGTTTTCTTGAACATAATAGGCTGATTTACATTGATCCTGGTTTGCAGATGTTTTGTTTAAATTTGATTTCAACTAGCAATTTACATAAATTGGGTGGTTTTCTGAATGTGATGCATGTTGAAGAATTAATGCTTCCGATAAATGAGCACAATGGGATATAACAGGGTAACTATCTTTCATAATCTGGTGGTAGTTAGAAGCAGCAGGATGGTAATCTACAACCATTTTCTTTCAAAGAGTTTCAAGAGTTAGCGTTGGCTGTATAAGGAAGTGTATGTCTGGGTATTCCTGATACTTGATTGATATCATACTCCTTCATTATTGTGTATGTGTTTTATCCAAAAAAGCAAAACTATATATATAATGTTCTTTTTTGGATAGTTTGGATGACATGATTTGTAGTCAAAGTAAAAGTTGGCAACTATAGCTTTACATCATAATTCTGTGACAATTTAATGGTTTATACTGGTTAAGAGGACATCAAGGAAGGTTAATTTTGGATTTTCAGTTGTGGTGTTGCTGGTAAACTTTATTGTTGGGTGGATAGTGTTGATAAACTTAGTGAAATTTTCCAAGCCATCTCTTCCATAGTCCCAAAGGGAAAAATACGTGGTCTAGTAACACCACTATATGCTGGGCATGTATGTGGAAATTCAGCCAATAGTTTCTTCAAGTTTACCAATAAATAGATTAGCATATGATGGGCCCATACATGTTCCCATTACTATATCTTGGACTTGTAAAAAGTGATTGTCATTAAACATGAAATTGTTGCAAGTGAGTACAAACTTTGCTAGGGAGGTTGAGCCTCAAGGGAAACTGAATCAAGTAGAAGTGAATATAAGGCTTTCTTCAACTGCAGAGCTATTGGAATGGATCCTGAACCTAGTGGGTTGCTAAGAAATCCCTAGTTGAAATAAATCAGTGCCACCCCACAATCTAATATCTGCTATTATAATTTCCAGGATCATTCTAAGCAACTGACAAAAATATACTGACATTTGTAATTGATTACAAATATTGTACTCTGAGATGTTTCCAACTGATTAAGAAGAAGGTCATGTTCAAGAGGTAGCCCCATGTCATGTTATGCCAAATTTGGAACAAAATTCTATGGACAAAATCTGAATATGGAATTTGATTTTTTTCCCCCCAGTTTTAGAATGATGGTAAGTTCTAATTTATCCCTCTTTAGAGACTCATACACCTTGTAGAATATATGTATAGCTAATGCTGATGGATTAGAAGTCATTAACAAGGGGTCCTTAGACCTCATACTAGGTTATCTGAAATAAGAGTAAATAGTCATTACATTATGGTGTTGGAGCACAGCAAATATTAAAGGCCAACTTGAATTTCCATTATCTCTTTAGAGGCATCTACCCACATCATGTTTTCATTTGAGCAGTATGACTTCAGACCATGCACACTCAGTGAATTTACTAGCTAAAAAGCAAATTGCAACACATAAGCACCTCTGGCGCAGCATTGCAAGTTTTCAAAACTAATTGAATCAGCATACAAAAAATGTTTTCCCTATGCAATAAATCTCATTATAAGCAACCACTTTATGACACACACCTCCCAATAATATGCAAATTACAATTACTTATTTAGTGTGCCTTCCATATTTCCATGTGAATTCCATTTTACACTGAAACTTTTAATAAAACTCCAGATATGCTTCTGAATACTGTTATTAGCAATGACCTATGCCAGCATAATAATGAAGTATTAAGGAACACTTGGACTGCGAATATAATTGAGAAAGCATAAAACTATAACATCCACTGGAACTCCATTCAAAGTTATTTTCACCTAACCAGAATCCTTATTCTTCACTGAAAGGAAAATTAAGAAATCAAGGCAGAACAGCATAATATCATTAAAGCAAATTAAAACAGAGGCCACCTGTATATCTATGAAATATACATTGGCTTCATGGTGCTGGTTCACCCACAGAACCCTTCTCCAAAGAAATGGTCCATGTTTACAGGTTCAGTGTAAATCAATTAAGCCTTTCAAAATATTATTTTTTAATATCTACATCATCATGATTCTTGAATTCCTGCTTCTGACCATCTTAAAATTTGCAAGTTATTTATTTATTTATTTATAATTATATATTCTTTAAACATGATATATTATTCAAGGCAGGTTTGGATTGTTGAAGGTAGATTCTGATTTGTTCCCATGTCAAATTGGGTTCTTTTCTGAATTGCCTAAGCAGGCTCCAAACTGAATTTTGTGATTTCTGCATAACACATTTCTAGAGAATCTGCAGCACAAGTAACTCTATATTTCATTTTAGGAGGTACCTGCCTGATACCATAGGATGTGGTGAAATTAAAAGAGATGGGGGCTCATCTATACCTACAGGCCTTCTGGGACGGAGGGGAGGATCTTGGGCTTATAGCTTCCGGGATCGTCCCCCAGGGTGCACAAGCAAGCACGACATCCTGGAAGTTAAGACAGACATTCCTGGTGTGACATTTTTTAAAAAAAAGAAGGGAGAGGTTTGCACAATTGCACAGGCACAATCCTTCACTAAAAGTATTTTTTTGTGGGAGGAAGGGAAATGTCTAATTCAGTGCTCCAACATGCTGAGAGCCGTCCCGGGGATGGCAAAAATGCTGCCCCCCCAACCTTGATGGGCATGGAGCCCCCTTGCACAGCTCCATGCCCATTTGAAGAATGCCGCTACTCACGGGGAGGAGGGAGGCCCCAGGAGCCCGTGCCACACTGCCCTCAGTCCTCGAGGTTGTCCAAAGGCCGCAGGGAAAATCAGTATAAGTGGCGTCCAAGTTATCATGGTACAACTGAGAAGTCATCTCTGGTTGACCCCAAGATTAGCTGTGCATCATTTGGATGCACAGGGATGACCTCAAGCTGACCCCGAGATAATTGGCTGGTGTAGACATGCCCAGGGTTGAATCCACATCTAAGTATGTGCAACTGGGCTGGACTTCCCCATTCCGTTCTCCACACAGCACTTCTCCCTGCTCCCACCATGCTACACAAACAGTTAAGGGACCCAGCTGAATGTATCCTGTGGTTCATGGGGAGACAGGATCTCTGAAAACCTTCCATGGGTGAAGGAAGTCAGCTTCTGCCAGTTCAGTCACATATGCCTAAATCTGGCTCCAACCCAAGGTTTGGAGTGAAACAGCTGAAATGCAGGTGTTTTCCTACAAACATGACTTATGCTGGACTGTTCTCAGAGTGCAGACATATATCATTAGACTATAGCATGTTCATTGTTGCAGGCATGGCAATAACTAGGGGTGTGTATGCCAAAAAATATAGTCGTTTATCATTATCGTCATTTCAGACCAAAAAAAGTATTGTCTTCATTCATATCATAGGTGAACCATATCGTCTTCACGATAATTATCGTGAAAAAACTATATTTTTGCAGCCCTATTTTTAAAGAAAAAAATGCCTAGAACTTCTGTATTTTAAAAGTTAGAGTCTTGAAACTTGGTCACAGTGCTTATGGGGTATGCCTAAGTATGTGTATGAAATTTGAGATCGATCTCTCCAACCCTCGATTTTATATGCATTTATTAAAGATCATTTAAGTTCTGACAGGTCAGAATGACAGCTTGCCATGTGCGTTCATTCAGACCTGTCAGAACAGAAATGATCTTTAAAAAATTCATATAAAATCGAGGGTTGGAGGGATCAATCTCAAATTTCATACACATACTTAGGCATACCCCATAAGCACTGTGACCAAGTATCAAGCCTCTAACTTTTAAAATACAGAAGTTATAGGTATATTTATATGGCAGTCCGATAAAACGATAAAATCGCCCTAAAATTATCGTCTCCGATGATTATCGTAGGTTTTTCTATCGTATCATTATCGTTAAACACATGCACGATAATGACCTTATTGTATCATTATCATACATTTTAATGATATGATACACATCCCTAGCAATAACCATGAATACTTGCTGGTTCAGGATGAAGATGCAATCAATTTTGGGAGCAGGATTCAGAAGTTCTGAAAATGTAGTATTCAACCCAATGTTAGTTCTTTCTTGGGAGGGATGTTTATGCTTTTATTTGTCACTTTAGAAAGCAGCTCTAAAATAAAAGAGGCAGGCCAAATTAGGAACCAAAGATGCTTCTTTATACCGAATCAGACTAGCGGTCCATCAAGCCTAGTATTGTCAGCACTGACTGACAATAGTTATCCAGGGTTTCAGGCAGCATTCTTTCCTAACCATACCTGGAGATGGCAGAAATTGAACCTTGGATATTATTGCATGCAAAGTAGATGTTCTACCACTATGGGTGGAAATAGTCTATGGGCAGTATAGAAATCTACCACTGCACTTCCATCAGCCTTAAAAAGAAAATGTTATTGGCTTGGATTTTCACTTAAAGTTCACACAAGGAAAGTTTTCCATCACTTCCTACCCCTTAAAGCCACCCCCCAGAGGCTTTGGGCTGAACAATGTGGGGTGGGATGTGGGAGTCTGCTGGATGAAGGGAGAATATTCAAAATATGGCAAATGCCCACCTGATTTTGGACAATACTCCCCTCTGCTAGTATTTCCCCACACCCATCCTATATTGTTCAGGAGGTGGTCCAGCCCTCCGGAGAGGATTTTGGGAAGTGCAGATGGCTACAGCAGACAACAACTGATGGGAAATTTCTTCTGTGTACTTCCTTGAGCTAAGTTCTCTTATGATCCAAGTCTTTATCTATAATCCTTTGTTAGACCCTGCTACCCAATGCTTCTGTGAATAATTCTTTGACTAACGAAGAAGATAACAACACAGTGCTACACTTAAATAAATCAAATATGCAATATTAGATTGATTTTGCACCAAGAATAAAACATATCCAAGGAAATGTAAATGTATTTTAGTGAATATTTATTCTACAATGATTTTTTAAATAAATAAATAAATTAATTAAAACTCATTTTCCCATTACCTTCTTATTCCAACCCTGAACTATCTCTGACCCAGAACTCTGCCCAGAGTTCTCCATGTTTAAATTGTTCATCTCCTTCCAAAGCAATTGTGCAACAAAGGCCCTCACTCTGCTGACTGCATCATGGGAGGATCCTGAAGATCAGCCGACCATTTTGTCAATATATTTCATACCAGTAGAGGGTGGTGGCTCTGATGTCAGTGGATGGTGAATATGCTCCAGGTTTCAGTCAAAACCAGTAAGAATTCTAAAGAAGCTGTCCAAGGTTCTTTCGACTAAAACCTGTTGTGGATTCACCACCCCACTGAAATCGGAGCCAACAGCCTCCACTGTTTGATACACTGTAGGTCAACTACCCACATGACTATAAGCCAAAACAGCCATTATTTTAAAGTTGTAGCTAGCCTAGTAGCTATGTCTTCTTTTTTTCTTCATTTTTTACTCTAGATTAGGCATAGGGCCCCTGATCCAGATTGAGACACTAGTGTGGAGGATAGATTGGTTTTACAGGACTAATTGAGATTAGGGGATTTGCAGCTAGAATTTCATTGTTGCAGATGAACTGAGCAATCCAACAGGTGTGGGCAGAGAGAATCCATGGCAGAAAAGCACTACTTAATATGCCCTATCAGATAGGCTGACAAGGTGGCTCGGGATTTCCCGGTCCTAACCGGGAATCCAGGGGCAAACCGGCCCAACCGGGGGGCGGGGGGGCAAACCGGGGTGGCGAGGGGTCACGCGGCGGTGGCAGCAAGCAAGGAGTGGCGGTAGACCCGGTGGAGGAGGAGCCTGGGAAGCGGCCGCCCCAGCAGGTAAGCACGAAGGGGGGCACTTACCTGCTGGGGCGGCCGCTTCCCAGGCTCCTCCGCCGCCTTCGCCGCCGCTGCCGGGCTCGTAAGGCCAGAGGCCGCGCGGAAGAGCAGGAGAGGGCCGGATCCGGAAGTGACGTAACCGGCCTTCTCTCGCCTCTTCCGCGCAGCCTCTGGCCTCCTTGGGGCTCATCACGATGCCGATGAGCCCTGAGGAGCCCGGACGCCCGCGCCCATGCCCGCCTCTTCTGCGCGGGCGTCCGGGCTCCTCGGGGCTCGTCGCCATCGCGACGAGCCCCAGAAAGGCCAGAGGCCGTGCGGAAGAGATGGGAGAAGGCCGGTTACGTCACTTCCGGATCCGGCCCTCTCCCACCTCTTCCGCGCGGGCGGCGGAGGACCCAGCGCGGCCGCGCGGCCGGCGACGGAGGACCCCGCGCGGGCGGCGGAGGAACACGGCGGTAGGTCCAGGCTGGTTTTTTTTTTGGGGGGGGTGGCTTGGTAGGGGGGGTTCTTTTCGGTGGGGGAGGTGGGGGGGGACCGGGATTTTGATTTTTAAAATCTGGTCACCCTACTATCAGACAGAAGATTGGGGGGGGCAGTATTTTTCCTTTTTTACCCCACTGCTTTCTTCCCCCACCCCCATTTTCCTTCTTGTTTGTCCCAATGGGAGGGAAAAGGAAATGTGTCATTTCCAAGACTGGTATACATTTATTATCTCCATTCTGGAGGGGCATCAGGGGAATGGAAGGGCTTTGGAATTGGATCCATCCGATCAAAGGCTTTCCTTTTTGTCCTCTTCACTGTCAGAGCACTGACGGACCTTTTGGGTGCTATTATAGGGAGACATCTGAGGATACTCAAAGCCAGACCTCACTTTCTGTGCATGGAGAGAAAGAGAGAGACAGAAACAGAGAGAGGCAATCAGCCAATAATGTGGAATCAGAAAAGCAAGATTTTCCCCCTAAGCCTGTGAATCATTACATACTTGGATCTTAGGATGGCTAATAAAAATATCACAGTATTCGACTAATGTGATGGGAAGAAAGAAGTAGGGTTTAGGTTAATAGATGACAGATTTAATAGATTAATGATTTCTGATATTCCTATGAAGTGATTGTGGGACAGTTCACAACATCACATTAGCTGTAGTAAAAACATCATGGCTTCTACATTTTTCTGATAAATTAAATCCCATCAAAGTCCTCTGTCAGACATTATTTATTGCTGCAACATTATAACAACCAGCCTCTATGCTACCAAATAAATTTTGATCCAATAAATTCTCCTTTAAAATTGCATCTCCAAAATGCTGTATTAATAATCACAGGTTTAGAAAGAAGAGACAGGCTAGTTACTATTAAGACCATGCTTGATTCCCTCTGATATTTAAAATGCTCTGTGAAGAGAGAGAGAACAATGTTCCCCACGTAATAACTTAGGCTTGAAAGAAATTATTTTTGGAGTAATTGTAAAATGCTGCTCATGCAATTCAATTTAGGTTTTGCATCAACAATAAAGGCCAAATGTCTCTGCAATTCCCTGCTGAACTCAATACAGGTCTTCTTCATATTTTCCTGTCTGACTCTAGGAAAACGGCCATTTGAAAAAAGCATAAAGAAAAGGAAACTAACCACTGCAGGGAATGTCAAGGATGAAGATATACCTCAAATCAATTTTGGCAAGAATCTGAGTTCTTGTTATGTCTGGTAGGAATAGATGTTAACAGATAGCAGAAAATAAACTCCAGGCTACAATTCTCTCAATCAGGTAGATTAAAGGCACACACACACACACCCTTTTACAGAGAACTCTATGGAACCCAGTTGCAGACTTTGAATGTTAATATTAAAAATGTTGTACTAATGAACTATATAAAAAGATAGTGTGCAATCATTGTTTCCTTTAAAAGGAAACATTAAAGCTTGTGTATATGTTATTAAATCTTTGTAGAAGATATGTGAAATATCCCAGGATCTGGTAGAGTTGTGGGACAATGCTCAGCACAAACTGTTACAGACGTCTTGGTCTCTTGCATACGGAATAAATAATAACGCTATCAGCGCAAGGTGCATGGCTTCTATTCTTTCAATACATCAGAGTAGGGAAGCCATAGAGGGTATAAGATATATGACTCTGTTCAGACTGAAAAGCTGGCAACTTAGTGAGTATATTTCTTTTTGGAGTATTTAATTTCTTCCCTGCCTGCAATGGATTTAGTGCTCTGGGAGCACACGATGAAATGCTCTCACAAATGCCACTAAGAAGGACAGTGGCAAGTGAGATATGATCAAAATGTTTTCTTTGCTCACATTTAATGCATTGTTGTAGAGATGGTATAAATAAAAAATGCATACAGCAGGAAATGCTGTATGAACAAGGTGACCGATTACCATTGCTGTTTAGCAGAGATGTTGCAAAGGCAGCTGCTTTCATCTGAGCATGTCTGTCTTTGTTGACACTTAAAGCCTTCACATTCTGAATCTAAACATTAAGAGGAAAAGGTGGGGTGGGTGGGTGGAAGAGAGTGGATTACATGTGTTCTAAGTGAATTCTGATTATGGTACAGAACATTATAATCTCAGGAGATAACTGCTTTTAAGATTCAGTAGGAGTTACCTAACTAGAACCTGAAGATTAATCCCCAGATAACCTATCACTGGAGGCATTAGCTAGCAATCTGCAGTATATTTGAAAGGCTTTTGCAACTTCAACATTAGCAGTTTCCATTGTGCAAGAACACTGATAGAAAGAACAGGTTGAAACCCTTGAAAATATAACAAAGAGTGTTTCAGTGAAATTTGGAGAAATGTGCCACCCCACCAATTAATAAGCCAGTGTTAAAAGTCCCTTAAAGAACATAGGAAGCCACTTTATAGTTAGAGTATTGGTTCATTATTGGCTACTCTGACTAGGAATGTTTCTCAAGGGCTTCAGATAGGGTTTATTCACATCACCTGCAACTGGATTACTAAACATCCATTTTACTGGATCTACAAGGGATTGTACCTGCAACCTTCCCAATACAAATCAAGTGCTGTACTAGTGAGCTACAGTCCTGGTAGTCCTCTGAATACAGACCAGGTGGAGAGGGGAAGACCACTAACTCCTGTATTGTATTGCACTGGTGCACTCAGAAAATATCTGGTAGAAGATGTCAATCATTGGCATGAAGAGGCAATTTGTTCTCTTGTTACGAAGATGACGCCATTGTGTAGGATTGTCAGCAACAACCATCAGTGTCAGCAACAACCATTAGAGCTAGTACACCAACACTCCTACTGAAATCCAGTGTAGCATCAGAATGCCCATATATTAATTGGGAAATGTATAAAAAGGACAAACATTTATATTTTTATTTTACTCTGCAGCCCTTTCCTTCTCTCTTTATATGATCTGCAACAGGATCCCTGAAATGTAGCTCATATTGGAGGGGGAAAATGCAAAGAGGTGTGGACAATGTTTTTGAAAATTTACAGTTTGGTGATGATAGAGTTGTTCTGGGATATAATGAAAGTCTGATGATTGTTTACAGAACATAATGACAAGTCATATGAGGCCCAGTAAAATGTACAAGGAGAGTGGCTGCACACTGAAAAATATGTGTGGGGGTGGGGTGAGGGAATGGGAAGGTAGAACTATTTATAAGAATGCCAGCAAAGGGATAAGTGTCTCCCAATTTCAATCAAAGAGCTGCTAATGGAGAAAGGCTGCAAAATGAAAAGAAAAATCTGCAAGCTCGTTTTTATTTTGCTCTTCTGCAAGAAAGAAATTGAACAGCAAAAAATAAAGGAGGCTTGGAATGTAAAATGTTAAGGATCAATTCCAGTCTTTAATAGGTAGAAATGTGGTCCGTGAACAAAACAGTCCTATAATGTAAAAGGAATTGAGCAAAAGACCCATTCTGAAAATGCACATGTCAATTCAAAGAGAGCGGTCCTGCCACCTGATTCAGAGACTGTCAGTCTTTTCAGCACAAGCTCAGCAGGATGGAAGAGAGGAACGAATGGGTCTTTGTTTTTTATCTCCTGCTGCTGTTTTAAAAAACTATTTCCCTCCTGTTGCAAGCTCTAGTGTAATTTCCTCACCCCTCCATGTTGGAGGCATGTCTGGGGACTGGAAAGGCTATGGATCTTCCAGGGACTACCCACCAATCCTCCCTCTTTCCTGCCTCTCCAATGTTGGGCTATGGAGTTTTCCACAGAAACTTGGTGAGGAACTATGGAGTTTTCCACAGAAGCTAGGCTGGAACTTCTCTTTGAGGTTGGATTCCTTTTTCCACCCTCAGAGGAGGACCTCTGATCTATTCTATGTCCCCTAGGATAACCTTCCAAGCCTCAGAGAGTTGCAGTGTAACCTCCAAAGAGTGGCTGAATTCGGACAACACGATAGTCAATGGTGGGGTAATAATCAACTTTAAAGTTGTTCATCTAGGGGTACTCCCCACACAACATGGTAATAAATAATCAACCATGGTGTAGATTAGGATCAGCACTGAGTTTTCTATGGCAGCATTCGGATGACATGATAGTCAATACAACTGATGATTGTTCCCCCCCCCCCCCCCCAGTTACTTATTGTGTTGTCCGAATTCAACCAGTAGTGAGTGCATTAGAAATTGCCAGTGCAGAAGAGGCCTTTTATGTTCCAAGAATGCTGGATCATTCATTAATTTGTAAAAAGAGAACTATCAAAACTCTTTCTTGCCTGAAAGATACATTATCTGCTCTGGATGCCTTCATCTCTCAGTTCAAATATGAGTGGACAAGCTGCTGTTTTCCTCCATGCATTTATAGTCACATGGAAGAGAACAATCTGAATGATTCTTTAACCATCTGTATCATCACACTATAGATACCGGGGTAGGGTAGAATGGTCATCTGTAAGCATCCATAGAGGAGTCATCATTTATTATTTAGTTATTATTACATTTATATCTCATCTTTCCCCCCTCTTGCAAGGGACTTCAAGGTGACTTACTCAGTCCTCTTCCTCTCCATTTTATCTTCACAACAACTCTGTGAGGTAGGTTAGGCTGAGAGTCAATTACTGGCCCAAAGTCACCCAGTGAGCTTCATGGCTGAGTGGGGACTAGAACCTGGATCTCCTGAGTATCAGTCCAACATTTTAACCACTACACCATGACTGCACTTGTGACTTTATCATTTTAGCATAGTGAAGTTGGCTACATCACTGGGGTCATCTTAAGAAACAATCTTATTTAGACTGGATCCTGTAAAAATGTGTGCTCTGAGTCCACCTAGTTTTTGTCTTTGCTCTGGTGGATTTCTTGTGTGTTTTTAAATTGATTGTATTGTTTGCTTTTATTGCTTTTGTTATGTTATTGATTGTGAGTCGCCTTGAAGGTTCCATAGAGGATGGAAGGTTGCAGGTTATAAATGATTTTAAAACAAACAAATAACAATGTGATGAATGGCTCCACCAGATTGCCCTGACCAAACTCTCGGAGTGTTCCTTAAGCTTGGGGATATCCCAGCAAAACCTATTTCCAAATATTTAAGAGGAATAGCATTTTCTCTGTCTGATATCTAGAGAGTTTTGTTCCCTGGTGTATTCTGGTACCATATTGCACCGTTACATATTGCACCATTATGAAAGTTTACAAGTCACCATTCTTATTGAAGTGTCATTTTAACCAAGGTTAAATGTGACTGAAAATGCCTTGTTTTGAACCTCTTTGAGTTTGTGCTGAAATGTTATATCTAGACCAAATTCCAGAACTGCTAGGATTCCTGGTAACATAAAAATGAGGTCTTCATATTTCAACCGGGGGTGGGGGGAGGGAAATACCAGAAGAACCTTTTGCAAAAAAAGAAAATCCTCCCAAACCATTTATGGAGTATATTCCAGGCATAAGAGTTGCATTAACTACACAAATACTTTTACTAGTATCTGTGGTTTTATAGTTCTTTTCCTTCCTTCTATTCTATTTCTGTGGTTCCTCCATGAAGGGCCATATTTAGCTCAGAAGTAAAGATGTCTCTCCTGACATTGAAGATTTAGAATGATGAGTTTACGTAGGATGACCATATAGAAAGGAGGACAAGACTCCTGTATCTTTAACGGTTGTATAGAAAAGGGAAATTCAGCCGATGTCATTTGTATGCATGCAGCACCTGGTGAAATTCCCTCTTCATCACAACAGTTAAAGCTGCAAGAGTCCTGCCTTCTTTTGATATGGTCAAGAGGGCAGGGTTCCTGCAGCCTTAACTGTTGTGATGAAGAGAGAATTTCATCAGGTGCTGCATGCATACAAATGACACCTACTGAAATTCCCTTTTCTATACAGCTGTTAAAGACACAGGAGTCTTGTCCTTTCCATATGGTCACCCTTGTGTTTAGGGTGGTCGTTGGCTGGGAGTGCTGTGCTGCTGGCTGAGCCTGAGGAGTGTTTGTTTGCCCCGCCCATCTCCACAGGTATTTCAGCCTTCAGGCTGCTGAAGGCACGAGCCTGTGGGTGCAAGCCGGAGGGCGAGAGCAGAAGGGCTCTTGGCCTGAGGCTCTCAGCTGTGGGAGTGAAGCCGTTGGACCAAAACAGCAGCCGTGGATGAAGAGCACTAAGAGAGGAGAGCCACCTGCACCCCACCCTTCCAGCTGACCACAATGTGTAGGGGAGCGGCAATTTGTGTTGTGCAGGGCAAAGGGAGATATGGCGTTGGCAGAGCAACATGCCATTACAGGGGAAGGAGAGATAGATATCTCACACCCATCTTACCTTCCGATTGCTCTGCTAACTCGGGGAACTTGGAGAATGAACCAGGCCACCCACAGAACCTCTCCTTGCTCCTATGTAATGCCAGGTCAGTTAAAAATAAAACACATATCATCCATGACCTTCTTTCAGATGAGGAGGCTGACCTGGCATGCTTCACAGAGACCTGGCTGGGAGATGACAGTGGACCGACATGGGCGCAGGCCCTCCCAGCTGGGTACTGTGTTAGTGAGCAGATGAGGGAAAGTGGGCGGGGGGGTGGAGTAGCTGTGGTCTATAGGGATAATCTTAACCTGACCAAACTTCCTGTTCGTGAACTGAATCACATCGAGTGTGTGTACCTGAGTCTGAAGACCAGGGATAGACTAGGGATTCTCTTAGTGTACCGGCCACCCCGCTGCCTATCAGACTCCCTGGCCGAGCTCATGGAACTGGTCTCGGAGCTGGTGTTGGATTCGCCCAGGCTTTTGGTCCTGGGCGACTTCAACATCCCATTCGAGACTGGTTTGTCAGGTGGAGCTCGGGAGTTCATGGCATCCATGACAACCATGGGCCTATCCCAATTGGTCTCTGGACCCACACATTCAGCGGGTCATACCCTCAATGCTGTTTTCAGTTCCAAACAGAGGGATCTGTGGGCGGAGGTAATGAATACCTCCGTGTTGTCACGGACAGACCATTTTCTGGTTAGGGTTAGTATCACGGCTACCACCCGCCCCTGCAGGGGTGGTGGACCTAATAAGATGGTCCGCACTCGAAGGCTGATGGATCCTTCTGGATTTCAGAAAGCCTTGGCGGGTTTTATGGCTGGTATCGTCGATGATCCTGTAGAAGCCCTGGTCGATAGATGGAATCAAGACCTAACTAGGGCTATCGACACGATCGCCCCCAAACGTCCTCTCCGACCCGCTTCTAACAGGGCGCCCAGGTATACAGAAGACCTCAGGGAGTTGAAGTGGAAAGGACGACGACTGGAGCACCGATGGCGGAAAACTCAACTTCTATCCGACAAGACACAGCATAGAGAACATCTTCGTTCCTATGGGGTGGCAATACGTACAGCGAAGAAAGCTTTCTTCTCTGCGCGCATTGCATCTGCGAATTCGTATCCAGCGGAACTGTTCAGGGTGGTGAGGGGTCTAACCCGGGCACCTTCCCCCCTGAATCCGATTTTAGAGCCTTCGGCAGTTCGCTGTGATGCCTTTAACGATCATTTCACAGATAAAATCTCTCGGATAAGAGCCGACTTAGATGCCGTCGTTATAGCAGAGGCTGACGATGGAGTGTCCAGCGACTCCGCGAGTAGAATTACACTGGATCAGTTTCAGTTGGTGAGTACCGAGGACGTGGACAAGCTGCTTGGATGAGTGAGGACGACGACTTGCCCTCTCGATCCCTGTCCTTCATGGCTGGTCATCCAGGGAGGAGATGCAGTTAGATCGCAATTACAATATATTATTAATGCATCTCTCAGGGAGGGGACTTTCCCATCATGTTTAAAAGAAGCAGTGGTACGGCCGCTTCTAAAGAAGCTCTCCCTGGATCCCCTGGACTTTAATAACTACAGACCTTCCATTCTTGGGCAAGGTGATCGAGAGGGCGGTTGCCTTTCAACTCCAAGTAGTCTTGGAAGACACTGATTTTCTAGACCCATTTCAAACTGGCTTCAGGGCGGGATACGGAGTTGAGACTGCTATGGTCGCCTTAGTGGATGATCTATGCCTGAGTATTGACAGGGGGAGTGTGTCCCTGTTGGTACTTCTGGACCTCTCAGCAGCTTTCGATACCATCGACCATGGTATCCTTCTGGAACGCCTGAGAGGATTGGGAATCGGGGGCACTGTGCTTCAGTGGTTCCGGTCCTACCTCTCGGGCAGGTTCCAGATGGTGATGCTTGGGGATAGCTGCTCTGAAAAGAAGGAGCTGCTGTGTGGCGTACCGCAAGGTGCCATCCTTTCCCCAATGCTGTTTAACATTTATATGAAACTATTGGGAGAGATCGTCCGGAGGCATGGGGCGGGGTGCTATCAGTATGCTGATGACACCCAAATATATTTCTCTATGCCTTCGATAACAGCGCCAGCTAAGGATAGTGTGTCTCCTCTGAATGAATGCTTGGAGGCGGTAATGGGCTGGATGAGGAAAAACAAACTGAAGCTGAATCCAGACAAGACGGAGGTGCTTGCTGTCAAAGGCCGCAACCTGGGTTTGGAGGTGTGTCAACCGGTTCTGGATGGGGTTACAATCCCCCTGAAAGACTGTGTTTGCAGCTTGGGGGTGCTCCTGGATCCGTCGCTCCAAATGACAGCCCAGATAGATGCGACGGCCAGGAGTGCCTACTATCAGCTTCGGATGATACGCCAGCTGCGCCCCTTCCTAGAGTTGGAAGACCTAAAGATGGTAGTGCACGCGCTGGTAACTTCGAAGCTTGACTTCTGCAATGTGCTGTACATAGGGCTACCTCTATGCCTAGTCCAGAAACTTCAACTAGTTCAAAATATGGCAGCCAGGTTGGTCACCGGTACATCTAGGGGTGACCATATTACGCCAGCTTTAAAATCGCTCCGCTGGCTGCCAATTAGTTTCCAGGCGAAGTATAAAGCGTTGGTTATTACCTTTAAAGCCCTACATGGTTTGGGTCCAGGTTACCTGCGGGATCGCCTTCTCCCATACAATCCACCCACATGCTCAGGTCTAGGCTGACAACCATTACCCAGAGGACCTTCTCTTCTGCCGCTCCCAGACTGTGGAATGACCTGCCGGAGGAGACTCGTCAACTTAACAGTCTTTTAGAATTTAAGAAAGCCATAAAGACTGTTCTCTTCCGGCAGGCATATCCAGTGGAATTTTAGAATGTTTTAAGGATGTTTTTAGGATGTTTTAGGATGTTTTATGCAGTTTTAATAATATGTGTCATGTTTTAATCAGTTTTATGTATTTTATCATGTTGTTGTTCCCCTCCTCGATCCAGACGGAGAGGCGGGTAAGAAATAAATTATTATTATTATTATTATTATTATTATTATTATTATTATTATTTATTTATTCTCAATGTGCAATTATGTTTTCAAGATGTTTCCTGTAACCAGAAAAGCCAGAAAACTAAAGGGAATCCCTGTGACCTTCAGCATTTTTTGCCCAGTTTCAGAATGGTCTTTGGAGAGGCTGGCTAGCTCTGGTTTTCTATGAATAAAGGTGGTTTGAGTTTGCTTCTCAGTGGCACTTGACCTAGTGCCACAGATATTTCACCAGATGATGTTCAAGTATGAAGCCATTTTCCGGCACAGAATGTATTGTCAAATCAAGTTATATTGGATGGTTAAGCCTGTGTGATTAAGTGGGATGGGGGAGAGCAGAAAATCTGAAACGTCTTAAGAAGACATTATTACGAAGCTGTTGGAACAATGTTTTTGGAAAATCGCAGCATGGTGGCCTTTCAGAAAGATGTAAAAATAGGGTTATGGCATATATTTGACTATCATGGCATTCTTAGGAGGAGAAGCATTATGAAATGGCCATGCAGAGTAGGAGAGGCCACCAAGAAGTGAGGAGGCAGTGGCTGAATATTCATGAGCTGCAAATCTCTGACTGAAATTGGAAATTGCTCCGCTGCCTGAGTAGCTCTTATAGGGGCATTTGTGTGTTCTTTCCTTCTGGAATTGCTCATTGTTTTACCATTAAGTCCCTTTAAAAGAAATGGTCCACAGAGACGTATGTCTGATAAACTAATTGAGCCAACCAAACTGTATCCAAAGGCAAGAGTGGCCAATGCAATTAGCTCTTCACTGAAACTCCACACTTAAGTTCTGGGGTTGGCTTCCATTTGGGAGGCTAAAGGATTTAGTTCAGGGGGCACTTTGTAAGCATGCCACATTCATTCATGCTTCCTGGACTAACACATGGATCAGCATAGAGTTATCCTTCAGATTGTGTATTTCTCCAAATTTTGCAATTCAGTTCTTGGCTCAAAAATGAATACAAAGCTTCCATGTTTGGGGGGCAGTGCACAAGAAAAATCATATTTTAGGGAAATGTGTACAATTTACATGTGGATTTTCATGTGTTATTGTTTGTTTGTTTTTAATCACAGAAAATGGGACAGAACACACTTATGATTGAGCACATGTGAACCTGACATGGACTGGTTATAAACTGATCAGTCTATCTGCAGCTTCAATAAGACTAAGGGTGTGTCTACCCCAGCTGTTTATTCCTGAATATCACAGTCGTCCCTACCAGACCACATTACGTTAACCTACACCCACGGTGATTTTGGGTCGACCCCTCAGTTATTCAGGAATATTGCTGAATGGATTTGTCATGGCTTTTCTTGCTCTCTCACTACAATCCCCACGTCTGCGGCTGGTGTGCTCCCCTTCCCGAAGCTGTTACTGTTCAGCGCAAGCTCCTGGCTTGGCAAACAGCCAGCCTGCTGTCAGGGGCATGTCCAGTGGTTTCAGACATGTGCGGGAGTGGGCATCCGCCATTTCCGGCACAATTTTTTGGTTATCGGCTTGTTTGGTGCCAGCAGTGTGTATTTTTTTTAACACAAACATACTGATGTGCAGGAGTGCATCTTCGACACAGTACCGACCCCCCACCCCATTAGTGTGTGTCTGCGCTGGTGCGCATCTCAGAAGGGTTATTAAAAAAAAATTCTCACACCTTACCCACCTGTCCAGTCCTGCCCACTTCTGCCAATGCACATTCAGAACCACCATCATGGGGCACACGTCCTCCTGCAACCGCTCTCCTTTACTTGTGGAAATGTTCCTCACGTTTGCCCCATGAGCTATGATCACAGAAGCGGGAAACCTTGCAATTATCCCTGCAATTATCCTCCATTGCAAAAGGGTTGTAGGTGCAAATTAGCCCTAAGTTTCTACGGTTTATCAAAAGACAGCTACAAGAGGGGTTGGCGATCCTGGAGAATATTATAAATATATTTAAAGCCTTACACTTTTTGATATGGAGGAGGGTTAGCATTTCATGACCACTATCACCAACAAATGAAAACCAACTCTCTTATTTAAGGCCTAATTCTCACTGAACTGATAAACCTGGATCTGGGATGCACCACTTAAGACTGCAAGGTAGGTCAAAGCAGACAGTACTTCCTAATTTAAGCCCCAGCAGCTCCTGACAACAGCCTGCTACCAAAGCCCTGTATATGCAGAAAGAACCCTCTGCTGGTCATAGCAGAATAGGGCCTAACCCACACCAAGCAGGATATAGCATTATCAAAGTGGTATGAAAGCAATATACGGTATGTGTCAATGGGCCCCGACAGTTGTCCGTGCACTTCAATACTGCTATAAAGCAGTAGTGTGGTGCTGCCTCTTATATACTGCTTTCATACTTAGGCTGACCATATGAAAAGGAGGACAGGGCTCATGTAACTTTAACAGTTGTAGAGAAAAGGGAATTTCAGCCTGTATCATTTGTATGCAATTAGTTCCTGGTGAAATTCTCTCTTTATCACAACAGTTAAAGTTGCAGGGGGCCTGCCTTCTTTTGTATATGGTCACTCTAGTATAGTGCCTGCAACTTTAACTGTTGTGATGAAGAAGAAATTTCACCAGGAACTAATTGCATGCAAATGACACTGGCTGAAATCCCCTTTTCTCTACAACAGTTAAAGTTACATGAGCCCTGTCCTCCTTTTCATATGGTCAGCCTATTCATACTGCTTTCATAGTGCAATATCCTGCTTGGTATGGATTAGGCCCAGATCTCCACAACTACATAAGATGATTTGTAAGCTACTTTCAATAGCAGCAGAGCCTTGCACTTGCAACCCTACTTCAGTGGATCACAGCCTGACTCTAGCCCTGTTTAGCTGTAACTGGAGTGAAGAGGCAACACGGATGCAACAGGATTATGGAGTCACACATTTAGTCCTGCATTCGGGTTGCAGGTTTCTTCCTCGCCTTCTCACTTCTATGGTGGGAGCCTCTTCTATCCATAGAGAATCCCTTTGTGATTTAGAAACCTGATATTCCATGGCAATCTCCTTCACTAGTGTCTAATACCCATTTAAGTGGCAAAATTGTGTCCAATTTAAACAACTTGGGCTCACATGACTGAATTCTCTTAAATCCAAAACATTTCCTGCACATAACAAGATAACATGTAGCTTTCTCGTCAAGGGGATTTTCTGAATGGGGTGTATTTCAGGGCCAAAGCAGGGTTTGTGTGTGGCTGCCCTGTGTGATTGGCCACTGAACTTCATGTTGCAGCACATGACTTGGCAGCTTGGTATCCTCTGGCCCAGGACAGTTGCTGCCCACCAGGCTGGTTGCTGGATCCCCTGGACAGGAAGGACTGTAAGAGGGCTTTCCTGTTCCAGTTAAGCCTTGCTCAGGCAACATGGTTTTCCTGAGCTCTGGTGCCTTCCTGAATCATTTGTTTGTCCTTCAGTCTTGACTCCTGGCTCGTTCCTTGCTCCGAACTCCTGGGCCAGATCTACACGAAGCAGAATATGACACTTTGAAAACAATTTGAAAACTGTATATATGGAGTGTGTCCTAGGCCCCAAAAAGTTGTCACTACTGTTATAAACCATTTTAAAGCAGTAGTGCAGATTCTGCCCTGGTTTGTCCTTTGATTAGGCTGACCAGATTTTAAAAGTAAAAATCCCGGTCCCCCCCGCCCCCCCCAAAACAACCCCCCCACCAAGCCACCCCCCCCCCAAAAAAACAGCCTGGACCTACCGACGGGTTCCTCTGTCGCCCGCGCGGCCGCGTGGGTTCCTCTGTTGCTGCCCGCGCGGCTGCGCCGGGTCCTCCGTCGCACGCGCGGCTGCGCGGAGTCCTCCGCTACCGCCTGCGCGGCCGCGCCGGGTCCTCCGTCGCCCGCGCAGCCACGCGGGGTCCTCCATCGCCGCCCGCGCGGAAGAGGCAGGAGAGGGCTGGATCCGGAAGTGACGTAACCGGCCCTCTCCCGTCTCTTCCGCGCGGCCTCTGGCCTTTCTGGGGCTCGTCGCAATGGCGACGAGCCTCGAGGAGCCCGGACGCCCACGCGGAAGAGGCGGGCGTGGGCGTCCGGGCTCCTCAGGGCTCATCGCCATCGCGATTGAGCCCCAAGGAGGCCAGAGGCTGCGCGGAAGAGGCGGGAGAGGGCCGGTTATGTCACTTCCGGATCCGGCCCTCTCCTGCCTGTTCCGCGCAGCCTCTGGCCTTACAAGCCCGGCAGCGGCGGCAAAGGTGGCGGAGGAGCCCGGGAAGCGGCCGCCCCAGCAGGTAAGTGCCCCCTTCGTGCTTACCTGCAGGGGCGTCCGCTTCCCAGGCTCCTCCACCTCAACCGGGTCTCACTGCCACCGCCGCGTGAACCCCCGCCACCCCGGTTTTCCCCCGGTTGGCCCGGTTGGCCCGGTTGGCCTCTGGATTCCCGGTTAGGACCGGGAAATCCCGAGCCACCTGGTCAGCCTACCTTTGATCCTAACATGTTCTTCAATCCTGACTTCTGGCTTGCTCCCGGATACTACCTCTTGACTTGGGCCCTTTCCACACCAGGCTTTTTGTCTGGGATGGTGTCCGGCTGCTTCCTGTGAGTCCAAATGATGCACAGGGAATCCTGGGGGCAGGGTGGGTGGGCACAGGATTTTTCTGGGTTAAGAGAAACCAGAAACATTCTGAATCTTCAGCAGTCCTGGGAACTTCCCAGGACCATGGAAGATGTTCCTGCCCATCCCGGGTGCAGCACGGCTGCAAAATGGATGCGGAGCCACATCGCGTGGATCCGTAGCCATCAGGGGAGGGGGTGGCACCAGTTTTGCCACCTCCAGGAGGGCAAGGAGGGGAGCTGATTGCGTGCTGTTGTTTTTAACTTACTTTTTGCAGAAGAGCGCAAAAAAATGGCTGCCGCGATGGCCCGAGAGCAGCCCGGGTCGTTGCATTTTCAATGTGCATTAGGGCGACAAACCTGGAAGTGTCTACTTCCGGGTTTGCCACCCCCTCCAGCCCTCTACACCCCTCTGGTGTAGAAAGGGCCACACTCTTTGGAACTGACTCCTGGCATAATCTCTTTGCTTCTGGTTCTCAGCTCCAGGCTCATATCAGACTGCTGCCCATGCACCAGGCCTGACACCTCTATGGCCCTGTTCAGATGACATGCTAAAACATGATGGTTAAGCATTATGAGCTAAACATTATGGCTTATTGTGTCATGCAAACCATGACTTAGCATGTCATTTGAACCATTCTTAACCATGATAGCTACATAACCATGGTTTAAGCACACCCACTAACCACTTGCTGCAAAAGGGTTTAATGGCCTAACCATGGCTTAGCATGCACTTGGTAGCTTGCACCAGAATTTCTAGCAAGCCGAGTAAGGCTGTTCCATAACGCTACATACTATGACAGTAAAGTCAGTTAAAATATCTTGGGGGCAAGACTATATTTGTATGACATGCTGAATATCAGTTGGCAAATAGTAATGTCACATTTAGTTGAATGAATGGTACCAGGATTAACTGGGAGAAAATGGGATGTGATTTTATGTTGTGTTGTTACCTGCCCCCTACACCTTTATGATTCTGCCTCTTTAGCATAGTTTTACTTAGGATTAGAAGCAGAAAAATAGCTGATAAATATGTCTAAGTATACTTAATCCCATTTCATACAAAATCCCTTTGTACATGTTGTACTTCTGGCCATGCTTCCAGGAAGTGCAGGGAAAGGCATGCAGAACTAGTCTTATGAAGAAATTAAAAGCCTTCTTCAAATGTTAATTATTTGCAATTAGCCTGCATCAATTAGTTATGAAACCGTAATTGCCCTCTCCAGGAAAACAAAATATATTCCATGTGCTGATTAAAAAGGAAGAACACGCCACTGATGTGCCAGCAGTGTCCTCTCATCTTTTCTTTTTAATTCCTTAACTCTTTCACAGCATGCAGACAATAGCTGGGATCCTCACTTCCTTTCCAATGGCCAGGACAGAGCTCCTAGTGGACCTAGATGGAAATGCATGTGTCCATCTGCTAGCAGTGCAAACCTCAGTCCTCCAAGGGTCCCAACCTTGTCTTCTAGTGTTCCCTTGCTCTTTTTCTCTAACCACCAATCATTTGCTGGTTTTCCAGCTTTTGCATACTCTTTCCACCCATTTTAAAAGGTTGAAGTGTCTCTCCAAGTAGAGCTTTAAGCCCACACAATGCTGAGGGAGGGGTTGGCCCCTTTGCTCACCCACCAGTAGAACTCCAAGAACTACTTCAAAATGGAATTTGGCCCTCTGGCTGAAAGGGGTTGTGTACCTCTGCCACAGGCATTGAAAGATGCATCCAGACACCACTGTGGGATCTCAATAAGCATCATGATGTGGATGCAGAGGTCTGTACATTTGATCTACATTGGCTGCATGTATGGATGCCTGTTTTGGTATGCCAACAGCCCCTGCATTTCGGATGAAATAAATATTTCTCTCATGTCATTTTTGTGAATCAATGCACCCTGCCCCAGGAGGTGAGGCACGAGTCTTGGATGAAGTTACATTTACAGAAAAATGTGCAGCAGGCAATTCACAACTATGTAGGGCTCAGGTGAGGCAGGTGATATGTTGCAAACATTTCTTCATCTGCATATCCCTGGGTGAACCTAACCTTGCCCCAAATGCAAGCAATATATTACCTGCTTTCTCCTGGCCAGCACCCATCTAGTTGAAGAAGCCCCCACTCCCCAGTTCACCCCCCCATTCCTCAGGACTTTGAGTGTACACTACAGGTATGCCTCAAAGGGTCTCCTTTCTCCATCCCCACGTTCCCCAGCCTTAAAGATAATTCCAGGCAGACCCCTTTTACCATAACAAGTCCTCAGAATGCTCATCAGTGATGATTCCTGACCAGATAGCCCATAGTGCCCGGCTGTTGTGACTATGTATTTAAACTGATGTCACACAAACCAATGTTTCCCTGCCTGAGGATCAGTGTAGAATAGATGAAAACCCAAGTTGGCCATGCTCAGTTAGGCGCACTAGGAAATCTACTCAGATAAAAAGCAACAGCAGCAACCATTGCATCCTTTAGGATGCAAAGTCCAAGAAGAGGGAGGTCAGGGCAGCATAGAGTTATATAGGCCCTGACTCTCCCCTCATCCCACTATCCTGGTGCTGTGTGCATCCTCATATTGGTCCTTCTTTTCCTGCCCCCTCTGGGAGCAGGCACAGTACTACTGCCCATCACACTTACCTGCCTGGACTTAGGGGAAATGGGGGAACTCTAGAGCCAAACTAGATGGCATATTAAATCTGTAATTGCAATAAACATTGCAGGGTTCCCCCCTTTCAATCTAGCAGTTATGGGTGGTGGACCCATCAGAAGTGGGAATGGCATTAACCATTTCTTAGTGCACCAGAGTCCAAGCCAAAACTGTATCCCAAAGCTGCTATTAGCCCTAGAGAGAAGCTGCCAGTGGCTCCCGGAGGTGTTTTTCATTCCAATTTGAGTGTTGAGGAAAAGGAAGAGCTCTCACACACCATGGTATCAATCTGGAGCAAGTTCTCTCCTTCCCCTGGTGGCTAGTTTAGAATTTAAAAAAAACTAGGTAAGTTAAAACAATCACACATTGAACTTATCATCTAGGTTTTAGCCCTCTGTCTACTCATATTTTTAATTCAATCATTAATCTTGAATCCATATCCCATTCCATGGTATACTGCCTATATTTAACAGTCTATTACAAAAAGTGCATTCCTGTCCATATCTACCTTGAAGTAAGTCCCATTGATTTCAATGGGGTTTACTCCCAGATAAGTGTGTATAGGCATCCAGCCTAAAATATACAATTGGGTTTAGTTGGGTTTATATATTGTACACTTCTTCACTGGACTCTACAAATTCTGTGAGTGCCTTAGAGTTCTATTGCATTGAACAAATTATTTTTTTCTTATTGACTTCAATGGAGGATAGATTGTACCCTATCAGAACACACAGTGTAAAAAGAAAAACAGTTAACTCTCTCTCTCTCTCTCTCTCTCTCTCTCTCTCTCTATATATATATATATATATATATTACTACCATATCACTGCCATAGGTTGTTCTTTGGGTTTGACTGCTGCCATCTGAGAGATGTGAACCAGTTTCTATAGGCACAACCACTCATTTCTTCTTTGTCATCGGCTCCATTAATAAAATATTACATTGTGATGAATTCATTGCTGTTCACAAACATTGTACAAAGATCTGAAGAATCAGCAGGGTCCCACATGTTGTCAGTGCAAGTGTCTCTTTGATTTCATACTGTATGAGTTCCAATGACAACCAAATGGCTCTGGATGAGCTGCCAAGTGAAACAATAGAGTAAAAATTAGCTTTCAGTGGCACTATCTTGTATGTTTCCTTCAAGGTTGCAATCCATAATAAGTGGGTGACTATGATTATAATATAAATATTGGATTCATTTCTAAGCCTTCTGTGAATGTCTCTGGTGATTTAACAAGAATGGGCTTTATGACACTATATGGTATAATAAAGAAGCTCCTAAGCAGAAAGAGTTAAACCAGAAAGCTTCACAAAGACAAAATTGACATGGAAGATCAAGTGCTTGAAACTTGACAAATTTTGAATGCAGTTCAATCTCTGGAGACCTGATTTATTGAAAAAGTGAAACTCATCCATACTGCCATGCCAATGACCTTGTCTATGGCCTGTGGGATATGGATCATGGTTTTGACAGATAATTTAGTCTCAGTGTCAGCCCATTACTATGCTTTTCTTTAAAGGAGATTACAAATTATCAATATTAGTAATTATGCACAAATGAAAAATCACTTCCAAAGAGTCATTCCATTCACCATCCATAAAACACCGGGCACTTTGCCTTTTTTTAAAAAAAAATCAAATGGAAAGGTATTTAGTAAAACCAATGTGTTCACATTTACAATTACAATATAGCTACCACCATATAAAGTAAGTGTTGCTAATCATCTGAGTGGATTCACAAAATGAGGAAATACATGTGTATAAAAATAGGCTTAAAGGGGAAACATTAGGCTGTGAACCCAAACACACCTATATGGAAATAAACAATATTCAATCTATTGTAAATATGGATTTAGGATTGGGACAGTAATTCAAAAACTGTTGATAAGGAAAGAGTGGGGTGTCAATCCACACAATACAATTCATGGCAGTTAACGCAAATCCTTTTAAAATCATTTCTTGCTTTGTTGCCTTTCTGTGGCGAGACAGGCAAGTGTGGGAACCACTACCCTAGAGATGATGTAATTTAAGACAGGGATCCCCAATCTTTTGGGGCCTAAATTTGGAATTTCTTTATATAAAAAAAACTGCAATGGGCACCACAACAAAATGGCCCCACAAAATAGTGACATAGCTGATCACAAGGACAAGTAACATCCAAGAAACCATGTACATCCCTGTATTCCTAGGCATGCATACATGGGAGTAAGTCCCATTGAACTCAGTGGTACTTATGTCTCTGTAGCCTTATACAGAATTGATCTGCATATCCCATCCATCTTTCTCTCTCACTGGGTAGCAAGACAAGTCTCTGACCCTTCAATATTTGTGTAGAAAGGGGCAGTTCAGAAGGTGCAGCTTGTTAAGCAAGCTATGCCTGCTAGCATTTCCTTTTTTGTACAACCATTAAAATTGCAGCAATCTGTCCTCTTTTGCAATTCTGGCTGTGCACTCTCCCCCCACCTCCACACACAATGCTTTGTCTTCATATCTTCATACACACATGGCATTTGTAGTGCTTCCCTGGCTCCAGCCTCCAAGGCAATGTTTATGAGCATGTGCAACAACATGTCTGGCTCTTTGTGGGTTATTTAACCCACAATGAGCTACAGAGTGTGCCGGGTAAATGCAGATGCTATTTTGAATATCAGGATAGTCAGGGATTGTGTCATATTGTGCAAGTCTGACTATCATGGTTTATTCAAGGATTAAACAACCCTCCCAGAACCCTACTACTAATCCAGGGTTATCTGAAAGTTGTCCAACCTTTAAATAAACGTCAATGGCCAGGTTTGTATTGAAGGTTATTCATTAAGGGTTGCATGTTGAAAATGGCAGCTGTATGCTGCTTATCATGGGTTAAGTAATCCACGGTGAACCAGTTGTGTTATATGAACCCAGTTGCACACTACCCCCTCCTCCTCCTGCTTGCATGGAAGCCACACTCACCCTGCTTCTGGCCCACCAGAAAGCTTCTGGAGCACCCCTTCCCCCATGGCCGAGTCAAGTGTGGCAAGCTCCTGTTCCACTATGAAAGGGGCATTCCAAGACCCAACAAGCTTGGATGCTTTTCACCATTGAAGCTGCACAAACCCTAAAGTGCTCCAGCCTGCTTACCAGCCAACCAGCCAGCCTCAGGGGCATCTGACCCCCCACATGGCAAACCAGTGCTTAGCCACTACTGCTACTCAACTTTTCATTGTAGTCTTCCCCACACTCTAGCTAGCTGTTCTGCCAGCCAACTGCCATGACCTCAGCTCACAGTCCTCTGCATAGCAAGCTCAACACTGCACTGCTCCTGGTCCTGCTTTTTCACAGTGAAAGGGGGCATTCAGAGTCCCCAAAGCTCAACAGGAAAGCCTGCTCCATGCTCTTTGCAGGAAACAGAACTAAACAACATTACCACGGCCTGTGCTTTCGTGCCTCCTCTTCCTTCTTTCACCATTCAACCTCTTTTCAGCCCTGATGGTACAGCTTTCACTGCGCTCTCCCTCCTTCCCAAAATGTTAAGAAACTGCCAGAACAAATAACACACAGCATCAGGAAGAGGGCAGGGAAGGGGATCCTCATGTGGGCACAATGGAAGGTCTCAATAGGTGACTGGATGCCTGAGGGTGCCACACTGGGGAAGGTTTAGGGCCAAACTGAATCTTCTGCTAATCACGTATAGCTTTAGTTTAAGCATGCATGGGACCAGTCTGGAACAGGACTGTGGCAATTTGGGATAATGATTTCAGCTTTTCCTCTCCTACTTTCAACCCAAACTTACATTCCCTACCCCACTCCCATGGAGTGGTTAAAAAAAGAAAACATATCTCCATTGGAATCCAAGAAATAGACTGTTTGGGAGAGATCATTCCATCATGTCAGTTGCCTGAGGGAAGAACTGCGTGTCAGGAACAGCCTTACCCTCCTGGCCTGGATATTGTTATCTGCTCTGATCCCAGATCTGATCAGAGGTGCATGTGCTTCTGGAGCAAAATTGTGCTTCGCTGAAACCATTGTAGACAAAACCACTGGTGACGTGGGCACTGCTCTCCTGGCCATTCTTTGATCCATTCCCAAATTTGGCCTTGAGGGTAGAGTGTTTCCAGGGAGAGTTGCTCTCAAAAACCACCAGTACTCACGTAGGCAATCAGGAGTAAGGTGAGGGACTCTGATCCTTGGTTCACGGGTAGATCTACATGTCACTAAGTAACCCAGTTTGGACACTTTTTTGTTGAAAAGCATTCAATGAATATTCTAAAAATAATTGATTAATTACAAATCAACTAGGGCCAGATCTACACCAAGCAGGATGTAACGCTTTGAAAGTGGTTTGAAAATGGTATATGGAATGTGTCATGGGCCCCAACAGCTGTCAGTGCACTTCAATACCATTATAAAGCAATAGTGCAGATCCTTCCTGTGTCACTGATTGCTTCTCGCTGACTCTGATCCTGCTTGCATTTTTTTCTTGGCCAGTAGCAGCTGCTTCTGCTAGCTTCAGAGTGTTTGAAGGCAAGCAACTAAGAAGACAGACACATTGGTCTGCATCTAGCTTGGGTTTGGAGCATAGCAGAACAGTAACTGGGGTGGATCCTGGGGTTGATCTTCCTGGTTGTCAGTGTGGCTGAGTTGTTTCTGCATTGGTCCCACCTGATCTACACTATTGCTTTATAGCAGTATTGAAGTGCACTGATAACTGTTGGGGCACAAACCACATTCCATATACCACTTTCATAGAGTGATTTCTTGCTTTTTATTCCACATTCATAATGATTTGACACAAGGTGTAGATCTGGTCAGAGTTTCCCCTCCATTTCTACAGTCAATTTTTAAAGGATTATGCGCACATTTAGTTTCTTCCCTCCCACCTCCATTGGAAAAAAAAATGACACTGACACATTGCAGTAAGAGGAAGAGGGGCTTCAAGTGAACCTCCAGCCCTTAGGCCTCTAAGAGTCTTAGGATTTCAGCCTGCTAGAGCTGAAATCAATTTGTTTCTAAGACAATTTAGAGTAGGATGACCAGATAAAATCCAGGGCTCATGTAACTTTAACAGTTGTAGAGAAAAGGGAATTTCAGCCAGTGTCATTTGTATGCAATTAGTTCCTGGTGAAATTCCCTCTTCATCACAACAGTTAAAGTTGCAGGGGCCCTGCCTTCTTTTGTATATGGTCACTCTAGTATAGTGCCTGCAACTTTAATTGTTGTGATGAAGAGAGGATTTCACCAGGTACTAATTGCATACAAATGAAACTGGCTGAAATTCCCTTTTCTCTACAACTGTTAAAGTTACATGAGCCCTGACCTGGATTTTATCTGGTCAGCCTAATTTAGAGGTTGTTGGAATAGCCTCCAAGTCACCAGCGCACCTCTGATTGTCTGAGGAAAGAAACCAAAAGAAAGGGTTTCTAATGGCAAGAGGTGCATAGATGGAGCCCTTCATCCTGCATACCTGCCATCAAACATTACTTTCATTGTCACTGCACAAATGGCCTGTCTGACTTGATGCCTATACACTTCACCATCCCACCCCAACCCTCAGCCCTGCCATCATTTCCAGGTTTCCGAGAAGAAATTATGTAAATACTATTCCTCTTTACACCCAGCCATCAAGCTGCCAACCTGATCTGGCATTCACAAAAGATTAATTCCACACTGTCCTTGTAAATCTAGAGAAATTAAGTTCTGTGCAGTTGGAATACAGATAGACGGCTGAACTTTATTTATCATCATTTGGGCTGAAAACAGCCTCAGTACATTCAGTCAACATGTACTCCATGAAGTAGGAGGAGGCTACTTGTATTTGGGGTCCTTTAGAGAGGCGATTTTTTGTGCGATCATTATGGTTTGGTCACCATTTTCCCCACACACTTTACACAAAGCCATTGCCATGCCATTGTTTTCCCACTTCTCTCCCCCCTTTCAGATGTTACTTTGCTATGAGAAAAATGCAGTATTTTTTTGTCGGTCATGTGATGAAACAGTCAACATCTTCCCATCGCTCTATGTCCTGCTTGAGTGGGCAGGTGTTGACATCAGTACTGATGAGGATCAGTTGGGAGTGTCTGCTCTCACCCCTCCACTCCTGCTCAGCTCCATATTTCATGAATGGCTAAGCAGATGGGCAATGGCAAGGAGGATGTGAGCACATGCAACCCATTTCCATTTAATCCCCTCTCCCAGTATACACTCCAATGAGAAAAGTTACTGGTTGCTTTTACAAGGACAATACTGACTTGTACATTGTGGGAGGGGGAAGGCAGGCTTGCGAAGTCACAGACTTCTGAACTTGTGAAGAATCAGTACTTAACCATAGAAAGGGAGTTGCTCTGCTCTGCACCTGCTGCCCAGAAAACTGTTAGCCTTTTCTATTCCCTCTCCATAGGGCAGAAGACGTGTTCCATTTCACGCTGAGAGAGGGGAGGGGCTACGTCAGAGGGGTCAGTGTCCAATAACATCCTCTCAGGCTGCATCTACCCATGAAAACAGCATATAGCATTATGCATAAAAAGAAAAACCAGCCGTATAAAGACCTCATTTAAATTCCAAAAAGAATAGAGAACAGGAAGAGGTAAATCACAGGAGAAAGGCTCTGCCTGAAGACACCCTTTATTAGCATATGGTGGTGTAGATAGATCTCTGACGGTCAATTGAGGTCAGCTGAGTTGCTGGTTTTAGGGAGGTTGTAGAATTTTGTTTCTGTTCACGAATCATATGAACGTGCCCTGTTCAAAATTCTGAATGCGAGCAGGAGTTCTCTTCTTCTGAGAAATGTTTGCAAATTCCTGAATTTGAAGTTGCGTCCAAACAATGTGCACTTTGAAATGCACTTTAAAACAACCACACATTTTCATGCTTTAGTCAATTGGGGGGATGTGTACATTCTGAAAAACATGCACAGAATTACACACTTTTCCCATTAAACAATCTGAAAAATAGTTCGAAAACAAAAATGCAAGTGAGCCAAAATGAGTTCCAAACAGATTTTTGGAAAATTTAAATGAGCTCAAAAATGGTTGATTTTCCCATCCCAAGATGGTTCATGGAATCAACTTGTGTACAAAATATGAGTTAAACATAAGGAAAAAATGTGCACAAGCAAATATTTGCTAAGGTTTGAAAATACACAATATACTTTTCAAGAAATTAATTAATTAGGTATTCGCAAAGAAACAAGTAATATTGTTACTACTACTGCTTTTTCTACTAGACATTTATGTAATGCTACCAGTGTAGAAGACATTGTACAGCACATAGAAGTGACACAATCTTTGCCCAGAGGCCTTATGCTCATATATTTTAGATTTCTAATTACAAACCATAATGATAATTCTTCCTTGTATAGATCCTGTCTATATAGCCCACTATATCTTACTAGTTGTAATCATTGTGTTGAAAATATGGTTATATCCAAATTGCAATATTATATAATTCAAGTTAGCTGTGTTACCATAGGAACAGCACTGAATTTAGAGAAAAAAGCTTGGAAAATGATTCCAGAATATACACTGAGTGTTTTATTGCAACATAATCTCATATTGATATTTTTGAAGAAATACGTCAACATATAACATTGCAGCAACTGCTTGAACAGGAAACAAGATCACAGCTTGGTGAATTTCGCAAACACTGTTAACAACTCAAAGTATTTTACATAGACCAGTTATGTCCAGGTATTCCTTAAACCAGGGATGGGCAACAAAAGGCCTTGCACCATAGGAGGTCCACCTGTCCTTAAGTAGCAACCCCTACGTCACCTCCATACCTGATGAGGAATGAAAAGCCAAATGTGCAAATTTGGTCAGATTTGCCTGAACTGTTGAATTTTTCTCCTTTGATTCTGAATGCTATTAACCCTAACACATCATGGTAAGGGTGCTAAGCCTTTTGCAGCAAATGGTTAGTAAGCATATTTAAACTGTGATTGGCCCCATTAAGAATACACCTTAAACCATGGCTTTAAACATGGTGGTTAAGCCAGAAGGCGAGGCCGTGTTCAGAAGACACCTTAAACCATGGCTTTAACCATGGTGGTTAAGCCAGAAGGCCAGGCCGTGTTCAGAAGACACCTTAAACCATGGCTTTAACCACGGTTAATAAGGGTTTTTGGTTTAAGTTGTACATCCTTGCTTGTTTCTTGCTGCTCCTCTCTCCCAAAATTCATTGTTAGGTATAATCTGATACCTGCAACACCTACCATGGAATATTAAATTTAGTCTGCAATTTCCATTTTGTGATTGGGTCTACCTAAACTGCAGACCTCATGGCTACCACATATAGGCATTTTTTAAAAAAAAATATATGTTTTTACACCCACTTCATGGTTTTTGCACCATTGAGCCTGAAGAAGGGTTCCACATGCATTTTAGTTGGTTCTATTGCCCAACGGTGGGTTTTGGCAAATTATATTGTTGAGCCTCTTGACCAGGAGGGGATCTTGAAGGCATCTTGCGGGGGGGGGGGAACTTCCCTAGACCAGCCTCTCTAGACATCTTGGCTCAAGAGATGCTGAGACCAAACACTACTCCTGGCCTGTCCACCTCACTTAACCAGAGCATAGCATCTCAGGAGTTGGTGGCTCCCTTGGCACATCTTTGGGATGTGTTTGTTGCAAAGAGCCAATAGCAGAATTAGTGCCTGTTCCAGGCTCAGGGCCTAGGTGGACTTCCCTATAGGGTGACCAGACAAAATCCAGGTCAGGGCTCATGTAACTTTAACAGTTGTAGAGAAAAGGGAATTTCAGCCAGTGTCATTTGTATGCAATTGGTTCCTGGTGAAATTCCCTCACCATCACAACAGTTAAAGTTGCAGGCACTATACTAGAGTGACCATATACAAAAGAAGGCAGGGCCCCTGCAACTTTAACTGTGGTGATGAAGAGGGAATTTCACCAGGAACTAATTGCATACAAATGACTCTGGCTGAAATTCCCTTTTCTCTACAACTGTTAAAGTTACATGAGCCCTGACCTGGATTTTATCTGGTCACCCTACTTCCCTAGATATTGGGATGAGATGGGGAGAGATAAACCACCAAATCATCTCAATTGGCACAATTACCCAAACCCTGGGAGGGGTGAGGTGCCGGGAGATGGACACAGGAGTTAGATAATAAACAGATCCAAGACTTAATCCTTTGTAGAGCTTGTGATATTTGTTACATTTATGGTCTTTTATTAGTCCAAAAATCTGTGTCTCATCTCTTCATTTCTCACTTCTCTCACACAGGCAAATAATAACCCAGAAACATCTGCAATTGATGACCTGCAAGCAAAGGCTTATCTCCCACAACGCAGACTCTATGGCTTTGTTTACTGACATTAAATCAGATGACATTTTCATACCATGTTTTCTGGCAATTTCCACACCAGAAGAAAAAGATTTTTAACCTCTCATGAAATGACTGTCGATGTTAATTGTATGTTTGGTTTTGCTGCAGGATTTCCAAGCCTTCATAAGAGGATAGCAACAAGGGCTGCATTTCCCCACTTTCACCATGTTAGGTTTTGCAATCATTAAGGAAATGATCATAAAAGAGGCTCTGTGTGTGTGCATATATGCATGCCAAAGTCAACTAGATTTTAAATGATCTAGAATCATTTGGAAAGGCAATGGAAGAAAAATAAAATGATTCTTCAAAATAATCTTATAAAGAAATTTAAATTTAATCTAGTCCCATGAATTACAGCCTCCTGTTTTTATGATTCTAGAAGAATTTCAGCATTTTGTATTAGCTAAGTATGTCATTTATATACTATGGCTACACATAACCAAACACAGTGATAACACAATGATTTATTTATTTATTGCACTATGGCTATGAAACAAAGAATTGATGATGGTCCCATTGTTGGTTATGGAAGGTTAACTGCTGTGAGCCTAAGCCATGTCACTCCTTAGAAAGAAACTGCAAATGGTAGCATTCATCATACTCACTGGATGTATTATCTCACATATATAGTCCTTTACAAGGTGTTCAGTTCTTATAAATGTGTGCGTGCATCTGTGTGTTTCCCTACTCAGCAACAGACAATTAAGCAAAGCAGTGTCTCAGAGCACCCTCAGATGAGCTTTTTACTGCACACATGTTACTGGGCACTCACGACTTTTTGTGGGTCCCTCTCATGACGTTGCCTGCCTCCTGCCCCCATCTTCTTTTTAAAGATGGAAGTCGTCACTCTCTCCTGCTGTGGGCAGGAGAAGTAGTGCGGTCAAAATGGCTCACTGAATGGGCCACGTGCATATTGTTTACTTCCGCTTTCAAAAGAGGAATGAGGGACAAATGCATTGGCAGAGAAACGATGGTAAGGAAACACAATTTTCTCCTGTGTGATGATACTTCCAGTCTCAGTTCTTCACCCAGGTTATTGGGGAAATACGATGGACTCTGTGAACATCAAGGAAGGGAAGACCATGTGGAGATGTACAGCTGCCTTAAAGTCAAGGCTAATCTGCAACACTCTAATTCACCTCTCCATTCTCCTGAGTGAGAGGCACCCCAAGATGCCAGGTTAATAGTCTACCTAGAGGATGGACTACTGTAAAGTGCTCTATGTCAGTTGTCAGCCAAAACTAGGCTGACAACTGTTACCCAGAGGACCTTCTCTTCTGCTGCTCCCAGACTGTGGAATGGCCTGCCGGGAGAGATTCGGCAACTTAACAGTCTTTCAGAATTTAAGTAAGCTATAAAGACTGATCTCTTCCAGCAGGCCTACCCAGTCGAATTTTAAGAGTTTTATTGGTATTTTTTTTAACAATGTATTGGTTTTTATACGGTTTTAATCAGTTTTATGTATTTTATATCATTTGTTTTTAATGTTGTTCCCCGCCTCGATCCAGAGGGATAGGGGCGGGTAAGAAATAAATATATTATTATTATTATTATTATTATTATTATTATTATTATTATGTGGGACTGCCTTTAAAGGCAATTTAGAAGTTTCAGTGGGTATAGAGTGCAGCAACCTGTGCTTTAGAGAGGGCACCTTATGTGACACTGATACTTCTCAAGCTGCACTGTGCATTTCCAATCCCAATTTGCAGTTCTGGTTTAAACTTTAGGGCACAACCTTCTGTTTCCAAGATGCCTGCTGGGCTGAAGCAAGCAGGGCAGGAAGAGGGGTGGATGTAATCTTTGCCTCCCTGTCCTCCAATCTCTTTATTTTCACTTGATGGGCTTTTCAGCCCATCTAGTGAGGGTACTCTGGAGAGGAGGGAAGAAGGTTAGTGGAGGCTCAGGATACATCATATCCTGACCTCTCCAGTCCCCTCTCTCCCTGCCTACTTGAATGTCCCCTTTTCCTCCTCTCTGGGGTCATTTTTCCAACCCAAGAGAGGTTGCAAGGGCGGAGGGTTCAATCTCATGCTGTCTCCAACCTCAAAGGAATTTTCCAAGCCATTCAGTGGTCCCTGGGACACTTGTCCAGGGACCATAGGATTGCTCTCTTAAACAGTTTGGCCCATGCTACTTTACCCATACCAGCTTGGCTTCACTCTTGAGGTCATCAATAGAGTCCTTTCTCAATTGCCCACCGCCAAGAACAGTTAGGTCAGGGCATACTAGGGTAGCCACTTACACATTGCCAAAAAGAGGAAATGCATCCACAAAAAGAGGACAAAGTAAGACATCAATATGCATAATATTTACATATATAGGAGCAAATTTAGAAATAATAACTGTAATTTAAAGAAATATAGTATATCTCACCTCATTGGAGAATACTGACTAGGTGGCCTATGTGCCTGCTCAGTCTGCTGTCTCATTTGCACTCATATTTTGGTCCTACTGGTTCTATAGATCCAATGTGGTGTAGTGCATAGAGTGTTGGACTGAGAGTTGGGAGATCTGTGTTCTAGTCACCACTCATCCATGGAAGCTCACAGGGTGACTTTGGGCCAGTCACAGACTCTCAGCCAAACCTACCTCATCGTTGCTACCACTTTCTTGACACGGAGGCAGTATCATCTACTGTTCCTCCTTCTCACTACCTCTATTGTCTGGACTAGAGTGAGATGCAGGGGAACAAGCTGGTTACAACTGTGAAGAGGAGGAGCAAGTAGAGGGTGCCCTTGTTGATGGGGCCCTGTGGGATGTGGGCCCTGGGCAGGTGCCCAACCATGCCTACACTTGACCCCAGCCCTGACCTGTTGCCCACTGAGTTGTGGGGAGTGCTGCTAGGGCATTTAAAGAAAGCCTGTTACACAAGTGTCATGTTAATAAATGGAAATATTTCCCTCCTACAGCTCATGGCAACCTATTTGCTGGAGTAACCTTGAGCTGTTTGCTCTATAGATAGCTGAATGTGATGCAACTGCCTTCTAGTTGTGGAAGTCTGGTATGTGGATGGCCTGCTTCCCTGCAAGAATAGGACTTGATTGCTTTTGTCTCTTCCAGCTATGTGATTCTATAAACAGATAAGTGGTACTTAAAGCTTTTTGGTATACATCAAATGGGTGGACATTTTTCAAAGGCAGTATGTCCATTTGAAACTTTCTATGATCCATACAAACCCCACAAATCAGTATTTAACACTACTATACTAAAAGATTATTCATACTTAGTCAGGCTTCTAGATATAGATCAATGGCATTTGGGAAGTGGGAGGGACATGTGTGGAATCTTAATGTGCTGCTTCTCAACCCATGCATCTAATTGCTTGGGAAGTTAAAAATCAACTTCTCTGTCATAGCTGAAACTAATTTGTTTCAGGTTTCAATAATAAGTGGAAGTAATACCATCAAAAGTTTGCTCATGCTTCTAAAAGAGAAGATATAAAAAAGATGTGTATTTTTCTTTTAAAATACCCACATGGTAGCATCTAATTTGATGCCACTCAGGATCAACGCGATTTCTTTTAATTTATTTTTTTGATAACAGAATACCAACCAAGCATGAGATTTGCATCTACACTTCACATTTTTCACTCTTGAACTTCTTTCTGCCTTATCAGGGCTGCTACCAAAAGGCTTAGTGAAGGCTGCTAAAGCTACATCTTTTTTTTACTGTTGCTCTGACTGAAACATAATTGTTCATGGCCATTTCTAGCATCAAGTCATGCCTGTAGGTTGGTGATAAATCCAGCTGCAGAACAGGGAAATCTAGGGAATATATGCAAATAATCTCATCTGGAAGAGTAAAGTGCCAAATTATATTATACAGATTATGCACATAACTTAATTTCATGTCCGTTTTAAATTGAATGGCCTCATCAAAACGAGAAATACCCTACCTAAATTTCAAGCAATATGGGTCAGCTTAAACATTCTTAATACTAACCGTGTCCTTGGCAAATTTCTTTCTGTCATTTGGATCAAAGGCTTATATTTGAAGCGTTTTCTATGGCTGTTCTTCCAATGGAACAGCACTGTTTTCATAGGAATATATATATTTACCACAGAAATAAATTTAGTGAGTAATTCTTTTGCATAATTCTTTGCTTGTCTTTCTAGTGATTGTCCTTTATTTACTCGATTTGTACAGTTTCAAAGTGTTTAACAATAAAATCAATTAAAAAGCTACAAGCAATATCAGAACACAAAAGATGAATACTCCGAATTACATACACATAGTTCGACATTATTCAAATTAAAAGTATTAAAGGTGTCCACAATGCTTTTAAACGCAATCATCAAAGCAGGTGGCAAAGAAGCAACAATGTGTTTGAACGCTGATATTTGTTTTAATATTGGTAATTAGCTTCATATATTTGGCAATACTTTTGGCTTCATAGGGTTATAACTGGCAGCTAGCTGTGACTTGCAAAGAGAAAATTATATATGCCACATCATTAAAACTATAACTCCTCACAATTTGTTGTGTATGATTTTATAGACCTTTTACAGTACATCTAAATAGTGGTGAATCTAATATTGATGTTTTGTTCTTTTGTGATGGTTTTGTTTTCAGGAGAACTTTGAGGTTTGGCTCACATGACTTAGCTGCTATGAAGTTCCTAGGTTCTGAGTAACATCTGACTATGATAGCTGTGTAAACTAAAGCCCTATTCAGCTATTAGGGCATGTATAAGGAACATGAATGTACCAGGAATATGCATAAAAGGGGTGGACTGCACATGTCAACCCCACCCCTAAGTCCCCAAATTCCTCACGCTGAGTAGGGAAATGTACTTCTAGTAGTGTTTGCTGGAACGTGAGTAGAAGTTTTCCCATGCCTGGATTTTTATCAGGGTTCACAAAAAGAGTTCTAAACATTCAAGCAAACAGGAGGGGTTGGCGATCTTAGGGCCCTGTTGCTCATACGTGTTACTTGAACAAGCCACCATATTAAAGGAAGGGATTTTAAAGTTATCTGTTCACCTTCCCTTTCTATTGCTTTGATGCAAAAGAAGTGGAAGGAAAGATGGACAGAAAAGCACCTTTCATGTATGAATCACACAAAGGAGTGCCATGATGAAAGGGAAGTGGGCCAGCACTACTCACCCTTCCCATAACTTTGCACAGCTTCCCCTGCTCAGACTCAGAATTCTATGCTCATAGGATTCTCTACCTCAGATATTCACACTTAATTTGTGGATTTCAAAGGGTGGCCCAGGGAAGCCATACAATGTCAGGGCAGGGTCAGTAGCACAATCCCAATAATTGCAGTTAATTTGTGGAGAGGGTAAGTCATGCAGTGATCTTGCACCTTCCTAGGATGTTCCCTAGGAAGTATACTGTATATTAGGCTGACCATATGAAAAGGAGGACAGGGCTCATGTAACTTTAACAGTTGTAGAGAAAAGGGGATTTCAGCCAGTGTCATTTGTATGCAATTAGTTCCTGGTATAATTCCCTCTTCATCACAACAGTTAAAGTTGCAGGCACTATACTAGAGTGACCATATACAAAAGAAGTTGCAGGGGCCCTGCCTTCTTTTGTATATGGTGACTCTAGTATAGTGCCTGCACCTTTAACTGTTGCGATGAAGAGGGAATATCACTAGGAACTAATTGCATACAAATCACACTGGCTGAAATTCTTTTTTCTCTACAACTGTTAAAGTTACATGAGCCCTGACCTGGATTTTATCTGATCAGCCTACTGTATATTATTTGTATTGAGGTCTAAATTACATGTTTACAATGAGTACATAGGAAAGATGAAACCAGCAAATTACAAACATTACACGAGGAGTCAAATTACAGTTAACAGAATTCTAGTCTTAGTACTTCAGCTGATGCAGTTGTTGTGCTTTTCTAAAAAACTTGTTAAGATGACCACTAGTAACATTAGGGGTGTCATCAGAAGAGTGGTTTATTACATGCTCATTACTGGTAGGCTGACCATATGAAAAGGAAGACAAGGCTCATGTAACTTTAACAGTTGTAGAGAAAAGGGAATTTCAGTCAGTGTCATTTGTATGCAATTAGTCCCTGGTGAAATTCCCTCTTCATCACAACAGTTAAAGTTGCAGGCACTATACTAGAGTGACCATATACAAAGGAAGGCAGGGCCCCTGCAACTTTAACTGTTGTGATGAAGAGGGAATTTCACCAGGAACTAATTGCATACAAATGACACTGCCTAAAATTCCCTTTTCTCTACAACTGTTAAAGTTACATGAGCCCTGTCCTCCTTTTCATATGGTCAGCCTAATTACTGGGCACTCACAGACTTTCGTTGGTACCTCTCACGATGTCGCCTGCGCCCTGTGTGCCTTCCACCCCTTCTAGCCTTCTTTGAGCAACAATAAAACACCCAGTAATTCTGACTTATTTTTGAGACAGAACTTGCCACTATCTCTTGCTGTGTGCAGAAGAAGCAGTGTGATTAGAATGGCCCACTGCATGGGCCACATGCATGTTGTTTACTTCCTCTTTTGAAAGAGGAAGTAATGAGGGACAAACGCATTGGCAGAGAAGCTATGGTAAGGAAATGTAACTTCTCCCCCTGTGAAGATGCTCTATGTCATTTGTAGCTAATGTGTTTGAGTTACTACTCCAAACACATGAGAGATGCTGTTACAGACTGTAGGTGGATGAATCAGTGTATTTCTAGTCTATGTCACTTTTGCATGTGTTCACCCATAAATCAGTTACATCCCAGCATTCAATGCATCTGCAATTTAAAAAGACATGCACACACATCCACATGAAAATTTTATATATATATATATATATATATATATATATATATATGTATGTATATATATTCCATTTCTCATCTTGCTGACAATCACAACCCCCAATCAAATTTTGTTCTATGATAAATAGAGGCCTGATATCACATCATACTCTTTAATCTTTTTTTAAAAAGTGAGACCACTGCACTTTTAAAAAGTGTTTTGCACTTTGTCTCATCTGACTCACTGAAGTTTTGAGTGCTGCCGTTGCTTCTCCTGTGCGTATCTCTGGCTTAACAGAAGGCGGAGGAAGCCTGTGTTCATGCCTGATGTGGTAACATCACCGTGAAGTGACAGCAAATGTTATGTGGTGTGCAATTTCACATTGTTGAATACCTCTGAAGACTTCTGAAAGCATCTGAAAATCTCACCCCAAACAACGCTGCTTTTAAAAATAGCCAGAAAGAAAATAAAATCCCAGGAGCTGCCTCAAAAAAGCACAAAACATAGTTGGGGTAGACGGTTTGGAAAATGAGGAATACAAAAGATACAAAGGACCTAGCTAGGCTGTGAACTCCAAAACTACCATTGCACCAGTGATCACAGTCATAACTCAGTAGGGTTGCCATATGTCCCGGAAAACCGGGAATGTCATGGATTCCAAGACATTCTGAAATGTCCTGGCTGGTCAGTCACAAATCCCGGATTCCTGGTCCGGCTGGGCAAGACAGAGAGAGAGAGAGGAGAGCAGAAAGCACTGGGGCACTAGGACCCAGACAAAGAGAAGCGCCTGAGTTATTCCTCCTCCTCCTCCCCCCTATGGAGGCGGGGATGGTGCACGGCTTCCTCAGCCACCCGACTCATGAGGAGGAGCCATGGCCGCAACCAGCATGCTTTCTTCCACAGCCCGCCTTTTCCCAAAGCACTAGGTGCATGCTGGGTTCCCGCACGCCTCGTCCAGAGGTTTGGCACGAGATTCCCACCTCTTCCTACTCGGTTCAGCCAAGGACTTAAGGTTTGTTGAGTTTTTCCCTTCCTTCGCTCTAGGACAATGTGCGCCTCCTTTTTTAACTCACCAAGCTAACATGTTTAAAAGGCATTTCCCTCCTCCCTTTCCCCCCTCCCAGATGGATAGCCCTCCCGTAGTTTGTCCTAGCTAAACAACAACAAAAATAAACCTGTTAATCTTCACAATAACAAGGCTCTTGTGGCATCTTAGGCTACACATACTTGGGAGTAAAACCCATTAAACTCAAAGGCACTTATTTATGAGTAGGTGTGCATAGGGTTGTACTTCTAAAAACAAAAGGTGCAATCCTGTGCATGTTTAGATAAAAAAAAGTCCTACATCTCCTAGCTTCCACCAGCCAGCATGACTGGCTAGGGCATACTGGGAGTTTTAGGACTTTTTTCTGTCTAAACATGCATAGGATTGCGCCCTAATAGATTTATATTGGTATAAGCTTTTGGGAACTTAAGCATTCTAGTGTCCACAAAAGCATATGCCACAATACCATTCAGGTAGCCGGATTTTATGCAGGTTTGCTTGTAAATTCAGTGGGACTTACACCCAAGTTAGGGGTGCCAAGGGCCTGTATGGTAACTGTTTTGAGTTAATAGGTAGATGGATTTTATATTTTCAAAAACGGAGAGACAACAATTGTCTATTTTCGTATTAGTCCTGTGGGCACTGAAGCCATCACATCACCAGGCTGCCTTTGTTTTTGTTCTTTAGGACACAATCCTATGCATGTTTAGAGAAAAAACATGTATTTTAAATGCAAATATAAATAAATAAAATTTGTCCTGGTTTTGTGAATGCAGAATATAGCAAACCTAATGTGCAGGAAAAAGCAGGCATTTAACATTCTCCCATTGAAACCAACGAGATTGTAGAACCCTATGCATGTTTGCTCAGACATAAGTCCCATTGTGTTCAGTGAGGCTTACTCCCAAGTAGGTATGCATGGCATTGCAGCCTTAAAAGTACTTAACTTTGGTTGGATCATGCCTTAAGTTTAATTTGAGCTGTGGGGGCGGGGGGGTGTTGCCTTTTAAATATGTCTAAGAAAATCAACATTATTATCATTGTTGTTGTTATTTACAATTCATTTTGATCTTGTCAGCTAGTGGCACAGAACAGTCCATATTCTGCTAGAGTCACCACTTGAACACGAAGTAGATGGCTGCTTTGGGGTTAAACAATATCTTTTAATATTGATATTGGGCAGTTAGGGTGGTGGTAAGTCTACATATTGAATTCTCCTCTAGCTTTTGAGAACTAGTGGAGAAATGAAATTTAGTGTCATTTTTCTGTTTGATTGCTTAAATTGTTCTTTGCCTATTATTTAATAATAATAATAATAATAATAATAATAACAATTTATTTCTTACCCGCCTCTCTGTCTGGATCGAGGCGGGGAACAACAACATGATAAAATACATAAAACTAATTAAAAACATGACAATTATTATTAAAACTGCATTAAAACATCCTAAAACATCCTAAAAACATATGTACAGATGCTTAAGTACTTTAGGACTGTTTGTAATTTAAGGCCTAAAAGTCTGGAAATCTGTTTGGGGAGAGGGAGAGGATGAGTTTCTGTGTGTAAAGGAAAAAGAGTGGGAAGTTTGTAAGTTAGAAAGAGCGGGAAGTTTAAAATGAGAAAAGAGCAGGAAATCTAACCTATAAAAGAGCAGCACAAACGTTACCATAGAGAGGAGGGAACAAGATTAAAGTTGCAGGTGCCCTGCCTTCTTTTGTATAAAGTGCATGCACCTTTAACTGTTGTGATAAAGAGGGAACTTCACCAGGAAGTAATTGCATACAAATGACACTGGCTGAAATTCCCTTTTCTCTACAACTGTTAAAGTTACATGAGCCCTGACCTGGGTTTTATCTGGTCAGCCTACCTCAGGCTGCATGAGTCCCATGCACTGCAAAGGAATTTGTGGTCAGAGCTTTGGGGTTAGCACTGGAGCCGCTGGGTTGTTTGTGAGGGAAGAAAGAGAGTTTTGTGGAGTGGGGGAGGGAAGGAGGGAGGGAAGGAGGGAGGGGGAGGAGAAAGAAAAGTCCATCCCTAAAAAATCATCTTTCAAATATCCATTTCCTTGGATTTGGGTTGCAAGCCTCAAAACTGTTACTTGGAAGTAAATTGCAGTGAATTGAAGATGTCTGGATTTACAGTTGTTGATGTTTTAATTTAAAATTCTGCTTTGCATAGGGTGCCCATCCGCCCGGATTTGTCCGGACATGCCCGGAAAATGGTGGGCAAATCCAAATCCGGGGGGAAAACCCATTTTGGGGGGCCAAATTCGGAAATTTAGCCCCCCCAAAGCTTGTTTCAGGTACTTATGGTTTTGGTCTTCCGAGGCCTGCCAAAGCCATTTCTGGGTTCCTAGAGGGCCGTCGCTATGGCGATGGCCCTCTAGGAATCCGGAGATAGCTTCAGCAGGCCTCTGCAGGCCCATTTCAAGCACTTCCGGTTTCAGCCTTCTGAGGCCTTCCGAAGCCATTTCTGGGTTCCTAGAGGGCCGTCGCTATGGTGATAGCCCTTCTAGGAATCCGGAGATGGCTTCAGCAGGCCTCTGCAGGCCCGTTTTTAGGACTTCCGGTTTCGGCCTTCCGAAGCCATTTCCGGGTTCCTAGAGGGGCCGTCACCTCTAGGAATCTGGAAATGGCTTCAGCAGGCCTCGGCAGGCCCATTTGGGGCACCTCCGAGGCCTGCCCCTGGTGAGTCATCCACACTTACCAAAACTCAGTCTGCACACCCCTTCCGGCTCCCGCTCGACAATCCTGGGCCTCTTCTTGGATGGTGCAGGCAGAGGACAAAAAGCAGAAAGAGCAGCAGGTAGGACAGTTTTATCCTGGGAATTACAAGGTTCTGAGAATTTTTCCAAAACTGCCCTCCACCTCCTCTCCCAGGTCTGATCCTGTACTTTTCTAATCCCCTTCTCTGCAACCCCTTGCTGCTGCTAAGAATATTTCCAAGGTGAATGTAAAAATCCCCATAATTTGCCCAGAGAAATGGGGGAGGGGGAGGGAAGCAAGCATTGGAGCAGCCTATGGAGAGGTATGTTTGTGTGAGTGTATTTATGTGATGGGTGCATGGGGTGCATGTTCATTTGTCTATGAATGAATGTGTGTGTGTGTGTTTTGGGGTAGGTGATCCTGAGAGAGTTTACTTGTTTGCAGTGTGTGAGTGTATTTATCTGATGGGTGCATGTTCATTTGTCTATGAATGGAAGTGTGCGTGTGTTTTGTGGTGGGTGATTCTGAGAGAGTTTGGTGTTTGTGTGCATGTTGAGAGTGTATGAGGAGCTATAGTTTTGTATGTGAGAGTTGGAATGATATGGAGTTGATATTCCTATTTACGGGAAATAAATTTGAATGAATTTTCTAAGAATTCATTTAGAGATGGTTTCTGCAAATTGGTTTAGCTGTCTGGAAAAAAGGTGTTGTGCTAGAACAGAAAATGGCTTCAAAGCAGTGCCTTTATCTGGTTACCTCACCCGTTTGCTTTTTTTATTGTTTTGTTGGAGGAGAACATTGAAATATATTGATGTATGAATTGACTTATTAGCAATATTTATTTACTGCTTCTTATTTGACTAAATCATGAAACAGTTTTAAAAAAGAATATAAAAATGTGCAATGGTATCATATTAGAAGTTCATTTGAACATGGCTGTGTGAAAGGCAAAGTAAATGGATGCAATTTCAATGGGCTTTTAAAACATCATGAATACATAATTTATTATCCATCTCTATTGGAGGATGATTGTTACTGGCCATGGTGTTTTTACTTCATCTATGTGATATTTGCTGGTGCTAGCATTTGTTTTATCCTTTTAGTAACTGTACAAAAACAGACGATTCTTGTTAAATACAGTATCCTCCTCCAAGCTGGTTCTCTCCAGATGTGTTGGATAAAACTCCCAATGCCCAGTCAGCATGACAAGATAGGAGTCACAGTCAAAGACATTTGGAGAGGATTGGGTTGGGGAAGGCTGGAATACATAGAGTTCTAAGTTTTTTTTTAAAAAAAGTCATATTCCTCCTCAGTTTATTAATCTTCACAAGATCATATCTAGCTGAGCTGGAGCCTAGATCCACATTGTATATTGTATCTTCTATATATTTTTTCAATTAATTCTCAAAACCCGTGTCAGACTGTTAATGAATTTTCCATTTAATTCACTAATCTTTTGGATCTAACTATTAGCTCTTGCGCCAATGTGCATGGTGGGTGGGGTGGGTGGAGAAGGGTTTTTCACTTCTCCTGTAATTGCTAGTTATTTTATATCATCCACCTGAAGTTTCTGAAGTCTGAAAGCCCAAAGTAAAATTGTTAAAAGTCCTAAAGACATTTCCATCAAAGTCCATTGGAGTTCTACTGATGAAAATTCTGACCAGCAAAATATCTCAACCTGTGCCAATATGAGTAAGATTTCCTAAAACCTTTGCTGGGTCTCTCTTTTCCTCTTCCTTTTCTGCAACATTTTTGTCATTAGGTATTGCTATGTCAATGAGGTAGTTATGTTTTTCTTTTATATGTATGACTGTTGTGTCTGATCACTTGCAAAGTATTGTCTTGTCCCAGAATTGTTCTGTCCCAGCATAGCATGGCTTGTCTTGACTTGTCTTGACTGAGTGTGTCTGGATCTCCTAGGCTCTGAAAGCATCTTTCTGGAAAGCACCTGCTGGTTGCATGATCGAGGAGGCCAGGTTCTGTGAGTGCATAGTTGTCCTTGACAGGAGGGCCTTGCACTTGCTAGAGTAAAGTGAATAGATGTGAAGAGGCTGCAATCCTACATTCATTTATCTGGGAGTAAGCTTCATTGAAATCAACAAGAGTTATTTCTAAAGTTTCTTTGGCCAGTTATCTTTGCGTCCCTGACTGGGATTTCTATTCTCTACACACTGAGGCAGTGCAAATTCAGGATATACTTGGATACAAGGAGGGAAAGGTCCTTGTCTAGCATTGTGATAATAGGCATCTGTTCTGGCCTTTCTTTGTATTGCTACTGACCATGGTTTTGTTTACATGGCTAATGAACCAGAGATATAATGACACATGTTTAGATTAGTTTCTCACTAATAAACCAGTAATTGAAACGAGCTAAGAAGTAAGAAGTGACTACAACAAGCCGTTAGTCCATTTTGTTCCATGGCTAATGTTTGCAGGGTAATCGTATTTTATACCCTTCCTGCAATGCTAGGTTGCTAGTTTGTTGTACTAGATTTTTCTGCACTTGTCAACTGCTTCATTTGTTCAGTGGTAGCAATGCTGAATATGTGAGAATAGATAAGATAAATGTTATGGGAAAAGAGTGTTAAATGTTAGGAAAGTTGGGACTATGGTCATCCAGTGAAGGATTTGCAGTCAAAAAACATATTTGAGGGAAGGGGAAACTATCACACAGAGCATAGCAAAAGTTTCAAAGTACAGCAAAAGCTACAAAAGTAGGAGTGAGTAAAGTTAATTTCAGATACATTGAATGTCTCACTTATTCTTTATTTTAGTGATTTTAACATGAAGATATTGTGTAGAACAGGTTTGTCTTAATTGTATGCTGTGAAATCAGACATGTGACCAAGGCCATGTTTGGGTGGGCACTCCCCCTTGGGGGCTGGACATGTTGGTTTCCAAAATATGGTCACCCTAGCTTTGCAAAAACATGAAGTAGCTTTCCTTGTATACAGTTGTGTTATGTGTGTAGAAAAATATTTCTCAATTAAAAAGAAAGAAAACAACAGAAACATTACTTTGCAACAAAGCACAAAAGCAAACTTTCATTTTAAAAACAAAAACAAAAAATATACATGTAACGGCAGGATCCAGTTACTATAAACACTTTTAGCTACCTAAACTTATGCACGTTTAATTAGAAATAATTTCCATAGAACTCACTGGAACTTACTTCTGAGTAGACATGCAGTAAGTCCCTTTGTCTGCAGTGGGGCTTGCTCCTAGGTAAATGTGCAGGGAAAAGCAGGCATTTAACATACTCCCATTGAAGCCAATGAGATCGTAGAACCCTATGCATGTTTGCTCAGACATAAGTCCCACTGTGTTCAATGAGTCTTACTCCCAAGTAGGCATGCATGGAATTGCAACTTTAAAAGTACTTAACTTTCATTGGATTATGCCTTAAGTTTAATTTGAGCTGTGTGTGTGGGAGGGGGGGGTGTTGCCTTTTAAATATGTCTAAGAAAATCAACATTATTATCGTTGTTGTTGTTATTTACAATTCATTTTGATCTTGTCAGCTAGTGGCACCAAACAGTCCATATTCTACTAGAGCCACTACTTGAACATGAAGTAGATGACTACTTTGGGGTTAAATTATATCTTTTAATATTAATATGCTGTAGTAGCTACTTGGGCAATTGGGGTGGGGATAAGTCTCCATACTGAATTCTCCTGTAGCTTTTGAGAACTAGTGGAGAAATGTAATCTAGTGTCATTTTTCTGTTTGATTGCTTAAATTGTTCTTTGTCTATTATTTATTTGCAGATGCTTAAGTACTTTAGGCTGCAATCCTATACATACTTACCTGGGAATAAGTCCTATTTAACTCAATAGAATTTATTTCTGAGTAGACACGCATAGGATTGTGCTGTTAGTTAACTAAAGCTTAGATAGCTTTCTTCCTTTCCCTAGACCTTTACATATTGCTCAGTTTTTAAAAACATCCTAGCCCCCCCCCCCCAAAAAAAATTGTCCCTGTTTTGTGGTTCCAGAATATGGCAACCCTATAACTCAGGCTATTTGGGACATGAATTGGACACAATTCCTGTAAGAGAAAGTGCCAGAGATTTACAAACTATGAAAAAATCCTGCCACATTCCCTCCCAGGATAGATGTATGCACCAGCTTTGGGGGTGGGGAGAAAAAAGGTAGATGTGGACTTCCTAGTAGATTGCAGGGTGATCTGCAATCGATTGGACGAGACACTACGCTCAACATCCAAGGTCCTACTCTGGGTGCCTACTCCGAGGGAAGCTCAGAGAATGGCAACAAGAGAGAGAGCCTTTTCTCTGGTGCCCCCCCCCCAATTATGAAACAAACTCCCCGATGAGGCCCGCTTGGCGCCAACATTGTTATCTTTTCGGCACCAGGCCAAGACTTTCCTTTTCTCTCAGGCATTTAACAGCTTATGTTGAGTTTTAAATTGAATTTTTGCCTGGCTGGGAGTTTCAAATTGTTTAAAATATTAGCTGTTTTTTTACATTTTTATGGTTTTAAATTTTGTATATTGATTTTTAATGTTCACTCTTTTAATCTTTGTAAACTGCCCATAGAGCTTCGGCTATGGGGAAGTATATAAATGTAATAAATAAAATAAAAATAAATATCTGACTCTCAACAATAGGAGCAACAAAATGATTCACCACCTCCAGCTGAAATTATAGAACTCCATCACACCAGTGATTTATTGCACTCTCACCACGCCTGGTATGTGTTTTTGCAGCACAAAACTCACATGATGTCGTCCCTGTCCTGCACTCATCTCGCTTCTTCCCCTCTGTTTTCCATCTTATTTTGGAGCAGGAAAAGTCTGGTTTTTTTCCCTCTCCATGTGCAATAAAGCCACTCCTCCCTCCCATGTATTGCTGTCCTTACATGATATCAGACCATCCCATTTTTTGTTTGGGATGTATCTGTCGGAGGGTGGTCTCACTGACAAAAAAGGAGGTCGGGTGGTTCTCCATTCAACTGCGAAGGGGGAGGGAGAGAGGGTGCCTGAACGCCCCACGGAGAAGGTGAGCAAGGCCGCTGCTGCCTATGCCCAGGGCTCAGCCCCATTCAACTCTATGGTTCTTACTCCTGAGTAGGCATGTCTAGGTTTCCTGACCAGAACAATGTCAGCTTCCCCTTGCCATGCTAACATTGACCACAAACTTCTCCAAAAACTAATGGTAATACTTTCTCTTCACTTATATTGTTTAATATGATCTTAGGGGAAAGCATAATGTGTTGTTGCACAGTTTCAGGCTGCTATACTATTGTATTTGTGCATAAATAATATGCACAATAATATTAAAAATGTAAAAAAATACAGTAGGGTGAAGGAGAATGTAGGGAGTGGGGTGGGAGATTTCGCCGACATGGTAGTGATACAGGTGAAAAGATACATGAGCTGAAATAGCACAACAATGCAATGCACAGATGTGAAAGTGCCCAGCGCTTAACTCACTAAGGAAATAGAGGGGGAAACCACAGATGCAAACCGGGGGGGGGGGGGAGAAGTAGGTGTGATGGAGCCCATAGTGCTGAAGTGAACCTTTTGAGTAGCCAAAAGCACTGTGAGCGCCTTTCTGTTCTGGTGCTCAAAACAAATTGCTGGGCTCAGAATGCTTTCATTCAAAGTGTATGTCTTTTGCACCAGAGTTTGGTCGGTGGTTCTTCATGTTCTAGTTAAAGTAGATCTTGTCATCGTGAAGCTTGCCCACTCCTGATGAACATCATTTCCCCACTCTAACACTTTAGTTGCTAGGATTGTCTAATATAAAATACAAATGTGTTGCTGGTTCTTCTGATAGCCCACATTTCCCCTAGCTAGGGTGACCAGATAAAATCCAGGTCAGGGCTCATGTAACTTTAACAGTTGTAGAGAAAAGGGAATTTTAGCCAGAGTCATTTGTATGCAATTAGTTCCTGGTGAAATTCCCTCTTCATCACAACAGTTAAAGGTGCAGGCACTATTCTAGAGTGACCATATACAAAAGAAGGCAGGGCCACTGCACCTTTAACTGTTGTGATGAAGAGGGAATTTCACCAGGAACTGATTGCATACAAATGACACTGGCTGAAATTCCCTTTTCTCTACAACTGTTAAAGTTACATGAGCCCTGACCTGGAGTTTATCTGGTCACCCTACTCATAGCATATTTGCCTACAATACCACAATCTGTGTCTGTAATGTCAGCATAATTTTACAGTTTGTGTTGTACTGCTGCTGTAAGGCACACCATTCATTTGCCCATACTTCATGTGCCTACTCTGCACTGGTTAATCTTGTGGGCCACAACTGGAGTGACTCAACTGGAGAGACTCAGTCGATGCTAGACATCCTAAAACATGCCTTCCACAAAGTAAAGGAGCAATAATGGGTTTGTTTATTTGGTTCCTTTGCTGTGACAGCTCCATTATGCAAGAGTAGTTACACTAATTTGGTAAAGGTGGGGGGAGGGTTCCCTCTTGCCCCATTGAGTTGGACATAGGCCTAATCTACACCAAGGATATTGCACTATGAAAGCAATATGAAAGCAGTATATAAAAGGCAGGAGCCACACTACTGCTTTATTGTGGTAATGAAGTACATTGACAACTGTTGAGGCCCATTGACACGTACCGCCCACCACGCTGCTCAATAGACTCCTTAGCTGAGCTGACAGAGGTACAACAGCTGTACTGTTGAGGTCCCCCAGACTCTTGGTTCTGGGGGATGTCAACATTCATGCTGAGGGCACTTTATCTGGGGCAGCTCAGGATTTCATGGTTTCCATGACAACCATGGGACTGTCCCAACATGCCATCAGCCCGATGCATGTAGCAGGGCATACTTTAGACCTGGTTTTTTCAACTGGACATGGAGATGGGGATCTGAAAGTGGGGGACTTTACATCAACCCCTCTGTCATGGTTAGATCACCACCTGATGAGGTTTAGACTTACAGCGGTTTTTCCCCTCTGCAAGGGTGGGAGACCAACTAAGATGGTCCGCCCCCGGAGGCTAATGGATCCAGATGGTTTCCAGAGGGCTCTGGGGAGTTTTCCGGCTGATAGGGCTGGCTCTCCTGTCGAAACCCTGGTTGATCTGTAGAATACAGAAATGACCCGGGCAGTAGACACAATTGCTCCTGAGTGCCCTCTCCTGTGTAGAGCTCATACGGCTCTGTGGTATACCCTGGAGCTGAGAGTGATGAAACAAAACAGGAGACAGCTTGAGGGCAGATGGAGACGAACTCCTGATGGATGCAATCAAACACCGCTACGTGTTTATGGTAAGCTGTATCCAGGGGCAGTGAGGGCAGCAAAAAAACAATACTTTGCTGCCACTATTCAATCATCAACCTGCTGCCCAGCGGAGCTTTTCAGAGTTGTCCGGGGGCTTTTACATGCTGGCCCCAAGGACATGGTAGAACCATCTGAGGCCCGCTGTAATACATTTGCTGGGCACTTCCAGAATAAAATCTCTGGCATCTATCAGGACTTAGACTCCAGTGTTATAGCAGGTGAATCTAATGAGGTATCCAGAGCACAGGCTTGTCCTGTTTTCTTGGATGAGTTTCAGTTGGTGCAGCTCGAGAACGTTGACAAGGTGCTTGGACAGGTTCGTGCAACCACTTCTATATTGGATCCTTGCCCCTCTTGGCTAATAAAAGCTAGCAGGGATGGAACAACTGGCTGGGCCAGGGAAGTGGTTAATGCCTCTCTGCAAGAGGGAGTGGTCCCAGGCCTCCTGAAAGAGGCGGCAGTGAGACCACTCCTAAAGAAATCTTCCCTGGACCCTGAAAATCTTAATAACTACAGGCCAGTAGCAAATGTTCCATTCCTGGGCAAGGTCCTAGAGAGGGTGGTTGCGAGCCAACTCCAGGCACTCTTGGATGAGACTGATTATCTGGATCCATTTCAGTAGGGTTTCAGGCCTGGTTTTGGTACGGAAACAGCCTTGGTTGCCCTGGATGATGACCTATATCGGGAGAAAGACAGGGGAGTGTGACTCTGTTGATTCTCCTTGATCTCTCAGGGGCCTCCGATACCATCGACCATAGTGTCCTTCTGGGACGACTGGCTGAGTTGGGAGTGGGAGGCACTGTATTGCAGTGGTTCTGCTCCTACTTGGGGGGTCGGCTCCAGAAGGTGGTGCTTGGGGAACATTGCTCGGCCTCGTGGATTCTCCAGTATGGGGTTCCACAGGGGTCAGTTTTGTCCCCCATGCTGTTCAATGTCTACATGAAACCGTTGAGTGCAGTCATCCGGAGTTCTGGAGTGCATTGTCATCAGTACGCTCATGACACGCAGCTCTATTTCTCCTTTTCATCTTCATCAGGTGAGGCTGTGGATGTGCTGAACCAGTGTCTGGCTGAGACAATGGACAGGATGAGGGCTAATAAACTGAAACTCAATCCAGACAAGACTGAGACGCTGTTAGTGGGTGGTTCCGCTGACCGGATGGAGGGTGTTCAACCTGTTCTGGATGGGGTTGCACTTGTTTGGGGTTTCTCAGTAAGTGCTAAATCACCATTGCACAAGCAGTGGGGTCTGCTTGCACAGTGGAATTGGTGGGGGGATGTAAGAGAATCAGCGAGGGAGTAAGCACCCCATTGGATTCTGCCTCTCCTATGTTCTTCAAAGGGAGGGATCAGAATCTACAGGTTTGCTAAGCTGCTGGAGTACAAATGGTGGTTGTTATGAATAGCAATAGCAATACAAAATTTTATATTTAAATAGACTAAGTCTGCATAGCATTGAAGCCATTGCCATCACATTGTATCCTATACCTTCTCCAAAGGGCTCATAATAGGATTATCCCGTCTTAATTTGTACCACAGCAGCTAACAATTCAGCAAAGAAGCATGCTGAGATCTTGTTCTACTTCTTGATAGAACATTTTCTCCCTACATGTGTCATAAACTTCTCTCAGGCCAATCTGTACTCACACAAATTAGATAGTATAAAGCCGATCATGGCTGGGATCCAGCATAACAAGTTAGATGCTTCTTTCTGTGGGAGTCTTTCTGCTAAATACCATCTAGTGATGGAGGCTTGCTAGACTCTCATCAGAGAAGTAAAATGAGGGAGGGAACAGGGCCTTACCCTGCAGAGTCCAATAAATCATGAAATTGCTTGGCTGGGGAATCCCACCTCACTCCCAGTCTACAGGTTTCTAGGGAGCAAAATAAAGCATTGCTTTTCAGGAAGTCTATTTGGGGTTATTTAAAAAAATCTTAGATGTGTTATGAATTTTAAGTTTCATAAGTTGTGACAAATATTTTGAGAAGGTGGTATATGAATTGATAAATCTAAGCAGAGAAAGGGCTGCAGCAGGTCCTCCTTCTTTCCTACCCTGTGTTTACAAAAAGGGGCAGGGCATGAAGTGCTGATGCATTCACAGTGATGGCCATTCAGTGCTTATGCTGGATACCAGAACTGGCACAAGGGGTAGAGGTTGCCCTCTTTGCACTTCTACACACAATCGTCTTTGCAAAACAGCTCACGTTTTGTAATTGCCAATGTATAAAAGCTTTTTGTAAAATGTGTATCTATAATAGCTCATGTGCAATGTAAAATGAAAATCAATGTTTACCATGCATTTTTATTAATGTAATGGCATAGGCAGTTAAAATACCATCCTTAGAATTTAAATTAAACATTTTTGGCGTTAAACCTTTATAAAATGCCCAAGAGGACAAGAGTTATTATTTTCCCTTTCACAGGCGTTCAATAAGTAGTGACCCTAGTGCAGAATTTGGACCATGAATTATAATAATTTGGAAAAAGAAAAATCAAGGCCAACTCCCCCCTGTTCACCCGCCAAGTTCACCTCACAGAAAGAAAAGACTTAAAGGGAGACAACAGAACAATAATATTGGGATTAAAAGAAGGATGTGCTACATTAATTTATTCAGTAATTGTTTGACTTCAAGAAAACCTTGACATTTGCATGATAACAATGAATATATATGCCTTAATGAAAACTGCTAACGGTGGATAGGTTTCATGTAATTTATACTGATGGGGATTTTCAAATGGCTTTTCAAGCACGCCTGATATTTCCACCCATATAAAATGCTTTGCTACTGACCTGACTCTCATCGTTATCTGAAAAAAGAAAAGATTAGAGATTTGTCATTGATAGAAAGAATTGACAGTAAACTGGCAAACCCACAATTCTAAAGGTTTTCAGCTTATGCACTAGTTGAAAAAAGCCTACTCAAGACTCAAAAGTAACTAGAAAATAAAAAAGTATTTGGTGATTGATGCGGGTGAAGAGGTGGATGGTGATGGTAATACTGACAACTCAGGACTGACACATTTTGCAATGCTTTATGTAATGTCTGAGAATGATAGCTCAAAACATAATTTACCTTCACAATGTATTGAATACCTAAAATATTTAGTAAATAAGCAGTAAGTTTTCATTCTGTGTTTTTCCCCAGCAAATTGGCTCAGTTCAAATTGTACTCAAATGCATGTGTGTTCACTGATGCTTTATGTTAATATTCAACTTATTTTTGTATCTTGAAAGACTAGGTGCACATTCCCAAGAACAAATTGTTATTTGTTAAAGCAATCCTCCTACTTCCTTATTTGTAATGCACAGCAGAAGGATCTGTATCTTGAATGGAAGGATAAAGATAACTGTAATGAATAAAAAACTTTATTTTAAAGAAGAACAATGGGGTATAAGAACTTGCAAATACAATGGCTCTAACAGTCCCTCCAACATTGTCACCTAGAGTGATACGCAAAACATAAATCCACCACCACACCTGCATAGATTATTCCCCTCTAGTTCAATGCTTGAGGGAACCCTGGGTTATCTCATTCTATCCTTACAGCTCTCTTGTTAAGGAGATTAGGTTATCCAGTGAGGTCCATAATTCAGGAGGAATTTAAATTCTGGTCATATTTATCCACTTTATCACACTGGCTCTCTTTTCTTTTTCATACCTTGAAGTAGGGGTGGGTAACCCCAGGCCTGCAGGTTGCATGTCACCCTCAGATGCTTTCTGTGTGGCCCCGGGGAGCCCCATCTACTTTTTGGTGGGATGGGGGAGAGACTGTGGAACTCATCACTGGGGATAAAAGAAGTGATGATCCTGAAGCAGCTGGGATTACTGGGAAAGAAATTTTAGTCTCCTTTGCCCCCACCAATCCCATCCCCCTGTGTGTGCACACATTTGTGTATGTGGGTATGCCTGCATGTATATGCATGTGTGTGTGTCCTTATAAATGTGTGCATGCACCCCAAGCCACCACTGGGCACTGCATTTGGCCGTCTGACCCGACAAGGTTGCCCACTCTTGCTTTAAAGGAAATATTGTCTTGAGCCTTCATCAACTTGTTCAACAATCACTCCATAAGAAGTCAATAGTTGTTTACCATTCACTTGTTCTAAAACAGATGTGCAACAATTGTGCTAACATTGTAGAAAGGACTGCCACCCCAATCCTCAGGTGATGTGTTGAAAATCCTTAAGAAAGACGTTCACTATCAGTAACTCAATCAGTAATATGTTCACAAGTGATCCATTGAGCATCTGATGGCTTCCATTCAGAAATCACTAATTTAGGATGAATTTGTATAATTGATTTTGATGGGAAATAAAAACAGAAAGCAATGCTTTCCTTGCATTAGCAGAAGTCTCCAACGGGACTGGACAGAACAAAGAGGGTAAAGCAAGAATGGGCAAACAGGAGATTTATTGCTACTAACCTCTTGGACTCAACATTGCTGAAAATGTGTACTTGCAGCAGATTTATTACAGCTTGGAGCACCATCTAGCTGCCAATGTTCCTTCCTGGTGATGTCACAAAGCCAAAGATGTCACAGTTTGCTTCTTGTCCTTGAGTAGTTGTACTGTTTTCAAAACCATGATTTAATATGAATAGCTACCATTTATAGAGCATATTTAATATGTTCAGCACACCGCAACACAATATCTCAGTAAACCATCTCCCACTCCCTACCCCTGGAAGGTAGGCCAGAATTCCATCGTTCCATATTCCATCAACTTCCAGGCTTACAGTTCATTTGCTTAGCTATAGATTGAAACAGGGAGAGTAATAATGAATCAGGATACGAATTAAATATATCTATTTACTTATTGCATTTATATCCTTTCCTCCAGAGAGCTCAAGATGACATACCCTACACACACACGCACACACAGAGAGAGAGAGAGAGAGAGAGAGAGAGAGAGAGAGAGAGAGATTAGTTTAGTGAATAGTTTAGGCTGACCTCAACAAAACTGTGAGACAGGTTAGGCTGGGAGACAGTGACTGGCTCAAGGTAGTTGGGTTTGAAGTCCTGACACACAAATGTTGGTGGATGTGTTTAGTATCTCTCAAAGTAGATGCCCGCCTCTTTAACCTTGAATTATAAGAAAAACTTTATTAACTGTTATTGAATATAGAGTTGGAGGGCACTTATAGGTTGTCTAATCCAATCCACTGCTCAATAGCAGACATCTAGAGCTAGAGCATTTCCAACAGACGGCTGTTTCTTCTCTGCCTAAAGATCTCCAGTGAGGGAGACCCCACTCAGTCCCAGTTATTCATTCCATCTTACAACTGCTCTTATTGTTAATAAGTTTATCTTAAGGTTAAGCTGAAATTTACCCTCCTGTAACTGAAGCCCCAGTAATATTTCCCCTTTTCTATGTGACAGGCTTCAGGAATTGGAATCATGCCCCTCCACCTCTGTCTTCTCTTTCCAATTCCATCTACCTTTCCTCATAAAATATTTTCTTTGTTTGTTGATTCTATTTCTGTACTGTTCATTAGTCCAAGTTCTGGTAGAGTTGTTTTCCATACTACTAATGTAGGCTGACCAGATAAAATCCAGGTCAGGGCTCCTGTAACTTTAACAGTTGTAGAGAAAAGGGAATTTCAGCCAGTCTCATTTGTATGCAGTTAGTTCCTGGTGATATTCCCTCTTCATCACAACAGTTAAAGTTGCAGGCACTATACTAGAGTGACCAGATACAAAAGAAGGCAGGGCCCCTGCAACTTTATCTGGTCACCCTATACTAATGACTATCTTTGTTGCCCTCATCTGAACCTGTTTATATCTGTCTTAAAGTGTAGCACCAAGAGCTGGAGACAGTAGTCCCACTGAGGTCAGATAAGTGCAGAATAACATGGGACCATTACTTCCCATGACTTAGCCGTTGGTTTTTAGCAAGGCATGTCAGGAATTTGTTGGAGATTCCATGCTTAGCAGAGTTGATCTCCCAGCAGATATGAGAGTAGTTGGTGTCCCCTTTACTACTAATCCTTGCTTCCAAAAAAACATCTGTAATTTATTTCAGGAACACATCATCCATATGAATGGTGGTCTGTAGTATAGTCTGACCATAATGTTAATTTAAGGATATATATATATATATATATATGCCGAGAAAAAATATCTAGCTTCATAAAGCATGTGTGCACCACAACAATTGCTCACCAAATTGTCAAAAGTAAATGCAGCTAGGGCACAGGTAATAGTGTGTACTGACATAGTGAGAATTTCTGAAGTGGAGAATTTGTGAGGTAACTGTTTCTGATATTATCTCCAGAAGGCTGAAGACTAATAGAAATTGTTTATGGGTTCATGCAGCGAGGAGACAAGACCTCCTCGGCAAAAAGAAAGAAAGGAAAGACCCAATAAGGTATAAATGCTAGAAGGATAAACAGCCTGGAGGACTTTATAAGAAAGCATTAGTACCCACAAGAAAAGGCAGACTCTGGCTCAGAAAGATACTAACGTAGTGATAAAATGGAAAGAAAAAATGGTTTCTACATATCTCAAAAAAAGGAAAGTGTTTGATTTGGCATGGCTCAGCATGAAATTGCAAGGAAGCCATGTCTGCACCCTGTTGGTTAACATCATTGTCACCAGTATACAAAGTGAGAGGAGCACCGATGAACAGGGATATCAGAGAAATCTGGAACAGAATCAAATCAGTTTGGATTTCTATGAATCTGACCTATGGATTCTGAAGTAGATTGACTTTTTCCAAGTCACACAGATTTCACAAATTTGCAGACCTTTTTTTTCTTTCCAGAATTTTATGCAAATTTAGTCACAGAAAAATAAATAAAATAAACAAAATCACCAGATGCAAATGCACATTTCCCCCATAGGCTACAGCATGAAAATGTACATTGTGTGTGGTTGGAGATTTGCACAGTTTGGAGGGGATTTGCAAATTTTTGTGATTGTGAATATGCAGAAAAGTGAATTTGCACAAACTCAGGAAATTGGAAAGAATTCGATTCTGCCAGTGAGCGGATGACAGAATGAAAGGCATAAAATGCTGACAGAACAGATTTTACAAAATCGATTTATTCCTACCCATGAATCACCAGAAAAGTGGTAACAAAAAGAGAACAAAACATGGCAAGAATTTGCATAAAATTTGTATATGCTAATTTATATGTGCAACTGCACATTTAGAAATAATCATGATAATTTAAATAGGAATACAGTGCATCCCAGCCTATATATATGAAAAGTTAGATGATATTACCAGTCATTGACTATTAAACTTTAAAAGCATTACAGATAAGTGTATTGAACTTGTCTTTGTATTGTCCCCTAGCAGTTGTTGAACATAGTCCAGATCAGCAGTGGTAACCATTTTTCTCCATTCCCAGCATCTCCTGATTTACATATTTCCCAGTGGGGAGATGTGGAATTTTGATCTTTTGAGATCTGGAACAGAAATGTTTTAAGGATAATGAACCTAACATACCACAGGGTATGCTTTAATTGGGTGCAACACACATATTTCTAGTGCGTGGGATTTGCTGCTGGTTTTCACCTGCTCATGTTTCCACCAACAGAGACTAAAGGCAAATTAGAGGTCTTTTCTTCTTAGCTATTATAATGACAAGCGTTTTTGCTGATGGTTTATTGATAACTACATGGATACCTGGCAGCAAAATAGTAGCAATGAGAGCCAGGAATATTGCCCATAGGTTCTTGATGACATTTGATTGATTACACTTGGGAACAGATAAGTATGATTCAGTGCTGAGTTAGTTTTGTTAGTTGATGCGAACTTACCAAAATTAGCAAATTTCCCTATAATCAGATGGAAAGAATTCAAGAGTTTTTAAAATAAAACCGAGTGTATCAGAAAACAAAATTGACAGATTCATCCATCCAGGCCCAGAGCTTTGAGTACTTAGCTCTTAAAAGTCTGCATTTGGATCCTTCAATATTTAACCATGTTTGTGGTATTGTTAGGGTTGCCATTTCTTTTTTTTCCCCTCTGACGGCCTGCTTGTCTTTAGCATGGCAGACAGATGCAGCATGGTTCTTTTCATGCTAGAACCTACAGAATTTGGCTGGTGCAGATGGGCAAGAATTTCATTTGTTTGAAAAGTATTTCTCAAAATTTGCACATTTCATAAACAGGATGGAAAGAATTCAAGAGTGTTCGTTTGTTTTAAAAAACTGGATATGGGAGAAAGTAAATCTGACAGGTTTGTCCATGTCTAAAACAGATTACATCAATAGAAGGATTGTGAATCGGATCCAGCATGCTAAATATGTACTTTCTTAAATGAAATCGTTTGAGCCATTTTTATTGTTCTCTGTATATATCCCATCCTTTAGTCTATAGTTGACTTTAATACAAAGCCTTTTCCTTTAAATGCAGCAGTAAAAAGTTCTCAGCTAATGTATAAGTTTTACTACCCACTATAGTTTTAAACTATATAAATCATTTTGAATTCTGGTAGATAATTAATTAAAAAGGCAGTTCTCATCCATAGTTTGTGGAACAATTAAATAAAATACAATCAGCACAATTCTTTTCCAATTCTTCTACAGCTAATAAATTTCATTCCTATTAATCTGTAGGAAAAGCTCCTGCCTAGGGGTTTAATCCTGTCTTTTTTACCCATTGAGTTGGACCTCACGTTTGCAGTACAAGAAACTGTGCTGACTGTAAACTTCTCCTCAGGACTTTTGAGTGTTTCCCTAGCAAAGTCCATCTCTTGTGGTTCCAGAGAACTTACACATTAGCAAGGCAATGTCCATTAAGCAGGTGACTGTAGCTATTAAACTATACAAAAGCCTAGAATGATGGTTGGTCATCTCTTGACATTGCGCTGCAGAACCGCAGGTAGCAGGGTGGAAGCATCTTAGGTTAATTTGAAGGGTTTTCCTCTAGATGGGCTGGTTTAGGTGGGCTATGTTTGTCTGGATAGGGATGGTGAGCATTCTGAGGCATAATGGGTGGTGACAGGTGATGCCTGAGGCCTCCCACTAATGGTATTGCAGCTCCAGTGGGGGGACAAGGATTGGCTGTGGGACTATCTCCCCTCATACACCTGGTGTTTCACGGCCTGGGGGGATATGACAGGGTATGTCCCCCCTTTCCCCAAATGTGAAATCCTCAGGGGTGCTGATTCTATAATCGATATCCAGCAGGCAAAGAAGGTTTCACCTGATTACACTGACTGCTTAGTGCCACCATAGTGGAGTAACCACCCAGGGATCCCACTTTACAGATCAAATTCAATAAATATGGCCCAATTTTCAACATGTCGAGTTGTGTCATCTCTTCATTTACTTGCCTCCTTCACTCGCAACAGCAGTCCCTAAAGCAAAATATTATATGCCAATTTGCTGAAGTGAATTAGTGCAAGGGATACTACTGCAAGCACTCCCATGGTAGAATCCAAAGGATTATTAGATCATGAAACATGGAAAGACTGTCACATGTTAATGATGAATACAGCAAGCCAACAAAAATGGACTTGGTAAAAGCCTGGAACTATGTAAATGAGGACATATGTCAAAAACTTCCAAGTGAGCTGTAAAAACCAGACATTCCTTTAAGTTAATATCATTAAAATATTGGCCTGCAGAGTAATAGACCACATGTTTTTATGAAGATTGCCGTGATTTAGCATGAGATAACCGTTTCCTCTCACTTTGCAATAACATACAACAAATCAATGTAATCTACTATATATATATATATATTCCTTCCCGACTTTTTAATATAATCATTCAGAAGGCCTTGCACCATACTAGTTCCAAATGGGTCGGTGGATTGCAACAGTTTATCGAAGGAAGTCACTTTGCACAGCGTGCCTGAATTTGGGGGCATTTTTAAATGACTACATATGGTGCCTTCATGGAGTGAGCTTTGGACCATGAGAGCTTCGGCTATGGGGCGGTATACAAATGTAATAAATAAATAAATAAATAAATAAATAAATAAGAGTTTGATCCTAAATTTGTTTACCCAGGTGTAAGTTCCATGGATTTTGAATACGTGTGTTGACTTGTTGTTTAAGGGGATAATCGTATGTAGCTGACACTTGCTCATACATTTCTTTTGTCCCTTGTAATCTAAGACAAAATCTAGTGTAGGATCACCAAGCCAGATCTCTCTCATCATATCACTGCATGAAAAATGGTTATCTCAGTTGCCATTTGTGCAGTGGCTCTGTGACAGCAAGAAGCCGTCAGCTCCCTTTCTGTGTTGAGCTGGCAGATCAGAAATGGAGCTGTCAAATGTCAAAAATGGAGACCATTGTCTTGACACACCAGATTAAAAGAAGTGAAGGCTGTAGGGCTGGAATCCTCACAAATAGGTCAGACTTCACATTTTGATCAGATAATTTTGTGGCTCAGAAAGTATCTTAGTTGGAATGTTCTCCTGAATGAGATTTTTTTTTTAAAGTTCCTACTAAATTTGTACTGGGGAAAAAGTGAATGTATGAGCTTTAAGATTTGAGATGTTAGTGGGAGATATGGTCATTTGGTTCATACATTTTGTCTAGAGTCAAGTTAACAATCTGATGAGTCAACTGTATTTAATCTGATTCTCTGCCAAAAAACAGCCTATACATACAGTATGATGCATGAAACTGAGCCGCACTTATGAGCTACCATTATCCCAGAGACAAGTAGTACATCTGCCCAAGAAAATGGCAGTTATTCTTGAAATGACCTGTATGTAAGGGAGAATTTGGTGACAAATCTGTATAGCCCAAGAGCTGCAAACTAGTAGAAATCTGTAATGTCGATTTGTGTGGTGTAGATATCCTGTCAGTGAATTCAAGTGAGTAGGCTAAAAGAGAAGCTTTATGGAGATTAAGAGATTATAGTCCTTCTGCAAGAGATAATTAAAAGGGAAAGAAGCTTAATTTCTGTAATGCCTAAAATGTAATAAGACAAATTGGAATCTTTGCATTTTTGTTTGCCATACAAATCAATGTTATTATGCAGTGTGGCTAGTGGAATAGCATCACTATTTTGAATTAACATGTAAAGAAAAGAGACAAATCCATTATTTTGCAGCAGTCAAGATACTGGTCTGCTATGTTGTTTATTAAGCACAGACATCGTTTATTCCACCCCACCCCACCACCCCAATGGCCTTCTGAGTGCATTCAAACAACATTCAGACTGACAGTTACACCTACATTATTGCACAGCTTGGCAAGTGGCAATTTTTAAAATATATATCTGAATCCATGTACTACTCATTGTCTTTGTACCTGCATTGCAGCCTGTTATTTCCTACTGTATGCTAAAACTAAAGATTGACACTGAGAGTTTTTCTGTATGAGGGATTTATTGTGTACTTGTCATCCTTATTCATGATTGTTTGTGGGCTCTTTAGATGACGTTGTGACCCTCCAGTTTGCTTCTGTTTTTAAACAGGATTTTTGACAGTTTTGTTGGACCAGGGAAAATGTGTTATTATTTAAAGAAAGCAAAAGAAAATGCTACTTCCACTTGTTTATTTGGGCTATTCCCCTATACTACAGTGCCACCTAGGCTATGCATGCAAGCCCCACAGTCAACATCCTTGTCCCTGCTTGTTGCAGCCTCAGGCCCTCACATGTTGTTTAGAAGGACTGAAGGGGGAGTCTTCACATGTTTGGCTGAATACACTTAGAATTATCCACCCAATCAGAAAACCTGTTTGATTGGGGTCCCTGATCACGGGGTCCCTGATCACATGAAAGATTCCAAGTATACTTGACTGAAGGGACAAAGATTTCTTCTTCAGACCTTCCTGCCCAGTACACAAAGGTTGGAGGCTTCAGCCAGCAGGGAAGAGACTATTACAGGTGAAACTAGCACATGCGGCCCCAATCCACCCTCCATATTTTTTCAGTGATGCTAAACAGGACTAGCGAATGGCACATCTTCAGCTGTCAGTAGCAACACTATTGTCAATAAGTAAGGAATCAAGTGATGTTACATGCTTGTACAAGCCAATCAATGATCTTTAGAGAAAGGAAATGGTACAAATAGATATATTAACATATCCTCTATCACACTTTGGTACAGAGTAGCCTATAAATTAAAATAAAAGTCTGATAATGAAACAATTAAATTCTACAAAATTAACCAAATGATAAAATAGTCTATCTATCTATCTATCTATCTATCTATCATCTATCTATCTATCTATCAATCAATCAATCATCTATCTATCTATCTATCTATCTATCTAATCTATGGCAATGTGTTATATGCAAAAAGCAAATAATAAAAATCCAGAGGCAATTCAAAAGCAATATAATTCAGAAAATAAAGGTCTAGAGTTAAGGCAGCAGATTTGTTTTATACTTACTCTCGCTGGTACATGCAGCCAACCTGAAAAGAACCCATCAAAACTGCAAGCTAATGGACTAGATCAGGCATTAGAGCTGAATGCATAGAGCACCTGCTATCCCTGTAGATTGTACAACCAATGGACGGTACTCAAGTGTTTAGTAGAGCTAATACTAAAGCTCCACCAATATAGTAAAAACAGCAGGAAGCCCATCAGTTGGGAAGTTCATAGCAATATGCAACAAAAATAGCCGCAATGGAGAGAGAAAAAATGGCCAGGTTCCAGAACAAACAAAGGATGCTAGAAAATCAAATATGAAAGGTGGAGACAAAGCAACAGCAGTGTATGAAGGGAGCCTGTTGCTGTATTAGAAAATGGTTTTAACAGTAAGAAAGTATACAGATGGCCCTTGAAAAAATTAAAGTAGAGTAATTAGTATGGGATTTCCAAATGGATAACATTGCCAGGGTTCAAGAAATACACAAAAGTCCAAGCTATGTGGTACTTTAATGCCAAAAATAATATCAGTATCTTAAATATTTTCTTTACTACCACTTGAACTAATTTCTCTTCTCTTTTTTTTAAACACAACAAGTTGTTAATGAGGACAGGTGGAATCCTTGTGTGATTATAAATTTGTATTACACATTGTGCTAGTGTTTCTTCCCTTGTCTAAATGCTTGGCAGCAAATTCTCACCATCCACTTTTCAGCAAAATATTTATTAAAGGGTAACTACCGGGAATCCCAAACATCTTACTTTACAATGGTCATCCAGCCTTGACAACATTCTTACCTAAGTATTATGGGGGTCACAGTAGTACAAAGGTTAACACATGACATACCAAGAGAAGTGTAAGTGAGCTCAGCTTTCAGTTCCGGTCCCCATTTTTCCTACTTTCAATTTTTTACAGTGTATGTTGAATCACAGTGCAAAATCTGGTTTGGGACTTCCATCCTCTGCTCATTGTGACCATCCTACTGTCCCCCCACTCCCAAAATGATAAGGCAGGCACCTGGTTGGGTGAAACCAGGACAACAAATTTCTGGACAAAATTCAAGGTCCTTCTTTTAGCTTATAAAGTCTTCTTCAGCTTGGGATCACTATCCCTGATGGAGCGTCTCGCCTGATACGGACCTCCCCAGACACTACGATCAAAATTTGGAACACTCCTACAAGTGCATCCTCCAAGGGAGGCTTGGAGGATGGCAACTAGGAAGAAGGCCTTTTTAGTGGTACCCCTCCTGACCACTGAGTCTGCCTGACACTAACATTGTCATATTTTCAGTGCCAGGTTAAGACTTTCCTCTCCTTCCAGGCATTTGATGGCATATGATGGGGCTTTTACTGTGTCATAAAACACTGGTGTTAAACTCAATAAGCAGGAGGGAAACGTCAATAAACAGTCTGTGGTCGAAAACTAAAGTATCCATCAGAAGCCGTGTCAAACAATACTGGGTTCAGGAAAGCATCAAAGAGTAGTCAGGGTCCAGTCCAAGGTCAGGATATGTCCAGGCAAGATCAAGGAGCTGGTATGCAAACAATGAAAACAAGGCACCAAGAACAATAGTTGCTTCCAGCCTTGCTTCTGAGTTCTGGCATGTCTTTTATGGGGATGGTGGTGATTGGGAATTGTTGTCAGCAGCATTGGCCTTCAGCTAGCTTCTGCCTGAAGGGCCACTCCCCAAACACTCCCAGGTTCAGCTCTTCCTCCTTCCCGTTTAATCCCTTAAACTGAAGCACAACATACTGCCACTTGTTTTATCAGATTCTAGTATCCCATTATAACTGTTTCAGCTGTTTAAATAGTTTTTAAATTTGGGATGTTACAGATGTTATATTATGTTTTTATTATGTTGAATTTGGGGGTTGTGATTTTGGTGGACTAACCAGAGAGTTTTGGCTAATGGGCAATATTGAAATGAAATAAATGAAATGAAACTGTATTAACTTTAACAAATGATCTCCAAACAGTTACCGCTGGGCAGATCTTACTATGTCTGTTTCTGCCCCCATCCACAGCTTTAAGCTTTGAGGAGTGTCCCCACTCAATTCCCAACTGTTTGAGTTCTAAAGACTTGAAGTATGTGACCCATTTAGGCCCAAAGGTGGTTCCTTCCATGCCCCAAGTCCTATGATCATTTCAGGTGAGTCTCCTCTCAGCCTTAAAGGTATCTCTGGGTGCTTATTGATAATTTACCCCTAAGTGTCTTACCTGCCAGTTATGACCAACTGGCCTATTTAAGAATGGCACCATCACAAGAAGGGAATTGCTGCATAGACTGCTCAATGCAGAGTAGGCAACAACCACAACAAAACCAGTTTCCCCACCAATTCAGGAAGGGACATACTGAGGGAGGCAATCCATAGGTTTCCAGGTCTCAAGCTGATTACAGCACAATCTTTTTCATGTCTACTCAGAAAAATTAAATGGGGTGTATTCCCAGGCAAATGTGTATAAAACTGCAGCTTTGGACCTTTAAATTGGGCCCAGAAATGAATTAGTAACCAGTGCAGATCAAAAAGCACTGGCGTAATATGGTCTGACAGCCCCAGTTAAGACGAAAATCTGATGGCAGTAATGTATTTCAGGTCAAGAGACACAGGCCATTTCTACACTTGCCTTTTTTCCTGGGGTCGTCCCTGGGTGCATCCAAATGATGCACAGGGACTCCCGGGGGCGGGAGGGATGGGCATGTGTTTTCTCAGGGATAAAGAAACCCTGGGAAAACTCAAATCTTGCAGCGGTCCTGGGACCATCCTGAGACCACAGGAGGTGTGGGCGGCCATCCAGGCTTCTTCTCGCTGACTCACGAGTAGCAGGGGTCTGCAAGATGAAAGGAGCTAGGCTGGGGGGAGTCTAGGGGCATTGGGGTGGGGGAACGGGGTCAACGCTTTTGTCTTTTTTCCCCTCTTACTTTTGCATTGGAGCAATGTCCCTGTTTGCTTCAGGGATGTTGCACTTCCTGTGTAGAAACTGGGCAACGATCCTGGAAGTAAATAAGTCCACGATTGCCCCAGGCCCTCCCTCTACACCTTTAGGTGTAGAAAGGGCCACAGTATCTCCATGAGGGAGCTGCCTAAGGAAACAGAACTGGGGTTCCACAAGGAGTGGCAAAAGCTCAGATTAAGACAAGATTTGTAGAAAGATGTTCACACAGGATGAACAAGCCCAATTCAAAGTGCTGGTTTTAACTTTTAAATAGGGTGACCATATGATACTGAGGACAGGGCTCCTATATCTTTAACAGTTGTACTGAAAGGGGAAATTCATCAGGTGTCATTTGTATGCTTACAGCACCTGGCAAAATTCCCTCTTCATCACAATAGTTAAAGCTGCAGGAGCTATAGTAGAGTGACCAGATACAAAAGAGGGCAAGGCTCCAGTAGCTTTAACTGTTGTGATAAAGAGTGAATTCAATAAAATGTTGAAAATACGGGAGCCCTGTCCTCCTTTTCATATGGTCACCCTACCTTTAAAGCCCTAAACAGGTTGGGAACAAGTTACTTGAAAGAACACCTTCACCTATATCAGCCTGCCTGCACTTTAAGATCAGAAAAAGAGGCCCTTCTCATTTGCCCACCTCTGAGAGAAATTAGGTAGGTGTCCACATGGTAGAGGGCCTTCTCAGCAGTGGCCCCAGACCTTTGGGAAAAAAACTCCCATCAGTGGTCTGCCACGCAACATCCTGGCAGGCTTTTAAAAAGGCCTTGAAAACATATTGTTTTGCCATGACCTCATGATATGAGTACTGTTATTCCTGCTATTGCCATTTTTGTTCTCGCTGGTTTTATTGTTGGCTTCTATTGTTTTTAATTGCTATATTATTGTGTTTATGTTTTTATTGCTTTTGATATTTTCACTGTTTTTATGTATTTTATTGTTGTGAGTTGCCTTCTGCCCTGAAAGGTAGTCAAGAAATGTTTTAAATAAATGAATGAATAAAAATAAGATGGCACTACATTGAATCATTCCAGGAACTCTGTGCAAAAGATATATCATGAAATTAGGGTGACCAGATAAAATCCAGGTCAGGGCTCACGTAACTTTAACTGTTGTAGAGAAAAGGGATTTCAGCCACTGTCATTTGTATGCAATTAATTCCTGGTGATATTCCTTCTTCATCACAACAGTTAAAGGTGCAGGCACTATACTAAAATGACCATATACAAAAGAAGGCAGCCCCCCTGCAACTTTAACTGTTGTGATGAAGAGGGAATTTCACCAGGAACTAATTGCATACAAATGACACTGGCTGAAATTCCCTTTTCTCTACAACTGTTAAAGTTACATGAGCCCTAACCTGGATTTTATCTGGTCAGCCTAATGAAATTAACTTCCTGCTGTCTCTAACAGAATAGAACAAGGGCAACCATAGAAACATAGGAAGCTGCTTCATACTGAGCCACAACTTTGGTCCAGCTAGTTCACGATTGTCAACATAGGCTGACAATCTCTCCAGAGTGAGTTTCAGGCAGAATTCTTTCCTTGCCCTATTGAAGGTGCCGGGGATTGAATCTTGGGCCGTCTGTATGTAAAAGCAGGTACTCCAAACACTGAGTTATGGCTCCTCCCAGACATGTGGGTAATGGGGGGAGAAGTGGAAGAAGTAGAAGTGGACTTGGAAGAATGGAAGATACCACTGGTGAGAGTGATTTAGCTTTTTTTGTCCCTAGCAATGAATATGTAAGGCTTGACTAGGGTTTTTTTTAAAAAAATCTTCATCTCTAGACTGATGGCCCTGAATTGAATGGTACCTATTCATGGATGGAATCTTAGGCTCAGTATATTTCAAGATCACTGAAAATATAAATTCCATGTGATGTGGCAATGAAAATACACAGACTTTTTGTAAGAGAATATAAGGAAAGGAACTAAAGATAAACCAGCTATGTTCATCATGCCATTATATAATGAGTGTTGTGGATCCATAGAACTCATGGGGAATGGGAACTCTTCCCAAAACTCTCCTTCTAGCAATTAAAAGGGGGCAGCAGAACACACTATGATCCTATTCAGACGACATGCAAAGCCATGGTTGTTAAGCATTTTGAGCTAAACATTATGGCTTAGCGTGTCGTGTGAACTATGATTTAGAATGTCGTGTGAACCATTCCTAACCATGGAGGCTACATGACAATGGTTTAATCATGCTCACTAATCATTTGCTGCAAAAGGGTTGGCAGCCTAACCATAGCTTAGCATGTTGTCTGAACAGGCCCAATCTGACAAAATTGATGACTTACCAAAGAACCTCGACTGAATCTATTTTACATGACATATATTTTGATTGTTCTCCTAAAGGTACAGATTTACAAAACATAGATGCTGCTTATATTTAACAGTGCTTGTTCCCCTTTAATTGTGTGCATATTCAGCAACAAACTGCAGATAGATGCAACTAGGGTGTAGTTCAGTAATGCCGCCTCTTGTTTCACCTTAAGTCTGAATCAAATGTCGCACATTCAGCAGTAGAATGCTATCATTATTTTGAAGATGGGATGACATCTTTGCATTAACACAGTGTGAAATCACAATGGCAGTCTTCATGCTGTGTTATTTAGTTTGTGTCAGGTCACTGGTTTTAAATTTCATCAATACTATCTAAAGCTAAAGAAGGCAATAGAAACAACAACAACAACACAAACACATACACACACTTATAAAACTATACTAAAACTAGACTTGCATTGCTGCCGCTGTGATTTTGAAACAGTCAAAACAAAATATAAGGTACTCTGGTAATGTTGAGAGTACATCAAGGTCAGGGTTAAAGACTAGAAGAAAACAACCACCTTAAGATGAGGAGCTGTCTGATCCATGATGTCCTTTTATGGGGGAATAACAGAATCATAACATTGGAGAGAGCCTTGTTGTAGACTATCTAGTCCAACCCTGCTCAATAAAGTCCAGAGCTAGAGCATCTCCAACAGGCCACCCTGCTTTTGCTTGAAGATCTCCAGTGAAGGAGAGCCCACCACCGTCCTAGCAAATTGGTTCCATTGTCAAACTGCTCTTACTGTTAGCAAGTTTCTCCTTATGTTCAACCAAGATCTACCAACTTCTAACTTAAACCCATTATATCACATTCTGCCCTCTGGGGCAACAGATAACAAGTATTTTTCTTCTTCTGGGAGATAGACCTTCAGGCATTTGAAGAGTGCTATCATTCAGTCTCCCCTTTTCCATGCTAAGCATACCCAATACTAGCAGATTTTCCTAGAGGTGACCTATAACCTCTGTATAGGTGCTAATCATTTAACTGACTATTATTACTATTATTTATTACAATGGTGGTTTCTTACACACACACACACACACACACACACACACACACACACACAAGGTAGGTCAGTATTATGCCTATTTTACAGATGGCCCACCTTTCCCATATAGTTGATTTTATCCATTTATTTATTATGTTTCTGTATCACTCAGTAGCCTAAGCTCTCCAGATGTTCAAGGTGGGAAATATCATAAATATAGTTTATAGGGGTGTGCACGGACCCCCCGGATCGGATCGGGACCCGGATCGGGACCTCCAATTTTGTCACAGATCGGATCGGACAAAATCAGACGCCCCCCGGACCGGATCAAGTCCAATCCCGATCCAAAAATCAGAAATTTTTGGATCGGCCGCCATTTTTTCCCCATAGACTTGCATTGCAATGCAAGTCTATGAGGAAAAAATGGCGGTGGGTGGGTGAGGGGGGGCCTAACTCCCTCCCCCCCGGGGCCGTCTGCTGTGGATGGCCCCGGCAGGTAAGCCCCCTCCCCCGCGCTCCCTCCCCCCCCTGGGGCCGTCCGCTTCCATCCGCTGGCGCCTGCGGGAGCCCGCGGATAAAAGCGGATGGCTCCGGGGGGGGTAAGCCCCCTTCCCCCTGCCACTGCATACCTTTTAGGGACGCCCGCTCCCGTCCGGCGCCGGCGGCTACCGCCAGCGGGCTTTGCGGCCTGCTCTAGAGTAGCGCGCCATCACCCGGCGCGCCACCCTGGAGCAGGCCGCGGAGCCTGCTGGTAGTAGCCGCCGGCGCCGGACGGGAACGGGCATCCCTAAAAGGTAAGCGCCCCCCTCCTCCCCTCTGCGCGCCCCCTCCTCACCTTTCCGGGACGTTCGCTCCCATCTGGCGCCAGCAGCTACTGCCAGCGGGCTTTGCGGCCTGCTCTAGAGTAGCGCACCAGGTGATCACCCGGCGCGCCACCCTGGAGCAGGCCGCGGAGCCCGCTGGTAGTAGCCGCCCGCGCCGGATGGGAGCGGATGTCCCTCAAAGGTAAGAGCCCCCCTCCTCCCCTCCGTGCCCCCCCCACTGTCCACTTTCATCGGCAGGTGCCCGCTGGCGCCCACCAATGGAAGCGGTGGTGGGCGCCAGCGGGCGCCCGCCGATCCACCGATCCGCCGAACCGGTTCGGAGCCTTTTCGGATGAGTTCGGACTGAATCGGCCGATCCAGCTGTTGGATCGGAAATCGGATAATTTATCCGATTTCCCACTGAACCGGACTCGGATCGTGGATTGGGTCCGATCCTGCGCACATCCCTAATAGTTTATATGGCATGGTAAACTTCCAGCACATTTTGTTTTTCTTATAATGGTGTCCTTCACAAAAACATTATTTTGGGGGAAGGAAAATACTTCCATATTATTGCGAGATTACATATGGAGAATTGAGGCAAAAACAGAGAGACTCTTGGAAGGGTGCACAATGACTCCAGAACTGAGTAGGATTACTGAAATCCAAGCAGTGCTTTTACTGTTTACCCACTGGACAAACTGGCTCTCACTTTCACCTCCTTACTCATACTGATGAAATATTACTAGAAACGATAAACAAAGAGAAAATTCTAGTCCATAATAGGAGTCTGTGGTGCAGTTCTTACAGATGATGGTAATGCAAGAGTGAACTATCATGTTGTTCTTCCATTCCTAATCTTGGTCTAGCTGTGATATAGCAAACCTTAGGCTCCGGAGATTCAGTAGGAACTGGGGGATGCCCGGTGTTGGCCTTCTCCCTGCTTCTAGATATATGGGAGGGAAAAATACAGTTCAAAGCTGACAAAGAGTAGAAAGTAATAAACTTTATGTCAGGGATTCCTGGCAGAAAGCATCATAGATGTCCATTCTCGCAGGAAAGGTAATGTCCTAGATAGTCTGTGTAGGCAGGCTTTGACTGTCTTTTTCACACCAACCATCAATAATTGCCTTCCTAATCTCACACCTAATTCATATTTTTACAACCCCATCTCCAACAACTAGCACGTAGTTCCTGAGCTTCTTCAAACCCTGTGAAGCTACTAATCTGGCCTGACTTCAAAACAAATAATATTCACTTCTTTGAGGGACTCCTAACCTGGGCAAGCAATAATGCTTGCCAATTGTAACAGGAATAATGATAGCATCAAAGTTTGAAATTGGGGATGGGGCCATAATAACAGCCACACTCCCAGGGAGATTCCAAAAATGCAGCCATCTGTGCTGAACCATATCAGCAAACCAATTGTGAATGTAGAGTGAAATAATGTGTCAAGACAAGTAAATCGGATTAAAATGGGCCACCTTTTATTAAAGATCTGCAAAAGGAAGATGAAAACCTAGGCGGGCATCTTCTATTGGCCTCTACAGGCCAAATCTTGGGATCAGGCAAAACAATCCTCTGTCCTTGGGGTGGCGCCCAATCCATCACCAACCCACGGTCTTGCCCCATTTGGGGAAGGGAGGCCTTCTGGTGTTGCCCAACCCGTGCCGCACAGCTCCGAGTAGGTGAGGAGGGTTGGCCTCATAGGTAAACCTTATCCCAATGATCTGGTGCCGCAAGACTCCCAGTTGTGGGCCTCAGGCACTACCCATCACCTCAATGGTGCCTGAGAATGTTCACCATTACAAAACAGCTAAAGATTCCTGCACCTACCGCTTAGATTATGTGACCAATTATTGCTAATTTACCAATTTAATACACCCCATCTGTCTTACATTGTGAAGTAAGCGAAAAAGCTCTTAGCCAAATTAGGTTTAAGAGCAAAAAAATTCGACAAGGCTTTTAAGCCCCACGGATCCAGCCCCGCCCTGTGGCACCATACGAGGCCACCAATAGTGAGCCTCCACATCTCCTCTCTTCACACACACACGCAACTGTCCTCCCCCACCCAACTGGGTGTGGGGATGTGCATTTCCAACAGTTTCCACCACCACTAAAAGCAGGTCTTTTGCCCATTCAAGACCAAGTGATTGCAAAATACTTAGGATTATAACAGGGATAGCTCACAATAATATACTGTGTCTGAGGGAATCCACTATCCACTATCACCCCCAGTTACTGCAAGGATTGTAGCTAACTCTGAGGAGCCTGGGTTTGTTTTGTTTTGTTTTGTTTTTGTAGTTTTTTGAAGTGTTGAAGTGGTTTTTAAATGTACAGATTGTGTGTATGTTGTATGTTTTTGCTGTTTTAATTTTTGTATATTGTTTTTAATTGTTTTGAATCCTATGTAAACTGCCCAGAGAGCTTCGGCTATGGGGCGGTATACAAATGTAATAAATAAATAAAATAAATAAATAACTTCAGAGGGAATAAGGAAATCTGAGGGGGTAATTGAAAAGTCCCAGAGCTTCGACATTGTAAGCCCTGGTTCCACTGCACCCCAATCATAGCAAGCTCATTTACGGGGTGAGCCTAAACTTTACTAACGTTCAAAACTGGGTCATTGTGAAATTATCCTGGCATCATTACTCCCTGACTACTGCCTCTTCCTTTCCCCAAAAGCTTAACTGGCCCCTGAATTCTCTCTCTCTCTCTCTCTCTCTCTCTCTCTCTCTCTCTCTTATTTATACTATTGTTCAGTCATTTCTAAGATACCTCAAGATGATGAGGATGAGGATAGCTAGGTAGATAATAGTCACACATACATGCAACACACACACACACACACACACACACACACTAAAATAACTTAGATTAGCCAAGCCCATTCTAAATCAATATTAGGGGTTCACCTATCACTAAATGGGATAAGAACTCACTAGAATCCCAGCTTCTGTCTACATCTACTGTTGAATTACTTCTTTCCCAGGAGATAAATGTAATTTAATGAGAATACCTTGAACATCATCAATCTATTATAGGTTATACATGCAGCTTACCTTGGCTATGCTCTTTCTTCAGCTTTTTGCGAAAGGGAAGAGAAAGGGAAGCAGGAGGGAGAGAGAGAAAGGGGGCAGGGGACTGTGTAGCTATGTGTGTGTGTGTGTGTTATTGTTTTATTGTTATTTTAATAATGTATTTGTTTTATATGTTTTAATCCATTTTATGTATTCTCTATTTGTATTTCATGTTGTTCCCCGCCTCAATCCAGAGGGAGAGATGTGTAAGAAATAAAATTATTATTATTATTATTATTATTATTATTATTATTATTATTATTATTATCTCTTTTTCACTCATGGCAGTTTTTCTAGACGGACATGATGAGCTTTGGCAAGTCATGCTGTCTTTTATTGATTCAGGAATTTCCTGACAATTGAGCATGTTTTAACTATTACTGCTTTCTGGATGTTGGTATGGAAGTATTCTGGTAAGCCCAGTTTCTAGAGGTTTTCTGTATATCTTTTTGATGTGATGCCGGTGACTGATGTGACTAATGGAATAATTGTGACCTTTTCCTGTTATTCCATTATTATTATTATTATTATTATTATTATTATTAATGCATCATGCACCTGCAGACAAGACAAACATGAAGGTCATCTACTGGACTATAGATCTGGGATGGAGAAATAATGGGTGAAGCTGGGATGGAAATGGAATAGCTACCCCAAGTAATGTTGTCCAAGAGCAGCAGGTAGCAATGGAAAAGAAAAACTTGCTCACTCTCAGGCCATAGTTAATAATAATTATTATTATTATTATTATTATTATTATTATTTATTTGTAGCCCGCCTCTCCCTCCAGATCGAGGCGGGGAACAACAACAATATAAAACATAAAAATCACAACAGTTAAAAAAAATTTAAAAAAAAAAACAAGAGAAAAATACAACATTAAAAACATCTTAAAATTCATCTGGATAGGCCTGTCGGAAGAGGACAGTCTTCATGACTCTCTTAAATTCATGAAGACTGTCAATTTGTCTAACCTCCTCCGACAGACCATTCCATAGTCTGGGAGCGATGGAAGAGAAGGTCCTCTGGGTAACACCCGCCAGCCTAGTTCTGACTGGCTTGAGTAAGTTCTTCCCAGAGGACCTAAGTGTGAGGGGCGGATTGTACGGGAGAAGGCGATCCCGTAGGTACCCTGGACCCAAACCATGTAGGGCTTTAAAGGTAATAACCAACACTTTATACTTCGCCCGGAAACTGATTGGCAGCCAGTGAAGCGATTTTAAAACTGGTGTAATGTGATCACCCCTAGGTGTACCGGTGACCAACCTGGCTGCCATATTTTGAACAAGTTGAAGTTTCCGGACTAGGCACAAAGGTAGCCCTATGTACAGCGCATTGCAGAAGTCGAGCCTCGAAGTTACCAGTGCGTGCACTACCGTCTTTAGGTCTTCCAACTCTAGGAAGGGGCGCAGCTGGCGTATCAGCCGAAGCTGATAGTAGGCACTCCTGGCCGTCGCATCAATCTGAGCTGTCATCTGGAGCGACGGATCCAGGAGTACCCCCAAGCTGCGAACACAATCTTGCAGGGGGGGTGTAACCCCATCCAGAACTGGTTGACACACCTCCAGACCCAGGTTGGGGCCTTTGACAGCAAGCACCTCCGTCTTGTCTGGATTCAGCTTCAGTTTGTTTTTCCTCATCCAGCCCATTACCGCCTCCAAGCATTCATTCAGAGGAGACACACTATCCTTAGCTGACGATGTTGTCGAAGGCATAGAGAAATATATTTGGGTGTCATCAGCGTATTGATAGCACCCTGCCCCATGCCTCCGGATGATCTCTCCCAGCGGTTTCATGTAAATGTTAAACAGCATTGGGGAAAGGATGGCACCTTGTGGTACACCACATAGCAGCTCCTTTTTTGAAGAGCAGCTACCCCCAAGCATCACCATCTGGAGCCTGCCCGAGAGATAGGATCGGAACCACTGAAGCACAGTGCCCCCGATTCCCAATTCCCCCAGGCGCTCCAGAAGGATACCATGGTCGATGGTATCGAAAGCCGCTGAGAGGTCCAAGAGTACCAGCAGGGACACACTCCCCCTGTCGATACTAAGGCGTAGATCATCAACTAAGGCGACCAAAGCGGTCTCAACTCCGTATCCTGCTCTGAAGCCGGTTTGAAATGGGTCTAGAAAATCAGTGTCATCCAAGACTGCCTGGAGTTGAAAAGCAACTGCTCTCTCGATCACCTTGCCCAAAAATGGAAGATTTGATACTGGCCTGTAGTTATTAAGGTCCAGGGGATCCAGGGAGGGCTTTTTTAGAAGCGGCCTTACCACCGCCTCTTTTAAACATGATGGAAAGCTCCCCTCCCTGAGAGATGCATTAATGATATGCTGTAGATGTGATCTAACTGCATCTCCTCCCTGGACGACCAGCCAGGAAGGACAGGGATCGAGAGGGCAAGTCGTCTTCCTCACACATCCAAGTACCTTGTCCACGTCCTCGGTACTCACTAACTGAAACTGATCAAGTGTAATCCTACTCGCGGAGTCACTGGACACTCCACTGTCAGCCTCTGCTATAACAATGGCATCTAAGTCAGCTCTTATCCGAGAGATTTTATCTGAGAAATGATCGTTAAAGGCATCACAGCGAACTGCCGAAGGCTCTAAAATCGGATTCAGGGGAGAAGGAGCCTGAGTTAGACCCCTCACCACCCTGAACAGTTCTGCTGGATGTGAATTCGCAGACGCAATGCGTGCAGAGAAGAAAGCTTTCTTCGCTGCACGTATTGCCACTCCATAGAAACGAAGATGTTCTCTATGTCGTGTCTTGTCGGATATAAGTCGAGTTTTCCGCCATCGGCGCTCCAGTCGTCGTCCTTTCCGCTTCAACTCCCTGAGGTCTTCTGTATACCAGGGCGCCCTATTAGAAGCGGGCCGGAGAGGACGTTTGGGGGCGATCGTGTCGATAGCCCTAGTTAGGTCTTGATTCCATCTACTGACCAGGGCTTCTACAGGATCGTCGACGATACCAGCCATGGAACCCTCCAAGGCTTTCTGGAATCCAGAAGGATCCATTAGCCTTCGAGGGCGGACCATCTTAATTGGTCTGCCACCCCTGCAGGGACGGGTGGTAGCCGTGATACTAACCCTGACCAGAAAATGGTCTGTCCATGACAATTCGGAGGTATTCAGTACCTCTGCCCACAGATCCGTCTGTTCGGAACTGAAAACAGCATCGATAGTGTGACCTGCTGAATGTGTGGGTCCAGAGACCAATTGGGATAGGCCCATGTTTGTCATGGATGCCATGAACTCCCGAGCTCCACCTGACAAACTGGCCTCGAATGGGATGTTGAAATCACCCAGGACCAAGAGCCTGGGCGAATCCAACACCAGCTCCGAGACCAGTTCCGTGAGCTCGGCCAGGGAGTCTGACAGGCAGCGGGGTGGCCGGTACACTAACAGAATCCCTAGTCTATCCCTGGTCTTCAGACTCAGGTACACACACTCGATGTGATTCAGTTGCCGGACAGGATGTCTGGTCAGGTTAAGATGATTTTTGTAGACCACAGCTACTCTGCCCCCCCGCCCACTTTCCCTCACCTGCTCACTAACACAGTACCCAGCTGGGAGAGCTTGAGCCCATATCGGGCCACTGTCATCTCCCAGCCAGGTCTCTGTGAAGCATGCCAGGTCGGCCTCCTCTTCTATGAGGAGGTCATAGATTATGCTTGTTTTGTTTTTAACCGACCTGGCATTGCATAGGAGCAAGGAAAGATTCTGTGGGTGGCCTGGATCATTCCCCAAGATCCCCGGGGTAGCAGGGCGACCGGAAGGTAAGATGGGCATTAAATATCCATCTCTCCTTCCCCTGTAACGGCATTTCGTCCTGCTATCGCCATATCTCCCTCTGCCCCATACAACAGATATTGATGCTCCCAGACACATTTCAGTCACCTCCAAGATGTCCCATCGTCTCTCTCTCGCACGCAAGAGAGAGAGAAAGAGGGGGCGGGGGTTAGTGCAAAGGTGTTCACTGCACTTTGTCTTTCTTTCTCCCCCCACTCACGCCGCCGCTGTTCTCCCGCGGCCAGTTCACGGCTGCCTCCGGTCGTCCCGTCTCTCTCACGCGCGCAAGAGAGAGAAAGAGAGGGGGCGGGGGTTAGTGCAAAGATGTCCGCTGCACTTTGTCTCTCTTTCTCCCCCCACTCACGCCGCCGCTGTTCTCCCGCGGCCAGTTCACGGCTGCCTTCGGTCGTCCTGTCTCTCTCGCGTGTGCAAGAGAGAGAAAGAGAGGGGGCGGAGGTTAGTGCAAAGATGTCCGCTGCACTCTGTCTTTCCTTCTCCCTCCACTCACGCCGCCACTGTTCTCCTGCAGCCAGTTCACAGCTGCCTCCGGTCGTCCCGTCTCTCTCGCACGCGCAAGAGAGAGAAAGAGAGGGGGCGGGGGTTAGTGCAAAGATGTCCGCTGCACTCTGTCTTTCCTTCTCCCTCCACTCACGCCACCGCTGTTCTCCCGCGGCCAGTTCACGGCTGCCTCCGGTCGTCCCGTCTCTCTCGCGCGCGCAAGAGAGAGAAAGAGAGGGGGCGGGGGTTAGTGCAAAGATGTCCGCTGCACTTTGTCTCTCTTTCTCCCCCCACTCACGCCGCCACTGTTCTCCCGCGGCCAGTTCACGGCTGCCTTCGGTCGTCCTGTCTCTCTCGCGTGTGCAAGAGAGAGAAAGAGAGGGGGCGGAGGTTAGTGCAAAGATGTCCGCTGCACTCTGTCTTTCCTTCTCCCTCCACTCACGCCGCCGCTGTACAGGCCCTGAGACACTCTCCCTTCTGGCCAACCTAGTTCCATACACATTCACACATTGCAATCATTTTGTGGGCATATCACTATTGCATCAATAATGTGGAGAAGTGGTGTTTTTTTTTTTTTTTTGTACAGTCAATTATTTTATGATTGCATAATATTTCCCCACACAGTGGCAATCTACTGTTTCCAGTGGTAGCTATAATGTAAGGATGGAGACTTTCCTAGTCTTTTCCATCAATTTATATATGACCTGGCTGTTTGCATGCAGCAATTCATCCCCAGCATGGTCATTCTAAGACAAAGAAGGTGAAAGTCTTGGCAAGCCAGATGGCCTATGCCCCTTATATTAAGTTATCTTGCATTAACTCGGTTTGCATCCTAAGTGGATGGGAAAACTCCAGAGTCCTATGAAATCTGTGAATGTTCCAAATTAAATATCTCAGATCTAACATACATTATATCACTGTAGGTAGTTTACCTTAGTTCCTTCAGGGGGGGAAAAGAGAAGAATATAAAAAGCTGAGCACAGCCTTAAGCAATGATTTTTTAAAACAGCATTTAAACATTGTTTCCTCAGGGAAAACAATATCCATTAAAATTCTATGATGCACAATACGCCAAGGGGGATAAAATGAGGGCAGGTTTCTTGTTCCAATTTACAAAGAACACTGGTTCTACAATGTGGGACTAGTTTTGCTAAGAAACCCCCCTGAGCTCCCTTAAATTTCATTGTACCCAGACATTTTCTTATTTAAGCTGCTGGCAATATTCCCAGGGATTCTAGCAGGAGACGTTCTGTTTGACCTAAATGTATGGGATGTACACAGAACATTTTCAGCAGCTCATATTTTGTTGTCCTGATTTGGCACTAATGGAATTTCCCCCTTTCTTTTGCCCTGTGAGGATATGAATTTGGGGAGTGGGGGAGAGCTGCTGGGTGGGAAGGTTTAACCCTGGGTGCATGGGTCCCAATCTAGATCAGGGCCCCATGTGCTTAAAGTGTGGTTAAAAAGTGGCAATCTCTAGTAGATTCTATACATTTAATATGTCATCTAATTAAGTGCTCTGTTCTTATCTTCCTCAGCCTTTGTGCTGCTTTTGATATCCTGATCACTGACTCCTACTTGATTCCTTTTATGTTCCTCAGATCTCCATGGTTCTGTTCTCAGCTGGTTCTCTTCCTATCTGTCTAATTGCTCTTTCAAAGAATTCTTAGAGGTATACTGTTCCTCTGCTTCCCCTCCATCTATTTGGGCCTGTCTGTATATTTTGTTCCTGGGTTGCCTCAACCACTTGGTTTCAATACCACCCATCCACTGATGCCACCCAGCTCTGCTCCCAGATCTCTTGCTCATCATCTAGTTCTGCAACTCTACCTGCCTCTTCTGATATGTCTGCTTGGATGCTTCATCATAACTAGGGATGTGCAATGACCTCCCGGATCAGATTGGAACCTGAATCGGAATCGGAAGTGGTGGACCGAATCGGATCAGATTGGAGGTTGACCAGATCGGATTGGATCCGATTCCGATCCAAAAATCGGATATCGAATTTTCGGATTGGATGCCTTTTAGTCACTTTAAAATTGATTTTGGAGGGTAGAAAAGCCTGTATCTTTGCTATTTTTTAAGATAGAAGCATGAAACTTTGTACAAGTGAAGATGGGATGTTGCCAATCATATGCCCAGATTTGCAGACACAGGGGTGCAGACGTTACTTGTAAGTAAGCCATTGCAAAAGGTAACTTTTTCACCAGTCACCTGTTCCTTTTTCAATGTACTCCTGTGTCTCAGGAGCACGTGAAAGGGTTTTGTTTTGGCAGGTAAGCATAGACCATATCCCCAGTTGGGGAGCGCACTGAAGGGCTGCCGTACTTTACCCTCTTTTGCAGACAGATGGGCACAGTTTAACTGAAATGGCAGTGTGAAAGATGGGTTTGCCCATTGAATGCAGATCCTGTCCCCAGAACCTGAACTCAAACTTGGGGAGCGTACAGGTCTTGGTTGCTCTGCCCCCTTTTATCAGACACTGGGACATGTCCCTTACTGAAATGGAACTGGCTTGTGAGTAAGGAAGACCATTGCAAAGTGCTGTCTCAAATGCCACTACCATCAGGAGCACACAGAAGGGGTGTACATACACAGACGCAGGTGCACAGAATGGCAGGAGTGTAATTGAACTTTGGGGACCCTGTAGAATTCTCCTTGAGGGGAACACCCAGCCTCCCTTAGCATAAGCAAGTGGAGCAGTGTGCTACACTCGCAGGCCGGATCTGGCAGACACCAGCAACTGCAGGCACGTAGGCAGGCATTCAACGGGCGAAATCAGGAACAAAATGGAACATTGGGGACTCGGTGAGGTTCTCCTTGGGGGAGAACTCCAAGTCCCTTGGCTTGTGCAAGGAGAGTGGCATGCTCTCCTCACAGGTAGGATCTGGAAGGCAGCAGCAGCAGCAGGCAGGCAGGCATTCAATGGGCAAAGTGCAGGAATGTTGGGGACTGGGTGGAGTTCTCCTTGAGGGAGAACCCCAAGTCCCTTGTCTTATGCAAGGAGAGCGGCATGCTCTCCTCGCAGGTAGAATCTGGAAGGCAGCAGGCAGCAGCAGCAGCAGGCAGGCATTCACAGGGTGAACTCTTGAACAGGAACGTTGGGGACTGGGTGGAGTTCTCCTTGAGGAAGAACCCCAAGTCCCTGGGCTTATGCAAGGAGAGTGGCATGTTCTCCTCACAGGTAGGATCTGGAAGGCAGCAGGCAGCAGGCAGCAGGCAGCAGGCAGCAGGCAGCAGCAGCAGCAGCAGGCAGGCATTCACAGGGTGAACTCTTGAACAGGAATGTTGGGGACTGGGTGGAGTTCTCCTTGAGGAAGAACCCCAAGTCCCTTGGCTTATGCAAGAAGAGTGGCATGCTCTCCTCGCAGGTAGGATCTGGAAGGCAGCAGGCAGCAGCAGCAGCAGGCAGGCATTCAGTGGGCGAAATCTCTCCTGTCCTGGGCACTGTGGCACAGAGTCCCATAGGCTGAAAAAGAAGCAAGAAGCAAGATTATTTACATATAATACTTTTCAAAATACCTCCCACCTAGGACTGACCTGTTGGCAGTCCTGTGTGCCCACGCCCCACCATTAGCTGCACGGAGCTGCCTGCTCACTGGGAGGTCAGCTCTCAGACTGCCCCTTACCTTAGTCATGCGGGCGATGTGGATAGATGGGCCACCTCCAGGTGGGCGGCCGGGTCTTGGGGCAGATGGTCACTTAGGATTTCCAGGTCTGCTGTGCACTGTGGCGCTGAGTTCCATAGGCTGCAAAAGAATAAAAGAAAGTAAAGAATGAATGTAAGAACACTTTAACAACTACCTCCTTCCCACCTAGGACTGTCATGTTGCCAGACCTGATTGCCCACCCAAGTAGGCACATGGGGCTGCCTGCTTACTCGGAAGTAAGCTGGCAGACAGCCCTGTTTCAATTAGGTTGCAGGTGCACCCCCCCCCCCCATTTACTTGACACTTACCTTAATCGTGCAGGCATCGTTGATAAGAGGGCCACTTCCGGGTGGGCAGTGATGGGCAGATGGGCAGTCTGGATTCCCATCTCTCCTGGGCACTGTGGTGCAGAGTTCCATAAGCTGAAAACAAAGAAGGGAAAATAAAGATTAATGACATTTAATACTTTAACAACTAGCACCCTCCCACCTCGGACTGGCATCTGGATGGTCCCATGTGCCCACGCCCAAGTAGGCACACGGGGCTGCATGCTTGCGTACTGGGAGGTCAGCTCTCAGGCAGCCCCACTTCAGGATGCTCTCTGGTGTCCCTGCATTGACTGCACACTTACCTTAGTCATGCGGCCATCATGGATGGCAGGACCACTTCCAGTCGGGCGAGCAGGCAGGCACAGCAGCACGGCCACCTCCAGGCAGGCAGGAGGAGTGCCAGGCGCTGGCACATAGCACAAGTAAGCAATAGAACCGTGGGTCCAGCCCACGAGATCCAGCTACTTCACAATGGCAGCAACCTGGCAGGCAGGCAGGCAGAGGCAGGCAGGCAGGCAGAGTGCCAGGAGCTGGCACATTGCAGAAGTAAGCAATAGAACCATGGGACCAGCCCACGAGATCCAGCTACTTCACAATGGCGGCGGCGGGCGGGCAGATTTTTTCCATCATGTAGCCAAAATGCAACACACAGTGACAGCCCTGCAAGGCTGCCACATAGGTCCAAAAGACACAGTCAGAAACAGTGTTGGATGCTTTGGCATCCACTCAATGCAGGAGCCTGGAAGAGGAATCCTTTCGGTTCCTTCGTTAAGAGTCAAAGGTGCATGCGTTCCTTGGAAATAAGCCTTCTTATCCAAAGTTCTCATGAGCTTATAACATGGTCTTTTTACAAGAATGCACATGGAAGTGTGGGACCTTACAGATGGCCTGGAGGGAGTCATCGGAGTCCAATTTCAGAGGCACACGTGCAAGCACATTGGTTCAAGTCAAACAACATAGAATGTGTGAGATGCTTGTGCATCCCCTCAATATAAGAGGCTAGGAGAAGAAACTAGATCCCTTTGGGATCCTTTGTTCAGAGTTGAGTTACTGAGCTGTAAGCACAGCCAGTAAATAATAGAAAATAAAAATAACAACAATTAATAATTTAAAAATCAAGGGCCTGCCTGAGTTGACTTCGGTTAAAAAGCTTGCCAAAAGAAGGTATGGAATGGATGGGGGGTGTCTGCCAGTCACTCTCCCAAGGGCATGAGGGTGGGGCATCCCAGCAGGGGCAGATTGACCTTAAGGAAGACCAGCTTCTCCACCATCTCAGCATCCAAGCGAGAGCGGTGGGGTGTGACCACGTCGCCCGCCATGGAAAATACCCGCTCGCTTGGAATGCTGGACGGTGGGCAGCTGATTCTATCCATGGCCACCTGCGCCAGATCAGGCCACATCTGGCGCCGGGATGACCAGTAGGCCAGGGGTTCGATGGAGCCGTCCTCCATCTGCTCTGCCAGGTAACGCTTCACTGCTGCTGCAGCGTCATCCTGGTGGCTGGGTTGGGCTTCTATGCCCAACCGCTGCCTGCAAGGCCTTTGCCCAAAACCCCTGGCCTGTACCCCTGCTGGGAGTGCTGCTGCTCCTGCTGCTGGTGGTGCTCCACAGACTCATGCCCTGTTCTTGGGTGGGCTCCGCCTCTGCCTGCCCAACTTTCAGGCCACCCGGACTTCCGCCACCAGCATTTCCACCCACCCCGTCCGGGAATTCTGCCCACACAGCCCATCCTTGATGTGTGGGTCGCACATGGTGGCCAACATGTACTGCCTCTCATTGTAGAGAGGCTGGACCTGGTGGGATAGGCCTTCCCTCAGCCTTGTCACCACTTCCCGAACCTCTGGCAGGAAGCGCCTGCCGGTGACGGGATCCCCGGCCTCCAGAAACTTACCCATCTGTGTCTGGAGATGCCTGGCCACGGGGATCACCTGGCTAAGGAGGGCAGTGCTGCTGCTCAGGGTCTCGGTGGCCTCAAGGAACAGCTTGAGGACCACCAGAAGCTGGGACATGGCCTCCCACTGCTGCCTGGACAGTGGGGCCTGGATGCCGATGTCCCCGACCCTGAACAGCTCGTGGACAACACGCTGTTGCTCCACCATATGCTCGAGCATGTGGTAGGTGGAGTTCCAACGTGTTGCCATGTCCTGCACTAGATGGTGCTGCAGATGTCCCAGCTCCTGCTGCTTCTCCCACAGCAACCGACTGCCCTTCATGCTGTGGTGGAAGTGGCCGACCACCTTCCTGCAGCTCTCCAGGAGATTACGGATTGGGGGGAGGGAGAGGGGCCTTGCTGCCTCCAAGGCCATCCTTCACTACAAGGTTGAAGACGTGCGCGATGCAGTGGATGCCCTCAAATCTGCAATCGCGCACCACCTTCACCATGTTGGCTCCCCCATCCGTGACCATGTAACCGCAGGTGTGCTGGTGCCCAGCCAGCCACCCCGCCACCATGCGGTTCATGGCCTCCGTAATCTCCTCCGCTGTGTGGGACTGGTTCATGACTGCGTTGTGAAGGAGGGCCCAGCAGCAGCCCTCCTTCCCAGTCCCGGAAGTCTTGGGTGTTTCCTGCCCTGAGGCTCCCCACCAGTGAGGCGTCAGGGACAGGTAAGCGTGCACTCCTCCTTCGCTGGACCAGATGTCTGAAGTGAAGTGCACCTTCTGTGCCTCTGCCTGGCACAGACAACCCAGAACTAATTCCCTGCATGCCTGGTACAGGGAGGGCACCACACACCTGCTCAGGGTGGTGCAACACGGTTGGTGAAGTGGCCTGGCATTTTCCCCCTGCTCACAGACATCTTGCAATGGCGACAGACAGCAAAGCGGGAATCCACTCCCACCTCAAAGTGGTCCCACACCTTGCTTGTCTGTCACTTCTGTGGTGACACAGATGGCCTGCCGGCACCTTCACTCTGGGGTGTCACCACAGGAGCAGGGGTATGAGTGGAAGAGGGGACAGATTCTGGAGAGAGAGTCTCTGCCGCTGCCTGCTCTTCCTCTTGCCCCACATCAGAGTCCTCCTTCTCATTCTGAACTGTGCTGGGGATATCCACAAGGTCTGGGAAAAGTTCCCTCAGTGGGTTCACAGGCTCACCCACCGAAGAAGGAGCTGGAGATACTCCTCCTTCTTCATGGCCACTGCTGCTCCCAGCACCTATCTCAGGAACTTCAAAGAGTGCCCTGCAGGCACTACTTTGAGTTGCCTCCGCCGCTGCCTGCATCTGCTGCCCCAGTGGAGGGCACCTGAGTTTAACTAGGGGTGTGGGAGCCTGCCTGCTGCTGGTCCCAGCAGCAGCACCACACCCAGAGTGACCTCTCCCAAGTGCAGTCTTAGCAGCAGCTCCCCTTTTTGTGCCACATTTCATTTTAATAATGTGTGCTTTGCCCACAGTTTTTGTGTGTTTGCTATGTAGCAGCAGGCTACACAGCCCAGCAACACACACACACTCACAAGCAAGCACACACACACAGAGAGAATATAGAAATATTTTATTATTATTTTTGGGGGGGTTTTTTCAGAGAGAAAAAGAAAAACAAACACACTCACTCCCAAAGATAAAGTACAGATATTTTAAAGACAAACTGAACTAACAGACAAACTAACAAACAAACGTGCTATACAACAGAGAAAGGAAATGTAAGAGAGAAAAAGAGAAAGAGAGCACAAGGAAAGCTGAAGAAAAAGAGACCAGAAACCCCTCCAAATGCCTCCAAATTCAAAAACAATCTCTCTAGCTCCAAACAAATGCTCCTTCACCTCCAACTCACTACACCCCACAGAGAGCCAAAAGGGAAAGACTGAGAATATATACTGGGTTTTCTACTAAGCCCTCCTCCAGCATTGCGACTGGAGGCTGAAGAAAGTCTTAACAGGATTGGGTGATTCAGTCACACAGCCTCCCCCCCCCTTAGTGGAAGTTTAAAATAATAAACCACTGTTTGCCATTAAAGTCTTGCACCAATTTCTCTGTAATTTTCAACACATGAGTAGACATCAATACTCTCCCATGTCAGGGAGTTTCAACTTTCTACCTCTTAAAACAAAAAAGTTACACAGCATATTCTTTCTTGGCTGCAAGTCCCATGTAAAATGCCATAATAAACCACTGTTTGCCACTAAAGTCTTGCACCAATTTCTCTGTAATTTTCAACACATGAGTAGACATCAATACTCTCCCATGTCAGGGAGTTTCAACTTTCTACCTCTTAAAACAAAAAAGTTACACAGCATATTCTTTCTTGGCTGCAAGTCCCATGTAAAATGCCATAATAAACCACTGTTTGCCACTAAAGTTTTGCACCAATTTCTCTGTCATTTTCAACACATGAGTAGACATGAATACTCTCCCATGTCAGCAAGTTTCAACTTTCTACCTCTTAAAACAAAAAAGTTACTGCACATTATTTTTCAAAGCCCAAAGTCAGTTTAAAACGCCATAAAATTGAGATCCGATCCGCCAATTTTTTCCGATCCGGATCGGACCTCACCAGATCGGATTGGATCGGATGGTTGGTTGGATCGGATCATTTTCTTCTGATTTTTGGGCAGATCGGATTTGGATCGTGGATCGGATCCAATCCGATGCACATCCCTAATCATAACCTCAAGCTCAATATGTCCAAGACCGAACTTCTCATCTTTCCTCCAAACCCCTCATTCTTCATTCACTCCCCTTCACCTTGGTTTTCTTCTCTTTGTGACTTCTCTTTCCTTTGGCCCCCAGATTCATCACTCACCAAATGCTGTTGCTTCTCTCCTTACAACATTACCATACATACATACATACTTTATTGTGTCTTAGCAAATTGCCATTATGCACACTTACACAACATTACCAAATTACGGCCCTATCTCTTCAGTGAAAACTCTTGTCTAAACCCTGGTCATCTCTCACTTTGACTTCTGCAAATTTATTCTCTCTGGTCTTCCATTGTCTTACTTTAGTACACTTCTATCCATTCAGTACTTGGCTCTCTTGTTCACCTCTCCTGTTCCTCTGATCACTCCCCCCCCCTTTTTTTCTTTCTCCCAGATCCTGGACAATCTTTTTGTTCTTATTTTCAAAGCTGGCCCTGCCCTCATTAACTCTCTGTATTTATACCACACAAATCACTTCCTGTGACCTAGGCAGAATCTTCACTACTGCTTTATAATGGCATTGACAACTGTTGGGGCCCATGACACATTCCATATAGTGCTTTCAAACCAGTTTCAAAGTGTTATATCCTGCTTGGTGTAGATCGGCCACTTTACTCATCGGACTGCACCACTCTAAGCAGGTCTCCTGCTCCTCCAAGTGACTGCACCTTGTTTCTCTTGCTGCTCCTGATATCTGGAACTGCCTATCACAATTCCCCCATGCAACCATCTTCTTTATTTCCTGTACGTCCCTCCTCAAAATTCACCTTTTCTGGGAAGCCTTTAGATCACCCAGTCCCCTCAGTCCCTATAACTTATTGTAACAAAGCCAAAGTGTATGTAATTAAAGTAATCACATATTTTCCCCTGCCTAGCCATGCGTCTTCCTCTGTAGTTTCTCTGTGTCTGTTTTAAATTGTAAGGCTCTTGGGATAGGGACTGATAAACCTGTTCTTTGTGCCATGTACATAGATCAGGGCTGCAGAACCCTGAGGCCAAACCCAGCTCTCTTGGAGTTCCCCAGAAGATCACATGCTCTTTACCTGGGCCCATCCCATTTCCCCCCAGCCCCTGGTGTTTGTTTGTTTGTTTTGGCTTTTACTCAATTCCCCACCACCACACCACCACATTCTAAAAGATTGAAATAACTCTTTTAAGACTGACTTACTGTAAATAAGTGGTTTAAGCTTTTAAAAAATGACATTGGGGTTAGGGTGGGTGGGGAGTTTGCCACCCATTTTGCCTTTGACATTGCTCCCTTCTGCCTGTGGCCCCTCCCACCGCTGGAATGCAATTCCCAAGAGCTTCTCCAAAATTGAATTCAGCCCAAAAGAGGTTCAACACACCTGTAGATAGTATTATGTATATAAATATAAATAAATAGAGCTTCGGCTATGGGGCAGTATATAAATGGAATAAAATAAATAAAATAAATAAAATAAATATCATATCCATACCTTTGACTAAGAGCTAAAAGTTGTTTTTAAACTGATATTTATTGCATGTTGTCTGTTTTTATGGTTCAAAATTTTGTATATTGATTTTTAATGTTTAATGTTTTAATCTTTTGTAAACTGCCCAGAGAGATTTGGCTATGGGGTGGTATAGAAATGTTATTATTATTATTAATAATAATAATAATAATAATAATTTCTGTTTTTTAAAAAGTAGACACTTTCTCACAATTTCCCAGATTTCTTTTCTAAAAATGTGTTCTGCTATATATTTATTTTTACCTATCCACCAGCATAGGCTGTATCCAGTGAAATCGATGGGGAGGTTCTAATGTATCCTATATCCTTATTCTCTATCTGATTATTTGACTTCTCAGACAGAACCATGGATCACACACATACTGCACCACTACAGTGAATATTCCTAACTTGTTGGTGTAATACACTCTGAAAGTCTTACATTCGCCTATAGAGTGTTGCTGGGTTACTATGATTGTATGCCATAGTAGGTCTCTTTTCCATGTTTTGTAGAAATAGGACAGTTTCATGGAGTCAAGATGTTAGGAATGAATCTTTGCCCAAGTCAACTGAGCAAGTAAATGATGTATTAATTTCAAATTACACAAAAAAGGACCATATGCTGAATACAATTAATGTGACTAGAGTTTATTCAGCAGCCTGCTATTCTGGGCAAAATACTTCTACTACATGGGAGATGCATCCTAGGTGATGATAAGCTGCATCAGCCAATTTGACACATTAGTAATTAATTATCTCCATAAAGTTGTAAGCAGCCTTGAAGACTCAGGTTGAAGGATGAGGTAAAATATTTTAAATAAATAAAATATGCAAAGGCACACACTTCCATTGCCCTCCCAGAAAGGAGTTTTACACCCTATAACACCCTGCTTAAAAGGCAGCTAGAAACCCGATTCCTGCCCCGTCAGTATGACTTGGATGGGGGGGGATTTGTGGGTGCAGAGGACAAGGAGGTGATGCTGCATGCGTGCTGGCATGTGTGCAGTATGAGGCTTGGGTGGGGCAAGCCTATAAAGGCAAGCCCTGCCAGCAAACGCAGCCTTTTTCACTTTCCAGCTCCCCCCCCTCCCTATAACCAGTATGGGATTAGCCAGTTATTTCCTTTGGAAGGGCTGAGTAGGAATTTTACCTGCCGCAGATTGGCTTTTGTGTACAGATTTTTCGCCTACTTCATACTGGAATTACATTTTAGCAGATGGGGAGTAAACAGGCTGATTGGTTGGGCAGGGTTGTGTGGGAATTTTGGTTATTGGAATAGGGCTGGTGAGCAATCTAGGACACCTTTACAGTGATTGGCAAGTTCGGAGGCCTGCTCCTAGAGGGTTGTGCAGCTCTTGTGCCAGGATATGGCTTGCCTTTGGGGACCTTCCTGCCTCACCTATTTGGGCAGGGGTGATGCAAGGTGGTCTCCCCCCACTTATAAGAAGTGTAACTTAGGAAAGGGGCCCAGAGACAGGTGAATTACCCACTTTAAATAAAGAGGCCTAGTTGATCCCAAGCTCTGTTGTCCATGTCATTATTTCCTCAATTCTGTCTCTGCTCACAAATCAATGACATCTGAATGAATCGCAAAACCTTCACTTTCATTGAAGTGCACTCAGGCAACTGATCCATAGATATCTGTTCATTGCTGCTGAAAGGAAAAACAGCAGCACCAAGGCATTTTTTTTAAAAAAAATCTTGCCAGCTGTTCTGGCTTGGGCTGCATTAATGACTTCATATTAAGAGGAGAATAAAGCCTGAATTAGATTAATGTTTTCTTAATGACAACATAAAAACCCACATCTTTAGCAGTAAAGCATAGGGACTGGTGCCAAGATTCATAATTAGGGGGTCTTATCATGGCAGATTGAAGCCCATTACACTGTGAGCCCACAACACCATTACAGTGCAGGCCTGGTTTGGAATGAGCTCACCTCAGTGCAAGCAGGTCCAGCCTCCAGCCAGCTTCCCCACTCCCCATCCCTCTTTCTCCAGGCTTATCATGTGAAAGTAGAGAATAGGAAACCGAGTGATGTTCGAGATTGGCAGGGTTCGCCAAACACCATTGTGCTGCTCATCTCGGGCCCAAATCCAATTTGTGTTTGTGATTGCTGCCTGCTCTGCACAAGCAGGAAACCTGCACATATCGAACAGCGAACAAATAGGATATTTGCACAGATTGCTCCAAATCTGTGCACATTTCCTAATTTGCATAACTTATCTCCGCAGACTAAAGCAGAGCCAATTTGGTCTACAGAGGAAATCTGTGCAAATTTGGCAGTTCATGTGAATCGAACTGGGAATTGGGAACAAGACAAATGAAAGCATGTGTTTGACAATGTGCAAAGTTTGGGGGCATAAACATGCTTGCACTTTGTTCAGAGTGTTGAACAGGGCACGCTCTCATGTTTTCCAAGCAAAAGTGGAATTCTCTTACATCCTTATGTGAAGGAAGAGAAGGGAAGAGTGGTAGGGAGTATTTCCAGCAACAGTGTTATAGTCTGGACACTCCATCCATAAAGCTAGCATGGGATGTCCATTGTTGCCTTGGAATGGACATACAGTTTCCAGCAGGTTTCAGTTAAACGGATCAAGCCTGGAATCATTGGGAATTCCATTTCCAACACTTCCGGCAGCAATTACACTGATGGCACTAGCATCAAAGCCATAGTGTCCAAGACTTAGAGATGAAGTTCCATCACCGCTATAAGCCCTTTCCGCTGTCTTTCCTACTGCTGTCCCTCACTGGGATAAATTTGAGGAAGGGAGGATTAGCAGCAAGGGCTCCCAAGGTGTACCAATTTGATGGACTGTCAGGGACTTCTTGAGGGGGATGAATGAGTTTTCTTAATAACTTGGAAAAACTGAGCTAAAAATGGGACAAGCCATGGTGAGTTCACCCATCAGGAATAAACCATAGCCCTCTTCATGTGCTCTTCATGCATTAAAAGAACATGTGAGGAGAGGAGTGCTCCAACCCCATCCCTTTCCTTCATTGCATCCATTGGCCTATATACATGGAGGGCAACAATCTGAACACAAGAGCCTCCTGTACCTATGAATCACACTGTACTGGAGCAGCTTCTGCTCCACTGCATGTAATTGTGATTTGGTCCTTAAAGAACAGGGGATATATGTAAATCTGTCCCTTGTCAATAGAGGAGGTGAGTGGGAGCTTTGGGTGCTATGCCATAAGGATGGTTTCTGTGATCCCTACCCACCCACCCACATACATTGAAAGGATGTTGCAAAGGGGTTGCATGCCCCCATGGGCTTGCCCTGCTGTGTGCCACAGACATCACCAGCTGCCACTCTGCAGCCACTTACCCATTTGGAATGCATAGGAAGTCACTCTTATTGTATGCATGTACCAATTCTGAACATATGGAGGATGGGGCCAGAGCTAGCTCACATTGCTCCACACCCCCGTGCATCTTCTTTCAATGAGTGAAAGGGGATTTGATAGTATGTAATCCAGAGCCAATGAGTGGAAGGGGTATTGATAGTATGTAATCCAGAGCCAATGAGTGAAAGGGGTATTGATAGTATATAATCCAGAGCCAAGTTTTAGCCTATTGTTTTGCGTAAGCTAATTGTAGAACTGAGTTTTATGCAGAAGGTTAATAAGAATTATATCCACACATTATACTTTATGAGCTCCTCTTACCCCCTCCAACAGAATCTATAAAATATCTTATTGTGCAAAAATATAAAAAGTGCTTTACATCAATATTTTATTGAAATTCTTTCACAGAAGAGCCATATATATTATGCTTTCAAGATGAGATGCAGGCTATTTTAGTAACAAGAGACAGAAATATATTGGATAATAGATGGCATTTGACTTCATGCGCTTTGCTTTTATGAATCAAAATTCATTTAGAGATACTAAACTGTGGGGCACATGGCTATGGATCAATATATAAAGTTTTGTATTCCTGCTAAGGGACGTCAAGGCACTATGTGCTAAGTCAACACAGTTGATGATAGGTTATTCTATTAAGACTGCATTGACAATGTCAAAGAGATCTTTTCAGGTATTAAATTGAAAGAAACCGATGATCAAGATACATTGCTGAAGACTACCAAGACATACGACTTTAATTTACCCCTTAAAGAAAAAAAAATACAGATATTTAACATTTGTTTAACTGCACTGGAGGCAAGAAAACCAAACGGGAAGTTTCACAAACTGAAGCTATAGAATTATTAACCTACTTTTTTCTAAAAACAAACAAAACTCAATTAGTCACACATATTTGCACATTTACTCCAGGTTACTTAGTAGGAATATGATAATGGACATGTAAAAATCTAAAATATATTTAGTTTCTGGAGCATTAGGACAAGACAGTGTGTGGTATGGATTAGCGTTCCAAAATATTTTGTTTATGAAGATGTGATTAATAGGGTTTAAAAAAAATAAAAATAAAAAATCACAATCTAGATTTATTGTATAAATCCACAGTATTCAGGATATTTACATTCACATGAAAGCACCCACATGAGATTATAAGTGCCTCCTTGAAAGAGAGCCATGTTCCATCCTTCCTAAAAGAGGCAGTGGTAAGACCTTTATTGAAAAGCCTTGATAATTATTGATTAGTCGCTAACCTGCCTTTTTGTGGGTAAACTGTTGAAACAGATGGTAGCAGAACAACTCTAGATTTCCTTGGATGAAACAGATTATATGGATCTTTGTCAGTCTGGGTTCAGACCTGGATTGGGGGCAGAAACAGTCCTGGGCACATCAGTGGATGACCTATGCTAGGCTGACCATATGAAAAGGAGGACAGGGCTCATGTAACTTTAACAGTTGTAGAGAAAAGGGAATTTCAGCCGGTGTCATTTGTATGCAATTAGCTCCTGGTGAAATTCCCTCTTCATCACAACAGTTAAAGTTGCAAGGGCCTTGCCTTCTTTTGTATATGGTCACTCTAGTATAGTGCCTGCAACTTTAACTGTTGTGATGAAGAGGGAATTTCACCAGGAACTAATTGCAAACAAATAAACCTGGCTGAAATCCCCTTTTCTCTACAACTGTTAAAGTTACATGAGCCCTGTCCTCCTTTTCATATGGTCAGCCTAACCTATGCCAGGAGCTAGTCAGGTATGTCCTTATTGGTTCTGTTGCACCTCTCAGTCAGTTGGAACATCAGCCATGGTATTCTTCTGGAACATTTGGCTGGTATGGGACTTGGCGGTATCTTGTTGCAGTGGTCTCAGTCCTATTTGGCTGAGCATTCCAAGAAGATAGTCTTGGGACACTATTGCTTGGCCTTTGGGATCCTTCAGGGCTCTTTTTTCTCTTCCATATTTTTAACATCTACATGAACCTGCTGGGAGAGTTTTGAGCTCTTGTTTCTTTTTCAACTGATGACAAGGAGAATGTGGAAATCCTGAACCATTGTCAGAGAGACGTAAGAGACTAGATGTGGATAAATAAACTAAGGCTCAATCCAGACAAGACAAAGTTTTGTAGATCAGTAGGCAAGCCAACCCAAGATAGGGAGTGCAACCTGTTCTAGATGGGATTCAACTCCCTCAGAAGGATCAAGTATACAGATTCAGGGTTGCTTTTTTAATCTGGTGCTGCTCTTGGATTATTTTTGCCCAGCTTAACCTGGTACACCATATGTATCCCTTCCTGGGGAAAGGTAAATCTGGTCACAGTGGTCCATGCCTTAATCACCTTGAATTTAAATTATTGTAACATGCTGTATATGGGGCTGCCCTTGGATAGAAAAGCCCAATTCAATGTGCTGGTTCTTACCTATAAATATCGAAATGGCTTGAGGCCAGAGTATCTGAAAGTTTACCTCCTCCCATATAAACTTGCCCAGAGCCTATATTCATGATCTGAGGCTCTGTTATGTGTAAGAGGATAGCTTTGATCATGTAATGAAAATCCTCTGGTGCCATGCTTGGAGCCATTCACATAAAAGACTTGCATTTTAAAGCTTCCTTGACACAGCTGCATTCCATGGCTGTTTTCATGTGTGAATCAGCTGTTCTCCTAGTCAGCTACCTTGGGGATTCTGAACCCACCCAGCCCTGAGCAGATCAATACATCTGACTACAGATTGGCAAAATCTGTCAGTTTTGATTTCTCACATTTTCAGATTTTTAAAGTCTCAAGGTCTTTCTCTCCAAATATGAAGAACTTCACAAATTTTGGAAAAATTCTTATCAAAAAAGGAACTGAAACAAAATGTTCACCCATTTGCACCAGCCAAATTCAATAGGTACATCTATTCCCAGTATGCTTGCCATATAGCAGTTAAAGATGAGAAGCCTTTCAGAAAAAAAGAGTAGCAACTCTCATTACGTCCTAACACTGGGGCTTCAAATTCAGACTTTTAAGAGCAACACATTCAATGCCCTGAACTAATCTGTGTCAGTTTCCTATCATCCTGCATTCACTTCTTTTTAAAATCTCAAATCCTCTGAATATGGGAACTTTGTGAATTCCTATCAAAGCTGAATTAAGTTCTCACCCATCCCTACATCTAATTTCATAACAGTTCTAATATGATAATTAATTATAATTAAACCTTTCTTTGTTCCCAAGACTTGAAAGAATTTGTAGGAGGTGGTTCTCAGGCATCCAAGTCCTTTTAAGAAGCTTTCCATCCTAATGTGAAATTGTCCTCTTCTTATTTATTTGTAACATAAATAGGAAATCCATAAACTGAACAAATTGTACCCGATAGTTCTCAATGTATTTGGAAAGGCCTTTTAAAACAGTCCAGCCTTACTTCTTTTTAAAGTTCCCTTTAAAATCATGATCTTCTTAAACTTATTGATATGTTTCTGAGTACCGATTATGTTAATGTACCCCATAGCTCAGTAGTGAAAGGCAAATCAATAGGTACTCCTTGGTGACAAACCACAGCAGCAGCCATTAAACATGAGTAATTAAAATGCCAGATTAATTGGTAAACTCATTTAAGTTAGTTATGGTCAAATATTCCTCTTATTAAAAATAGAAATTGTATCCACTGGTGTAGTTAGCACATAAACAATAAAGATGCATCAAATGATGATGCAGCTAGTGGGAGTTTATTAATTCTTGCCTTAATTTTGTATAGCAAAGGATCTTCTCTATCATTCCCATTGGCATTCTGGGTCAGGGGAAAAGATGGCTGGGAAACTGTGGCAGAAGGACTCTTTGATGCTGAGGGCAGTGTTGAGGCTTTAATAAAAAGTTTCAGCCACCTCATCAAACAAAAAATCTCATCTTTGGGCCAAACTACATGTTATGCAAATTGTGTAGCTTGTATCTGAGGGCTGTCTTACGTTTTACTCTCATATAAGCACATGCAGGTATGACACAGATTGGGACCATGGCACTCTGAGTGGGTAGACTTAAACTTCTACCTCACCCATTTTAACACAACTAACCCCCCCCCCCCCGCACACACACACACCATGAGGTAAAAAAAGAATGGGGAAAAAGGCTGCATTGACTCTAGTGGAAGCTTTTTTTAAAAAAAAACATCCCTCCCCCACCATATGGCAAGGGATTTTGGAGACAAAACCAGAGGGGGTAGGGAAGGTTTACCCCTCCCATCCCAGCACACCATGTTCCTGATCCAAATTGCAGACACATATGCTTGCATGGGAGTAAAATTTAAGACAAGCCTCAGCTATACAGTACACAATTAGTGAAACATATATTTTGGTTCTTAGAAATTTATTTGGGGGAAATTCCTATTCATCCCATCCCCTACTGAACAAAATACCCCCAAAAAATGGCCCAAAATTTGCCCTACCTATAAATGAAACCGCTCCTAGAAGAGCAGGAGAAGAAAAGTACACCAAGGGGCAAAATTAGGGGATGCAAGCTGAAAGTCAACTCATTGTGGATAAACGGTGGGGGGTGACTTTCACTCCAATCCAGGATGTGCCCCTAAACTCCATAGGAACTAACAGAATAATTTGATCCTAAGGGGAAGTGGGGGGGAACTGCAGGGAAGGAATTGGGGTGAGGGAGTCAGTCTTTTCTCCCATAATCCCCAATTTTGAGCCATAAAAGCTTCCCCTCCTCCACCATTAGCTTTTGCTCCATTAGCTTGCAATGGACAGGGAAAACAACCTAACACTGCAGGGCTTAATTTCCTCTACTCTTGGATTTTGAGTACTCAGCATTTGGCTGGCTCACATTTTTTGAACTTCCTGAGTTCCAGTTCAAGCCAGGCTTAGAAAACTCTCACATCATCTCTATCCCACCTGAGAAAAATCTCCTTGCCTTGTAGTGTATCAAAGAATGGACAATCCTGAATTTGGTGTCAGGTGTACTAGTTCACTACATGTAAACATGTTGTTTTAATGTGGAATATCATTCAAAAATGTGATATCCCACCACAAACCTGCACTATCCAGAATTCTACCACCTCATTCTGCCATGAAACCAGGATAGCACAACTGAAAGACCAAAAAAAAAAAAAGGAAAGAACTCCAGCTGCTAGAAAATAAATTATTCCAGGTGGGGCATATTTTAGAAAGCAATCCTTCCACATGATATTGTCACTTGTATTTGAGAATTGCTGTGGAAAATATGCCCCTGAGCAAGGCTTTATTTTCAAAACATTCCAGACCTGGGGGAGGAGGGAAATCCTTAGGATCTGGAGCTTTCCCCATCTTATTTGCCTCCCCACCTCATTCTCTCACCCCATTCTGCATAATCATTAAAGCGGGATATTGGGTTCATGGGCTCATTTGTAATTTTGAAAGACAAGCTCACAAAATGGCTGCCATGGAAGGAGGTTGGCTATTCACAAAAAGGTTGCCATGGTGGGCATGGCCAGCCATAAAACACTGATATCATAGAGGTCATCAGTGATGTGCCTAGCCTAAGCACTGTGAACCCTACGGCTTTAGAGCCAGAGTCTATTTCAGAGTTAGATCTGTGTAATTTAAAACCCAGTCTTAGGGTGACCAACTGTCAGGATTTCCCCACATTTGTCCTGGCTTTTGTTCTATCCTGGGTGTCAGGAGGGATTGTCTGCAATTTTCTATAATGACCTTGAATGACACACTTTCCCCTTTAAGGCTGCCATTAGCATGGTGGGGGGAATGACACACTTTCTGGAGGCACATCTTTCCCCCCACTACTCCAATGGGGGCGTTAAAAGGGAAAGTGTGTCATTACTGGATATTAAAGAAAAGCCCCCAATTGGAGTAAGGGCCTCCCGAAAGTGCATCATTCCCCCTTGCCATGCTAATGGTGACTGCCATTAGCATGGTGGGTGAGAGGGAATGATGCACTTTCCAGAGGTCCTAGAAAGAGTGCTTTCCCGTTGCCCCCACACTGCTCCAGTCAGGGCCTTTAAGGTGATGGGGGAATTATGCACTTTCCGGAGGCCCTGGAAAGCCACTCCCCCAGGTGTTCTCTTTTTTGGTTTTCCAAATATGGACACCCTACCCAGTCTAGTTGTGGGAAGCTCAGGGCCAGGGAGCTTAGCTCTGCATAGCTTCCCATCTTATTGCAGGATGAAGGAGGGCAATGCCTCCTATCAGCCACAGCTGCAAGGATTGGCCTTGACTGAAACTTCCTGTGATTGTGAGATCTGAGCAGCAGCAGGTATCAGCAGAGGAGGAGCAGGGAGTCTGGCAGGTGCCGAGAGAGGTATCTGTGATAGGCTGACCAGATAAAATCCAGGTCAGGGCTCATGTAACTTTAACAGTTGTAGAGAAAAGGGAATTTCAGCCAGTGTCATTTGTATGCAATTAGTTCCTGGTGAAATTCCCTCTTCATCACAACAGTTAAAGGTGCAGGCACTATACTAGAGTGACCATATGCAAAAGAAGGAAGGGGCCCTGCAACTTTAACTGTTGTGATGAAGAGGGAATTTCACCAGGAACTAATTGCATACAAATGACCCTGGCTGAAATTCCCTTTTCTCTACAACTGTTAAAGTTACATGAGCCCTGACCTGGATTTTATCTGGTCAGCCTAATCTGTGAGCACTGTGGTGCTGATGGGCACCATATTGGAGACCTCAGCTTTAAAGGATTATAAAGGAAATATGAGAAGGGGCCCTTAGATGAAATTATTTGAGGTGTTGTGGAAGGGCATGTAAAAATTATCCCTTTAGGATACCTGAAACTTCAACCTACTCTGAGTAAACTATACGGAAACCCCATTTAGAAGAGCTAAATGCATTATTTTCAAAGTATTTCAGGAGAAATGGGAATGTCTGCTCCATAGCTCTACTCCCAGGCATTCTATGTCAGATACTATTCTTTGGGTTGACTAGAGAAAGGTGGCAAAAAGAACCAGAGGGTTTTTTTCCCCTTGAAAAGGAGAATAGTTCAATATAGAAAAAGAGTTTCTCTGTATTGTTTTTTAAAACTATTTCACCAGCCTTTTCAATTCTATTTTTTCAACTACTATTGCCTCAGGAGTAATAAGTACACAACTGCCAGGGGACCAAACAAAGTGTTTAAGCTTGATGCGAGAGGTTGTACAATTGTGGGGGGTTTTTTTGTTTCTTTTTAAGGAGCCTCAGAATGTGTTTCTTTCAGCCATAGGAGTGGAGAATTATATTCATGATACGTTGTGATTCCCTAAACAACAAAGGGATTTAGACCAATTTGGTACATACAGGTGGATCAAATGCATTTATTGCACAATTGTATCTTTGTAGACCAACCAGCAAAGGTAATTCAATATTTCGAAGCAAAGGATATTGCAGAAGAGTCACTCACAAACCTAATCCTCATATGTTCTAACTTTTATTCAGGCAACATTTTAAAAGGAAGATTCCAATAGCCCCTAATTTGCTTTTGTTCAAGGCAAAGGACTCAATCATACCAATGCAATTGTGTCATCCTGTATATCATTTGTTCTCTAGAAAGCCATTTCCAAATCACACTGATTGCTAGAAAATGTCAGTGAACTCCCCATCTGCACTAATTGAAACAAGTTACTCCTTTACTTCATTTGCAAAGCATGGGTTGTGTGGATTGCAAATAGTCACATCCTCTATTTGCATAACCTTAACAGCTTCTACTGTTTTGAACCTTTTTAATGACAAGGAGGCATGCCCCAAATTCAACCCATTATGTCGGAAAAGGAGTTAAGACTGCAATCCTACCTCTATTAACGGGGAATAAGTCCCATTGAATGCAATGGGACTTACGTCTGAGTAGATGTGTATGGGATCGCACTGTAATTGCATCCTTATAATTAAGGCTGCAAGCTAAACACACACAAGCCAGGCATTCACTTGCTCATGTATAGGGGAAAATGGGAGGGGTGTGTGGGCATGCATGTAAGCCCCATCCCCAACGTCCCTTAACTGCCGCTTGCTGTTTAGACTTTCATGCGTTCAGCACAATGGTTTGAAAAGGGCTCTGTAAATGAGTTCAGCTAAATGCACTTACAGAACTCACATAATTGGAAACCCTGATCAAGCAGGGTTTCAAAACATAAGAGCTTTGTAGGCTTTTTCCCATTGGGGCTCAGATGGAATGGTGTGTGTGGGAGGGATGGGTTGGCTGGCTGGCTGGGTGGGTGGGTAGAGGGGAGGAAGAGAATGATTTAGGCCCAAAATTGGGTCGGGCAGTGAATTGGGCCATCTTGAGTGGCCCAAGCAGACCTCACAACTCCCATCTGAATCATTTCCCCATCCCTTCTTCAGATGACTCCAGCAGAAAGCCAATCTATGTGCTGCAACATTACCACAGGGTCTCTAGCCAGCTTGGTTCAGAAGAGCCAATCTGATATTAAAGGTTCCACTGGACATTAAAACAAGCCTATAATGCCCCCATTAAAGGGCCTCATCAGACAAGCATTTTATGGCATGCTCGTTATTGGCCACTCACGGATGTTCATGGGTCCTTTTGATGACACTGTCCACCTTCCACATGTCTCCCACTCCTTCTGCTCTTTTCTCCATCAAAAAATAAGACACAGAAACTCTGATTCTTCTGGCTGTAATGCTAATTGGTACTACTTCCTGCCATAAGCAGGAGAGGTTGCACCATAAAAAACGCCCACTGAATGGGCCACATAGACATTGTTTGCTTTATCTTTCTTCCCCTATCGTGGGACAGAAGCAGGAGGCAAAGTGACAGGCCCCCCCAAAAATGGGTTGGTGAGAACTACCTAAAGTGAGATGTGATCCTCTGAATTAACTTGTATTGTTTCCTATTTATTGTCACAAATGGAGTTTTTCCCTTTTTGCAAAAAAGGTGGCTTAATATTAGGGATGTGCACTGGATCGGATCTGATCCACGATCCGAATCCGATCCAGGGGGAAATCGGATAAATTATCCAATTTCCGATCTCACCGCTGGATCGGCAGATCCAATCCGAACCGATCCGAAAAGGTTCCGATCCGGTTCGGATGGATCGGTGGATTGGCGGGCACCAGCGGGTGCCCGCCGATGGAAGTGGACAGCGGGGGGGGCGCTTCCCTAGCGGGGCTGTCCGCAGCGCGCTTACCTTACAGGGACGTCCGCTCCTGTCCGGCGCCGGCTGCTACTGCGAGCGGGCTTCACGACCTGCTCCAGGGTGGCGCGCCGGGTGATGACCCGGCGCGCCACCCTGGAGCAGGCCGCGAAGCCCGCTCACAGTAGCAGCCGGTGCCGGACGAGAGCGGACATCCCTGTAAGGTAAGCAGTGGCAGGGGGGAGGAAGCTTACCCCCCCGGGGCCGTCCGCTTCCATCCGCTAGCACCCATGGGCGGCAGCGGATGGAAGCGGACGGCCCCGGGGGGGAGGGAGCACGGGGAGGGGGCTTACCTGCCGGGGCCGTCCACAGTGGATGGCCCCGGGGGGGAGGGAGTTAGGCCCCCCCTCACCCACCCGCCAACATTTTTTCCTCATAGACTTGCATTGCAATGCAAGTCTATGGGGAAAAAATGGCGGCCGATCCAAAAATTTCTGATTTTTGGATCGGGATTGGACTCGATCCGGTCAGGGGGGCCTCTGATCCGATCTGTGACAAAATTGGAGGTCCCGATCCGGGTTCCGATCCGATCCGGGGAGTCCGTGCACACCCCTACTTAATATGGACAACCCCAGTTTATCAACTAGCATATCAAAACACTCGGAATGCACACAGCCCTTCTCCTCAACCCAATAGCATACTGCTGAGGTCAGTCATTTCTGTCTAGACTTCATTATACTCAATATATATGTGTATATATATATATATATATATATATATATATATATAAAATCCTGTTTCAGATGATACAAACAGACCCATTTAAAACACACACATTTACCTTCCATATTTTCATACCTTTCATGCTTTTTCTTCATAATCAATGTACCCGAATCTGTTGCAGAATCAGTTCCATTTTCCTTTAAATTGAAAGGGGTTGTTTGATGATGATGATGATGATGATGATGATGATGATAATGTAATACCAGCCAGTCTGAGACCATATAGTGACCTGATGACCTCACAGATAGACATAGCCAATCTGACCTGGATGCACAGTGACATCACTAAAGGGAAAGAAAGCTGCATTACCCTCACTCTTTTCATATCCTTCAGTCTTTTCTTTTCATTACATTCAGTCATTTTTCCATCACCCTCAGTCTTTTATTTTGCTGTTCCTGTGTACGGCTGCGCATAAATCTCTGGATATAAAAAAGGTGTGTGCTGATGCCCATAAATACTTGCTGCTTTTAAAAGAGTCAGAAATCTCCCACATTTTTTGCACCTTTTTGAATGCCACCCACAAATTATATATATATATATATAATCTCAGAGGCATTTTGGGAAACAAACAAACAAAAAATGGTCATGAAACTCAGCCCCCTGGTTCAGTTCAGCACTAATTCCACCAGAAGAGAAGCTTTGACAGGCAATTCTCCACTCATGAGTACTGATCTTCTCTTCTTTCTAACATGTTTAGGGGCTTTGATGTATTTCCAAACCCCTGCCTAGGTTTCTTTACAAGTTCTTAATTGTGAAAGATCTTTCCATTGGATTTTTTTTTTAAAAAAAAAATTATAGCTTATTTTGCAAAAGCCAAAAGGCACTGTGCCTGTCTATACAGCACACTCTGCATTATTTAGGGGTAATCTTTTTTCATGTCTTTAGCCACCCAGCCAGAATAAATATGTTTGCTGAGTCTAAACGGAGAAGCACTGCTCTTGTTCATTGGCTTATTTATGATTATATCCCTTAACTAATTAACATTTTTAAGCACCTTTTCTGCCAGACAAGGTCTACTTTTCTCAACTTTTCTTTCAGATGTGCCATACAGTAAATCACCAGGTTTGGGGGTGGAGAGTATCCTTATTTTTAATATTCCCATTAATGTACTTAATGAACATTCTTGAATTTTTGCCAAATACTTAGAAAAATGTTGGTGAACTATTATTTTATTTCTGTCTGTTAGAATGCATAGTTACACTGACTCTGGAATTTTAATAGTTAGAACTCTATTAGAAATGTATTCCTGCTTTCTGTGAGGGTTATGTTTCTAGATTGAGGTAAGAAGGGTTCACAGAGAAAAAAATCTATGCAGAAAAAACCTAGATTGGATTTCACTGGTTAAAATGACTTTGCTGGACAAATGACACATTATACATCCTCAAAGGGAAAGATTCAGTGTAGCTGCTTTGCTATTGCATGACAGTGGCATGGTGGGCAGGAACCAATTGTGTTTTCTATTGCCTCCATACTTTTGGGAAGAAGACAGAATCCCATCTGGGGTTGTTGAGAAGAGGGTAGAATGGCTGGAACCATTGCTAAATTTGATAGTGGGGGAGGAGACTGCTTTGGTCTATCCCGAAATCCTGGAGTTTCCGTGACCATAATGGAGCTAGCAAGGGCAACACATGCCTCAGCCTTCCTGTATTCACATATGCAAAATATGTGCTCATGTATTTCACAATGGAAGCTGCACTTTTGGTATACTTCTGTGGGATTGAGCAATAAGACCACTTGTAACCCTCCTTTGATTGACAATGGTAGTGAGGAAACAGGAAGAAGAATAGGAAGAAACTCATTAAAGAGGTAGGTTCAAATGAGAGGTGTTAAAGCTACAATTGTTTTGGAATTATGGAAGTTCTTTCCTCTTTACCAACCCACTGGAGCAGGGATTTCTCCCTCTGAACACATTATTTATAGCTAATTGGCCCTCTGCTGTACAGCACTGTGCATCAACAAATATGTTAATTTGGAAGCATCTTAAATAGGAAGTTCAAGATATGGTACCACGAAAAATAAGCATGGAGTTTGGTGCAGTGGCCATTTTTTTAATTCTTTGTTTAGGCTGTGTCATCCTTTCTGTACAAACTAATCTGTCATTTGGACTGAAGCATGTGGATTTACAGTGGTGTGCGGGCACCAAGTTTGCCAAAACAGAACATGTAGCACCTTGAAGTGCCATCTGCCTCCTTTCTCATTCAAGATGTGTTTCTTCTCTTGTTCTAACATTTTTCCCCTTTGTTCTGTTCCACGTTTCCAAAATGGCATTTGTTCTGTTTTTGGTAAGCTTCTACCCTTTCTCAGACAAAAATGCTTTTCTACTTCTATGTGCTGTTCTTTAAACCTTCTGCAGACGTGGCCAATCTCTTCCTCTGAACACCTTCTTGTCTCCAGTTTCCCCCGATTTAGCATCTTGCTGCTCCTGCTCATCTTTCTCATATTCCATCCACAATAAAGTGGCAACTATTCCTTTGTGTTTCATTTCTGACTACTATATGATAGTTTAGATTTAAGTCTCAGAGGCTGACAGAAAACCAAGAGAAAGGTATACATGTTTAGGCTGACCATATGAAAAGGTGGACAGGGCTCATGTAACTTTAACAGTTGTAGAGAAAAGGGGATTTCAGCCAGTGTCATTTGTATGCAATTAGTTCCTGGTGAAATTCCCTCTTCATCACAACAGCTAAAGTTGCAGGGGCCCTGCCTTCTTTTGTATCTGGTCATTCTAGTATAGTGCCTGCAACTTTAACTGTTGTGATGAAGAGGGAATTTCACCAGGAACTAATTGCATACAAATGACACTGGCTGAAATTCCCTTTACTTTACAACTGTTAGTTACATGAGCCCTGTCCTCTTTTTCATATGGTCAGCCTATACATGTTTATGATATACATATAATGCAAATGTCAGATTCCGCCCACCATTTCAGAACCAGTACCTACTATACAAAGCAACATTTTGGACTGTCAAAAACTGGGATTTGCTCTACATATTCTTGGCTGCCATCTACTGTTAAACTCTTTACTTTCTGCATATAATATAAAACATGCACCATTTTCTAAAAACAAACAACCTGCCAGCAACTTACTCAAGGCTTTGGGGTCATGAACTTACCTGCAGAATGTGTATGCCCATTAATAGCAAGAAGCACATATGAGGAGGAAGAGGGGCAGAAATTCAATTTCAAGTTATGATATTTTTTCATTGTCTGGCCTTTATGTACTGAATAAGAAGTACAAAACCAAAACATAACTTTTTAAATCAAGTCTCTCAAACTTTCATGTTTAAGGTTGAAATGAACTTAAGAATGCAGCATGAAAGTTAAGAGTTCACCACATGGATCACTTGACAGAATGAAAACCTTAAAATATAGTTTTCAATACTCAGTTCTCCCTGCCCTTGCATAAACTAACACAATTCTCTGACAACTTGATATTTAGCAGTAGAAAAGAAATCCACATACAGCATCTATTATAAATCAAAGCATTGTGTGTTCAGTAGGTTTTATAATATGAACACCCTTGATCATATTTCATCTTACAGCTACTTTGACTAATCATAAGACTATAATTTTGAAAAAAAATAAAGCTAATCTTTAGTAAATAATTTGATATGTAATTGTTCTGCTTTTCATATACAAAGACTGTCTACAAGCTTTCATCTTTTAAGAAGTAGACGAACAGCCCAATCCTATCAGTTGCTGTGCCAACAAATAAGTGGAGAAGATTAGATGTATGGATAGAGAGTTTTGGTATTGCTTCAACATTACAAATTGACCCAAGATGTTTCTCACCACTATAGTGTGAGCAAGATTTATTTAGAGGCATGATTGAATTAATGAACAGATAATGGGGGAACAGATGACAATTCTTATCTGTTCATTTGCCTGAGGAGCTGACTTCGTTGTCCATGCTACATTTGATTCCTCAGGTGGCTGAATCAACCTTGTGTCTCCTGCTCTGGTGAAGCCTGACCTTGATCTTTAATTTGGGCTCAGAGTAGTTCCACTTCCCAGCAACTGCACACAATCTGGTGGGTGATCTGCACATGGTCCTAATGCCTCTAATTATAGGCACATCTGACTTAATTTTCCCCCTGGGTCTCAATGCCCCCCACCTTTTTTTTTTTTTTTTAGTCGTGGTGGTGGTGGTGTGCATAACACAGATTCCCTACGGCACTATCCCTGAGAAGGCAAAAAAGAGTGTCAAACCTGCCAAAACATGCCTATCCCTGGCCAATCTGAATAGAAGGGGGAAAAGAAATCCTTCCTCCCAAAGAGCAAGTGGGCCTGGGTAAGGGCCAAGTTCACCATGCCTATACAGTAGGGTATGCACAACTTAGGATTCCCAAGATGAATGCAGCAAGCTGAATGGTAACCACTAGCCAGGGCGGGCATAAAGGGTGGGCCTTCCGAAAGCCCACACCCAAGCAGGGTCCCACTGATATGAGATCCCTGGAGTTGCACCTCATCTTCACCATTAAATTGCTTGTTCGCCTCCCTCTCACTCTTGGCCAGGTAACAGTGGTGGTGAGAAAGAGGAACAGTACATGCCATTGCCTCTTTGCTCCCTGGCTCTTTGCTTGTCAAGCAAGCAAGTAGTAGATGAGAGATGGGATGTGATAAGGAGAAAAAGGATAAGGAGAAAGAGGATGAGCACGAATAGGAACTAGCGACAATGCTGGTGGGAAAGTAGACTGACTGATGTAGGGGCCCATTGAGGGTATGAGCACGTAAGCAATGGCATTTACTGCCCCTTCTTGCCAGGGATGTGCACGGACCCCAAAAATCGAATCGGTATCAGAATCAGAACTTCAGATTTTGTAAAGTATCGTATTGTTAAAATTGGATATCCATGTTATCGGATCGGATCCGATAATGATACAAAATCAGAAGTTCCAATTTCGATATTGGACCGCCATTTTAGGTGTTTTTCCCATAGGCTTGTATTGGGGGAAAGAAAGCTTCCCCCCAATGCAAGTCTATGGGGAAAACACCTAAAATGGCAGCCCTTCCCAGCCTCCTCCTTGCGCTCCTTACCTGCTGCCATCCCGTGCTGCCATCTGTTGCCATCCGCTGCTTTCGTCTACTGCTTATTAGGTTTTGCAGCCTGGTTCTAAGTAGAGCGATTATGCACTGGGTGACATCATCACTCGTCGCGTCGTGCTCTTCTGAGAACCAGGCTGCAAAGATTAATTCTCAGTAGATGAAATCAGCGGACGGCAGCGCAGGATGCATGCAGGTAAGGGAGGACCTCCACCTCCCTCCCCCCACTCAAGCTCCTTACCTGCAGGCATCCCACACTGCCATCTGCTGCTTCCATCTACTGAGAGTTAGGCTTTGCGGCCTGGTTCTCAGTAGAGCGACAATGCGCCAAGTGATGATGTCACCCAGCTGCTTTCGCTCTATTGTGGAACAAGCCGCAAGGCCTGTTTATCAGTAGTTTGGAAGCAGTGGGCAGCAGTGAGGAGGCATCAGGTAAGGAGTGTGAGTGGGGGGAGGGAGGGAGGGAAGAAGGAGAGGGAGAGGGAGGTCCTCACTCACCCACCGCCATGTTTTCACCATAGACTTGCATTGGGGAAAAGCTTTCTTTCCCCCAATGCAAGCCTATGGCGAAAACACATAAAATGGAGGCCCCATTTTCTGATTTTTTTTCCCATATTAATCAGATAAAAAAAAATTGGATCAGGAGAAATAAGACCTCCTGCGGCCAGCATCAGAATCGGACATTGGATACCCGATTTCCTCCGATTTTTATCGGTATCGGGTATCGGGTCCGATACGATGCACATCCCTACTTCTCACCACCTCTGTTGTCTGGACCAGAGTAAGAGGAAGGTGAATAAGCAGGTTGCAATGGTGAAGAGGAGGAGCAAGATGGCGGACGAGCAACATTCAACTTTGCCAAGATTCTCCAAACATAAGGTCACCACTGGACTCTCTTTGATTTGCATTTGCAATCACTGTTAGTTTAATGCAAAATTGTGTGAAATGAACAGCTATCGAATGTGAAATTTGCACAAGCAATTCCCAAATTTGTGCAAATTTCCAAAATTGCCCATATTTTCCCCAGAGACTAAAGTGTGGGTGAATTAAAACATGCAAATTCTGAGAAAGTCGTGCATTTCAAAAGAGTTGTGCATTTTGAGAAAGTTAATTTTTCAAGTACACATTTTGCAGATGTGAATGCAAGTTTGGGATTTTGCAAACATTTTTGGAGAAAATGTGCTACTGTTTGCATTTGGGATTGCAAATGGGGTATTTTTGAGTAATTTGTAAACTGAAGTAAAATTCTCATATATCCCTAGAGAAGGTCCTGGGGAATATTGACAGTGAGCCCCTGCTGGGGTGTGAATCCTCAACAGGTGCCCAACCATGCCTTGATGCTAACCCCAACAAAGAAGAACTAAAAGTGATAAAGTCAAGCCGCTGACCCCAAGCGGCAGACTGTGCATCGAGCTGTATGTATAATCAGAGGATATGTAGCATATTGCAGGCGGAGCGAGCGGAAATAACGAGACGACACATAATATATGGATTCAAATTTGGGCCACATTTTATTGAAATCTGCGAAGGAAACACTGGGCAGGCACTAACTTCGCCATAACTCTAACCGGCGATTAATGGGCGAAACATTCTAGGCCTGGCGAATGGCGTTACTTTGCTCACCACCCCCAGGCCTACCCCTTTCAGGGAGGGGAGACCTTCCCGTGTCGCTCCCCCCCGGGCCATAACCCGGGTGGAGCGAGGTGAGTTGTCCTCACAGATGAGCCCTATCCCCCCACCGAGGCTGCAGAGCCCTTAGAGGAAGACCCTCATGCATCACCTGTCACCAGCTAACAGTGCCACTGAATGATCACCATCCCTTATGGCTAAATATGCCCGCCCCTAACGCCAAGGGAGACTGACAAACCTTTGTTTAGTCAGTCCCCCCCCCCCACCTGTGCAAAATCTCTCGCAGGGCCCTTTGCAGGTCTCCTAGAAATAAATCGTTACCAGAATCGGTCCTTGTCCAGGAAATCTGTGGGTGAACAATGATCCCATCACCATATGAACGCAAGGCGATGGCGATCTCTCGGTTCACCTTTCTCTGCACCCTGTCCAGGGCTCACGGATCCAAATAGTGCCGCCATACCCATCTGGGAATTAGGCAGGACCAAAAAATTGTGATACCCGGCCAACGTTGCCATATCACCTGTAAATCCGCCAAAGCCTGGAAACCAAGGTTGTTTCCACCCAGGTGCAACACCAACATCTGCAGAGGAGAACGCACCAAACCTTCCTGGAACAGTGTGGGTAAGAGGTGCTCCCACCACATGCCACGTCTGCCCAACCACTGGATGCTGGTACACCGGCTGAGTCCAAGCTGGCTCCCACAGCTTGACTGGTAAGCCCTCCGTCTGGCCCAGAAAACCATACTATGCCCACAAATGAGCACCGGCACCGGTTCCTGCATGTTCCAAGGACCTAAGAGAGAGAAAGAAGTCAGCAACGAGGACCACTACATCTGCGGTAATGGCCGGACATATGCACGATATGCCTTGGAACACCACCATCCCACATGCTTCAACTCAGCCTGTGAAAATCCCAAGGCTGCTGCTGTGGAAGCTGCACCTATTCTGAAGGAGTGTGTTCCACAATGAAAATTGCCTAAGCCCAAAGCCTGCAATGCTGATTTAGTCACTGCCCAAAATGCAGTGTCAGCGGTGTGCCATCAGCATGCCTAAATAACGGTCCCTCAGCTGATCCCCTAACAGCCACAAACACCTGTAAGGCCTTTATGGGACACAACTCCTCTGATGCTGATGGAAAAAGAGGCACCACGGTGCCTCTGCCTCCTTGGTCCGTCTTAGACATTCTCAGAAGAATGGACACTCCTTCTTTACGAAAGGAGATATCCTGGAATGACAGCGCCTTATTGGATCTGTCCTCCCTAGAAGAAACCACCAATTCTGATATCCGAAAGGCACCGAAGAATGTGGTCAGGGATGCCGCATGAAACAGTGTGGCTTCATAATTAGAGTTGCAAACCAATGGCCAAATTCCCTTTAAACCCAATAATATATCTGGGGAAAGCGGATGCCTAGCATCCGCTCTCTTTGGTGTTTCCCTAGCCCATCCTTGCAGCATCCTCCTAATTCTAAAATCCCCTGTGCTGTCCTGGACACCTTTGAGGTTAGACCAGAATGCAAGTGCAGTGAACTTTCCTCCTATGGTTCTAGACGAGAGTCCCCTCCTCCGGGAGTGAACCCCAAATTGGATAAGATGCTTGACCGGAATAGGCCACAGCTGCTGCAAATGCACCTCCGACCAAAAGTCATAAAACTCCCTACCTGCCTTGGTGTAAGCTCTTTGGGTGCTGTCTGCAATGGAGTGCATCGTTGCTTGTTCAGCCTCAGATCTCCAATCTCCCATAATGCAGGTGGCATGGCCTCTGGATGTGTCCGAACCCATGGCGCCAGCTCCCGAAACACCTCTACCTGGTTGCACGATAAAGCATCAGCAATGGCATTATCCAAACCAGGTATGTGCCTAGCCCTAAACCAGATATTATACTTCAGGCAATGCAGCATAAACGCTCTGATTAAAGCCATTCTCTGTGATTACGCGATGACACTGTGTTTATTACTCTCACAGTGGCTTCGTTCTCACACCAGAAATGGATAACTGTATTAGACATTTGTCTGGACCACAACTGCACCGCCACGTAGATAGGAAAAAAATCCAGGAACATGAGATCCTTTCCCAATCCTGCTTCTAACCATGTGTCAGACCACCTTTCCGAGCACCATTGGTCTTGTCAGATGACCCCGAAGCCCAAGGCCCCCAAAGCATCGGCATGCACCTGCATTCCGGCTGCCAACAGTAACTCACTCCTCCAAAAGGAGATGCCATTAAAAGAATCTAGGAATTGCAGACACATTCGCAGATCCCCTTTCATTGCCGCCGATACACACACCCGGTGATACGGCCTCTTTAGTCCCACCATGGCTGTACAAAGCCTTCTTAGGAAAGCCCTGCCTGGCGCCACTACCCTGCAAGCAAAGTTCAAATGCCCAACCACCTCCTGTACTGCCAAAAGGGTGACTTTGCGGGCCTTGAGCATACCAGCTATCAAAACCCTAAGTTTCTGTAACTTACCCTGGGGAAGTCTACAACATTGATTAATGGAATCTAATTCTATACCTAAGAATTTTAGAACTGGGCTAGGGCCTTCGGTTTTCTCCTGCGCAAGAGGAACACCCAAGTCCTGGGTCAGTTCCTCAAATGCACGCATCATCCTGTCACACTGCATGGAGTCTCGGGGACCCACCAGGAGGAAGTCATCAAGATAGTGAGTCACAGTATTGACTCCTGTCATGTCTTTCAACGCCCATTCTAAAAAGGTGCTAAACTTTTCGAACATGGCGCATGATATAGAGCAGCCCATAGGCAAAGCTCTATCCATATAAAATTGCCCTTGAAAAGCAAAACCTAATAATTCAAAATCCATTGGGTGCACTGGCAAAATGCGAAATGCAGACTTGATGTCGCATTTACCCAATAATGCCCCTATACCCTGGGACCTAACCAAAGAACAGCTGAATCGAAGGATGCGTACCTCACCGAACATAAGTGTTCAGGGATCTCATCGTTCACTGAACCCCCTTTTGGGAATGACAGGTTATGGATTAACCTGAATTCCCCCGGCTCCTTTTTAGGCACTATTCCTAAAGGAGAAACCCTCAAATTAGGTACCGGTGGCTTAGCAAATGGACCAATAACTCGCCCTGCTACTATCTCTTTCTCTATCTTAGCCTTAACTAACCCTTCCATATCTCTAACTGACTTCTGATTCCTAGAAAACTGTGGAACACGCTTCTCTTGATAAGGTATGCGAAAACCATCTCTAAAACCTAACTCAATATAAACTGCATCCTCTTTCCGAGGATAACGACAAAGCCATTTCTGTAGAGAGGTTGGTTTAACTGGGCTGGGGCCCTTTAGGAGGAGGTTGTCTACCCCCTGGCTTCTGATTGCCTTGTCCCCCTCTATTGGTACCTCTCCAACCTTTGTTTCTTGAGCAGTTAGTGAAGGGATGCAGACCACCGCAGATGGAGCAGATATGCCGGTATTTGCACTGTGCTCTGGGACAAACTCCTGTAGCGCTGAATTCCCAGCAAAGCAAGTGGGGTTGAACCACCTTGCCTGCACCATGCTGAGATGTTGGTGCAGGAGTCTGTCTAGCTAGAATGTGACCATTGTCAGATCTGTCACCAAAACCAGGCCTGGCTGGCGTCATAAACTGAAGCCATAGGTCCTGGTCTTTAATGTCCCACCTAAGGGAGGAGTCAAAGGCGGCTCTCATATGGAAAGCCTCATCATAGGCTAACCACGCCCCTCCCTCATACTCGGTATATGCCCTATAAATAATGTCTAAGTATTTCGTAAGTATCCAAGCTCACTCGGGAAATTTCTGTTGAATAATGCCCATGTAGATCAGAAATCCAGGTAACCAATTTGCCCAGGTGTGCAAAACCTTCTTTTGCCTCCACCTATCATGATCCTTGTCACCGGATGTGTCCTTATCCTTTGTCTCAGACTCCTGGAACAATAGGGAAAAAACGTCTATAAATTCACCCCTCAGAATCCTCTCTAGTGGACGCCAGCAAGTGATAGCCTATAGGTGTAGAAGCTGACCCCGAGGGGATAGCCGCATTGTCTGTTCCCGCATAAGGGTCATTGGAGCTAAATATTTGCTGAACCGCCGTTGTCTGACCCGGACCAGTGGGACCACACCATACAGATGCACAAGCCCCAGTTGCCATGGATACAGCCTGATCTCCCACTCCTACCTGTACATCTTTATGGGACAGCCCCTGAACTGTAGACTTGGCACCTGGCACTTGCCTTTCAGAACCTTCAGTACTGGTGGCCTTATCAGCCTTTGCCACCTCTAACTCAGTAGTCGCCGTATCTGTTACTGAATCCACCAACACCTCTCTCCTTTCAATGTTCCCCCCAACCACTGTCTGAGAAGACGCGGAGGCCAGAACAGGCGTCTGATCCCCAGGCTGTTCCACATAAGGTGGGGAAAAGGGCCACTTCAATGTAGATAGCCAAGGGAGCAAACCCAAAATGCCACCCTGCCCCATATTCTGTGCAGGGGATAAGGGCCCCCATCCTGACTCACCAGGTGTAGTCGTATCAGAAGGTTGCTGCTCCTGCTCCAAATTGCGGCTGTCCCTTGAAGGTGGGGTACCAATTTAGCAACTGCTATCTGCGTGGCCGCAGTCCCACCAGAAGCCTCCACTGTATCCAAGAGTGCTGCTAAAGGTAATAACAAGTCCTTTTGAGACTGAGTTCTAGTAACCAGAGTCCTTGGATAACCTGGTTGTGAAGTTGCCACCGACCCTGCTGGATTTATGCCTTTCTCTCTCTCCATGGCCTCAAGCCGTGCCAAAATAGCATTAATGTCTGGTGTACCTGCGTCATCCGATGAAGATACCGGCCGGGGAGCCTGCCATTTTGCCGGGGGGCAAGGGGCTTTTCCTTTCCCCTTCTTCCCACCTTGGCCCTTCTTCGGAGGCATTATTAATGGAAAATATGGCCAATTTAACAAATGACACCCCTTCTGAATGTATAAAACCTGAGGGGGACAATACGAAAACCGTGACCTCCCCTTTCTATATTAAGACTCTAATTTAACAATGTAAGGTCTGAATTATAACCAACGCCCCAGATCCTGATGACCCATTAAAATACTTTAACCACTACACAATTGTAACTAATTAAATCAATAAACAGAGGAGCCCCTACCACTTGGCCCCTGGCAACTCCCAAACCCAAATTAATGGTAGTCTCAGTAGCAGAACCAGCGGGCAGAAATCCCACAGGCAGACCCAGATGTTACTAGCCCAAAGCTCCCCCAGTAACTAAGGCCTAAATAAGTCACTCCCGCTGCTCCAAGCCATTGCTGGTCTTGCTGAGAGCCTCCACTGGGCCTAATTAAGTCACTCCCGCCTCTCCAAACCATTGCCGGTCTTGCTGAGAGCCTCCACTGGGCCTAAATAAGTCACTCCCACCTCTCCAAAACGTCCGCAGGTCTTGCTGAGAGCCTCCACTGAGCCTAAATCAGTCACTCCCGACTCTCCAAACCGTCGCCGGTCTTGCTAAGAGCCTCCACTGCACAAGGGGCTCTCCCGCTGCTACCTCCATGAAAACCAGCGCCACAGGCTAAATGGAGCTCCAAAGGGCTCGGCAGCCTCCGCTGCCAAGGGGGCTCTCCCGCTGCTGCCCCCTCAAAAGTAGCGCACTAAGCTAAACGGAGCCGCAAGGGCTTGCGTGGGGTGAAGGCCGCAGCCCCAGCCGACCCCAGAACATGCTGCCAGATGGCCTCCTCCAATGGGGAGCAGGCATGTCTGCTCCCCGCCCGCAATAGCCCCCCCCCCCCTGCGGCCAGGTGACTGGGATGTGGGAAGGGCACTTATAAAGAAAGTGAGCATTTGGAAAATTAGGCAACATTTTTGAAAGCAATATGAATTTTACAGAGCAAAAACATTAAGGCTCATAGTTTCTAGTTTGGAGGACAACCACTGAATCCATGACAGAGACCTCAAAACTTGTGCTAATCAGATTACCCAAAAAAGTGAGCTGATTTAGTGACTGCTGTTCTAATGCATGTATGATGAATGTGTACAATGGAGTGGTTCTGTGTTGGTTGGCTCCTCCTCTGACGTACCATGTTTATTGTGCTGTCTGAAAAGACCCCATGAAAAGTTATCTATATATGGAGATCTCTTCTCCATGTGTTCAGGAACAATGCTTTTTCCAACACAATGAATGTGCAAACATCACATGGTAATTCCTGCAACCCACACCTTCATCCTAGACCAGATTAAATGTCTGAGAAAAGCTATGGTCAAGGAATTAAACATCTAGAAAACATTGATCTGTTGTACACTGCAACAATACACACATACACAGAGGTACTCTCTCAAACATCCTGTCATGCACACAGAATCATGTGCCTCATGTCCTTTCATACACACAAAATACCTTTTTCAGACAGAAAATTTATGCACATGTGTGTTCACATGTACACAGACATTATATTTACTACCTACCACTTTCCTCCTTCATGACTGCCAGAGAATGAGGAAATACACCGGATTCCTCACCACTGCTTACAATCGAGAAAGAGACCCAGGCCATGACAGGAAACAATGACATGTTGCAGGCCCACTTACCATTGAACATGCACACATAGACACATGCATCTATGTGCACACACTCATACACACCCCTAGGTGTCTGTTAAGAATACACAAAATTAGAAAATGAAAACATTAAAAATGGATGGAAAACCAAGCAGGATGTTGAAAACCAGCTTTCACCTCCTTCTGGTAAATATGTTTGGCCTAGATACATAAACGCATGTGCTACTATTAATTGCTTTGGTGCATTAAATCTATGTGCTTCTTCATATTATCTTATGACAGATGGAGAAGGTTCTCAGATTCTGTAACCTTAGAAGACGTATCTAGTAAGAAGATGTATTCAATAAATACCACTGACATATTTTTAGTCACAGGTTTGGTCTGTATCTAAGGGAGGAGACATTGATTTCTAACTGTCTCAATATCTAGATTTATTGATCCAATGATTAATATTGAATGAAGCCAAGCTGCAGGTCAGCAATTTATTTCAAAGAAAATATGGTCTTACGTCAGTCAATGTGAAAACATTTGTGTGTGTATTGTTGTATTATTGTGTGGGGATGCATTTCAGAAAAATGATATAAATATATCTCCACAAGGGCACATGCTTTTTTCCTGTTCTTTTTTTTTTTTGGGGGGGGGGAGAAACAATGCACTGTATAATACATATTAGGCCTGTTAAAGCGTTAGACCTCAACAGGAAATCTGAACCCATGGATGAGGTACAAGGCTGTACATGCTGCCCTGCCTCCAATGCCCTTGTCTCTATGAGAGACTAATGTATGTGAGAGACTAAAGCATGAGGAGATGGGGCAGGGCCACCCTGATAGTTTGGAAAAAAGTAAGCTAAGGGGAGACATGATAGAAGTGTACAAAATCATGTATGGTGTGAAGAATGTGGATAGGGAAATATTTTTCTTCCTCTCTCATAATACTAGACACCAGGGTCATCCCATGAAACTGATTAGTGGGAGATTCAGGACAAATAAAAGGAAGTACTTCTTCAAGAGTGTATAGTTAAATAATGGAATTCACTACCACTAGATTAATAATAATAATAATAATAATAATAATAATAACAACAACAATAATAATAATAACAATAATAATATTTCTTTATAACCTGCCTCTCCCTCCGGATCAAGGCAAGGAACAACAATAAATATAAACACAAGAACCACAAAATAGATAAAATATTAAAACAAATAAAAACTAATACATCATTAAAAACATCTTAAAATTCAACTGGGTAGGCCTGTCAGAAGAGATCAGTCCTCACGGCTCTCTTAAATTCATGAAGACTGCTAATTTGTCAAATCTCCTCCGGCAGGCCATTCCACAGTCTGGGAGCGGCAGATGGCCACCAAGTTGGATGGCTTTAAAACAGGATTAGATACATTCTTGAGGGCTATGAATGGCTACTAGTCCTGATGGCTATGTGCTACCTCCAGTATCAAATGCACCAAGCCTGTATACACCAGTTGCTGGGGGACATGGGCAGGGTGCTGTTGCATCATGTCCTGCTTGTAGGTTGACAGCTGGTTGGCCACTGTGTGAACAGAATGCTGGACTAGATGGACCCTTGGTCTGATCCAGCATGGCTCTTCTTATGACCTTATGCCACACATGTCAAGTAGGCCCTGTACAGAATGACAGGGGTTCCAGATCACTTGGAACCGTTTCCATATACAGCTGTATGCGGGAAAGCCCCTCTCCCTGCAAACATTCCTGCTGTATGGGTGGAAGCTGGGGGAGGGGTGTAAAGATGGATATGTGTCATGGCTCTATCAGCCACTCCTTCCCACTGCCAACCCCTCTTCAGATCTCACTACACCTGAGACATGGAGGAAATCACTTGGAATGCCCCAGCACTCACAGCCAGATATTCTGGATCAGTAGCCCACTAGATTTAGTGCTTGACCCAACAGAAGGAATTAGCAGCACAGAATATTTAGGTAGAAAGTTTATTTAAAAGTTAGGGACAAGGGAATGGGAAGAGCAATAGAGAAAAGACACCATCCCTTGCTTGGAAACCTGATATAAATAAAACAATAAAACTACCTTGCTAACTACATACTCCAAAGTAGGATCCTTTATCTTATAGCAAGCAACCACTAAACTGGATGGAAACTAAAGGACAAGAGGTCAGAAATTCTCCCTAAGTAAATTAGTAAAATAACCACATTCAGAGTGCAAGTTCAGATTAGTTTGCCACCGTTAGAGATCCAGTGTTAATAACAACGTTCAAAAGCTTTGCAGTCATCCACTAACGTTATCATGGTATTAGAACCATCCAGACAAAAAGCAGGAAGGAAATCCAACAGAATCTCCCAGAAATAATAAAAAATAAGATACAGCAATTGTTCTGTAGCTCTTCTATAGAAATTACAATAAAAGACAGTAGTTAAAATATAGAATCACAAGGAGGGGACAAAGCCACTTTTGAATGTTGGCCAGGCTTGTACCAATCAGATATGATTCAAAGAGGAGGAAACTTATGTACTGTTAAGAACTGGCCTCTTATCCCAGAAGTGTTTTTAATATGGTAGTGGTGATGAGCATATTCATGTTGGTCTAATGTTAAAGTTTTCAACCCCAGTTCCGTGATCCCACCCCTCTTTCCCTCTCTGACATATTCACACCTCACCAGGTGAGCCTACTCTCCTGGCAGGCCAAGATGGTTCATGGCCTTGAATCACGATAAGAGTTCTGACTGGCACCATCGGTAGGCTGACCAGATAAAATCCAGGTCAGGGCTCATGTAACTTTAACAGTTGTAGAGCAAAGGGAATTTCAACCAGTGTCATTTGTATGCAATTAGTTCCTGGTGAAATTCCCTCTTCATCACAACAGTTAAAGTTGCAGGGGCCCTGCCTTCTTTTGTATATCATCACTCTAGTATAGTGCCTATATGTTTGAGGGAACTGTTTAAAGGAGGCTAGGATGTCAGCTCCATTTGGAACATACCCACACACCTGGGCCCTCTAAGACAAGAAGAAGTTCTTTTAGGCAAAGAAAGAAACTCTATTTGACTTCCTTTTTGGCTCCTCTTTTTAATAGTCGTCGTCATCATCATCATCATCAAAATGTAAACAACCATGATACAAAAACAAATTAGTAAAAAACAGATCGTGCCACATACAGAGTACAAGTACAGATAAGTTTGCCACCGCTAGAGATCCAGTTTTAATAGCAATGTTCAAAAGCTTCGCAGTTATCCACTAATGTTATTGTGGTATTAGAACCATCCAGACAAAAAGCAGGAAGGAAATCCATCAGAATCTCCCAGAACAAAATAATAAAAAAGATACAGTAATTGTTCTGTAGCTCTTTTATAGAAACTATAATAAAAGACAATAGTCAAAATACAGGATCACAAGAAGGCGACAAACACACTTTTGAATATTGGCTAGGCAGGCCTGTACCAATTAAATATGATTCAAAGGGAAGGGGAATTATGTACTGTTATGAACTGGCCTCTTATCCCAGAAGTGTTTTTAATGTGGTGGTGGTAGGGGCAGTGGCGAAGGTACTCAAATTGGTCTAATAATATAATAGAATGGTAGAAGAACTAGACGTTCGCTATTCAAGGTTCAATCTCTTTACTCTCAAGCATCTCTCTCTCTCTCTCTCCTCACATTTGCTCTCAGCTTAGCTCAGCTGAATTCCTCTCCCACCCCCACCCCCCAGCTAAGCTGTGTTCCCACACAGCAAGGAAGGTACTGCAGTCAGCTGCATCTTAGAGCTGCACCTGTCTGTCTCTTGTATCAGCTAGCCTTGGTGACAGCAGCTGGTTTCTTTTCATCTGGTGGGTGAGTGGGTGGGGCTCAGCTCACAGTCAATCTTAGGTAGGCTTTGGCTCCTTCAGCCCCTATTGTTCCAGGGTCCCTGGCATGGACATACATATTTACACACACACACCTCAGCCAAGGTGTCAGATATCTGTTTTATCATTCCTAGCTAGCTTGTTAACATCACTTATCCAAACGAGTGAAAATGGGGGGAGGAAGAGGATTTGGGAGTTGTCTGCTGCTGAACACAGATTTGATTCACAAAGGCAATAGTAAGTGCATGCACAAGCATGCACACACACACACACACACACGAAAATGGATATTTCACAATTGAGTTTTTCAAGGCTCAGAACTATTATTTCATTATTGATTTTATCTGTTCAATTTCTATCCCACCTTTCCCCCAAGGAGCCCAAGGCAGCATACATGATCCTCCAATCCATTTCATCATCACAACAACCCTGTGAGATAGGCTGCCTCTACACAAGACGTTTAAAGCTCTTTGAAGTCTCATTAAATTTTTTACCTCTACAAGAGTGGAGCGTAAAGCGGGAGTTGAGGTGCTTTATCTCTCCAATTATGTGCATTATCGAATGCGCGTTAAATAGCGAGTTTTATTTTACTCCGGCCATTAAAGTGCATTTTGCCTATGTGAACAAGCGATTCTCCGCATTAACTACTTGTAAAGCGTATTTCAAACAACCGGTAAGGCCACCAGTTGTGCACTCAATTACCTCTTGCGTACAAGCATTTACGATAAAGCGCTTCAGCAATTATGCGCATAATCGGCTAACCAGGCATCAAACAGAATCCATCTAGAAGGGGTCTCAGTGACTGGCCCAAAGTTACAGACTGGGTTCCATAGCTGAGTGGGAGCTAGAACCCATGGCTCTTGAGCTCCAGGCCAACACTCTAACCATTACAGCACCCTATTTGCGAGTGAAGGACGCGAGACAATAAAGAGATGACAGAACTGTATGGATTGAAAATCAGGCCACATTTATTAAATCCGATCCGCAAAGGGGGATCCCTGGGCAGCTATTCCACTATGCTGGCATTGGCCAGTCAATGTAATTGGGCAAAACATTCTTTGCCTGCTGGATGTCGCTTACAGAATCAGCAACCCTCAGGATTTCCCCATTTGGGGAAAGGGAGGACATCCCCTGTCACATCCCCTTAAGCCATGAAACTCCAGGTGTGTGAGTTGAGATGGCCCCACAGGCAATCCTTATCCCCCCACTGGGGCCACAAAACCCTTAGTGGGAGGCCCTCAGGCATCACCTGTTATCACCAATGATGCCTCAGAATAATCACCATCCCTATCCAGATAAACATAGCCCGCTCAAACCAGCCTACCTAGGGGAATGTGACCAATTGAACTGAAAGAAAGCCCACAAATCAACCTAAGACTTCTACCCACTTACAGTAGCAGACAAAAAGACACACAATGAGCCAATTGGACTGTGTGCCAAAAAAATCCTGCTCGACCCTCAAAAGAGCAACCAAATAAACCCTACATGACATACAGATAGGGAGCCATGGACACCCTCTAGATGGATTCTGTTTGATGCCTGGTTCTCCGATTATGCGCATCTTCTTGGAAGCGCTTTATCATAAATGCTTGTAGCAAGAGGTAATTGAGCGCACAACTGGTGGCCTTACCGGTTGTTTGAAATGCGCTTTACAAGTAGTTAATGCGGAGAATCGCTTGTTCACATAGGCAAAATGCGCTTTAACGGCCGGAGGAAAATAAAACTCGCTATTTAACGCGCATTCGATAATGCGCATAATCGGAGAGATAAAGCGCCTCAACTCCGGATTTACGCTCCACTCTTGTAGAAGTAAAATTTTTAATGAGACTTCAAAGAGCATTAAATGTCTCGTGTAGAGGCAGCCATGCTTCAAAGAGGCCAGGAAGTGGGCTCCCCATGCCAATGTTGCCTGGTAAGCCTGTACTCTAACCAGTGACACCACCTATCCCCGCCAATGCTGAGACTTGCCAGTACATCCCTTCATCCCCCCTCCACACTTGCAATGCCTCCCCCCATGGTCAGACAAGCTGAACATGGGGTAGCACATTTGGGGTGTTACTGGACCAAATCTCTCAAAATCCAGGTAATATGTCAACATTAACAGACACGCAAGCTATTTCTGAAACTGAGACGTTTCAGTTTATGGCATGGAACTGGGGTGTGTTGCTGAGCAATATAAATAAATTCCTCTAGAAAAGCACAAGTTGCTGGATATTCTTAAAATCACACTTCGGATCCTAGAAAAATATATGGAGATTTCTCTGGATAAACCCTTTCATTTTCTAGTAAAAAACTGGGGAAAAGAGGTAGAAGACCATACACGCACACACATACACACACACACACACAGATATTTTGGTACAGTCTTTCACATCTAAAAAGTGACAAACATAAAATGTGACCAAAATGACATTTTATAATTCCTCTTTTTTCCTTATCAGACATGTAAAGTATCATAGTTGAAAATGTATACATTTTTAGATGTCTTTTGGCAAATAAGGCACCTCTGGACTGAACCATCAAAATGCTGGAAACGGGTATTTTATTTGTGAATCAGTACAACAAGCCCCTTGGGATGTATTAGACTCTAATGATTCAATAACCATTAACAGCCTACATAGTACAGAGACTTTTTCAAAGCTGCTTACCAAGCAACAGGGTTTCAATTAGAATAACTGTTTATTCTGATTTGTGATTACTGGCAGGTAATCGAGTTCTTGGAGCAGGATAGATGCCAAACGAAGCTAGATGAAGTCTCTTCCTAGACAGGATGGTAAGCATATTGGAGGATCAAATGCAATGTGGCCAGAATTTGGATGATGTCCATTCTCATCATAGTAAAGGTTAGGCGTGTGCAGAGTGTAGGCTGGCCATATGAAAAGGAGGACAGGGCTCATATAACTTTAACAGTTGTAGAGCAAAGGGAATTTCAGCCAGTGTCATTTGTATGCAATTAGTTCCTGGTGAAATTCCCTAGTCATCACAACCGTTAAAGTTGCAGGCACCATACTAGAGTGACCCTATACAAAAGAAGGCAGGGCCCCTGCAACTTTAACAGTTGTGATGAAGAGGGAATGTCACCAGGAACTAATTGCATGCAAACGACACTGGCTGAAATTCCCTTTTCTCTACAACTGTTAAAGTTACAGGAGCCCTGTCCTCCCTTTCATATGGTCAGCCTAGCAGAGTGGGTCTTCCCAACCCCGAAATTTGGGGCGGAGCTCCATTGAGGCAATTCTTCTCTCTGGTTTTCAGGGATGAGCCTGTCTCTCTGCACTGCCATGTTTCCCATTGGAAAACTGCTCCTTTTTCAGATAACTGCTGCATTATCGCCTATGGAAATAAACTAATATGCTCACAGCTCCGTCAGTTTTAAAGATAAACACATGAAATTTGGCACTGTGACAGATTTTAAAGAGGCATTCCGGCACACCAAGTTTGGTGCAGATCCCTGCATGCAGTGACTTATAGGGAACTTTTTAAAGTCTAAAGAACTTTCCTATGATTCCTTATGAAAATTAACCAAATGGTACAGCTTCCTCAGTTTTAAAAATAAACGCATAAAACTAGGCAACATGACAACTTTTAAAGAGGGCTTTAGGCATGATAAGTTTGGCACAGATCCCTGTAGGCAGTGATTTATAGGGAATTTGTAAAATCCAAAGTCACATGTCTCCTCAATCACCTCTCATGCTTTGATCTGTATGGTGAGGGAGAGAGAAACGAAGCAGCAGGATAAAAGCACTTAGCACTATGATAAATAGTAAATATAAATTAATAAGTGCTACAATAGCAGCACTCAGCTTGCCTGTCTTCAGCAAAGAATGAGGCTTGCAGGACGAGGAGGAGGTACCCCCCCTACTGTCGTTCGAGCACATTGGAGCAAGTCAAGGCAACAACAGCTTTCCGTAGTCAGCTATATGCAAGGAGTCTACAAGGCTTGGAGGAAGAGGAGGAGGAGCTGCCCCCTGCACTGAAAGCCCAGCCAGCCAATGCTAATAGGAGTAATAGATGATGATGATGATGATGATGATGATTTTAACTGAAATAAAGAGCTTGCCTGATTCTAGACAGGTGTAGAAGCTCACTCACTCCTGATGCCAGCTCAGCAGCACTTTCATACTGTGGCTGACGTCTATGAGTCCGAGCAGAAACACAGAAACAGCCCTGCAAGGCAGGACAGGTCAGTCAGGCACACTGGAGGATCCTAACCCTCTCCCTCTCCCAGCAGCACCCATTGCACACTTCATGATGTAACGATGGGGCAAACTTTATTAATTGAGAAAAAATATGTGCTGGTTGGGCACAACTTGAAAAAATGTGCTACACATATGTACCAAATTGTGCATTCATTCAGACCTGTCAGAACGGAAACGATCTTTAAAAAAATCATATAAAATCAAGGGTTGGAGGGATCGATCTCAAATCTCAAAACTTACCCCATAAGCACTGTGACCAAGTTTCAAGCCTCTAACTTTTAAAATACAGAAGTTATAGGCATTTTTTTCTTTAAAAATAGAGCTGCAAAAAATATCATTTTTTCACAATAATTATCATGAAGACGATACGGTTCACCTACGATATGAATGAAGACAATATATTGTTTTGGTTAGAAATGATGATAACGATAAACGACGATATTTTTTGGCGTGCACACCCCTAATGTGAACTATGATGTTTTACTGTTTAGTGCCATTTATTTATGATGTAAGTGTTTGCAATGTTTTCCTGATTATTGCTATTTAGGATGTAAAAGCTGTTTGGACTTCAAATTCAAGGTTGGGAAGTGGTTAATTCTGTTGGTGGGGGAGCGAATGAATAGAATGTGAAGTGAATGCTGAGTGGTTGGTGGTTCAAAGGTTTGGATTGGCAGTTAGCAGTGAGAGGGAGGAGTTAGGAGAGAAGCAGTAGAGAGTGAGAACGAGTCTGCGTTTGGCTGTGAAAGAGTTTAGAGCAAGAGTAGGATCAACGTGTTTTATTACTTTGGGGGAAAAGTAAATGGGAGGAGATAGTGTAGTTTAGTGGGTAGAGCAGGCAGGGTTCCATAGGGAACTGCATTGAAACAAACACGTATAGTGACGAATGAAACCGCAAACTTTGTAAACTGCATAAACTTACTTATTGTTAAATAAAAGTTATTTTGTTTTACAAACTAGATTGGATTCTTAAAGTACCTGAGGTAAGGTACAGTGTGATATGGTGGCAGCGGTGAATGAAAAGGGTGAATAGAGGGTACTGGGTTGCTATGATGCCAAAAAGAGTTGGCAAGTCACAGGATCAGTGAGCCGCATTCTGATTACTGTCCCTTAGTTGGACCAAAGGGGAGACCTCTTGCACAGATATGTTCTCTATGTGAGCCATGTGAAATAATTGCGGTACAATCCTATACATGTCTACTCAGAAGTAACTCCTGTTAGGCTTACTCTCAGGTAAACAGCCATAGGATTACAGCCGTAATGTATCCCGCATGTAGCTATCACCTCGTGGAAGGATTTCCAACCATAATATATGAACGCACCCAACACAACCAGTGGGACTTACTTTTGATTAAATATATTGATCAGCCATTCATTCTTACTTATAAAAGCGCCATAGCCCTCTCTCCGGTACATTTGCATCATTAAGCAAGTCCGAATGCTCAGGAATCACTCTGTTTCTTACAGATCTTAAAGCTCAGTCTTTCAATACTTCTTACTGAAACCAGCTGCATGTTGATAATGGTGGCTTAAATTAAATACTACATTGGGTGCAGGTGCATCTTGCCATAAAGAGAAATTTCCCTCACAGTGTTCATTTACAATATTTGGACCTCATGCATGCCTACAACATCATAAATCTCCACAGGCCAACAATGTTTAATCTTGATTTTTTTTTTTATTTGAATGCGTGGAATCTGTGAATAAATTTGCTTCGATCAGCCAAATCGGAGCAATTTATTCGTATTTCAGTAAAGTGTTCTCACTTTTTCAATGCCCTATGAAATTAAGTTTCAAAGTATGTATGCATATTTCGAATGTTCCCGGGGAAAATGGTGTGAGAGTCTATAATTTTGTAGCTACTTGATTGTGTAAAAGGGAACAGATTATAGAGAAAAAAGCCTTGAATCTCAGATACGAATAATGAGGTGTATAATAGCTGACAGGAGGGTCCTCTGGCAGTTAGAAAAGCAGTTCTAGCATTGCAGATAGTAGATTTATAAAGTATTCCTGTAAAGTTACATACCAAAACAGTCAGTGGAGAAAAATTATTTCCCATGCATCATAAATCAGGTGCATTTTATCAGTGTGTAGCATTCCTCTTCATACTGAAATCAAGACTAGTGCTATTTTGCAGTTTAAAGGCAATTTTTATTTATTTATTTCTTTACAGCCATTTTGAAAATTGCATTGCAGGGCATTGTTATTGCATTTTGGTTGGGTAGAATATTTCATCAAGCCATGTTTAATAACCCAGAGGTAGAACAAATAAAGTAACAGCTCAGTTATGATACATTTCCACACAATGGGTTGGATCCAGATGTAATCATACTTAGTGTAGACCCACTGAAATCCCTAGGACAAGTAAGTCACAACTAACTGAAACCCCATTAATTTAGATGGGTGTACTAGTATGACTATGTCTGGATCCAACCCATTGATCAATTCTCTCTGGATCCAACCCATTGATCCAGAGAGCTTCGGCTATGGGGCGGTATACAAATGTAATAAATAAATAAATAAATAAATATTAACTCTTCTTATTAGTAATGAGACAGCCAGTGGTACCTTTCATGGATGCATGCTAGGATTCAGCCTTGGGATTTCCCTCATTTACAAACCCAGGTTCTTAAGCATAACCCCACTTTATGCATTCATCATGTGAACAGGTTCCATATATACAAAGGGGCAGTGAAGCCACAGTGATGGCCCCATCCCCGACATTGCTCCCCTTCCTTGGCACTGTTCCCAGCATTCAGATATTGAGCATAGATGAAGCCTGCATAGGTGAAGCCAATGACTTTTATGCACATAGGCTTCACCCAAAGCTGGAAACCTGACTGTGCAGAGTTCTAGATCATATGGAAGCCCACACTTGTAGATGGCTGCATGAGTAGGCTCCATCTATGCAGATGTCCAAGCTCAGTGTGGACATTGGAGACATGTCTGATGAGTGGTGCAATTGAGGGGAGGGACATGTGCATTTCCACTGCCCTTTGGTGAACATAGAGCTCCTTCATGCTATTCATATGTGAAGGAGCCTTTGCACATGGTTCACACCCAGAGACAAATGCCATGGGGGTAAAAGTACTCCCTTATTCCACATGGCATTCAGAGGCACCGGGAGGGTCTCATCTTTGAGGCTGAATTCCTCTGAGGTTCTCCATTTTACTTTGGTTCTCTATTAGCCTTATATCTTATATGACTCAAGGCAGGGTGGGGAATTTCTTTCAGCCCACAGGCCAAATTCTATTTCAAAAAAGCTCTTGGGTGCTGAATGCATCCCAATGGTGGGAAGGACTGAAGGCAAGGGGGCAGCACCAATGGCAAAAGGTGAGGGGCCAAAATGTAGCTAAAATACCAGCATATTAGTGGTACTACCAGCAACTAAACCTTAGGAGAGACATGGCAGCCTTTTAGAATGGGGAAAGAACTTCACAACAGCCAGGCACCACCAAATGATCATAGATTGGGGAAGGGTTGGGGCCAAGGGGAGGGGTCATGACCATCTTGGTAACCCTGTAGAGCCACAGCTAGGACCCAAGGAGGACAAAATTTGGACCCTAGGCCTGATGTTCCTACCCCTGACTCAAGAATAGAGCAATACAACACACACACACTATACACACACCTTTCACATCATTCTGCTGGTGTTCTGGAGGTGGATTCTGGATCATAATTTCTGGGGGTTTTCAGACTTCTTTTCCTGTCTTCAGGAGGCACTCCCAGGCAAAAACTAGATGTGATTGGATCTTCCATTGCTTTCATAAAAGTAAAATCACACTGTGGAGTTCCCCATTATTTATCAGGGAGACAGCACCAAGGGAGGGGGGTAACCATGTTCCCTGTGCTGTTTTTATGATCTGCATACACCCCTTAGAGTTGCTATTTGCTCAGTGTCTTACAATGGTACTAGGGGTGATCAAAATCAGCAAGCTCTTGCCCTGCTGATGCTGCAGACTGCCCCCCCCCAGCAACTAGGCTGAGTGGGCCTCTGGTGAGTGCTCACAAGACTCATGAGTGCTCGGCAGCAACCTGCCCTGGATTCTGGCCCTTCCCCCCCACTGTGTTAATGGTGGTCACCATTAACACAGTGGAAGAAAATGTGCAAATACCAGAACCAGACCAGAAGCTAGAGCAGACCTGTACCCGAGCGCTCACAGTGGGCCCGCGAGTGCTCAGGCATGGGTTTGCACTCACACCGAACATGTCTAACTGGGTTTGTGAAGGCCAGACACGGGGGTCCGCTGCCCTTACAGCCCTTGTCGGATGCTCGCACCATCCTTAACTGGTACTATACCATTTGGAACAGAGAGCATGCAGTGAATGCATGCCCATCAAGTTTGGAAGGAAGGAAGGAAGGAAGGAAGGAAGGAAGGAAGGAAGGAAGGAAGACTTTATGCTTATAGTACAGTACCTCACTAATTCACATCTTATACATGTCTACTGAAATGTAAGTCCCATTGAGTTCAATTTTGCTTATTCCCAGGATAATGAATATAGGATCGCAGCCTAAGGACCTCAATGAAATAAGAATAGTCGAGAGGTGAATGGAATAGGAACAGGAGTTTTGAAAGCACGCTGATTTTCATTCCAAAATCCCCAGAAGCAAAGGCGGTTTAATTTTCAGCACACATTAGTAAGTTTTCAGGCTTTGCATTAAAAAGAGAGCGAGAGAGGCTTCATTTTCTTTATAATACTTTCCAAAGGGCTTTATTTACCAAAGTCAGTGATGACAAACCAGATAATCGTATTTCTTCATAAATATTTGAAAGCTGCATTTTGCCAGTTAGGTTCATCTTTTCATTTGATCTAAAGCCTGGCCTTTAGAAAATGCCATACAAAGCTATTAGGGTAGCTTCGCCAGTGTTAAATGGGTAAAAGTAAATGGTGATTGCAGAGAATAATATGCTTTGCCCATAGCATAAGTGAGGAAAAGGCTGAATAACTTTATTGCCTTTAATAGTAGTCACAGCTATGCAAGTATGAGCAATCAAATCTTGCTATTACAAAACAACTACCGGTGAGTGTTAAGAAGAAATCGACTGTGTTGTATAAATGGCTTGCAGCCTTATATAAATATAAAAACAGTTGGCCTTCAGGTGGAACTGAATACTGTAGGGCTATAGGAGAACGCTTATCAATGATTAAATTAATTCTGGGACATCATATTTGTATCTCTCAGCAGATCAGGGAAAGTACAGTGATCTTTTCCTATTTTATCTTAACAGCAGACCCAGCTGGTGACCGCTTTCACTCCCCTCTAAAGTCTCCTCTTGTATGATACTATAGGGCAGGTGTATTCAACCTCTATCAAACCAGAGGAGGAATTCCATTTTGAAAAAGCTCTCCGGGGCACATTCCTGTGGTGGGCAGGTCTGAAGGCAAAAGGGGTGTGGCCAAAATTCTAACATAGTTTAACTTAAAGCTCTTATTGCCAGTAATTATGCCTTAGGAGAGGCATTTAAACCTTTTAGAATGGAGGAACTGAATTTTATGTATTTTATGTATTTAAAACATTTCTTTGGCCGCCTATCAGGGCAGAGGCCCTCACAAGGTGGCTGACAACAATAAAATACATAAAATATCAAAAGCAATAAACTATTAAAACTATTAAAAGCAATAAAAACATGACTGCAATTAAACAGCAATTAAAACAGTAAAAACAACAATATAATCAGCAGGAACAACTATAGCAGCAATAACAATACCTATCGTAGGAAGGCCATGGTAAAATAAAATGTTTTAAGGCCTTCTTGAAAGCCTGTAAGGAAAGTGCATGGCAGACTTTGATGGAAGTTTGTTCCAGAGGCTTGGGGCCACTGCAGAGAAGGCCCTCCCCGTGTGAACACTCATCTAATTGCCACCATAGGTGGCCAAATGAGAAGGGCCACTCTGAACTTAAAGTTGGTATAGGTGAAGGCGGTCTTTTAAGTAACTTGTTCTCAAACTGGGAAGAAACCAAGAAGTGGTTGGTGGTCAGGGAAAAGGGGTGGGGTCAGGAGAAAAGGGCATGATCTTCTACAGAATCCCATAGGGCCTGACTGAGAGCCCGGAAGGGCCAGATTTTGAGGTTCTGCACTCCTGTTTTAAGGAAATTCACATAATCACCACATGTGTTTAAAATTTAGAGGGGGGGCATGCAAGCCTGTGGACTAGCCAAAGGCATTGGCTACTGATGCATGCTATAACGATGCCTCTGCTGCCAACACCTGTAGTGGAAACGCTTCCCTTGGAAGGGCATTTTTGTGGAAAATAGCTACAAGGTGAAGGTATGCAGGTGAGATACAGAGTATGAATTGTGGATGCTTCTAATGTTCTCCTCATCTGAATTTGTCCCCGGATTTTAGAGTACCAAATTATCTAGTCTAGTTTCTGAAGTCAAAGTATTACACCATTTATTTCCAAATTCCACACACTGCACTGTGCATGCACAGTTTGCTTTAGCTCTCACATTTCCTTTTAGAGTTTAAGATTTGTGAAATTTCTGATGCTGCTGTGAGTTTTATTAGAGTTGTGCTATCTTCCACTGCTGGGTTTTATGCTGTATTTAGATTTTGTGGTATGATGTTTCAATGTGTTGACTTTTATTGTAAGCCATCCCAAAACCTTTTGTTGGTTAGTTGAGTATAAATACCATTATTTTAAAAACAAATCTGGAAGTTTCTTCAGTTCATTCATGTCTTCCCATGAGCATTGATAACACTTTGCAAAAAAAAAGACGACGATGACGAAGAAGAAGAAGAAGAAGAAGAAGAAGAAAAAGAAGAAGAAAAAGAAAGAAAGAAGAAAAGAAAACCATTCTGAGATTATCATAAATTGATTGCATCCATCTTCTTGTTTCCAAGTTTGGAGGAGAATTGGGGTGGGAGTGGAGGTTATAAAAGCCCACCTCAAAGGAGAAGAAAACTTTTCATGACCCAAATTCTTCAAATTAAAATTTGAGCTGGAGAAAAATACCTGGCTTCCCTCCCCATTGCCTGACTGTTTTACCCATCACCCAAACACACTCCAAACCAACCTGGCACTCCCCAAACACATTCTCCCTTCTCTTTACATATTGGTCCCATGCAACTACAGCCTCAGTTGTGCATAGTGAGAGAAGGAAATCTATACCTCTACCCCCAGGGGTGGGCAACTTCTTGGGGTCCTGGTGACCAATTTGCAACCCCCGGAATCCACTGTGAGCCACACACTCCTGCAATCGAAATCACATACACACCAAATTTGGCAGGAATTCGGCAGCAAAAAAAAAGGCTTTTCCCCCTTTAAATAAGGAGTCTGTCTTCACGGAGTTGAGTTGGTGCTGCTCTTCTGCCAAATCCCATGATATCGCAGGTCCGGGGTGGCAGCAATTAATATTCATGAAGGGGAGCAGTGTGGGCTTTCTGGCAGCCAATAGGCTTGCCGGACTTGCCCCCTGTCCTCTGCCTGGGAGGACAGTGACCAATCAGGGGGGCATCATCTGCCCAACCACGCCTCCGCTGCGACTTTAGAATGAGGTTAGATGGCCTTGTTCTTGAGAAAAAGGTTAGGGTTAGTCCGCAACTTTTTTTCTCTTCAGCATCGCTGTAGGGGGGATGTGTGGTGGCTGCTGCTTCATATAATTGATGCAGCGCCACTGCACACCCACCCCAAGGTGAGTTTTATACATTATAATGCATATTTGCATTCCCCGAAACCCCCAGGGAGAGTGAATTTGTTGGTTGCATGCCCCGTGTTTTAAAGTGAAAATACACCCCCCCCCCCGCTGCTGCCACAATTTGGCAGTGGCAACAATTTAGAGACAGCAGGGGCCACAGAAAAGGCTGAGTGGGGTGGTGGAATTCAGCCCATGGCCCATGTGTGGTCCCCCCCGCTTTACTCCCTTCCTCTCCAACACTGCAAAGGAGCACAGCAAAAGTGACTGTGCAGTGGTTCTTGGGACTTGCAGTCAATGCAGGAATCAATAAAAACAATGCACTTACATTTTGGTAGTGTTGGTAGAAGGAAAAGAATAAATTTGAGATATATTGATCACTGGAAAATGACAAGATGTGGTAAGGGCTGGGAGGTAGAGTGAAAAGGGAAGAGCAGAATTAAAAACTACTCCAGTGTCTTGAACTTGAGGAGAAGAACACAGAACAACATTATCAAGAACAAGAGAAAATAATGTTGAAAAAGTTCTCGGAGAAGGAAGCAAATACAAAAACAAAGAGGCATGATTTGAGTAGAGAAGTTTGGAAAATATGCATTCATCTAATGAGATAGTTTCATGGGACCAAGATGGAGAATATACAGAATAAAGAGAAAATCACTTACCAATGATATTTAAGGAATTCTTAGAGAAAGGTGGGAAAATATAAAATCAATGAAACATACATTAAAGAAACAGTGAGAAATATATGGCTGATATCTTAACTAAATGGTACCCTCCCAACCAAAAGAACCAGAGAATAAATAAAATGAAATAAATGAAATAAATGAAATAAATAAATTAAAATAAATTAAAATAAATTAAAAGAGCAATCCTACCTCCATCCCAATATTGATGGCCAGAGGGGGTTAGGACATCATGAAGATTGCCTCCACCACCTTCCACCATTTTGATCAGTATGAGAGAAATGTTTAAACACTCCACTCTACCAGCAGGAATAATGCTTTCAGCTTCCGCCCCAGTATCAGGGCTGTGGATGAGGTGGTAGATCCACCTCATTACTCACCCTGATCCAATTTAGGATTGCTCAACCCATGTTCAACTGAATACAAGAGATGGAGAAAGATCTGAAAGAAGTAAAGAAAAGGACCCTTAACTTTTTACTACAAGACAGTCATTGGAATTATTAGTTAGAACACTCTGAGAACAAGTGACTGGCCTGATGTCATCCAGTGATTTCATGACTGAACAGGGATTGGAATTCTGGGTTCCCTCATCCAATTACAACAATATATTTACTACATCACACTGGGATTTGAGTTGTCTTTGTTTTAAAAATTGCCCCTTCTATCCATCTTTTCAGAAATTGATTCTTGTCTACATTTAGCTTCTATACACTGACGAATGGAAATACGTTCAAGTAGCGTACAATAAATCTCCAGCAAGAATCAAGGGAATTCTTAGACAGATATATTGCCAAGTTTGCACCATCACATCCAGTACTGGGATCCTAACCCTAACCCTTACCATAACCTTACCTGGAGCACCAGCCAAACTGGACGTGGGTCAGAAATGCCAGGATTTCTTCAGCCACAGGAGAGCTCCTTGAAAGACAAGCAAGATTTATAGCTTCTTTGATTTCCTGAAGGACGTGGTGAAAGGTCTTCAGCTCGTGGACCTGAAGGACCTCCGTTTCAGCTGCCTGCCTGCTGGCATATAAAACTCCTAAGGAAACACTAACCCTCAACCCCTTGGGTACCTCTGCAGTCCACATAAAAGGAGTATTTCATATTTCCTGTTTACTTTAATAATTTACTATTCTCCTACAAGAATAGTATCAGCAAATGTTCCCGTCACATAACAGTCACTGACTGCCACAGCTATGTTCGGATTTGGATATGCTTCCAAGCGCCACCCCTCCTGAGCCTACTGACCTGCTCCAAAGAATGATGTGACAGAGGGCCGATCTACACAGTCCTTTGGAACATTTTAGAAAGTATTTTAAAACGTTCCAAATAGGTGCGTTCTAAAACGTCTTAGGCCACATTACTGAGTACTCACATTACAGGAGAACAGTCTTCAGTCTTTAAAGTGGTGTGTGCGGTCACACACTGTTCTGCCCTGTCTCTTTCTCTTTTGTTTTAGGGCACGGCATTGTGGGGGTTGTAGTTCAGTCACCACTTCCTCCTTTGTTCCTCTGTCATACCCTAGCGAGTATAGGGCTAGGCATTGTGGGTGTTGTAGTTCACTCACCCATTTCCTCTTTCTTCCCCACCAATCAACTGCTAAGCATTTGGGCGCTGGTCAATGAAGTACTGCCCCCATGAAGCGCAAACGGTAAGGAAGGACTCATTATTTTACTTAAAATGATTTATTAAAAGTGAAACCGTTGTATATAACTGAAGTGAGTTTTAAAAAACCTCAGATATGCAACGTTATAGGGAGTGCGTCATGTGGCCCAAAGAGTTTTCATAACCCTTATAAAACGTCAAAAACCTCGTATGTAGATCGGCCCAGAGTATGATGCCCCAAACCACTGCCCCTACTGCAATTCTTGGAAGATTCTCCCCATGTCATTCAAAATGGTGACATAATGGTTGATGGTGCAGCTAGTACCCTACAGCCCCAAAATCCAGGTCTCCACAGCCCAGGGGGCCTCCAAATAACCAAGTACAGAGTGGCAACATCAGAACCTGAGGAGCATCTCCAGGCCCATGAGGGCTGACGCTTGTCACTGCAGCATCCTTTCTTATTTTTTAACAATATGTTTAAAGTTAGGGGGGTAACTGATTGGACATGTTCATGGTTACAGATAGTTACTTTTAAAATATATGATCATTTCTTACACAAAATGGTGCTTATTCCCAAGTAAATGTGTTTAGCACCAGGGCAGCAGAAGCAAATTCTGTTTTATCCCTGTAGTCACGATGGGGCTGTGATTTAAGTGAGTTAAAATAGGGTGACCATATGGAAAGGAGGACAGGGTTCCTGTATCTTTAACAGTTGTATTGAAAGGGGAATTTCAGCAAGTGTCATTTGAATGCATGCAGCACCTGGTGAAATTCCCTCTGCATCACAACAGTTAAAGCTGCAGGAGCTATACTAGAATGACCAGATACAAAAGTGGGCAGGGCTCCTGCAACTTTAACTGTTATGATGAAGAGGGGATTTCACCGGGCACTGCATGCTTTCAAACGGCACTTGCTGAAATTCCTCTTTTGATACAACTGTTAAAGATACAGGAACCCTGTCCTCGTTTCCATATAGTCACCCAAAACATGTGAACTTAGAATATTTCTTTACTTTTATCAGCGTTGTTTTGGGTTTTTTGCTCTCATCTGTCAGAGATGTAGAACCTATTGTAAAGAATAGAGAAGTGGTGGTGGTGGTCATGGCAGAGTGTTTGGGAAGAGAATAGAAATGTTAGTTCAGTGCTTCACAACTGAAGTAATACACATTACTTTCTAAACCCCCACCTCCACCTCAGTATGACCATAAAGCCCAGGATCAAATATTACCTAGCTGCATCACCTGATAGTTGTGGAAATATGGTGCTGATAGACATTGAAAGTGTAGGGATATTGTGGGAAGTAAGAAAAAGGGGAAGAGAGAAGTATCTAGTACTTTCAGTGGAGCTGCATATCTTTTCTGGGTTTCAGTCAGAACCAGCCAAAACTCTGAATAAGCTATCTAAGGTGCTGAACCCTATCTCCAAAATAGCTTTGGTACCTTGGATAGGTCCTTTAAAGTTCTGGCTGGTTCTGACTGAAACCTGGAATGGATTCACAGCCCCACTGAAATCTGAGCAACCATCCTCCACTGATGTAGTCATGGTCCATGGACAGTGGAGTGTAGACAGCAACCACCCCTCCTAAAATCTGGGAGGTAACTTTGTTAGTTCCATTACTTAAGCGTCTGCAAATCTTTATGTTCTCCCCTGCCTGGCTGAAACATTTCAGAGGAGCAAAAAGGATTGCTACATTAGAATGAGATGTGTGTTTGTAAAACAGGAGTGGGCAACGTGGGACCCTCCAGATGTTTTGGCCTACAACTCCATTGGCTATGCTGGCTAGGGCTAATGGGAGTTGTAGGCCAAAACATCTGCAACTTGCACACCCCTATTGTAAAGAGAAAGCCATGACGTTGAATTCTGTATTGCACAGACCAGCCCTCGAGCAAACACAAGTTTACATTTTCATTTACATTTTTGTGGCTTACTTTCTGGCACCAGCCCAAACTGCCTGGTTAATAAACCTCGAGCTTTAGGGACAAAAGCAATAGGCGTTAAACCAGATAAAATGAAATATTATTAAACAGGTAACTGACAGGCTAGATATATTCCCAGTATGAAATTAGAAAACATGAAGGGGATTCTTTGTTTATGATGTAGTCTGTTCCAAGAACAGTGCATTGCAGAAAGCATTTAGCTTGTCATGTACTTCTATTATTTTATTTTCCACTTCATTTGTTTCTATTACACAGCCTTGCACATTATTATTATTATTATTATTATTATTATGGTTTTCTGTTATTGCGAACATTGACACTGTATTCTGATCCAGTTGTTTCAGTAAAACTTTTTGTCATCTTTTAAAACGCAAGTCTGAGCACACTTATGATCAATCGGTGGACAGTGAATTCCACAAGGCCTCTTAAGTCTCCTTTCTCAATTATCATCCATTGTAACCAACAGAGGTCTCACCATTGAGTTTGGACTGCGTGCAGCCTCTCTGGTCCTCTTCATGCATTATTAGTGTGACCACATGTCCCCATTTACAAATACAGTGCTCTAGTTGAAGGTCTGCCAGGGGGTTGTCCTCTATTTGAAGGTCTGCCAGGGGGTTGTCCAGTCCAAGTCCAGTTCAAATAAAGTAGCATCAGAAGGGAGAGCAGGGTCGTGAAGCTGCCCATAAACAACACATGAACAGCAGACTGAGCAAGGCATACAGGTCACAGTCTTCCACACTATGGTGAGGTGTATTATATTTCTATTTAAATTATAATAATAATTTATAAATTTCCATCTATACATATAAATTAGCATATGCAATTTTATGCACACTGACATAATCTTTTGTCCTTATTTTGGTGATGCATTTCCTCTTTTTTTCTTTTTTTGGGGCACTGTATTTGTGCTCTTTTATGGGTGACAGATTTTTGGCAATTCATAAGTGTATTATATATGGGAAGCAGTACATAGAGCCTCAGCCCCATTATCTATGTATTACCCATGGATGTCTGCAGGGGAAAAGCTCATGCACATAGAACCCTATATGCATAGGCTTCCTTGCAAATTGGAAGCCTGCACTATCAGAGTTTCAGCTCCTAGAGTAGAAGTGTGCAGATAGCTACATACATGGGCATTCCTTCTGCAGATGTCCATCGCTAAAACATGGACTGGAAATGAGTGAGAATTTTATTTCATTTCATTTCTGATAAGAATTTCCCAAAATTTGTAAGATCCTCCATATTCAGGACCAAGTGTGAAAGAAACCAAAACGAACAGATTCATCCAACCAGGCCAAGGGCTTTGAATGTTTAGCTCTTAAGTATGGCCACATGGAAGGACCACACATCATGATCCTCTCCATGTGGGAATACCTATACCTATTGAATTTGGCTAGTGCAAATGGATAAGAATTTCATCCCCCCCCCCCAATTTTTGATAAAAGCTAACCCAAATTCACAAGTTCTTCATATTTGGAAGAGAAAGAACTTGATTTTTTTTAAAAAAAAAAATCAATGTGGGAGAAAGCAGAACTTGCAGATGCGTCTATTGCTACCATGGGCAGCAAGAGCAGAGATGAAAGAAACTGTGTGAGACCTCAGGAATAGCACAGCCTCACTTCCCAGTAATCATGCATGAAAGGAGATTAAGATAATATTGAAACCAGCCAATGTTATGTTGGTCGCTAATAAAAACAATTTTGGTCAGTTGTCCAAAAAAACAAACAAACAAAAAAGCCTACTGGATTTTATACCTTATCCACATTTGTTTCCTTAAAACAAGAAGACAGGGTGTGTGGGAGTCCAAGAGTAAAGGTATGAGCAAAAGATTTGATGAATCCATTTTGTTGGTTGAAAATTGTACAAAAGAAGCACGATGCAGCTTCCTTATGGTGAGCGTTACCCAGTCAGAACAGGAATTAAATGAAGAATATTCTGGTAAAGGAATATGAAAAGATTTATGACAGGAATTTATCATAGGCAAATGTTCCATTGTAAATGAAGCTCTTTAGAAGGACCATTTTATAGGCAATTCACACTGGATGAGAGTCCAAAGAATCTTTGGATTGTGTGTTAGCCTCTCTGGGGGGGGGGGGGGTTCCCCCTTGCCCTGCTGATTGATTAGTTACAGGAGTTAACTATATCAAGAGTTAATATGGTAGAGAGGATAGAATATATGGGGCAGACATTTAAATAAAGAAAACATAGTCAATTAATTGACTAAATCTGCAATGATTTTTTTTTTAATGTCCTGGCTGGGGAGAGACAGTAGCTCTGTGGTAGAGCACATGCTCTGCATACAGAAGTTCTCAGATTCAATTCCTGAAGCTCCATGTAGGGCTAGAAAAGTCCCCTCTTTGAAAACTGGGAGAGTTACTTCAGTCAGTGTAATTCATACTGAACTAGATGGGTCAATAGTCTGGCTCAGAATAAGGCAACTTCCAATGGATGGTAGGAACCTCAACTGCATAGGGCAGTGGAAAAAGGATATCTCAGGTCCTTTGCTTGGTTCTTGAAATACTCATGACTACAGTGATGAACTAAGAGTGCCCACATCTGGCTCTGCATCATCATTGTATAGCAGGCAGCAACCAGAAGACTCAGGGGTAGGCAACCTGGTGCCCTCCAGATGTTTTTGACTACAACTTCTAGAATCCCTGACTATTGATCATGCTGGCTGGGGCTTATCAAAGTTATAGTCCATTTGGAAGGCAGATGTTTTGGACTATTGTATCTGGTACCCATGTTTTTTAAAGGTAATAATAATAATAATAATAATAATAATAATAATAATTCAAATGTAGGAGTGTTCTCCCATGGGGCACTTTCAAAACATTTTTAAAATTATTTTTATTGTAAGTTTTAACAAAACAAAACAATTAAACAAAAATAAAAAATGCAAGTGTAACTACATACTTTAAAGACCTCTGTTTCAAATATTACATTCTAAAACAAAGGGATGTAAATTACACATAAACTTCAGTAAAGACAGACCAAATATCCAAATATAAGTCCGTTTGTGAATAGTGCCTACATACCATTCTTTCAAATGTTGCTAGTGTTGTTACGTCTCCAATCCATTGCATCACAGGCTGTGAGCTTTTATCTTTCCAATGTTATAATATCAGTCTTTTAGCAGCGAAGACTGCTAACCCTTACCCGAAAAATCCATTTATGTGAATTAATACTATTATTATTCATTTATTTGTGGCACTTGTATACTGCTGAATATAATGAAATCCCTCAGCAGTTCACAATAAATATTAAAATATATTTAAATACAATACTAAAAACACAACATTAAAATACAGCATTAAAAACACTTCCAACTACAGTAAAACAACTTAAGTAGCAGTAAAAAGGAGCAGCATAATTAATTTACTTTCAGCCTAGGGAAAGCCTGGGCAAACAGGCATGTTTTTAGGAGGTGTTTACAGGATTTCACATTTTCTGCCTCCCAAACTGCAGGAGGGAGGGTTGTCCAGAGGATGGATGCCACTACAGAGAACACCCACACTCTGGGTACTTCATGGGGACTTTCCTTTCATTTTGGAATGCCCAACAAGGCCTCCTCTGATGATCTTAAAGGTAACTTGGATATGTATAAAGGATCTGCTAGGTATACTGGTCCCAAGTTGCTTAGGGTTGTTTAGGCTATACTACTGCAGAATGGCTGCTCCATATTAAATTGCTGAACATGTAGTTCAGCACTAATGCTTTATTTATTTATTTATTTGACATTTTTTTCCCCTCCATCTAAAAAACAACATCCAGTGTCCATTCCACAATTACTTGTATCTGGCATGTGGTTGAAAGGATCACCAGTGGACTAATCGTTATGGGCACCCTATAGTTATCAAACCTTACCATGCAATAAGTGAGTTCCTCAGGACCCAGAGAAGCTCCCATATAGAACGGCATTCAATATTTGTACTTATAATTACTCTGAACAGCTTGGTACATGTGAATTAGTTATATGCATCAGCTTCTAGAAGATGACACACTTCAAGGAGGATTTGGAAATAGGACAGATTCTAAGTTTGGATTTCTGTTCAGACCATTAGTGGCTTATTAGAGAACATTTTTCTTTCCTAAAGATGTACATGTACCAGGGTGCAGATTTTGTTTATTAAATTAGGCGCTCAGTAACTCTTTAAATTAGGCAACTTGCTTAATACTTCCATGATCATTTCAACATGATTTAGAGAAATTGTTTTGTTTGGAGCCAATTAAAATAAGATGCAGTGACATTTTGCATAGATGTATGATATTCACAGATGCTTAATAAATTATATTGGAACAAACTAACACAAATGAGAAAAAAATGAATTCATGAGAACAGAAGCTGTAAATTTGATCAGTTCTTAATGTTTTCATACAAATTGTCCATCTAGTAACATTGCATTAAATGGACAAGCCACCTTTGTGCCAAAGTTAGCATTACTAATACAGAAAATACAGATGTAAAATGCATTGTATTGAGCTGATTAGCTAAATATAATCGATACTTTGAGCATTACACCTATTTCTATTTTATACTTAGCATGAAAGGATCCTATTATAATTACATAACTTGATCAACAGTCCAATAGCAGACTTTGGAAACACACCAACTCAGCAGTTTGGCTTTTGTATGGTCTTATGTCCAATACATCATATACAAGAAAATCCTATTCTTGTTTGCTTTGGTGCAGCTTAGAATAAATCAGCCTTTCCCAACCTGGTACCCACCAGATGTGTTGGGAAATGACCATGCTGTTTGTGAATGATGGGACATGTAGTCCAACACATTTGGAGGGCACCAGATTAGGGAAAGCTGGGATAGACCATATGTGTGAAGAGGCCCAAATGGAGCTGTTTAAGTAAGGACAGGGGAGATTTTCTCAATTGTCACTCTTCTACTCCTGCCAAAGTAGCACACTATCCCTTGCATGACACAGGTAAAGGCAACTGCTATGCCAGAGACCCCACATTAGTTATCTCCCAAGCTGGGGTTAGATCCTCTGAGCAGCTTCATCAGCAAAATCTGTCCATCTCAGTATAGCTTCGGCTATGGGGCGGTATACAAATGTAATAAATAAATAAATAAATACTTGCTGACTTAAAATGCAATAAGCTACATGATCCTTCAAAGCTACAGTTGTGGACCACAATGCATGCTCTTCCATACTGCACCAATATTTATATTGATCCCTTATATGGATTCATTGCACTAACTCTGCATTTTCAATAGCTGCAGGCATGCTGAGATTAAAACAATTGCCGATGTGTATGTGTTTGCCTATATCTAGATAGATAGCTACAGAAAATTGTTTTGAATTGATTTGAATATGTTCATGTTGTACAGGGGGGTGAAAACCAACCATTAAAAAAATGGTTCAGGATATGTGCGCTGGTACTAATTTTTACTGTATGCTATAGGCTTGAACATAAAAGCCACAATAACTAATGTGTGATGAAGACACACTTTGCCCTTGCTGCTCTGCATCTTCCTCAGTCCTTTCAATTGTGCTTGAACAAATTAAGAGGAAATGTATAGGGATAAGGTCAGGAGTGGGAGGGGCATGCTTGAAATATGATAAGATTGTGGGGTGAAGTAATAGGTGGATAGGAGGGCTGGGGTGTTCGTACAGAGTAAAGTAGGGGATTCATGAATATCAACAAAGAAGTATTTTTAATAACTCTTAATGGCTAAAGCATGTTCATTGCAGGGAAGAGGCATCTTATCAGTCTCTGGAACAAAGTTATTTTGGGCTGGTAGGCCAAATTCTGACAATAAAAAGATGAATGGAAGTAAACTAAAATCATACATTCTTCTGGTTGCTCAACACTGTGCCTTGGCCAAAGTATTTGATTTAAACCTGTTTAACGATTTAGTCTTTCAAAAGTTGTGGCCTTAATCTCTTATGTCCTGATGTTTGTTAATTTTTTTTCAGTGTCGCTTTTTCCTGCAATAAGGCAATGCTCACCACCTCTGCAATAAGGCAATGGCTGAATTCGGACAACACATTAGTCAATGGTGGGTTGAGTAGCCAACACACAGTTGGTTATTTTGTGGGTACTTCCCACACAACATATTCCTACACAACTGTGGGTGGTTAGGGCTGGCATTGAGTGGACTAATAGTCAACCCAGCATTTGACTGACACAGCCCCTGCCCCCCTCCCCACCCTCCCTCCTCCCTCAGTCCTCCCAGTTCTATCCCAGCAGCCTCTACAAGTTGCACCAGTTGTAGCACAGTGGCAGCCGCCACTTTGGTCACTCTTGTCGCCTGCCTTTATGGGCTTGTGTTTTAACCCAGTCACCACATGCCATTTACACACTCACCTCTCCACACAACACTTTAAACAACTGGCTTCGAGCTAAACAACTTGCAAGCCAGTTGTTTCTCTCAGTTGCTTATTTGGGTGGAATAACATACCATCAGTAGTTTGTGAGCGGCGTGTTACCCCCCCAGTTGCTTAATGTGTTGTCCGAATTCAGTCAATCTCTCTGCCAAACAATCACATGGTGGTCAGATGCTGTATTACTGTGCTGGATTGCAGCTAAAAAAAATAGCACTAAGGAAAAGACCGATTGTGGAAAAGGATTACTCATTACTAGAGGTTTGCTTGTTTGTTTCTAATTATTTAGTGCTCTCTAAAATTTGCCTTTTCTGTCTGACATAGTGGTGCAGAAAAGTGTAGAAAGTAAGGCACTGATAGGTACAGCTTGTGTACTCTAACCAAGGAAAGCAGGAAGGAAAGTATGATCTCACCTTGGTCTTACAGAAAATCACTATATCTTTCAGGAACTACCAGAGCATATAAAATGGATTTTCAGAAATACCCAGGTCTTCAACACATATAGACTATCGCTCACTGGTACATTAAACTAGACTAATCCAAGTGATATACAATAGCTAAGAAAAATTCTAAGAAAACAAATCTCACAGCAGTGAGGAATTTTATGTGACAACTCTGTTTCAGACATCAGAATAAGCCATTTAGGCTGGAATACTGTACACTTACTCCCTTAGCTGGGAGAAAGTCCCACTGAGTTCAGTGGGACTTACTTCCAAGTAGACACACAAAGGATTGCATGGTTAAAGAATTTGAAGATCAATTTTTTAAAAAACAAATAATGTAAAGCAGTCAATGAAAGTGGTTCTTTGTTCTTGAATCATAACAAATTATTTCACATGTAATGGCTGCCAGTTTAAAACAGTTATTCAGATCAGTTCTGTTTTCTCAAATAGACTGTTATAGAATAAGGAGTGTGAGGTTTGTAGTCACATAGGGGAATAAATGTGTTTTCTGAACACATGGGTTTGAAAAGCTATCATCTATCTACCAGAGACATATTCAGTATTATTATGAGCAGACAGACACCTATGAACTTCCCCTACTAGTCTGGTCAAACCTAATTGCTTTCCATTAAGAATTCAGCTGTCTACATGCACAGTTGGGTTTAATACTGCCATCTTCAATCACGAGAGAGAGAGAGAGAGAGAGAGAGAGAGAGAGAGAATATATATATTTAAAGTCAGAAACAGTGAGATAGCCTAAAAGCAGAAAGCCATCTCAGCTATTTCACTTATTAATGCTTCTCCGCATAATAGACTTTCTAATGTAGCTATTAAACATAATATCCCTGCATTTCAGACTGATCTGGTTGGAGCTTTTTAATTTTATTTTATTTTGAAGTATGCATAATATAGCTAGTCAGATGTGAAGAGTGGATAAATGTATGCACATGGACACATGAGTGTGCCTGCACCCTAACCTATCTGGAGGGGAGGGGACCATAATTAATAGCAAGTACACATAAATCAGACACTACATGATGCCTCATCTCAATCACTCCATGTTTTAGATAACTTCCTGTGGAAAACCATTCAGGAGCTAGTGGATTTTCTGAAGGTAGCCAGAAGCCAATTTTGGGCATTTCACCACAATCATCATCCATTTGCATAGTGGGCAGCTGCTTATCAAGGGCTTGCCACATATAAATGACTGCAGTGGGCATAATTCTAAAATCATTCCCATATGACAACTATTACATATGTATCAGCTAGGGATGGATAAATGTATTTGGGTTTCTCTGTTTCACATTTTTCCAATTTTAAATTCAGTTCATCCAATTCTTGCATTGATATGTGAATTGTGAGGTGTTGATTTTGAAATCACATGAAGACCCTGTTCAGATGACACACTAAACCTCAGTGGTTAAGCATTTTGAGCAAAACATTATGGCTTAGCATGTCATGTGAGCCATGACTTAGCATATTGTGTGAACCATTCCTAACCATGGTGGTTATATAACCATAGTTTAAACACGCTCACTAACCATTTGCTGCAAAAGGGTTAGCGGCCTAACAATGGCTTAGCTTGTTGTCTGAACAGGCCCGAAATTCATATGCATTTCCATGTGCGTTTCTCTTAATATACACATTCATGTAATTGATTCTCATTATGTGTGTGTGTGTGTGTGTGTGTGCAAGCAATTGCCCCTAATATAATACATTTTTGTACATCACTTTCCTTAATATACACATGTTATATGTGTGTTTTTTATTGAAGAACTACATAATTAAATTCACGGAAGTAAGAATTTTGAAGAACAACTGCATTTTTGTTCACATATTTGTCTGGAAAGGGCAAGCTAGGCATTAAAATGTGAATGAAACAAATTTCTCTCCCATCCCTAACACCAACTCAAATAATTGCTAATAAAGCTTTCTAACGTATTAGTATTATTGATTAAACTACCTCTGGGCTCATGGTGTTTTGCAGGAAAGATTCCTTATTGGTTTGTTTATTTGTTTGATTTATTTGTTTTAATTAAAATATTTATATACAGGTTGTTGTTTTTCAAAAATGCTCAAAGCAGCTTACAAATCAAAATGGAAAATATCATCTTAAACAATAAATTAAAACAAATGAGGTCATAAACTGTGATATCACCCAGCAAAGGAAAAGGAAGAAGACCCAGATTAATGTCTATGTGAAAGTGTACACTGTTCTTTATACATAATTTGACTCTAATGTATCAGTTTTCTAAATTCATCAATGGGATTGTTATAGCATAGGCTGTAGTCTGCACCATAAGAGATGAGAGCATGGGCCATGAAAATAACATGAAAAAACACATCCATCTAAACCTTGTCTAGGCTATTTCCCTACTCCTAGGCATTTAACGGCATATGATGGGACACTTGTGCCAGCCATCTAAACAGGTCTAGTATTCTATTGAAACTGTTTTTAGTTGTATTATATATATATATATATATATATATACATATATGCTGCACTTTATTATTGTAAACTGCCCAGAGAGCTTTGGCTGTTGGGCGGTATAGAAATGAAAATAATAATAATAATAATAATAATAATAATAATAATAAACAACTTAAAGCCAAGCCCTAGCATTAAGCCAATTTCTTTTGGCTTGTCCTTATCATTTGGAAGTGAAGCTTCCAGTTCAACTTCTTTGGGAATCTGAGTCCTCCATCTCGGCTTCTTTCTTCTGACTTGGAGCGCTTCAGCTCCACTTCCTTGTTTGCCAGCCTCATACATTCTGTTCCAGCTCTTCTCAATATCTTAGCCAATCAGAAGGGCGGTAAAAAAAAATCCCTTCAGTTTCATGTTTCGATTGTAATTAGCCCTCTATTTCCTGGGCTGGCCCCCTGTATTTTCGATTGCAATCTCTGAACTCCAAATAAATGGAAAGCAATTGTTTTATAATTAAGAACAAACACAGAATGGCTGAACAGTTTCAGGAGAAAAATGTGGCTATTCTACCCCTTCCTGCAGAGAAGACGAGCCGTTGCAGAGAGCTTTGTTTGTTTCTATGTTCCTTGATCTGAAATCGTCATTCTTTGTCAACTAATTTCATACAAAGAATCCACACCACCATTGTCAAAACATTGCAGTTCAATGTTTTATATTTTACATTTCTGTATCTTTTGGATCTGATTTACAGTGACACATCATGGAGCTGCAGTGTCAGTGTGGATAGGCAAGGTGTTCTTCAGGCTTAAAAGGCTTCAGTAGTCTTCTTCAGGCATTAGCTTGAATCCATGAGGGCTAAAACTGGGGAAAGGAAGTGGAGGCATGTATATTAGCTCTACCCCCAATGTCTCTCTTTGGACTTCCCTCATTCACTCCACCCCCTGATCTTCATGCATTTCATGCAGAGGGCTGAAGGGGACTTCTACTAGAGCTGTGCACTGGTTCGGTTCTGGATATGAATTCCTAGTTGAAGAACCAAGGTGGGTCAGCTCAGGACCAATTTAGGCCAAGTTGGGTTGGATTGGGTCTGAAGTGCTTTGGATCAATCTGAACCCCTCCATTGTGTGGGCCCCCTCTTCCTTAACTGGACCCGTCATGAGCATCACAGCCATCTGTGCATCTTCAAAATGGTGAGTCCCTTGAAGAGGCTCAGACAGCTGTGCATGCTTACAGCAGGTCCTGATAAAGAACTCTGTGGTGGGCTGAGAGGGCTTAGAAGGTGCCTGGGAAAGCTGGGCACCATCCATCCATCCTTCCTGTCAGAGGTCCGAATTATTCTCGATCTAGACCTGGGCCAATGCGGTTCAGGGCCCATTCAGAAGCTCAGAATTTGCTTCTGAAGTAGGTGAGGGGACCCCCTGGACTTTAATAACTATAGGCCAGTATAAAATCTTCCATTTTTGGGCAAGGTGATCGAGAGGGCGGTTGCTTTCCCACTCCAAACAGTTTTGGATGGTACAGATTTTCTAGACCCATTTCAAACCGGCTTCAGGGCAGGATATGGAGTTGAGACCGCTATGGTTGCCTTAGTGGATGATCTATGCCTGAGTATTGACAGGGGGAGTGTGTCCCTGTTGGTACTCCTGGACCTCTCAGCGGCTTTCGATGCCATCGACCATGGTATCCTTCTGGAATGCCTGAGGGGACTGGGAATCGGGGGCACTGTGCTTCAGTGGTCCCGGTCCTATCTCTCGGGCAGGTTCCAGATGATGATGCTTGGGGATAGTTGCTCTTCAAAGAAGGAGCTGCTATGTGGTGTACCACAAGGTGCCATCCTTTCCCCAATGCTGTTTAACATTTATATGAAATGGGAGAGATCATCCAGAGGCATGGGGCAGGGTGCTATCAGTATACTGATGACACCCAAATATATTTCTCTATGCCTTCGACAACATTGTCACCTAAGGATAGTGTGTCTCCTCTGAATGAATGCATGGAGGCGGTAATGGGCTGGATGAGGAAAAAACAAACTGAAGCTGAATCCAGACAAGATGGAGGTGCTTGCTGTCAAAGGCTACAACCTGGGTTTGGAAGTGTGTCAACCAGCTCTGGATGGGGTTACACCCTCCCTGAAAGACTGTGTTCATAGCTTGGGGGTACTCCTGGATCCGTTGCTCCAAATGACAGCCCAGATGAACAGCCCAGATAGGAATGCCTACTATCAGCTTCGGTAGATTCGCCAGCTGCACCCCTTCCTAGAGTTGGAAGACCTAAAAATGGTAGTGCACATGCTGGTAACTTCGAGGCTTGACTTTTGCAATGCGCTGTTCATAGGGCTACCTTTGTGCCTAGTCCGGAAACCTCAATTAGTTCAAAATATGGCAGCCAGGTTGGTCACATAACACCAATCTTAAAATCACTCCACTGGCTGCCAATTAGTTTCCGGGCGAAGTATAAAGTGTTGGTTATTACCTTTAAAGCCCTACAGGGTTTGGGTCCAGGTTACCTGTGGAATTGCCTTCTCTCGTATAATCCGCCCTTCACATTCAGGTCCTCTGGGAATAATTTACTCCAGTCAGCCAGAACTAGGCTGACGAGTGTTACCCAGAGGACCTTCTCTTCTGCCGTTCCCAGACTGTGGAATGGCCTGTTGGAGGAGATTCGACAAATTAGCAGTCTTCTGGAATTTAAGAGAGCCGTGAAGACTGCTCTCTTCCGGCAGGCCTACCCACTTGAATTTTAAGATGTTTTTAATGATATATATATATTTTATCTGTTTTAATGGTTTATCTAATTTATGATTTTTATATTTATATTTGTTGTTGTTCCCCGCCTCGATCTGGATGGAGAGGCGAGTTAGAAATAAAATAAATAATAAAATAATAATAATAATAAGTAATAGCTTCTACATGCTTTGGGGTGAACATGTTTTGAAATGTCCAGAGGATCAGGAACCCCAATGAATCAGTGTTCCTGATCACACAAAGGTTCTTAAACATGTTCATCCAAATGCATGCTAAAGAACCAAATGGCAGGATGAGGCAAATAGAACAAGGTGGGTCTGGCAGGCATGGTCCCATGTCCATGCCCACTTCTAGCCCTTGTGTGTTTGGGCATATGCTTGTACAAAACTTATATATCTGGTTTATTGCTTCCTCTTCATTATGAGAGAGTTGGTGATGGAGGCTTTGGTGACTGACTTCCTCTCATGTTTATTTGCTTTTCCTGTCATGATTATTTTTCTAGTGACATTGTGATATTCATTTGTAAAAACAAGCAAACAATCATTGAATGTAAAAGACTGAGAGAGGAAACAAGTCATTAGAACTTCCCCTGTGGGAAGAGAAACGGACCTTCATGTAATCTCTTTCTCTTTTCCATAAAATATATATTTTTTGATCCAAGGTGTTGCAAAATTTGGAGAAGTGCACAAGCAAAAGGATAAATGCATTCTGATACATATCTTAGTCCAGAAAGTTTGAATGCAAGGAACATCTTTTTACATTGAAAGTGTGCACCCAAAGCCTTCATACTATTAAGGAAGGAATCTAATACATTTCACTGTATATATTTATTCCGTTGCCCTATCAGAATGATATTTATCTTTGATTCTGTTTTTGTACTGTTGAAGTATTGCCTTAACATTTAGCTTACCGACTAATGTGTATATTAGAATAAACCTGTGCTTAAAATTTATTCTATAGGCCTCTAGACAAAAATCTGAGTTTTCTTATAAGGTCAGAGTATAGAATATGTAAATGTTGGAGCAGAAAGCCAGGAGGTTCAAAAAAAGCCTTGCATAAACTGGGCACATTTTAAGAATGTGTTTGAATCTACCAATGGTTCCAAAATAAACAGTTTCAAAATAAACACAACAAGCAGGTGATTCATGGCACAATTAAAATGGAAAGAAGAGTAGTTGAGAGAATCGAGTTTGCAATTTAACAAATGGTTAATTTTACATTTCTCGTAGCTATCACTGTGATGCTTTTTTTCTTCATTTGTTCCATTTATATTCCACCTTTCCTCCATGGAGCCCAAAGCAGCATGGTCCCCTTCCTTTTTTCCTACCTCACAGGGTTGTTGTGAGAATGAACTGGAAAAAAGGAAGGGGACCATGCTGCTTTGGGCTCCATGGAGGAAAGGTGGAATATAAATGGAACAAATGAAGAAAAAAAGCATCACAGTGATAGCCATGGCCTTTCATCACAAGACCTGTGAGGTAAGAAGTAGGAGTTATATGAGCCTGGTTTCTACTCTTGGCAGTTAATATGGATTAGTATGTCCCCTGTGAGGTGGTTGCCTTTTATGAGGGCAGGAATGTTTGGGGGAGGGTTATGCCCACTTGATTGACTATGTTTGGGCACAGTATGTTTTCCATTGGGACACTGCTTCAACTTGTAGTTTAATTTGTCTGCTATTTCTTTGTGCAGTTGGTGCAGGTGGATCAGTGTTGGAAGATGAGCTATTCAGGGAGAATGTTGGTGGGAGAGGGGCAATCCAACTTTAATAGGGCAGATTAGTTCTCAGGCCAGGAGGGTTGACTCTTTGCTTACCTTCACAGACATTGAGCTGACAGTCGGGGAGGGGGGGACATTTGTGGCAAGACAGCCAAGCCATTCCACCCAGGCATAGGGATCTTACATCCATCCCTCTTGGATCCTGATTTATTGTTGTTGAATTTTTTGATATCTTTAGGCAGAAATAAGTCCCAGAACTTCCAGCATTCCCCAGCCAGCCTTTAAAGGATTGCACCCTTAAAATTAATAAAGCTCTGGCCCATTTAATTCCAACATGGGATTGTGCTGTAACTTCCCAAGGAACCATGTGTTTCTGGGGCACTTATTAAACAACAACAACAATGTTTTGCTTGCTAATTCTAAGTCAAACATATAAATCAGTGCCACATCAGTTTAGAGTATGGAGGGGGGGAATTCTGGGGGGGAAATCCCCAGTTTTCTCATTCACAAATTTCCAGAAAACTGACACTGCTGTTCCGATCTGCAGAATCTGTGATTGTCCAAAAGCTCTAACACTAGGCTGACCATATGAAAAGGAGGACGGGGCTCATGTAACTTTAAGAGTTGTAGAGAAAAGGGAATTTCATTTGTATGCAATTAGTTCCTGGTGAAATTCCCTCTTCATCACAACAGTTAAAGCTGCAGGCACTATATTAAAGTGACCATATAGAAAAGAAGGCAGGGCCCCTGCACCTTTAACTGTTGTGATGAAGAGGGAATTTCACCAGGAACTAATTGCATACAAATGACACTGGCTGAAATTCCCTTTTCTCCACAACTGTTAAAGTTACATGAGCCCTGTCCTCCTTTCATATGGTCAGCCTATCTAACACAGCCCATCAGCCCTCTGTGAAGTGACTGATCAACCCTTCTTTTCTTTTTCTTTTTTGTAGTTCCAAGTAAAAAAAAAAACATAAAGTGTTTATCAATATTTTAGGGTGAGCTGATGGGTCACAAGTTGTATAGGAATGGTATAATATCTGTACTATAATAGCCCTCTTCAGAAGGCTGGGGCCATATGTACAAAGAATACAAGCAGGAGTGGGCCTTACCAGTTTTACTATGTACATTCTTCTATGGAAGAAAAAAATATGTTGCATGACTATGAGGCTACAGTGAAATTCTAGGAACCCTGTGCTCAGAATGTGAAAGGTATAAAGAGCAATGAAGAACATTTTGCTTTATTTATTTCATTTCTGAATGGTTCACAAAAATTAAAACACAAAATACAACATAAAACCATAATATTAAAAAAATCTCACCCCATTTCTCCCATTCTTACTTGTAAAGAAGATGACATCCCCCTGAGGCCTGTACTAGTGAAACATCCTGCTTGTACTCTTTAGAGAATAATTGGAGAGCTATTGAGATACAAATGGCACTAGCTTAAAATCACCATGGAACCCTCAAGGACACTTTCAGGACTCTAGAGATTTTAGTGGAGCTTCTTCTATCTTCAGACTACTGTTTCAAGAGCCTCTGGATGGTGAATGAAAGGCATGTTTACTCATAAAACTCCCACATCTATATTTTTCAGAGCATCCTTTGTGGTAATAGATTGAATCAATGACAGCAGGGACAAATGGAACACTAAAGTTTGTTTAACACCACTTTACTGTGATACAAAGTTGTGATATATTATCACCTCATACTTCTAGCTAGCTTTTACTAGGAGTATACCAATACATACTAGGAGAAAGTACAGGAAAGGACAACCAGAATGTATCATGGTCTGGAGCACCTCTCCTACATGGAAGGTAACATCATGTGAGGTGCTCAAGAGAGTGATGGCATCTCAGCTGCAAATGCTCCTGGATGAAACTGATTATCTTGATCCAGTCTGGATTCAGGCCCGTTTTGGGAACAGCCTTGGGGTGCCTCTACAAGAGCGATTTAAAGCTCTTTCAAGGTGCATTACAGATTTTCCCTCTACAAGAGCAGAGCACAAATGAGGAGTACAGGCGCTTTTTATCTCCTATTATGCGCAGAATTGTTGTTTTAAAGGATATTGTAATTATAACTTGTTTTTATGCTTTATGGTTTTAAATTTTGTATATCGGTGTTTTTAATGTTCAATGTTTTAAATTTTTGTAAACCACCCAGAGAGCTTTGGCTATGGGGCAGTATATAAATGGAATAATATAAATAAAATAAACAAATAAAATAAATTTTGAATTTGCATTAAATAACGGGTTTTATTTACCGCGGGCATAAGAGCGCCTTATAGCCATGTAAACAATTGCTGTTCAAGCGCATTAACGATCAGAGTGGGCGGACTGTGGTCATGACCTCATACATAGAACTTCCCCTTCACTGGGAAAACCTCCCACTTTTTCGTTTAGTTTTATTTCCTGTCTCCTCCTGGCAACTTCATCCTTGTTCTCCGTCCCTCTGGATGGAAGCTCCAGGAAGAGGAGACCCAACGTGAACCGAAAATAAAGTTTTTTTGAAGTACCCTGATGGAATATTTTTTTACATGGAGACACAGGGCCAGATGGAGGTGGTTTCACAAGAAGCAAAGGGGGTAGGAAGGATATGCGGATGTGCGCATAATTAGCAATCAGCTTAGACATATCGTCCCCTTGCTTCTTGCTGGGTTCCTGACATGAGCTCTGTGTGTGTGTGTGTGTGTGTGTGTGTGTTTTACAATGGTTGAGATCGCTGGGAAGAGGAGGGGGAAGGAACGAAGCAGCATCCCCCTGTCTGTTTTGGCGTGCGTGTGTGCGAGGCACATTCCCATTTACTCCTGAGCAGGTCACTTGAAACGGCAATTGGGCGAAGCGGGGGGGTGGAGCGGGGAGAGAGAGGCAGCCCTGACTAAAAATAAGTTTTCAAAGGGTGCTGGAGGGGGAAACTTATGAGGCACATTCCCATTTACTCCTGAGCAATTCACTTGAAATGGCAATCAGGCGAAAGGGTAGGTGAGAGAGGTAACTGAACAGATTAACCAGTCATTACCTGCAGGTAACCCAGGTAACCAAAGGTGGGAGATTCTGGTGGGTGGGGAGAATAAAGGGAGGGGACCTGTTTGGGCAGTTCCAACAGGATAAAGCGCATTACTTTCAGCAACATTTGCATGCGATTCTCAGCATGTAAACAACTTTAAAACGTGTTTCATACAGCTCGTAATGCGCTTCAACGCCTCTCATGTATAAGTATTAGGTGTAAATGCATGTATCAGGAAATGTGCATAATAGGGGAACCGGGCATCAAAGTGAACTCTTGTAGAGGGGGCCTTGGTTTTCCTGATAGATGACCTTCACTGGAACATGGGGTGTGCATCTCTGTTACTTCTCAGTCTCTCCATGGCTTTGGATACTGTTGACCACAGTATCCTGCTGGATCATCTCCTTGAGTTGGGAGTTAGAGGCACCATTTTACAGTTGTTTGACTCTTACATACAGGGTTGGTTCCAGAGAATACGATTAGGTGACTGCGCCTCTGTAAGGTGACACAGGGCACTATTTTGTCACCAGTCTTAACTAAAATCTACATAAAGCTGTTGAGAGCAGTCATTGGGAGATTTGAGGCTCTGTTTCTCTGTAACATTTCACTAAGGTGAGACTACATTCATTCTGAATAGGTGCCTGGATGCAGTCATCAGCTGGATGATGGCTAATAAATTGAAACTAAATCCTGTTAAGACAGAGGCCATATAGGTGAATGGTTCCCAGGTATGGGAATTAGGTTGTTTACCTGTTCTGGATGGGGTTGCACTCCCTCTGAAGAACTAAGTCTGTAGTTAGGGGTGCTCCTGGATCCATCTCTCTCATTGAAGGCCCATGTGACCTCAGTGGCTTGGACCACCCACTACCCACTTTGGCTGGTATGACCCATTCCTGGATAGGGGTAGCCACTGGTTCATGCTCTGGTAACCTCACAATTAGACTACTGTAATGCACTCTATGTGGGGCTGCCCTTACACCTGGTTTGAAAGGTGCAAAATGTAGCAGCTAGAGGGCTCAGTGGGGCACCCAGCCATATACACATTACTCCTGTGTTAAAAGAACTGCACTGGCTGCCTATTAGCTACTGAGCCATGTTCAAGGTTTTGTTGTTAACGTACATAGCCCTAAACAACCAGGACCTGGGTAATTAGCAGGCCACCTTACCTTTTATATACCCAGCTGACCATTAAGATCCTCAGAGGAGGCATTGTTTGTCATTCCATGGTCAGCAGAATATTGCCATGTGAAATCTGCTCTCTCCTGTGGCCTCTCCAACTCTGGCCCTGCTCCTGGCAGTGTGACTCCTTTAGATGGCCTCAAATAGCCATCTAAAGAAAAAAAAATTAAAAAGGAGGACTGAAAGCTGAAAATCACCTCCATAATTCCTAACACCCTGTTAGCAGCAACTCGGCAAGGCACAGGATACTCCAAAGTCTCCAAGAGGTTTCCATTTAATGGGCAGCAATCCCACAGTGGCTGCTAGTCATTATGGCTATATGCTACTTGTAGGTTCAGAGGCAAATATCTTCAGGTTCTGAATACCAGTTGCTGGGAAACAAGAGCAGGAGAGAGAGCTATTGTCCTCATGTCCTGCTCATGGGTTTCCCAGAGGCAAGTCGTGGCAAACGGGATGCTGGAATAGATAGGACTTTGGTCTCATTCAGCAATGTAAGAAGGTGTAAAGTGATGCATCCCAACTTCAAGTCTAATCTGATGGCATCTCTGCTAGCAGTGACCAAGAAAGATATCTTGGGGCTGTGATAGGCAGAATTAGGAAAAGAATAAAATAAAAATAAAACTGCCAATATCATACTTCATGTATACATATCTATTGCCTTATATTTGGAATAATGCATGCAGTTTGGGTCACTACACCCACCCCCACACACACAATAGAGGGAAATAAAGGGATTTGTAGATCTGGGAAAAGTGCAGAAAGGGACACCTAAAATGATCAAGGGACTGGAGAATTTCCCCTATGAGGAAAGGGACTGCTTTGCTTAGAAAAAAGGCAAGTAAGGGGAGACCTGATAGAGGTGTACAAAACTATGCATGGTGTGGAGAAAGTGGATAGGGAGACATTTCTCTTTCTCTCTCATAATGCTAGAACCTGGGGTCATCCCATGAAGCTTCAGGAGAGATAAATTTAAGTACTCCTTCACACAGCGCATAAACTATAACATTCATTACCACACAATATAGTGACAGCCACTAATTTGGATGACTTTCAAAGTGTATTAGATGATTAGGTAGACCACTGCAATGTGCTCTACATGGCACTACCTTTGAAATTGGTTCAGAAATTGGATCTTGTGTAAAATGCCATGGCCAGATTGATAGCAGGGACCAGATGATCAGAGCATATAACACCAATTCTGGCCTGATTACACTGGCTGCCTGTATGTTTTCGAGTCCAGTCCAAGGTGCTGGTCTTGGTCTATAAAGTCTTACACAGCTCAGGACTGCAATACTTGATGGAGCACCTCTCCCAGTATGAACCTACCCATACACTATGGTCAACATCTGAGATCCTCCTCTCACTGCCGTCTCCAAGGGAAATTTTGAGTATGGCAACAAAGGAAAGGATATTTTCAGTGGTGGCTCCCCAACTGTGGAATTCTCTTTTCAGTGAAGTCCATCTTGCACCAACATTGTCATGTTCTCAGCACCAAGTTAACACTTTCCTCTACTCCAAGGCATTTGACAGCATATGTTGGGATGTTTCAGTTTTTTATCAGATCCTGATAAATAGTTTTTATTGTTTTTATTGTTTTTATTGTTTTTATTGTTTTTATTGTTTTTAAACTGATTTAAATGATTGAATGTTAAAGGTTTTATATCATGTTTTATCATGCTGCAAACTTTCCAGAGAGCTTTGGCTGTTGAACAGTATAACAATGTAATGAATGAATGTAAGGCTACCAGTGGCTACTGGTCCCAATGGCTATATGCTGCCTCCAGTATCAGAGGCAGTATATCTACGTATACCAGTTGCTCGGGTATATGAGCGGAAGGATGCTATAGAACTCACATCCCACTTGTGGGTGTCCCATAGGCAGCTTGTTGGCCACTATGTGAACAGAATGCTAAACTAGATGGACCTTTGGTCTGATCCAATGTGGCTCTTCTTATGTTCTTACATGCATCCCTCAAGTTCCAAGGTAGTTTCACATGCAGTCCTTGGAACCAAAAATGTTGCACGGCCCATTCTATTGTATTTCATTTATCTCATACTTTTTAATTACTAATTATCTATTTTTAATTTAAGTAAGGGCTAGGTCTGTGTAAATTTACTTTTAAAAAGTAGTTAGATACTGGCACCTAAATTCCTTGTTTTACTGTAGGAAAGGTTTATTCAAAAGGCCGACATAACATCTTCCCTGTAATATAGAGTTTTGGAACAGTCATTCACATCACCAAGGGACAATGTTTGCACAAGCCTCATTGGCAAAAACGTTTGTCCACTGAAGTGAATAGTGCTTTGCTGACATGGCACTTTTTGATAGGGACCATTAAGCAAGAGAGAAAAACCATTCCCGTTGGCACTGATAGAGAGGCTCAAATCCTGTTATCGTAGAAGTTAAAGATTATATTGTTACTGACCTTGAAAGGTACTACTTGGCAGGTTATGTACTGACTATGTTCAAGTATACAAAATACTTAAAAATTATGTTTTATACAAATATATACACAGACAATTGACCTCCATTTTTCAATGCCGTATTTCTCAAGCACTAGCTGTAGGCTTTCGCTGGTCTGGGGGAGTGATGCAACTTGCATTTCTTTCGTGATATGGTCAGGCAGCCCCCGTGTTCAGATTTTTATTTTTATAAACAATTCAACTACTGAACAGCTTGTGCCGGAATTTTACAGGCCACTGAGGAAGACAGATATCGTCGAAATGCGTCTGGCCTGCCTCTTTTATAAATTGGTGGAGCAATTTGCTTTAATAATATTACAGAGAAACCTTAATGTGTATAGCAATTGCTCCAATTGTCTGTGTATATATTTGTATAAAACATAATTTTTAAGTATTTTGTATACCTTAACTTTTTTGGAAATACTGTGTTTGGTTTTGGTTAAGGCTAGCAGTTCGTTTTGTCTTTTCTGACTATGTTCAAGCCAGACTGACTCTATTAAACCAAAGGACTCTGTCCATAATAAAATGGTAGATTCCAACACAGGTTGAGGAGACTTTCTAATAAGAACAACAACTTAAATTTGCTCAATGTTGGTCTTCTTGAAGACTAATATCATGGTATTTTAATAACTCATGATATGGGAATTATGAGGAGAAAAAAGATGGCAACTTGATTATGGTTATGAATGATTGAGCAACAAAATCTGGATTAATTGCCTAGCCCCAAATATTGAATGTTCTGTTTTGGTATGTTTGCCATATTGATATTGAATTATAATGTAACATAAATAGCCCCAGGTCTGAAGGCTTGGGTCATCCCGAAGGGGCTCTGAGCCCAAAAAGATACTAGTCACCCTGTTCCAGGGAGGACCTTTGGGAATCCCTGAGGCATCCCCCAGAACCAAGGATTCGGCCCTCACATCATCCTCAGCCTTCAAGAATGATTCTCCCAAAGACTTTCAGGTTTCTCAGTCATGTAGGAGGTTAAGCCTACAGAAATAAGTCTACTATCAAGGGACCAAGATAGATGGCCCAGTATCCTTAGAGAGGAAGCCTGGGAGCCCTGGCATGGAAGGCAGTGGGATGGCCTTGGGAAGCTCGAACTGCAATGAGGAGTACAGATGTCCTGCTTTGGAGGTTGGCCAAGCAAACACACAAAAAGAGCCCCTGAGAAGATCAGAGGATGCAGATAAGGAACAATAATGTCTGCAAAAGCATCCAGGGAGGAGTTGCTGCTCACATACTTCCTTACCATTGCCAGTTCCTGGACAGAGGAGGGTTTCCTGGACAAACTACCAGCATCCTTGACATTCCCCACTTTCCTTGCCTGTTGATGCCAATGGCCAGACTGGGTGTGAGTGCAGCCCCTACCACAGCCAACTGACAACCCCTCCTGGAGATGCAAGGGGCCCTTCAGCAAGGGGCCAGCTAGGCAAATTCCTTCACATCTCCTCGATGTCATAAGTTAGCTGCCCTAGGAACCAGTTAGCCTCCCTGATCTGTTCCTGGATGGTATCAAAGCCTTCATCCATAGAAGACCCCATATGATATTAGATATTGCCTAGACAATCCCCATCATGTCCTCCTTCACTGCAGAAAGACCTTGCTGATCTGCCACCATAGTGCCCCCTCCACATCCAGAACTTCCTAGTTGAGCCCACGCCATTTTTTCCCCAGAGGGCAGGGATGATCATGGAGAGCAGCTGACAGTCCAAGACTGGAGAGGGAGAGTTCCAAACACGGAGTTTTCCCTCCAACCACGGAACTTCCCGCCCAAGTCAGGGAAGCTAATTGGCCACTCAGTGGTCAGTTCTGACCCTTAGGCATGTATCATAAACTAAGCAAAACTAAGTGTTAGATTTATTTCTCAAAGAATGCCTGGAATTGGTTTAAAAGGGGAGAAAAAAAGGCATTGGAATGATTGTAGTTTTCTATGATGGAGGGTAGGTCAGATATGTTTTGACAGAAGCTGAGGTTCATGCTAACTACTATATGAATCAATGTTAATGAAGTGAACTGACAGAGCAGCGATTGTCAAATTGGACAAGCAGCTGGTTTCCCAATCTCTGCAACAGATTTTATAGCTGAACTGCCGCTACCTCTCTCTCTCTCTCTCTCTCTCTTTTCCTGGAAGGGCCAAGCTGTGAAATTTAGTGGGGAGAAAGAGAGACAGGGAGAAAGAAAGATGGGGAAAAAGAGAGGGTAAGGAGGACATATTGTTTGGAACGATGCCATGATTTATACTAAACTTACCTTTCAAAGTGATATTTTCAAGAGTGATTAAAGATGATGAACATTTGTGCCTTCTGGTTGTCAAGTACATTTAAATTAAAGTTTCAAGCCACTGCATTGGAAAAGGCTAACAGATGTCCGAGTGATATCTTTTCTAAATCTTCTCTTTAATGGACCAGCCATAGTTCACTGGTAGAGCACATGCTTTGGATGCAGAAGCATCTCCAGAAAAGAATCTTGTCTGGAACTCAGTGTCGACAATATTGGGCTAGATGGACCATTGCTTTGGTTCAGTATAAGGCAATGTAAGGCTATGTTCCAAAATATTCACATTTCACATTAATACTATACTGCAAAAAGTGCCATTTCCTTTATTGATATATTTTGCAAATCAGCTGGTTGGTAGTTGGTGTTTGTATAACTTCTATCCATCTTCACATTTGTTTTGAGACATGGCAGTGGTAACAAGGAAAATGGTATTGTAGTGTGATTTAAGAACTTGAACCCTAATATTTTATTATTAGCACCAGAGAAGGAAGAATGTAATTGCTTTTCTGTAATTACAGGAAAATCATTATCCAGATCATCCATCCGCTTACTGATTGGAAATGCTATGTATCTTTCAATTACTTAATATCATTGCATTTGTGGTTCCCTTTACTGCAGATAAATTTAATGTCCCCCAAGATACATACATAAATGATGCTGTGCTATAATTGAAACAATAGCAACCAAAACTTAGTTGGTCACTTTAATGATTCACAAGGATTGATGTTAAATAGCAGACAAATGACTAATTATTAAATCTATTCCCAGTCCACCACGAACATGCTAATAATGGGCCTATTTCAAAATGACTCATGCACATCAAGATCAAGGTTAAATAGCACTATCTTTATTCAATCAAGTATTACTTAGCCAATGCTTTTAATACAGGGGCAAAAAATTGTTATTGATAACCAATATCTGTTTTACTGGCCACCACTGATAAAAAAGCATCCTAGTATAAACCTCTAACTATAGGCATTGCATTAGATCCAGAATTCCAGATTGAGGTATATGCACCTGGGCTGGTGAAAGTACACTTCCCTGCCCCCTCCTCCCCAGAGTACCCCCTCCAGCCCCCTTAACATGCTACAGAAAAGGTCGGGGGACCCTGCTAACTGGATGAGTTATGGGGAGGGGGAAAGAAGGAGAATCAGCAAAAATTGGGCAGAGGCACTTCACAGACAGCAGATCCTGGATCCAAGCCAGTGTCTTGTAAAGGAATCCTTTAAAAGCCAAAAACTAAATTCATATTTCTCTGGCCCTCTTTCAGCATGGGCACTGCTAACAGCAATTTTGATTGTAATAAAACAAATCAATTCAACTAGTGTTTATTTTTAAAAATGTAATTATAGCACAGAATAGATTTCATTAACTATGGAAAATGTCTCAGATCATTCTATTTATTTTCAAAACATTCATCTCAGGGGCAAGGGGAAAGGTTGTGGTTCAAGTAAAAGCAAGAAGAGATTATGACATTCTAACATGACAGCAAAATGTAGTAATAATTAAAGGCTATTGATGGATCTTCTGCTTTAACAGCATAACATAAAATGACATTAATAAAAGCATAAAAGGACGTATAATATAGGTACGATTGCATTCTATAAGCAACATATTGGTTTGCCAAATGTTTCATGTTCTGAAAACACCTGTGAGGAAGTGGACAGAAAATGGCCCCAGAAGTGAATCTTGGTTCTGTGGACTGGTCAGCTGCTTATGGTAAGGACAGCCCAGGGATTATTGCAAATACATATTCAGGCATTATTATGAACTTATGCACACAGGGCCCTTTCCTACATGTGCTTTCATAAGTCAGGGCCAAAGACTTCCTTTGCTCCAGGCCCCTCAATTGCTGCAAAGGATGTTGTGTGATCATTTCCCACAGGGAAATCATGGAGCTTCTAGGTCAGTCCATGCTTCCCTGTGTAAATAATATGCTCTTTTTATAATTTGTCATCCACCATGTGGCTTCAAGAAGCCCTCTTCCATCGGTTTCAGAGTGTTTTTATAATGTGGTATTTTGTAAAACTTGTGGTTTTCTTATGAATTGTTGTAAAGCACCCAGAGAGCTTTGGCTATGGGGCAGTATAGGAATGAAATCAGCATCAGCATCATCCCTATCTGCTGTCTTCTTCCTCTTCCCCAAGGTTACCATTTTTATATCCTTGGGAAAAGGGGGGGAAGATTTAACAGCTAGAAAATGGAAGTGTTCGAGCCCAGTTGAGGAAGGCTTGTTTAGGAGGGGTGTGCCAACCTACATGGATATTGATAGATTGTCTGCTTCAACAATATAACATAAAATGAAGTTACATTCATAATGGCATAAAAGGACCTCACTGTTTCAAATCCAAACAGAAATGCTGACATAGTTGACCAACTCTGGTCAAATTTTGCCCCATCTCTAAAATAATAAATTAAGATTTTATAGCAGGAAGTGAACATTTTACATCCTTGTCTACATCACGTCTTCATCACTGCAGACTCTCCTGTTGATTGGAAAAAGAAATGCCCCAGCTCTATATAACAATAACTGTAATGCTACTTGGTCCGATTGCAAGTTAGCACAGTTCTGGGAGGGCTGTTGTTCCCTATGATCACTGTAGAACTGTAAAGGAGTACTTGGAAGGAAGCAACACAAGAGCAGTATTGACATCTAAGGCTCAGGGAGAGGACTTTTCCCACCATTGTTCTCTAGAACCTTCCTCTGTCACCCCTGCTTTTGTGGAGTGGGGAGTATTAACATTTGGTTCTTCTTGGTTGCTTTGGAGGCCTCTTGTTAGCCAAAAAGGTGGGATATCAATATTTTAAATAATAATAAAATAAGTGTAACATCCACACCAATCCTTAGTTATTCTTCTGCTGCTGCATTTAACATCTTTTGGTTGTTCCTTAAAAATATGCTTGCTTTCTCTATTTGTTGTTGCCAAGTGGCCAGAATGTGATCAACGTGGTTTACTGCCAGAACTGGGGAATCCAAAGTGGAGAAAACAGCCATGCCATTTTGATGGCTAGCAGCCTAGCTCAAGGGGTGGGGGTGGGGCAAAACCTCAAGCCTGGGGGAGGGCAAACCTTAACCTCTGAGGGTCCCAATCCAGCCCTCCAGGGTTGCCAAGAAGGCCCTACCCCTTTCCCCATCCACCAATAATTTGGTGTTTTTTAGCTTTTATGCAAATTCTCTTCCCCTCCCCCCTTCTAAATGGTTGAAAGGCCTCTCACGTAGCTTAATTGCTGGTAGTCAGCGCTTGAAGCTAAAAATGAATGCTGGTATTTTGTGGGTTTTGGCCCCATCCCTTTTGCCTTTGGGTCCTGCCTACTGCTTCTCCAAAATGGAATTTGGCCCTCCAGCGTGAAATGGTTCTGCACCCCTGTACTGGCTCTTAGGATCTGTGTAGACTCTATAGTCCAAGAAAACCAGGGTATCCCAGACTCTCTTCATACTCCCCAAACACCCACTTCAATGCTATCTCAGTCAACTGGAACCCTAAGCCAATCAGTGTTCCTAATCAAGAGTAAAAGCTGTATGCGTGCAGAGTCCTCTTTCATTAACATCGAACGCATGGCCTTTAGAGTGCATGGTCAGAAGTGTACTGGTGTTTGGAGGCATGGACATCGAGTCCAATCCTCCCACATGTTCAGTGGTCTCATTATTATGTCCCATTTGCAGGGGAAAAAATGTTCTGATTGTGTGTTCTTAGTAATACAGAAGCAGTGATATCGCTACTGTTTTTCTTTTTCTACAAACAATAGAAAGTTCAAAGTAACTTCTGCAAGATGTCTTGGAGAGGGGAGAACTGGAGTGTTCTGGTTTCTGACAAAGCCTACTTATTTACAAACGCATCGTTTGGTACAAAAGCACCAGAGAGCATCTGCTGTACCAACCAAAGCAGAATCAGTGCAGACGCCAGACCCCAATGAGATCAGAGCATCCAAGACACCCACTTCAAAGCAGACCTCTCCCCCACACCACCCCTTATGTTACACTTTCAGACTCTGATTGTTTTCTGGAAGTACTATACCCTTCAGATCTGGAGAGTTCCTTCCTTGTCACAGTAAAGAAGTCAAATGATTGTGCCCCTTCATCAGAGTGTTATACAGTAAATAGGACAGCTATTATGTATCATCCTAAAAAATCTTCTGCACCACACATCATGTATGTGAGATGCTGTCCATACAATATGTGTTGACCCTTGCAGTACTGGAAATTGGAAAGAAAAAACTGATATGAAAACAGTTTTCTTCTTGGAAGTTACAACACCATTTCAGCACTATAAAAACATTTTAGTTCCCTGGCACAGATGACTCCCCCCCCCAACACCCCCGGGGCCTTTTCTTTCACGTTGTCACAGTGCATTCACTGCAAACTCTTATGAGATTTTAAAGTAACAGAAACAAAAATCACACTCAGCATTTATTTTTTGGTGAACTGAGAAAGAAAGAAAAAAAGGACATAATTACAAGAATGCTGTTAACTTGTTTCACCTGGCTCAAGATGCAGAAGCAGTTTTATGCTTAGAAAGCTCATACAATTACATGGAAATGCTCAAGCCAGCAAAACAAATTCCACTTCCCCATCTCCCCACCCGCACCCAGCAGGCTGAGCATTCAAAATAGGAAACTGACTGGGGCCTAAAATATAAGTTTGGATTAACTCATTTAGGGACAGCCCATTCATAAGAAATACTGAAGAAGCAAGGTAGCTGCATAAGGTTTTCCGTGGTTGGAAACAGGGTTTGAATGAACCAAATAATATATTGTCTGTTGTATTTTAATTGAAAAGGAGGTGAAAGTGAGTGAGAATTTTGTTTCAATTGATTTTTGATAAGAATTTACCACAATTTGCAAATCTCTTCATATTTGTGTTGGAAATAATTTATTTTTTAAAAAAAATATATTTAATAATAATAATAATTTCATTTATATCTCAGCTTTTTTCCTCAAAGGAACCCAAGGCGGCATACATAATCCTCCTCTCCATTTATCCTCACAACAACAACCCTGTGAGGTAGATTGGGCTGAGAGTCTGTAATAGGGCATGTAGGAAGCCAAAGCCTCCATAGGGCGATGGGCAACCTCCATAGACAGGATTAAGTAGGCCGGCTGGAGGTTACACACCCATATTGTAAAGTGATGAAAACATTGAAGCAATTAAGTCTTCTCCTTTATTTATTCATCATACCACCACTCTTAGCTGGGGCACGTCAAGCTTTGTATCATATAATCCATGGCCTAATCTACACCAAGCAGGATATTGCACTATGAAAGTGGTATATAAAGGTTAGGAGCCACACCAAGCAGGACATAGTGGTATGAACGCACTATACAGTATGTGTCAGTGGGCCCCAACAGTTGTCATTGCACTTCAATACCACTATAAAGCAGTAGTGTGGCTCCCGCATACTGCTTTCATAGTGCAATGTCCTGCTTGGTGTAGATTAGGCCCATGTATGTTCATGAGATCAGTTTGCAAGTCGGTTGACTGCAGCCTTGGTATAAAGCAGATTAGTCCATACTCCTAGTTAAGAGATGAATGTTTGAAAGTCTGAAGTGCCGTAGCCAAGATGGGAAGACTGATAAATAATCAAAGGAGAAAACTGAACAGCTTGGAATGTTTGCCTCTATAGTGAGGAAAATATGAAGACAAGAGACAAAGACATAGGCCCAGTCTATACATGCAACACAGTCATATGGGAGACCATTGAATTTGGACTGTACCACTTCAGTTTGCAGGTGATAGAGGGTGTTTTTACATATTCCTCACCCATCCGAAATAGAAAAAAAAGGGGGGGACCTACAAGAACAAAAGTAGCACATCTTGAAGAAATGTTGCAGCTCAGCTTCTCTCTTCTGTGCGAAATATTAATTCACAGGAGAGAAAGATATTTAAATAATAAAAAACTGGCTTTCCCATCTGCAGACTGCAGTGGTACAGTCTAATCTATCACTCAGTCCTCTACTACCTTATTCCTCTGAACGTCTAACATCAGCCATATTTAACTTCTCCTCTCCGACACCCAGTAATCCCTGTCCTCTTTGCTTGTTCTTCCTCCTTTTCATTCATTCTAAAAAGCTAATCATTTCTGGAATCTTCTTGACCTTGGTATTTCATGGTATTTGGCATTTGAGCATAATTATATGTTACGTAAAAATTGTTTCCTTTTTTATTACTTTTCAGATTTATGGCCTTTCGGTTCCTCTGAATTATTTTTTGTTCTCCTATTAAGAGATAAGGTAAACAGGAGCACTCAATTTACCTTCTCTATTTGATTCATTATACTCCATTTCTTTATCCTGACCCCAGTTTCTTTTCTGTCCCTCTCTCCTCTTTAAAGTATAAACATTCTCTATCTCATCACTGTTTGCTCCCACTGAAGTCCCTCTTGGCCTATAGTTATTTTCTTCGCTCATCTCTTAACCTCTTTTCTTTGTGCCATGTTATTTTTTAAGGTAAGGATTCCTGGGTTCTCTGAAAAGGCAAAACATCTTTTTTTTCCCCCTCCAGGGGGATTTGGCAGTACCAGAGAGAGAAAAAGTGCTCATTTTTAATTTTAAATTTCCTATGAAATGGTTTGTTTTCCCCTCGTGAATTCAGACATGTGTAAGGTAGTATTTCTAGAAAAGGAGGAATGGAACTCTATTTGTTTCTTGTAATCTGTTTACTTTAGACCTGAAAGTAGTCATCGATTAATCAGTGAGACAGCTGAAATAGCTTCATTAGCAAATCAAGAGAATAAAAGTTGAATACAATTAGAAAGGCTGAAGGGACAGAGCTTGAGGAGAACCTCACAAGATTCAATTAATTATCACTGGGAGACACATGGGCTTATAAAAGGAAAAGAAAAAAGAAAACTTGTAATTCTTTTTTTATATACTCTAAGACCTAGAGGCTAAGTAATACTTGACTAAGAAGAAATATAAAGCACTCTGTTCAATTTAAGTGCTTGTTTTTATTAATGACAAATTACTGAAAACAAAATGTGCAGTGGATCAGATTTGAAATTTATGAAAGCCTGATTCTCACCATGGTTACTTAGAAGCCCCATAGATTGATATGTATACTTAGAATTGCATCTTTACAGTGCAATTCTATGTATGACTTCTCAGACATGTATGTCTTTCTTTGTCAGTTGGGGAAAATGCATCTTGAAGGTAAGACTATGAACCACAAGGGACTTTGGACATATTTAAGTAGTTTTTTGTGTTCCTGGCTCTACGTGCATGGTTTTACTGACAATTTTGGTGGTGGACTGAACAGATCCAATATATTTGAGCTACATCCATACAAAATGAATCTGGTATTGATGAGGAATTTTTCTAAACCGGAAGGATTAGAGAAGGTTGATCTGCCTAAAACAGGGTGAATACATACAATCAATTTACCACGTGGTAAGTGTGAGGGAGTTTTCCCATTGTTTAATGTGGACTAAAGTGCTGCAAAATGACTGTGGTGGGCATTGTAGCACTCTGATTCACCTGGGAAAACTATAGCCCCATGTAGGCATTCAGAATATGCAAGTGAAGGCTAAAAGTATGGAGATATTGCAGGAGTGCATATAAGTCCCATCTCCAATGTCGCCACCCACTTGGCCTCTCCCTCCCCAGAATCCTGAACAGTGCTTCTACTTGTGTTCACTTGAACATGAGTAGAAAGGTCTTCATGATCAGGAACCTTGGTTTATCATATGCCAGATCATATAACACACACAGCTCTATCCACCAACACCCCCCCACAGCCAGCTCACCCCTTCACCTGGAAGCACCTTGCTTCCCATTCTAATAAATGCTCAATGCTGGAATGCAGCACTAATGCTGCTTCAGAGTTACACATATGTAGGAGTGATGCCTGTTGGAGAGGGTAGTGTGGCCTGATGGCCTCTGTGACTGCTTATTCAGTCAGAGACCTTTTCCAATGACACTATCTGTGATACTCAGGAAGAGGGCGACTAGGTGAGACAGACAGACAACCCAGGCCAGCAACCCACCTAGGGCAGCTCAGTGGGGGAAGCTGCCAATGCTGTAGGGTGGCCAAAAATGCAGAAGTGCATCACCAAAAGAAGAGGACACCGATTTGCATAAAAATTGCATAAGCGAATTTATATGGGTAGATGCAAATTTAGAAATTATTGTTATAATTGAAATAGGAATATAGTACATTTCACCATTGTGTGGGAGGTTGTGACCTGGTGACCTGTAAGCCTTGTTCAGTCTTCTGTAATAATAATAATAATAATAATAATAATAATAATAATATATTTATTTATTTATCACCCGCCTCTCCCAACGGATCGAGGCGGGGAACAACACCAAACACAAAATACAAAAACTGACCAAAAGCAGACAAAACCAGTACATCATTAAAATACCAATAAAACGCCAATAAAACACTTTAAAATTCATCTAGGTAGGCCTGCCGGAAGAGATCAATCTTTATAGATCTTTTAAATTCCTGAAGACTAGTAAGTTGGCGAATCTCTCCCGGCAGGCCATTCCACAATCTGGGAGTGGCAGAAGAGAAGGTCCTCTGGGTAACGGTTGTCAGTCTAGTTCTTGTTGACTGTAATAAATTCTTCCCAGAGGACCTGAGCGTGCGGGGCAGATTGTATGGGAGAAGGCAATCCCGTAGGTAACCTGGACCCAAACCATGTAGGGCTTTAAAAGTAATAACCAACACTTTGTACTTCACCCGGAAACTGATTGGTAGCCAGTGAAGAGATTTTAAAACTGGTGTAATGTGGTCACCCCTAGATGTACCGGTGACCAACCTGGCTGCCATATTTTGAACTAGTTGAAGTTTCCGGACTAGGCACAGAGGTAGCCCTATGTACAGCGCATTGCAGAAGTCGAGCCTCGAAGTTACCAGTGCGTGCACTACTGATTTTAGGTCTTCCAACTCTAGGAAGGGGCGCAGCTGGTGTGTCAGCCGAAGCTAATAGTAGGCACTCCTGGCAGTCGCATCTATCTGAGCTGTCATTTGGAGTGACCTCTTCCTTCTGATGGGTCTTTATCTTTAAACCATATACAAGACACTTTTGAAATAGAGGACAGTCCTCTAACAGCCTTTCATATACAGGACTGTCTTCTGTAAAAGAAGACATATGGTCACACTAATAATGCATAAGGGGGGATATAGAATGCATGCAGTCCAAAAGCAATGGCAAGACATGTGTTGGTTGCAATGGGTGAATCGTCACTCTGCATTGCTGCCCCACCCCCAGCATCCACTTTCAAACAGCTACTTCACTCTGCCTAATGGTAGAGCTGGTCCTGCACTACTAGCATCAGAACATCTCCTTTTTGAAATAAAAAAGGGACAGAGAAAGACAGGATGGGGGAGAAGGAGAAAGAAAGAGAATAAGGGCATGTCTATGCTACAAATGTTTACTGATTCTACAACAGTACGTCATGGTTCTTCTTTAAAAGTCCAGGAATTGTAGTTTAGTGTAGATGCTATGGATTCAGTAGTCCCCCATAGAACTACAAGGGTTTCCTTGGCAGAAGGAATGGTATTACACCAGATTGCCTGCTATAAAGATTTGTCCTGAGGCAGTAGGGGGGAAAGGGGGGGGGGGAGAAGAAGAAATAATTTTTAAAAATCACATCAAATTCTATAGTTAAAAGTGAATCTGAGGTCTGTAAAGGTTGAAGACACTTACATAAGAGCAGGTAGAATAGAATATGGTATTTCCCTCTCTTTCATTTGGCTGATGCTTTGTGACTTCTATGATATTTGCTCTAAAAACTCCTGTTCAGTAGCAAGCAGGTAAGTAAAGGGGAAAGCATCATTCATCATTACATGAAGAAGGGCAGAAGTCAAGAGATTTAGAAATAAATCCCCAGTGGCAGCCAATTAGTCATTACATTTACCACTTGTCCACACACCTGTTGTTAAGTGAATGTCTTGGCACTCGCCCTCCCTAAAGGCCCAGTAGAACTTTATGAAATACAGTGACAAAGAGAACTGTGATTCGGCTCTTGTTACAAAATATGCCTTAGATGGCAGTTTATCAAAGGATGCCATGAGCTCAACAATACCGTCAATAAATACAGTGGGGCTAAACCTCTACAGCCATTGTCTTAGCTATAAATCTTGTGAGTGCTTTTGCTACTCAAGCAACAACACTACTTATAAATTTAGTGTGTAGTGCCAGAATCATACAAAGGACAGGATATACTTCATGATGACTTTTCTGGGTTCTTCAGTCTGCAAACATACAATTAGGCTCTTTGTTGCTAGAATATTTTATAACTGGCAGTGATGCTATGTATCTGTTACACACATACACACACTCAGAAAGTGAAAAATGGCACTAAGTGAAAGCCAGTGGGATCAGATACAAGTTTAGCCATACTTTAGTGATCTCAGTGGGGTTTACCTTGGTTAATTCTGGATCCAACCCATGATTCCCATGAGTTCAACAGTAATAGCCTGTATAAATCTCACAGATATTAACATGTGATCACAATTTTAAGAATACACATCTCTAAACTATTACAGCTATGGTAATACTGTAAAATGGTATTAACTGCAAATATATTTTACAATGGAGATATTTATTTTTCTAATAAGCACAAACATAAGAGCAGCAGCTTCAAAAATGTAGCATTTCCAGCTATGTGTGGATTTGGCTTGCTTGAAGCACTGTAACTTGTGGTGGTTCTGCTCTTACTTGGGTGGCTGATTCCAGAAGATGGTACTGCGGGATTATTGCTCTGACCTTTGGCAGTTATGCAGTGCTATGGGGTTCCACAGGGTACAATTTTATCTCCCATGCTGTTCAACACCTACATGAAACTGCTGGGGGAGGTTATCCGGAGATGTGGACTGAGCAGTCATCAATATGTGGATGATGCCCAGCTCTGTCTTTCCTTTTCATCAAATCCAGATGTTGCAGTGGGAGGGTCATAGTGCTAATAATCCCAAAAGCATGGTATAGCAATTGCCTCTTTTTCCTTAACGGATTTTTTTTTATAAGGAAAGAAACAGAGGAAGCTGTGTGAAAACCCTGGAGGGCTATGAGTGGAAGACAACATCATCTGGACTCCCATAAAATTTTGTGAATGAGGCAGTGTGATGAAAGCCTTGGCTGGATGCTCCTGAAGGCACTGTGCAGATCTTCCATTTTTTCCTCTTTTACAGATTTTCCATGGTAAGAAAAAAGACATTGGAAGTGCTGGGGAAATATGAGAAGATTACAAGTGGAAGACGATGATGTCCGGTTGCTGTGAATAAGGCTGTGTGATGACTCAATAAAAGTTTTGTCTGCAAGCACCCTAAGAACCAAACTACAAGTTACACTAATTGCAAACCATGTAGCTGAAGGTTAGCTTTTTATCTGCTCTAATGTAAGTATGGGAGTTTAAAAGTGCATGACTCTGGTTTGTATTGGAACCACTCTGCACTGAGAAGGGAAGATTAAACCATCTTCCATTTATCATTTACCCCCAAAATTCCCCATGGGGATGTTAAAATGGAGTTTTCAGTAAAGGTGCCAAGTAGGGATGTGTATCGTATCGTTAAAATGTACGATAACGATACGATAAGGTCATTATCGTGCATGTGTTTAACGATAATGAAAGATAGGAAAAAACAACGATAATCATCGGAGACGATAATTTTCGGGTGATTTTATCGTTTTATCGGGCTGCCATATAAATATACCTATAACGTTAGAGTTTTTTAAACGTTAGAGTCCTTAAACTGGTCACAGTGCTTATGGGGTATGCCTAAGTACATGTATGAAATCTGAGATCGATCCCTCCAACCCTCAATTTTATATGAATTTTTTAAAGATCACTTCCGTTCTGACAGATCTGAATGAATGCACGTGGTGAGCTGTCATTCTGATCTGTCAGAACTGAAATGATCTTTAATAAATTCATATAAAATTGAGGGTTGGAGGGATCGATCTCAAATTTCATACACATACTTAGGCATACCCCATAAGTACTGGGACCAAGTTTCAAGCCTCTAACTTTTAAAATACAGAAGTTATAGGCATTTTTTTCTTTAAAAATAGGACTGCAAAAATATCATTTTTTCACCATAATTATCGTGAAGATGATACAGTTCACCTATGATATGAATGAAGATGATAATTTTTTTGGTCCGAAATGCCGATAACAATAAACAACGATATTTTTTGGCGTGCACACCCCTAGTGCCAAGGTTCCTTCCTTGTCCTGGACCCCCTGAGCAACTACTTAAGGATCTCCTGCCTCCTTAAGAGTCCCACCTTTTTTCCTTTACCTTCCCCTTCCCAGTGGGGTTTAGACTGTACATGTGGGGTGATTGTTACACCGGACACTTAAGGTTTAAGACAACAATTTACTAGTATGTTAAAACAATCAAATTACAAATAAAGGTATTTAGTCAATAGAGCTGAGTGATACAAAGAAGGCTTTAAAAGAAGATAAAACTTGCAAAACACAGGTTCTCCTACCCTAGCTGCACTTAAACTCCCCCAGCCTGATTATTTTCCATGCTCATGCTTTCCTGCCTGGCTCTTCCTGGCTGGCTCTCTCCTTTTATCCCTTCCTCCCCAAAATCAAAAGTACTGTTTCAAATCTGAAGAAATGAAATTTAACAGGGGAAATAAAACATAACTGGGGAAATGGAACTACTCAGGAATATCCCCTCCTTACACAAAACCCCAGGCCTCTAATGGCTGACCATTTTACCTTGCCTCTGTAGGCCTCAAATCTTCACAGAAGGGTTTTCCCCCTTCCTTTTTTACCCCCCCCCCCACACACACACCGTGTGGGGTAGATTTTAGGGCGAAATGATGAGGGAGGTTTAATTATAATTGGGGCTACATGTGCTTACACTAGAGTAAATAAAAAACTAACCTTCTGCTCCGTGCTACATGATCAGTGTAACATGTAATATGGCTCTGAGAACAGGATGGCATTGGATTTCCCGGTCCTAACTGGGAATCCAGGGGTGAACCGGCCCAACTGGGGGGCGGGGGGGCAAACCAGGGTTGGGGGAGGTCACGTGGCGGTGGCAGCAAGCAAGGAGCGGCGGTAGACCTGGCGGCGGTGGCGGCGGAGGAGCCCGGGAAGCGGCCGCCCCAGCAGGTAAGTGCCTTCCCTCGCGCCTCACGCTCCTTACCCGCAGGGGCGTCCGCTTCCCTCCGGTGCTCGAATCTACTGAGAAAAAGGCTTCGCGGCCTGTCCCTCAGTAGCGCGCCGGGTGATGACGTCATCACCCGGCGCGATACTGAGAGACAGGCCGTGAAGCCTGTTTCTCAGTAGATTCGAGCACTGGAGGGAAGCGGGTAAGGAGCGCGAGGCGCGAGGCGCGGGGCACTTACCTGCTGGGGCGGCCAGGTCCGCCGCCGCGCCGCCGCCGGGTCCGCTGCTGCGCCGCTGCCGGGTCCGCTGCCGCACCGCCGGGGCTGCCGCCGCGCCACTGCTGCCGGGTCCGCCGCGCGGCCGCTGCCGCTGGGGCTGCTGCTGCACCGCCACCGCGCCGCCGTCGCCAGGTCCGCCGCCGTGCCGCCGCCGGCGCTGCCGGATCCCCCACCGGCTCGGAAGGCCAGCGGCCTCGCGGAACAGGCGGGGGAGGGCCGATTATGTCACTTCCGGATCCGGCCCTCCCCTGCCTCTTCCGCGCGGCCGCTGGCCTTACGAGCCGGCAGGGGACCCGGCGGCGGTGGCGGCGGTGGCGGCGGAGGCAGCAGAAGAGAACCCGCCCCGGTAGGTCCGGGCTGATGTTTTTTGGGGGGGGTGGCTTGGTGGGGGGGTTGTTGGCGGGGGGGACCGGGATTTGGGGTTCCAAAATCTGGTCACCCTAATTACAGAAGGATTGTGTGAGGGTTTTTTCTTTCTGTTGCTGCCTGCCAGGTTGTTTCATGCTAGTTAAAAGCAGCAAAAATGTTTAGGATGTATTCCTACATTGTTTGTAACAATGTTTTCAGAATATAAAATATAGGTTAGTCTCTTAGCCTGCAATCCTAGGAGGATTTTCTCTCGACTGTGGAATGAGCTCTCTAGAGATGTTCGCCTGGCACCTACATTATACTCCTATCAATGCCAGGTGAACACCTTCTTATTCTCATAGTCTTTTAACAGTTTATTATCAGTCTTTTAACTCCACTGTTTTAAATCTGTATTTTAAATTTGTACTTTAAATCTGCATTCCTGCCAGTTTTACCCTGATTGTGCTTTCATATTGTATTTTTCTATTGTGTTCTTATAGTGTTTTATACTTTGAGTCTTGTTGATGGTTTCAACTTTTGTGAACCGCCCAGAGAGCTTTGGCTATTGGGCGGTATATAAATGTAATAAATAAATAAATCCTATTCACCAGGGTGAGCAACTTGTGGCCCTAACGATGTTTTGGTCTGTAACACCCAGTGTCCATCACTATTGGTTATGCTGGCTAGGACTGATGGAGGTTCTAGGACAAAATATCTGGAGGTCCACAAGTTACTCACCTGTGGCTATACTCCTTATCTAGGAGTGAGTCCTATTCAACACGATATACCTTATTTCTGAGTAGATACGTTGGGGGCAGGCTGTTACAGTATTAAACTGAAGTCTGGCTTCTATGCCATTGATTGAATTTGTCAGCTCCAGAATTGACAGCATAAAATCTTTGCTACAAGAGCTACAATGTCTCTACTTCTGTTTCTGTGGCTGAAATACGACAATACTGAGTTGGGGCGGGAGGAGGATATGCTCACAGCTGGATGTTTCTTTGAAGTTTTTACTGTAGACAAGCCAAACCAGCAAGCCACTTTTCAGTCTAAAATGAGCTTGATTTTCAGGCCACGCATATGCCTTCAGTCAAAACATCAAAGGCATCTGAAGCTCTGTCTGTGGCTACACATAGCTTTGGTATGGAAACTGAGTAATCAGGGCTTGAGTTATCATTGTCAGTGATTGAACAAGTTATGCCATGCATGTACATCAATCATTTTAAGTATTTTCTTTTTGCTACCAGCTATATGTAAGTTATGTTAACAGTTGTTTGTCTGTTGAAATGTAGAATATATTTTTAATTGTTATAAATATAAGATAACAGAATCTACAAAGAGACACTATACAGGGCATAATGGACACCAGAACAATTCAAACGCCTGGGCATCTCACAGCATGGTTTAGCAAGGCCACACTAACAGCTAGGTAAATTATTCTACAACACTGGAAAGCAAATAAAACCCCAAATATACACAGTTGGATTCACAGTCTATTGACCTTAGCTGCCCATGAAAAGGCATATTACACTGAATTAATAAAAGGAAATAAACTTCAGTTAATATGGGTTGGTTTCCTTGAAATATGTATTGGTTACAGGGAGCGTACAACTCCCATGTTACAACAGCTCCACTGGCTTCCGGTCTGTTTCCTGGCACAATTCAAAGTGCTGATTATGACCTGTAAAGCCCTATATGGCTCAGGTCAAGGTTATCTGAAAGACCGTATTCTCCCATAGGAGCCTGCCCGTGTTCTGAGATCTTCAGGAGAGGCCTTTCTCTCAATCCCACCATCATCTCAGGAACTTCTGATGGATATGTGGGAGAGGGCCTCCTCAATGGCTGCTCCAAGGCTCTAGAATTCTCTTCCCAGGTAAGCTAGGCTGGCTCCCTCCTTATTACACTTTTGGAGGCAGGCAAAAACCCTTTTTGTTCTGGCAGGAACAGTACTTTGGGAATACTCTGGACCTGTGTGAATGTCTTGGATATTTTAATTGTGATTTGCTTTTTAATTTTTAAAAATGTTTTTAATATTACAGGGGTTTGATTGATTCTAAATCTAAAGAGGGAATGGAGCAAGGCTCAGAAAGGAGGAAGGGTTTACTGTTTGTATTGTATTGGAAATTGAAACAAAATCTAATCCAGTGTTAATAATAAACAACAACAACAACATCCTGCCAAATAGTGGGATTCATTCGTTCGTTCGTTCGTTCGTTCATTCATTCTTTCATTTATTTATTGATTGATTTTACCAATGTCTGCTTCTCTGGATTTCTGATTGGATACAGTTATGAGTGGTGAAATTCTCTTCAGCATTTGGCAGTATAAGGATGTCACAGATGTCCAGCTTATCAAAAGGTAACTACAAAGTGTGGTAACTACAAACGCCAGTGTGGTATCAGTCAGTAAACCAAGTCAGCTCCTGCCTGCAGGCTTGCAATCTAAAAAGGCACACAAGGAAAACGGAATGGGGATGGGAAAGTGTGTGTGTGTGTGGGGGGGGGGAATCAAGTCTTTCTGCATGCCTGGTGGAATGACCCAGCTTCCTATCTCACCTCCATCAGCACAGCCTGCTGGAATGGCTGCTTCTGGTGGTGGCGACAGTTGAGGGAGAAGGAGCCTTCACGGGGATGGTCTTCAGCAGTGCTTGTGGAATGGCCCCACTTCACCCTGTCCTAGCATTTTTGTTTCTTTATCTGCTGCTTTTCACTTGTGGTAAATAAGTTTTAAGAATCGGTTGTTTGTATGTTTTTTGTATTTGGTAAGCCACTTTGATCGACTCCTTGTCTGGAGGAGAAAAGGAGAGGGTAAACTTTTCTTAAATGAACCATCATCAATCAATCCACTTCCTGCATTTGACAAAGTCAGCCATTTGCCTCCAGGCGCTCAGGCCCACAACGCGAGCAAGTCACTAAGGTGCCACCATACTTTCTCTCCCCTCATATAATCTCTATAATTTATGTGTCCAACCCGGGCCATCATTTATTCCCTTGATGTGGAGGTTCTGCTATCAGTGGACAGTTGTGATAAATTAGGGCAATGCATTTTCCAGCAATTTATGTCACTCAGTGAGCATCATTTGCAATTGCTTCTCACTTCAAGTGCAGATGATTCTAAAAAAGCTCAGTGAAGAATATACTTCAGTTCTAGAATGTGTCAACACAATCCCAGCTGGCTGGTTGTTTTGATTTGGTTGGCATTTACTAACTGAATGGCTATCAAGTTAGTAGGAATGTAGGCTTGGTTCATGGGAGTTTAAGGGAAAGCTGCTTATTCTTTTACAAACTAATCCTCCTTCCCTTGTGTTCAGCCACATAATAGTCAGCAGTTCACAAGTACCAACTACTAGCTAGCATTGTAAAGATGGAATCAATAGCATAATCCTATTAAATGCTGCAAAGAAAGCTACTTTTCAGATATAGAGTGGAATCCTCTTTTTTAAAAAATTAAGTAAAAGGTACTTCTACACAAAGCTAGAAAACCTAGCAGAAATTGCCTGTTTAATACTTCAGCATGACAATGCCATCTGGTTTCCTGCCCTCTCTTCTTCTGCTCAGCTGTTAAAAACCTCAGGAAATCATAGAATTATAGAATTATAGGTCAGGAAACAACCTTGGAGAGGGAGGGGATAAGCTCTATGTATTCCTTGTTACCACCAATGAGCTCAGATTAAAGAGCAAAGCTGCACACTGGTTGCCAGACAGACATGATCCTTAGGGATTCTTCAGAACAAATCAGTTCCCATGTAACATTTCTGGTAAAAAAGAAAAAAAAAAGAATCATATCAAACTAAATACTGTATACACAGTGCTGTGAATTGGACGTTTTTGTAATTTGGGACGCTGAGAGTACTTGAATTAACTTTTTTAAAAAAACCTTAGGGTCTAGTCAAAGAAAATAAATTGAGAGTAGGGAAGGGAGGAAAGCTCTCTCTTTTCCCAAGTGGAAGACAATAATAAACAATTGCAGTAGATAGGTCATTCCCCCAACCCATTCATTGATACATCATTTGTTCATTGTAATTAATGAATTAATCTGTGCCCAGATTTCAGCCAGACCTATACCAAGCAGGATATAGTGGTATGAAAGCAGTATGAAAGTGGTATATAAAAGGCAGGAGCCACACTACTGCTTTATAGTGGTATTGAAGTGCAATGACAACTGTTGGGGCCCCCATGACACATACCATATACAGCTATACCCTGCTTGGTGTGGCTCCTGCCTCTTATATACCGCTTTCATACTGCTTTCAGACCGCTATATCCTGCTTGGTGTAGATCTGGCCATAGTCTCTACATTAAGGAAAATCATGCTTACCAAGGGATTTTCTGCTTCCTGGTTCTTTGGCATGATTGTTATGGGCTGCATTACATGGGAGGAGAGAGGCAACAAGGGGTTTGAATTGAATACTTCCTCTCCATTCAGTTCCATTGAGTTCTATTGAGGCAGCACCATCTAGTGGCAGAAGATCCTGCTGTTTCTTGGATATTGCCATTTTAAAAGTAGTTCTTTTTATCCCATGATTTTTAGAGGATTCTGCAGGAGATGTCTTGGTTGTTTGATGACATCTTGAAATTCACCCCAAAACTTCCATGAGTGGCCAATCATGAGCGTGCAATAAATCACTTGTTTAGAGGAGCCCTTAAGCTCAAAACTCAGTGTCCACCTCTTTCCTGCCCACTGTAATTGCTGCAGCCCCAATGGCTAGCTGACAATGCCTCTGTGTTCAGAAAAGGGGCCCATAGATCCAAGTTCAGTCAAGTCAGGACATGTGCAGAAATTTTAAAGGTTCCAGTTGTCATCCTTTTGCCTTCCTTAGCCCACTTCCTTAGGGTGACCATCTGAAAAGGAGGACAGCGTTCCTGTATCTTTAACAGTTGTATAGAAAAGGGAATTCAGCAGGTGTAATTTGTATGCATGCAGCACCTGGTGAAATTCCCTCTTCATCACAACAGTTAAAGCTATAGGAGCCCTGCCCTCTTCACCAGACACAAAAGAGGGTAGGGCTGCTGCAACTTTAACTGTTGTGATGAAGATGGAATTTCACCAGGTGCTGCATGCATACAAATGACACCTGTTGAAATTGCCTTTTCTACACAACTGTTAAAGATACAGGAGCTCTGTCCTCCTTTTCAGATGGTCACCCTACACTTCCTCAACCTTTGTACCTGCAGGGACATCATGGCTGTAGTGCAAATTATTTTCCAAGGGATGAAAACAGATTAAGAGGATGGATTGTACTTCAGAAGGCTGTCTTCAAGATGATTCTTTGAGTGCTGCAATATATTCCCCGCCACTTCCAGAGGACTTTGCCTAGAGCACACTAGATCTCTTTGGTAATAAATTATACAGCATGTTATATAAAAGTCTCCAGCAAAGGGATTGCTTTTACCCAGTAGTCAACTCTCCCCCCCCCTTTCTTTTTCTTGATTTGTTTTGTTTGAAGTATATCCTCCAGTGTACTTTATTCTTTTTATTTCTTGTTCTCCCTATCTCTATCACAATTGAATCTCCGACATCCAGCCATTATAGACCTTTGCCATGTTAACAATACCAATGAATGGATTCAGACTTTTGTTATTGTTCCAATGGGTCAAGGGCCATTCAGAAATCTATATAAAAAATTTGCAGCCCAGAATCCAGAATGAGTGATTTCCCCACCACCACCTCAGTCCCCAATGTAGCGCTGCACTGATGTTGCAGAAAGCGTATTTCATTGTCCTTTCTCTGTCTCATCAGTGTGCAGATTGGTAACCAGCACGAAACAAAACGAAAATTTTATTTGAGGCCAAAAGGCCAATAAAAAGAGATACAATTTATACAGAGCAATAGGAGCAATAAGATCTGCACTGTTTACATATCGTCATTACAAAGTACAATTACCTATAGACTTAATTGATTTCTACAGCTGATTACATTGTGCAAAAATTTGGCAACCTGGATGGTAATTTGCTGGTCTTTGGACAGTAACAGAAAGCTCACCATAACATGGTGGCTTTTCTCCCCGTGATCTCTGATAATTGGATAAATCAGGTCGATCCTAGTATTTCTGTAGAATCTGCATTCCAATAGCATGTGTTCGACTGACTCTACCTTGGCATCATCACACGGACATAATCTGGCCTCGACTGGGATTTTCTTATATCTTCCAGTCATTAGATTGGATGGAAGAGCATTGAGTCTTGCCAAGAAGAAAGATCTCCTATATTTAGGCACAGTGAGCCAACTTAAATAGGCCATTCCCTTTCTTCCTACTTGTTCTGGGAGACCCAATGAAAAAGTAGAGCAAGGGCCGCAAGCTAAGGACCTCTGCTTCTGTAGATCTATATCTGCCAGTCTTTGTCTTACCATCCGTTTGGCAGTGCCGTGGTCTGAATACAGCAGTTGAAATAAGGGGAGGCCCAAAGAATTAATTTTAATCACCAGCGCTTTTACCCAGGGGGAATTATATTTATCTAATAGAACCTGGGAGACCAAAGAGTCCACAGCAAGGCCATGGTATAGTTTAAGCCAGTATTGGATAGTAAATAACCATGCCCTGTGATTCATGGAGGGGAGCCTGGCCTCTAGATTCAAAGATGCCCCAGAGACACACTTGGGAGCCCCAAATAATACTCTTAGATGGGCACTTTGAAGATTTTCCAGTGATCCTCTAAACAGCGGAAACCAGACTGGGGCCCCATACAAAACTAAAGGAATCAGTTTGGCTTTAAGAACTCTGATTGCAGCTGGTAAAAATCTACCGCCCTTTTGATAAAAAAAAAACGGGTAAGCGCCCCCATAGATTGATCCACCTTCCCCTGGATATAAGATCTATGGATTCTCCAACTCAGATTTTCCTGGAAATAAATTCCAAGATATTTAAATGAGTTGACTTGTTCAATTTTATGCCCCCCCCCCACCATCCAAGAGTACCTAACCCTTTTCTTGGCAAAGACTAAAATTATTGATTTTTGGAAATTGATTGTTAACTTGTTATCCCTACAGTAGTCAGCAAAACTGGCCAACAATCTTCTGAGGCCGAGACGGGTCTGAGAAAGCAGAACTGCATCATCGGCATACAATAATAGGCTCACCTTTTGCTGTCCAATTTTAGGAGCATGTGATTGAACTATCGACAACCACTTGGGGAGATCTGCCAGGTATAGGTTAAATAAAGATGGTGCTAGAACACAACCCTGTCTGACTCCCTGTAAGATATTGAATTCATTAGTAACCTGTCCCTGGGTACCACATCAGACTTGGGCAGTAGTGTTAGAGTATATCAAAAATAGCAGCCGACCATCAATGTTAAGTTCTTCTAGTTTCTTCCAAAGCCTATGGCGGGATATAGAGTCAAAGGCAGCCTTAAGATCTACAAAGGCACAAAATAATTTACCTCCTTTGATGTCAGTAGATTTATGGGCTAGGTGTGACAGAACCAGGCAGTGATCAATGGTTGAGCTGCCTGGTTGGAACCCAATTTGCTCTTGGCCCAGTATGTTTTTATCCCTTATCCAGTCACTCAGTTTTACCTTCAGATAGCTAGCATAGATCTTGGCAACTACAGATATGAAACTTATGGGTCTGTAATTACTTGGGTCTTGTTTGGGACCCTTCTTATAGATAGGGACCACAATCGCCTTCCGCCACTCCAGGGGAATACATCCCGATTTATTAATTACTGTGAATAGGGGTGCCAGTATTGAAGCCCACCATACAGGATTGCTTTTCAAAATCTCTGGAGTTATGCCATCGGTACCGGGTGCTTTGCCTGATTTTAATTTGGCTAGCAACTCCTCAATAAGACGGGGCTGTACATCTGGCCAAACTGGAGTGTCTGGCTCTAGCCTTGGGCTAAAAGCTGGCTCAGCTAGTTCATTTAGGGTTGATTTATAGTGGTCCTCCCAGATGCTGGCTGGTATAAAACAGTCCAGCTTCCCAGATTTAGTCATCATTGCCCCGTTCACAAGCTGCCAAAAAGTTTTGATATTGTTAGAAGTAGTGGCCCCTATTAGTAATTGCCAAACCTCCCGGTCTGCCTCATACTTCTTCTGTCGTAAGAGCCTTTTATGTTTCCTCTTTAAGATGAAATATATACATGGAAGTTGCCGCTCGTTATTTTGGCGATAGGAACTGTAGACATCTTGAAGATTCTTTCTTGCCATCACACAGTCCTCATCGTACCAATATTTAGTAGGAAAGAGCTTGGCTCTTTGAGTAGAGGACTTTGGCTGAAGTGCAAGCATTATTTCCCATGTTAAATCCTCATACACCCCAATGGCTTGCACTGGGGAGGAGGATTCAAGGATCATAATGCTATATTTTGCATATTTATCTGAGTTGAGCAATTGGGCTGAGATACCCGCCATCTTCGGTGTCCATCTAAGTCTTTTGGTAATAGTGCCCAACTGTTGGTTAGATAATAAGGGGTAACAAGTTTCCATCCAGGAAAGACCGTTAATGATCAGCTCAAGCTCCAATGGGCGATGGTCACTATCCAGTCGATCAGCCACCATAAATTGGCTGACCCGATTATACAAATAGTTATGTAATATGAAGTAATCAATCACACTTGAACCCCTAGATGCTGTACAGGTATACTCTCCCCACGGATCGTTTGTGGAACAGCCGTTTACAATAACTGTATTAGTTCTGGCGACCATCACAAGCAAACAGCGACCTGCGAAGTTAGTGTATCGATCTTTAGATTGTCGGGGGAGGTGATTAAATGGAGCTTTAATCATTCCATGGCCTGCGCAGTTCTGAAGTAGAGTAGATGAAATATTGCCAGTTCTCGCATTGAAATCTCCTGCCAGGACCGGAAATGCCGTTGGAAATTTGGCCATTTGATCCAATAGAAAGACTTCAGCCTTCGTCTAGATTGCCCGAGTTGTCTCTTTACACGAAGAGGGGGCCAAGTAGAAGTTAAATAGCAATAGTGTTATCTTTGGGGTTCCCAGATGGATAACCAAGGCTTGGATCGAAAAATCATGGCTCGGAAGGTTGATTATATCAGCATTAAGAGTTGTTGCAATTAGGACTGCCAGACCCTGACGGTCTCTACCCTTTCCATTATTATGAAGCGCTTGGAGACAGCATGATGTAAATCCTTCCACTTGCAGCTCTTCGCGTGCCCAGGTCTCCTGTAGAAATATTATATCGAATTTAGCCATATAGTTGTGAAGATTAAGATCTCTGCTTTTTGGACTCCACCCAGCGATGTTCCACGAAAGAAGCTTTAATGGCGGATTAAGGTCTTCCATGATTTGTCAATCCAGCTCTTCTATAGTATCTATTTGCCCTTCATTGTTGTTTATGACACAACTATTTAAGTGTCTGTCAGTTCTTTTGAAAGGGACATTGCGAGATTCTTTATTTCTTGGGGAATTTTTTACATTTTCCACCCTGCCAGTATTTATAACCCCTTCCCTCTGACCAAGGTGGATAATTGGAAACGTCACAATCTTAGATCTTCTTTCATCATCCAATAGGTTCATAGCCAATTTATCATCAGCTAAGTGCGGTTGCTCTATAGATATAATTCTCTTGCAGCCACTGCTGCTACCTAAGTCACCCGCCTCAATGATTCCTAATTCCAAGCCTGTTTCCTTGGTTGAGTTATTCAACAGTACTCCCGTGTTGTTGTTGGAGGTATTGCTTTTCCTTGCCTTGGCTAGAAGTAACTCCATTAACGTTGACATTCTATTTAATATCTCTTGTTGGTCCATGGCAGGAAGTGCCTCAAAACTTTTTATTAGTTGCTGCTCATCCGGCGTGTAATCCTCCTCAGCCCTCAAATAGTCCGATGGCCCTTGGTTGGGTGACTCGCCAGGGCCTACAGAGTTGAGGCCTGGCTTAAATTTTGTAGAATTAGGAACATTTGATGCTAATTTTAGGGTAGCCGAGACATAAGCCTCCTTCAATGGCTCCCGCAATTTCTGTATGCGAGAGCCTCGAGTACCCATCTTTAAAGGCGGAGCAATGTTGGTGAAATATCTGCTAACAAATAATCCACCATTTCGGAGCTGCTCCCTGCTCCTATATATACGAGCTGCGGTAGTTGGATGGTTAAATGTTACCACTGCTGTCGTGACTCTGTAAGTTCTAACAAAAGGGGTGCGAACAATAAACAGACCTCTTGAAGGGAAAGATACAAATCCTTTATTATACACAAAAACGATCGTTCTCCCTCCTCCAGCAAAACAAGGAAAACAAGGTTATCAAAAGGCTTTGTAGCCCCTAGGCATGCAGTTGAGCTTACTTAGAGAGAAAAGAGAACAGAGTCATTTCATTAGGACAAATTAGTCTGTAGAGCCCTGTTTGCTAGCCTCTCTGAGCGGCGGGCGGTTTTGAGTTTGAAGTCCCTCCTCTTTGTCCTACGCCTCGTCACTGCATTCCTAAACTCCTTTGTCCCAGAAGAGAAAGTACTCTCTCCCTGGTTAAGGTCGTTATTGCCTTGAGGATTTACTTCCCCCCCTGCCGTGGGAAAGGGCTCTATTACTTCGTCTTGCAGTAACTCCTCCATTTCCTGCATTCCATCCCCAGGTTCTGAGTCGGAATCTGAGATATCATTCCTTTGAAGCAGGGAGTTGGACGTAGACACAACACCATCCCCTCTCCCATAACGCTTCCCCCCAGGAGAAAAGCGTCCTAAACCCGGGGCAGGTTTATGGGGATAACGTTGGTGAAATTCACGGACTAATAGGGGGGCATGCAAATTTTCTAAAGGTTCCCAGGAACGTTCTTCAGGACCATAACCCTTCCAGTCAATTAAGTATTGAATCTTTCCTCGGAAACAACGGGAGTCTAAAATGCCAGCTATTTCAAACTCTTCCTCTCCCTCCACCAAGACCGGAGGGGGAGGAACCAAATTTGAACGATGACGGTCTCCTGTTATGAGCGGAGAGAGCAAAGACCTGTGGAAAACTGGGTGAATTCTTAGTGAAGGAGGAAGAGCTAACTTGAAAGCAACTGGGTTAATCTGGGCTATAATTTGAAAGGGACCCGTGCGGCGGGGAGCAAGTTTTTTGCATAACATTCGTGAAGGAAAATGTCGAGTAGACAACCAAACCCAATCTCCAACAGATAAAGAAGGCCCCAGGCACCAGTGACGGTCTGCCGCTATCTTGTAAGAAAGTTTAGCCTGTTCAATCTGGTCTCGAAGAATGTTATGTAGAGTGTGTAGCTCTTCCAAGAACACATCAGCGGCAGGAACTGTAGCTGAGCCGAGAGAAGATGGGAAAGTTCTGGGGTGATATCCGTAGTTGACAAAGAATGGGGATTGGTTTGTAGTGGAGTGGCAGGCATTGTTATAGGCAAATTCAGCTAAAGGCAAGAGATCAACCCAATTGTCTTGTTGGTAGTTAACATAGCAACGGAGGTATTGTTCTAAGGTAGCATTAGTACGTTCCGTTTGTCCGTCCGTCTGAGGATGATGAGCAGAAGAAAGTCGAAGTTCTATGTGCAGTAGTTCTAACAATTCCCTCCAAAAATGGGCAGTAAACTGAACGCCACGATCGGAGACTAATCCCTCTGGCCAACCATGTAAACGGAAAACATGCGTGACAAAGAGTTTAGCAGTGTCCTTGGCCGAGGGTAGACCCGTACAAGGAATAAAATGAGCCATTTTAGAAAATAAATCCACAACCACCAGGATGGTGGTGTTGCCTTGTGATGAAGGCAAATCAGTAATAAAATCCAGGGAGAGTACTTTCCAGGGTCCCGCAGGCGTAGGCAATGGATGAAGTAAACCCGTGGGTTTACCTGGGACAGTTTTTGCTCGTTGACAGGTATCACAGGAGGCTACATAGGAGGTGACATGATTTTGTACTTGAGGCCACCAAAAGTCTCGGGTTACAGCTTTTAAGGTCTTGAAAATTCCAAAGTGTCCAGCTGTGCAGGAATCATGGCATTGGCGAAGGATCTTTTCCCTTAGAGTTTTTGAGGGGACATAGAGTTGGTGTCTGTGATGTAGGAGACCGTCACGCAACGAAAATAAGGAGGATGGGGCAGCCCCTTCCTGCAATCCAAGCTGAGTCACTTTGCGGCGTACAAAGGGATCTTGCGCTTGTTCACGACGGAGTTCATCTTGCCAGGAATGTAAGTCCCCCACCGCGGCCAAAGTTTGAGGAGGAAGAATTGGCGGAGGTAGTGGTGTCTCCTCTCCCTCTGCAAAGTATTCCGGCTTGCGGGAAAGCGCATCTGCTTGTTGATTTTCAGAAGCATGGACATGGCATATTTTTAAATTAAAGCGCGAGAAAAACCACGACCATCTAGCTTGTCTTTGATTCATAGCTCGAGCTGTTTGTAAATAAACTAAATTGCGGTGATCGGTCCTAATTTCCACTGGGTGGAGGGCCCCTTCTAAGAGGTGTCTCCAGGTTTCCAACGCAGATTTTATGGCTAGAAGCTCCTTTTCCCAAATGGTGTAGTTCTTTTCTGAAGCAGTCAATTTTCGAGAATGATAAGCACAGGGCAGCAGGTCTCCTTTCTTCCCGCCCGGTTGTAAAAGGATTGCTCCCAAGGCTACATCGGAAGCATCAGTTTGCACAACAAAAGGTTTTTGTGGATTGGGATGGTGGAGGAGGGGTTCTGAGCTGAACAAATGTTTTAGTTTGTCAAAAGCCTCTTGAGCGGAGGGAGGCCAGCGAAAGGTAGCACGGTTGCCCCTGAGCAAGTCAGACAAGGGGGCAGTAAGGTTAGCATAGTTAGGTAAAAATTTTCTATAGAAATTGGCAAATCCCAGAAATTTTTGTAAATCCTTCCTGGACCTTGGGGGTTGCCAGGACAAAACTGCCTGTACTTTGGCGGGATCCATCTTAATGCCATGCGTGGAAATCTGATAACCCAAAAAGTCCAATGTAGACAAATCGAAAGCACACTTCTCCAAATTAGCAAAGAGATGGTTCTCCCGAAGACGTTGCAGGACAGCTTCTACATGAAGCTGGTGTTCTTGGGGATCTCGAGAAAAGATAAGCAGATCATCCAGATAAATAATTAAGAACTTGTCCAAAAAATCCCTAAAAATGTCATGCATGAGACGACAAAATGTGGCTGGAGCATTGACGAGGCCGTAACTCATGACCAAATATTCAAAAGCGCCATACCGTGTCAAAAAGGCACTTTTCCATTCATCCCCCTTACGGATACGGACCAAATTATAAGCGCCCCTTAGGTCCAATTTAGTGAAAATCGAAGCTTGTCCCAAACGCTCTAACATCTCCGGGATGAGGGGGAGGGGGTATGTGTCACGGATCGTGGCCAAATTTAACTTCCTGTAGTCGTGGACAAGACGGAGATCTCCAGAGGCCTTTTTTACAAAAAAGGAAGACGCCCCAGCAGGGGAGCTCGAAGGGCGGATGAAACCGCGCCTTAAATTTGTGTCCAGGAATTCCCTAAGGGCTTCCAACTCAGGGCCTGACATCGGATACAGCTTTCCCACAGGGATGGGGGCCCCCGGGATGAGATCTATAGTACAGTCATATGGCCGGTGGGGGGGTAGCTGATCCGCTTCAGTCTTGTCAAAAACATCACGAAAGGCGGTATATTTCTCTGGGAGAGCAGTAAGGGTGGAGGAGCCGAGGTGGCTGGAAGCTGCTAAAACTGGGAGCGGAGGAGTCAGATCCTGAGCAATTGGAAGGGAGGACCCCGGAAAACAGTGCTGGCGACAATAAGGAGACGTAAAAAGAACTTGGTGATGTTCCCACGAGATTTGGGGGTTGTGTTTGGTGAGCCAGGACATACCCAGTACAAGTGGGTACTGAGGCATCTTAGCAAGATGGAATTGTAATTGTTCCTCATGCCCTTGGGAACATACAGTGATGGGAGAAGTAATTTGGGTTATCGCTCCTGACAGGAGCGGATGGCCATCTATTGTCTCCACATACAGGGGACGGGGCAGGGGCTGAGTAGGCACATCGTAGCGGTTGGCAAATTGGACATCCATAAAATTCGTGGTCGCCCCTGAGTCTAGTAAGGCCAAAAAATCTCCACCCAACCAATGAGAGGTGTGCAGACGTACAGGAAGGACGAGGTGGGATGAGGGAGACGCGTGTGAAAGACTTACCCCAGTCGTTGCTGGGACCTCCTGATTACAGACCCCCATGAGACTTGGAGTTCGGTCTAGTCATGCCTGAGGAGCAGAAGTTGTCAAAGGAGTAGGTTCTGTCTTCCACACTGGGGATCTGCAGGATTTCATATAATGCCCCTTTCTTCCACACTTGAAACATAATCCTTCCGCACGCCGGCGGGTCCTTTCGACTGGGGAAATCAAGGAGTGTGTGGCCCCGATTTGCATGGGAACTTCATCAGTTGCAACAGGAGGAGAACGCTGAGGATGAGGAAAAGTCCTAGGAGGTATAGGAGGAGGTATGGGCTGGCCGACCGCTGCGCGTCTGGCATCTCTGCGACCCTCCAAGAGAGCATCTATACGCAAGCAGGAAGCGGTAAGCTCTGCCAAAGTCGCCGGGAGCGGAGACCGCGCCAATTCATCTAAGATATCGTCGTTGAGGCCTTCCATAAACTGGGCCTTATAGGCAGCATCATTCCATTGTAAGTCCTGTATTAGTAGCTGAAAGTTGGTAATGTAGACAGCAGCAGAATCCTTTCCCTGGCGTAGACGGCGGATTTCTCTGGTTGCAGTCTCCGTTCGAAGAGAATCCCCAAAAAAGGTCGCCATAGAAGTTACAAAATTTTGGTAATTGGTCAATAAGGGGCTATTTGCAATGAGGAGAGCAGACGCCCATTTCGCAGCCGCCCCGGAGAGTAGACTAATGAGAAATCCAACCTGCATCTGGTCGGTCGGAAAATCGTCAGCCCTCAAACGCATGTAGAGCTCTGCCTGAGCGCGAAAAGCAGTAAAAAGCTTCTTATCTCCATCAAACTTCTCTGGAAGACTAATAGGGCATTTCCGACATGGAGGCACTGGGGGGGGCGCCTGCTGCTGCGGCGCGGCTTGTAATGTAGCAATCGCCCCAGCCAATTGATTCACCTGGTCTCGGAGAGCTTGGTTCTCACGGGTTATTTGATCAAGAGCCGCTTCCATCTTGCAGACGAAGGACGAGAAAAAAGATTCTCTAAGTAAGCTCAAGCTGTCGTGACTCTGTAAGTTCTAACAAAAGGGGTGCGAACAATAAACAGACCTCTTGAAGGGAAAGATACAAATCCTTTATTATACACAAAAACGATCGTTCTCCCTCCTCCAGCAAAACAAGGAAAACAAGGTTATCAAAAGGCTTTGTAGCCCCTAGGCATGCAGTTGAGCTTACTTAGAGAGAAAAGAGAACAGAGTCATTTCATTAGGACAAATTAGTCTGTAGAGCCCTGTTTGCTAGCCTCTCTGAGCGGCGGGTGGTTTTGAGTTTGAAGTCCCTCCTCTTTGTCCTACGCCTCGTCACTGCATTCCTAAACTCCTTTGTCCCAGAAGAGAAAGTACTCTCTCCCTGGTTAAGGTCGTTATTGCCTTGAGGATTTACTTCCCCCCCTGCCGTGGGAAAGGGCTCTATTACTTCGTCTTGCAGTAACTCCTCCATTTCCTGCATTCCATCCCCAGGTTCTGAGTCGGAATCTGAGATATCATTCCTTTGAAGCAGGGAGTTGGACGTAGACACAACAACTGCTCGAGCATCAATAGAGTTACTATAAAGATATTCTACTTTCTTGATCTCATGTTGTTTAAGATAAATTTGCACAATCTCTTGTAGAGTTGCTATGATAAATTTAGTTCGATCCAAATGGGATTGCCACTCTTCTGGCTTCAGAAAATTTGAAAACACCAGCGTCCGTGTGTTAAGTTGCAGTTTCCAGTGATTCCCATTCTCACTGGGATTTCCGGAGTCACCCTGTAACCAGCACATTCCGAGCATGTTTTCTAAGAAACAAGTCCCCAGCAGATTATATAGGTCTCCCTCTCCAGTAAATATGTTTAGAGTGTCAAACTTAATGTGCTATATGCAATATGCTGGACCACAAATCCCAGCTAAGCCGGTTATTTGGACTTGTAGTTTCACAGAACCCATGAATATAATAATTATATTTAATGAGTTTATTTATTTCCTGTATTTCACTGAATCTAAGATGCCATTGATTTTCAGACACGTAATATTGGGGATAAGTGCATCTTAGAATTGAAGAAATATGGTAGGGCTGTGCATGCCCCCCCTCGATTCGCCACCCAGGGACCTGCTGGGCCGGGACGACCTGGGCATGAGTCCCCCTCCTCCCTTCCCCACTCACCGCCAGCGCCGACCCAGTCCGCCCCGCCAGCACCGCCCCGGTCCTCACCACCAGTGCTGCCCCAGTCCTCGCCACCAGCACCACCCCAGTCCTTGCCACCAGCAGCCTACCCGGCCTGGAAACTCGGCGTTACTACAATGTAGGCCACGATCCCGCGAGATCTCGATTTCAAGATCTCGCGGGATCATGGCCTACTTTGTAGTAACACTGCGTTTCCAGACCGGGGAGGCCACTGTCAGTGGCACTGGCGGTAAGAACCAGGGCGACGATGGGGGAAGGCCGGTCCTCGTTGCTGCGGCAGCAGCTCTTCACTGGCAGCGGTCTACCCGGCCTGGAAATGCAGCGTAACTACAAAGTAGGCCATGATCCTGCAAGAGATCTCACAGGATCATGGCCTACTTTGTAGTAACGTTGTGTTTCCAGGCCGGGTAGGCCGCTGCCAGCGCAGACCGGGGCGGCGCTGGAGGCGCTGGAGGCCAAGGATGTCGGTGCCAGCAGCGTGGAGTGGCGGTGATAGAGGCGAATGGGGAAGGCTGAGTCACTTGGGGGGGCATGCAGAGCCCCTTTGTGAAGGCTCTGTGGGTGAGGGGTGGGGGGTATTTTCAACCCCATTCCAGCACTGGAGATATCCGGCGATTCTTAGACACCATTGATTCTAAGATGCACTCCATTTTTACAGACGTAAATGTGGGGGGGGGGGGGAAGTGCGTCTTAGAATCGAGGAAATACGGTATCGATCTTGTTACATTATTATGTATAACTCTTCCTCTTTTTTGCCTTTTTAAATTTAAGAATAAAATAAAATTTCATGGGGAAAAAGAAAAGAAAAAGAATATGTGCCAATATTCTTACTCCTTGCATCTAATATGCAAAACTGCTTTGTATAGGTCTTGTGGCTCACAGATAAGATGAATGCAGATAACCAACATACTACCTGGGGCATGTGAGGACTTTGCCCATTCCTTAAATGCATGCTAAACTGCAGTAATACATGCAACTGTAGTTAGTTATACATGATTCTTTTTTTACTGCAACTTCTCCTAATTACTGATTGTTTCTATAGAGTGAAGACACCAGGGCCAAATCTATATCTCATGTCTTATTGATACGATCCCATCATGGTGATGCTATATCCCTCTTGTGCATTATACTTCGTAGTGCACCTGTTAAAGTATTTTGGATAATTTGGAATAAAAACTTGGAAATAACACTAGAAAGGTGATGCATAATGTGCCCCAACAGTTATCAGTGTGCTTCAATACTGATTTTAAAAAAGCACAAGTGTAGATTTAGTCCAGTTTTAGCCATCCCAATATTAGTCCTATCTATCCTTCCATGCACTGCTGCAGTGTTTCATCACTACTAGTTATAATCATTGAAGGCTCTTTTGTATGCCCTTCTAACTAGAAAGGCTAGCTTGATGGGGTCTCGAGACAGGGCCTTTTCTGCAGTGGCACATCAGTTATGGAACTCCCTCACTAGGGAGGATAGGCTGGCACCCTCCTTACTGTGCTTCAGATGGGCAGTGACAATGGTTTTGTTGCATTGAACTTTGAGTGGTGTTTAATGTCACTCTCTATTTTTATTTTATTTTAAAGGTATTGTGCTACAAGTTTCTTCCCTTCCTTATGATGGTTTGAGCTTTACTATTATTTTATTTCACCTGTTAGGTAGATTTATAATATAAATATATTAAATTCATGAAAAGGCAGGGTGGGGAGAAATACCCATGAATATGAATACCTCTGTGCCTAGTCCAGAAACTTAAACTAGTGCAAAATATGGCAGCCAGGTTTGTCACCGGTACACCTAGGGGTGACCATATTACATCAGCATTATGATCACTCCACTGGCTGCCAATTAGTTTCCAGACAAAGTACAAAGTGTTGGTTATTACCTTTAAAGCCCTACATGGTTTGGGTCCAGGTTACCTGTGGGATCGCCTTCTCCCATACAATCCGCCCCGCACGCTTAGGTCCTCTGGGAAGAATTTGCTACAGTCGGCCAAAACCAGGCTGACAACTGTTACCCAGAGAACCTTCTCTTCTGCCACTCCCGGACTGTGGAGTGGCCTACCGGAAGAAATTCGTCAACTTAATAGTCTTTTTTACTTTAAGAAGCCATAAAAACTTATCTCTTCCAGCAGGCCTACCCAGTCGAATTTTAAGAGTTTTATCTGTATTTTAATAATGTATTAATTTTATATGTTTTAATCAGTTTTATGTATTTTATGTCATTTGTATCAATGTTGTTCCCCGCCTCAATCCTGAGGGAGAGGCGGGTAATAAATAAATAAATAAATATATTATTATTATTATTATTATTATTATTGAACTGAATTGGCTTTAATTCAAATATTGCATTACAACTACTTTGTGAATCGCAATATTTTTGGGAGAAACGTACCCTATATACCATCAGAGGGGATCCAGTCTTCCACTCCTTGAAGAAAACAGCATACAAGTATTGCATAAGCTATATTTCTGTATACTCATGTTCAGCAGTTGTTACTTACAAAAATAATTACAATCAGAACTCTTGTGATTCTTTAATGTAAAAAAAAAGAAACTAAGAAAGAAAGAAACCCTATCCACAACTGGTTGTAAAGGAATAATTTGATCTAAAGCAGTTTAGAATTAGCGGTCTGGTTTTATCATGGGTGCAGTGCAAGCAGAGACTGCAAAATCTACAGTAGTATTGCTTGAGGACACACATGGCACAACTGGGTAGCTCTGCTTTTACCTGTTACTCCCTCCTTCCTAAGCTGCTGGGGAGCAGCAGCATGGCACACGGAGGCTACAACAAACCAAGTTTAGCTCAGCTGACCACCTATACATACTGAGCTCAATTCCAAGTATTAGGGCTCATCTTTAAAACTCTACATGGCCTGAGGTCTATGTACTTGGCGGAGCACCTTCACAGCCATGTTGCTACTCATTGTATACCTTGGACTACAACACCCATGATTCCCATGGTCTTCACAAAGGTGATTGGCCTAGGGAGAGGGCAACACTTTAGCAACTCCCTTCCATGACGGAATATGTTCTCCAGACTGGATCCCAGGAGAGAAGCAGCTGTTACAATTTAGGGTTTTTATTCAAAGATGTGGTCTTCTCTACTGAACTACCATATTTTTTGATAGGATGGAATCCAATGAGCAGCTGTCTTCCATAATCCTCTTTCAGCATGCTATCTTGTAGACTTATTCTGTAAAATGTAGTTTGAGGATTTAAATAGTTGTTAACTTGTGGTTTAAGACTTCGACCTTGGTATATAAGAAAAAGTAAAGGCATAACATTTTAATTGGCAACCACTGTGACACAGCATGTAAAGCTTCAAAAACACATGGCTTTTGAAATGTCATCCTGTACTCTTGTAGGTGCTGTAAGCTTTGATATTTTTTTATCATTTGTCATATAAATTCATGGCATAATTAACTAAACTAAATTTGGCCTCTATGTTGACCTGACAACTGGAATTCAATTTTATGTGATTTTTATATTGCAAAAATTAAATAAATCATTCATTAAAATCAGTCTAAATCTAAACATCTATATATATTGATGGGACGTGTCCTCTAGAACATATGCACAATCACATCACTCGACTCTTTCCCCAAAGAATATATCAATTCATTAATGGCACCCGAGAAACAATACAAATGTGATACAAAGCTGCAGGATCACCATTACACTTAGTCATGGTTAAGCAACTGCCAGGGGCCCACTGACAACATCTCCCTCCTCATTACCATTGCAGCATACTTGTTTATCTGCCTTTTGGAGTGCCTCTACAAGAGCGATTCAAAGCTCTTTCAAAGCACATTACCAATTTTACCTCCACATGAATGGAGCGCAAATCGGGGGTTGAGGCGCTTTTTCTGTCCGATTATGCGCATTACCGAATGCGTGTTAAATAGCAAGTTTTAATTTACCACGGGAGTTAAAGTGCCTTATGACCATTTAAACAAGCGATTTTCCACATGTAAACACCTTTAAAGCGCATTTCATACAAACGGTAATGCGCTTCACCGCCTCCCGTGTATAGGGATTAGGCGTAAAAGCAATTGCAAGAAGATGCACATAATCGGCCAACCAGGCATCAAACCGAATTCTTGTAGAGGGGAACTTGCTCTGGCTTTGAAGCAAATGGTAGCAATGATGACAAAGCAGATGGGGACCAATAACAGCTATTGGTGATAAAATGGTGGTAAAAACTGAGGCTGGTTTCGCACGACACATTAGGCAACGGAGGAGGGGAAGCAACCGTCAGTTGTGTTGCTTATCGTGTCATGTGGAAGGTTACACACAACGCACACACAACTGACGATACGCTACCCCACCCAAATAAGCAACGGAGAGAAACAACGGGCTTGGACATTGTTTAACCCAAACTCCGTTGTTTAACCCCCCCTCTCTCCATGCACTATTCTTTATAGGCATAGACTACTGCTGGCCAGAACAGCCGAAAACCTCCGGCTGCTCCGATACAGCCGGCAGAACTTGCGGTGCATGCTGGGATATGGCTGGAGGACTGAGGGAGGGGAAGAGAGGAGATGCTGCAGCCAAGATGGACGCTGGAACTTTCAGCCGCTCAACAGACGACAGAGCAACGTGTCGTGTGGGGAGAACCGCCTACCTAACGCACGGTCAGTATGCTATTTTCCCCTCCATTGCCTAATGTGTCATGCGAAACCAGCCTGAGAGGGTGCATTGGAGGCGTCTTGCCCAAGACCCCTTAATAACCTGGAGCTGGCACTGCATAGCTGCATGCTATGGATCAAAGTAACATCTTGTTTGGCTCTTAGAGCCACTCTCGTAAGGACAAGGTGACCAGATGAAAAAAGATAACAAGGTACCTAGGCCTTTAAGTATTGTATAGAAGAATTTCAGCAGGTGCATCTTTTTTCATTCTTACTCAAGGTGGACTTCTCCTTTGGGGATTTAATGGCGGATTGAGGCCAAAAAAAGACTCCATGTCCACCACCTTCTGAAAACTGGAAAATCCCACAACTAATTCTTACAAGCAAGCAGGAATGCCTGTGACTTTAACAAATCTCTGTAGCATTTTGAGAACTATACTTCTCAGATTCTTAAGTTGAAGAAGAGACTCCAAAGAAAAGCCTTCAACCCCCAAGCTCTGGAGAGCATTAATAAGAAAACCCCATTCTGTGCTATATATCAGACAATCTTAGAGAAGATTATCTATAATTTCCTCCACTCCACAAACCTTGCAAAGAGCAGAATTAGATCTTACCAAAACAAACAGATTGCTACATAAAGGGCAATGTTCATGCAAGACTTTAACATCGCAACCTGCTGAATCCAACCAAATTGGTCAAAAACTCATCCAGAGCTGGACAGAAAAAATAAATAAATATCCTCCCAAACCCGGGATAAAAAAAAGTTCTATATCTCATTTACTAAAGGAGACATACTTCCTATACCTCTTTGCTGGATTGCCAACAAACCTGAAACAGAATCAGATAAGATTACCACCTGCATCAAGTCTAATGTGAGTGCCAGCATAATAGCTGTTAATTCAGCTATCCTTAATGAAACCCACTCAGATAAGCAATACTTTTTTTCCCCAGAACCCAAATTCAGGGAAACAAAATGCAGCAGCCACCCACCCACCTTGAATACTTTTAGATCTATCTGTATCAGTCTTACAGTGACTGCCGCAGTGTAAAGGCAAATATTTCAGAACTGTAGCTCAACATTTTCTATACAAGATTTCCACACATCCACAGCTGGAAGCAGCCATAACCAATCAAAGAAATGACTTACAGAAGACCTAACAGAAACCCTGTTTTGCAACCAATAGGTGTCCAAGGAAGATGAAAATCAAGGTGCACCTACTGAAAATTTCTCTTTTGTACGGCTATTACAGATGGGAACTTAGCAAGCTACCTTATATCAGATCAGGCTATTTATCTCTGTAGTAATATTGGCAACTCTGGCTTGCTGATGCTTTCCAGGTCACAGGCAGAGGGTCTTTCACAGCAACCGTTACATGATATTACCTGGATATTCTAAAAATTGATCCTTCGGCATACCAGAATAACCACTAAGCTATGGTCCCTCCGCAAAGGTAAATGCTTTTCTTCCTTTACACCTGATTATCGTCCACAGGGCCATATACTGTCTTTTATGCTATATCCGTGTCCATCAAGAAATAAACAGATGTACTCAAATATCTTTGTATCAAATATGTTCATAGAGATATTTGGTTTTTCTTGCTACACAATGGAGCTTAATAGGAATAGATTACAGATGTTGTCATCTTGGTTCCCTGTGTTTTCCCTACAATGATGCAAAAAACTAGCTATTAAAAGATTTGGAATAAAAGTTGTGGCATTCCATCTTTACTAAAAAATAAATAAATTCAAACCTTGTGAAAGGAGTAAAAAGGATGAATACATGGCATTTAGTTTGTTTTTAAAGGGAAGTTGAGCTGTGTTTTTGCTTAAGTCACAATTTTTGTATTGTCCATTAAGTCAAGGTGGATGGGCTACAATGTAATAAGGAAAAAACACTCTGTGTATGCTCAGAAGCAATTTGTTTATTATTTCATAGTTTCATATTATAACAGGGAATTGAGTCATAAATGCACATAAATATTTTGGATGGAAAACTGTACCCTACTTTTCCTACAAAAAGAAGCCCAAAGGAGATAACTCCCAAAACAGACACAATAATATCAAAACAGATAAAAGAATATGGAAAAATAATAATCAAAATGTTACCATAACCTTCCAATTCAGTATCTAAACATTTGGCCTGATTTTTTAGGACATGCAGCATCATTGATTCAACCAAAATTGTGTAAGATCTGTGCCAGGATCCCAGGAGAAAAACGCACAATGTTACATGGAAGGCGAGTGAAATTGTAATAAAAGGAAATGGTTGGAGGCATGTGGTCATCCTTGTCAGATACAGTAATACAGCCAGCAGCTGTATAAAGTAGTTGATTTCAAGAATAACTTCAGGGACCTTTGCCAGGAGCTTAAGCCTGCATTTCAAGCTTCTGCCTGCACTGCGATCAAAGAAGAGGAAATAAAACAAGAGCTAAAACATTGTTTAGAAAGTGTGCTTACTGCTCTATTGAGGTAAAGAATTCAGGAATATCAACCTGTTAATATATCCAGGTCTGGCATCCTTTGTTGGTTGGCCTTCTCTGTAGCAGCTCCCACCTTCTGGAAAACCCTCCCTCATGTGATTCGAGAGTCAGAAAACATAACATCTTTCAAACGCCTCCTAGGGTACCTCTAGATGGATACTTTCTGTCGATATGGTTTCGCACTGGCGGCAGTTGTATTACATGACGCTGCCGCCAGTGTGAAGACATCTAGGGGCAAAGGCCCTTTGCTCCAATCTAAAAAATTCGGCCATTTACCCCAATTTTTTTTAGATTGGAGCGGGTTGGCCAGGGAAAGGGGTGGAGCAGTGAGCCATAAGCTTACTGCTCCGCTTCCACTGTCCTCCCCCCAATTTAATTTTTTTAAAAAAAAAATACCACTTACCTGCAAGTAGGTGGACTGCCGCTCCAGCCGCCCCTCCAGCTGATGCTGGGCAGGAGCATGCACGGCAGCAGCACCGGTGGCAAAAGGAAAAGCCGCTGTGACGCTCCTGCCATGAAGACTGGCAGCAGGAGAATCAATGCACCAGCGCGTCGCCTGCCGCCGCTGCCGCCACGTGCCAGAAGAGGCACCATGAAGAGGCGGCCCTGAAAACACATCTTTTTAGACAAGCTTTCCCTAGAGTATAACTTTTTCTGGTTTTATATGATATTTTTAATTTTTTTAAAGTTTTAAATTGACCCTTGTATATTATGCTTTTAATTGTGAACTGCCCAGAGAGCCTTGGCTGTTGGGCAGTATAAATATGTAATAAATAAATAAAGACGTGGGCTGTTGTCGAGGGCTCAGAGCTTTAGGAGGACCCATTTGCCCCTGAGACTGCCACTGCGACTGCTGTTGCAAGAGGCAGTGGCGGCAGTAGATCCTCCTCTTCCTCCTCCTCCAGCCGGCCCTGTTGGCAAAGTGCCAAAGTACCTGTCTGAGCCTGTAGACCCCAACAATCCAAGGAAGAAAATTGTACTTACATTTTGTGTAGCAGCAATCTGCACCAATCAGATGCTGCCTTTGGTGATACATGGCCAATGAGGGCACAGGGCAGTCTTTACATTGCTCCTGCGCCCTCATTAGCTGAGTCCCCCCTGTCCCTGCAAAGGCAGCATCTGATTGGTTCTGATTGCTGCTACTGAAAATGCAAGTACATTTTCTTTTAATGTTGCATTTGAGGTCTACGAGCTCAGCTGGGTGCTTCCGGACTTTGCCAGTGGGACCAGCTGGAGGAGAAGAAGGAGATTCTGTTACCGCTGCTACCTCTGTTCCACCCCCACCCCACCCCATCCCAACCATGTAGAATAATCCAGAGGGAGCCAGGGAGCCTTTGGAGGCTAGCAATGGGGACTTTGGTTGATGGTGGCACTGGATGCACAGCCTCAGTGGCTTTGGCTGGCTAGCGAGTGAGTGAGTGGAGCTGGGTGGCAAGCGGGTGGATGGAGGTTAAGTATGTTGTTAAAATGCAAAATAAAACCTAGTTCATGTAGTAACAAGGAAATCTGTTTTGTATTCAGAGGAATGTGTTGAATGCATTATAAAAAATAAGTCATAGGAAGAACAATTGATTACTACAGAACTGCTCCTAGTTTCTTGTACATAAAATGAATATTTGGGGGAAAACATGTCACATCCACATATTATTCTGTACATTTTCCTGGCTGGATAAAATGTTAAAATGTTTCTCATCCCAAGAATATTTTATTTTCATTTATATCTATTTATATTTTACTTCTACATATTTAAGAGCATTTATCATAAGCTACATACAACAACAAGCACATTTGTCTTTTGATCCATGCCAAAGAGTAATGTTATGTATAGATCATATGTGAGTAGTTAAGTTTTTGTCATGAGAACATCTGTAGTTGGATCCATATGATCCAAATCATCAAAATTATATTCAGATCATACTCTACAAATTCTGCATTCTATGAATCTCAATGCAACAATTTTCATAACACATTTCTTTTTTTTCCTTTTTGCATGTGTCCATATTTATTTCAAATAGGATTGACCACATCAATATAATTCCACCTATTACCAATGTTTTTGGGTGAGCGTAGATTTCTGCGTAGCTAAAAGAGCACCACACACACACAAGAGGGAGATACCAGAAGGTTCAGGGGAACCCAAGATCTGTACCAAAAAAAAATACTTTAAAAACGAAACAAAAACCAAGGATGGAAGAAAACAGAATAACCAGCCATTCAGTGTACTCAGTAGTCATGGAATATTGAATGTCAATAAGAAAATAAAAATAGAAATAAGATGGCAGAGAATAGAATGCCCTGATTAGAGATAAAGATAGATACTAAAACAGGAGCATTTCTCTTCAGAGAGTGTGTACACTGCAACATTTTGTTGCAGATCAGATCCTACTTGTATGTGTCCTGATACAAATGCATCAGGAATTGAATACAGGGACCAGTTTCTCAATAATTCCCCACCCACTTCCAAGAATAAGGAACCAACTCCTGGTCTTCAGGGTGGTTGTATGAATTGTGAACACAGTCTGGCAAGCTGTTGTTGGCATCATTGAACCTGCTTGAGCAAGTTGGGATTAAGTATTATTATTATTATTATTATTATTATTATTATTATTTACATTTATATACCATCCTATAGCCGAAGCTTTCTGGACGGTTTACAAAAATTAAAAGATTGAACATTAAAAAGTCAATATACAAAATTTTAAAACATAAAACAGCCGATATTTAAAACATTTTAAACTTTTAAGCCTGGCCACAAAGTCAGTTAAAACCCCAACTTAAGCTGGTAAAATGCCTGGGAGAAAAGAAAAGTTTTGACCTGGTGCTGAAAAGATAACAGTGTTGGCGCCAGGTGGGCCAACAAAATTGCCATTGTCACTACACTTGCTCAGGATTCGTTTCTATACATGTCTTAACTTGCTCTTCTGTGTTCCAGGAATAAGCCATTCAGAAACATGAATGACTGTGGAAAGGCTGGCATCAAGGGTAGGCCTTGTCGGGCATTTGCTGAGGGCTCACAGCCTCTTAGTGGCCCAATAAGAAGAGTGCCCAGGACTTCCTCCTCATCTTCTCTATTGCAACCTGCTATGTTCACCTGTCTCTCACTCTGTCCCAGACAACTGTGGTGGTGAGGAGGAGGAGCAGTTGAAGCCGCTCCTTACTTGTTCATGGGCTCTCTGCCTGTTTTTGTAGCTTTTTGGGCTGTCGTAGCGGTTTTAAATGTATGTGTGTATTGTGTGTATGTTGTATGTTTTTGCTGTTTTGATTTTTGTATATTGTTTTTAATTGTTTTAATCCTATGTAAACTGCCCAGAGAGCTTCAAATAAATAAATAAATAAGTGATAGCAATGATGATAAAAACAAGAGGTGCTGAGACTGTAGACTCAGTAACAGAGAAAGCCTATTGAGTGTGGCTGCCATAAGGGCCCTCAAAGACCTGGAACCAGCACTGGACTAAGGGAGGGGGATTTGGCTCTCATGTGAGGAGAACCTCTTCCTTCTGCAGTCCTGGCTGCTGTTGGTGCAGTAGAGCTAGCATAGAAACTCGCATATTTATGAAAGTGCACAGGAGCACAGTGTGCATAACATTAGCCTCGGTTGTAGAGTACATGGGAAGAAGTAACAGATGAGGCCAGAGCCTTTTCGAAAAAGAAGGGTTTCATTGATAGAATAAAACAAAAGGCAATGCACAGGTTGGGAAGGCTGATTTATAGGTTAATATACTAATAGAGGAAGGAGCAAATGAAAGCTGGAAAATTGGAGAGCATGGGGGAAATAGAGAAGGAGTAACTAATACCCTTCTTTCCTTATGATCTGTATGGGCAGGGGGGGGAACTGACAATGGGCCAAATCAGATGACACATCAGGCTCTGTGGTTAGCGAAACTGTGGTTCTCTGGGGTTATCTCTAAACACAAGCCATGCTGTCACACACAGCACTTTAAGCCACGGTTAGTGCATCCTGTCCTGATTTGTCAGTCCCTGCCAGCTAACATTTCCAGACAAAATTGAGACTATTTTGCCAAAATGATAATACAGAGACCCAAAATGGAGGCAAGCTGGTCGTCGCTAGCAGTTCTGACATATAGCAGCTGGCTTGGCCTTACATGGGGCTCCTTCAAATGGTATTAATATCCTACACAGAAAACATTTCTGGATGCAAAAAGTGTGAAAGCCACAGTCAATTAGTTTTGCTTAGTTATAACAAATTTTCTCCTGAAAGTTGTATGGATCATACCATGTTTTAGGGAGAGGAATTAAACAACCAGGGGAGTGGGAGCACTGGGGAGGATAAGAAGACCTGTGATAATACTTGGTGGGTGGGGGAAGGATAGATGGAGGATGCAGACCATGTTTGCTCCCTGTGCCTTCCCATTTTGTCTGCTGTCAACTCCCAGATGATGGGAGTTGAAATCTACACATTGGGGAAAGATGGTCTAGACTCATCAGGATTAAAGCTCACTAAGGCTGCAGTCCTATGGACATCCAATTGGGAGTAAGTCCTATTGTTCAACGTGGGATTTATTTCTGAGTCAACTTGCACAAGACTGGGCTGCTTGGCTACAACCCTGTTCACATTTGGGTGTGTGGGTGTGGGTGTTAAATTTTATAGAATTTTATAGGGCATTTTGGAGAGACCCAATGCATGCTATCTGTCAGGGCAAAAGCAAGTATGCACTAAAAGAGCCTATCACCAATACACTGAACTTCTTGCTGTGGCCAGTTAGAAACTAGACTACTTCTTCTTGAAGATTTTCTCTGCCTCCAGAGCAAAGACAAGGATATTAGCTGCCTGAAGCTCATTCTCTATTCAGCTGATGAGATTTTGTGGAGAAGATCAATTCTCTGCTAGCTACATTTTTCAGTTGTTACCATAGCAGTGGAACTGGAGTAATGAGACCTGGTGTGCAGGCAACTGAAGATAAAGCAAAACATGTCATTCTTTCCTTTCTTTTATGCCTCTTTATGCTCACGTTAGGATTCTTCAGAGAGAGAGAGAGAGAGATGTATATATCCTTCTTCAGTCACTATTCATTTTAAAATATTAAAATCTTGGAAGTACATTTGGAAGGACTTCACTTTCAGGAATTCGGCATCCAAGAGGACCACTGACAGGACTGCGCTAGTACATTTGGAACTCCAGGCAAAATATTTAAAATGGTGTCTAGAATCAAGGCCACAAGCCTTGATATACCTGCTCTGTATGTAGGCCTCTGTGTGTAGTTTGGTTCTTGCAAGTGAACTGCATGATGGGCTTGGAATGATGTATGTGCCTGAATGTGCTGTATTGCTAGAACTGCTATATCAGCAAGGGAATGCTTAATTGAAATTTCTAACTGTCAAGACCTCTTGATATAGTAGAAGACAAATAAGCTAGCTTGATAAGGAGGACTGACCATCCAGGTCAATCTGACATTCCCAGAAGAGTTATGGGCCACCTGTTGATAAGGTATAATGAAGAAGTTTTCTTTGATCTGACTGTGTTTTGCTTTAGAACTTTGCTAACTGGTTTAGATGCTACTATGTATAAATATACCTGTTTTTCACACTGCCAATTAAGAAGTTCTTTGTCTGTAGGACTTTCTCCATACAGCTGTATTATGCTCAATAAAACAAAGTTGCCTTACAACCAAAGTTGTAGTTTTGACACAGTCATATGTCCGAATTCTAAATGTCACTTTGGCGTCTCTTTGCTTCAGCCTGTTTGGCCTGGCAGCTTTCTACTTCCTCATTCCTACAATTGTGGCAAACACCTCCAGTTTGAATCCTTGCATAGTAAGTCTCCTGTGCATATTTCCTGAGTCCTGAATCTTGGCAAGTCACAGCTTTTCACTCACTTATGATTCACATCTCGTCTCAAGGTGTCCTTACTGAACCATTTCACCATTCCTGAAGCTGATCCTAAGCTCTGACTACTGCCTAGCCCAGGGGCAGGCAACTTTTGGCCTTCCACATATTTTGGCCTACAACTCCTATCAGCCCATGCCAACATAGCCAAAGCTGAGGGATTGTGGGAGTTGTAAGCCAAAGCTCTGGAGGGCCACCAGTCATTAACCCCTGGCCTAGATGGTCCTTGTCTCCTTATAGCATCTGACTCTCCATTTTAACTTCATTTTCGGCTCTTCTTTGAAAAGTGCACATGCACTCATGGAATTCTGGGAAAGAAAGCTATCAAACAAGATAATTTGCTTTACAAGATAGCTGGGCCCATGGCTGTAATAATAAGATCAACAATGTCATGCTTAAAATAAGGCTTAAGGCTCTTATAAAGTCAGTTGTGTACAAAAATGCATTCAAATTTTAAGTTATGGCCCACACCTTCACCGTCCACACCATGTAAGCAATAAATTCTACGGTTTCTAATACTTCATTTACATATAACTTCCATTCATCCCTTGGTATTTCAATCTCATTCATCTTCCTCTGCAGGTAGGATCCAACACTGGAACTATGCACATGTTTAATAAGGTATCAGCTCATAAACTCTAAACTTAAGCGCTACAACCAAAGTCTCTCACAGATTCTCTTAAACAGTGCAGAGCTCAGTCTTGTGCAGACTTGGTTGACTCTTGCTCAGAGATTAAGAAAATGATGGAAGAAGTGATGAGCAAAAATGGGAGGATTACAAGTAGAAAATGACATCCTCTGAATTTCCCCCACCCACCCCAATTTCCACAAATGAGGCAGAGTGATTGCACACTGAAAGCCTTGTCTGGAAGCACCCACAATAAACATCCATATCAGGATTTAAAGAAATTAATTAACTACAATCATCACTACAGTTTTTACGGTGGAGGCTGTGAATCCATTCTGGGTTTCAATCAGAACCAGTCAGAATTCTAATGGAGCTATCCAAGGTGGTAAACCTATTTTGAGGATAGGGCTCAGCACCTAGGATAGTTCGTTTAGAGTTGTGGCTGGTTTTGATTGAAACTTGGAATGGATTCACAACCCCACCAATTTCCACTGAGTCTTTATACTTCTTTCTGCATTGAATTTCTGCCTGACAAACATTTCTTTAAAAGCTCAGACAACTTGTCCTCTTAGTATTAAGTCTGGTCTGACAGATCTCTTGATTGAGGAATAGATGCTTTCCAAATTTCAATGAACTCTTCTATGTTACAGCATATATATATATTAAAAGGAACATATGACAAGATAGTATTACCATCCGTATAAGTAGACTCCATGTGGAGACGTAGATTTACTGTATAGAAAAGAAGCCATCATTCCAAAATGATTGTATGCATCAGCCTTTGAACCACTTCATTTAACACACACCAGAACAGTTTTCCTTTCACATAAGAACTATTCATGATATTTGCATTAATGTACTGTAAAGAATTTTCTCATCTCTCTTCGGTGCCTCACATTCCTGTTGTCCTTTTTAAGTTCTGCGTTAATAATTATTGAATATATATATATAAATATATATGGACTTGCTTAAACCCCTTAGCTGATTACAAGTAGCTTCCATGGCATTAATGGATTAGATGTATTACTATAATTGTTAGTGCTCATTTTCTTTATTGGCTTCTCCCTGTGGTAACAGAGGAGAACTATTTTTATGCTTTCAGCTTGAGCTATTTATATAGGACATGACAATAAGTGCACCACTCTGTATTGAAGCTGTTTCGTGACTTCCAAAGACAAGCAATAATGCTCTTACTATAATAATTTATGACTTGCATCTGTGCAGCGTTTGAAATATATTTGGGTCCCTCTGCATACAGGCTTCATCTAGGAAGGAAGTAAAGACAACAGGCTCCAATAAGCAGTTCACAATTTCCCTACGAGTGCAAGTAGCCACTGCGATTCAATCCTAATTGGGATTAAACATCAGAACAAATGGTGAAGAAAGCAACATGGTCTTATAATGTGCTCAGCAAATGGTAAAAGAGAGATGGAAACGTGTGTCTCATCCAGAGAAGTAGTGAGACATTTGAAAACAAACATCTGGGGAAGTGCAACTGCCATTATTTTAGAGTTGAGATGCATTGCTTCAGAGGCAATAATAATAATAATAATAATAATAATAATAATAATAATAATATCATCATCTCTGGTCAGTTTAAAAATACTTAAAACATTAAAAAGAAAGGTATGATAGGAAGGCCTCATTTGATATCTCCCCCCAGCTGCTTGTGGGTTCAGTGCAATGAAAGATCATATCCAAGGGTTCTTACAAAGCCACCATTACATTGATTGCTGGGGAACAGGACAAGACACCTTTCTGTCTATACCAGGTATGGGGAGTGTGTGACCCCCCCAGATGATGTTGTATTGCAACTCCCATTATCCCCCATCATTGGTTATGCTGACTAGAGCTGATGGGAGTTGCAGTCCAACAACATCTGGACAGCCACACTTTCCTCATCCCTATTGCTCTTATGAAGCATTTTGGTTTAAATTCCTATAGTATCCAAGATTTCAGTTTATCCAAGATTTTGGCTTCAGTGCTGTTATGGAGCATATTCTGGCCTAAATCCCCATAGTATTCAAGAGTTCAGTTTATTAATGGGTCTTAGTCCTCTCTGAGAGCCGCCCCAAACCAAAGTCTTTTGTTCTTGTGTCTAGATGTGATGGAAACATGACTACCGGCTCTAATAATCTATTTAAGATTTACAAAATGGTCAAATTCTATGGGTCTGTTGATTAGGGCAGATTATTCTGTTATCTGTTGCACAGGAAAAGTTTTACAAACCATGATCTGAACAAAAATCCACAGATATGCATTGATATAGCACATAGTTAAACTATAGAATTCACTACCACAAGATGTGGTGATGGTCACCATTTTGGATGGCTTTAAAAGAGGGTTGGATAATTTCCCAGAGGAGAAGCCTATCAATGGCTACTAGTCCTGATGGATTTGTGCTACCTCCAGTATCAGAGCCATAAGCCTATATACTGCAGTTGCCGGGGAACATGGGTAGGTGGGTGCTGTTGCACCATATCCTTCTTGTGGCTTCCTGGTCAACAGCTGGTTTGCCACTATGTGAGCAGAATGCTGGACTAGATAGAGCCTTGGTGTGATCCAGCATGGCTCTTCTTATGTTCTTATGTTGTAGGGAGGAGGATTGCAAGATTTTATTTATTTATTATTGCATTTATATCCCGCCTTTTTTCCTCCAAGAAACTCAAGGTGGCATACATAATCCTCCTCCTCCCCATTTTATCCTCACAACAGCAACCCTGTGAGGTGGGTTGGGCTGAGAGTCTGTGACTGGCCCAAAGTCACCCAATGGATTTCCATGGCCAAGTGGGGACTAGAACCCAGATCTCCTGGCTTCCAGTCCAACACTTTAACCACTACACCACACTGTAGTGTCTACATCTTTGGAGGGCCAGCAGTATGTATACTAGTTGCTGTTGTTGTTGTTGTTGTTGTTGTTTTAATTTAAGTAAGGAAAGTTCATGCCAAGGAGACTCACCAGGAAGAAACTCAGTATTCAGAACAAATTAATGTGAGTGTGTTTTGTTACAAATGCCTAAAATGTTACCCTGGACTAAGTAGGCTCATTCCAGTATACTGTGCAAGTAGCACTCATAGCACAACATATGGAATTAATATTTCCCCCCTAAAGAGCTATATAACAGTAGGAGGAGTGAGTAAAAGATGAGCAATCCTGGTGCATGTTTGTGAAGATGATTTTGAAGCCATGAGGGAAGAATATGTAGGCAAACAGGAGTATGAGCTGAATCCCTTGTGTGTTGCATTCAGCTCAGGCATGTGAATTAAATGTGATCTATCCCCTTACGTGCAACCCACTCACCTGCCCTCCACCATCTGCTCTCCTTGCCTAGGAGAAACCCTGCCCTGTGGCAGGCCTGTGTTTAGAGCCCTAACAAAGAGCTGTACGTAACCCTGTTAACATAGTTGTTAAGTTTGATTCACAGGATTTTGTGTTGGTGGATTGTGCATAGACAGATGGATGACATGCTAGCATCCATGACTAAGAAAATCACGGTAAGACAAAGTCACACTGCCTAAGCTTTACAATAATTTATATGTATAGCTAATTGATATGGAGTACTTACTTTTTTATTTTATTTTGGCTCAACACCATATTTTTAAAGGTCAAGCACAGTGTTTCTATGGCATTAGCATTTCATTTAAAAACTAACAAAAAGAGAAATTAAAATGTAGTTGTCAAACAGTACTGTATGATCTCCTTTGGAAATGCAGTCATCAGAGTGATTACAGGGTTTTTTTAATACGCTGAAGCTTAAATTAAGCCCCCTTCATTGTTATGTGTAAAGTTCAAGGTCTGAGCACTTTAATATCATATGATCCCTATTTCTGGATAAATTCACACAACTATAAACACCTGTTACATTTGCACAATCGATTACACGTACAAAACCATAATAACATACCTGTTTATTTTTAGCATCTTTTCTTCCCTCAGGATCTTTTCAAAAGGTGGGTGAGATGTTTTCATCATCAAGTTGGGGTTGTGGAGTTTTCTACTTTTCTTGGGAGGAGATAATGGATTATGTAGAGTGGTCGCAAGATAGAGGATGAGCCTGCACACGTGCCGTCACTTAGGATTGCTAGCTCAAAGAAGACACAACTTAATGAGCTGCTACCACCTTGCTCCCAGTGGTGTCTCTTCCCACCCTCAACTGCCACCAGAAGAATGTTTAAGGAAACATCTTTGCCCTGAGAAAATGAGAGAAGAAACAGATTAGTTTGGACTCAACTGTATGAGTTGAGTCCAAACTGTAGAAAAGAAGAAAGAAAAGAGGAACAGGCCAGCAAAATACAGGACAACCCAGAACTATGGATACAATGCAAACCGGAGTTCCACTGATATTCCCATCCATCTATGCAACTGAATCAGCATCACCATCATGCTATTTCTTTTGCTCCCTCCCAATCCCATTCCTTGCATCTTGTGCCTTTTCAGATGTGAGCCTGAAGGCATGGGCTGTCTGATTGTTGAGTCTTACAAGCTGTTCTGGAAGTCTTTTGACTGAGGCGTGGAACAGAACTATTTTGAATCATTAATTAATCAAATCATTTATCCCAGGCTATTTATCCCAGCCTTATCCCCAACCCGCTCCTCTTCAGATGTATTAGACCACAACTCCCTAACCAGCATAGCCATAGAGGTTTCATATTTGATTTTGAATGTTGCACAAAGTGACTAACCAATATACCAAACAAACAAATGAAGGAATAAATAAACCAGGATATCCTGACTATCATTTTAAAGCTCTGAGGCAACAGGAGAGGATACAGCTGCTGTACCTCCTATCCTGTTCCTCTGCTGTGGTCCTCCTGATGTTCTTGGACCTGAACATCCATTATCCTGAAAATAGGCCTGGATGGCTGAGGCTTAGAGGTGCTAAGACTCCAACAACTTCTAGAGGGGACCAGGTTCCATACCACTATGCTACTGGTTCTTACACCCCCTTCCTTATCCAATATCTGCAGTAGAAAATGGAAAAGAGTTGATCAAAGGACAAGTAGAGGAATGTGATTGGAGGGTGGAAGCAAGTGGATGCATTCATGAGTCTACATTCTGCATTCAAAGCACATTCTCTTCCAATGAGCTACAGTCCTTTCCTTCAGCTATCAAACTAATACAGTGCCTGTACATCTCTTGTGATATAATTCCTGTTACATATAGATTGTTTCTTGTTAAAGTGTTGTCTTGTAGATCTTGAAGGACTGAAATGTGGGGCAGTTACTTTTTGTTTGTTTGTTCATCTATTTGTTATCCCTCCTTTCCACTAAATCTCATACAAGCCAGCTTGAATATTTAAATACTGAATATGGTGTTTGTTTGTTTGTTTGTTTGTTCAAATTCAACACACAGTCTGAGAGCTCCTTCTCCATTAAGACTGTTCTTGGACAAAATCTGCTGCATCAACTGATGTCATCTGTGAATCACTATTGCCATATAGTATAATGTGATAAGCCCCGCAAAGGAGCTTACTGCATTCTTATACCCCAAGCTATAGAAATAATAAAATCTATCAGGAGACACACAGGAGTATTCTTTTGTCTTTTCTAAGAACGTAAAGACAGAAAACATCTTTCTTTTCAAACAAAGGACTCCATTATAATGCACTTAAACATGTTTATATAATGTACCATGTCATGTGTTTTCTAAGATGATAGAAAGTACAGAACATTTATCTAGGAATGTATGAAAGTTCACTTAGCTGGCCAGCTATTTTGTTGTGCAAACTTTGTTAATTTTCAGAGGCTGTAGCCTTTTTCCTGCCTTTCATCTTTGGGGAGTGGGGAGAGTACTGTCTAGTAATTGCTAAGAAAACAGTTCTGTTCAGGCAGTGAAACCTTCTAACCTGATCTTAAACACATTTACTCAAAATGAAGTCCTGCTAAGTTTTGTGAGATTGGACACAGTCACCATCTAAAATGGTATACTCAAACAGTATTTGCTTATTTATTTATTTATTGCTTTTTTATACCGCCCAATAGTCGAAGCTCCCTGGCCGGTTCACAACATTAAAACCATAACAATTATTCAAAATATAAAACAGCAACAATATAAAAACATAGTATATAAGAACGCAAGCAGGATAAACGCAAGCAGCTATATAGATTTAAAATACAAATTTAAAGCGGCAAGGTTAGAATTCAATTCTGATGAAATCAAGGCAAGTTGTGCATAGTTTAGATTGGGTATTCCAAAACACACTCACCTGTACTTGAGACATATTCCCCAAAGATTATGATTGTGTCATGAGGCTTTGGCAACTATTGAATCAGCTATGAATGTTACATGCTCATTGAATAATCAGCCTTATCAATGCATCGGAGGCAGCCACCTATCTCACTATGGTGGAACCAATGTAGGTTCTCCTTGCCCTCTGCCACCACATATGGGGGGAAAATAGGCTGACCATATGAAAAGGAGGACAGGGCTCATGTAACTTTAACAGTTGTAGAGAAAAGGAAATTTCAGCCAGCGTTATTTGTATGCAATTCGTACCTGGTGAAATCCCCTCTTCATTACAATATTAAAGCTGCAGGGGCCCTGCCCTCTTTTGTATCTGGTCACTCTAGTACAGTGCCTGCAACTTTAATTGTTGTGATGAAGAGGGGATTTCACCAGATACTAACTGCATACAAATGACGCCAGCTGAAATTCCCTTTTGTCTGCAACTGTTAAAGTTACAAGAGCCCTGTCCTCCTTTTCATATGGTCAGTCTACGGAAAAAAAACATAGGTTATCCTGCCACTGCCACCACATGCAACAGGATCCAGTGAGCAATCCTATCTACGTTCCTTTTAAAAAAAAAAACTTTGAGAACTGGGTCTATAGAACTCCCTGCTACAGTTTTTAATAAAGTTCTCAAATTGACATCATAGCTAGAGAATGGTGACTTCATTGTAAAACCTTTAACTACTGCCACCGAAATAAACGCTCTGTACCTTTTAGAAACTCAGCAACTTTGTTCCTATGGTGTAAGCATGAGATTGACAATGAAACTAGAGAGAAGCTCATAAAATGAACAAAACTAATATATTTATTAAATAAATGATTTACATAATGGAATAAAGTGTTGATTTCAAATATTTGGTTGAGATTCCTTAAATGTATTCCAGCACCCTGCTTTAAATGGTGAATAGGCAGGTGCCACTTGGAAGCACAAAAGCAAACAGGTTTCGTTACTCTAGGGTGACCAGATAAAATCCAGGTCAGGGCTCATGTAACTTTAACAGTTGTAGGAAAAAGGGAATTTCAGCCAGTGTCATTTGTATGCAATTAGTTCCTGGTGAAATTCCCTCTTCATCACAACAGTTAAAGTTGCAGGGGCCCTGCCTTCTTTTGTATATGGTCACTCTAGTATAGTACCTGCACCTTTAACTGTTGTGATGAAGAGGGAATATCACCAGGAACTAATTGCATACAAATGACACTGGCTGAAATTCCCTTTTCTCTACAATTGTTAAAGTTACATGAGCCCTGACCTGGATTTTATCTGGTCAGCCTACGTTACTCTCTTCTATTCTCCCCCAATGTTCATCTTCTACTCAAATATACATTGCTCCAAGATGATGGAGGCTCAATTTTTAGCTATCCGTGTATTTGTCTAATCCTTTTTAAAATGGCCACCTGAGTTTGCAGTAATCATTGGAACCTATGGCATGAATTCCCTAAGTTAATTACACATTGAATACATACTTTCTGTTTCGCGCTCATCCCACACCCCACCTTCTTATAGTTGCTTATACATAAGTCTATAAGATATGGTCCAGCAGCTTAGGGGGTTGAAAAGCATTTGGTAAAGTGGCCTGAAAAATAGAAGCAGGATATAAGCATGTGATGAATGTACTCTATAGCAACTTCTGTCCACTTACTGTCCACAGATTGTCAGGCATCTTTCCTTCCTTTGTCTAGTCATTGAAGGAATAGGATTTTTGTGTTATATTTTCATTCATTTGCAGATGTGTTTTTGCACTGAGGTTTATTTACAGTAGTGTGAATTGGAGCAACTCTGCTTTTGTGCAGATACCTCCCAAAAAGAAATCAAATCAGGTCCACGAGTCTGTGGAATCCATGCAATTTGGAAATAGCTGTTCTGCTGAGGAATCTGCAGGTCACACTCAAAGAAATTCAATCTCATTTGGGTCCGTTGTGGATTTCTCTGACATCCCTAGCTGGTGCTGAACACAAATAAGGGCTGGCTACTGAACAAGGTCAAAATGTGTGGGTCCTTGGTAGAACTACCATTTTATAAGTACCTTAGAGGCATTTTAACTATGCAATATTTGACAATACACAAAATGGGTTGCTTGTAAATCTGTCCTGTCCCCATGAATGAATTTCAGTCACACAGCCTCACTGTCTCCCTGCACACAGCAATTGATTATATTGTCCTTGGGCAAAGTAGCTTTAAAATGTACTGTAGCTGAAAAGTGCCCTCTCATATCAATACTTCTCCCCCCCCTTTTTTTTTTTGGTATGGAACAGACAGGAAGAAGCAGAAATGGGACAGAATCCCATGATGGGAGGTCAGTAAACTTGTTGTTTACATTTGCGAAGTTCTAAAGAGCTTGAACTTTCTTAAACAATTGTTCTTATAGATCTATAGCTGAGATGAATAAAAAGGTCATTCTGTTGGCTTTATTTTCTTCCAAACGTTGTTCAACTGCCCTTCTGTAGACCCAGAAGACCTACTCTCTACCTTGGCAACATGAGGCGAGTTTCATAATCAATATGGGCACTTATTGTTCTATAATTTGTTACCTGAACATGGGACAGATAATCATGGATCCTCTGCAGATCCTTCCTCTCAGAACACACATAAAGAGATAAGAAGTTGTTGGTGCATAATATTTGCGGTCAGTTTGTTTCAGCATTAGTTTGATCTACTGATAGCATCCAGCAAGGATAAAGAGAAATCCTATGAAAAAAGAGAAAAACACAGAACATCCACACCTAGAGACATTGCCTATGATAGGATAGGATTATCTCTCCAATTCCATGGGACCAGAATGCATTTTTTTTAACTTTAAGCAAATAAGCAATGATAAAATTGGATCAACTATGTGAGAGCACCTTCAGGGTTGGAAATCAAAACAAAAACTCTTAAGTGTAGTGGTTGAAGCCACTTTCAATACAAAAGACTGAAGAGCCCACATGGGGTACGTGCAGATAAGATCAAATAAACTCATGTGATTGATAATGTAAAGTCACCTGTATGCACAACACTTCATAGAATCATAGAACTGTTGAGTTGGAAGGGACCACAAGCATAATCTAGTCCACCCCTCTGCAATTTGCAGGAAAACCAATTAAATCATCAATGAGAGGTGGCTGTCCAACCTCTTCTTACAAACCTCCAGAGATGTAGAACCCACAATCCCCGTAGGTAGACTGTTCCACTGTTGTACAATTCTCACCGTCAGGTAGTTTTTCCTTATGTTTAATCAAAATTTAGAAAGCTGTAACTTATACCCATTTTTGGGGGTCCTAATTTCTGTGGCAATGAAAAATAGTTCTTGACCATCTTCCCTGCGGCACCGTTTTATGTACCTGAACACTACTAACATGTCTTCCCTCAGTATTCTTTTCTCTAGACTGAACATCCCAAGTTCCTTCAGCCTGTCCTTATAGGGCAAGTCTTTAAGTCCCTGTATCATCTTTGTTGCCCTCCTCTGAACCTGTTCTAACCTGTCAATGTCCTTCTGGAAATGTGGTGCCCAGAATTGTGCATAATACTCCAGGTGTGTTCTCCCTAGTACCAAGTGGAGATGAATAAGGACTTCATGCATCTTTGACATAATGCTTTAAGACCTTGAGGTAATAGAGGGAAGGAGCTACATTAGGAACTTATTACTTCAACCTTCTGGCTGACACAGACTCATGGACCTGATTTGATTTCTTTTTGGGAGGTATCTGCACAAAAGCAGAGTTGCTAATGGAGCTCTTGGTTGGGGGAACAGCTGCCACCATGAGATGAGTTGCTCTAATTCACACTAGTGTAAATAAACCTCATGCACCATGAGATGAGTGAGGAAGGAAAGGAATTCCCATCCTTACCTGCAGGTGGCAGGGCTGGGATATAATAGTGGAAGCTAGGTGTGTTTTACTCAGCACTGTACAAGACAGCAGTTTCAGAGCTCCATCACATATACTTTTTTTTCCTGGTATGCATCCACGATTTCCACCTCCATTTCATTAGCGCATCAAGCGCTGGTCACTTTCACAGGTGTGTGTTGTTGCGTTAATTCACCTTGTTTACCTTTTGACCTGCACTGGCTTGCGCTTCCTGGTATCGACACTGCACTTACCCCACCCCACCCTTTTTCCTTCCCCCTCCAGTTTATTGGTTCTTCTGGTTGATGGACATTGTGATGGACGTGGCTGCCTTCCCCCTCTCGCTCTGGTTTTGTTGCCTACTGGTTTAACGATTTAGTGTTTGATTGATTAGGCGGCATTTCTGCCTTTCAAGGGGGAGCAATAGCAATGAGAGTGGGTTTGGAGCAGCAGAAGTCCATTCAAGTGACTCAGCACAAGTCTGTTCGTTTGAGCAACTCAGCACACCCTCCTCTTTCGTCAGCAAAACCGCCCTTCAATGAACACACCTCCACAAAAGCTGGTCATTCTGACATAGCATGAGGATGGCAATACATGGGGACGGAAGAGCAGTTTGATCATGCTTGGAGCAAAAATGCCACACATTCCCCATCCTAGAAAAACACGGAAAATGGAGGGGAAGAGGTGAGACAACTGCAGGTCAAGGAAAATGTCATGTGAGTGTTGCGGGACATAACGGTAAACAAGGCAAGACAAAGGTGTGATAAAATGCTGGTGTGATGGAGCTCATAGACTGAATAGGTGCCCCCACCATGGGAACAGACTGTTGATTCTGCGAAGCACCTATCCATTCAGCGACTGCATGGATGCATCATGCTGCCAGCTGCGGTGTGCCCTACCTCCTTCAGCTTTCCAGTGCTATCGAGGAAGGGTGCCACTTTTCCTGCCCCTGCTTATCTCCTGCAATGGCCAAACACAGCCTTCCCTTTTATCGTTTGAATTAGCAAAGGGTTTGATTTCCCCCCACTGCTATCATGCTTGTTTCTCCTGATTGTGGAAGAAGTGATTTCCCCATTTAGATAGCTAACAGCATGCTGATCATATAAAAATAAATTAGACATGAAATGACTTTGTGTTCCAATATGCCACATCACATGCTTTGAATATTTCAGTGTTGTTGTTTTTTATCTGTAGCAAGGGTTGAGTAATCTAACTAGAATTTATGGTTCTGCTTGAAAATGCCATTTATTTGTGAACTTTACATAATGATGACCTCGGCCACATCAGGAGCATTGTTAACATGTTTTTCTTCAGAGCTCCTTAGCCCACCCCCCACACCAGCAAGAGCCTGTAATAAATAATAGTCATGAAACCATCTGTGGGTGGATGTGACTGAGGCAAGAAAGTGATTTCATTGATTGTCATGGACTGCTTTCTTAAAGAGTTCCAGACAGCTGTGACATTTTGCACATGCTGTCAGACATGTACAGAAATAAGGAGATGACAGGATCTTGGTTTTAGTGTTTTTCGTTCTAGGTTATTATTGAAAGTGCCTAACTGAAGCCTTTCCTATTGTCACCAATGCTCCTTCCAGGTCACTGTAACAAACCGCTAGTTATTTTAACATTGAGGAATAGGTTTCAGTGGCTACCTATTCTCCAAAGCAATCTTTTCACATGAGAAGCAAACTGTGGCTTACCTCATGGCTCACCTCATGACCAAACCAATGATCAAACAGTGATGCTAAGCTATTCAGCATCGTCAGAAAAGCATTTAATCCTTCGCTAATAATAGTTTAATATGGTCTTGGTTAAACAAGCCTCCCACACAAGGCTTGATGTGTCTTTGTATGATATGGAGAAGTGCTAAATTCAAAATATTTATGAGCTGCTTGGCTTACATAATGCCTTGATTTTAACACCTTCTTTTGCTGCTTGCTGATGGTCATATATGGCAATTTGATATGTATAATAGATTTGGGTTCAGGGTGGCTTTCAGGTCTTCACATCCATAAGATTGTATTGTCAGTCTATCACTGTCCTCCAAAGTGTTTGCAATCTGTTTTCAGCAACAATAGAAGTGCTGTTTCAATGTGCATACAGTTTTGTACATGAGAAATTTGGCAATATATGATTATTTGATTGATTGATTGATTGATTGATTGATTGCATTTCTATACCACCCAATAGCCAAAGCTCTCTGGGTGGTTCACAAAAATTAAAAACACCAAACACAAATCAAAGTATAAAACAAACAATAGTATAAAATACAATATAAAAATACAATATAAAAGCACAACCAGGGTAAAACCGAGCAGCCATGCAGAGATCTATACAGTTTTAAAATACAGAGTTAAAATACAGATTTAAAAAAGCAAAGTTAAAAGACTAAGATGATAAACTGTTGAAATACTGGGAGAATAAAAAAATCAAAAAGAGTATAACATAGGTTCCAGGTGAACTTCTCTAGGGAGCTCATTCCACAGCCAGGGTGCCACAGTAGAGAAGCCACCTGCCTCATTTCCAGCCTTAACACCAGCCTTGACACTGAGGAGTCATTAATGATTCCTTCACAAGGATCTAGTAACATTGGCTTCAGTGAGCCTCCATCAGTGCAGAAGTCATTACTTCATTTCTTCAGAGTAACTTAAGCAATGTCCAGTTTTCCTCAGATGTTTTGATATTGTCCACTGAAAGCAAAAGTGTGAGTTTCTTATCATTGCTAGCAACATGTGTGAAGGTGCCACAGCTGTATTTTGGTAATTTATTATCTTTCTCTGTACTACTTAGATAACCAGCACTATGCTTTAAATGTGTGTCTGTATGCTAGTATAGGGAAGGGATGGGCAACTTGTGGCCCTCCAGATGTTTTCCCTATAAATCCCATTAGCTCTAGTCAGCAGGGATGATGGGAGATGTAGTCCAAAACATCTGGATGACCACCACTTACCTATCCCTCATATAGGGTACCCTATAGTATTTAATACGTTAGATCAAATATGTGGAATTGGTAGCCCATGGGCTTCATCTGGCCCAGAGAGATTTTGCATCCAGCCCATAGAGCCTCCTTGGATTCTTCCAGGGGTCAGGCCTTCACTTCCAAGCCCTGCCCTCTGGAGGAATCTCCCTGGGGGAATCCCGGCTGTCATATCTGATCTCAGATCAGGGTTAACAGCAAGAATGTGGACAGTAAATGCCCACCAGTGGAAGGTGTGGCCACTCATTCCAGCACTGGACAAGTCCTTTTACATGGTGTGCAGCTTCCAAAGCCAGGGACTGGCTGGGACTGGGAGGACTGGCCACTGTTCCCAGCACTGGGCACATGGTCCACACCACTCTCATTGGTACAGCATGTGCCACCTCAAGACAAGCACTTGGCTAGCAACTGCTCTTCCCAGCACTGTCTGGGTCCATTTCTCCCTGCTGAGAGAGGCATGGAGAAAGACAAAATGCCTGGAGCCAGAGCAATGACATCAGGGGCCATCACCTGGCCTGAGGATGCCCCACTTTGGTCCCCCACCCTAAAATAGAACTGCACTCCTGTGTTTCCCATAGACACATTTTTTCAGATGCAGCAGCAACCCTATTCGTGTGTTACATGCCTGTTGGGGCTTACCAGGTATCCTGGTCATGCAGGACCCCTACGTATGAGCTGCTGCTCATGTATTGGGGCTTCTATGCAAACAACCATGATTAACGGATGGCTATCAGAGGCAGAGATCTGACATCAGGGGCAGGGCTACATCACAGCCCTGTTCCTGCTTGAAGACTGTAAGGCCCTACATGTGAGCAACACATGAATAGAGCTTTTGGGGTTTACTTGCTCTTGGTTTAATTGGTTCTCTCAGAGATGACCATTTTCAGTCTCTTTTACTATTATTATCATTCTAAGCTATTTTCTTCAGAGTTTCCTTGTTTTCCTGAGAGATATCAGGTATAAGGAGAATAAAACAAAGGTGTACATTCATTATCTTTTCTTCACAACGGGAAGTGTAACTCTTAGGAGATCAGGCAAATTACCAGCCCTTGGTTAAGAGACTATGTTCTAAAGAGCTGTGGCTTTTATTGTTTAGGCAGCACTGCTCAAATAATGTTCATTAATGGGGAGGTACCAAACAGAAAGGTGCATTGTTTCCTTTGCTCTCTCCACGGGAGACTTTAGGTATGAGCCTATGAGTCTTTCTGCCCCAGTAGTTCAAAGGATCCTAGCAGCAGTCTGAGGAAGAATCACCTCCTTCATGCCATCCTTAGTTCTGACTTTAGCTAGGGCGACCATATGAAAAGGAGGACAGGGTTCCTTTATCTTTAACAGTTGCATAGAAAAGAGAATTTCAGGAGGTGTCATTTATATGCATGCAGCACCTGGTGAAATCCCCTCTTCATCACAACAGTTAAAGCCAGGCCAGGGCTCCTGCAGCTTTAACTGTTGTAATGAAGAGGGAATTTCACCAGGTGCTGCATGCATACAAATGACACCTGCTGAAATTCCCTTTTCTATGCAACTGCTAAAGATACAGGAGCCCTGTCCTCCTTTTCATATGGTCGCCCTAACTTTAGCCCCCAACACAGAAGCTGCCTTTGCTGTAAGTACTTGTGTTCCTGTCAGGATTAGCCCAAGCACCACTGTGGGGCCCTATAATTTAGAGTCAGGATCCACATCATCAATTGGGCTAGTCCTGGCAGCTCCCCTGCCATTTCAAGAAGCTGGATAGTTCCTTGTATTGCTCTGTGCAAAACCAGTGCAAAATTGTACTGTTGCGACTTGTGCTGAGCCACAATTTCTCAGAAGACTTTCTTCTGAGAGAAGGTCTGAGATGTTTCCTTTTCTCGTCCCCTTTAGAAAAAAGATGACGTACTTTGTAGAATTTTCTCTGAAAATCCATCGACATGTTTTGGTGGTGGACGCCTTTCCCACCGCCGCCGCCGCTGCCACCACACCACCACCACAGTGCCCTGGAATGACATTAGCTTTGGCTCATCGTGGAGGATGCAAAATGGTGGTCAGGCTGCCGACACAGTTGTGCTCGTGCCACTTCCACCGGCAGCAAACAACCAAAAACACCTTAGGAAAAAGAAAGCTGTGCAGCTGCCGCTGGTAAGCTTCAGCCCCATCCCTGAGAAACTGTTAGAGGTTTTTTTTTCCCTACCACCTGGAGAAATTCAATTAAATATCCCACAATTTCTTGGCCCACAAACAGGATGGAGAATTTTGAAAGGCTGCTTGCACACAGACTTGGTTGCAACTAGTAGGGAGGAACTGGGAGCCCTTTTCTTTTTCCCCAAACATGCAGGATATAAACATACATTCCACATGTGCCTTGCTTGCACAAAGTTGTGCTTAATCTGCAGTTAGCACTTGTACCACTCTATATGAAGTTGATCCATAGGACGGAGTCATCCTAAAATACTTCTCCTGATCATGTTTTAGGATTTGTACTAGGGATGTGCACTGACCTCCCGGATCGGATTGGATAGCGGATCGGAATCGGACCTGGGGGGTCGGATCGGATCGGAGGATGGTCGGATCGGACCGGATGTCCGATCCGGATCGGACGCCATTTTGAATGCTTTTTCCCATAGCCAAGTATTGTTTTACAAAAACGCCTATAACTTTTTCATTTTAAAAGATAGAAGGATGAAACTTGGGCACATTATACACTGGTTAGGGACAGTTATCTGTGAGAAATTTCAGAAAGATTGGTGCATGCGTTTTGTGGCAATTAATTTTTTAATAAATACCCAGGAATGCCTATAACTTTGTCATTTTTAAAGTTACACACATGAAACTTTGCCACATTGTAGGCGGTACCTTGGGACCTAAGTGTGTGAAATTTCAGAAACGTAGGTGCTTGTATTGTGTGGCAATTAATTTTTGAAACAATGAGGGATTCATTCGACAGCACTTGCCCATAGGGATTCATTGGACAGTACTTGCCCATAGGGAATCATTGGACAGTACTTGCCCATAGGAAATCATTAGAAAGCACTTTCCCATTGAGAAATACAGTTATGCCTCCCACTTTTTTATTTTTGAAGATACAAACAGGAAACTTGGGCACATTGTAGACTGGTTAGGGATAGTTATCTGTGAGAAATTTCAGAAAGATTGGTGCATGCGTTTTGTGGCAATTAATTTTTTAATAAATACCCAGGAATGCCTATAACTTTGTCATTTTTAAAGTTACATACATGAAACTTTGCCACATTGTAGGTGGTACCTTGGGACCTATGTGTGTAAAATTTCAAAAACGTAGGTGCTTGCCTTGTATGGCAATTAATTTTAGAAAAATGGGTAGTAGTGGGGTAAATACATTTACGCCTCCCATTTTTTTATTTTTAAAGATACAAACAGGAAACATGGGCACATTACAGGGAACACTTCACTTGATATGTGTGTAAAATTTCAGAATGATAGGTCCACGCATGTGGTGGCAAGGTGTCTGCACACACCACTTTGAAGACTGTAGAAAATTTCTCCTGTAACGATCCTAGCGAGAGAGAGAGTGATCCTAGGCTCAGCCGTTCTGCTTGAGTAAAAAGTGAAAGTATCAAAGCAGACACGAGCCAAGTGCTACTTTGTTTCTCCTTTTGTAATTGATACTAGCTCAGTTGCAGCCAAGCGTGCAAGGATCAAAGAGATGAGAGAAAGTGTTTCCTTCTTCTTCCCGGGAGGCGGGAGGGTGCAATTGACAGCCCCAGCCTCTGTGGAAAAACGTTTATAACTTTTAATCTAAAAAATTCGTAGCCACCACATGCCTGGACCTATCATTCTGAAATTTTACACACATATCAAGTGAAGTGTTCCCTGTAATGTGCCCATGTTTCCTGTTTGTATCTTTAAAAATAAAAAAATGGGAGGCATAAATGTATTTACCCCACTACTACCCATTTTTCTAAAATTAATTGCCATACAAGGCAAGCACCTACGTTTTTGAAATTTTACACACCTAGGTCCCAAGGTACCACCTACAATGTGGCAAAGTTTCATGTATGCAACTTTAAAAATGACAAAGTTATAGGCATTCCTGGGTATTTATTAAAAAATTAATTGCCACAAAACGCATGCACCAATCTTTCTGAAATTTCTGACAGATAACTATCCCTAACCAGTCTACAATGTGCCCAGGTTTCCTGTTTGTATCTTCAAAAATAAAAAAGTGGGAGGCATAACTGTATTTCTCAATGGGAAAGTGCTTTCCAATGATTTCCTATGGGCAAGTGCTTTCCAATGATTTCCTATGGGCAAGTACTGTCCAATGATTCCCTATGGGCAAGTACTGTCCAATGAATCTCTATGGGCAAGTGCTGTCCAATGAATCCCTCATTGTTTCAAAAATTAATTGCCACACAATACAAGCACCTACGTTTCTGAAATTTCACACACATAGGTCCCAAGGTACCGCCTACAATGTGGCAAAGTTTCATGTGTGTAACTTTAAAAATGACAAAGTTATAGGCATTCCTGGGTATTTATTAAAAAATTAATTGCCACACAAGGCAAGCACCTATGTTTCTGAAATTTCACACACATAGGTCCCAAGGTACCACCTACAATGTGGCAAAGTTTCATGTGTGTAACTTCAAAAATGACAAAGTTATAGGTGTTTCTTTCCTCATTGTTTCAAAAATTAATTGCCACACAAGGCAAACTCCAATGTTTCTGATATTTCACACACATATCAAGGCAAGTGGTACCTGTAATGTGCCCAAGTTTCCTGTTTGTATCTTCAAAAATAAAAAAAATGGGAGGCGTAAATGTATTTACCCCACTACTACCCATTTTTCTAAAAATTAATTGCCACGCAAGACAAGCACCTACGTTTCTGAAATTTCACACACACAGGTCCCAAGGTACCCCCTACAATGTGGCAAAGTTTCATGTGTGTAACTTTAAAAATGACAAAGTTATAGGCATTCCTGGGTATTTATTAAAAAATTAATTGCCACAAAACGCATGCACCAATCTTTCTGAAATTTCTCACAGATAACTGTCCCTAACCAGTGTATAATGTGCCCAAGTTTCATCCTTCTATATTTAAAAATGACAAAGTTATAGGCGTTTTTGTAAAACAATACTTGGCTATGGGAAAAAGCATTCAAAATGGCGTCCGATCCGGATCGGACCTCGTCGGATCGGATCGGATCGGATCGGAGGTTGATCGGATCGGATCGTATTTTCCCAATTTTGAGGCGGATCGGATTCGGATCGTGGATCGGATCCTATCCGATGCACACCCCTAATTTGTACTATGCCCTTAACTGCGTACCTTTCCTTCTATACAGTTAATTGCTTTTACCGTGTCTTCTTTTCTCATCCCCACAAAACACTTAGCTTCTCTTAGATGCTGTGTTGATTACTACATTCCAGCCTTGTAATTACTTGGTTAGGTTGTCAGTCTGTCAACAAGCGCAGTTAGTTCATTTCGGAGTTTGTTCATTTCATGTTACTACCTGGCAATTTCAGTTGTTCTTGAGAACTTGACCACAAATCTTCTGTTGAAGAGGGGCTCCAAGTAAAATTAACATCTCCAGGAGGTGGCTTTATTTGGAGGAGGCTACAAAATGCAGGCAATTACGAAGAGTTTAACGTAATAGCATTTTTGCAGTGCTATTTCAGTAGATTTAGTTGCATTCATTTCTTTGTATAAGTACAGCATGATCCCATGCATGATTTCTCAGAAATAATGCTCCCTGAGTTCAATAGACTGTAGGACACAACTATATGTGACATTCAGCACAAGGCTGCTGCTGAAAATGGCAGTCCAGTGTCAAGATCACCCTATTCTCTTTGCAACATTCAGGCTGACTTTATGGGTGTTGCTTCTCTGGCCCTGCTGCTGACAGCTTTAAAGTAGATCAGGAGTGGAGAAATGAACAATAACATGCTGTCATGAGACTGGTACATTAGCCAAACATTACAGAGCAAAGGAGGGACAGAAGCTAGATCTACACTACTGCTTCATAGTAGTATTGAAGTGCACTGATAACTGTTGGGTCACAATCCACATTCCATATACCACTTTCATAGTGTTATTTCCTGCTTCTTACTCCACAAGGTGTAGATCTGGCCAAAGTCAACAAAAAACTGCCAGTTTTATGGTAGCCCCATGTCAAGTATTACAACTAGTTTGGTCTTTTTTCCCATAGGATTGCAGCCTTAGCATTGCAATATTTGACATTGCCTGCTTTATGACAGGTGTGGGCAATGTGTGGGCCATATTGTGGGTCTGGCCACCACACTGCCAAATGTCAAAATTTGGGGCTTCAAAGTACACGTGCACCTTGGTTAACAGCAAAACTGTGTATTTTCTGCTGCTGCAGTGCTGCTGAATTTTTGCAGCACTTTCATCAGTGTGATGGCAGAAATTTTGGGTGAGTGTGTACCCCTTGGTTCCATGTGGGGGGAGTGGCTCCCAGGCCAAAGGACATTGCCCACCCCTACTTTATGATATTTGTTTGTTTATTTATTTATTTATTTATTTATTTTATTACATCTATATCCCACCTTTTTTTCTCCGAGGTACCCAAGGCAGCATACGTACGTCCTCCTCTCCATTTCTATCCTCACAACAACAACTCAGTGAGCTAGGCTGAGAGTCTGTGACTGGCCCAAAGTCACCCAGTGAGCTTCCTTGACTGAGTGGGGACTAGAACCCAGATCTCCCAGCTCACAGTCCAACACTCTAGCGACTACACTACACTGGGACAGGATATACACTACTGCTTTAAAATGGTTTATAACAGTAGTGACAACTGTTGGGGTCCTGGACTCACTCCATATACAGTTTTCAAAATATTTTCAAAGTGTCATATCCTTTTTGGTGTAGGTCTGGCCTGGCTCTCATTATATGTATTTATCTGCAACAACTTTTCTCAATCTGGTATCCTCCAGACATTTTGCATTACAACTCCCAGCATTTGTGACCATTGGCCATGCTGGCCAAGGGTAGGCTGACCATATGAAAAGGAGGACAGGACTCCTGTAACTTTAACAGTTGTAGAGAAAAGGGAATGTCAGCCAGTGTCATTTGTATGCAATTAGTTCCTGGTGAAATTCCCTCTTCATCACAACAGTTAAAGTTGCAGGGGCCCTGCCTTCTGTTGCATATGGCCACTCTAGTATAGTGTCTGCAACTTTAACTGTTGTGATGAAGAGGGAATTTCACCAGGAACTAATTGCATGCAAATGACACTGGCTGAAATTCCCTTTTCTCTACAACTGTTAAAGTTACAGGAGCCCTGTCCTCCTTTTCATATGGTCAGCCTAGCCAAGATCCAAAATATCTGGAAGGAACTAGGTTGGGGAAGGCTGTTCTACAGTATGCTCAGATTCAATACATCTTGGTCCCCATTCCCCTTAAATATGCCAATCAGCATCAATCCTTGTGATTGTTCACGTGACTTTGTGAATTCCAAAAGCCATGGGAATCTGCAGTTGTCATCTATTTGGAGAGCATCTCCGGTTTGTCCACTATAATCCTGGGATGCTGGGAACATGAGTCCCCAATCCCCATGCAACTGGCACTACTCCGACAAACCATGATGGTTAAGCATTTTGAGCTAAACATTATGGCTTAGCATGTTGTGTGAACCATTCCTAACCATGGTGGCTACATAACCACAGTTTAAACATTCTCACTAACCACTTGCTGCAAAAGGGTTAGCAGCCCAACCATGGCTTAGCATACTGTCTGAACAGGCCCAATGAATGCATGGTTGCCTTGGTGCCCTAAGCATCTATTGGATGATGTCTGTGACAAGACTGTCCTTTTCTATCTCCCTCCCTTTATTTCTTTATTTGCATTTATTTATTATAATACTTTTATACTGCTTAACATATTTAAATCCCTAAGTGGTTCTTTTTTGGTTGTGTACCTCCCAACCTCCATAGTTGAAGCAGGCACAGACCAGTTGGTTTTAGAGCTAAGGAAGTTGTCCATTCTACCCCTTCCACACACTTCACTCTGCACCTTTAGCCAACATACTAATGCAGTTTCTAATGAAAGGAAACTTGGAATGGAAAATCAGCCATCAGCCAATAGGTATGGATGAGAATCCCTATTCCCTAGTAATGAAGGTTCTGTTGCCTGCTAGCTACCTTTTGAATGTATATTAGTGAATTAACAAAGCAAGGAAGACAGAGGATAGGCTATGAGATAAAGGGGATGTCTTTTGTATCTGTAAGACTTTAAATGATTCCAACAACGAAGCGGCCACATCCTCTCTGCTAGGACACAGTCCATGGATCTGTGCTGCCTGCAGGGTCATTAGAGATATTTGGACTGCAGGGACTAAGAGGTTCTGAGTAAATGTGATCCATATTGAATCAATAAGCCTGTGGCCAGTGGCATGAAAATCCATAGCGCTTGTCTGTGTGTTTATTTGATGCCATCATAAATGGCACCAGCAAAATCCATTATCTTTTGTGTCAAGCATTTAGAAATAGATGTAAGGCAACCCCAGGGGAATACACTTATTTACAGTCTTACCGCTGATTTAATTGTCAGAACATGTTTCATAGTTCAGAAGGTGCCTGAAGACAGCAGGCAAATCCAGCTCCACGCCCACGGAGATCGCATGGCTCTCCCTAATTTTAAATTAAGACTCTTCAGCAATCTACAGCAAGTGAGAAGATTGTTGTGCAGGTGAGTCACAAACATGATACAGACTGATTAGAACAAAGTAACATGCAAGTAAGTTATTTTATTCAAATGTATATAAATTGTGCCTTTCTGTGTTTCTGGGAACTTTTTCTACATAGATATTTTGCCTGCCCCCATCTTCCAAAACTATTCAGGATTTGCTTTTTTATGGCTATAGCATTGCCACCCCACCCCACCGCACCCCATTCATGCCTGTAACTGTCCTAGACTTTATTCTTCTTTCCCTTCTTGCTTAGTAAATGGCCAGTAGGGTAAATGGCCGGTTGTGTCAGCCACCACTGGAGCCAACAGCTACTACAACCCAGTAAGTCAAGGACATAAGAAGAGCCCAGCTGCGTCAGACCAATGGCCTATCTAGTCCAGCATCCTGTTTCCCATAGTAACCAGCCAGATGCCTATGGAGATTAGAGAATAACCAATGGAGCTGTAGTGTCAATAGTGGCTACATTGGCAGGGTTGTAGTCAAAAATACATTGGACAATACATTGGATAATAATAAAGGATAAACAGTCTGGTCCAAAATGGGAAGATTTCTTAGGCTCTTGGGCTAAATGTATGTTGACTTTACTTACAGCAAGTAATGAGGAAGATTTTTTTAAACTGTTGCTTTAGGATGCAATGCTGCTCAAAATCCCTCAAACCCAAAGGCAGCAATAAACATAAACATAAACATAAACATAAACATAATAATAATAATAATAATAATAATAATAATAATACATTTTATTTTATTTATACCCTGCCTGTCTAAAAATACCCTAGGTGGCTTCTAAGTTTCTTTTGCCCTGTTAGACTGAAGCAGGCAGGGCAAGAGGAGCAGCAAAGGTGATCGATCTTCACCTTCCTGTCCTCTGTGTTGGGTGATTTTTGCTAGAAGGGTTTAGCCTGCCTAGCAAGGGCCCTTTGGAGGGAGCAGGAAGGAGGCTGGAGGAGGTTGAGGATAAATCGTATCCTGACCTCTCCAGTCCCCTTCCCTCCCCACCCACTAGAATGCCCCTTTTCCTCCTCCTCTGAGGTCATTTTTTTTACATCAGAGAGACAGCTGGCTCAATTCTCTCCACACCAGCTGCAAGGGGGCAGGAGAGGAGATTCAGATTTTTGACTCCCTTTCCAAGTTCGGAGGGGTTTTCTGAGCCATTCTATGACCCAGGGGCCAAAGGATTGATCACTCCAATAGTTTACTTCTGTTCAAATGAGCAGGTCATTAAACTACCTAGATAAGGTGATCACCATGCAGGCACAGTGGAATCATGATCTGTCAAAATAGTTTTTAAAAAATAAATGACTTTTAGACAAAGAATTGTCCTAGCGATATATTTTTTTAAAAAAATAAATACCTGCCATACAAAAGCTATAACCTGGTTAAAAAAGGGTAGGGGGACAGGGAGAGGGGGAGGAGAGAGAGAGAGAGAGAGAGAGAGAGAGAGAGAGAGAGAGAGATGTGCATCTTAATCCTAATAGGCATAAGTACAGGAAATTTGCATTGAAATGAAAGGGACTTGCTTTGACGCAAATGCATTTGGGACCAGACGGATGGTGTCAAATCATTTAGCTCCATTGATTTTAGAGACATTTCCCTAGAACACTCATATTTTTAAGGAGACATCTTGATTTCAACCCCATTCAGAGTAAAGTAGCGCTTCCTAATGGGCACCATCAACAGCACAGGATGCTTAGTTTCAAGGAAGAAACAAGAAAATGTGTATGTGCTGACAAGATGAATGGGGAAGACAATGTGAGAGGTTAGATTCAGGCTATGATTGGCTGAGATGTTCCCATTCCTGGTTGGAAGTAACCATGCAGCCGTTATGCAAATTGAAGTGCTCTGGGTGCATGATAAGAAGTTCCAACTGAAAGGGGCTTTTGCATACTGCATGGGGGAAGCAATAATTGTAATGACATTAGGTTAATCAGCCCTACGCAGCCAATCAGGGTGCAGAAATATTGTAAAGCAGAAATAGCTTTACAGCTGCCGAAGCACAAGGTGTACAGTTTCCTCACTGCTTTGACTTGTTGCCTTGCCTTTGCAAGAAAGAAAGAAACATGAAATTATTTGATAGCATTGCTTTTCTTTTCTTTTCTTTCCTTTTTTTAAAAAAGGTCTAGAGTCTCCACTTGTATACTAATTAAGATGAATGTGAATGTGAAAAGTTGTTGACACTGTAAAAGTTAGTAACCCAAGGCATGTCTGGGTAAAATGCTTTTCAAGTTAACTTAATTGAAATAATTGTAATACTATAAAAACAGAACAAAATGGAGTGCATTGGCAAAGGCCAAAACAGCTTCGGGCTACAGCTTGAATTGTATTAGCCTACTGAGTAATGATGCAGTGTGGCTCTGCCATAAAGAGCACTATATATTGCTTAGCTTCAATGGGAAGAAGATAATAGAACGGTGGCTAATTCCAATACAGGAAGTGGAGTTAAAAGGAGATTGTGATTGGAGGAGAGTTTCTTTTAATTGTGCTTTCTTCATTCAGTCTTTATTATTATACAGTCTTATCATTACCTTTCCCCCTTTTTATTCAGTATATCTTGCCATTTGCTATAATATTTCTCACGTGCAACCTAAACCAATATTTCATATATTGCTCTGTGTGTGTGTGTGTGTGTGTGTTTGTATCTGTTGGGGTGGGAAGTGTGGCTTTATAGCAGGGATAGAAAACATTTTTGGGCTGTGGGCAAACTGTCCTGAGCACCACCACAAAATGGCTACCATGCAAAGCATGGCAAAAGGCAAGCAACCTGCCTAAAAACACAGTAAAAGGCAGAGGTGGTGTCTGAGCCCCAACACACTAAACAACACCTTTGAACCCAAAGTGTTCAGCACCACCAGAAACTTTTTGCACAGCAACCCCAGGTGCTGGTAGGCAAATGTATGTATTTGTTTTTAAGCGGGGTTGGCACCTTGGTGGGGGCCATGAATGGTGGCTGGAGCCCACAGGCACCACATTGCCTACCCCCCGCTTTATAGTATGACTGTGTGAAGCTACTGGAAAAACCAGGAGCTCCTCTACTACTGGTGGCACTGAGTCTCATAACTGGAGGTGTTGCCCACACTGCTATGTCTCAATGCCTTCCCAGCACCTTGGCCCCAAAGTTTTGCCTAAAAAGTTGAGCTATTGCAGGACTGGTCACACAGAGCAAAATAGGTTGCAAGTGGGTATATGCTTTCCTTTGATGGTATGGACAAGGGGCATTGGCATTTTTCTAACAACAAATATGTAAGATCAGTCTCTGCACCAGAGATCTGGAAAGTGCCTGATATAATGGCAGTTTTTAAAAACAGACCAGAGAGACTGGGGGTGTACAGGAAATTACAGGTGGGCTAGCTTAAGCTCTGGCTAAATTGATGGATCATGTTTTAAAGATAAAATTTTCAAGCATATTGAAAGACAAGTCTTGCTGAAGAGGAATCATTATGCCTTCTCCAAAGAAAAGTCCTGTCTCCCTAATCTTTTAGAGTTAGTTGAAAATGTCAATAAACATATGGATAGGGATGATCTGGTAGACATAGTTTAGTTGGCTTTCAAAAGGCTTTTGACAAAGTTGCTCACCAAAGATTCCTGAGCAAATTTAGCAGTCACAGGATAAGAGGATCAATAACTGTTTAAAAGACAGAGATGCGTCCAGATGGAGGGTTCCTAGCACTACCAATCAAAGAGCATTGTGCAGCCATCCCATATTTTCCTCTTTAACAGATTTTTTTTCCAGATAAGAAGGATGGAAGAAGCAGTGGGAAAATATAGGAGGGTTACAAATGGAAGACATTACTGTCTGGACTCCTGTAAAACTCCATGCTTCAGGTGGGGGGATAGCTAGATAAAAGCTTCATATGGGAGCACTTCAGGATGCAGAGAAAGGAATAAATGAACAGTTTTCACAGTGGAGGGATGTAAACTAGGGATGTGCACTGGATCGGACCCGATCCACGATCCGAGTCCGGTCCAGTGGGAAATCGGATAAATTATCCGATTTCCGATCCCGCAGCTGGATCGGCCGATCCAATCCGAACCGGTCCGAAAAAGCTCCGAACCGGTTCGGCGGATCGGCGGATCGGCGGGCGCCCACTGGCGCCCACCGCCGCTTCCATTGGCGGGCGCCAGCGGGCGCCCGCCGATGAAAGTGGACAGCGGGGGGGGGGGAGGAGGGGGGCACTTACCTTCTCGGCCCGATGGCTCCCGTCCGGCGCCGGCGCCTACTACTACTAGCAGGCTCCGCGGCCTGCTCTAGGGTGGCGCGCCGGGTGATGTCATCACCCGGCGCGCTACTCTAGAGCAGGCCGCGGAGCCTGCTGGTAGTAGTAGGCGCCGGCGCCGGACGGGAGCCACCGGGCCGGGAAGGTAAGGAGGGGGTGCGTGGAGGGGAGGAGGGGGCGCGCGGAGGGGGGAGGGGGGAGGGGGGCCCTTACCTTTCCGGCCCGGCGGCTCCCGTCCGGCGCCGGCGCCTACTATTCCCAGCAGGCTCCGCGGCCTGCTCTAGGGTGGCGCGCCGGGTGATGTCATCACCCGGCGCGCTACTCTAGAGCAGGCCGCGGAGCCTGCTGGTAGTAGTAGGCGCCGGCGCCGGACGGGAGCCGCCGGGCCAGAAAGGTAAGGAGGGGGTGCGTGGAGGGGAGGAGGGGGCGCGCGGAGGGGGGAGGGGGGCCCTTACCTTTCCGGCCCGGCGGCTCCCGTCCGGCGCCGGCGCCTACTATTCCCAGCAGGCTCCGCGGCCTGCTCTAGGATGGCGCGCCGGGTGATGTCATCACCCGGCGCGCTACTCTAGAGCAGGCCGCGGAGCCTGCTGGAAGTAGTAGGCGCCGGCGCCGGACGGGAGCCGCCGGGCCGGAAAGGTAAGGAGGGGGTGCGTGGAGGGGAGGAGGGGGCGCGCGGAGGGGGGAGGGGGGCCCTTACCTTTCCGGCCCGGCGGCTCCCGTCCGGCGCCGGCGCCTACTATTCCCAGCAGGCTCCGCGGCCTGCTCTAGGATGGCGCGCCGGGTGATGTCATCACCCGGCGCGCTACTCTAGAGCAGGCCGCGGAGCCTGCTGGAAGTAGTAGGCGCCGGCGCCGGACGGGAGCCGCCGGGCCGGAAAGGTAAGGAGGGGGTGCGTGGAGGGGAGGAGGGGGCGCGCGGAGGGGGGAGGGGGGAGGAGGGGGCGCGCGGAGGGGGGAGGGGGGCCCTTACCTGCCCGGCCCGGCGGCTCCCGTCCGGCGCCGGCGCCTACTACTACCAGCAGGCTCCGCGGCCTGCTCCAGGGTGGCGCGCCGGGTGATGTCATCACCCGGCGCGCTACTCGAGAGTAGGCCGCGGAGCCCGCTGGTAGTAGCCGCCGGCGCCGGACGTGCCGAGAAGGTAAGTGGCGGGGAAGGGGGCTTACCCCCCCCCGGAGCCGTCCGCTTCTATCCGCTGGCGCCCGCGGGCGCCAGCGGATGGAAGCAGGCGGCCCCAGGGGGGGTAGGGAGCGCGGGGGAGGGGGTTTACCTGCCGGGGCCGTCCACAGCGGACGGCCCCGGGGGGGGGAGGGAGTTAGGCCCCCCCTTACCCACCCGCCGCCATTTTTTCCTCATAGACTTGCATTGCAATGCAAGTCTATGGGGAAAAAAATGGCGGCCGATCCAAAAATTTCCGATTTTTGGATCGGGATCGGACTCGATCCGGTCTGGGGGGCCTCCGATTTTGTCCGAACCGGTCCGGGACAAAATTGGAGGTCCCGATCCGGGTCCCGATCCGATCCGGGGGGTCCGTGCACACCCCTAATGTAAACAGTGGGTTCCCCCAAGGATCTGTATTGGGATTGATGCTTTTTAACTTGTTCATAAATGGTCTGGAACTTGGGGCGGGCAGAGAGATGGCCAGGTTTGCCAAATTACTCAGGGACAGCAGGAGGATCTCTTCAAAGTGGAGGAATGGGCATTAGAATGACAAATATAGTTCCATGTAAGCAAGTATAAAATCATGCACATCGGGGCAAAAATCTAACTTCACATACTGGCCCTGTTCAGACAACACACTAAACCCTGCTGGTTAAGGGATTTTGGTTAAGTAGCAGGGTTTAGTGTGTTGTGCGCGATACAATTTGCTAAATCCTGGTCACTTTGTAACCATGGGCCGTCTTCACTAAATCTGTTCTGCAATACGGTTAGTGTCTGGAAACCTGGCTTAAAGTGTTGTATGCAATCCCCCCAAGGTTTATGGGCTGGTTTCATAAAGCTAGGTGGCAAGAGCAGCCATAATCGGCTAGGACACTCTAGCTGGCAAACTGGATTGCTGCTGCCAATTCCTGCCACGCTGTTACAACCGCACCAGCCATGATTTCACGATCTCGAGACCGATTCCCACATGCTAGATGCACTTCGCAAGCCTATCTATGGGCCCCTGTCTATTAATTGCTATGATCTCTCACGTATCCAAGTGGAATCCCCTTTGGAATCCCCTCTCACTGACCCACCCTTCCCCCCAGGGCCCATAACATGACTATTCCTACCCGTCAGTCGCTGATCAAAACGGTCACGGGGGAAAAGGAAAGTAGGTGTTGCATTCATAACTGCCAGTGAATGAAATGGCAGTGAGCGTTCTGGTCGGTGAGGGGGGTGGGGTGGCATCTGGAAACTCCATGTCAACACACTCACTGGAAACAGCATCAAATTGGATGAAAGGAGTGGCCCGTTAATGGCCGCTCAGGTGCTCGTACCCCAAAGGATGCTGAGATACAGGACAGAGCATTCAGAAGACCCAGGAGCACTGCTGGACAGTTTGTGGTTAGAAAACAGGCTAGGCTTGCAGTGTTATGTGTGACAGCACACCATGTGGCTAGTGCAAACCACAGAGAACCACAGTTTCGCTAACCACAGTCCCTGAAATGTCATGTGAACTGGGTCACATGCCGATAAGGTCTTAATTGGCAGTAACTTTTCAAGAAAGGGATCTTGGAGTTGTGGTCAATAACGTGATGAAACTATCAACCCAGCATGTGGCTGCTGTGAAAAAGGCAAGTTCCCTGTTGGAGTGTCATTAGGATAACAGTTGAAAATAAAACTGCCAGTATTCTGATGCCATAATGAAAATCTATGGTGTGGCCATGTTTGTGTGGCACATTTCTGGTTGCTGCACTTCAGAAGGGATATTGTAGAGCAAGCTACACTCATCTCACCCTCAAAATGCCTGCTATGTTAAGGCAAAACTATTATGGCTTATAAAAAGTGATAGCCGATTGATTGAGAAAGGGAGGAGGCACTCACTGAAGTCCAGCTCAGTAATAGCGGGGGAGCAGTGCTTCCATCTTCCTCCCATCTAAAAGACTTCAACTTGCTCCCCTGAAAGGTCCGATAGGTGACAGCATAAGTATAAAAATGCAAAAACACAGTGAGAGAACCAGACAGTATCAGTATTGGAAGGGGTCAGGGATATCATCTGGTCCAACCCCTCCTCAGTTGAGGTTCTGCTGTGCAGAATGCAGGTACAGCATCCCTGACAGATGGCTGTCAGCCTCTTATTAAATACCTCCAGTGATACTGCTTCCTGAGGCACTCTGTTCCACTACCAAACAACTCACCCTGTAAGGAGGTTTCTCTTAATGTTCAGCCTCAATCTGCTTCCCTGCAATTTTCACCCATTTCGTTTTAGTCCTGTCCTCTAGAACAACAGAAAACAAGACTGCTCCAGCCTTCGCATGATAACCTTTCAGATATTTGACCGCCATCATGTCTCCCCTTAAACTTTTTTCCCCTCCAGGCTAAACATACCCAGCTCTTCCAATTTTTCCTCCCAGGACATGGTTTCTACAACTTGCACCATCCAGGACACTTCTCAGTTTGTCAATGTCTTTCTTAAAATGTGGTGCCCAGAACTAGACCAGAACTAATGTGGTGTGGCTATATGCAGAATAAAGCAGAGCTATTACTAGGGGTGTGCATCGGATCGGATCCGATCCACGATCCGAATCCGATCCGCCCCAAAATCGGGAAAATTGGTGCATGCGTTTTGTGGCAATTAATTTTTTAATAAATACCCAGGAATGCCTATAACTTTGTCATTTTTAAAGTTACATACATGAAACTTTGCCACATTGTAGGTGGTACCTTGGGACCTATGTGTGTAAAATTTCAAAAACGTAGGTGCTTGCCTTGTATGGCAATTAATTTTAGAAAAATGGGTAGTAGTGGGGTAAATACATTTACGCCTCCCATTTTTTTATTTTTAAAGATACAAACAGGAAACATGGGCACATTACAGGGAACACTTCACTTGATATGTCTGTAAAATTTCAGAATGATAGGTCCAGGCATTTGGTGGCTACGAATTTTTTAGATTAAAAGTTATTAACCTTTTTTACACAGAGGCTGGGGCTGTCAATTGCACCCTCCCGCCTCCCGGGAAGAAGAAGGAAACACTTTCTCTCATCTCTTTGATCCTTGCACGCTTGGCTGCAACTGAGCTAGTATCCATTACAAAAGGAGAAACAAAGTAGCACTTGGCTCGTGTCTGCTTTGATACTTTCACTCAAGCAGAACGGCTGAGCCTAGGATCACTCTCTCTCGCTGGGATCGTTACAGGAGAAATTTTCTACAGTCTTCAAAGTGGTGTGTGCAGACACCTTGCCACCACATGCCTGGACCTATCATTCTGAAATTTTACACACATATCAAGTGAAGTGTTCCCTGTAATGTGCCCATGTTTCCTGTTTGTATCTTTAAAAATAAAAAAATGGGAGGCGTAAATGTATTTACCCCACTACTACCCATTTTTCTAAAATTAATTGCCATACAAGGCAAGCACCTACGTTTTTGAAATTTTACACACATAGATCCCAAGGTACCACCTACAATGTGGCAAAGTTTCATGTATGTAACTTTAAAAATGACAAAGTTATAGGCATTCCTGGGTATTTATTAAAAAATTAATTGCCACAAAACGCATGCACCAATCTTTCTGAAATTTCTCACAGATAACTATCCCTAACCAGTCTACAATGTGCCCAAGTTTCCTGTTTGTATCTTCAAAAATAAAAAAGTGGGAGGCATAACTGTATTTCTCAATGGGCAAGTGCTTTCCAATGATTTTCTATGGGCAAGTGCTTTCCAATGATTTCCTATAGGAAAGTACTGTCCAATGAATCCCTATGGGCAAGTACTGTCCAATGAATCCCTATGGGCAAGTGCTGTCCAATGAATCCCTCATTGTTTCAAAAATTAATTGCCACACAATACAAGCACCTACGTTTCTGAAATTTTACACACATAGGTCCCAAGGTACCGCCTACAATGTGGCAAAGTTTCATGTGTGTAACTTTACAAATGACAAAGTTATAGGCATTCCTGGGTATTTATTAAAAAATTAATTGCCACACAAGGCAAGCACCTATGTTTCTGAAATTTCACACACATAGGTCCCAAGGTACCACCTACAATGTGGCAAAGTTTCATGTGTGTAACTTTAAAAATGACAAAGTTATAGGTGTTTCTTTCCTCATTGTTTCAAAAATTAATTGCCACACAAGGCAAGCTCCAATGTTTCTGAAATTTCACACACATATCAAGGCAAGTGGTACCTGTAATGTGCCCAAGTTTCCTGTTTGTATCTTCAAAAATAAAAAAATGGGAGGCGTAAATGTATTTACCCCACTACTACCCATTTTTCTAAAATTAATTGCCACACAAGGCAAGCACCTATGTTTCTGAAATTTCTCACAGATAGGTCCCAAGGTACCACCTACAATGTGGCAAAGTTTCGTGTTTGTAACTTTAAAAATGACAAAGTTATAGGCATTTCTGGGTATTTATTAAACAATTAATTGCCACAAAACTCATGCACCAATCTTTCTGAAATTTCTCACAGATAACTATCCCTAACCAGTGTATAATGTGCCCAAGTTTCATCCTTCTATCTTTAAAAATGAAAAAGTTATAGGCGTTTTTGTAAAACAATACTTGGCTATGGGAAAAAGCATTCAAAATGGCGTCCGATCCGGATCGGACATCCGGTCCGATCCGATCCGACCATCCTCCGATCCGATCCGATCCGATCCGACCCCCCAGGTCTGATTCCGATCCGCTATCCGATCCGATCCGGGGGGTCAGTGCACATCCCTAGCTATTACTTCCTGTAACCTCGACACTATGCTTCTGTTAAAGCAGCCTAAGCTCAACTAAGGCCATTTCAACACTGGCCTTTTTTCCCGGGGTTGTCCCTGTGTGCTCCCTGTGCATCCAAATGATTCACAGGTACCCCTGGGAGCAGGGGGGACGGGCACAGGTTGTCCCAGGGATAAAGAAATCCTGGGAAAACTTGATTCTTCCATTGGTCCTGGGACCATCCCAAGACCGCAGAAGGTGTGGCCGCTCATCCCACTTGGTGCCTGCTTACTCACGAGTAATCACAGCACAAGAAACAGGCATGGAGCTGCGCGGCACAGCTCCATGCCCATCAAGGAGGGGGGGCTGTATTTTGCCAACCATGGGATGGTGGGGGTAAGGGCCATGATTTCAGGGGGACTTTCTTTTTACTTTCTTTTGTGTTGGAATGCAAGTGCACTCTTGCCTCTCTTGGGGGGGGGGGGGGGAAATGGCAGCCGCAACGAGTGCAATGTCCTGTTTGCTTCCGGGATGTCACGTTCCTGTGTAGAAAGTGGATGATGATCCCAGAAGCAAGTAAGTCCCTTGTAACCCTTGGCACACTTGGGAGTAAGCCCCCATGAAAAAGTTGTTTTTTTTGGGGGGGGGGATCAGATCTGTCTCCCTTTGTTGCAGGGAGGTATTTTACCCTCTTCTCCCTCTTTTTTTTTTTTTTTTTTTTTCCGAAATAATTTTATTAATTTCAACATATAATATTAACATAAACAATAACATAAAATACATACATAATCCTCGACAATCCCCCCCGTGCACCCCCATTCCATGAGACCTTCTCTTAATCTTTTATTCTATCCAGAAATTTATCGACTCTTTTGAAGGTGTTTGTCCCTTCCCCGTTCTTAATACATATTCCAATAGGGGACTCCATATTTCCCCAAAATCATTTTTACCAGACATTCCCCTCTTTAATTTCATTTTACAAGTCAGCATATCATTCAATGCCATATCCCATATTTCTTTATACCATTCTTCTATTGTATAGCTTCCTTGTCCTTTCCAATTTTTTGCAAACATTAATCTAACAGGTGTCAGGAGGTTGTTTATCAATTCTCTCTTATTTTTGTCCTCTTCCCCTTTATCCCATATTGCTAGTAGAGCAAGCTTCGGGTTTAATTCCACTTTACTTCCCATTATTTCACTTATTTCCTTAAATACCCTTTTCCAAAATTTTTGTACATGTTCACAGCTCCACCACATATGGTAATAAGTTCCAACCTCCTGGCATCCCCTCCAACAATTTTTAGATATTTTTTTGTCTATCTGGTGAAATCTAACCGGTGTTAGATACCATCTCCACAGTACCTTATAAAAATTCTCCTTAATTCTGATCGATAACAATTTTAACATTCTTGCATTCCACAACCTCTCCCAGTTGTATTCCTTAATTTCTCCATTTACATCCTCTTCCCAAACCTTTTTTATTGCTTTAAGTGAATTTTGAAATTCCTCCTCTATCAATAATTTATATATCTCACTAGTCAACCCTTTCTTATTTTTCTTTTCTTCTTTCCTACCTTTTGACTCTATTAAGTCTTCAAATCTTGTATTATTTCTACACTTTTTATTTTTCAGTTTCCATTCCTGAGTCCATTTCCCTAATTGTATACTTTTAAACCATACTAATTTTTGACCTGTCAATAGCTCTTTAATTTGCTCATTATCCTTCAAATTTTCCATCCACTTCCCTAACTTAATTATTTCCTTATCTTTCAATCTCGCTTCAATCTCCACTTTTAACACTCTTGGGAAATTCTCCACTACTACCACCGGGGCAAGTGGTGAATCCCCTGGTATCAACTTCCCCCTAAATTTCTCCCAGATCTCCACTATATTTACCAACAAAGGGTTGTCCAGTCCTTTTAATTCTCTCTTTTGAATTTTTTTTAAAAAAATATTTTTCAATTTATAATCTGTTTCCCCAGTTTGCGTCTCCAACCACTCCAAATCTTCCTCCCCTAGAATACAGCTTATAACATATCTTAACTGATTAGCTATATAATAATACTTAATATTTGGAAGTCCTAAACCTCCCTTCTTTTGAGCCTTATACCATAACCCTTTATTAATCCTAGCTTTCTTATCCCCATTACAATATGCGTTAATTATATTTTGTCAACTTTTCAACTCTACATCTGATATTTTAATTGGTAACATTCTAAACAAAAAATTAATCTTAGGTAAAATCTTCATTTTAATAATTGCTATTCTACCAAACCAAGAATGTTGGTTTGGTAGAATAGCAATTCTCCCTCGATCAAAGACACGGAAAGCCCCTCCTCAGCAAGTTCATAGTGCAATGCCAACTTTAAACTGCGCTGATTTTGTGCTATTAGGGTTTATTCCAGCTTATCACTGATCTATTTTAAAATGGAATGGAGGTGGGGAGGGAACCACAGGACACATCCTGGCTTTTGCCAACATCTTCAGAAGGACCCACAAACTTTTGTGAATGGACAGTCACAAGCGTGCTTTATTTTGCTCTTGTGAAGCAGCCCAAAACTAGTCCAGAGAACCTATTTACATATTTACTAAGGTAGTTAATTTTACTTCTTTGCTCTTTTAACACCAAACTAGAAGTTCAGGAGCAGTCCTTTTCAGTTTAATCTTATTGTTCAAGGAATAGGTCATAACCAAATATCAGAGTCCTCAAAGAAGAAGGTTTAAATCAAGTGTACATGCTTGCAATCTACAGCATGAATATTGAGAAACTTGTGCCTCATTTTCTGAGTGGCCACAGCAGTTTTTGCCAATCTGTATGGGCCCTATTTCTCCTGATTTGATAAAAGGATCATCAAATTTATTTATTTATGACAGAGTAGGAGTGGGACAATGTCAGGTATTCTGGGGGCCAATTTCCTGCCCCCACACCTCCCACAAGCTGTACTGCTGCTGCCACAGCTGTAAAGAAAGTTGGTGAAGTCTGTTCAAAGTCTCTATAGCCACTACAGAGTTTTAGAATAGGTAAATTTAATTTGAAACCAAGCTATGGAAGTTTAGGCTCTTTCTATGCCACAGGGTGTAGAGGGAGGGAGGGAGATCCCAGAAGTACCTGCTTCCGGGATCGTCACTCTGAAAACACATCATGGGCGCAATGTCCCGGCTTCCTCCTGGGCCATTGCGGGCGCCATTTTTTTAAAAAAACAATAAAACCCAGGAAGAGCGCTCTTGTGCTCCATCATGGAAGGTTAGTAAAAACAAAAATCGCATGTGAAATCGGGGGGGGCTCCCCTCTGCCAACCTGGGGATGGCAGACTTGCCCCCCCTCTCCCCTGATGGGCACGGAGCTGTGCGTTGTGACTCCACACCCATTCCTGCTGCTATGCTTACTTGTGAGTAAGTGCAGCAGCAGCCAGGATGGGCGGCTACATCTCCTGTGGTCTCAGGAACTTCCCAGGACCATAGAAGATTCGGGATTTTCCAGGGATCCCTTATCCCTGGCAAATCCTGTGCCTGTGCCCCCTGCCCCAGGGAATCCCTTTGTGTCATTTGGACTCACAGGGATCAGCCAGGGGCCATCCCAAGCAAACAGCCTGCTGGAGAAACAGTCTTAAAATGAATACAGTTAGCTTGTTTTTCAGCAGCAAACTGTGATATTGTTCTCATCCCTTCTGTAAACCTTACAACATATACCTAGGCAAACATACCATACAACAGCCCTAAAACATAGGCCATGTGGTTTAACCTCATTCCTAATTATTACAAACCAAACATTTGCCTGAAACAGTCTCATACAAATAAATCCATTATTTCATCCCACGGTGATACACAAAAGCAATATAATTATTGTGACCCCATACTTCACAACAAGCTTTAAATTCTATATATATATATATATATATATAGAATTTGAAAGTGATAATTTTTCCCCACTGTGATGGGCAGACATGTTAAAACCTTTGAAATCTGTCACTGTATATGCTTGTATGTATATGTGTGTTTTTACATGAAGATACATATCTTTAAAGTATTTAGTTTCCATAATTACTAAATTCCATTCAGGGCAATAGGCTTAATCTTTATCAAAAAAAAAGAGAAAAAAAGAAAAAAGAAAAAAGAAAAAGAACATATCACATTAAAAAGGCATTTTCCAGTCTCTTTCGCAAAACTTTTAAGAATGAGAGGAACAACTCAAACCACCCACTTAGAATAATGTATAACATGATATTAGCTCAATATTATCAAGGTAGAGTGTGCTGTGTTTTAATGGAAATTGCCAGCAGGACATCTGATTGTATGCCGTTTTAGAGCAGTTTGATGTTATCTATAAGGCATAGGAGCAGCTACAGTATTTCTTTGTTTGCCAGAAAAATTGGAAGTGTTCCTAATTTTTAGATGACAGTCTCAGGGGCGATCTACATATGAAGTTTTTGACGTTTTATAAGGGTTATGAAAACTCTTTGGGCAACATGACGCACTCCCTATAACGTTGTATATCTGAGGTTTTTTAAAACTCACTTCAGTTATGTACAACGGTTTCACTTTTAATAAATCGTTTTAAGTAAAATAATGTGTCCTTCCTTACCGTTTGTGATTCCTGGGGGCAGTGCTTCGTTTACTGGTGCCCAAATGCTTAGCAGTTGATTGGTGGGGAAGAAAGAGGAAGTGGGCCAGTGAACTACAACACCCACAATTCTTAGCCCTATACTTGCTAGGGAATGACAGAGGAACTAAGAAGGAAGTGGGTGACTGAACTACAACACCCACAATGCCTTGCCCTAAACTCATTGAAAAAACAAAAGAGACAGAGCAGAACAGTGTGTGACCGCACACACCACTTTAAAGACTTAAGATTGTTCTCCTGTAACATGAGTACTCAGTAATGTGGCCTAAGATGTTTTAGAATGCACCTATTTGGAACGTTTTAAAATACTTTTTAAAACGTTCCAAAGGACTGTGTAGATCGGCCCTTAGTCTCATAATTGCATTCATTTACATACTGGAAGATGTGAAGGAAGAGTTCAGTGGATACACTCTCCCTGCAAGACAGACCAGGTGAACCCCAAACAGCCACTCACCTTCAGCCAGCCAACACTGGATTTAGCATCAGGAGAGACACTGAAGTAAACACACAGCTTTGAAGTTTTAAAGCAGTTTATTAAGGATAGGAAAATAATGAAGATAAAAGGGAGTTAAAAGGGATAACGGAATAAGAACAGCAGTGCAGTAAAATACAATAAAACAGAGAGCCTGTAGCAGTTACACCCAAGCAAAATAACAAAGCCTAGCTGACCTGATCTATACATTACCACGTATAGGGACTCCCCTCCAGTCAGTTAACCACAGCAGTACGACCTCATGCATCAAGGCCACCCAGAAGACAAAAACCATCTTCAAACTCCTTCTTCTTATCCTCAGGCACTGGGAATCTTGGCTGATCAGCCTCCACGAGTCACGGGAGGAGCTACTCTTCCTAGGCCCCCCTCTCTGAAGGGAGCTCACTTTCCCACCAGACCAGATGCCTGTAATCATTTCCCCCCCAATTAGCCAAAGCAGCCACGGCTTTGAGTTCAGGCCGGTCCACTATAATTTGCAATAACAAACTACCAAGTGATGTCGGTGGATGTGTTAGCTAACTGAGTTGATGGCAGCTTTTTTAAAGAGACCAAGGAACAACAGAAGATACATACTAAGCAGAAGAGCAAGAATTGTTACTGTTATGTAGCTTTTACAGTTTCAAGAAAACATACCTTAAAGTTAGCTTAGTGACAGCTGAGTTTGAAAATGTTTCCCATTGAGTGACAGCATTGTGACATCACCACTCTGTTCCCTCAGCTACCAGTGAGAAAGTTTGTAGGTACTCTGTTCTTAACAAGATAGTAAAATGTGAGTTGGATGCTTCTATTGTTAGGGGGGTCCACAGCTGGTTGAGCAATCATACCCAACAAATACTAATTAATGGTTCAACATTTTCTTGGAGGGAGGTCTCAAGTGGAGTACCACAGGGCTCTGTGCTGTTCAACATCTTTATAAATGATCTGGATGAGGATATAAAGGAGTTGATCATCAAACCTGCAGAAACTAGGAGGGTTAACCAATATCATAGAAGACAGGAGCAAATTTCCAAAGGGAATGAGAAGATGGAACACCAGGGCTGAAACTAAAATGATGAAATTCATTAGAGGTAATTTTAAAGTTAATTTTAAATTGCATGTGTGTGTGTGGAGAGAGAGAGAGAGAGAGAGAGAGAGAATAGAAGAAACCTGGTTTGGCTTCCAGCAGTACATATGAAAAGGGCTTAGGTGTCTTAGGCCCTTTCTACTCAGAAGTAAGTCCCATTGTGTTTAATGGGGCTTACTCCCAAGTAGGTGTGCTTAGGGTCACAACTTTACAGCATAATCTTACATCTCCTCAGAAGTAAGTCCTGGCTTCCTGGAGATTGCAAGGAAACAGTACAGCACAGGTTAACCTATGAAAATAAGACTTCCCCTCCCCTCCTTTGCACAGATGCCAGGGAGGTAGGGACGGATGGAGGGAGGCATTCCCTCAATTCAGACCTTTAAAGGAGCCCAGGGAAACAGCAGGATCTTCCAATCGTTGCCCCTCTCCTCCAGTGTAATCAGCTTTTGCCAATTGTGCCAAAGAACCAGGAAGCACAACAACTCTTTGTCAGTAAATTGCCTTTTCCAGTTTTAGTTTCCTTTTGGCATAATGGATTTCCACAAAATAAACAGCTGTTGTTGTTGTTTACATTTCTATACTACCCTGTAGCCAAAGCTCTCTGGGTGGTTTAAAAAGATTAAAAGCTATTAAAGGAACAGTATACAAAGTTCAAAAAACCAATTTACATAAGAACACAACAAACAGGCAATACACATAGAGACAACACATATTTAAGAACAACTTTAAGCAATCAGCGATAAAACATCCAGGACCTGATTAAACTCGTCATATGGTGCCAAGCGCCCGAGAAAAGAGAGTGGTCATCATGTGGCACTGAAAAGACAACCATTTTATCTTGATAGGCTATACATAGGATATTATGTATCTCCTATCTTCAGTATCCTAAAGCTGTGTATATGGCTGTGCAGGCTGCGCTTCGGATTTACAAAGCCTTGGCAGCCGTTTTTATAACGAAACCGTCATTTAGTGCACAGCCCTAGGATTCCGCAGCAAGGAAAGAGCCTACAACTCCCAGCGTGCACTGCTTGGGAGGGAGGAATTTACCAGGAGCCCAGGAACGGTGGGCATGCACTGCCACCATGATCACCCACCCACCGGCAGGATTGCCTGCCCACCCACATGATCCAGGATGTGCAAGTCCCTGGATGGGTAGCTGCATGTTCTGTGAGCACCCTGCAGCCACCTGCTTTTGGGAACCCAGCCTTTGCCAGAAGCAGGTGGCTCTCAGGGAAAGCAGGCAGCTGCGGGGCGCTCACGGAATGTGCAGCTACCCATCCAGGGACTTGCACGTCCTGGATCATGCGGGTGGGCAGCCAATGGTGGGTGGGTAATCATGGATGCAGCAGTAGTGAGAACATGCATGCCCACTGTTCCTGGGCCACTGGCAAATCTCTCCCTCCCAAAGTGCATGCTGGGAGTTGTAGGCTCTTTCCCTGCTGTGGAGTCCTAGGGCTGTGCACTAGATGGTGGTTTCATTATAAAACTGGCTCCCAAGGCTTCGTAAATCCAAATTTGAAGCGGAGCAGTGGTCCTCTACCACCACCATCACCACCATTTTATCCACACATTTTATTCACTTGTGAGGTAGGCTAGGCTAAGAGATAGAAACTGGTTGAAGGTTACCCTTTGTATCTCATGCGTGGCTGGAGCGTTGAAACTGCCCAGCATTCTAGCCACTTATACCACACTAGAAATACACGGTTTGTATGGAATATCCTCTTAGTTAGTTCATCATTCCATAACTTTAGCAACCCAGATTGAAAAGGCTTTTTTTTTCTTTTTGCACACTGCTGTATTGTAAAGGAATTACAGAAGTGATACATTTGCCCATTATTTTTGATAAATCTTTTTCTGTTCCCTTATTTCGCAATCCACTGAAAAGTGTGAATCTACTAATGGCATTCTTTTTAAGTAGCGAATGGAGATAATAGTTTATAAATTAAACAGACAAATGCACAGGCAGTTAGAGTTTGAAAACAATGCATTTCTTTGTTTTGTCAGGAGGTAGCAGCGATTTTTGCTGACATGGATTGTTGTAGCTCATGGAGCTGAAAAGGGAGATTCTGTAAAAATGTGCATCCAAAGTTAACAACAGGAAAGAGTTGAGTTATAAGATGCCATTGCTTTCAATCATAATTATAATACATGAAATAATAGTGTTTTCTTATTTATTTACAACTTTTGTAGTAAAAAACAGCCTCCAAGAAAGGCAAACAATAAAAGCAACTATTAAAAGAACAAAGAGCTACAGTAATAATCCACAATATAATATCTTGAAGTAATATTTCCATGTCAATTCAGCTCAGCTCTCTGGAGCAGTTACATCATATGTACCCACAGAAGCATGAAAGTGCCAACCAAACCAGACTCGTACCTGGAGTCATCCCATGAAGCCGATTGGTGGGAGATTCAGGGCAGATAAAAAGAAGTACTTCTTCACACAGATAAACAATGGAATTTGATACCACAAAATGTAGTGATGGCCACCAATTTGGTTGGCTTTGAAAGGGGGTTTCCTGCAAGAGAAGGCTATCAATGCCTACTGGTCCTGATAGTATGTGCTACCTCCAGAAGCAAAGGCAGTAAACCTATATGCACCAGTAGATGGAGAACATGGGTGGGATGGGTGCTGTTCCACTTGTGGGTTCCTGGTTAACAGCTGGTTGGCCACCGTGTGAACAGAATACAATAATAATAATAATAATAATAATAATAATAATAATATAGTGCTTTATTACAATGTGCTGTACATAAAATAAAGTAGGTCAGCAGTTTACAATGCAATAAATACAATAATACATTCAACTCTACTAAATGCAAGTTTGCAGCAAAAATATCACAAAATATTCAACAATATAGTACAATTTTTAACAATATACTAAACAATATCACAACAATATTCAAAAATATACTAAACACAAGTTTACAGCAAAACAGAACAGATGAGAAAAAATAACTCGGTTGGAATAGCATCTCTCCTGAAGCAGTGCCTCCCAAACTGCAGCTCAAGACTTGGGGGAGGGGGAGCAGACGGATTAGTTCAGCCTTGATGGTCCATGTCTCTGCCCCTGTAGCAGTGCCTGGACTGGATGGACCCTTGGTCTGATCCAGCATGACTCTTCTCATGTTCTTATGACTTGCTTGGAAGGGCATTCCATGATTTAGGTGGCCCAACAGAGAATCTTTTGTTTCTTGTTCCCTCCACCACTATCACCACCTTACGTTGTTTTAATCTGTTGTAATTAGGGATGTATGATCATTTTGTTTCAGTTCTGTAAGCATCGGAACTTGCCCCCTTTGCAAAGGTGAACAGGAGCACATTTCTTGGCCAAAGCTCACAGATCCCTGAGCTTCTGATTGTTTTCGAACAACGCATTTGTTAGGAAAATGCATGCTTCCAAAATGTGCATTTGAAAAAGAAAATATGCATTTTCATGATTTCGTCAATGTGGGGAAAGTACGCATTTGGGAGTCCACTTTTAAATAAAGTATGCATCCAAATGTGTGTTTTTCCTGATTGAAAGAACAAGAAAGAAAGAGAGAGAGAGAGAGAGAGAGAGAGAGAGAGAGACACTCATGTCTGGGAATGAGCTGAGCTGAGCTTTGAGTTAGAAATGAGAGAATCTCAGAAGCTTGAGCCTCACTGGTTCTCCCAACCTTAGTTGTAAGCTGCCTTGGAGAGCCTGTAATAGAATGGCAGGGGTATCTTATTTATTTATAAATGTTTTATTGATTTTTTAAAATAGTACAATTAGCACAAAAGCATATGCCTGGGAAAGTGGACAGATAGTTACCTGGTTTGAACAATCAGTGGCTGCATTCGGACAACACATTAAACAACTGGGGGGGGGGGGGGCAATCGTCAGTTGTGTTGCTTATTGTGTTGTGTGAAGGGTAACATGCCGCACACAAACTACTGACGGTATGCTATTCTGCTCAAATAAGCAACTGAGAGAAACAACTGGCTTGCAAGTTGTTTAGCTGTAAGCCAGTTGTTTAAATTGTTGTATGGAGGGATGAGTGTGTAAATGGCGTGTGGTGAGTGGGTTAAAACACAAGCCCATAGAGGCAGATGGCAAGAGCGACCAAAGCAGTGGCTGCCACTCTGCTACAACTGGTGCAACTTTCAGAGGCTGCTGGGATAGCACCGGGAGGACTGAGGGAGGAGGGAGGGTGGAGAGAGGGGCAGGGGCTGTGTCAGTCAAATGCTGGGTTGACTATTAGTCCACTCAATGCCAGCCCCAACCACCCACAGTTGTGTAGGAATATGTTGTGTGGGGAGTAGCCACAAAATAACCAACTGTGAGTTGGCTACTCAACCCACCATTGACTAATGTGTTGTCCTAATGCAGCCTCTGTGTGTCCTGCTCACATCTGCCATTTCTGTAATTACCCACACCATGAGGTGGGTTGTTGTGTCATCTGAACCCAGCAAAGTGTGCAGCAGGGGAGGCTTCCAAACCATCCCTCAACCCATGGCTTATTGTAGAGTTTATGGGGTGGTTTGGAAGCTACCCCCACCACACACCTCACTGAGTGTGGGTAAGTAGTGAAATTTATAGCATATAAGTGGTATGCACAGGGTGGCGAAAATAAGCCACAAGAGCTTATTTTTTTCCAGTGATCATCTGAACCCAGAACCCAGTCTATAAACCCCAAAGGAAGACAAAGTAGAATGAAATGTCATACAGTGTTCATTTATCATTACAAATTAAGGGATTCCCCACATGAAGCTAAAATCCTGCAGCTTTACTGGGGCTTCTACCTCCGGTTTCCTTGTGGGATTATAATCGGCTCCTTTCCATGGGGTGATTTTCCTTCCCCCCCCCCTTCTTTCTAGGTAAGTTCTATATGTTTCTTCATAAAGCCACTAGATGATGCTGTGCAAATGCTGCGATACAGTACCTTTTCACTGGTACACCATAGATTTGCTGCAGGTCATAGCGGGAGGAGGGGGAAATGACAAATTTTCATCATCATGAAAAAAAATATGTTAAGGCTACAAAGAGTGGGAGGTGCTCTGGAGGATGACAATGCCATATATAGGACCCACAAACTTCCGTGAGTAACCAATCATGAGCACACAATAAATGCCTCATGTAGAAATGGCCTAAATAAGGGTGCAATCCTATGCTTGATTAGACTGGTACTTGCTTTGCAGGAGCAAAAAACCCCCCACTGTGCCCCTGGTTTTTCCCCCCAATGTATGTCATGCACTTCTACAAAACTGCTCTCTTCTGTGGCTTAGGCACTCTTTTTTGTGAACTGAGATGTATGATAACATTTTATAGCTATGCTCCTTCTGGATAGAAGCTGTCACAACAGCAGCTCCTGAGTAAAGAGGATGCCTTAAAGGCACAGCAATTTCCGAAACCGTGTCACCCTTTATATTCCATTTGCCATTGCAAGTACATGGATAAAGCTGGAACTGGATATATGCTGCCCATTGGAATATGTTTTAGAGGATTTCTATGCTTAAGCAGGAGTATATTTCTACTCCAGAAGAAGAGAAATGTGCTAGGAGGGAGGAAGAAAGCATGCTCAATTTGCAAGATAACTATGCTAATGTCTGTTCCATAGGAAGGGAGAATCCAACACAAATGTGTCCATTATAAAACACTGTTCTGAAGCATTGCAAGGGGAAGCTCAGCAGGTCCTACGGTGATTTGCTGAATAAATGCCAGTCATGCAAGTTAAAGCTACGGAACAGCCACTTCTAATGACACAATCCAGTTTCTGCATTTACAATGCATGAACTATTAAACCATCCCAATACGACTCTTTGCATGACTCAGGCTTTTATCACACGTACCATTTCCCCCCGGACTGCTTCTGCGGGTTCCCCCTCCGTTTCCTATATGAATCTAGCATTTTGAATCACATGTGGTTGGTTTTGCTCCAATAACTCAGCTCAGCCTGTTGAACTTGCCTGAACTTGCCTGAAATAGACTTTGGCTGCCTTTACACGAGACGTTTAAAGCTCTTTGAAGTCTCATTAAAATGTTTACCTCTACAAGAGCGGAGCGCAAATCGGGAGTTGAGGCGTGTTATCTATCTGATTATGCGCATTATCAAATGTGCGTTAATTAGCGAGTTTTAATTTACTGCGGGAGTAAGAGCGCCTTATGTCCATGTAAACAACTTTCTGAGGAGGCGCATTAACAATCAGGGGGTTGGACTGTGGTCGTGATGTCATACATAGAACTGCCCCTTCGCTGAGAAAACCTCCCACTTTTTGGTTTAGTTTCCTTTCCTCTCTCCTCCTGGCAACTTCCTCCTTGTACTCCGTCTCTCTGGATGGAAGCTCCAAGAAGAGGTGACCCAACGTGAACCAAAAATAAAGTTTCTTTGAAGTACCTTGATGAAATATTTTTAACATGGAGACACGGGCCAGATGGAAGTGGTTTTATGAGATGTAAAAGGGGTAGGAAGGATGGGTGGATGTGTGCATAATTAACCATCAGCACACATAACTTCCCCTCGCTTCTTGCTGGGTTCCTGAGCTGAGCTGAGCTGAGTTGTGTGTGTGTGTGTGTATGTATGTTTTACAATTTTTGAGCTCGCTGGGAAGAGGAGGGGGAAGAAACGAAGCAGCATCCCCCTGTCTGTTTTGGCACGCATGTGTGCGCGCACGCGCAGCACATTCCCATTTACTTCTCAAATGGCAATTGGGTGAAGGAGGGGGGAATGTAGCTGAACATGTTAATCAGCTCATTCATTTCAGGTAACCTAGGAAACCAAAGGCAGGAGATTCTGGTGGGTGGGGAGAATAAAAGGAGGGAACCGGTTTGGGGAGTTTCTCTAGGACAAAGCGCATTACTTTCAGCAACATTTGCATGCGATTATCAGCATGTCAAAACTTTAAAATGCCATTCATACAGCCGGTATTGTGATTCAACGCCTCCCATGTATAGGGATTAGGCGTAAAAGTGCTTCCGAGAAGATGCGCATAATCGGCCAACCAGGCGTCAAACCGAAATCTTGTAGAGGGGGGCTTTGCCTGTTCAGGGTTAAATCAAAACAGAAACTAAAAATGGAGCACTCAGGGCGTGAGAACAGCACGAGGGGACAACGTCATGCGAGTCCCGCGCTGAAGAAGTGGATCAAAGTCGCGGTGACTGTGCTTAAAACCGCATGTGTGATAATGACAGTGCGCCGGCCATGAAACCCTAACCCTATATGTCTTTTCAGAGCAATGGACTGAAGTCCAGGATGGAGAAAATATTGCCGTGACAGGATGCATTTCTAACAGAAACCCAGCTCTGTACTGGGAACTGGCTGCGACGAAGATCAAAGGAATAATATGAGGGTGCCCCTGCGAAGCGACGGCACTTTATAAGCCAAAATGGCCCATCATTTCAGGTGTGGTTTCTTTGAAGAGCCAGGATAAGGGGGAAGAGCACGTTTAACTGTGCTGTGGAATGGGTGGTTTACACACACACACACACACACACACACACACACACACTGCTTTCTATCAACCCCTTAATTGCTATACTTTGTTATTTTCAATCCAGGGCAGAAGAAGCTTCCTGTGCAGAAGCAATTCCTAGGGTTCCACTCCAACATTTCAGCAGTACAAGCTAAAAGTAAAGGAAATGTCCCTGGGAGGAAAGAGTTGTGATTTCCCCATAGATAGGGTGACCATATGGAAAGGAGGACAGGGCTCCTGTATCTTTAACAGTTGTATAGAAAAGGGGATTTCAGCAGGTGTCTTTTTTATGCATGCAGCACCTGGAGAAATTCCCTCTTTATCACAACAGTTAAAGCTGCAGGAGCCCTGCCCTCTTTTATATCTGGTCAAGACTGCTGGTTAAGAACTCACCGCTCCAGAAGATTAGCGTCTGTCTGTCTGGGCCTCAAATCAATCTTTTATGGAGGGCTAATAAATTGTTTTGGACTGAGGAACGTAATCTACAAATCCTCCCTTTTCCCAACCATAAACATTGAGATACTGTTATATTAGTCTGAAGAAGCAGTTGCGAAATAGGCATAAGAAGCTGGCGGCCTGTAGCCCCTTGTTCAGATATTGCAACTATTGAGTGCACTTTAATTACTGCAATTATTAAGTTAGCTTTTTGTTCATGTAAACCCTGTTTGCTAGGTTGTCATATCTATTGCATTGTTTTTTGTCATTTAACTACTTGAGTTTCTGTTAAATATTTCACGCTTGATTTATAATTAACATGTGATATAAAATGTTTATTTACCCCCATTCTTTGAATACTCCTTTTCATGTGGTCACCCTAACATGTGCCTTCTTGTTTGTGCTTGCATTTCAGATATCAGAATGGAAAATGTTTATCATCATGCTGCCTGCAGTTTCTCGACTGAATATTCAGCATCCATAATTTGGCTTACTATAATTTTCAATTCTAGCGGTGGATACAGTGAGTAAGAGTCTGCCTTAGCTCTGCCCATTTTGCTGTGATGAAGATGCATCTTAATGGTGAAACTCTATGTTAAGATATTTAGCAGTTCATCTTAAAAATGGGTTCATTATATTCTTCCTAGGAGCTCATATCACTTTCCCTGCTGAGCTCTTCCCATTTTATTTGTATCACAGCTCCAAAATGCAGTGAAACAATTGGGGAGACTGATGCTATATAGGACTGGGTTCTCATTCAGATTTTATTTTGATCCTCTAATAGCCTGCAATGAAAATATTGTTTGGAAAAGACACCTAAAACTTTGTTTTGCTGGTTATTTTCAGTAAATGCTGAAGTGTTTCTGCTCTGAACCCAATTTTTAAAAAATGTATTCTTTAAAAATCAATAAGTAAGACATAATTAGTCGATAATTAGAACATAATCAGAGAAGAAATGATATAAAATTGGTATGTTTATACAATATTAGTTCCATTATGCCCAGTAGACAACAGATTCTCTTAACTGAAAATGAAGACTAAAAGGTATCTCTCTTACCTAGGTAATTGGGTTAAGGATTGTAGCTTTAAATATGACTTCTAGTAATACCTCCAGTTCTCAAATGTCTTTGTGAATTCCACTGTTCAGCGAGGTTGAAATATCCCTGCAGATGGTGTTCACAAAGAATAAATGCACTGAAGCAGCTCTGAGGTGCTTGAGCTTCATCAATTTCATATGTTGCCTGATTAGTGAGTGCATCTCTCAGATACATATTCAAATGTTGTCATTTATCCCTCCCAGAAAGCTATACACTGAACAACACTGATGGATTTGCACACTATCATTGCTTTAAGTATGCAGAAAGTTAGTCTCTATGATGAACAAATCTTTCACCAGTTTAACAGCCTGGTAGCACTAGTAATTTCTTCATTCCTCTCCATCCCCCTTCACATTCACATGCATGAATACACACTGTACTACAATGTTTCAAGCATACTGTTAAAGTTAGCATTGTTTGTATATATATATATATATATATATCGTATTTCCTCGATTCTAAGACGCACTTTTCCCCCCATATTTACGTCTGTAAAAATGGAGTGCATCTTAGAACCGATGGCATCTAAGAATTGCCAGATTTCTCCAGCGCTGGTATGGGGTTGAAGATACACCCCCTCCACAGTGCCTTTACAAAGGGGCTCTGCATGCCCCCCCAATGACTCAGCCTTCCCCACTCGCCTCCGCGCCGCTGGCACCGACCTCCTTGGCCTCCAGCGCAGCCACGGTCCTCGCCGCCAGCGCTGCCACGGTCTGCGCCACCAGCACCACCCTGGTCCACCAGCGCCAGTGCCGGGGAGGCTGCTGCCAGCGAGGAGAGAGAAGGTCTAACCTGCTAGAGAGAAGAGGATGGCAGAAAAAAGAGAAAAGGGGTTTGCCTTGCCTACTATTCCTGACATGTGGCCACCAACAAATTACCCCTAAGGGAATGCCACCTTTGGCAGCAAAAAAAGGTTCCCCACTCCAATCTATGGATATTCACAATGATGGCTTTCATGCTTTTGAAACTATGACACATACAAATACATACATACACGCACACACTTCTCTTTTGTTATTATAGTTAACAGATCTTGTCATGTTTCTGACATTTTTCTATGGTTTGTCCCTATGAACTTTAAAACAAGAAAATTGGTTTAGAACAGCATTCCCTAATCGGGGTCCCCCCTTTGGACTACAACTCCCATCATTCCTGACCATTGTCCATGCTGGCTGGGGCTGAAGGGAGTTGAAGTCCAAACCATCTGGAGGATGCCAGGTTGAGGAAGGCTGCTTTAGAGTATGCGTTTTTTAATTGATCTGCCTGCCCAGTCATATCCCAGTCTTAATAATTCTTCTAAGTGGATACTTCCCCTGTGATCCATATACTATTTCAGTTTGCAAACATAATAACAGAAAGTTTTCACTCAGGAAGGGACATGTAATTGTTTGCATAACGTTACTTAGGACTATGCCTCTTAAGAAGAGCAAACTCATGGGTTAAGAGAATGGCATGATTCAAATGGATTTCAAGAGCTCTTTGTGTCAACTGTCTGTATAAATCCAAAAATGCTACAGTTGACAGTTATAGCAAGGTATTTTTATAGAAATAATGCACTAGGGCTTTGGGCATGCCATTTCCAGCAAATATAACTATACATTCTTAAGTAACTTCAAATTCACATTACTGTTTAGGATTGCCATGGGATATAGCACCAAATGAAAACATACTTCAAAGCATGTGAAGGGTAAAGTTTGCATTTTATTCACAACAAACAGTAGAAACCTACCTTGAGATTTTGTTAAAAGCTTTGCAAAATTCGTATCGGGTTGTTTATTTGTAAGAGCCAGAACAAAGGATAAGAGAGAGAATATTTGATAAAGACTGAATGTCAACTACAAATCTTTTAGGAAAAACTCTGTAGCCAACTGGAAAACAGCATTTTCATGTCTGCCTAACTCACATACGGTACCCTATGCATGACTACTCAGAAGTCACATTAAATTCAATAGGGCTTATTTTCAGGTAAATGCAATCCCAGGGATATTTACTCAGAAGTAATTCCATTATGTTCAATGGTACTTATTTCCAAGGCAGGAGACTGTGGCTCAGTGATAGAGAACCATCTGCTTTACATGCAGAAGATCTCAGGTTCTGGCATCTCTAGGTATGGCTGGAAATAATTGGGTTTAAAAAGCCACTGTCAGGGTCAACAATTCTGGGCTAGAGATGTGAAGTCCTGGGGAGGGGGGAAATGGGGGGGGGGGGTTCGCCAAGGTCCATTATTGTTTTTTTCCTCAAAATTGGAAAAACTGAACAGGTTTGGATTATGAAAGATTTTCTTTTACAATTTAAGACAGAGTATTTATAGTTTGTTTCCCAGCCTTTACCCCCTCAAAATGATTTCTAAAAACCATGTAATAAGAACACTTTTATAGAAAGGCTAGAGATGTAAGATGTCTGGAAATAATGAAACCATGGGTGGAAATTTTTATTATTATTATTATTATTATTATTATTAAATCCTCTCTTTAGGATTCCCAGCATAGTTATTTCTTTCATTCAATATTAAAATTATTGATCTAAAGTATAATTAGCTGATAGACATTTATGCTCTGTTTCCCAGCATATGAGTAGGGTCACCATTGTGCATTCATGTCATTAAATTGCATTCTTGGCAGTTTGGGTTTTGTTCTATAAAGTCCTGTGTTTCTGATTCTGTAGTTATAGCAGCTCTAATCTATCCAGACAATAATTACAAATCCACTAACTGAGAGCCTATCTACACTGTACCTTAGAACGTTTTAAATAATATTTTAAAACGTTCCAATAGGTGCGTTCTAAAACATCTTAGGCCACATTAAGGAGTACTCATGTTACAGGAGAAAAATTCTTCAGTCTTCAAAGCAGTGTGAGTGGTCTCACACTCTTCTGTCTGTCTCTTTCTGTTTCTGAGTTTAGGGCAAAGCATTGTAGGCACTGTAGTTCAGTTGCCCACTTCCTACTTAGTTCCCCTTTCATTCCCTAGCTTTCAATGAGTATAGGGCAAAGCACTGTGGGTGCTGTAGTTCACTTGCCCACTTCCTCCTTAGCCCCTTTTTCTTCCCCACCAATCAACGGCTAAGCATTTGGGCGCCGGTAAATGAAGCACTGCCCCCACGAATCACAAACGGTAAGGAAGGACACATTATTTTACTTAAAACGATTTATTAAAAGTAAAAAACGTTGTATATAGCTGAAGTGAGTTTTAAAAAACCTCGGGTATACATTGTTCAAGGGAGTACATCATGTGGCCCAAAGAGTTTTCGTAATCCTTATGAAACGTTACCAAGCTAGAGTGTAGATCCGCTCTGAGCTTACTTTTAAAAGTTTTCAGATATAATGATAATTTTATGAACAAACTAAGTTATGCATAAAATAACTCCAGGAACAGAAAGGGCTTGTCTATATGCCCTGTATATTCCATAGTGGCTACGCAGTAGTGCTGCATTGTTTAAATGACGCAGCTGCCAACTCACAACTACAACAGGCTTTTCCCACCAAAAACGCGCTTTTTCGAAGTGTCATTTTACCATGACTTTTTCAATTGCTTTGAAGCATCCCAGACACCCAGCAGATGGCATGCTTTTTCTCTCCATACCAAATGGGCAAAGGTTTTAGGAACATCTGCCCACCGCCCACTAAATCTGATTCTCTCCCCTACAGCTGGGGGGGAAATACGAGGCTCCAGCTGAAAATGGCTTCCTGTCATATAACTGTATTGCTGCCACTTCACAGCAGCGATGCTGTGAGGCTTTGGGGAATGGGGAGGCAAAGCAGTGTCATATAGATACAGCCTTGGACTATAGTGACTAGCATTCCTGAACATTGGCCATGCTGCCTGAGGCTGATGGGAGCTGAAGTCCAAAATATCTGGAGGGCACTAGGATAGGAAACTTTATTTTAAAGCAACAAAATCACTTTAGGTCTGTAAGGAGCACTAAAAATTATTATTATTATTATTATTATTGTTGTTGTTATTATTAATTTCATTTATATACCGCCCCATAGCCGAAGCTCTCTGGGCAGTTTACAAAAATTAAAAGATTGAACACTAAAAAGAAAATTTACAAAATTTAAAACCATAATCATAAAACTGCTGACATTTAAAACATTTTAAACTGTTAAGCCTGGCCACAAAGTCAGTTAAAACCTCAACATAAGCTTTTAAAATGCCTGGGAGAAAAGAAAAGTTTTGACCTGGTGCCGAAAAGATAACAGTTTTGGCGCCAAGCAGGCCTCATTGGGGAGATCATTCCATAATTGGGGGGCCACCACAGAGAAGGCCCTTTCCCTTGTTGTCGTCCTCCAAGCTTCCCTCGGAGTAGGCACCCAGAGGAGGACCTCTGATGTTGAGCATAGTGTACAGGTAGGTTCATATCAGGAAAGGTGTTCCATCAAGTATTGTGGTCTCAAACCATGTAAGGCTTTATAGGTTAAAACCAGCACCTTGAATCGGGCTTGGAAACATACAGGCAGCCAATGCAAGCGGGCCAGAATCGGTCTTATATGTTCAAACCTTCTGGTCCCTGTTACCAATCTGGCCGCTGCATTTTGTACAAGCTGCAGCTTCCGAAACGTCTTCAAAGGCAGCCCCACGTAGAGCGCATTGCAGTAATCCAACTTGGAGGTTACCAGAGCATAGACAACTGAAGCCAGGTTATCCCTGTCCAGATAGGGGCGTGGCTGGGCCACCAGCCGAAGTTGGTAGAAAGCACTCTGTGCCACTGAGGCCAACTGAGCCTCAAGTAACAGAGATGGTTCTAGGAGAACCCCCAAGCTAGGAACTTGCTCCTTCAGGGAGAGTGCAACCCCATCCAGAACAGGTTGAACACCCTCCATCCAGTCAGAGGAACCCCCCACTAACAGAATCTCAATCTTGTCTGGATTGACTTTCAGTTTATTAGCTCTCATCCAGTCCATTGTCGCAGCCAAGCACTGGCTCAACTCATCCACAGCCTCACCTAATGAAGATGAAAAGTATTGCTTATTTTATCCCCAAATTTCCAATTATTTTCCAGCAGACATCTAAGAATGAAAGATGCTTTAAGTTTTTAAAGCATTTTTAAAATGTATAATATCAGATTGGAAATATTATTTGATTTATATACTGCATTTCTTCCATAGAATTGAGAATAAAATTGCCCATATCATACTGGCCTTATACAAATCCATGGTGCAACTACATTTGGAATACTACATACAGTTCTGATCAATATATGGAGCACTTTCCCTATGACGGAAGATTATGACAGCAGAAAGAGAAAAGGTGAGTGAGGAAAGACATGATAGAAGTGTAGAAAATTATGCATGATATGGAGAATGTGAATAGGTAGACATTTTTCTCCCTTTCTCATAATACTAGAACTTGCAGTCATCCCATGAAGCTGAGTGGTGGGAGATTCAGGACAGATCAAAGGAAGTACTTCTTCACACAACACATAGGGTGCTTTCACATAGGGGGAAATCACATTTCCTTTCCATTGATCTGCTTCCGGCTTCTCTTCCACATTGAAATGAGCTGAATTACTCAGGAAGAGAGCAGTGACCAAATGGCCTTTAATTTAAAACACAGAGTTCAATGGGACAGTGCTCTCTAGTGGGTGTTTTATAGTGCAACTTCGACTGCAAATGGCAGTAAATCCTGACAAATCCTGCAATATTTCAGAAGAGTCGGGGGTTTTGAGGTTTATATTTTAATGGAAAAACCAGGAAAACGTGCATGAGATGCGCAGGAGGCTCACAGCATCATCAAAGTGACCCATGAAAATCCGTGACTAGCCAGTCACAAGCGTGCTATAAATTGCTTGTTTAAAGAAGCCCAGAGTTAAACTATAGAATTCGCTACCACAAGATGTGATGGGCACCCATTTGGATGGTTCTAAAAAGGGGGCTAGACAAATCCATGGAGAATAAAGCTATCAATGGCTACTAGTTCTGATGGCTATAGGCTAACTCCAGTATCAGAGGCAGTATGCCTATGTACACCAGTTGCTGGGGGACATTGGTGGGAGAGTGCTGTTGCAGTCATGACCTGCTTTTGGGTTTCCCATAGATGGCAGGTTGGCCACTGTATGGATTAGATGAACAAGGGTCCATGTAGCTGAAAGAGATGGAGCCTTGGTCTGATCCAGCATGGCTCTTCTTATGTTCTGAATTCAAGGCAGCATAGATAGTTTTCAAGCACATATCAAACCTTGACCTGCTTAGATTCTGCAAAGTTGCTGGCTGCTGCATCTTGTCCCTTCAGACTATACACATCCAGTCACCTGGGTATCTGTGGTGAATTTCAAGTGACCAGGCAGAGAAGTTTTTGTAAACTTAAAAATAATGGATTTCCACCCCCTTCAGCTTCTCAACTAACTAATGTGAGTATGCATGTGTGTGTAGGCCAATAATTTTTGTGTTTGTCTGATCCCTAGAAACATGCATAAAATTATGCATCATGTCTTTTTCAAAACACTGGGTTTAAAACAAAAATTCCATTCAAAAAGCCAGGGTAGCTCTCCATCCTCAGTAAAGTAGAAAGCAACTGTATTCATTAGAGGAATGAAGCACAGTTTCCACCAGGAAATCAATTGGTGATACTGGTTCTCTTTCTCCTAACCCCTCCTGATCCATTATGTGAAATATGTGACTCAGCCATTCCTTGATCCACATCAGTATTTCAGAATGTTCTTCACACCTGTTCAACTTATTCTGCATCCAGATTGTCATTCCTAAGAATCTAAGGTCCGTCTGCCTACAACACATGAACTCCTTTATTAGTCTCTGTATATTCCTCCAGCTAGTTCTTTATCCACTAGCCTTTACTAATTATAGTCCAAAATGTTATCCTAACATTGCACTATTTGAAATTTTTGTATATAAATAATACACAATATACAAATTATATATTGAGCACAGTACAATTACTTGCATGATGGAGCACAGGCAGGGAGGGGGGAAAGGCATTTTCTAAGTGTTTTGGAGACAAAGAACTGAGGCAATGCATTCTATGAGTGTGTATAAATGTACTGGTTTTTAAGATACTATATTTTCAGATAGTTTCGGGAGCCTCCCTGGCTCCATTTAAAGTGCCTGCCGTTTCTACATTTCAATATTTTCTTTACAGCTAATAATTAGCATGCCAGTGTGTAGTAGAATTGACAAGGTAAAATTATCCTTTAAGAGCATTAAAATATTCTCTGAATAAACTATTATATTAAAATATGTCTGAGCAGAGTTTTTTTTTCTCCTCTGGGTCATAAAAATATTACTTTTAGCAGCAGAAATTACCCTGAATTAAGTCATCATTGGTATTTTTTTAAAATAAACAAACAAATTGGCACAATGTATTGTTTGGGAAAGCAAAATGCTTTAAAATAAAATCCTTGACCTCTAAATATCCCATAAGCTTCAGAATATCATGGGCCGACATCTCAGTGGAACTAAAGAATGTTTGGATTTTGAAGATTCTTACACTGTTATTATTGCCTTAGAATTATGTTTAAACATAGTCAGGATTGAATTAATATATACAGGTTGGGCTGCAGTCATATATCCACCTATCTGGGAGTAAGTCCTACTGGGGTCAGTGAGACATACTTCTGGGTAGATGTACATAAGATTAAGGTCATACTTAGGGCCAAAACAGACATTACTTCAACTGTATGTTTAGAATCTAAGTCTTCTTTTATTTTTATTTTTACTCTACAGTAAGTGCAGGGGAGCTGATCCAGATCTTAAAAGCCCCCTTAATTTCCATGCTAGAATCTCAATCTGGATCAGGGGCCCTGCACCTATTCGAGAATAAAAATGGAGTAGGGGAGAGAATGATAGCTGCTAGAAACACAATTAAAGTAATATTCGTTTTGGCCCTCAGAGCAAACACAGCAAAAACAATGGGATCTAATTTAGTCATGATTTCAATGAGTCACTCTAAGTTTGACTAAGTCTCAATCCAACCTGTTGCTTTGAGACAGTGACTCTATTTGCTTTTCCAAATGTGGATGTTTATGTACTCAAAAGATATAGCAATAAATTAGTGCAATGAAACTAGACATGATCTGATACTAAAGAAGACTGAATTCCAAGGCCATGTCTAAACAGTGTGTAAACTGAGAGCTGTCATTCAATATTCATCTGGTGAGAACTCTCAATTCTCATTGAGCAGCCTATGCCAGAATAGGAACGTGGTACCCAGGGGCATCAATGCACCCACAGATACCTTTCTTGGTGCCTGCCAAGGCATCCTACCTCTCCCACATTTTTATGCCTAATATGATAGAAGATGGGGATTCTAGGCTGGGTGGAAGATGCTAAGACAACACAGAAGCAAAAGTGATTCTAAAGCCTATGTATGTAGCCCTCTTCACATGTTCTTTAGAATGCCAGGGTGCTAAAACAGGGACAGGGTCTCATGCATGCTGGCCTTATCTCCTGATGTTCCTGGCCTTACTAAGTTGACAGGCAAAGTCTTCAAGGGAGTTCCTCTTGTGTTTGCTTGAATGTGAGTACACCTCTCAGTGTGATCGGTGACCCAGTATACAGCAAAGATGAGTAGAACTCTCCTATAGACCTTGTTGGTCAACACAGAAAGGCTGTGGATTGAACAGTCCTGGGTGGTGCACTCAGGGATGTTGGGGGAAGCAAGCATGTGCAAACCACCCCTGTCCCCAGTTGTAGCCCTCACATATTTCAGAGACCGTGTGCAGAGGGCTTCTATCTTGTTTTCTTGGATGCTGCTGCCTCCTACCATTCCTGTTTTGCCCAATAGCATTAAAGTGGAAGCATGAGAAGCACCCAGGCGGACAGCCTAGTTCTCCTGACAACCACTCTCACCAGGGGCATAGACTTCTCAATTTTGGGGGGTGGGCATGGGGCTTAACTTGGAAAAGGGAGGCTAGGCTTATTTGTTTACATTTATGTACATATTTCAATTTCTGGAAACCATCCTTCATCAACAATGGATTCTAGAGTGTTTAAAGCCACATATTACAATAACAAGTGCTCAATGAAAATATTATATTTTAATTATAATATTATGATAGTTTACACACTAACCCACCATCCATAGTCCTATACAATATACCAGTGTTCTTCAGATTCCCCCCCCTTGACCATTGCAATAATATCACATACCCTCAAGACCCTATTCCTGTGCTTAGTCTAAAGATGTCTGACATGTAATAAGCTATTGACTCATTAGTCAAGATGTACTATATTAATGTAAGGAGATTATAATTAAGTAAATCCCCGTGAGCTCTCTAGAAATTACTTTTAAATAAACATGCATACGTTTGGGTGGCTAAAAGTGTTTAATAGTATTGGATCATGCCATTATGTATTTATTATTATTATTATTGCGCCATCAATGCACATGGTGCTGTACATAGTAAAATAATATAGATATAGATATAGTGTGTGTGTGTGTGTGTGTGTGTGTGTGTGTTGTTCAGATGTATTTAAAAGGCAACCCACCCACCCACCTACCCCACACAGTGTACTTCCTAAATGGGCAAACTTTTTTCCTACAAAGTCTGAGGGGGTAGGAGGAAATGAATCTGGGGAAGGCTGAACCTGAACAAAAGGAGAGTGGCTTTTGTCTTTCAAAGAGATCTGGGCAGTTGAAGAGGAAGCAGGGTTTGCTTGGAGGTAATTTAGACTGCCCCCCCCCCCCAGCTTATAACAATACAGACAAGTGGAGACTGACTAAGGAATCTGCCAGCCAGGCTGTGAACTTACTGATATTACTTGGTTGGGCATTGCCCCCTCTAGGAAATCCTGGTGGGGACTTGAACCCTGACCCCCCCCATAGTTTACACCCCTGGCTCTCACCATCTTTGAGGAATGTGGCACTTAATAATTCTAAGCACATTCCTTGAAGCCAACAGCATAATCAGAGGAATGCAAAGATTCAGAATTCCATGTTGTGACTACATCTTGACAAGGGGAAAGTCCCAAGGTGGATCCGCAAAGATGGCAGGTCATTTATGTGATGGAGCCACCATCACAGAGCCATCACAGAGCATTCCCCTGAAGCTCTGATTTAAAAAAGTTGAGGGCTTACCCCAACTTTTCCCACTTGGAGCGGGGTGACAACTGCATCTGCCATCTGTCGCCTTACTTCGGAGCTGATTGGTCACCGTCGGCTGGACAGGGGAGAGGTGGGCCAGCAAACCAAATGGCTGCTGGAACTCATCAGTGCTTCTCCAGTGTGGCAGAAGGATGCCACGTCGGAGAGGCGCATAAACGTTTTTAAAAAGGCAAAAATAAGATTTTTTTAAAAAAATCTGGGGGACATGCCAAATCGCCCATGGAATTTCACCTCCGCACCTCTCTGGCATGGCAGGAGAGCACCATGCTGGAAAGGCACATAAATGCAAAAAAAGTTTAAAAAAATTCTTGGAAAAGTGGGGAGTACATGGATGGGCCCCAGCATCCGTGCAATGACATGTGGTGGTGCATGGGCACGGGTGCACTGGCTCATTCCTGCAACCCCACACTTGCACTCCTTGCCGTGGGGATAATAGGAAGGAGTGCAAATGTGGGGGTTAAAGGGCTCATGGCGCCAATGCGCCACCATCAAGACATGGCCTAGATCGCTGTGCCAGAATATAACCCAAGGAAAGTTAACTGGAGTCCCATTTGGATGTATGGCGGGGAAGAGTGGGATCATGTATGTCCAACTTCCAAGCATTCATTATAGGATTTGAAAGAGCCCCATGCATACAAGAGTACACATAGAAGATTTTCTCCACATGAGTGGGAACCCTGCTTCCTTTACCCGTTGCTTCCAAGGAGACATACAAATGGCAGAGTCATCGCACATCTCCATTGCAGGGACAGGCATGAGCTGCCCATACCAGGTACTCATATATACACCTGCAACTTTCCCCTCCCTTGTGCATGAAACCCCCAACATGAGGAAGGAAGAAAAGCAGCTTGCTCACACTTTGATATAAGTCAACAAGTCAATTATAATTCTTTATTATTTGTCAAACTAGCTAGGGGAAGTTATGCTGTTGGAAAAAAAGAAAAAAATGTTTCATTTCCAGACATGAATAATTCCTCTTATTTAACAATGTCTTGCTCCCTCGGGTTTGAATTTATTTATTTTTATGTATTGATTACATTTATATAATTCCCAAGAGCCGGCTCTCCCAGGGCGGTTCGCAAAACAAACCATAAAATACAATCTCATAGTGCAACACAATATTAAACCTCATTTTAAAAGTTTTAACTTGGGGCTGAGCACCTGAAGCTGTTTTATTTTTATTTTTTACACCAAGCAAGATATAATGCTTTGAAAATGGTTTGAAAATGGTATATGAAATGTGTCCTGGGGCCCAACAGTTGTCAATACCATTATAAACCGTTACAAAGCAGTAGTGTAGATCCTGCCAAGGTCAACCCTGAAACATGTGAGATAATTATTAAATATGATGATGCCTAATACTGAGTCCAGCCAGTATTGTTTCTTGGCAATCCAGGGTCTTAAGCAGACCTAAGATCTGATAACTGGAGATACTGTGGATTGACCTTGGGACCCTTATACATGTTCTCCCGTTCAGCTATGATGAAGACAAGATAGCCTTTCACCCATGATTGCCTTTCATACATAATTACATGCATGCTGTCCAGTGAGGCCCTCACCATTATGTAACCACACCCAGTCCTTGCTGGTCTGAATGATGGTAACACATTCCATTCAGAGAACATAGCTTCCAAATAGGTGTATGCCCCTTGCCGCTCTCATTTTGAAAAAAAATCAATTATTGTTATGTGCAATTATTACTTGAAGCCATGTAAGCCATCTACTTCTTCTACATAGACAATATCTGCCAGTGACACATTTTCAATTTCAGCTTGCAGCATTTCAAGGCATCTTGGCGATTTGAAAGACATATTGCAAGATTAGATTTTAGGCTGTAATATGCCTTAGCCTGGGTGTCAGGATCACAAAATAGCATGATATGACTTTCAGAGGCATTGCCATACATCACCCCCCCCCCAAAAAAGGAGAAAGAAATGCTGCTGACTTCCTTTCTTTTTTCCCCTGACTTGCAATATTGCAGTTTTTGTTCTACGTTGCACTTTTATACGACGGTAGCCCTGAAAATGCTAAAATTTAATTAGTTAAGTAAAAGGTTACTATTGGAAATGGCAGTGCAGACTGGGACCCTCTGTGACCATAATGATGATATCTCTAAAGTAAACTTGTCACTGATGCAGATTTAAAGATTTAAAAGATGTGTAGAAATAGACTGCATTTATAACAAATATTGCATTATACAGAAAATATTAAATGAACCACAATGAATTCATGATCAAACTGGACTAATTCATTGGTTTTCTCGTATCAAACTGCAAACTGATAGCTTAATATCTTATGCCATCCATATTTTAAAATTCCAATGGTATTTTCATTAAACAAAGGACAGGATCCAGTGCTGGTATATTGCACTAGCAGAAATGACTACAAGCAGGAGGAGAACACTTGCTAATGCAAACCAGAAAACTAGTCAAAGCTACTGCTTGCAGAATGGGACAAGTCAGCAGAGCTCCCTTCCACAAGCTCCACTGAGGAAGAGGTAGTTTTGGGTAGTTCCTTGGGTTGCACTCGCAAGTGCTATCTTTCCATGGTGCTAGCAGTCATTTCCACTAGCACAGCAGCAGTATTGGATGCTGCCTAACAAAAACAGAAGCAGCAAACAAAATGCCTCATAGGACAAATATCTGAAGCTGCCTCGTCCTGAATGAGACCACTGGTCCATCTTGCCAACTTTGAGTGGCAGAGGATGTCCGGTGACTTGGGCAGAGGTCTTTCCTATTTACTTGTCACCTGACCATTGAACTGGAGATGCTGAAGGTTGACCTCTGGACCTTCTGCACACAAAGCAGATGCTCTGCTATTAAGCTGTGCCCCTTTCCCATTTTCTAAAGCTGAAGCCTCTCCTGCCCCTCCAGTTCATGGGCTTGCCTGAGAAATGAATGTAAGACCTCTCACACCTAGAGGAAGAACCATTCTCAGGAGAGCTCCCATCCAGAAACTGACTAGACCTAGACCTGTTTGACTTCCACAAGACCTTGTATCACAGGACTTCTTTACCTTAAAAGGAGACCAGTGAACACTGTGTGTTACTGACCTCCTGGAGATGGGGAAGAGCCTTGCATCCCCCTGTGGCAAACAGACAGATCTTCCCATCATCTCCAATTGAAGTGGGGGAAAATACAGGCACAGCTCCTCTGCAGCTCTGCCCATCCATCGCCTCAGCCATCCTATTGCCTGCCCCCTTCCTTCACATGCTGTGCAACCTGAAACCTGGAGAGTAAAAGGGGTCATGTGACAAGATTGCAGAGGAAGTGGCACAATGAGTCATGGCTGTGTTTCCTCCCATTTTGAATATGGATGGTTGTGTGAAACATGGGTTGGACTTTCTACAGAGCTGTTCAGGCTAGCGCTGTGTTGAATCCTGCCCTTATGTTTGGAAGTGTTTTTCTCCCTGAGAAAGAGGCATTGTTTTTTCTACCTCTTTTGCAGGGAGGGGGAGAATTTTGGATAATTTTGTACTTGTGGCGGGGAACAGGTTTTCTACATACCTTGTTAAGTTTGCGGGGTTGCTGAAGTATCTTCTTTCTATTTTATTTTATTTACTTGAAAAATGCCCCCAGCATGAAACACTTTACATAGAGGTTTCTCCAGCTCAGCAGCACTTCTTGAATTGTCATGAGAGACACCATATGACCTCACCCTCTCCAATAGGCATTAAAGAAGAATTCCCAGGCTGCAGAAGCTTTGCAAAGAGTCCCAGGTTGTTGCAAACAAGAACAAAGGGATTTTTGGAGCTTTAGGAAAAAAAACTCTTATCTTGTTTGCTCTATGTTGCTGCAGGAAAGAACATAGCTTTTCTAAAGCTCCAAAAGCCCTGCTTACTCTTGCCTTGCAGAGAAGCTTCTGCAGCCAGGGAGCACTTCCTGAATGCTTATAGGAGAGAGCAAAGTCATGTGGTCTCTGGGGAATTCAGAAAGAGCTGCTGGGCTGGTGAAGCTTTTCTATAAAGAGTCCTGGGCTGCACAAAGTGCAGGGGCATTTTTAAAATAAAATAATAAAAATAAAATGAAGACTCCTCAGCACCTCCTACACTTAAAAAGGTGCTGAGGAGACCTCCTTCCCAAGGAAAAAGTCATTTGAAATGCTCACCTCCAAACTGCTTTCAACAGAGTTTTTGTTTCACAACCCACCCATCCCCATGCTGAAAATGGAAGAATTGAAATATTTGGCACAACACTAGTTCAGGCTAGTTGCTGAACATCTTATAGAACTGTTTGTGCTACATTCTCTGTTGGTTTCATGTTCATTTGAAAAGTAGAGTTAGTATGGATTTCTAGAGATAAGAAAATCAGACCCCTCCATATTCGGATAGCTACAAATCACATCAGAATCTACAGCTTCCTGTGTGATTATTTATCTTCAAGTGACAGCATGCATTGTTTTATACATAGCCAGCTCTTGCGGTATATTGCATTTACGAATTATACCTCCAATTAGCCAAAGCCATATAAAGTATGCTAGTAACTATGCATGGTTAAAGGTTCTAATCTGAAGCCACATGGCTGCACAGTATCTTTCATGTCATGCTTAAACCTTGAGAACTCTAGCTCTGAGAGGAATATTCTTTTGACTTGACCAATTCAGGGCTTATTATTTACCTGGCCATTGGGAACATGGTCACTGGTGCTGGTGATTCCTGTGCATTCCAACTCCCAACTGATCACCAGACAGCCATTGCACATCTGCTGATGAGTAGAAACTCCAGTAGTAGAAGCAGAAGGCATGGAATGGTCAGATGGACAAATGGTACAGAGATACCTTCATTTTGAACAGTCAACTTCTAACTCACAGGTCTGCAGAATGTCTATTTCAGGAAAGCAATCTTAGATATGATTATCCTAGGCAACGTTTTTGCTCCCAAATACCACATGCAGCGATGGGAAGAGAATCAAGGCTGCACACACACATACATACACACAGCCTTCCACATCACCCCCATCTCAAACACACATACAAACACACTCACATACCTGTTTCCCAAATTTGAGGCAATTCCCCCACACTTTCTCCCACACCTACATTCCTCCCATACACACAAATGCAACATCTCAGCATGTAAGGCTGGTGCGGCTTAAACTTGCCCTCCCTGTGTGCTGAGGTCCCTGTGAAACTGTCACTAGCACAATCCTGGCCTTCTCTGCTCCAGCAGGGAGAGATCATGCTCTTCCCAGTTCACCAAAAAGCTGCATGATGGGCTCAGAGGGTGTGATCTACTGGGGAAGAAAACACACAGGGTAGCTACGGAATCTCTGTGTGCCTTTTTCCACATTGGTGGCAGTGGGGACCTTTTGTTTTAGGGGCGAGCTCAACTTGGGCACTTGTCCATGCCACATGGAAGGCTTGTGAGAACCATATTTTATTTATGTATTTATTTATTACATTTTTATACTGCCGAATAGCCAAGGCTCTCTGAGTGGTTCACAATTAAAACTATAAATACAAGTCAAATCATAATATAAGCTGTAAAAGTTTAAAAATACCATATAAAACCAAAATAATTATAGCCCAGGGAAAGCCTATGAAAATATACATTTTCAGGAGGTGTTTAAAGGATGTTACATTTTCTGTCTCCCGAAACTGCACAAGGGAGGGTTTTCCAGATGGTGCTGCTACAGAGAAGGCCAGCCAGCGAGGTTCTTCATGGCAACATTCTGTTCATTTCAGAATGGCCAGCAAGACCTCCTCTGAAGATCATAAATGTTATCTGGGTGTCATTATATAAGGTGGTCTTCTAGGTATCTTGATCCCAAGTTGTTTAGGGCTTTATAGGATAATAACATAACCTTGTATGTGGCTCAGTAGCTAACAGAAAGCCAGTGCAGTTCTTTTAACACAGTTTTTATGTGAGCATAGCTAGGTGTCCCATATGTGGCCCTAGGGCAATCAAAAGGAATGATGCCTATTTGCTATTTACAGAGAAATGTGTAGACCACACCTTGTAGAGCAGGGGTGCAGAACCTCAGGCCTGTGAGCCAAATTCAGCCTTCTAGGGTTCTCCAAAAGGCCTCACTCTCTTCCCCTGACCCCACCCGCTATAAAATATAGTGGTCTTTGGGGTATTTTGGCTCCAGCCCTTTTTTCCTTTGGCCCCACCTACCTCTGGAATGTGACTGAAAGATGTTCAACAGCCATACTGTAGAGGCAATAACTTGTATTATCTGCCTCATGGATCCCCCGCAGAGGGAAATGGATTTCACAGTGGACAGTGAGTAGCTAGTAAATGGGCCCTTATTGCTCACTGATATTCTATGACAGCAACTCAGCAACTTCCAGACTAATTTACCATTTGAATGGAGTCCTGACCTAGCAAAGAAGCACTGCCTTGGTTCTGCTGGATTAGAGCCAATCAAGGAAGAAAAAGAATGTATCCTTGATAAGGAGCTATGCTGACAAAAAATCAGTGTCTATGGGAAGGCATATGTCATGTCAGTATTCTTAGATGTCTTTCCACCTTTGGTTACCTGGAGGAAAAAAAAGAATGGAGAGCAGGTCACTTTGTACTATTATGAGTATCTGAATTAGGTATGACCTGTCAGGTTAGGAATGGGAGGTCAAATATTGTCTAGTTTGGAGAGATTTATATCTGTTAGTTTTGAAAGCAAAAGGGATAAATTCAAAGCATATTGAATGAATGATGCCATTGAGATTATAGTAGAATATTAGATGTGTGTGTGTGTGGGAGGGAATAACACTGTAGATTAAAGTTGTTTACAATTTCGAAGTTACTCTGAAGTGGTATTCAGACTGTCTTTGAGACCATTTCCCTAGGGCACTTGCCAGAATTAACAGGTAGCGTCTCAGTCAAAGATGAAGACTGACCAGTGTAAATAATACATCATAACATCATTGGGTTTGTTTTGGCAATAATGCTGTGTTAAAATAATCTTTTGGATTCTTCTTACCTCTACAACACCTACTGTTAGACACATTCCCCTTGTGGGTAGTGGAGGGTGAGAAATAACGAGACGAGACATGAAGTATGGATTAAAAGAGGGCCACTTTATTATAGAATTGCAGTATGGGAAAACCTATGGCTGGCATCCAACTCTTATTTGGGTGAGCCATTCACCACCCGTGAGATGGCGCAATTCCATTCACCACCCCACGGGCTTGCCCCATATGGGGTAGGGAAGCCTTCTGTGTCGACCCCTCCTCGCGCCGTTTAGCTCCGAGTGGGTGAGGAAGGTTAGCCTCAAGATTAACCCTTATCCCTCCAGCTGAGGCCGTAAAGCTGACAGCTGGGAGTCTCAGGCATTACCCATCATCAAAACAGTGCCTCTGAATGCTCACCGTCCCTACCAAACGCTCCAGATGCCCGCCAAAGCTGCAAAGAGAGAGAAGAGGCTGAAGGGAGGGGGTGAGTACTATATATACCCAGTCAGTCCCCTCCCCGCAGCTGGTGGCACCACCAGGGAGCTCACCAATGGGTGGCTCCCTGAGCGCGTCTCGTCTCGCCACCCCCACCCGCAATGTAAATCCTATGTAAACCGCCCAGAGAGCTTCGGCTATGGGGAGGTATACAAATGTAATAAATAAATAAATAAATAAAGTCTTTCATGCGCCCAGGCACGCCGGGCGCGAAGAAATTACCCAAATTGCAATGGATAGCACTGATTGATTTAGGTATTTTGAGTGCCTTGCCCAGCACAGCCTCAAAGCAAGGCCTCATCTTCACGACACCAGGAGTGCTGCACCATGGCAGCTCCCCAGCGTCGCGTGGCATATTGACGCCCCTTACGGCAGTGTTGACATAAGGGGTGTGACAGCACCTTTTCCTGTGGAGCTGCCCGAGGGAGTGGGAGACTCGGCTCCCCTACTCTCAGGTAAGTTTTTTTAAATTTATTTTTACAAAATGGTGGGGAGGACAGTGGAGGCACATAGGAACTTTTTAATATTTTTAAACTTAAAATGGGAAGGGGAGGACTGTCGAGGCACGGTGTGGAGGTGGTGCAGTGAGCTTATGGCTCGCTGGACCACCCCCTTCCCTACCCAGCCCATAGGGACCAATCAGTGGTCACCATAGACTGGGCAGGCCTCCACAGAAGCTGCAGAAAAAAAGTGACAGATGGCAAAAGCCGTCGTCGCTTCACCGCAAACTAAAAAAGTTGCGCTAAAAAGTCACGCTGCAGGAGCTATACTAGAGTGACCAGATCCAAAAGAGGGCAGGGCTCCTTTAGCTTTAACTATTGTGATGAAGAGGGGATTTCACTAGATGTTGCATGCAAACAAATGACACCTGCTGAAATTCCCTTTTCAATACAACTGTTAAAGATACAGGAGCCTTGTCCTCCTTTTCATATGGTCAGCCTAACAAAATATCTTCACCAGCCCTGTTTTCTATAAATCTGCCTGTCTCAGAAATGTATATACTTCCTTTCAGTTGCAGTCTCAGTGTAGGGGTGTGTGTGTGTGTGTGTGTGGAAAACAACAATAACAAATATTTTCTAAAAGGCATCAATCCATTTACCATAAAACATTTGTTACTGGGGGCGGGGGTGTTCTTTGTTTTTTTTTATTGTGAATTTAACAGAACAGAAAATAAATGGTGCTTACTGAGTTGTGTGGGGTCCCAAAATTATTCCTGAGTGCTTTGCTGCTAGACAAATAGAGTTTCACAGCATTTGAATTGCAACACTTTAAAAGTTTAACTATGAGGGACACTGCACTACATCCACTTCTGAGGGGCTCCTGCCCATTTTTCTTTTTCATAAAGTAAACAACATGTATGATGGACTCAGGTCCCCTCTACAAGGATTCGCTTTTGCGCCTGGTTAGCTGATTATGCGCATAATCGCAGAAGCACATTTACGCCTAATCCCTCTGCATGAGAGGTGGCGAGAGGCGGCGAAGCGCATTCACAGATGTCGAAAATGCGGTTTACAAGTAGTTAATGCGCATAAGCGCATATTCACACAGTCAAAATGCGCTTTAACGGACGGAGCAAACTAAAACTCACGATTTAACGTGCATTCGATAATGCGCATAATCGGAGAGATAACGCACCTCTACGCCCCATTTGCGCTCCGCTGGTGTGGAGGTAAATTTTTTAATGAGCCTTCAAAGAGCATTAAACCTCTCGTGAAGAGGCACCCCAAAACACACTGTGCTGTGTTTTGGTCCATCCTTGTCTCATATCACTGGCTGCCAGCAATAGAGGCAAGGAAATAGAAACATCAATGACATCACATGTGTTTAGCCAGATCAGAGGTGGGCAACCTGTGTTTGTAAGTTTGCATGCAGCCTTCAGCCTATTTTCAAAAACAATTAGTTCAGAGAGGGGGGAAAGGGTGGTTCCACTCACTTGTGGATCTTACCCATGATTTATCTGACCAATCCAAACATATCTACCCTTCTACAAGAACAAGGAAATAGACTCCCATTTGTCCCATTGTTAAAAATATAAAAAGAATACAAAAAGAATATGTCTAACAGTACAAAAAAATCACTAAAGCAAGAAAGTAAATCACTAATTATAATTCTTAATTTTAATTCTTAGTATGTCATAGATGTGCTTGTGAGACAAGAAGCATAAAACAGCTTATGATAGGTATGGGCAACTCATGGGCCTCCAGATACTTTGGCTACAACTCCCACCAACCTAGCCAGTATCCAGCATAGCCGGTGGTGAGGGGTCATCAGAGTTATAAGCCAAAACATCTGGAGGGCCACAAGTTGCCAAACCCTGGCGTAAGAAAAAGCTCATTGTTTAATGAAAGACTGGATACATCAGTTATGTGGCATATATATGGTGCCTGTGTAAAAATAGGCATCTATAGGTGCCTGGAATTTGATCAGAGGAAAAAGTTCTTTCTTTAACAAGTTCACCTTTTCCCAATGAAAAGATACCTTGTTGCTATGCCCAGGATGGAATGATCTCATTCTTTTATCTTGTTAATTATCATTTAATGTGTGCAAATGCTGAGTGGTTTACATACAGAGAATATGCTGAAAAGCTGTAGTTACATTTGTTTCTTCCTTCTTCTTTCCCTCCTTTTTAATGTCAAACTGGAGTCTTCAGTACCATACTTGCTGTGTGAACACTTGGCAGAAATTCAGCAGTGTTCAAATAAGGTTTAAGTCAAATATCTAGAAACAAATGAAAGCTAGAGATGAACAAACATCCTACTGTTTGCCTTGATGGTTCAGTCACTTTTCAAATGATAAACGGTTATTCATAGATGATTGATAATTCTCTGAGCAGCTCCAACTTTTTGTGGTAGAGTGGAAATTATTTTATATTAACTCTAAAACAGCATCTGTTTCTTTTACTTCAAGTGCAAAGATCTCCAGAGGAGAAGGATCAATGTCCTGCTGGAAATTATATATATATATATATATATATATATATATATATATATATTCTCTCCCTGAACCTTCTGGAGTGGGCTGGCTTAAAGGTCTAGCTAGCATTTGCACAGCATAATATTCCAATGCAAAACAGAGGAAGAACAAAAGGCTACAGTAAATACCAGGCAATATCCAAGGGAATCCAGAAGCAATAAAAGAAGTACAATAGACTAGGCATAGAGGTGAGAAGCTGTAGACCTCAAGATCTAGCTTCTGGATACACTTTCCATGAACTGTACAGTGAGTTATTCATAGGAGAGTTATTTCCCTCCTGCTCATGACATCTCTAGATCAGCATTCCCCAATGCAAACTGGCCTCCTGATATTTTGGACTACAACTCCCTTCAACCCCAGCTAGGATGTCCAATGGTCATGGATGATGGGAGCTGTACTCCAAAACATCTTGGAAGCACCACGTTGGGGAAGGCTGCTCTAGATCTTTGGTGTACAGCAAGCCATTTGTTAAAATGTTATCTGACCATCAGAAGCAAAATTAAGATTTTCAAATTAAGCCTTCCCCCATGTGCCACTACTTACAGAGATTAGACAGGTGTGCACCAGGGGTGTGTTTTCAGTGTTGATGCCCCAGTTGTAGATTTCACTCCCCTACTACCTTTCAGGGCCAAGCTAGACATGACATTAAACATGTCACTTGCAGTTCTGTTAATTAAAGAGGCCTCAACACCCCACGCCCGGCTTGCCTGGGAGTTGGTGAGGCCGTTGCGGGTGGGGGTGGAGAGAGAGACTGGTGGGCTCGTGATTGGTGGGCCCAGGTGGCGCCACATGGCTGGGAGGGGATTGGCTCCAATATAAACAGTGGCACAACCCCTCCTGCCTTCTCTTCGCTCACGCGGCTCTCTCCCTCCCTCCCTCCCTGTAGACAGTGTGAGTTCACTGGTTGCCATTAGGAAGCCGAGTAGAAATTTTTTGCTCATAGTCTAATTTGATAATGAGGTTTTTTGCCTACTCCACACTGTAAGACAGGCTGGGTGTATTAAATATGTTAATTTGGTGTTGTTTACTAATTTGGTCACATTTGTGGTTATCCAGAGAGGGGTTTGGGGTTGGTGAGCATTCAATGGCACTGTTGAGGTGATTGGTAACACCTGAGGCTTCCAGCTCTGAGCCTTGTGGCCAAGCTGGGAGATAAAGGTTACCTTTGAGGCTAACCTTCCTCACCTACTCGGAGCCGTGTGGCCTGAGGGGAGGCGACACGGAAGTCCTCCCTACCCGAAAGGGGAAGCCTTGTGGGTGGTGAAAAGCAAGCACCACTACATGGGGTATGAATGCTCACCTGAGGTAGAATAGGCCTGTACATGACCTGGCTGGATGCCCTAGCAGGACGTTTATCCCCCTTTGCAGATCTTTAATAAAATGTGGCCCTAATTTTAAATCCATTTTATGGTGTCGTCTCTTTATTTCCGCCCTCCAATTCCCGCAAAAAAACACACTAGTGAATAGCAGTCATGGAAGGGGAATGTCTTTTGTAGGAACAACAGTTTGGAACGAGTGGAGTTAACTCTTTGCTTTTTCATCTCAGCCCAATGAAAATCCCTCCCCCCTCCCCAAAATCTGCTATGAGTCCCAGAAGGAAAGCTTCCATCATTTATCTTGCTTGGACTCACTTCCTGCCTTCTCAGATCCTGTGGCTCCTGAACTTTCCTCCTTGACAGCTCTGGACCTTTTTTCATTGTAGGAACTTGCCACCTGTCAGACCTGACAGAAACAAATGCAGTTAAATCGTCTTCTAAATACATCTTCTGCTTCTTTCAGACATGGAACTGAAGAGTGAACACACACACACACACACACACACCAACAGAGGAAGAATGGCCCATAGAAGCATAATTTGTTGCCTTCTGACCTTTACCTTCATAAGTGATAACTTTCAAAAAATGACCAAAAGGTTAGCTAAACTGAAAAGGTCATCTGTCAATGCCAGCTATATAGATCCCATTTCCTGATGTTCTACCACTGTTCATTAAACACCTTCTCACCATCTGTGATATATATTTTTATTCTATGCAGTATCTTCCAAAGTCAATCTTCCCATTTTGTCCCTTAAAAGAATAGCATTTTTGAGTGATGCTATGTATTGCACAGGAAAGTATAAATAATTATTCCAAGGGCCAAATTCATAGTGTAGCATATTGCTCAGGGGTTCCACAGCCCTGTGCTTCTAGAGAAAAGCTTTGAGCTGTGTTGTCAAAACTAAATCTGGCTGGAAGGGGGCCTTTCCAGGCAATCAGCTTATTAAGCAACAACTGTTGCACAGGATGTGGAAGGGTTGTTTGTAGGGGTGTGAACGGACCCCCCGGATCGGATCGGGACCCGGATCGGGACCTCCAATTTTGTCCCGGACCGGTTCGGACAAAATCGGAGGCCCCCCGGACCGGATCGAGTCCGATCCCGACCCAAAAATCGTAAATTTTTGGATCGGCCGCCATTTTTTTCCCCATAGACTTGCATTGCAATGCAAGTCTATGAGGAAAAAATGGCGGCGGGTGGGTAAGGGGGGGCCTAACTCCCTCCCCCCCCCAGGGCCGTCCGCTGTGGACGGCCCCGGCAGGTAAGCCCCCTCCCCCGCGCTCCCTACCCCCCCTGGGGCCGTCCGCTTCCATCCGCTGGCGCCCACGGGCGCCAGCGGATAGAAGCGGACGGCTCCGGGGGGGGGGTAAGCCCCCTTCCCCGCCACTGCTTACCTTCTCGGCCCGTCCGCTCCCATCCGGCGCCGGCGGCTACTACCAGCGGGCTCCGCGGCCTACTCTCGAGTAGCGCGCCGGGTGATGACATCACCCGGCGCGCCACCCTAGAGCAGGCCGCGGAGCCTGCTGGTAGTAGTAGTCGCCGGCGCCGGACGGGAGCGGCCGGGCCGGGAAGGTAAGGGCCCCCCTCCCCCCTCCCCCCTCCACGCGCCCCCTCCTCCCCTCCACGCACCCCCTGCTTACCTTCTCGGCCCGTCCGCTCCCGTCCGGCGCCGGCGACTACTACTACCAGCAGGCTCCGCGGCCTGCTCTAGAGTAGCGCGCCGGGTGATGACATCACCCGGCGCGCTACTCTAGAGCAGGCCGCGGAGCCTGCTGGTAGTAGTAGTCGCCGGCGCCGGACGGGAGCGGCCGGGCCGGGAAGGTAAGGGCCCCCCTCCCCCCTCCGCGCGCCCCCTCCTCCCCTCCACGCACCCCCTGCTTACCTTGCCGGCCCGGCCGCTCCCGTCCGGGGCCGGCGGCTACCACCAGCAGGCTCCGTGGCCTGCTCTAGAGTAGCGCGCCGGGTGATGACATCACCCGGCGCGCCACCCTAGAGCAGGCCGCGGAGCCTGCTGGTAGTAGCTGCTAGTGCCGGACGGGAGCGGACGGGCCGAGAAGGTAAGCGCCCCCCTCCTCCCCCCCTGCTGTCCACTTTCATCAGCGGGTGCCCGCTGGCGCCCGCCAATGCAAGCGGCGGTGGGCGCCAGTGGGCGCCCGCCGATCCGCCGATCCGCCGAACCGGTTCGGAGCCTTTTCGGACCGGTTCGGATTGGATCGGCCGATCCAGCTGCGGGATCGGAAATCGGATAATTTATCCGATTTCCCACTGGACCGGACTCGGATCGTGGATCGGGTCCGATCCAGTGCACATCCCTAGTTGTTTGTATGTTTATTTTGCAAGGAAATATTTCTAATGCTCTTAAGTGTAATATACCATTTCTCACTGTAATGAGGAATGCTATGAGGAATGTGGCTGTATTGGAGAATACCAGTGACGAGCATTTTATTGCACACTCACTACTGTCCACTTGCGGATGTTTGCATGTCCTTTAGACAATTTCATCCACCTCCCACACACCTCCTGCTCCTTCCACTCATTTTTCCGTAGCAAAATAGACCCATTTTAATTCAACTTTTTTTAAAAAAATGGAATGTGCCAACATTTCCTACTGTGTGCAGGAAAAGCGGCACAAGAAAAGCGGCCCTTGAATGGGCCAAGTGGTCATTGCGGCTGCTTCTTTCCCTCCTCATGTAAAGAGACTATTGCTATTGTGGGACCGCAGCAGGAGGCCATAGCGATGGTAGCGAAATGCAAAAATTCACCCATCTGATTATATTCATTGCTGATAATAACAAGAGGAATACTCCTAACCCATTACTATTGTGGCAAATACTGGGACCCCATACTGCCCAGCATGACCAAGCTATGCAATTAGGAGATTCCATGATCCAATGCATCCAAGGACATTCTACATTAGGATTTCATGATTTTATTCCAGCACCTGATCTGGCACAACTGGGCCACTTAGGCTGAGAGTAAAGTTTTTCAAAGTACAGTAATGTGGGGATCTTATTGGGATATTTAACATACTGGGGAACATCTGTAGAGTGGTAAATAGCTGACAATGGAGGTTCTAGTGTCAAAATAAGATATTGTATATCAAGGGGGGTCACAATGGTATTAGGTTATGAGCAATGACAGCCATAAACTAGAAACATTCTCAAGCCAGGAAGAGACAGTTGAAATGGGAAACATCGGATCTCCCAGGCTATTTTTAAGACTAATAATTCATTTGTCACTGACATATCAATTGCATATTATGATGGTCATGAATGTTGTTTCATAAACATATTCTTGTAGCTAGAAATCTGGTTTTGTGACCAGGAGATATAGTTTTTTAGAGTAGAAAATGTTTTTTGCTTGTTGCTAGAAATATATCTTGAAGTTGCTTTATTTTTGTTTATGCCAGCATTGTGTGTTTAATGTTTCTTTCGTATTATGAATCTAACTGAAATAAGTAAAAGACATTAAAAAAAAACCCTGCATGTCCTGGTGACACCTTGAACTGGGGAAAATTGAGTGGGAGTGGTTAGTTTGTAGGCTAGCCCCTCCCCCCTATATATTGGAATTCCATCTCATAGAATCCCTGGTGAGGACAGATTTGTCACACTATGGTGATTAAGTCATGCGCAAGAACACTAACTATTCCTTTAAAAAGTGGGGGGGGGGGGACTAGCAAGCATAAGTAAGGCTAACCCATGCTTGCAATAATGCCTTACCATTTTTGTGAATTGAGCATCAATTCTCCTTCTGTGGTAAAGCATTCATACCCTCTATCCTTTACCATGCATATCAGATGGAGAAATAGAAGAGACAAGAAAAAGAAGGCTGCAGTGAAGTTGGTTGAAAAAGTGTTGAAGGTCTTCTCAATACATGCTATAAAGAAGAGCTGAAAACTCTTTAGGGAGCTGTGTGTACAAAAATGACACTCTAGTACAGAATTAGGAACTGGAAAACATGTGGATGCCTGGGTTAGGAACTGATAGATCACTACAGATGGTTTAGATTGTTTTGGTTTAATGGGCCGAATGTTGCCAGATGGCCAAAAGGTTCCATGAAGTGAGACAAGTGTAGCTGTAACAGGGGTGTTCCAATCTTCTCACCATAGCAGTAGGTAATGAAGTGATATTGAAACAAGGAGTAGGAACCAACTGGTACAATTAGTGTTGCATATAGGAAAGTGATAACGGCAACATGGCAAGAAGACAAGAAGTGCAGAGGCCATGTTTTGTACCAGATGGCTGGTTAGTGGCATATCTAAACTAAAGCTAAAGCCATGTTTATGCAATGCTTAAAAACCGCTAATATATGCTGCAGCTTTTGTATCAATTATTTTCCTCAGAAACCAACAAATGATTTTTACTCAGATCATATCTCAGATATGATTTGCTGTTTCATGTTCAAATCATTGTACTTTACTCAGTATGGGGAATTCAAGGAATTTGAAAGCATGTCCTTCCTTGTACAATGCTCAGAATCTTGCAAGCCTAAGTATGCATATGTATTCCCTCGTTCGACATGTTCTCTGATGTTTAAGAAGCTCAGTCTGACAATAACACAGCTCAGTATACTGTACACAAGCAGTTTTGTATTTTAATTTCACTTTTCAAACTAGTAGGCCCGCCCTCACACTTTCCCTCTGCTCCTGCCAAATATACAAATTAACTTCCTAACTTCCCCATATTTTAAATGTGGCTTGCTGTTCAGTGGGAGTTGGATGGGATGATGACGGAGTGCAAATGCAATGAAAAACAAAGCTATTTGTGCAGCAAACCTTCGACACAAGACTGCACTGTGGCAATAGCTGAAGGAGTTGACTACATGTAAACACACATATCAGAGTATTGAACCTTAAACCAAAAGAAAATAAAACTCACAGCAAGCTGAGTTGGAGGTGGAGGGAGGATTGATTTGAGGCAGAGAAGTGAAGGAGGAGAGGAGTTCATAAGCCTTTCCCCACCTGCCAGGTTGCTTTTCTTGCTTGCTTACTCGTTTTCTTGCTTTCTTGCATCAAAACTCTGTTACCTGTGTTTGTATGTGCAACATGTAGTAGTCCCTTAGCCATGAAAGAACTGCAACACATTGTTATGAATCATTATCTTAGTAGTGATGGGTTTCAAAATGACAAGGGACAAACCTCCTCTCTATGTTTAGCTTTTATAGCTAAATGCAGGAGTAGGGAATGTATGTGGCCTTCCAGATGTTTCGACCTACATCCTTCACCACTGGATATGCTACCTAGGGTTGATGGAATGTGATGGGGAGCAAACACAACCTTGTAAGCTTCCAGAATCATTTGGCTGGCCATCGGTGGAAACAAAATGTTGGACTACATGGATCCACAGTTCATTCCAAGAAGGTTCTTCTTATTAGGAGTGTGCATCGGATCCAATCCACGATCCGAATCTGATCTGCCCCAAAATTGGAAGAATCTGATCCGATCCGATCTGATCCACCAAGGTCCGATCCGGATCGGAAAAAAACGGCGGATCGGATGCCATTTTGAATGCATTTCCCCATAGCCTAGTATTGTGTTACAAAAATGCCTATAACTTTTTCATTTTTAAAGATAGAAGGATGAAACTTGAGCACTTTGTAGATGGGTTAGGGGTAGTTATCTGTGAGAAATTTCAGAAAGATCGGTGCAGGCATTTTGTGGCAACCAATTTTTTAATAAAAAACCAGGAATGCCTATAACATTTTCATTTTTAAAGTTCCACACATGAAACTTTGCCACATTGTAGGTGGTACATTGGGACCTATGTGTTTGAAATTTCAGAAACGTAGGTGCTTGCCTTGTGTGGCAATTAATTTTAGAAAAATGGGTAGTAATGGGGTAAATACAGTTATGCCTCCAACTTTTTTTATTTTTAAAGATACAAACAGGAAACCTGGGCACATTACAGGTACCACTTTGCTTGATATGTATGTGAAATGTCAGAAAGCTAGGTCCAGGCATGTAGTGGCAAGGTATTTTTGAAACAATGAGGAAAGAAACTCCTATAACTTTTTTATTTTAAAAGTTAGAAGTCTGAAAGTTGCTCACTTTGTAGATGGGTTAGGGGTAGTTGTCTGTCAGAAATTTCAGAGAGTTAGGTCCAGGCATTTGGTGGCTATGGATTTTTTAGATTAAAAGTTACAAAAGTTTTTCTACAGAGGCTTGGGCTGTCAATTGCAACCCCCTCCCCCGCCTCCCCCTCCCTCTTTTATCAGTCAAAACTCCGTGTTGTTGTAACTTTTAATCTAAAAAATCCATAGCTGGATCTGCCTTCCAGATTCTGCTGTGGAAGGAGAAATACTAGGGTGCTGCAAGAGACCATGTATTGCTTACTGGATTTGCTCTACATCAAAGCAGCCTTCTGGTTTTGAATTACATACTACATATGCGTTCATGTTGGCCAAAGAAAAGAAAAATCACTTCTTTTTCCTGCAAGATCCCTTCCAGACTAGGATCTGAATAGCTAGTACTCTAAGTGCACTTGGCAGACTGCATGCAACCAACACCTCTCTTGTCATGTAAATGTATGGGTCCCTAAAGCCATTTACAATCACTTTACAAATGAATAAGTGTTTCTTCCCTCATTGTCTTAAACATTCATTGCCACACCAGGCAGGCAAGCACCCACGGTTCTGGAATTTCACACACGTGGGTCCCAAGGTACCACCTACAATGTGGCAAAGTTTCATGTGTGTAACTTTTAAAATGACAAAGTTATAGGTGTTTCTTCCCTCATTGTTTCAAAAATTCATTGCCACCACATGCCTGGACCTAGCTTTCTGAAATTTCACACAGATATCAAGCCAAGTGTTCCCTGTAATGTGCCAAAGTGTCCTGTTTGTATCTTTAAAAATAAAACAATGGGAGGCATAACTGTATTTACCCCACTACTACCCATTTTTCAAAAATTCATTGCCACACCAGGCAAGCACCCATGGTTCTGGAATTTCACACACGTGGGTCCCAAGGTACCACCTACAATCTAGCAAAGTTTCATGTGTGTAACTTTAAAAATGACAAAGTTATAGGTGTTTCTTCCCTCATTGTTTCAAAAATTCATTGCCACCACATGCCTGGACCTAGCTTTCTGAAATTTCACACAGATATCAAGCCAAGTGTTCCCTGTAATGTGCCGAAGTGTCCTGTTTGTATCTTTAAAAATAAAAAAATGGGAGGCATAACTGCATTTACCCCACTACTACCCATTTTTCTAAAATTCATTGCTATACCAGGCAAGCACCCACGGTTCTGGAATTTCACACACGTGGGCCCCAAGGTACCACCTACAATGTGGCAAAGTTTCATGTGTGTAACTTTTAAAATGACAAAGTTATAGGCATTCCTGGTTATTTATTAAAAAATTAATTGCCACAAACTGCATATACCAATCTTTCTGAAATTTCTCCCAGATACCTATCCCTAACCAGTCTACAATGTGCCCAAGTTTCATCCTTCTATCATTAAAAATGAATAAGTTATAGGCATTTTTGTAAAACAATACTTTGCTATGGGAAAAAGCATTCAAAATGGCGTCCGATCCGGATCGGGACATCCGATCCGCGGATCGGGATCGGGTCCGATCCGATCCGATCAGTCTCTGATCTGATCCGATCCTATCCAACCCCCCAGGTCCGATTCCGATCCTCTATCCGATCCGATCCGGGGGGTCAGTGCACATCCCTACTAAATTTGTCTAGGTCAAACCATTGCATGGTGAAAGCATAATCTAACTTCCACCACCAAAAAACTCTCTAACCATAGGTTCAGCTGGCATGTGAAGGGGTTCTACACTCATTCTGATGAAGGAACAGCCCTACCATTACACAGAGTGACGCAGCTGCCTCAAGGAGCTGATTTGACATGAATGTGCAGCAAATATTTAGTTATTTCATTCGCTATGACTGCATTTTTCTGCCAGGGATGGGAAAAGATGCTTGTCACAAAATAATTTAATACCCTGTTCTGGGATACTATGCACCTTGATAACAGGAGGGGGAGGAATTTGCTGTTTTGCATTAAGCAGCAAAATATTGTGGCCTAGCCTTATTCCAATGTATGCTCTTCTAGCTCCTCTTCATGAGGATGAACTCTGGCTGGGTTAGAGTCCCACCCTACTCATGTGAGGAGTTCAATACACATGCATTGGTACATGAGTATGTAGAGACTGATACACCTGAATGCAGGAGTACATGGAAATTGATCACAAAAGATGGGAGGTGTTGCTACCCCATGCATCCCTGCAGTCTCCTTACACATTCTTTTAATGTGTGTGTGTCTGAGACAGAGTAGGGGTAATCTCAACCTCCATGTGTGTGGCAATGCATGTTAGTGTATGAATAAGGGTAGTACAAGCATGTCCCTGTCTTCATCTATGAAATGTTTGGAAGGATGTACCTCTGTAGAATTTCTTTACTACACTACTCTCACACTTAGGGCTGAATCACTTATGCACATGTTGAGACAATTAATATAATTCAGCTGAGCATCTCATATCACTTGGTGATTTATGGGTGATCAAGTGAACTGGCCCTATTGAAACTATTGTGATTGAACAAAGGCGTTTAAACTGCAGTAACAAACATGCATATGTCAGCCTGTCCTTAAAAGACCCATTCCACCCAGTACAAAAAAGAACCATTTATCACCACCTGTTCTACATTTTTTCACCCTCCAGCATTGCAGTTCCTTCCCTCAGGCTTCAGGCAAGCCTATACCACTTGTGACCTTCCAAGCAAAGGTGCACCAGCTCGGTTACCATGGCAATATGACACATCCTCCCTTCCCTGTGACTCCAGTTCTGTTTTAAACAATGCAGTCTTTCTAAAAAGTGTATGGAAAAATCACTGAAAAGAGTACAAGAATCAAGGTCATGAGATAGCTCACTCTTTTTTGGCTCGGTGTTGATAATCAGAGTCTTATTAGTGTACTCAGATAGCTCTAATTTTATGGGTTGAATTTCCCCAAATCGTTCCCCCCCCCCAATTTTCACAGCCCAAGTGTACAGGCTGTTTCAGTTTGCATTGCCCACTGTCAGTCTACATGACTGACAGGGCTGGTAAGAGGCCAGTTCAAATAGGGTAGGCTGCATAGCTTTCTTCAAGCAGAGACTATGAAGTTATCTTAGGGCAAGTCACCACCCTCCCCACACTCCTGGTTTTGGAAAACAAGGAATAGGAAAAGCAGTGTCTCAGACATGTGCATAACCTCCACATTTGAGACATTCTGCACTATGGCACATGTTTTCATAAAGAGCTTAATTTAAAATGGCAACAAATGAGCACACTAACAATACCTGCACAGGTTTAGGTGACCTAACTGAGGCTTATACAGAACACATCTTTAAAAAGTATTTTTTTTCTGTTTCTGTTGGACCTCTCAACCCCCTGCTTTCAAGACAGAAGCTTTAACATGAGCCATAAGAAAAGAATTCTGAAACAGCTGGGGGTCAGCAATATGTTGTAAACGTTATGTCATTCCTGAATGGTTATTTAACTGCCATTGTGTTTATGTGTCTTTGGTTCATAAACATTGTTGGCAGAGAGAAGATGTATCTTTCCAAAACAGAAGATGCTTTAGTGAAAGTAAGTGTGTGTGTGCCTTTGGTATATGTGTGAGAGATTAAGGGACTTTCAGTCCCAATAGAAGCCACTTTATAAGTAGCTGCCTTATTGTGAACAACAACATAACCATTTTCTGTAAAAATAGAAGCCTGCAGAGAAACCTCTTTAAAGTTATTAAGTGAAGTGACTTTGATCAAACAATTTCAGAACGTTCTGTGACACAGTAAAGCATGTGGGGAGCCCTGTTCCTTTCAACAAATTGATGCGTGACTTCCCTGTTCAGGTCTGTCAGAGTATTCCGGAACTTTCTCTTCTCTTGGCAGCCAAGGAAAGATGATAGTACTAGCAATGAGTTCATTTAGAGAATGTTTGGTTGGCCACTCACGGAACACCAAAAGAGAGAGAGAGAGAGAGAGAGAGAGAGAGAGAGAACTAAAGGGTGGGAGACAGATTAGCATACAATTTGCATATATATATATATATATATATATATATATATATTGTATCTGGAAGTAAATTTAGAAATAATTAATATAATTTAAACAGGAATGTAATTTAATATTTAAATTATATTAATTTAATGATAATATTAATTTAATAGCTACTATAATTTAAACATCTCACTATAATGGAGGAGACTGTGGTCTGATGATTTGCTTGCCTGCCCAGTCTGTTCTCTGGGTGCAATTTGTGGGCAATTTCAAGGCCCCTGCTCACCCTTCTTATGTTTCTTTGTGCCTATCCACATTGCCCTTAAAACGACTGATATTCTGTTTAAAAACATGGTTTTTAAGTCATTTCATTACATGGTAGGACACACTGAGCAGTACTTACGTTTCATAGTGACTGCTTCCTCCATGTTCACTGGTGTATTACAGGGTTAATTCCTTGACTCTTCTTGTTTAGTTTCTGTTTTGCAGGCTGCTTGAGTTATGGAGACAGAAGTGGGCAGGTCAAGCAGCCTGCAAAACAGAAACTAAACAAGAACAGGCAAAGAATTAACCATGTGTCACACCAGTGAATGCTTTCAGGACAGAGGAAGCGGTCACTATGAAACATAAGTACTGCTCAGTGTGTCCTACCACGTAAGGAAACGACTTTAAAAAGCACGTTTTAAACAGAATATATGTCATTTTAAGGGCAATGTGGATAATAATAATAATAATAATAATAATAATAATAACGATTTATTTCTTACCCGCCTCTCTGTCTAGATCGGGGCGGGGAACAACAACATGATAAAATACATAAAACTAATTAAAACATGACAAATATTATTAAAACTGCATTAAAACATCCTAAAACATCCTAAAAACATTCTAAAAATTACACTGGATATGCCTGCCGGAAGAGAACAGCCTTTATAGCTTTCTTAAATTCTAAAAGACTGTTAAGTTGACTGGGCTTGGACTGGAAAGCCCTTCAAACAGAGGACTGTCCTCTGTAAACTAGGACACATGGTCACACTAGGAGACATAAACATAATACATAAATATATAAAATTAAAGACCAAATAACAGCACCCAACAACAGAATGGCCAACAAACATCTGCAGTTGTGAAAATGGGAAATGTTTTATTTCTGGGGGGGGAGGGTATTCCAAAGAAGGGGCACCACCACTGAAAAGGCCCTCTTCCTGGCTGTAGGAAGATGGACATCTGTAGGATGTGGTACAACCATGAGGGCCTCTGATGTTGATTGTAGTGGCCAGCTGGGCAGGTCTACATGGGGAGAAGGCATTCGCTCAGGCTTCCTGGTCCCAACATGATTACGGCCTTATAGATTATTACCAAAACCTTAATTTTGGCTCAGTAGTCAGTAGCAAATTGGTTGCCAATGCAATTATTTCCATTATGGTGTTATATGGCAATGGGTAGATGCATCTTGTTGCTGCATTCCATACTATCTGCAGCTTCTGGACCATGCAGACTGATCTAGAGTGTATTACAGTAGTCAAGACAGGAGGTTACCAGTGCATGGGTCACTGTGGCTAAGCTATTTCCATCTCGGAATGGCTATAGATGGTGTACCAGCTGAAGCTGATGAAAGGTGCTCCTTGTCACTGCAGGCTGAAAATCAGCAAAATTTGAGTTCATTGAGGTTCTCCAAATTTCACCTCAAATCTCATTCCAATTCATGTACCTATCAACAATCCTGTGAGGTAAGTTAGGCTGAGAGGTAGTGATTGGCACAGTTCATCTAGTGAGAAATGGGAGGTATCTGATAGTTCTCCCTAGAGCAAAATGTCCTGTGCCAGCATTGGCTGTCCAGGTTACCTGCGGGATCGCCTTCTCCCATACAATCCACCCCACACACTCAGGTCCTCTGGGAAGAATTTACTAGAATCTGTCAAAACTAGACTGACAACCATCACCCAGAGGACTTTCTCTTCTACCGCTCCCAGACTGTGGAATGGCCTGCCGGAAGAGATCCGTCAACTTCACAGTCTTCCAGAATTTAAAAAGCTATAAAGACTGATCTCTTCCGGCAGGCCTACCCAGTCGAATTTTAAGAGTTTTATTGGTATTTTAATAATGTATTAATTTTATATGCTTTTAATCAGCTTTATGTATTTTATATCATTCGTGTTTGATGATGTTCCCCGCCTCGATCTGGAAAGAGAGGCGGGTGAGAAAAAATATTATTATTATTATTATTATTATTATTATTATTATTATTATTATTATTCCTGTTTGGCTGTGTGTGCCTGAATGTCGTGTGTGTGTGTGTGTGTGTGTGTGTGTGTGTGTGTGTGTTAAGAGAGAGAAAAAGAGATTAACTTCTCCTTTCTGTTTGACATCCACCATCCACAGACTGAGTATTATGAACACACAAATAAATAATAATATAATATTTTGGGCAGTATCCAATGCAATATTACCACTAATGTAAACTATGTTGGGCTAGTGTACATGACTTTGAGGTCAATGCTCATAGTGTTTGCTGGTGCAACAGCTTTCCCTGGAAAATGGTCATACCAGCATACACTATTGACATTGTGCTTGAGGTCGTTTACACTAGCGCAATGTAATTTACATTAACAGTAGTATGCATTGGATATTGCCCTTTAATTCTGCAAACTTTCTCCCACCCCGAGGCAGTAAGTCTATATATATCAGTTGCACATGTGTCTTCCTGTTGGTTCCTAATCGGCAGCTGCTTGGCTACTGTGTGGACAGAGTGCTGGACTAGATAGACCCTTGGCCTGATCAAGCATGGCTCTTCTTGAATTCTTATGTTCCTTCCTTCCCAGAATTGTATAGTGATTTGTAAATTGGGGTGGACCCTCTATATTTAGGCTGACCATATGAAAAGGAGGACAGGGCTCCTGTAACTTTAACAGTTGTAGAGAAAAGGGAATTTCAGCCAATGTCATTTGTATGCAATTAGTTCCTGGTGAAATTCCCTCTTCATCACAACAGCTAAAGGTGCAGGCACTATACTAGAATGACCATATACAAAAGAAGGCAGGGCCCCTGCAACTTTAACTGTTGTGATGAAGAGGGAATTTCACCAGGAACTAATTGCATACAAATGACACTGGCTGAAATTCCCTTTTCTCTACAACTGTTAAAGTTACATGAGCCCTGTCCTCCTTTTCATATGGTCAGCCTATCTATATTAGACCGAGGAGCCCTTTACTGTGAAAGATGGTTTCTCGTTGATCTGGATTCTACCAATAATGCTGGATATACTACTGCTAATTCTATCCATTCAAAGAAGCAGTCATGGGGGTAAGCATTCAATTTTCCAACCAGGCTTATAAAACAAAAATTGATGCATGCTTTGCCAACTCCTGCCACAAAGGACCCATAAAGGATTTCCTATGCATTTCTTTATGATATATCTTTAGATCTTATACCCACAGGTTCCAAACTACTCATTTAACATCAGTGTAATCTGCTGTATTGCACTACAACCAGAATCTACTAGTCAACAATTGACAATATGGATTGTTGTTTAATCAATGGTTGGATCCAGTCTAATTGGAACTTAATTTAGACTACCTTGAACTTTAGTGAAATTAATTGAAATCAATGGGTCAAGTAAATCATAGTCCCCATTGGTTTCAATAGGAATTAGAGCTGTAATCCTATACACACTTCCCTGGGAGTAATTCCTATTGAACTTAATGGGACTTACTTCTGAGTAGATATTCATAGGATTGCTGTAACACTAGTCTGGACCTAACCCTGAATGTGAAAACCAGAATTAATCTCAGCTCTGTTATTCTAATTAATAGGTTTAAAAATCATAAGTGCTTTCAAAAACAGCTGGCAAGTAACTAATAAGCAAGTAATATGTTCCCAGTAGGATCTGTTGAACTGGTGTAGAAACATTTCAAAGAAAATACAGGATGATTTAGGAACATGTTTAATGACGCAGAGAAGTAGATAAAATGATTTCTTTTATTAGGCTTTCTATCATTCAATCTGCTTCTACAGTACTTTGCACCAAAGTCTTAATGACTCAGTCAGTTCCGTCTTTCATGGTATGAGTCATCACAAGACCAATTCACTTTCAAGTATGAGCAGTCACTAATTGGAGGGTTAGCCTTACACATGAAATGTAAAGCAACTTCTTCAGCTACCAATTAATCATGAGGGTCATGCAAGGAGCTGGATAAAAAATGGCCTTCAAGAAGATGGACCACTGCTGTAAAGACACAGTGGCTCAATTCGGATGACATGTTAAGCAACAGAGGGGAAAATAATGTACTGACGGTGTGTGAAAGAGGAGGTGCTCCACAGACAACATGCTGCTGCAGGCGCTGCACGGAACTGGCAAACACCCCGGTTGCTAATAGCGTACGCGGCTCTGACAGACAGCTCGGCCACCATGTTCTCTGCTTACCGATCGCCGCTAGTCCTCCCGCAGGTATCCCAGAACGCACTGCGGCCGAAAATCCATGGGCACCGCCATTGAAGCTGATGCAGGCCATGCCTCCCAAACCCCATTGGCCGCCGTAGCCAATGGGTGGAACACAGCAGCTTTGAGCAAAGAGGCAGCCAGGAGGAACGGCCGCACCGATACAGTGGCCGCATCCCACACCCAGCACTGTGCCCCAAACGTTGGCACCCATGTCCCAGGGAGCTACCCCCACCCACCCTACACGGGGAACCCAGCAGCCACGAGGGCGACCCACGTCCCCCAGCCCCCACCCCCAGCCCCCTCCCTCCTCCCTCCCAGAGCATCCACCTGCACACACAGGAAAGAAGGCAAGAGTGGGATGGTGTAGAAAACTTTATTCAGCAGGGAGCTCAGACATGGGCAAGAAGGCACATGGCCACTACAAAGCAAGGGCAGAGCCCACGGAAAGTACAGGCGCCCCCAGGAAGGGAGAAGGCGGCTGGAAGGCACAGCGGTGAAGAGGGGACAGCTGAGCCGACACCCCCAGGGAGCCAGACACGGAGCGGGCGAAGGGGACATGGAGGAGAGGGGTGGGACGCCAGGGAGAGATGCCAGTCCACAGATGGAACATCACAGCCGACGCTCACAGGGGGTGGGGGTAGCGCAGCCAGATCCAGGCACTGATGTTTTCACGCACCCGGGATGCCTCCACACGGGCGTGGCGCTCCCCAACAGGATTCTCGGGGCCCGGCAACGGCTCAATGTCCCGACCGTCCACAGCGATGGCGTTGACATCCTCGCCCTTCCAGGGGAGGTCGAGGTGCTTGGCCAGTAACACGTCCCCACGGGACTCGCAGATGTTGTGCAGGATGCTGCCGCACACCATCACGTCCGGAATGATGTCGGTCTGCAAGTCCAGTAAGCTAAACAGGGAGCGCCAGCACTCCTTTAGACGCCCAAAGCCACTCTCCACGGGCAGGCAGGCACGGCAATGGTAGTAGTTGTATTTACGCTGGACGTTGGTGCGTGGGTAGTGGTACGGGCCCATCAGCCATGGCTGCAGGGCGAATGCCTGGTCGGCCAGGAGGAGCAGACCCACCACACAGCCGCACACGGAAGCGGGGCCGGAATTCAGGAAGCGCCCTGATGTCAGCTTGGCAGCCAGGGGGGAGTTCCAGAAGATGGCCGTGTTGTGGCTCCGCCCAGACACGCCCGCATAGATGTCCATGAAGCGGCCCTTGGCATCCACCACCGCCTGGAGAACCATGCTGTAGAAATGCTTGCAGTTGTAGTACTCCTCGCCACGGGAGGGGGGGCAGGATGCGCACGTGGGTTGAGTCCATGGCCCCCACCACCCATGAGAAGCCCAAGGCACGGAAGCCACGCATGTTCTCCTTCTCGTCCCCAACACGGATGACGTCGGCCAGGTACAGCTCGTTCAGCACGCTCACCGTCTCATGGAAGATCTCTCACACAGTGGACACGCCCACCCCAAAGATGGTCGACAGCGGCAGGTAGCCCACGTTGAACGCCAGCTTGTACAGCGTCAGGGCAAGGCGACGTGAAATGGGAATGCTCGGGCACATGTTTGTACACTCCCGCTGCAGGATCGGGGTCACCTCAGCCACCAGCACCTCGAAAGTCATGCGGGACATGCGGAAGCTCCCACGGAATCGCTCGTCATCCCAGTCCTCTAAGTCCTGCATCACCTTCCACCGGAGACAAGGCACGGCCTCCGCTGCTCCAAGGGGCCAGCGGAGAGAGTCCACTCTGAACACGGGCCTCGCGGGCCTGGCCCCACTCAGGCGCCTCAGCCGGGCACGTAACACGTCCTCCTCATCGCCATCGCCGTGGTTCTGCGTGGCCACCTGGATCGCTCCCTGCAAGCAGGCCGTTGCGAGCTCCCTCCGGGACATAGTCACCAATGCCGGGGCGGCCAGAGGGGGGGCGGGCAGGATGGGAGGAGCGGTGGGCGTGATGGAGCAGGAGGACGGAGGGAGGTGGGGCTAGGCTTGGAGCATGGGACTGCCAACTACGGTAGTGTGGGAAAGGGGAGGGCAGGAGGATTTGTTTTGGCTGAAGCGCACCTGCAAGAGAGGGGAGTGAAAGGAAGTGGCCAGAGTGGGGTGCATGAAGGGAACTCGGCACTGCAGGATGAGGCTAGGCTACAAATGAGGGGGGATGGGCGAGGCCCTCAATGCCGGTGGAAGGGCCTACGGCCGGCCGTTGATCGGAAGGCGGCAACGCCGGATGCTGCGTTCCAGACATCGGATGCGACGTATGACTTCTCCCAGGGCCACCTCCAGAGTGTGGAGATGCCATACCTTTTGGGCCCTCCGCCTTCTGCAGATGGCATGGCGGAGGGAGCACAGTTTCCCTGGGAGGCGAGAACTGAAGGGAGGGAGAGGGGACAGCCATCAGAGACACGGAGGCCACAGCAACACCCATGTGCCCTGCCTGACTGCCCTGTAACCAACCTCCACACCGCAGGGCCCTGCGGTGTCGGACAATGCGGCCTGCACGGAGCCCCTCGGACCTGTAGGGTGATGCCATCTTGACTGGAGCAGGTTGCAATGAGGGGAGATGGGGCTGGGAACGAGAGGCATCCAGGATGTGCAACAATGTTGCAAAGGGATGCGCATGGACATGGCCTTGAACGTCCAGTACGGGTCGAGGGAGGTGCCGGCCAGAGGGATGGGGATCTAAAGGGGCCTTAGCATGTCTAGGGGTTGGGGGCGATTCCACTACTGCATACCCTTATGGTCCCTTGGCAGATGGGCCTAGGGACCCGTAGGATGACCATGGCTTAGGCTATGTCGTCCTGGGAGGGTCTCTCCGCCCCCTCCTCATCCTCCTCCTCTGCCTCCTCCCCCTCCTCCTCTCTCTCTTCGTCAGAGTCTGGTGGGATGTCGCGGCCCCTCTTCGCCCGGCTGCCTATGCACCGCTGCTCCTGCCCTCCGGCCACCCCCTTAGCCTTCCCTGAGGCACCTGCTGCTGCCGGCGCCGCACGTGGGGCCCAATATGCTGCGGCTATTGGCGGGGGCAGGTACTGCGGCGGCGGTGTTATGTATCCATACGACGCCATGTACGGTGCAGGCTGCGGGGGCCCATGGTAGGCACCCCGGAATGATTGGGCCAGCTCACTGAGCACCTCGGTTTGGCGGTCGATGGCTGCTGTGCGCTCCTGCATGCCTCGGTCAATGATGGCATCAGTGGCTGCCATGGCCTCGGTCATCCCAGTGACATGGTGCTCTAGACCTAGCCGCACATCCCTCCCTGCCTCCCATATGGCTTGGGTGCAATCTTCCATGGCTTGAGTGGCCGTGCACGTAGCCCACACGGTAAGGACGCGCTCCTTGGTGCGCCTGGCCTCCTCTTCGCCCGCCATGCGTGTGAACAGCCCGTGGATGCGTTCCCCTGTTGTCTCCATGACCGTGACCAACTCCCTCGCCACCTGCAGCCGGTTTGCCCTGCGCCTGTTGCGCATCTGGACACACCTCTGCGCGTTGGTCAGGGGACGGGCTTCTTCGGCCACGGCCGCACCATGCTCGCCTGCGGGCGGTGGCGGCGGCTCCTCCTCCAGGGGGGGCGCTCCCTCCATCGGCACGTTCTCCGGCTGTGGAAGCCCCTCGAGCTCCTCCTTGAGCATGGCCTCCCCGGCCTCGAGCTCAGCATCCAGAGGAGCCCCCTCCTCTAACGCCTCTATCTCCACGAAGGTGTCATCGGTGGCCTGCGTATCGATGTCCCACAGCTCTTCCTGGGACGGCGACAGTTCTGGCTCCAGCACGTCGCCCACCTGTTGTTCGACGAGCTGCTCCATTTCGACCTGCTCCTCCTGTGTCACTGGCCCCGTCTCCGTCACTACATCCAAGATGCTGCAAGCGAATCCCTGCACTGTGGTGCTGAGTTTCGATGGCCCCAGCCACTTACAGGGTGCCAGCACTGGCCGCGACGCTCACCCTGTGGTGGCGGCCACACTCCCCTTCGTGGGGAACATCCTTGGGCGCGACTGCCCTGGCCCTTCGTCCCCCTGCTGGGTCTCTGGCACCAGGTGGTTGGGTGCGGGATCCGCTACCTGCATGTCCTCACAGATGAGCCATAGGAAGGCCGTGGGGCTGCTGCTGCTGGAGGAGGCTGGCGTGGGGGAGATGCTCCTTGAGGTGGTGGCTGTCGTGGGCGACACGGGTTGTGGCCTCGCAAGCACTGATGGGCTTTGGGATGCCACGGGACGGCTCATCGGCTTCGCCTTGGCCAGACATGCTTTGGCTGATGCCTTCAGGGCCTTCTTGGCAGGGGGTGTTGGGTATGGGGCGTCCTTCCATACCAGCAGCTGTGGTTCTGTGCGGTGGGGCCCTCCTCCCGTTACGCCCCTTGGTCCAGCCATGCTAGTTGTCCTGTGCGCAGTGGCTATTTGGTGGCGACCCCGCTGCCTGCCGTGTGTCCCGGGACGATGTTGTGGCGCCCCAACAACAGGCATGCCAGTTCGTCATAGAAGGGCATGGTGTGTGGCTGGACGCTGCTTCTTTTATTGTGGGTGACGATCTCCTTGAACCTCCTCTTGAGTCTGTGCAGCTTGTCCTTGCATTGTCTGCCGTTGCGGTTGTGTCCCCATTCCTGCATCTGCTTGGCGAGCTAGGGGTAGAGCTGGTTGTGCCTGGCTGTGGCCATGATCCTCCTGGCTTCTGGGCTTCCCCAGAGCTCTATGAAGTGCCCGATCTCTGTGTGGGACCAGTGCTGTGCTCTGCGTCTTTCCAGGGGGTCCTGGCTGCTCCCCTCTCCAGGGGGTTGTGAGCCAGTGTCCTCGGCCGGGTCGCCCCGGGCCCCCTCTCCCTCTGGCTCCATGTTGCCGGCGGGTGTGTGTTTCGGTGGTGACGGTGGTCTGTGCCCTGGGCTGGCTTTCCCCATCCTATGTGCTTGTGTGCTGGTGGGTGCTGGTGGGCTGTTGTGCTTGCTGTGACTGTGCCCTGTGTGTAGGCGTTGTTGTCGTTGCTGGCCGGGCCGCTTCGTGTCCTTGGGATTGTTGTGCATACCTCCGCCTGTTTTCCACAACATCTGCAGGTGGCTGGCTGTTACCCACAGGCGCCCGTTGCCTTGGCACTTCATGCATCTTGGGGATGTGCATGGCCGTTGCTCACTGTCCGGCCGTGTTGGGCGGATGAGGGGGGGCTCGCTGGATGCCGCTTACCCAGCCCTCGTCCTTCTGGGTGAAGTGAGGGTGGGGGTGGGGGGGGCGGTGGGGTCTGTTTCAGGTGGGTTGCTGTTCTCCCTGTTGGTGTGGGGGGGCTGCCCCTTGTTCCTGGGCGCCTGGGGGTGTTGCTTATTCCATCTCCCCCCCTTTGCCATACTCCTCTTCTGGCGCGCTTCCCTTTCTGTTTGGGTGGCTGACTGGGTACCTGTCGTGCGTGCTTGCAGGAGCTGGCCCCTTGTTGAGCTCCATGCCGGCTACCTGGTGGGGGTGGCGGGCATACTCGGTTACTATGGCGGCGATGCCAGGGATCTGTTGTGCGCGTGCTTGAGCGGCCGCCCGCGTTCTGCCGCTCTTGCCGCTCGTCTCTCTGATCTTCCGTGCTAACGTACTCAACACATGGGTTTAACACACGCACCCCTCCAGACGACATATTACTCAATTGACTATTGCCTAAGCAATGTGCAAGCCCGTTGTTTCTCTCCGTTGCTTAATACTCCCAATTAGCGTACTGTGGGTTGTGTGTGCATTGTGTGCCTCCCTCCAGATGATACGTTAATCAACTCAACTGACGGTTGTTTAATTAACCCACCATTGCTTAACATGTTATCCAAGTTGAGCCAGTGTCTCATCATCCTTAATAATGCAGTAGTTAACTGATGAAGTCTGAATTATGTCAAGAAATAGGTTTCGTTCATGCTCACTGTTTGGGGCATGCTAAAACCTCAAAGGACCCTAGTATGCATTGTTCACTTAGAGCAAGAATGAACCTCTTTTAGCCAGAAGACCATATTCCATTTTGGAGAAGATCTTGGGGCCCACATTCCACTGATGGGCAGGAGACAAAGGCAAAAGAAGCGGAGCCAAAATACTAAAAATACCTCCATATTTTAGCTTGAATCTCCCTTACAGCCAGTAACCTAAAACTTAGGCTACTGGTAGTAAGAAGCATTTCAACCTTTTAGAATGGGGTGGGGGGACTTCACAAAAGCCAGGAACCAAAAATTAAAAGTGTACAGGGGAAAGGAGAAAGGGGCGTGATCATTTTGGAAATCCCAGATGGTTGGATTTGGGACAGCAGGGGGGGAGGGCAGATTTGTCTCCAGGGCCTAAGGTGTTACACACCTGCCTTATAGCTATGACTATGGTTTGGTCATTTCTGAACCCGTGAGTCTGCCACAGTACATTTATCTACCTGGTCCTTGAGATCATCTGAAGAGCCCAATCTTATGCTCTGCTATGCAATAGCAGTGGAAAACAGGATTTAGTTTAGCATTGGGATAACTCAGGAGTGGTAAGGTTATTACTTTTATTTATTGGCAAGAGAGGCAGAGTTGTTCAATCCCCCAAAGTAATCAAATTCCACTAAGTTTCCAAAGTGTGTATTTTGTGTGTGTGTGTGTGTGTGTGTGTATAACACACATATACTAGAGTGACCATATGGACAGTTCATCACAACAGTTAAAGCTGCAGAAGTCTTGTCCTCCTTTGTATCTGGTCACTCTGTTATAGCTCCTGCAGCTTTAACTGTTGTGATGAAGAGGGAATTTTACAAGGTGCTGCATGCACACAAATGACACCTGCTTAAATTCCCTTTTCTCTACAACTGTTAAAGAACTAGGAGCCCTGTCCTCTTTTCCATATGGTCACCCTAACATATACATTTGTAACAGACACACACACGTGTGTGTGTGTGTGTGTGTGTGTGTGTGTGTGTGTGTGTTCATATAAAGATAGAGGTAACTTCCTAGTGCATTTCAAATATTAGCACTTCCTTGCAGGCAAATGCTTGTGAGAACAAACATAGTTCAAAATACCCCTGAAATAAATTTTGGCTAGCCAGTGAGACTCTTCCCAAGACATTAGATGCTGAACATATCATGGCTTTTTTCACATACGTTTATGCTTTAGAAACAGCAACTCAACAGCAGCAGCAGCTATTGGTGTTATCAATTTTAAAACAAGATAGTCCTTATAATCCGGTAATCAAAGAGACATGTTATTTGCTATGTATGTAGTGGTGCTGGGGAGGGGCATAAACAAAGACACAGAGGGTTGGAGCTGCAATGTCCTTCCCATTTGTGGATGGCACTGGGATCCAGTGGAAAATCCTGCTGAAAGAAGTGGAAAGGTGACTTTTGACAACCCCCTTCCCCCTGCTGATTCTGTGCCCATCCCAATTCTGCAGCGCTGCTTTCCAGAGCCTGCAGAGGGAAGGAGGAATCAGCTAAATATTCCTTCTCCTCCCTCTATCAGGATTGTTCTATGAGAGGTGGTATGCACATGGAAACTATGGATCCAACCTCAAATTTTCTGCAAATTGTCTACATGCAGGCTACAGTAAATGTGTTTAAAAACGAAGCACAAAGTAAAAATTAACATATTTATAACAATTTACTATTGCCTTATTCAATGGTATCCAAAAGCTAGAACCAAAAAATCTTACCATATATTTTTCTCTGTCAATAGAATCTCTCTTTAATTCCACTGAGCTTGGTTTATCATGATTGCTGATAGCCAACAATCTGCCTCTATTTTAAAGTGCTATTTTTGTATTAAAATTGGCTTGTGAAAGATGAATATATATATTATTTCTTACCTTTTTGGTTATTAGAATTTTGCAGCATATTATTCTGCTATCCTGAGGATATGATGACTATGAACAGCATTGTGAACAAATGAGCCCCATTACTCATGGGGTTTTCAGGCTCAAGTGTTAAATCATTTTCTTTATTTTATTGAAACTTTTAATCATGCTGAAGGAAATAAACCCAGAATTCAAACGTCATAATCATTACTGATGCCAGCTTTCCCATGGAAAGTAAACTTTTCTTTGAAATACTTAATTGTTTTCCTTTAGTGTTTATAGCTACTGCACACCTCTATAGACTTATTTATTGTGCCTCATACTGAATAGTCATTTGGGCATTAGCCACGTTGTTATTAATTGTTAACCTGACCATGGGACATACTGACTTGCAATGATGGGAGATGTAGTCCAACACCTTTGGAGGGCACCAGGTTGGGGAAGGGCTGCTCTAAACAAAAAAAGAGAAGTAGGTGGCCCTAAGTTGTTCGTGATCAGTTTTCCACAACCCCACAGTCACCTCTGCATATCATATTCTCCACCCTGTCCTCATGATTTATCTGCTTTGGGAGAATAAGAATTTCACTTGCACTTTCTGCCTCCTTAGGGAGGATGTGGCGTTATTTATTATTTATTTATTTATTTATTACATTTGTATACCGCCCCATAGCCGAAGCTCTCTGGGCGGTTTACATAGGATTAAAAACAATTAAAAACAATATACAAAAATTAAAACAGCAAAAACATACAAAATACACACAATCTGTACATTTAAAAACCACTTCAACACTTCAAAAAGCTACAAAAACAAAACAAAACAAACCCAGGCTCCTCAGATATTGCCAAATGCCTGAGAGAAGAGGAAAGTCTTGACCTGGCGCCGAAAAGATAACAATGTTGGCACCAGGCGGGCCTCGTCGGGGAGATCGTTCCACAATTGGGCAGCCACCACAGAGAAGGCCTTCTCTCTTGTTGCCTCTCTTGTTGCTTGTGAGCCTTAACTCCCAATTTCCCTGCTTTTTGGTGCTTGGTTGGAATCTGTAGAGCCTTAACATTGTTTTTGTAAACCGTAGATTTTTTGTTTAATTAATTTCATGGCTTTGTGTAACGAATGACTGGATATTATACAGTTGACAACCAAGCTGGCATCAGCCAGAATGTTATACCATCTTGACATCCAATATAAAATCAAAGCTAGTGTTATGTGTTGAACTCCCTTTTAACATTAATAAAGCAACCAAAATGCTTGCATCTCCCTCATTTTTAAAGATAAAGAGATGAAACCTGGCATCATGGTAGCTCTTAAGTAGGGATATAGCTATGCCAAGTATGAAGCAGATCCGTTCATGCCTTGATTTTTAGGAATTTTTTAAAGTTCAAACAGAAATCTCTTTGGGGTCCAGGACCTTGAGCAGTACAAGTTTTAAAAATGAAATTAAAGATAAAGAGATGAAACTTGGCACCATGGTAGCTCTGAAGTAGGGATTTAGCCATGCCAAGTTGGAAGCAGATCCGTTCATCCCTTGATTTTTAGAAATGTTTAACACTTCAATTTGATTTTTTAAATTAACTAAAATGCTTACAATTCCATCATTTTTAAAGATAAAGGGATGAAACTTGACAGCATGGTAGCTCTTAAGTAGGGATTGAGCCATGCCAAGTTGGAAGCAGATCTATTTATGCCTTGAGTTTTAGAAATTTTTAAAACTTCAAACCCAATACTCCTCTTTGGGGTCTAGGGCCTTGAGCAGTACATTAAAAAAGAAAGAAAGTAAAGATGAAGAGATTAAACTTGGCACCATGGTACCTCTTAAGTAAGGCTTTAGCCATGCCAAGTTGAAAGCAGATTGGTTCATGCCTTGAATTTTAGAAAAAAAATTGAAGTCAAACATTTTTAAAAAATATCCTAAAAATCAAGGCACGAACCGATCTGCTTCCAACTTGGCATGGCTCAATTCTAGGGTGGCCACTAGGGTGTGGCCTAGTGGCTAACGTGTTGGACTGGGAGCTGGGAGATCTGGGTTCTACTCCCCACTTAGCCATGAAAACCCATTGGGTGACATTGGACCAGTTGCAGACTCTCAGCCCAACCCATCTCACAGGGTTGCTATTGTGAGGATAAAATGGAGAGGAGGAGGATTATGTATGCCGCCTTGGGTTTCTTGGCGGAAAAATGGTGGGATATAAATGCAATAATAAATAATAAAAAACTGTCATAATTTCCCCAGATTTCTCCTGGTTTTTGTTCTATCCTCAGTGTCAGGGGGGATTTTATGCAATAGTCTATAATGACCTGGAATTACACACTTTCCCTTTTAAGGCCACCATTAGCGTGGCGGGGGGAATGACATGCTTTCTGGAGGTGTGTCATTCTCTCCCACTGCTCCAATCGAGGCCTTAAAAGGGAAAAACGTGTCATTCCCAGGCATTATAGAAAAGGGCCTGATTGGAGTGGTGGGGTGGGGTGAGAATGACATGCTTTCCCCTCCTCCGCTCCAATTGGGGACTTTAAGGTGGCCCCAGAAAGCCATTTTCCTGCCCCCCCCCACTAGGTGTCCTCTTTTTTGGTTTCCCAAATATGGTCACCCTACTCAGTTCTTGCACAGGCTGCATATCCATCCCTAGATATTTACTCAAAAGTAAGACCCATTGAATTTCCTTGGTTCTTGAAAAGCAACACACTTGCTTTTAGATTTGCCAGTCTCAGCATTCTATGTGTGCTATGAATGCCTGCTCTGTCTGTCCCTATAGTTTCCTGCAAGGTCCAGCCAGGGGAAGCCAGTAAATTAAACCCAGCGGTGGAGGGTGGGATTCCCTCAGGTTCATCTGACAGCAAGTGCTATAGAACATGGACCTTCCAGGAGTGTTGAGGGTGGATTTCTGGTAAACCCAGCCAGGCAACTTTATGGCCTGTTAGTCCCTCCATTTGGTAGCCCGCAGAGCACCTGCCTCATAAGGCAAATGGCCACATGAGAACTGTTATTATGACCTGCTACTTTGTTTGTCTTTAGTAGTCTGTGGTCCAGATCTCTTCAGAAGGGGGAATAGTGTTTTGTGGTTGGGGTCAGTCTAAATTATCTCCAGGGGTCCCTTACTCAGTGCCTCTGATAGCAAAGAGATGGAGGATTTTCCCCAACTCTGTTACTCTTGAAGTTACTAGGCCTGTTGAAAATAGATTTTATAACATAAGCATGAAAACAGTGAATACCCCTTTTAACTTGTTAAACCAATTAAAACATGCCACACAAGAAGTCTTAAGATATGAATGGTTTATAAAGAAAAGTAAATGCAAAAGAACATCAGATGCAGAAGTGAAATCTGAAACATTACTACTAGTAATAGTAGTATCCTGCCTTTTGCCCAATGCTGGGCCTCAGGGCAGCCTTACAAAATTAAAACATATACAGCTAAAACCTATAAATAGGAATATACTAGGCTGACCATATGAAAAGGAGGACAGGGCTCATGTAACTTTAACAGTTGTAGAGAAAAGGAGATTTCAGCCAGTGTCATTTGTATGCAATTAGTTCCTGGTGAAATTCCCTCTTCATCACAACAGTTAAAGTTGCAGGGGCCCTGCCTTCTTTTGTATATGGTTACTCTAGTATAGTGCATGCAACTTTAACTGTTGTGATGAAGAGGGAATTTCACCAGGGACTAATTGCATACAAATGACACTGGCTGAAATTCCCTTTTCTCTACAACTGTTAAAGTTACATGAGCCCTGTCCTCCTTTTCATATGGTTAGCCTAAATATACAAAAGTTAAAAATATAATTAAATACTTTTCAATTTGAAAGCATTTTAAACATTTTAAATACATAACAATTTAAAAGTCAAAGGTATAGACAGAGGGCCAGATTATTTGCCAAAGGCTTGCTGGAACAAAAAAAGGGTTTGTCTGCATCCAAAAATACATCAAGGAGGGAGCCAGTGTAGACTGCAAGGATTAGAAAGAAAATCCATGTGTTTACCATCCGTTTATGCAAAATAAACGACAGCTCAACTGTTTCTAAACCTTATTAGAAAAACAGGGTGACTAGGCCGAAACCAGCGTTGTAGGCCCAGAAGCACTTTGAAAGCTTTCAACATTGTACTTAAAACTTAACACCAGCCCAAACTAATTAAATGAAGTGTTTGAAGCTTTCAACTTATAGCAGTATGGACCAAACACTTAGAAAAGAGGGAAGGAGCACTGTGTGTGAGTGGGGTGGGGGAAATTAAAAGAAAGGTATAGCTACCTATTCCCAGGAGAGATCTGAAGATCAAGTTACCATGGATCCAGAGGAACCACACCCTGCTTCACCAGGGAGCAAAAGAGCAAACTGGCCTTATGAAGATAGCCCAAAATACTCTCAGAGCCAAAGGAATGCATGTTCCAGAAGAGAAAAGAGAAACTCTTCTTCTTCTTCACTCAAAAGGTCTGTGCTAGAGGCAGCAGCCATTTCACTCACCCACCCCACATTCTAAGGCAGGAGGGAGGGGGGAGAGTGTGTCGCGTTATGAGGGAAGATGGCCGCCTCATTGACTTGAATGAGAGGTTAAAATAGTCCTTAAAAGTCAACCGAAGGGAATTTTTAAAAAATGAAAAGCTTTCCATCAACTACAGTCAAGGAGGAAGAAGACCCCACCACTGGATTACTTAATAAGGCTCTAGAAATTATGCAAATTGTGAGCACAAAAAGTAGCAACCCGGAAGTAAATTTAACAGAAGCAGGGAGACAGGTTTGTATTCCTTTTCTAACTTAAACTGCTCTCCTTCCCTCAATCTTTCACCAATCTTCTTGAAATTTTCAGGTAATGTAAAAGAAACATTTCTTTCTGGCACCTGTAAATTTCAGAAAGGTTGATGAAAGATTTTCGATTTTATGGCTGTTAGAATGACCCCCCCCCCCAATTATCACTTTAACATGGCAGAATGTGTTTTTTACTGTCGCCCCTTAACAATGGAGGCACGGCTGTGCCTCCATTAATTAATTCTTGTGAACTACACAGAGAACTTCGGCTATTCGGCAGTATAGAAATGTAATAAATAAATAAATAGCCAAGCCTAGGATGTTTAGGATCACAATTCCCTTCTTAATGTTTCTATTTTACTGGACATTAATAATCTCTCATAACTTCTGCAATTCTGTAAAACAACATCTTCTTTAAAACCAATACAAAATGTAAAAAAATCATGTTAATTTATTCATGGTTGTTTTTTTTAAAGCAAGCTAAAATCACTATTTACCATTTTAACCAAATACAGCAGATTGCATAGCAGTTTCCCAGAATGCAATGAGGGCTGCTTTGCCCATTACAAGGTACAAATACATATTTAAAGACATGTACATGTAGTACTAAGAAACCAATTGGAATTCTCCGGAGCCCTCATACTCTTTAAAAATATGTTTGTCTTCTTGACATGGTTTATTTATTTATTTATTTGTTACATTTTCAATCCTGCCTTTCCACCAAATGGTGATCAATGTTAATGTGTGTGTGTGTGTGTGTGCCACACGTACATGCTACAAATACATCATGTACGAATGTCATTTTAAAAAATTCTTAGCTCCGTTTATCTCACTGATACATGCATTTTATAGATTGACCATGCAGGGCTACTGACTCATGCAGCAGCTGACTTACACCAAGTTAGACCATTGGTCCATTTAATCCAGCATTATCTACACCAGGGATGTTGAACGTCTTTCAACCCAAGCTCCGGGTTACCACATTCCCAGTGCTGGGTGGGGCCGCCAAAGACAAAAAAGGCAGGGTCAAAAGCACCAGTGTATTTCCGTTTAAAGTTCTTATTGTCAGTAATTAAGCTTTAGGAAGGCATTTCAACCTTTAAGAATGGGGGGGGGGGATGCATACAACTGGGAAACCATGAAATGATTGGTGGTAGAGATAGGGAGCCTGACCCTCTGGAAATTGAGAGCCCAGGAAGGCCACATTTGGCCCCCAGACCTGGGGTTCTGCATCCCTGTTCTACACTGTCTGGTGGGGTTTCAAACAGGGATCTTTCCTACAAATGAAACTTGGACTTCTTGCATGCATAGCAAGTACTCCACCACTGAAATATGGCCTTTCCCAAATTGGGGCCATCATCAGACAAGCATTTTCTTGTACACTTATTGCTGGGCACTTACAGATTTCTGCGGGTCCCTCTCACAACATCGTCTGCCTCCCATGTGCCTCCCGCCCCTTCTAGCCTTCTTTGTGCGATGAAAAAAGCCCCTGGTAAGTCCGTATTATTTTTAAAGGCGGAAGTTGTTGCTATCTCCTGCTGTGTGCAGGAGAAACGGCACGATAAAGACAACCCCTGAATGGACCACATGCACTTTTTACTTCCTCTTTCCTCTCCCTGAGAGAAAGAGGAAGTATCAAGCAACAAAAGCGAGGGCAGAGAGGCGACTGTAGGCGAGTGTGATTTCTCCCTGTCTAATGGGGCTCTAAAGCTAAATATTTGGCTCATCAGCCAAGTGTTGTATTCTGTCTGTCAAGTACTTGACAACTCCATTTTTGTAGGCACCAAAAAGCAGCAAAAACAAATGTTTACTAATTTATACAAACTGTAATGAATCTATATTATCTTATATATGGTGCTCATTTCCAATACTAGTATCCAAAAAGGTAGAGCATATACACAGCCATTCTCCATGTTATGAGTTTCTTTGCTTTGTTCTTAGGATTTTAAGGCTGTATTTCATATTTTATGAGCATTTGCTTCTTTCTTTCTTTTCTTTTTTTCTATTTTTGGTTGGTGGTGGTGCTTTTACCAAAGAAGAAAAAAAGAAATGTTTCCACTGGAAAATAATAAACATCAAAGTTTCTTCTTCTCTTGAAACAGTAAAAAAGACAAAATGTAAAAGACGTGTCCAGCGCAGAAAGGGGACGAGGAATTAAAACAGATGGCATCCTTGGACTACATAAAATAACAGCTTCAAACTAGGTTTGTGAATATGACACTCAAAGCAAAGCTGCAGACAGTTATAAAAATAAAGTGGCTGTGAAGGATAGAACAGTTGCTCACTTTCATTTTGTTGCAATGAGATGGGTGTGCTAGTCCTTTAAAACTATCATTGGAAGTTAAGAAAGAGCCAAGGAGTTTTTAAACAGAAACTTGGCCACAGAATAAAGAGCTGTATAAACTTTCATGCTCACCTTGACAGCACCAGTGCTGCTAACACAGGAAATGCAGTATATCCACACCAGTCTCTGAAAAGTAGAGGCCTGTCTAGGAAGACAAGAGCAGGATTACTACTGGTGTGATTTTGGTCATCTTCATCACACACCGTGAATGGGCTGATAAGTGCCAGGGATTTTAACAGAACAACAGAACAGAACATACTGACTTGCAATGATGGGAGTTGTAGTCCAACACCTTTGGAGGGCACCAGGTTGGGGAAGGGCTGCTCTAAACAAAAAAGGAGAAGTAGGTGGCCCTAAGTTGTTCGTTATCAGTTTTCCACAACCCCACAGTCACCTCTGCATATAATATTCTCCACCCTGTCCTCATGGTTTATCTGCTTTGGGAGAATGAGAATTTCACTTGCACTTTCTGCCTCCTTAGGGAGGATGTGGCGTTAAGGCTTGTGAGCCTTAACTCCCAATTTCCCTGCTTTTTGGTGCTTGGTTGGAAATTGTAGACCCTTAACATTGTTTTTGTAAACCGTAGGTTTTTTGTTTAATGAATATTCTTTTAACAGCTGAGTCTGTTCTAGTGATGGCTTGTAATGCAGCTTTTGGAAGGTGACACTTCCCAGAGCTAAGGAATAAGTCTGAGACCAGAGCTCTGCAGGTGTGTGAAAGAAACACAAAGTCTGCAGTCTGAATTTAAGAAAAGATGGGAATTTAGCAGCAGTGTGTGTGGGGGTGTTTGTGTGTGTGTTCAGGGGGAGATGGTGACTTCAGTTCCAAAAGGTTATTATTAATGTTGTGTCCCAAAAAAATCTTCATGTTTTTCAATAATTCTCATTCAATTTGATAGAAAAGAAATTGCTTTTGAAAAGAAATTCAAATGAGAAGAACATTTCAGATAAATTCTCATAGATAGGGATTGGGGTTCTTGTGCTTACCTTACTGATGAGGTGGTCGAGGAGTGTGCACAAATGCCCTGTCTTTCATTGTACAATAATCTCTCAGGCAGCCTGGAGCCACCTTGGATTCCCACATTTTAATTACAGCCAAGAAAAAGAGTCCCTTGCAACAAAGCAAAATCCCTTAGGAAATAAAGAAAGAAGCTGGGCTACATCCCCTGCCAATGATGAGCCTTACCTGTGAGAAACTGTTGGAGAATCCTCCTCCCTCTGGAAAAATTCGGTGAACTTGTCCTCCTAATGTCTCTGCCCACAAATATGGTGAAGAGGCCATTTGTGCACAGCTCTAGTTATTGTACTCTTGATTTGCGAGACCAAGTGCTAAGAATAGAAAGCACAGGCACTTGCAAATTTCTGAAACTTGCAGACTTCTGGTATTAGCTGTGTTGTTAATAGTGAGTGTAAGCAGGCTTTGCAAAGAACACAAGAAAAGATTGGATAACAATGATCAAGCTTTTTAAACTTATTGCTCTTCTGTTTTCTTGAGAGATCCTATTGAGCTAGCATGATGCTAAGCTGCTGAACCACAGTACATTATAGAAATGTGCTATTTGTTAAGATGCTACAAAAAACTCTTTTCTTGTTTTTGCCATGACAGATTAACATAGCTACTTTCCTGGAAATGGCTAACATTATGAATTGCATTTACACAGAAAGCATAAATGACTTCCTCCAACTGAGAACAACGCCTTAGTTTGCATCTCTCTCAACTCCTTAAGACAGATTTGCACCGGATGCATACTGATGTTCATACAATTGACATAACCTACATCCTGCCCCATGCCTATCTGCAATATAGAGAGATATGTTTAAAGTACCAACATTTAACGATTCCTTCAAGCATTGTTTTAGTAGAGAAATATTAGAAGAGAGAAAAATGATGTGGCCTTCTATTTATTCAATAAAAGGAATATAAATCTACTTTCACTTCTACTGCCATAATGATCCAGAACATTTCACAGTATATTTATGCCTCTTCTTCTATTCTGATTGCTTACTACTTTTATTTCTGAAACTTGGGCCAGATCAACACCAAGCAGGATATAGTGGTATGAAAGAGGTATATCAAAAGCAGGAGCCACACTACTGCTTTATAGTGGTCTTGAAGTGCACTGACAACTGTTGGGGCCCATTGACACATACCATATACTGCTATATCCTGCTTGGTGTAGATCTGCCCTTGTATGGAAAAACACAGTAAGCTTTGACATTAATGGCTACTTTTTAATTGGTATTTATTCACCTAATTCTCTTTTTAACACCTCTGGTTTATAAGCTTGTGTTAATAATTTTATGCCTTTTCATTCAAAACACTTGACTTTCTGATCATGCTGAGAAACTCTGAGTTAATCAGATTGTTACTGACACCGTAGGGGCCCTCTGGTCTGGATATCATGGGGATTAATAATAAGCAGTATAATGGTTTCATTCATTATCCAAAGCTGAATTTTTTGAAAATGAAATGATCAGTCTATCCCCATTCCATTTCCTATGACACTTGCAAACATAAAGCACAAGCACCAGCACAATATTTATTTATGGGCTTTTTTATTTATTCAGGTTATATCATGGATTCCTATGAAACCAAGAACTTTATCCTCTGAAATGTTGCACTGGGTTAGTTCCCATTGAAATGCAGGAAACTCAGGCAGTCAAAGTACTTTGATGATCATGCGCATCGCTTTTAAAAAGAAAATCAGCATTCCTTGGAAACTATGTGAACTAAAGCAGGTTATCATAGGGCTATAGCAGGTAGCCTCTACACATGGTGGTATGCAGCAGCAAGGATCTGATTCACCTCCACAGAACGTAAAATATCACATGTGAGTCATACAATCATAGAATAGTAGAGTTGAAAGGGGGCTATAAGGCCATCGGGTCCAACCCTCTTCTCAGTGCAGGAATCCATCTTAAAGCATATGCGACAGATGGCTGTCCAGCTGCATCTCGAAAGCCTCTGGTGTGAGAGAGCCCACTACCTCCCTAGGTAATTGGTTCCATTGCCATACTGCTCTAACAGATAGGAAGTTTTTTCTGATGTCCAGCCAAACTCGGGGTTCCTGTAACTTGAGCCCATTATTCCAGGTCCTGCACTCTGGGATGATCGAGAAGAGATCCTGGCCCTCATCTGTGTGACAACCTTCAAGTACTTGAAGAGTGCTATCATGTCTCCCCTCATTCAAGGTATAGGAGTGTATATCTGCGTGAATGTACTTCTCACCTATGCAATTCATGGTAACAATTGCCAGCAGATGGCAGGCTATAGTATATGCATAGAGTGTTTTTGTTTGTTTGTTTTTATTCCATGTGGAAAGTGTCATTATATAGTTTAGTCACTACTTTAGGTGGCTCTGGACTTAGATGTATCTGGGTGCAGTCTGGAGTTTTCTGTTCTGCTCTAGTTTGAGCAAATAAAGTTCTTGTCTAGTTTCCTCCATAGTATGACCTTTGAAGGCCAAACCACACATTACTTTAATCCATGTACTTTAATGTATCCCTTTTGGGCAATATAAGCTGCAGGTGCAGGAGCCTGATTGAAACTGATCACAGAGGGAGGAAAGATCTAAAGCCCACCTACTGCCCACTCTAGGATGCAAAGGTAGATTGTGGTTCCTGCACTAATGCTAGAGTTAAAAAAAAAAGTGGGGGGAGATGTAGCTGCTAATTATGTCTTAAAAGTAAGGTGTGGTTTGGGTCTAAGCCTTCCATGTCACCAACATTCCTTAAAAAAAAAATCAAAGCAGCTGATAATAATACTTGGTATGACAAAGGGCTTACAGTCCACCTGTTTACACCATGCTTTTTCTTCTGGGGTCATCCCTGTGCATCCAAATGATGCACAGGGGATCCCGGGGAAAGGCATGGACGATTCCTCCATTTTCCTGGGATAACTGGTTCACCAGTTATCCTGATTTTCCCTGTGGTCCTGAGATCATCCCGAGAACCACAGGAGGTGTGGCCGCTGCGCCCACCCCCTCGAGAGTAGCACGGCCTGCAAAGCAGGCACGGAGCTGTACAGGGAGGTTCTGTGCCTATGGGGGTGAAGGGAAAACAATTCTGCCATCCCTGGGATGGTGGGGTGGGGTTTGGGTGCATTTGTTTTACCTCTTTCTACGCTGAGCCATGGGTCTCCTCTTCTTCTTTTTTTAAAAAAATATGGTGGCCCTGACATCCCTCTTTCCTCCTGGGACATTGCACAGCTGTCTAGATGCTGGGGGAGGATTGCGGAAGCAGGTAAATCAGCAATCCTCCCCCATCCCTCCCTCTACACCCTTAGGTGTAGATGAGCCCAGTATGTCTAAATGTATGTGCATCTCAGGGCTCCTTCATCAGCATAGGCAGTTTTGCCAACCAGGAAAGCATCTCCCATGCAAGATTGCTATGTGTGTACATCTCTAATGTATGGTCAATGGATTTGTCAAGGTCATTTATGTTTAAATATTTCCTTCTGCTTTTGTGCTTTAGATGCAGTTTTTAACTGTGTCATTCCTTAACACCATTCCTTAACCACAGGGCCAGCCCTACCATTAGGCAGGGTGAAGCAATCACCTCAGGAAGCAGATGCTGAAAGGTTCTAGCAAAGTGCTGGAGGAGAGAGCTGTGTGCCATACAATCTACTGTGCACCCCCTAAGTTAGCCTGCTGCCTTTAGATGCAGTGGAGGACAATTTCCCATTGTTACTGGTGAAGACAAATTTGTTTGCCAGTCAAGTTGGCTTTTATACATGGAATGGGAGGGAGCACCATCTTGTTCTTCACCTCAAGCATCAAAATATCTTGGGTCTGCCTCTTATCAACAAAGTCTACATAATTCCTGGATCACGTTTTCTGAAGCTCCCAGTTTCACCACGACTTGTACTTTAACAGATCAATCCTATACATGTAGACTCAGAAGTAAGTCCCATAGCGTTCATTTTTTTTTTGACAGAGAATGTATCTTTTCTAGTTTTCTTTCAATGTGAGATCTTTCTGAGGTTCAAATGCAGACAGATGTTCAAAGCAAGGTGTTATGTCAACATTTTTGACAAGGTTCAAAGATTGCCCTCAACCATCACTTTTTAGCCCTAATTTATCTCTCAGGACTTCAGCAAAGAGGAATGTGTTAGTTGCCAGCTCACTTAAATAGCCACAACTATTTTTAGTTTAAAGAGATATAAGTTGGCTTTGTTTTCTTTTATTCCCCTTTCATGTTGTAGGTCTGGATGCATTAAACAGATGCTTGATATATGTGACAGCTGAACAACCATCTCCCTTCTGTGCTGGGGAGCCAGATGTCTGTCATCTGGCTCTCCATGGACAAGGAGTTTTGGCTTTGCAGTCCCTACCTCAGTCCCCAGATGGACAACCCTGTGAAGATGCTTTTTCCCAGCTTGACAGCTTAGCTAGATGATGCTATCATCAGATTGCATCCTGTCTTACCACTTGGGGCCAGGTGCCATTCTGTAGGGAAGGAAGGTAACATTGTTGTTGTTTTTCTTGTCATGATATATTCCTCTTGTTTCACTTAACACCGACTCACCTCTTGGTATTAAAAAGAAAAGGGGGAAAACGCTGATAAGGCAATCCCTAGGCAGAGTGGGGTGTTTTGGTTGTCGCTTCTTCAATAATCTGTCAAAAGCTGCCATCACAGGGTAAAGAAGAGCTGTTCATTTCTATATCTCATTTTGGATTGATGTATGTGCCACTTTTTTCTATCCTTTAGCTCAGGATAACATTTGCCCTTTCATGTTCTCAGTTTAAGCCACTGGGAATTGAGAGTATTTCAAAGGATAATTATACCAATCTGCATATAAAAGGCTGGATGTCCTACAGAGGGTTCAGTCGAAAAGCAAACTCTTCCCAAAGATGAAAATGAGAAATGAGAAGTAAATCCCAAAACTAAAGATTCAATAAAGTTAATGCATTTTTCAACTGATGGGGGGTGAATATGGGTTTGTAAAGTGACTGGAAGATTTGCTAAGCCTTGAGTCAGTTTTCTAACATAAAAAGGAGTTGGAAGTCACTAACATAAAAAGGAGTTTGGAAGTCACTTTATCTCTTGGTTTTTGAAGAGTGTTAGATTATTGACCTTTAGGGCATGCTGCAAGGCTTATTTGTTTGCATTAGCCAAGGAGGAGAATGGAAGGCTCCCAAGTGATTTATTGTTGGGTGTTATGAAGGGAGGCTACAAGAGCGATATGATTTAGCTGTACTTATTGAAGAATTGCCCAAAGCACCCATATTAAGGGACATGCATTCTTCTTAATTAAGAGCTATGCATAATTTTTTTTAATAAAGAGTACACTGTAATGAATATTTCAGAACTGCATTTATATTTTTATAGCATCAGATATATTGCTACTTCCCATTTGTTGTAGCAGCAGTAGCAAACTGCCATCCCATCTTGGGAAGTAGGCCGGCAGTTGTGTGATTCAACAACCTTTCTCTTAACCCTAAATTTGACTTGGAGTCCCAACTTTACATTTATTTTGGTCAATTTCATTTCGCATTACCTAATACATTATTGCCATTTCAGGTAAGATAAGTTTTATACTGCACTCCAAGGCCCTCCCTTCAGTGTACCTCCTCAGTTGGAGGCGAGGTAGATGTCAACAAGCAAGGTGCGTTTTTATATATACTATGGTGCCCCAGTTTTGGAAGGCTCTCTCCAGGAAGATTTGGCTGGTGTGAGGATTGTAGCAAAGCTTAGTGAAAGTAGAGATGTCAGGGGGTGTCATCATGCCTGCTAATCAAGAAGACTAGATGCTTTGATCCTGGGAGCTATGGTTCTAGTACATCACTGTCCACTCTAATGCCTCAGGATACTACCACTTCATTCTGCTACATATACAGACCAGGCCATAGATGGGATTTAACACAAATGTAGTGTTTTGGTAGGGACAGTCTGACAAAGGAAATGGTGGATGGTTAGCACAGAAGTGAACACCAGGGTGAAGATAGCTGATGGTGGGATGAGGTTCTGAGCTTTCGTTGTAGTTGATTTAGGCCTTGTACAGCTACAGGCAATGACATTTGATAGTGACCATGGAAGGACAGAAGGAAGGAAGGAAAGAAGCTATAACAATCTATTGATGCTGTTGGTTCTAATTGTAGAATTATTTTATTATGACCAAGGACTGTGAATGTTTCTGGCACTAAACAAAATTTGACACATTGGGCATCCAATATTAATTAAGCCTTTGGGGTAGATTATCATTTTAAGCTATTAACCTTTAGACAAAGTTTAAAATGCTTAGTTGAACAAAAGCAAATCCCAACAAAATACTCCAGCGCTCAGGAAATGTTTACGACAGTTTTCATTTCTCATGGGATGTTCAGAATTGTTTAGTCTGACGAATCAAAGGGCAGGGTCTGCAAATGCAACGTGTTTCTATTTTGCAAACCTTGTATACCCTAGGAAATATATAACTGAGGACTGTTAGCACGAATGTGAAGCAGCACATGGTGATCCCAGTCTCCAACATGAAAATGTGACTGTCTGTGCCAACTCTTAATTACTAGCTCATTAACACTCAGGTGTCAATTGCTGGTGGCAAAGGCAATACCCAAATGGCATGGTTGCTGTCATGCACAATGTAATTAAATTGACCTCAGCAAAAGGAGCCCAGCAGTTTCCTGATACCACTTGGACACTGGTTTCAGGCACTATTCACAATAGTGTAATTTGGTGAATCACAAAGTGTAATGAGGGAAAGACTCTGGAGAGTTGAAAATTGTACTTGCATATGTAATAATGACTTTAAGCACAATTAAAGGAATATAATCACTGCTCTGTTTTGTTCCAAGCTAATAAGCGCAGTAACTAGTTGATTTTGCATTGTTGATTCAAAACTCCAGACGCTGTTGGGGAGTGACATTCTAAAGTAATTTTAAACCCTTAGGATTAACATTAAATGTTTTAATGCTAATTGAAAAAGTCTCATAGTACTTCCACTATGGACCTTGGCTTCGAATGGATTTTCACAAAGCAATTTTATTTGCCTATCACTTCCCAATTGGGAGTTGTTGTTTATTGTTGTTTTCCTGGTCAGGCCACATTTACTGCACTTATTGATGATGATTTAAAAACAAATTGCATTATTACATGCACATCCTTGAGGATTTTTGTATGTTAAAACTCACGGCCAGTTTATGCAATTATTTCTTGACAGACTGGGAATTGACTCAGACCACATTCCAGCTAGGTGCCTGAAGACCCTGTCCTGTGATTTATTTGCCAGCTGTCCAAATAACCAATACTCCAAAGATGAGATTATTAGATCTGTACAGACTGGGTACCCAATAAATGGCCATCTGGTTGAGCCAGATTCAATTCCAACAAAGCTCCTGGGAGGGGAGAACTAGAACCCAGGATCCAATTCCTGATTGCTTGGTGGGGTTGGGCTATGACATTATATATGAAGGATGCATGTAGAGTTGGCCAAAAAAGAGAGAGGTAGATCTTCAGCTAAAGACCTGCCAGCTGTAGCTCTTAATTCGGTCTCTTAGGAGGCAGGGTGATGCAAAAACATTGCTATGTCTCACTGAGTTAATAGCCCTATCAGAACATTCAAAATCCCACTTGCATATAAATGGACAGTGAGGCTGCACACAGCATATCCCTGCCCCACTACATCACACACGTCATAGCGCCACCCCACCCAAGGTATTCATGCATATGGCATGGACATCTAGAAGCAAGATGCCAGGCTCACATGTAAGCCTAGGGATGTACAGCCATACACATATAAGCCTCCCATGTGCAAATGTACATACCATACACACAGACATGGGCAGGGAGGACTGCATCATATGTGTGATGTTGGAAGCAGGGCTATGTAACACAGATCTTCTCTCAGGTCATGTGTATAGGGCTTTTGTGGTACAGGTTAGGACACTAGCAGGAACCTCTTGGTTCCTCCTATTGGCTGGTTTCTCCCCCCCCCCCCCATCTCTCTCTTTCTTACACACAAACACACACACGCCACTGAAGCAAGATGATGTTACTGTGCTACATTGCCAAACAGATTTTGGCTAAGCATCATCATCATCACTAAGGGCAATCAAAGCTCCCCTGCCCCTCACTGGAGTTGGAGAAAAAGAAATATGTCCCCATGTTGCCAAGGTAACTGGGCAGAGCTCTCTGACCTCCACTGCTGCATTGTGAAAAAGCTTCATTGCAAGTCCTGACAACATAGAGCAGGAATAGAGAGAAGTCTGTCTAATTGCCTTGGCAGGAGTTTCATTTCTCCATGACCACACTGTGCTGTGAGGGGCAATTAATTCTCCCTCTCAGTGGAACCGAGGAAGACTGTGTGGTGGAGACATTTTGTGAGACGAAAGGTTTCACAAAATGCACCTCTCTTCCCGAGTAACTGGTGCTGAATGTGATCAAGCCACTGTAGAGTTTCTACCTATCAGGATGTTGGTATTAAATTATTGGTGAAAGGTCTGTGAGCAGAAATGATTGGGTTGAGTGCCCCAATCCAGCAAGTCCTTTGGGAAGTTGTGTCCCACATGGGGAATATTCTGTCACCACTGAGAAGCAGCCAAAGAACAAGAGAAGACCTCTGCACTCTCAGTCTGGCATCACTGAGCAGACAAATAAGAGGCAGAAAGATGAGTCAATGCCACTTTGTGGAATGCCATTTTACAGAACTTCCCCTATTATCCAGCTTTTGTGTGTGTGGCAGCTGCCATCTTCTTCCCCACCCCCGCTACATACACACAACACCCAGAAATTATGCTAGGTCTAGGGCATTACTGATGATACAAAATGGTAGTCATACACTGCTAATGGTTAGCCCCACCCCTGAAAAACCTTTCAAGAATTTCTCTTCCTCTTGGAGAAATTTAGTGAAATGATTCCCTCCAATTTTTCTGCCCACAAATATGGTGGAGAATTTTAAAAAGCCATTGAATGAAAAATCTGGCCCATACAGGAGCACCACAAAGAGCTCTAGCTTGGAAATATGGAGTACAAGATACATAGTTAAGCATGGATGCATCCCATTGATTTGAATAAGATTTGTGCATTTGTAAGTGTGGACATAATTGTAGCTTTGAACTGTTCCTGCACCGCTCAGTAATTTAAAATCTATTTCTCTGTATTCCTATGTCTGTTGTGCAAACCATTCTCACAAAGAGTTTCTGAGCTGGGAGAGGAACAAAGAAATCCTCCCCCCCCCCCACACACACACACAAATATCAGCCCTTGTGAATGATGTAAACAGATTTGCTGACATGTTTATACAGATGTAGGGGCATTTCTAGAGGCATTACAAAATCTAATAATAGATGAAAACATTTTGTTGATTATGTATTTATTAAAGATTGAGAATTCTGGGGGAAATGTTCTAAAAGAGGGAAAGCAATGAACAAAAGGAAAAGCACTCCCTTGAAGAGTGACAAGCAATCACGGAGAGATGGTTTCCATTGAAGTGCTAACAGCTCCTGCAGGTGGGAATGAGCAAGTTGAAAGGTACCCAGCCTGAAAACCAGAGGAAATCAACACCTTTTGGTTTCTCCCTGGAGAAAAACTGCTAAGGTTAACTTGAATAAACAGTGTTAAGTGAGAGCAGCAGAGTTGAGAAAGGGAAGAGTAGAAAGGAGGAAAGGAAACACACAAAAAATTCAAACTTATGGTGTTAGAAAGAAGGGAGGCTTATGTGTTTGCTTTTCTACAAGAGTCTCTGCCTCTCACACTCACACAGTCACACTCATTGAATGTTGACTAACATGTTTTTCAACAGATGCATGTTGAGGGGATGGGAAGAAATTACACAGTAACTGCACATGTATGTGGAGAGAGAGAGAGAGAGAGAGAGAGATTTTGTTTTCATCCTTTTAGGTATTTATTTATAGATTCGTGTCCTGCTTTTTGGCCAGATTCCCTGAAGCAGCTCACAACACTCCAATTAAAATGTTACAATTTAAAAAAAGAAACACTATAAAAAATGCACCTATTTTGGTTTTTTTTTTTTTTAAAAAAAGGGCATACTAAAGGAAATTATCAATTAAGAACTTCCTCTAAAGACTACGTTGGTGCCATTGGGTATATTTAAAATGATATAAGGAGCACAGGGAACTTGTGATTAGTTTAATAATAAATGACAAGGGTTGTGATAGCATCTAAATGGGAAATTGTTGATGATTGCTTTGAAGAGATTGTGGGATATATTGTTGATAGGCTAGAAGAGAATTTCATTTACTTCATATTTTTATATAAACTTAACAAATTCACACTTCCCAAATCAATATGCAAATTGGAACATAGTTATCCTATGGTATTCTCACTTCTTAGAAGTTTATGATGCAGATCTCACAGCAAAAAAATGTATACAAAAATATGTCTATAAGGGAAAATGCAAACAAAAATGTGTATATTAGTGGGGGGGGCATACAAAAAACCCCCACCCCAATGTATCATGGAAATCTGCTTGCAAAAATGTGTACAAAAATGCATACAAATGTGCATGTAGAAAGAATTAAGGACTGGGGAAATAACACACTGAGAAAAATCAAAATTGACAGATTCATCCATCCTTAATTGCTGAGATTGAAAGAGAAAAACATTAAAAGTGCAATTCTATGCATCTTTACTCAGTAATAAGGCCTATTGAGTTTACTGGAGTTTGCTTCTAGGAAAGTGTGAGGATGATTGCAGTCTGAGGCTGTAATCCTATATACACAAACTGGGGAATAAGTCCTATTGAAAACAATGAGACATATTTTTAGTGTACATGAATAGGACTATACTATAAGACATCAAGCCTATTTTTGAAATTGTGAAATAGAACATTTGCAATGTAATGAGTTGAATGGGTCTTACTCCCAGGTAAGTCGGTATAGGATTGCAGTGTCAGTTACAAAGGATTCTGTGATATTGACTTTGCATGAAAATAATATATTCTAATAGGAAATTGGGGAATAATGCCACCAAAAAATTACAATGCTATATTGTCACGATCTATTTTTGTGTGCATAAGACTCACGAACAGAAGAAGAGGGAAATAAGAAGTTAACCAGTTGAAAAATATAATTTAACTTCTAACACTCAACAACAAAATAAAGAGGAAATAGAATCTAATCTATGTTCTAGAGCACTATTTCAGAACTGTATACCACAGTTTAATATTGCAAGAATGCATCTTTATTGGCATTGCTGTTTTGTCCTAAAGTGGAATGTTTAATTGCTTTTCTTCTACTGGCTCAGAGTGTGTGTCTACATTATTCTAAAAGGTGAAACTAACTGGAGCTTCATCTGCAATATATGGACTGGAATTCTTCTCCAGTGAAGAGCCCAAGAAGTGGGTCATTGTCTAAGTTTTCTTATTTAAATGAATCTTTCTGTTCCCTAGGTTACACTGGAATTTTGGATAAGGCTATATTCTTCTATTCCAAGCCTCACCTGTTACCTTTACTAGTACCTTACTAAGTGGTTCCATTTGCAAATAACTTTTACAATATTCAGAAGGATAATGTATTTGTACACTCTCTGTTTCCTACAATTGCACCAAGCTCATTAAACACATTGCTTGTGTTGCCAGCTTTTTTCCACCATGGTATTTGTGCTCATAAGCAAAAGTCTACTGGTGTAATGATTAACAGTACCCTAGGAAACCAATTACATTGGAACAAAGATTCTATTTCATTTATTGCAATACAGTGTGGTGCCATATTGCACCATACAGTTTTTTTTGCCTGTGCCGTTTTTTGACACATACAGCCAAAGTATATATATATATATATATATATATGCATGACTTCACAGATACTGAGAACCCCAGTATCATTTTGTCTGAAGAATTCAAAGTATTAACCTATAGAAAACATCTCAGTCACAAAACATGCACAGAGAGCAAGCAGCTGTGTCTTTGTTTCAGAAAATACTAGCACTTTACTTCCTTGATATCACAAGATTAAGTTAACAACCAAATAAGAAAGATGGGCAGTGTCTGGAGGCTGTTTGGGGATGGATGAGGGTGAACAAGCTGAAATGTAATCTAGACGAGACAGAGGTATTGTGGCTTGTGAAACCAACTACTCTGGATGGAGGTTTACAACTGGTCTTAGATGGGGTTGCACTAAAAGTCCAAATGTGCAGTCCCAAATGTGCAGTCTGGGAGTCCTTCTGGACTCAGAACTACGTGGGAAAGCCCAGGTGGCTGCAGTGTCCTAGAGTGCATTTCATCAGCTTTGGCTGGAACACCAGCTCCGACCCTATCTGGAGAGAATGGACCTTGCCTCAGGTATCCACACACTAGTGATTCTGAAACTTCAGCTTGTGCAGAGTGTGGCCACTTGAGTATTACTGGGGGCAAGATAATTCAATCACATAATTCCTATACTGTGTTAGCCATACTGGTTATTGGAGCAGTGAGGTGAGTGACCAAATGTGAGAGGGCCTTCTCTGCAGTGGCCCCACACCTTTGGAACTAGTTACCATCAGAAGTTCGCTATGCTCCATCATTGCAGGCTTTTGAGGAGGTCTTGAAAACATATTATTTTACCTTGGTCTTCTCTCGATAAGGTTGTTGTTGTTGTTGTTGTTACTGTCATTTTACTGTGTTCACATTTTTATCTGTTTTATCATTTTATCTGTTTTTATTTATTTTATTGCTGCAAGCCACCTTGGGAGGGCTTCTACCCTGAAAGGCGCCCAAAAATATTAGAAATCAATCAATCAATCAATCAATCAATCAATTAATCAATCAATCAAAGGCACCATCAGAAATCTGTGGAACCCAAATCCCAACTTTTTGGATTTCTGAGCCAAGAGATTGGTCATTACACAGCATGAGGAGTGGGAAGGTGAATTTGTCATAGTAATAATGTATGCCCCTTGAACCAGTCTTGCCAAACTGGTTCTCCATGCAGCCAGATTCCTTTGCTGGCAATTAGCCAAGACAGATGAATCCTCTGTTTCTAACCCTTTGGTTCAGGCTGTGGACTTAGCTACCTGCTTCCACTGCTTAACAAAACTACACTTTTTTAATTTGTTAATTTTCCTGTCTGAATGGCCCTGGGCAGTTGCCTTGCCCAGAACTTTACTCAGGCAATCCAAATGCATTTCTTGTGCAGGTCTTGAACGTGCCAACCACTTGGACTGGATGTGGAGCCTGAATCCATATTTTGTCTCAGCCCTTCTGGCTGGAATCCTGACAGTATCATCATATCAATCTTTATTAGCCATCAGCCATTATCAAAACAAAAGTGTCTGCAAGGCGTTTTTTTTTAAACTTGTTCCTGACTCTTACTATTCCCAGGCTGAAAAGCATAATTAGCTATGTCTGAGGAAGGATGATATCCCTATATTTTCAATAACTGGGCATGTATATGTGCTCTATTTTAGTCCCATTTCAGGGAAGGGAATTGAATTTGAATAAAATATGATTGTAGGAATTGCACACTGATCTTGTGTGGTTTCAAGTGTACATATTTTACGAGCATACAACATGTTAAATATGCTCTAAGCTCAGTAAAGAAAGCTGCTGAAGGTGAACACTTGCAGAGTATCAGACACTTTATTCTGCCCCTAGACATATCAACAGGTACATGCCCATTAACATGTACTCTTCCGGCAGGCCTACCTAGATGAATTTTAAAGTGTTTGGTGTTTTATTGGTATTTTAATGATGTACTGGTTTTATCTGCTTTTAATCAGTTTTTGTATCTTGTGTTTGGTGTTGTTCCCCGCCTCGATCCGTTGGGAGAGGCGGGTGATAAATAAATATATTATTATTATTATTATTATTTTATTATTATTATTATTATGCCCAGCGAGAACAAACTGATCTTATCAAAATTAAAACAGTCCAATCAATCATGCCAAGAAATAAAGCTGAAGACAGCATGGCCACAATACATTCAGCTACATGCTATTATGCCTTTCTTTCAGAAAGCTAACTAATGCTGAGTCAAATCAGAAGAAGCCAGAGCAGAGCTTTTCAACTGCTCTGTAGTAGAAAAGAGCATTGCGTAGCCTTCAATTTTTACCTACCCCAATGAGTAGTAACACACTTCAAAATACTGCCATAGCAAAGAACTACTATTAGCACAGGGATCAACACTTCCAAAAATAAAAGGGGGGATTGTGTGGGTGGGTGGGTGATCTTTATTTAGAAATGCTGTTTTAGACAATCTGAGAATTCAGGCAGATGTTGGTTGGAATTAGTGTGTATTTTGAAAAGTGTTTTTTTTATTATTGTAATATTTTCATTGGTGTTACTTGCCTAAAATATTGGAATTATGGTATGTTGTAGACATAATATCATGAGTTTGTGGTATTGTCCTGGTGCAGCGGTCAATATAACATAGTTCATGTATTTATTTGCTGTCACTACGAATCTTAGGCTGATTCAAACCTAATAAATTTCCTGCACAGATGTTACTTTTGCATAGTAAAAATATTTTTTTAAAAAATAATTGAGCATGTCTGATGTGCATACATTAGTCTTTTCTGCTACATATTTTATATGCAGCAAAATAGACAAATATCAGAGATGAGTATGTACACACATTTTACTTATCTTTTTTTTTTTAACTACACAAAATTCAGATCCGTATAGGAAATACTTTTTTATTCCTTATTACAAGACAACCTACATATGATTAGCATACTTCTTCCTACATGGAAGTTCTTTATCATGTTTGAAGCAACTCCTGAGATCAATGTTTAGAGATTAATCTTGGACAAATGCAGCAACGTTTTGCTTGAGTCTGGATCCAAAGAAATGCAAGGTAGCTGCAGCATTGGTTCAGGAACTTCTTGCCCTCCACATTCCAAATATTCCCACCTTCAAAGGTACTTATGAAGGTGCAGCATCTAACATAGCATCAGGAGTTGCTGGCAGAAGTAAAACAAATAAAAATCAGCAATAACTTCATAGGATGGATGAGGGCTTTAGGCACAATCATAGAACTGTTTGGATCCTGAATTGTAAGGAGCAAGCCTTTATAGTCCTTCTAAGGTAGTTTATACTTCCCTAGCACCAAAGAACAATGAAGTTCAGTGGAGCAGGACATGGAAGGTTATGATTCAAACATCTATTCAGCCATGCATGATCTTAAGTGGTCCCCTACATCGCTTTGTATAGTGTGTAATATCTGGAAGCAGTCTGTGTACAAATAGGTAAGAACATTTGATGGAAACACTCTCCACTGTAGTATATGCTTTTTGTTTGTTGCTTTTATCAAGGTACTAAATAAAAGATGCAGAAGTGCAGGTGGCCATATACTTCTTCCTTTTTGGGGCTCCATCAGCTTTCTGACGCAAGGAAACCATGCAAGTGGCTTGAACTCCCTGTGTCCCACACTTTTGGGATCTTGCAGCTGAGTCTCTCCATGAAACTGTTTGCCAAATTTCAGACAATAAAAGTATTGAGAACAGAAAATCCTAGTACTTGCTATTTTTTCAGAATACCCTAATATCTGGACTTACTGTGGTTCTCTGTAAAGCCATTTTACCCATTGTAACATATAGACAGTTGGCCCGAGAAGAGATCTTATTGGTTGTATAGCTCTCATTGCTATTCTGCATCTTTCACAAGTGGAGCATGCCTGTTAACTGAGATCACTATAAAATATTTAGATATATAAGAAGGATGCAGAGGCAGCTTCACTAAAATTATCTGAAAACCCTTGATATTTGTTCACTGGGTTTCAGAAGGATTTGAATAAAATTCTGGCTAAACTGAATTCAACAACATTCAACATATAAAGATTGTGGTTTTGTTTCATCTCAGTAACCTGCAGTCTGTAAAACAAACATGATGTGAATAAAGAATCCTAGTGTTGATGATACTGCACTGTGTTCTGAAAACTGTTGACATCTAGCAAGCCAGAAATGACTGTTTAACTTATCTACAATCAGATACTTTGTTTGTGTTCTCTTCATGTTACCATTAAAACTGTAGCACTTTTTTCCTGGGATACTTTGTAGCTAATATATTTTCTTTTAAGAGAACTGCATCCCCATATTATTTTGTTTTCCAGTCAACAACACACAGTCTTGTTAACTTTATTAAGACATTTCAAATTCTAAAACAATTTCAGTTCAAGAAAGCTGTCAAAATTTGCTCTTGCATGTGACACAGAAGGGTATCTACAAAGACACAGATACTCAGCAATGGGCTTGGACTGTGAGGGACACAGTCAGCATTTTTGTGGCTCTATATCCATTTTATACCAAGACGTATTAGCAGATTAGTGAGAAAAATAAGATGGAAGAGCTCTTGAAGAAGCTCCCCACGCCTTGGTTGTATGAAATCTTCATAGTGGTAATATCATAATGAAGCCTTATTGGACAGTTTGTATTGGACAAACAGATTAAACAACTTTTCTTCTCCGTTAATCAGCTGCTGCCAGTGCTTTCTGGTTCTGACTGGAGAGACTAAACATGCTTTTAAAAAGTTCATTATGAATTTCAGGGTTGTAAAGGCAATCCACTAGGAAACTGAACTGCTTTTGAACAAGGCACATCAAAATCAATGGGAATCCTGCTAGAACAGAGCTGCAATGCAACTCTCATTTCTTTTAGTGAGTTTCACACAGAAAATCTGCCAACCAAACTTTTGGCTGATTCACTGTTTACAGAACTATTATCAGAGCAGTTCTGTGTACACATCCCATTTACTTTCAGGGATGTCCTGCAGATGGACAAATGTGTGCATGCAACAAATCCCCTGGAGAATCACTGCTGGATTAGAGCAGTAGGACTGTAGTGACCCATGGCTTATGGAAACCTATGCAAAATGTCCATGAACAAACTGAGTGTAGGGGATAACATGGAACAATGGCAATGTGATATAGGGAACATTTGACACTGCCTTATACCAGGTCTATCTGGCTCAGTATTGTCTACACCACTGCTTCCAGTAGGCCAGGAACCAAGAGTGGGCCTCAGCCAGTTTCTGATAGGACTCAGTCCTGTCAACTGTCCGGTGCCTCCTCACTTGGTTGGACTCACACCAGCAACAGCAGTTTCTGGTATGCAAGGCGCACAGCACGCATGGAAACCGAAGTTGGTTGGAGATCACAAGCAAGGCTGTAGCAGGCAAAGTTGGAGAGGGAGGAAGAGAAGGGAGGAAACAGATGGTGGATGAGTGTGAGGGAGCAAGGAGAAAGAATGGGAATAAGGGAGGTAAAAACGACAGACGTAGAGCGAGAGATAAAGAAGTGTTGAGGGCTACTGATGTGCCTTCTGGCAATGGCAATGGCTGCCTCCTTTGCCTCAGAAGACCATCTGGCATTGGACAGTGACACTGGGAACTGGAGATCCTGTGTGTGTATATTTCCTACATGAGGGAAAAGGGCAAGGAGGTGGAACTTAGTTAAGGTGACTGAAGATGAAGATTTTCTTTTGGGTGGGAGGGGAAGAAGGGAAGGTCAGGTCTCTTTCCTTTGAATGAAAGGGGTCAGAGGGGAGCTTTAAAGATAATTGGAAAGAGAAATAAGAAGCTAATACTAATAATAACAAATGAAAAAATAGAAGGGAACAAGGGAGGGAAGCTGTTATAGGTGAAAGAGCTCCATCACTCCAGTGATTTAGTGCACTCTCGCCATGCCTGGTGTGCGGATTTGCAGCACTGTACTCACGTGATGCCGTGCCTGTCCTGCTGACATCCCGCCTCTTCCCGCCTTTCCTAGAATGCTAAAAGTATGGATTATTTTCCCTAAGCACATTTAATGCACCCTAAGCCTCCATATATTTTTAAAGGAACTGGGGGCTTGAATGGATTGTATCAGGTCCTGGCAGGGAAAAGCAATCTCTCCCAGCAGCCAGCTCCAAGCCTCAATATAAAACCCAAATCCTGCATCCCAGCCTCGAAAGCATTTTTTTAAATTATACAATGACTGAATCTCTGCAGACACAGGATTATACTCCCTCGATGCCCCCAAAGAGCCAGACTAAAGGATTTTTGCATTTTGCTCAGCAGAAAGGCGGTTTGGTTGAAGTACTCATTTGACAAGACCTGACTGGAGGGAGAAAGAGAAAGGGAGGGGTGGAGTGGAGTGGAAGAACTAATGAGCAAAGGAGCAAAAGAGCAGCTATTCAGATGAAAGGGATCATAAACCTGATGTGCTTCTGCCTCAGAGGTAAAAAAAATGTGGAGGCAAACCGGGAGGGATTAGGTGTGATGGAGGTCAAAGTGAATCTAAAAACAGCAGAAGGGAGGGATGAAAGAAACTGGTAGTTTGCGGGGAGAACAGAATACAAGTTAAGTGTGAAAGGAAAAGGGGAGAAGAAATGGCAAGAAAGGCACAGGAGGAAAAAATATATAGTCTTCTCCACTGCCTGAAATGGGGAGGCTCTGGGTATATGAGAATTGAACTACTGAACTCCCTGCCATAAGGAAATAACTGTGGCATAAAAAAATAGAGTTCCAAAGAGAGATTAGGTGTTAATACGCCATGTGCTAGTAATTGTCAGCTGATTTTGCCAAACCCCAAATCCATCTGCTGCCATTTTGTGACTGCCTCTGCCTCTGCACTGTGGTTTGTGGCTGGTGAGCTTCAGTAATCTTCCATTTTCTCAAGCAGGCCCTGCAGGTAGAAAGTTTGAGAACCCCTGGCTTCCATGAAGTGGCAGGGGCTCTCCAAAATTCCATACAGGAACCTTTCCCACTTCTACCTGGAGATGCAAATAGATGTCTGTCATTCAGCTATGGGCCTTGTCTATATATGATGCATACATATGTAATAAAACACTTTTTGAAAATGCCATGTAAAGAGTGTCCAACAAGCTTTCCCAAAGAGTTTCCATCTCCAAACAATAAATAGGATGCGATATACCTCACCCAATATCAAATTGGTGGCAAAAAGTCAGACTATGTATATGGAAGATTTACAGCAAATTCCTCAAAAGTCTAGTTTACGTACAAAAGGGATAAATCTTGCTTTAATATAAATTTGAAAAACAAACCTCACATCAGCTTTCATTAAAAAGCTATTACTTGGGCCTTCATACTATGCTGCTGGTGAGTTTATATATTAATTTTGGTAAAAGAGTATACAGTATAGCTTGGGGAAAATACTGTAATTAAAATCCATAATATATACTTTACTGAGGTAAAAACATACGGGCATGACCATTGACAGCTCAGTGGTAGAGCACATGCTTTGTATACAAAGGTCTCAAGTTGAATACCTGGCATCTCTAGGTAGGGGCAAGCAAGATACCTGTCTAAAATCTTGAAGAATCACTGCTAGTCATAAAGCATAAGATGAACCAAGATGGGTCTGACCAAGGGTTCATCTAGTCTAGCATTCTGATTACACAGTAGCTAACCAATTGCCTGTGGGAAACCCACTAGTAGGACATGAATGCAATAGCACCCTCCCAGTCACGTCAACCTACAACTGGCATACAGAGGCACATACCAACATACTGGAGTCAATATAGACAATACAGGGACTAGATGGGCTAATGGCCTGAATCAGTATAAAACAGCTTCCTGTATTCCAAAAATGTGCATTTATTTGTCATCACTGTTGGTGCTATAAGCAACAAATCATTATAATTTCATTATGTTGTCCAGAATCAGAAGAACCTACTTAAAGCTTTGAATCTGGACCTTCTGTATCTTTCATGGCTGAAGACATAGATACCCCCCCTATTTTGCATCAGAGCTGCTGTGAAATCTCAGCCAACATTCAGAAGGAGCTTACTGAACAAATAGAACTGAGCCACGGGCTGCTGCTGAAAGGGGTGAGCTCAGAAGCTGTGCCATGTGCAGAACTCACAGTGCAGCCGAGTGGATTAGGGCTGTAACATTTGTCACTTTCATACATTTGCAAGATAGGGAAACTTAGTTTTATCTTTAGAAATAGGATTCCATAAATAAAGGAACTACTTTTTCCTTCAAGGGACCAACGGAGCACCCCCAAAGTAAAACAAAGTTGTTTTAAATCAAATTACTGATTTTAAAAACACTTGAGGTTTTGGCACGTACATATGATTCCGATGAAAGATCAAAGCCACATTCTCTTCGAGAAGTTTGAATAAATAGACAAAAATGTTTTAGAAGTATATGCACTTAATGTAAGTTTATCATTTCCAAGTTATGGTGTTGCAAGTCTTCCATGACTGAAAAATGTATACCCTGCAGCTTTTTCAAAGAGCCCTGAATGGATTTCATATAGTTCTCAAGGGGTAGTCTTCAATCCAGGCCAATTTAACCTGCTTAGCTTCAGCAGTGAAACTATGTTCGTGGAACTTCAATTTTACAATGGCACGTTTTACAATGGCATATGTAAGTTTTACATATGGCACTTGGAAAAAAATAGGAGGATCAGTTCTCTTTAAATGGATTAAACTGGGGGTGGGGTGGAGACAAGACAACTTCTTTAGTGTTGACCTACAGTCTCTAAACCTTTCACAGCAACTCCTTACAGTGCAACAGAAGCTGCTATGAAAACTCTCTGAAGATTCATGGGCTGAGTGGCAATACAAGGAATCAAGAATCCTGAAATCAAATCTAATTCTACCCTAGATGATCTACACCAGGAAATCGAAAAGAGTTCCACTTCCCTTTACCGCTACAGCAACAATCCGTCAAGCCAACGAAGTCAACTTTTTTTTTGGGGGGGGGGGGGGGACATGGTTACATTTTGGCCTAATCCACACCAAGCAGGATATAGCACTATGAAAGTAGTATGAAAGTGGTATATGGTATGTTTCTATGGGCCCCAACAATTGTCAGTGCACTTCAATACCACTATAAAGCAGTAGTATGGCTCCTGTCGCTTATATACCACTTTCAAAGTGCAATATCCCGCTTGGTGTGGATTAGGCCTTTATCAAGAATGTGAATTTTATGTCCATTTTGTATGGTGAAAGATTTCATTTGAATCACGTGCTATCCCTGAAAACTCTACTTTTAGGTAGGTTTCCAGATAGGCAGCAAATACCAGAAATCGCCATTCTAATGAAATATTCATGAAATATCGATGAGCTTTTCTTTCTCTTGGTAAGTAGGAGAGCATCAAAGAACGTTGTCTTTGAATGCTTTCACTCCTAGTAACTAAAAGCAAAAATATTCATTACTTCAAATTTGTATCTAGGACCTATGCCTTTTTTCTACTCTAAATTAGGTACCGGGGGGGGGGGGGGGCTGATCCAGATCTTAAACGCCACTCCTACCCCTCATACTAGTGTCCTGATCCAGCTTGGGTGTCCTGTGCCAAGTCTAGAATAAAAACCAAAAAGATGTATCTGCTAGATATGGATTTAAAGTAATGTCTGTTTTGATCCTAGTATGCCAACTTTTTATACCAGTAGCTCATGGCTACCCCTCCAAAACCTCAAGTTGGTCATATTTCTATTTGTAAACTTTCATCTGACCTCAGTTGTATTATCCATATACATTGATGGGAGAATAAGGAAAGGCTAAAGCATGAAATGAATTGAAGTGTATGTCCTTTACACATAGTCCATTATACAGAAAGAGATGGAATAAATGCACTAGACAGATGAAATCATAGTATCATGATTATTTTCCCCCAAAAGTTGCATGCAAAATGTGAAGGAGATTTTCATTAAATAAAAACACTTTAATAGTCTATAAAAAAAGAAAAGAAAAGAAAATGTGATATTTTTCTCCACAGGACTAGAAACAACCCTAATTTACAGTATATACCTCAACAGAGCAAAAGAGAGGCTGTAAAAATAAGCAAAACCAATTCCAAGAGGGGCATTCAATTTCTTGCCTTTAAAGTAGCAATAAGTTGACAGACTTCTTCAAATGAAATATTCTTCACACATTTGATTACTAAAATAGCCCATTTCCCCCCATAAAACTAAGAAGGCATAGAGGTGACCAAAACTCTCATTACCTAAAGCTAAAGAAGATTATCCGGCTGTTTTTGTTCAAATTAATCATTATTTCTCTGTGCTTTTCCCTGTGATTCATACATAATGTACATTGTTAAAAGGATCCCAAGAAACTCCTGTCAATATACAAACGATTTAGAAATAGCCATTCAACTTTTTAGCAGGGGTATTTTTGTTAGAGTTTGGAAACTAACAGAGTATAATTCAATTCTTGTAGAATCTTGTACGCACAATTCCTGTTCATCTCAATAGGAATATGATAGGAAATTATTGATGGAGTAAATGCCAGCAGCTATTCTAGAGGTTAGTCAGTTCTGGAACAATTTCCAGTCATTGGTCTCTGATGTACACACATCTGGAAGTACAAAGATATGCATAAAAACAGCTGTCCTCTCCACTGAGGTGAATGGGGAAGCCTGCATACACAGACACCCCATGTGTGCATTTTTTTATAAATGGAACCCTGGATCAAAACACATGTGTAACAGTATTTTCACTTTTTCAAAAGTTTAAGGGCTACTGTCTCCACCTTTACTTATACTGAGTCACATTTTACCCTGTGAATATTATTCAGCACGAGCAAAGAAGCAAATTTATAGTCCTCGAGTGTGATCCCAAAACTTACAGAATATAAGAGGATGTTTTCGATTCATTCAAAGGGGCATTGCATCCACTGTATTACCTCCAGCTTAAAGATCTGCTGTTATCACAGACATTATTTCATAATTCCTTTCAGACATTTGACAGGTAGTCATAAAAAAAAAGACAGCAGAGGAAGAAAAAACAAAAGAGAGGGTAATAATATCCAATTCGACACTACCGCTGCTGTAAATTATGTTGTGCCAGCGTAAGCGACCTCTATCACAACACGAATAGTATTTGCTGGCACAATGGGTTTTCTGGGAAAACCATTGCACCAACAAATGCTATCGGTGCAGCATTAGAGATCATTTACGCTAGTGCAATGCAATATATATTAGTGGTAGTGTTGAATTGGATACTGCCTAACAAAAGTATGAAAAGATCTTACTATATTTTACTTTTCTCAATGGTACTTATAACCAGAGGCCATGAAAGTAAAGGTAACCTTTACTTTGCAATGATTTGAATTTTTCACAATTTATTTGTTTTTCTAGTAAAAAAATGTTTCTGAGATACTGCAAATCACAACATTACTATAAAAATAACACAGGCAGGACTAACCTGTTTACCAGTGAAGTTGGTATTGACTATTCCTAACTTTAAATTGCTTTTATATTAAAGAGACAAATTCAAATCAATGGCTCAGGAACATGTATAACTTTGTGATTGGTCTTTCTTCAAAACCATTGCAAGTCAGCATGAAAGGATATATTGGCACAAAACGAAGTCAAACAACAATGTCAGCTATGAGTTTGAGGGCTGGGGGAAGATTTCCTTATAATAGTTGCCTTCGCTTACATAATATCTTACATTGCAAAATGTACAGACACCCAGTGTACTTTTTAACATATACATGTGAGTTTATAGAGCCTTTATAAAAAGTTTTTGATTCCAAATTAAAAGCCATAGAAATAGAATCAAAATAATGGAGGTTGAGATATATATATATATATACTTTGATAGTACACAATCAGTGCTCATTTTCATAATTATTGACAGCTGTATCTTTGGCATTGAAAATTCAGTACAACTTTCAGAAAAAATGTTGTTGCTTACAGCTTTTTTTTTTTAACAAGGACAAACAGGATTGACCAAAGTACAAAAATTGGGGAAGTATTATTAAAGATTTATTTTATTTTTAGGCAAGGATAATTTAAGGACCCTGAATTACCTTTTCACTTTAGTGTATGGTGTGGACTGTATGAATTCATTTAAAAATCAACTAAATGGTACCACGTTTCCCGGAAAATTATATGTAATATAATATATATATATATTATATTTATTTAGAAGCTTTGAAATAGTACAGTAAACACTTTGCAACACGGTGTATAAACTACAGAATGTCTTTGATATTTTGTGGGTCTGCAGATTAACAACATTTTCATGACCCACAGGTGAAAAGAACATGATTCACAATTTCTTTTGTAAAGTTGGAATAGTTTGGGGGACACTTGATCACACAAAAATAATATAAAACAGTCAAGTTTAAAACAGTGATATTGCATTTATAATGCACGGTTCCTTTTTTAAATCTGTACGATTGGCTTCTGGTGGCGAATATAAACATCTAAAGGGCTCAGTGACATTTTGGAGAGAAAGAGAAAGAGAGAGCTATATAGTGCTGTAAACAGGCACACACTGATCAGAGAGGCAAAATCAGTTGCCTCTTGAAGTTCCTACAGTTCCATACATTTCAACTCATTTCTCAGGCCTGCTGAGAGCAATTAGGTCCTATTATTGGCCAGGATGTCTCCAACAGCACAGTAATTCTTCAGTTAACACAGAATCGGATGGCCAAGATAATGAAGTTGAAAAGTTGATGCTTTTGTTGGTCGACTTTTGTGCAAATCATGCTGCTTCAGGTAAGTCCCGTAGAATTGACTAGCATATCCTTTTCCGTGCTGTGGGGAAAAAGAAAGAAACTTCTGAGATAACAAGGAATAATTCTATGGCACTTAACCCATGATTGGTGCTCTGTGTTAAATAAGAGAAGCAGTAGCAATTAGGGTTTAGTGCTTTATTTAAGTAGTTATCAATAGGTAAATAATCCAACGAACTAAAGCATGATTTAGCCAAAGGTCTGCATTTTTACATTCCATTCATTCAACTGGAAAGAATTAAGCCCAGGCTTAACTCTTCCCTATTGAACTCAATCTGCAGCCTTCCTGGATGCTATTCCCTATCATTTCAATAAGCCCAGGCTTAACTCTTCCCTATTGAACTCAATCTGCACCCTTCCTGGATGCTATTCCCTATCATTTCAACAAAGTTTTAATTTAAGAATTACAGTTTAAGGAGGTAATTCTTCACACCAAGTGTGAGCAATATGCGGCTCCCACTTCCCCACTCCCCAATGTTTTTTTTTTAAAAAAAGGGCATCTGTAGCCCCTGCAGAAGATCAGAAGTGTTCGATTTAGCTTGGAAACGAGCTAAATGTAACCACCGTGGCACTGTGTAGCACTTCAGAGTGGTTTGCCATTGAATTCTGGCAGCAAACTGGTCATTTCGCTCTTTGGGGAGGAGCACTCCACTTCTGCATGTTACCCCATGGACTGCTGCCTGCAGTATGGGCCCTGAGATGAAAATGGAAGTTGACCACCCCTGCTATACACATTTGCTTTGAAGTAATGCCCATTGAATGCAATGGATCTTACTTTTGAGTAGTCATGTATGGGATTATACTGTAAATTTCTTTGCATTTTACTCTTGAGTAGTCACATATGAGATTGCATTATAAACTTCTTAATTGGACCTAGAAAGTGCCCAGTTGTGTATGTACATGTGTAATGTGTGCGTGTGTGTGTGTGTGTGTATATGTATATAGTCACTAGAGAGCAGCATTGTTCCGACTTTAATTCCTGAAACCCTACTCCACGTGAATTATCATTATCTCTTCAACAAAATCTAAACCAGGACCTGCTGTGATAACCCTGGTTAGCTCTACCAATGTTTAATTGCCACCCGGCTTGGCCATGTGGAGATGTCAAGGACAATCTATTCACAATACATTATCCTGTGACAATTCATGATGGTTCTACTATTACTTTTTTTTTTTGTAATAATTTTTATTAATTTCAACACAATAACATACACAATATAATAAACAAACAACATAACCCTCAACAATCCCCCCCGTGCACCCCCACCCCCTGAGACCTTCTCTTAATCATTCTTCATCCTTCCAAAATTTTAACGATTCTTTTGAAGGTGTTTGTCCCTTCCCCAATCTTAATACATATTCCAAAAAGGGACTCCATATTTCTCCAAAATCACTGCTATTTCTAATGCAGTTTGGCACATCAGTCCTTCATTGCTAGCACTGTGACTGCATGTGTCAAACAGCTAAGCCAAATCCGAGACCTGAGAGAGGGAGAGGGAAAGAGAGTGCTTAAGTATCACCCAAGTTCACCTTAAAGCAACAGTGGGGTAACACTTTGGGCTCCAGTTGCCAGATTCCCCTCCCCCCCTCAGACCAATCTGGATAATGTTCATTGGTGGTGCCCTGTCCTAAACCCCTGCCATTACATCCTGCTACCACACCCATTTGATCATTCTCCATACAGACAGAGGAACAGAAATCCATGTCTCTCTCTGCACTGAGAAAGGGACACAGCTGGCACTTGGAGGAATGGCTGCCCAAGCATCAGCCGATCTGTGTGCCTGCTTTGCATACTGACTGTCATCCTGATTGGGATGGTGCAGGAGGGGATTTGGCCAGGGCTTGTAGGAGCCACTTCTTCAAGTTCTGGCTGCATCCCTGCCTTGGAATCACAGCTGTGTTACCTCTAATCACTGACTGGAGATAACTGTGGGTGCTCCTCTATGAGCGCTAATATGCTGGGAAGGGGGTGGAGCGGTAGACATAACCTCAGCAGTTTGGATTCAGCCTATGGGCTGGAGATTACACACCTCTGCTTTAAAGTAATTGCTTTTCTATGGAGTTACCACCCACCTTCAGCAAAGAGACATCATGTGGCATGTGGTATTCGGAACTACCTGTACTGAGCCCACTATAATTAAAGGTTGAGTTCTTCCCAGTCTGGTACCTGAGATACTTGGAGATACCTGGGATTGACAATGAGACATTATAAAATCAGGCCGGTGACCAACCTCTGTTGCTAGGAAAACCAAGAAATGACTACTGGAATTCCAGTAAATTTGATACACAATAATATGGAATTGCAAATGGAGACTTTGGACTTAAGAAACAGGTTTCACGTTGTGGGCTGTGTGTGATTCTATTCCCCCCACGCAAAAAAAATCTAGTACATCATGACAAGAATCCAGTAGTGCTTTTGGACAATTTGGAAAAGGAAGAAATGCCCTTGCAGTTCAAAATAGGAATATAAATACTATTTCAAAATCAATTACTTTTTTTCTTTTTCTTTTTGCTATTTGAAGCTAAAATGAAAGTTCCTATGAAAATCTAGAATTACTTTTCAAAGTGGACCATTATCACAGCCACTAAGGAATTTTAATTTTTTAAATTTATTTTTTGGACAGGCAGAAAATGAAAATATATTGCATTAATCCCAGCAGTCAAATCCCGGCATTTACTGTCATGCTGAAAATTGACCTTATTTTTTGGAGGTGAAAAAGGCAATTGCATTAGCAAACTTGTATCCAAATCTGCCAGCTTTGGTAGCTATGTATTGTTAGCTCTGGATACTAGCTATTTTGATTCTATCTGGGTACAGAGATAACAAATAATTTGTACTGGCATTCAAAAAAGACTCCAAATCAAAGTCTCATCTGAGTCACATGAATGCAACTGAGGCAATAAATCAGCTTGCTCTGTTGAAGTATTCTTTTTTGAAAATATTACATTTTATGAATTCAAAGTTCACTATCAAACTAGGTGATATGAAAGAAACACTATTTACATGCTTCACAGGCTGAAGTTTAAACCTCCAAAGTTTCAATATCTCCAGGTAAAGAGGGGTGGTTTTTTCCATCACGGGGGATAGAAATATAGTTAAACTCACTTTATGATAATATTGTTAGTTGGCAATAAGTTAAAATGTTTATTTAAAAACATTATCGAATTTCCTAAAATTAGAATCTTCTTTGCAATGATTGTAAACGAAACTGAAAAATTAACAACAAAAAACACTAATCAGGAAACAAGAGGTCATCAACCATTAAACATCCCAGGGACTATAGGATATACTGGACACAGACCAACACCCACATCCACCTAGACACTGAGGTCGACTTGATACAGCTATGACTCGGGAGGGAAAATCTGGTTAGGGATTTCCCCACCCCTCCTAGCTGCTATAGAAAGCACCATAGTGGCTTCGCTTCCAAGAATACAACAGTATCCTTGAAACAGGCTGGGAAGTGTTAAAGGGATGTATGCTATGGGTAGGGAGGGGAGGGAACAGAGAGGGTGTGGAACTGACCCATGAAAGGACAGGCTCAGAGGCCCATCCAACTAATAATAATAATAATAATAATAATAATAATAATAATGAAATGGAAGGCTGTAAAAGTCTCTGTTGCTCCTACTGGCTCTGGCCGGTAGAGGATAGAATAGACACAGAGCCCTCTGTCCATACCAACTCAGAGATAAGCCCCACTGAATTCAGTAGGGCCTACTGTGAGGTAAGTGGGTATAGGATTGAAACCTCATAAAATCAGGAGGAAACTTTTGATCCAACGTAAGATAATTAAGGTAAAAGTGGGTGATACAAAACACTATAGGCTGGATCCAGATATAGGTTGTGATCCTATGCACTCTTACAGGATGTAAATTTCATTGACCTTATCAGGACTTACTTCCGAGTAGAGCTGCATAGGACTGTTCCCTTAGAGACAAAGTGCATGTTACAGTAATCACATGACATGTAGCTGTTGTTGTTTTTAAAAACCTCTAATTGATCTAGACCACTGTGTTCCAATTTATTAGCATCAATCTTCCCTCTGGACATTTTTTTCTTTTTCTTTTTTTATTGGCATCAACAGAAACCACTTTTCTTTTTAAAACATGTTTATTATTAATAATATATGCTTTAAATGTACAGAATTAGCACTATACTAATTGCTCCAAAATGAAGAAAACAGTGACTAGAATCCAAAGAAACATGAAACTAGTTCCACAAGGCCAAGGTTATTTATTAATATAGGCTGACCATATGAAAAGGAGGACAGGGCTCATGTAACTTTAACAGTTGTAGAGAAAAGGGGATTTCAGCAATTATGTTCCTGGTGAAATTCCCTCTTCATCACAACTGTTAAAGTTGCAGGGGCCCTGCCTTCTTTTATATATGGTCACTCTAGTATAGTCCCTGCAACTTTAACTGTTGTGATGAAGAGGGAATTTCACCAGGAACTAATTGCATACAAATGACACTGGCTGAAATTCTCTTTTCTCTACAACTGTTAAAGTTACATGAGCCCTGTCCTCCTTTTCATATGGTCAGCCTAATTAATAGCAGTCTTCAAACTTACAGGGTAACTAGTTTTGAAACTCAGCAGAGTTTGAAAGGGAGTTTTGTGATATGGTATGAGAGTCAAACTAAATATTTCCTCTTTATTACGACTCTATGCATTAAAATCAAATGAAAAGAGATGAGTTTTCCTGATGTGGTCTATGTGCAATATTCTATATAGGTTTTGACTTCAAAGTAACAGTATCCATATAGAGAATCAGTTTCTAGGTTGTTTGTGGGATGGTAGTGTTAGTGTCAAAATAAAATGACTTTTTCTAACCCACTATTGCATTAATATCTATAAATCACAGTGGAGTTGTCCAAACGTTATTTTAGTCTATTCACTAGTTGGCTTTTAAAACACAAAATTAACTGACTAAAGTAATGCTTACAGTAACTCAGTGTCAGAGGGAAATGAAATGCAAAAAGACTATGACAACTATGTTAAGTTGTAAAATAAATGTAGTGACCATTCATAATGTAGCTGGTCAGCTAACAGCTCTAGTCCTTGATTCAGACCACAGGTGACAGAATTGAACTTCAGGGATTTCACAATAACATCTTCATTTTAAGGTGTGTGTGTGTGTGTGTGTGTGTGTGTGTGTCTTTGTTAAAGAAAATCACACATTAAGATCAGTAAGACAGTGTCCAAGGAAGGTGAACTGTTCTCCTACTGGTTTCTGAATATCATGCTTTCTGATATCAGATTTATGCTCATTTTTTCTTTTGTGTAGAGATTGACATTTGTGCTATATAGAATGCAGAGGGGGCGTAGCTGACATAACAACACATATCAAAAGAGATTAGATGTGATGAGATCCGTAATCGGATCTCCTGTGTGTGAGTTTTTAAAATGGAGAGAATAAGTGTACTGTGAGGAGGAGTGTGTAATCCTTCCCCCACATTGTTTCCTGATTTAAATTGCCCACTGAAACTCCTATGTGCCCTGTGGGAGAGAACATATAGATTCCTGTATGTTTTCTCTGCTGGGGCAAATAATAGTTGGGTGGGTAGGGGAGATTATTTATTTCTATTGAATTCATATTTTATTGATTACATTTCTGTACTGCCCAATAGCTGGAACTCTCTGGTTTGGGAAACAGCACCGATCAGAAAAATTGCAGCAGCCCTGAACAACAAAGAGTCTAATGACATCTGAAAGTCTAGCAAATTTTTTATGACATAAAGCTTTTGTGGACAAGATGAAAGTGGACACTACCCCAGAAAAGCTTATACAATAATAAATTTGTAAAAAAAAAAAATTTTAAATACCACAAGACTCTTTGTTGTTGCTACCAACTCTGGAAGTTGCAGCTAGGGATTGACAAATTTATCTATTTCATTTTCTCTTAGTGTCTCATTTGTCCAACTTTAATTTTGGTTCATCCTCAACTGTGAGATTTTTTTTTAAGTTGGTAAAAATGTGTTTGCATTTTTGTGTGCATTTCAACTAATACATGTATTTTTGTATGCAATTTTGCTCAAATGCCCTTTTCCCCAATAAAATTTCCAAATATAATACATGTTTATCATTAGTTTCACTGATGTATTCATTTTTGTGAGTGTTTCCCCTTAATATACACATTTTGTACACATTTTTTATTAGAGAACTCCACTGCAAAATTCTGAGAAACGTGTTTTTTTAAAAGCATAATTGTGCTTTGGTTTGCATATTGAAGGTGTGAAATGAGGGAAGTTTGTATTAAAAGGTGAGCTAAACAAATTTAACCCCAATGCCTAGTTTCAGCCCTGATCAAATTCGCTACACTAGGTGCTTTAAGCTTAACAACCTAAGGGAGATTCAATCATGGATCTCCGGGCATCTCACCTACTTTTGTCTTCAGCAGGAATTTTGGAAAAATTCATTTGGGAAGCAAAGCTCAGTGAGTTTTTGCCGGCTCGGTCTCCCAGACTCTGGTTTGTTCATCTACAAGCTGGCCCAAGTTGGGCCAGATTGTGAATTTTCTGGTGTTTTTTAAAATTTGTGCAAATCATGATTTGCGCAAAATCATGGCTGTAAATAGCATGCTTTGCACAAGATTGCGGGTGTAAATGGTCTTATTCAAATTAGACTATTTACAGCCACAAGTTTGCAGAAATTGCGCTATTTCTGACTACAATTTTGTGCAAATCAAAATTTGCACAAATATCCCCCACCCCGATAAAATTCCTGGGTTTTGGTAACAAGCCAGTGTCTCATCATGCAGTTGCAAACTGAGCCAAGGGTGCCATGGGGATCTCTAGGACCCAAAAAGGGCTGGATTTCTCCATGATGGATAAATTTAGTCTTCAGTAAAATTCTGATCTTGAGGACAACAGATTCTTCCAAATAACACAAACATGTAAGTAAAATCACCTATAAAGCACTGGTTGAATCAGGTGATTTATGTATAGTTTCATTACAGCAAAATCATGAGAAAGCACAATATCCTTTTGCAAGGATCATCAATTAAAATCCAACCTAAACACCTATAAGAGTATGTAATTTTTACATTAATAGAAAAAGGCCTGGTTCTTGAACCTGAAGTAGTTGAATAGGTTCAAAGTATAAAAAGGTTTAAAGTATAAACCAAACTTTGAGGTGAGGTGAAAAACAGACAATAATCCCTGGAAGAACACTCCCTTGTCATGTTGGCATGAGGATGATGTTAAGGTGAATATGCGACCAACAACAGGGTAATTACTACTGGTGGTGGAGTTCACATATTGTATAGAGAAACACACTAACGTGTGAATGGCCCAACTCAATCTCCAACAGTGTATGGCTCAAACCTTGGCATTTTGTGCTATGTAGACAGGGGCAATAAATGTTATCCTGTCCATGTGTGAACTGCTTATCTTGTATGGCCAAGAGAATGTCAAAATAATGTCTTGAAAATAACCCAAATGTGTAGACAGAGTCTGACTGCATAGGTCCCACAAGGAGTTGTCAGCTCCCTGTTAAGACCTATGAAATTGGATCCTGCCACATGACCGGGACATTTAGGCTGCAATCCTATGCACAAATATCTGGAAGTAAACTCCATTTAACTCAGTGGGAGTTATCTTTGAGTAGCTCATGCATAGAATTGCTTATAGATAAACAGCTCTCCATAGCTGGGAAATCTCTAAAGGGCAAAAAAAACAAAACAAAAAAAAAAACCACCTTGAGATAACAACTTCCGAATACTGACTGTGTAAAACAAGACCTTATTTATTGTTCTAATTGTTTAAAAAAACAATTTCCTATTTCCTAAGTAATGGAATGTACAGTATGTAATTCATCTGTCATTTTGTATTGTGTGAGCACTCTGACATATAGCCTCCTTCATGAAAAAAGGTATCACATAGAAGCTTTTACAGAGATTCCACTGAAATTAATAGAAGTAACATCCCCGTAGTGTTCAGATATGGTACAGATATTAGTTATAAAATAGTAGTGTTGCTAAAGTTCAGAACTGAGGGCTTTATGAATCAACTCTCGCAATATTGAACCTACACAGCCTTAGAAACCAAAACCAAACAATGAAGTTTGGGCCTGGCTTATAACATGCTTCACATGTCCACCACTTCTGCCCCTTTTCTTTTCCCACTCAAGCTTCCTAGTTGGTGTAGAGAAAGAATTGCTCCTTAGGTCTACATTCGGCCCTAAAGGTTGGTACAGATCACCTAAAGTTGCCAGGAATCATGGGATTTGTAATTCATATTTTAGAAGGGTCCAGTTAAAGCTTCCTGCCATTCCTGCAAACTCCCTCCCTTACCACTAGGTAAGTTTAATTTAGAAAGGGAAGGGTCAAAGGTAGGCTGACCAGATAAAATCCAGGTCAGGGCTCATGTAACTTTAGCAGTTGTAGAGAAAAGGGAATTTCAGCCAGTGTCATTTGTATGCAATTAGTTCCTGGTGAAATTCCCTCTTCATCACAACAGTTAAAGGTGCATGCACTCTACTAGAATGACCATATACAAAAGAAGGCAGGGCCCCTGCAACTTTAACTATTGTGATGAAGAGGGAATTTCATCAGGAACTAATTGCATACAAATGACACTGGCTGAAATTCCCTTTTCTCTACAACTGTTAAAGTTACATGAGCCCTGACCTGGATTTTATCTGGTCACCCTAGTCAAAGGGCTTGTGAGCAGGGGCTAGTGGCAGAAAGTTGCCTGAATCCTAATACGAATTCAGTTCAAATTAAAGTGAAGCCCATTCCAAGTCCAGAGAAGATCACCCATTACTATATCTAAGTATAGCAAGTGTAATATTTAGTGCATGCAGTATAATATCATGTTTGTGGCTCAGTTAATGAATGATCAAATGTTAAAACATTTCACACAAAAACTTTACAAAGGAATATTAGAATAATTAATTACTAAGATTTTTTTTAATGTCTTGGCAGCCTTAAATCACAGACAACAACCAACAAGTACTTTCTTATAACAGAAAGACATAGGTGCCAATGGGACGAATTGTGAATATCAGATTAATGTTACCACAGTCTCAAAAACTCCTGGATTCTAGTAAACTCTGTTGTTTTCCATTCATTTAGTTGTTGCATGAATACAAAAGCACCAACTGTTAATACTGGACTGTTTGGGCAGCCAGTCCCATAAATCAAATAAGCAATTGGATCCCACTGAAGTCAATGGATGATGAGCACAGTGCTACACCCACCAGCTGAGCCAAAATACGCAGATTTAATTTAATTTAGTTCAATGGGAGTAAGCCAGTTTAAATCTAAGGACTCGGGCTTAATTGGGTTTTGGTTCACAGAGTTTATACAAAGAAGCCTACTTTCATGATTACAACCATCATAACAAACACCACCACCCCTGCAGATCTTGGGGATTCATGGAGAAGAGAGTCTTAGACTTAAGCTGTTGTGAGCAAAGTCTGCTGATTCCAATCAATATTACAATTTTGTGTTCCTAAGTATTTTTGTTTTTGGCTCAGAGCCTCAAATGCTGAGGGCTCACTGTTTGCCTCTGGTTTTCAAATTGGTAAAAATGCTCTTCAGAATCTTTATTAACCCTAACTGTACAATCTTATGTATATCTACTGAGATGTAAGTCCTACTGGGTTCAACTGGCCTTACTCCAAGGTAAGTGGATAAAGGATTGTTACCTAAATTTATCTATATAAAAATGTAATGCCATACTCTATAAGTTTCACTATTAAGGAAACTCCTCTGCTGTTTCATTTGTTTGGCCATCAATGGGACAGTTTTGAATAGCTAAGGCAGATGTTTGTAGAATGTGTATTTAGAGACTTTTAGTAACTGAAATTCAGCAATTCTGGGTACCATATATTGCCTCTTTCTGACTATTTCTAAAGAAACAGAAAATTATCCTATTTAAAAAATCTAATTCACCACTGCACAAACATTTAGCCAATATCCAACTGAATTAATGCCTTTCCACAAAATGTAAGAGAACCCTTTCACTCCAACTTCTAAAGAAATAATATGATTGGCCTCTAAAGTAGGGTCAACATTAACCTTCTCATTTTTCTGCAGGCACAGAAAAGTGTCTGCAAAGAAATCTGCCTGAACATATATTATTATCCTTGCTTTACAGTTGGGGAAATAGAGTCAGAGAGGTTATATGGAAAGAAAGATGGTCACATGGTTAAAGCAGAGGATCTGAAGACAATATATCTGAACTAATACTGGCTCTGCCATGAGGGTGGGAAAGGGGTCAGGGAGGAAAGAATCACTAAACCTCTCTGTCCATGATTCCCCCATCTGTAAAATGAGAATAACAATGCTTACCGATCTCACAGAGGATCTGCGGGTCTTAAATCACTATTCTTTTATAATCCATTTTGAGATCCACAAATGGCAAGGCCTAAAGAGGTGGAAAGCATCATGGTCATTACAAGAGTTCATTTAAGAATCAAGAATTCTAGATCTTGAGCTCATTCTATGGGTATTTTTAGCCATCTATGCTAAAGTGTTATAGGACTTATCCACATCAACCGTTTATTCCAGAATAGCATCGAGGTCATCCCTACCAGGCCACATGACACACAGCTGATGTCACTGTGATTTAGGGACAACCCCTCCATTTTCCCATGATATCGATGACAGCTTTTGTCCCATTTTTCCCCAGCTCTCACAAAAATCCCAAGGTGTGTGGTTGGTATGTCTTCCCCTCGCGAAGCTGTTGCTGTTCCTCGTGAGTAGTGGGACAGGGAACAGGCAACCAACTGTGCAGAGCGAGCCCATGGGTATCAGGGGTGAGGGGGAGAGCATTGTTGACATGTTCTGGATGGGTCTCAGGGTTTTTCAGCGCCAAGTGTGTGTGTTTTAAAAAACGCTCATCTTTGCGTGGGATTGCAACTCTGCTCTTGTGCAAGAGTCAGTTGTAAAAACCAATTCACCTCAGAACAGCTCTCCTTAAATTGTGGGCAAACTCACTGGCGTGTGCCCCATGAAGGATGATTGCTGAAGCAGAAAACTTCCCCCCTCTCGAAAGGGCTATAGGTGTAGATGAGCCCATAGAGTCTCCTCATTATGGTTTACTGAAATCAAGTCAAGATGATACCTTTATGCTGATCCCTTGAATCTGATGGCATTTTGCTATACTTTGAAATAATTCATTAGCAAAGTTAAATAAAACTGCTACCATTTTCGCACAACATATTTGGTCCTGGACTACATATCTAGGGAGAAATGGATTAACAACTGGCATACATGGGGGGAAAGGCTATTTCAAAATATGCAGGCTTTTTCATTTTAGCACATTTCTCCGAAGGATAACACAGTTTTTTTAAGGCATGAAGTGTACAATGATATCAAAAGCTGTATCTTCCAAAAGGCTATTCCAAAGATTTGAAAAACTACATTTGAGTGGACAGAACTTAATACTATAATGCAGTAAGAACCAGAAGCACAGCACTGTACATTATTTTCAATATTTATTTATTTCTAAAATTTCTATCCTCTTTTTCTCCTCCAACAAAGGCACACAAAGTGGTTAACAAAGACACATTAAAAAACAAAGCACGCCTACTTTTGTATACATATGAAGATGCCATGAATATCAGTAAGTGATATCTTGTCAGGTATATAAAACAATGCCCTTAATATGGGATACAAGAACGCTATTGAAAACCATCACACATATATTTGGGGGGGGGAACCATACATTTTTATTTAAATGCTACTATATAGTGATATACCTGATTAAGGGTTCATTCCAGTGCACACTTCGCTCAACAGTGTTGCTGTATCTGGATGTTCATCTACACTGTAAATTCTACTATGGTTTATGAAGCCATAGACAAGCATTTTGGCCACATGCTCCTCCCTTGCCTCTTCCCATCCCTCTTGTTTCTTGTGTGCTGTGGCTTCAGCACAGAAATCATGCCTTGCATTAAGCCAGAATTCCCCATTACATCTGAGCAGGGGAATTCTGGCTCAGTGTCCGTTGACCAAAGATGCAATGTTTCATAGATAAACAAAACATTTATACGTATAGAAAAATCAGCTATAGGGATTTGATGGATATCCCTAACAAAAAAATGCACCTCTAGCTATTGTTAAGTGGCCAATTTGTGGCTGATCTCATGTGAGTAATTCAGCAGAGGAAAACCACAAGATTCGTCCCTGCCTTTGTATAGTTTTCAGATAGTCCATATCCCACATACGGCTAACACCACAACTTAAGGGATTCCATGACCCACAATTCAGTATTTAGTCTTGTTTGATATGACGCTGCTGTAATGGTAGATTTCTGTTCTCCTACAGGGACACTTGCCTGATGCAAGCTGAACAGAAGATGGCAACCATCTCCCTAAGCACACAACTGGAATTTGTGTGGAGCACCCAGCCAACAAACAGCAGAGACAGACAGCTTCAAACAAGGTTTAGGATTAAACAAGGCAACACATTTTTAAAAAATGCTGAGCATGTATGAAGGTACAAGGAAAAGTGACAGTCGTTTTACAAGGATGACTTCTTGGGGACTTTAGCTTAGGCTAGGGGAAACCATATTTAATAGTGAATCCACAGGAAAGGTCTTTTGAAGTTGTTTCAAGGTATGGGAAGCACAGGGATTTTGCAATCAATTTGGAGAAGCCCTATGGACAATCTCCACTCGAACTGGGACCATCTTTTAGCTGAATGTACAAATCAGTGCTAAGAACGGGACTTGTGCAAAGGATAAGATGCTGTCAGATAACAATCTGGGGAAGACAAGGCACTTTTCCAGTCACATCCAGGAATCTAAAGGGAAGTGCTGTGGGGAACAGAGCCTCATCAGGAGGACAGTCGAGATCTTGAGAAATAGCTTATATTGCTCAGTATTAATACAAAGGAACTTAGAAGTTTAGAGAGAAGTAAGAAGACAATCTCACACCACCCAAACCCCTTACTTGAACTCAGCGTTCTGACATCTGATCAAATTTATGCTCCAGCACCAATTTCACATGAGGCAAATGAATGAAGCTCAGTCACAAGTAATTTGACCAAGAAAAGAAGTACAAGCAAGATGTGGGATCTGTGATCCAGGCCAGATCTACACCAAGCAGGATATAGCGGTATGAAAGTGGTATGAAAGCGGTATATAAAAGGCAGGAGCCACACCAAGCAGGATATAGCGGTATGAAAGCAGTATGTGGTATGTGTCAATGGGCCCCAACAGTTGTCAGTGCACTTCAATACCGCTATAAAGCAGTAGTGTGGTTCCTGCCTCTTATATACCGCTTTCATAGTGCTATATCCTGCTTGGTGTAGATCTGACCCATAATGCCCAGTCACATAGTTCCCCCCCCCCCACAAAACACATCAAAATACCTATTTCCCTTAAGGCAAATGGGTTATACTCAGTGAAATGCACACACACGCTACTCCCCGCCAACCCCTCTAGCTACCCAGGATGCTCTCTGGTACCCTCAACATACCTTTTTGTTGCTTCTGGGTATCCGGACATGTTATAAAACAGGGCTGTAGCTATCTGCCATTTTGCTTGTCTAACAATGCCTCCGGGGCTGGCATGGGGCTCAACAGCATTTTTAAAAATAGAGATGGTGCTGGAGGAAGCACTTCACATTGCAGCATGTTAGGATCACAAGTCCTTTGAAACATTTTTTTAAAAATCAAATCTAAGGGGGAAAAAAAACAGCATGGGCAGGGGAGCTTGGAGGGTGCCATGGACGCCACATTGGGGACCCCAGTTGTAGTGTCTCCCCGTATGGGGTGATGGGCCTAGGATTGGGCTGGCTATATGCCAGACACTGGAACTGGGCAAAAAGCCTTCGGTTCCTAAAAATGAACCGCTGCACGAAGATCATTAGTAACAGAATGAATGAATACAAGTCAAATTGGGCAATTTTAAAGTTGTAATTATTTTCAGGTTAACTATCCCTAGGGACTACATACACAGATGCACAACTCTTTTGGTATTTTAAAATTATGTTAATTAATTTCAGTGCCTTCATACCCCCCCCCCCCCGCTTAAAATTGAAGGGAAGTGTATGTTCTTTTTTAAAAATATATATATATACAGAAGTAATTCAGTAACAATAATTTCAAGCAGCTTTGTGCTCTGGGTTTCAGTCAATGATGATTATTTTTTACTGGCTGCCATTCTGCATTTTTACCTGATTATTATATCTTGAAATTGATATGGTTTGTGGGTTTTTTTGTATGTTTTAATTAGTAAACATGTCAAATGTATTAAATCAGATCCTGACCAAATCAATGCAACAGGGGGAAAATCCCCAAAAATCTGATCCAAAGGTTTCCAGAAAATCAACAAAACTTTTTATCAGGAAGAGATGGCTGCAGTCAAACTTGGCTACGTGTGTATGTATACAGTAGCTGCATAGAGGAGGAGGAGGATTATGTGTGCCGACGTGGGTTCCTTGGAGGAAAAAAGGCAGGATATAATTGTAATAAATAAATAGAAAATAAAATAGAAAAGATTACACTCGGTTAAACCTGGCTATATGTAGAAAAGATTGATTACAGGGCGATAATGAGCAATTAATCTGCATTTATTTACTTATTGGATTTACCAGGCATGTGACAAGGACAGAAGTACCACTATTGACTTCAGATTGGGCATAGAAGAAATCTGAGACATCTTTTGTGCTGATTTCCACACCAAATATAACTGCATCATTTCTGAGTATGTGTTGCTATTACTGATATTAATATAGTGTTTAGGGTGACCATATGAAAAAGAGGACAGGGCTCCTGTATCTTTTGTACAGTTGTACAGAAATGGGAATTTCAGCAGGTGTCATCTGTATGCATGCAGCACCGGTGAAATTCCATCTTCATCACAACAGTTAAAGCTGCAGGAGCCCTGCCCTTTTGACAAGATACAAAAGAGGGCAGGGCTCCTGCAGCTTTAACTGTTGAGATGAAGAGCAAATTTCACCAGGTGCTACATGCACACAAATGACACCTGCTGAAATTCCCTTTTCTATGCAACTGTTAAAGATACAGGTGCCCTGTCCTCCTTTTTATCTGGTCACCCAAATTGTGTTCAGCTTTAACTTTGGTCCTCTGGATTTAAATGCATTGGCTCACAGCTTTGAAACCAACCGCACAGCCTGTGTTAGGAGAATGCACTTTTTCCTCTCCCTGTAGCAGGGTGGAGGTCCTCCTTCTCCTCCTTCTAGCTGTAGCTCAGTGGTAGATAATATGATTTGCAACTATGAGATCTCAGGTTCTCTCCCTGGCACCTCTAGATAAGGCCGTGAAAGAGTCCTGTCTGAAATGCCTACGCTCCATAAAGCACATTAGCTGTCCCTTGCTATTGTTTCTTATTGCCACCCAAACTCAATTTTCCAATGTATTTCCAATGTACAAAGCATTTGCAGGGTTCTGTCTGTTCCCGCACCACTGTGACAGCACAGCTTTCAGCATAGCTGAGAATAAGAAGTCAGTTTGCTCACATCTAAAGGCTGCAACACTTCCTTAACTTTTGCAAAACCAACTTTCAAGTGGAGAGAAACAGAAGGCTTCCTCCCACAAAGACTTCAAACCTAGTCTAAATTTGACCCACTGCTTAAATACCAATAAGGTTGTGTTTGTTCTTTCCGAATTCTGCAATATTCAACATTCACATGCGAGTCTCTAAAATAAGACAGCTCACCCTGACATGTGCAATTATTTAAAAGCAGTGGAAAATCAAATGAGAGCTGTGAGCACCAGGTCTCCAAGCTGTGAATTAATATAATGGATGTACTAATTGCTGTTCTCCCCCTTTTGTGACAAATATCCATGCTTTTATCTAAATAATAAAAAAAGATAAATAAATACAATCTAAAAGATCATTAACTCTCCTTTCATTGCATCAGCCGGTTTTGTCCATATTTTGAGGTCGAAAAATGAATAAGCACATCTAAGAGCGATCTCTCCCACAGCAATAAAACAGCCATGCGAACCTAGTCTTTCACGTTGCTATATATGCGTGCATGTGTGCAAATCAACTCAAGTGCAAATCAGCTCAAATCCATGTTGGTGACATTGACTCCAAGGCTACCAGGGATAGGAATGGCACTGATGGATGTAGCACTAACCATCCAGAGCTTTCTATCTATCCAGAATGGCTTTGACACTGATGCTGTTACTGTCACCATCAGAAGGGGACAGATGGCTCATCTAAATGCAAATAGGTCAGTTTTTCTGTCAGAGCATATTTGTGGATTCTGGACTAGCAAGCATGTGAGTAGGCTTAAAAGGTGTATGAACTAAATTCTACATGTACATGCCTGCAGACACCCACCCACACCTTCATTAGTTTCATTTTATCATGTGTCAGGCAACCTAAACATCTCCATTTTGAAAGCCATGTGTATGATAAGTGGGAAAGAATATACTGCCTTTCTGGAGGGTTACACAGTATCCATCTAAATGTATTCACATTCTTGAGCTGTAATCCTGTGCACACTTACCTAGGAATATGCCCTATTGAACACAGTGAGATGTACTAATCAGTAAACATTCATGGGACTGCAATGCACGCACACTTGATTTACCATTGGTTGCCTTAAGGAGAATTCTATACAACTACGCAAGCATTTATTTTTTAGTAACTAATTTAGTATTTTAATATTCATAAAAAAAATGTTGAAGACTATCCTGCTCATCTTCCAAAAGCAACATAAAATGGTTGGATTCCATTTGTAGCTAATACTGGGGTTCTTTAACTTGTTACTAAATAGTTGCCACCCTAAGTCTTTGGAGACAGGAAAAGTTAAATGTAAATAAACAAATATACTGAATATGCTTCACATTCCATACTGCACAAACCAATTGTTTGTTAGCAATTATTGTAGACTAATGTGTCATTGGACAAAAAGTGTTGGAATGTTGACTTTAATGTTCACTGTTTTGCATCAGTTATTCCTATGCTTTCAAAGGGTTTAGCTGCTCATTCAGTGGTTCATTTTCAGTGCTTGGGATTAAGATTTGGTCAGCTCTTTAAGCACATGTTAGTAAGGGCCAACACTACCATTAGCCAGAGTGAGGCAGCCACCTTTGGGTCGGGGGGAGACAGCAGAAGCCTGAAGTGTTAGTGCTATGCAGACTTCCTACAGACTCTAAGAGCTGCATCACACCTATTTTTTTCCCTCTGGTTTGCCTCCACATTTTTTACCTCTGTTTCATACGTGCGTCAAGGGCTCCATCACACACAGTCCCTTTCATGTGGGTTTCTGCTTGTTTGCTCTTCCACTCCACCCTGCCTCTTCTCCTTCCTCCTCCAATGGGCTCTTTCCTCCCCTCACTCAGGCTTTATCTAGCGATTACTGATTTAAAGTTTCATCTGGTCTCCGTTTCTGCAGGCAATTTGGGGGGGGGGGGGTTGGAGCACTAAAAGGTCCATTCAACTGACTAAGCACAACGACGATGTGCTGGAGGAGGAGAACCGCTCCACCCTCCCCTTTCATTAGCAAGACTCCATTAGCACACGCCCCCTACAAAGGAAAAAGCGAGATGGGAAAATAATCCAGACTTTCTCTGCACCAAAATAAAACGCAACAAGTGGGGGAAAGGGCGAGATGAATGCAGGATAGGGACAACATCATGTGAGTACCATGCTGCAAAACCACATACCAGGCATGGTGAGTGTGCAATAAATCGCTGGTGTGGTGGTGTTCTAAAGCAAGGGATGGTAACAGGTAGCCCACTGCTTTGCTTTTTTTTCTGCATTTCCCCTGCCCACATGTTACTGCCACTGCATTGTCACTACATTCTAGTAGTGTGGTCGCGACAGCAAAAAAGTAGCCTTTTCACTTCAGGAAGCCTACACTTTGTTTTTAATGCAAATTCATGCTCCTCAGGGCTTCTGGGAAAACACTGATGTGTTAACATAAGGTGTGTGCTCCCTTGCACAACTTGTTTTAAAGTGAAAACACAGTTTTCAGAAGGGTGCAGCACAGAGGACTCTAAGGATGTGAATCACCCACCTCTGCCCTAAAATATTTTGCTGTCCCCAGGTGTGGCGGAAGATGCTGCCCCATACTGTGGAAGTAAGAACCAACTACTGCTCCTGTCGACTTCTGTAAGTGGAATGGTGGTTGGGTTGTTCTTTGCCTCAGGCAGCAAAATATCTTGGGTTGACCCTGTGTTGGTACCTATTTAGGAGCTCACTACTTGTAAGCAGCATCAACTACATGGTACCTTACATGCAACTGAACTGATGAAGTATCAGTTAAAAGGGAAAATTATTTCTACAAAAATATTTCTAGATGTGAGAGCAGTATGAATTTAAATAACTAAACCTGCAATCCCTTACTCACTTCCTAGGAGTAAGTCTCAGGGACCTACTTCTATGCAGACATGTATAGGATTGTTGATGTACAACAGAGCTTTCCTGTACCTTGATGAAACATTATCCCTGCCCCTTTCTAAAACTAGGGAGGCGGGTTGCACCGTTTGCCCAATCTAAAAACTTCAGGTTATTCAAACCTGACATCTACACCCTCTTCATCATATTCTCGCCCTCTTCCCACCTCTTATACCCCTACCCCATACAATCTCAGCTCCCTGTCCAGCTCCTAAATCTACATGGATGCATAACATTTCACCTTGTTCAGTCATCCACATCCCACTTGCCATTCCATTGCATCTCTCGCTGAAAAAACGGAGGTCTGCATTAGTCAAGGATTTACAACTCCATCCTTTTCTTTTCAATGATGACCCCAGTGGGTTTCCTAGTCCAACTTGCACTGGGAGAAACAGAAGCACCCACTCTTTAAATGCCTACAACCAATAAAAGGGCTAAATTGTTTATGCTCTCCATGTTTGCACTCCATGACGTCTCAGTTTAAAGGGGGGGGGGGTAAATGGAACATTGACTTTATTTGCAATTACTAGTTCATGATTCGTTTTTGTTTTTTAAATGATCAAACTCCTATTCAAGCTAATCTAATCTAGGGTGACCATATGAAAAGGAGGACAGGGCTCCTGTATCATTAACAGTTGTATAGAAAAGGGAATTTCAGCAGGTGTCATTTTTTTGTATGCAGCACCTGGTGAAATTCCCTCTTCATCACAACAGTTAAAGCTGCAGAGTGGCCAGATACAAAAGAGGGCAGGGCTCCTGCAGCTTTAACTGTTGTGATGAAGAGGGGATTTCACCAGGTGCTGCATGCATACAAATGAACACCTGCTGGATTTCCCTTTTCTATACAACTGTTAAAGATAAAAGAGCCCTCCTTTCTATATGGTCACCCTATATAAACATGTCACCATCTCTGCTTTATTTCTTTTATGACATTTGTTAAATGTAGAGGAATCATAGCTAAAATAAATAAAAATAACAATACTGGGTTGGATTCAGAGTTAGTCATGCTTAGAGAAGTCCCAAAGAAATCAATGTGACTTAGATAAGCCATTAAGTCCCACTGAATTCAATGGGTCTACTCTAAGTATGTTTATGTCTCGATCCAACATCTTCATTTCAATAACAATGCAGAAATCTGTTAAGAAATATATGCAGTTATCAGCATTTATTTAACTTGTATTTGGTATTGGCAAGTGGAAAAATGCCCTCTAGTCTCAATGTAAGCTAAACTACACTTTACTATGAAAATATGAAAAGTGTGGGAACCAGAGAGGTTTAGCATCCAATAGCAGCGTAAATATCCAAAAGTTATCAGACTCTTATATATTAAGGGTGGGCTGTTCTACATGTCCCTATGCCCCACATCCTTTTCCCTCCAGCCACCAATTGTTGGGTGGTTACATGGATTTTGTGCAGTTCTAATACCATTTTTAAAAGGTCTAAGCTTAATCACTGGCAATACAAGTTTTAAGCTACAACATGCTGTTATTTTTGGTATTTTTGGCCCCACCCCCTTTGCCTTTGAATCTGCCCGCCTCTGGAATGTGGCACCCAAGAGCGTCTCTGAAATTTAATTCAACCCTCAAGCTAAAAGGGATTCCCCACCAGCTATACATATGTTGAAAGAATGACTTCATTTTTTCCTATATCAAGAATGAGGGAAATCTTTATTTCTGGCACTGCCAAGATCCAATTGAGCACTGAATGCTTGCCAGAAGGAGCTCAGATTTTTCCGACGCCTTCTCCAAGGATGCAGCACTCCCACTTCCTGCCCCAGGCCACAAGAAACTACTATTCCAGATGCTCAGGATCATCTTTTCAGGGACACAGGGGCTACAGTGGCAAGGACAAGGTGTGAATGCTTTGTTCCAAGCGAGTTCACACTTCCTGATTGCTTCCTGCAGAAAATGACTTAACAACCTAGGGAAACTCTGCCCGTGTTGTTTATTATTGCACCCAAACCTGGACCTCTGGCTTGTCTCTCTCCCACTAAGCCAGAGAAATAACACACAGTTAATTGTTTGGTTATCTTTGACTTGACGGCAAAGAGACAAGCCAGAGGTCTGGTTTCAAATACAAAGAGAAGCAACCCAGGAGACTCCATCCCTAGGTCGTTGAGCTGCAGCTGCTCACTGCGGGACTGATCAGACACCATACAGGAGCACACTGCCTCATGTACAACAAGGCAGTTCCACCAGGGTGAACTGGGCCTTTGGCTATGTGGACAAGATGAAGGAATGGTTTCCCAACACATTTCACTGTCAACTTTAAATGCAGTATCTGAAATAATCAAACATTACGGTGAACGAGATAAAAAATGGGAAACCTCAGGGAAGAGCTACCTATTTAGCGAAAACATTTTGTATAAGTCTTCCTAGAACTGTACTAATTTAGAATGCAGTTGGTTGTAAATTTGAATGACTATTTCGAAACCCTGCCTACAGAAAGCTAGCATATCAAGGGAGAAGGCTGCAGTGTATCCTTCTTCCTAGTACCCAAGTTTTCTACATGCTATACTTTTTTCTTTTTCATGTGATGGAAATGCTGAGGGATGCAATCTGCCTCTTCATTTGAAAGTGCTACAGATCCAGGACCCTGCACCATATGCTTTTCCTAATCTGAAGATAGGATCTTACTTCAATACTGTAAATGTACAGAATGGAAGAATGAGTTGACATGTTGTTCTTATAACTGCAATATCATAAAAACATTTTCAGTCTGTTTGCAGATCACCAGATATTGTGTTATCATAATCTAGCCAAGCATTTCCTATGGCTTCTTTCCATTAGAATTATTCTTACCTCGCTGTTTTTTGGTTTTTTTACACTTCTCTATCCTCTCCGGTGTTTTATTTTGCATTCAGAAGCAATTATATCTCGTTTTGAAGTGCTATCCTATCAAATTTCAGCCCGTCCTTCCAATTTATCAAGATTATAGAGTACTTAATTGCATTCTGCAAAAGATTTGCAATCCTTTCCAAGCTGGTATTGTTTAAGTATGTGATTAGCATACTCTTCACTGCAATGTCTAAGTCACTGATGAGTCATATTATGCTTGAAATAGGCCACTTGTTATCCTCTTCATCACTGACATGAGGCCATCATAACAACAATTAGTGTGCTTTGTTACTGCAAGCTATATTTTTAAGCTCTTGTTTTATTTAACTACAAAAGGGTATCGCCACAAAGCCTTTCATTTTGAACCGGGCAAGCCCGATGCTGTACATTTCTGTGTCCCACACAGGCAGGCCTAAACCAAATATCTATTGCTACCTCCGTTTAAGGATGTCAAAAAGGGCTCTACAATTCTGAAACTTTCTTCAAGGGCAGGCTACAACAAAAATAAACGAGTAGGTTGGCTTTTATTATTTATTTATTAAAAAGCAGTACATAAATGCAATTAATTATTATTTTTTCTTGTAAAACCAGAAATGAGGAGAATAGATGGTACTGACGACCAAAGGGAAACATTAATTTCTGGCATTCTTCAGCCATTTTCTGTGCGTTCTCTCCAAGCTATGCTAATAAATTCTGTACCAAATTAAGAAATGATGGTCAAATATCTTTGATGCTTAAGGTGCACCTGTTATGTGCAAACTGCCACCCACTAATGTTCCTCTGTTTGACCTGCAGCTGCACTATGTCATCTTACATTTTTCTTTTGAGGCGGCCACAGTTAATACAAAATGGACAACTGTAGAAAATGTGTTAAGAGATGGTACATTAGTTGAAGCAACATTACAGGTGACATTCAAGTTAAAGACAGAACAAATATTTGTTCATTTGGTAAATTTGACATGCTGAAATGGTTGTAAAATGTTCAGAATGTTGTTATCTGAAGGGCTGTGGCAGTTTTTGTACAGATATTATTGATCTAGTTATTTAAAAAGTGGTTTCGCTGCTAACAGAGAATAGGAATTAAATTTTCCCTCTATGTGCAAAAAGACTTAAATAGAACTACCTTGATACATTTTATTTTATTTTCTTCTTGTTTGCCCCTGCAAGGAAAAGTTCCCCCCTCAATTAATTACAAAACAAATTAACTACCTCTGGTAAGACTAATCTTAAACAGTTTTCTTTGGTAGATTTTGTAATAACATGCCTATTTTTGTAACTTATCAACTATAGTTTTACTTGTATCCTGTTATCTCTTAAGAAGCTATTATCATTGTAGATCTGAATGTTATTTCATCCAAATGACTAATATTACTCAGTAATAGTCATTAAAACTTATTTCTGGCATTGGTTTGTTACTTGGGAACACAGTTCCTTCCAAATCTGAAGTCACCTAAGGCTTCTATTCTGGGCTCAGATTTCATATATCCACAGTCCAGTGCCAGATTTATGTGGTTATTTACACTATTATGTCATTTATGCTTCTGTATGTGCTGGCAAATGCAGGTCTGTGTTGTTGTTTTTACTCTTATAAATTATACACCTTTTCCTCATGAAAACTGGGCCCAATATGTTCTATACACTTTTTTTACTCCTACCAAATAAGGATAATTACTTGGTTAACCTGTATACATGAAGATATTATCTTGCAAAAGACTTCCTCTGCTTCAAATGCAACTTATGGAAAGTATTATTGCACAAGAGAATCTGCATTATCAAGCCCTCTCCAATTGTGCTGGCCTTGAAAAAGAATGCTGCCGACTCTCTTCTGTATTGGTTAGAACAGACGACAACTGGGGATCCCTTTTGCAAAGTTAATTCTACCTTTGCTTTGCCACATATTGCTGGCAGAAAGCCCACTGTCTTCCCAGCTTCAGCAACACCTTCTAGCTGTTTTGTTCCTGATTCTTTCTGCTTGGTGGCAAGCACTCTGTTCTGAACAAATTCATCTTCACAATTACTCAGAGAATAGCTGTTGCCAATAGACACAACAGGGGACAGATGCCATCTGACAGGGTACTGTCATCCACAGCAGCAGATGCTGCTGTCAGGGATAGGTGAGTGAGGGCAATGTGCTCTCCCTTTGACAGAAATGCAGGTCAGGGTGAGTCTGACATCAAGAGCTACAAGGCAAATCTAGAACCATTACCAAAGGATGTTGAGACAGGTAGATTGGGGAGCTTGACCGGTCTTCATTAAGATGATGATGATGATGATGATGTTTGAATCAGCCCCTCTTTCTACAAAATGCACTTGAGCTTCAGTTTCAATCATATACTGCCAAACTCAGCAGAAACTACTGGGAAGCCATTTCTAATTATTGTAATGGAATACAAGAGTTTAGAATAGCATCATAGGAATGGGTCTGAAGATTAACCCACTTTGGGGGAAAGTGTTGGATAACATTGCTTCACAGCATACTGAATGGCTTGTCCTTTATGACAGTGTATGTAGAATGAACCTTTAAAACAGAGACCTTGTTCGGACAACATGCCACAGCGTGTCATGGGTTAATTAACCCATGACACGCTGTGGCAACCATGGGCGTCAATTTGCATATCCAACCCCTGCTAAAACAGACCATGGGTTGAATAACCCATACTTGCCAGATTTGCACAACATGACAACCCCCCGAGAGGGGTTTGGATATTCAGAATGGCAGCTGCACACACCCTGCACATGCCACAGCATCAGTGTGGGTCAATAGCCCACGGTGAGCTGTGGTGTCATGTGAAGAAGGCCACAGTGGTTCATTCTAAGAAAACAGAGGCCTATGCAGGAGCTATGTGGTTCTGTGATCATCTTCTTCTTTCAAATCCTCGTACTGGATACATTTTCCCTCTACAGTGCAGCACTCCCTATTCTCTGTCATCCAAAAAACCTGGAGCCAGAATCATGCCACGATGGACACAGTGGTCTCCTGATGGAGCTCCCATTCCTACACAGTCTCTTTCTGCTCTACAAGATTCTGTCTGCTTGGTTGGGGAAGGATGGGAGAGACAACTTAAAGCACAACCTTTGCAAGGGATGAGAAGAAAGGCAGGCAAAACCTTTTTCGTTCAAGCAGGCCTTTGGCGAATAATCTGGACCTACGTCTATGCCTAGGACTTTTTAAATTGTTGTGTATTTTAAATGTTTTAAATGTTTAAATATTGAAACGTGTTAATTATATTTTGAATCTTTGTATATTTCTATTTATAGGTTCTAACTCTGTATGTTTTAATTTCGTAAAGCTGCCTTGAGGCCCAGCATTGGGCAAAAGGCGGGATACAAATAAATTGAAAAAGAAGGAGGAGGAGGAGGAGGAGGAGGAGGAGGAGGAGGCAATCGTTCTTCGAAAAGTCAACACTGGCCATGGGAACACATGCCTTAGTTACCTCAATATTAGATTACTGCAAGGTACACTTTGAAAAGTAACTAGAAGTTACAGCTGATCCAGAATGCAACAGCTGCTGAATGGAGCCAGCTTTTAGATTCATCCAATTCCCCTACTGTTGTTTCCGCATTACTGCTTGGCACAATTTGAACTGTTGGTCCTAAGTTTAACGGTAATACCCAAGACAACTAAAGGACCATCTCTTCCTACATGAACACGCCCAGTTTTTAAGAAGTTCTTGTCTGTGTCATGCCAGTAGTGAAGTCATGACTGGCAGGGGCATGGAACAGAGGCCTAGGCTTTGGAAGTCCTTACCTAAGGAGGCTTGCTCTGGCACTTCTCTGATGACCTTCCAATATACCCTCTTTAGACTTCCCTTTCCAGCAGTCCTTTGGCCTTCTGAGCCAAGTATTGATTGATTCCCTAGAACTTATGCTGATGTGTCTTTCTTTCATTCATTTTTTATCAGCAGTACCTCTGTCTTAATTCATCATGTACAGGTGATATGTTCCTGGTTTTGTTGTTGTTGAAAATTTCAGTTGGAGGGGGACTTGTAGGCCAATCCGCTGATTGATGAGGGAAATCCAGAGCTGGAGAGCATTCCCAAAACATGGATGGCCGAGACCTCCAGTGAAGGAAAACCTACCATCCCCTGGGAATTTGATTCTATTTGCAAACTGCTCTTACTGTTAAGAATGTTGAACCACAATCTACCCTCATGTAAGTTAAACCCAATGGTTCTGCCTTCTTAGCAAAGTTCTGCCTTCTGAGCAAGCAGAAAACAATATGACTGAGGTATTTGAAGAACGTTATCATGTCACGACCCCACACCACCTTGACTCAGTCTTCTCTTCTCCACGCTAAAGATACTCAATTCTTTCAACTTTTCCTCTAGGAATGCTAAGTTGCCTTGAACATTTTGTTTTCAAATGGAAAGGCAGTATATAAGTTATATGTTAACAGTGAAGCTCATGCGCACCAAATGTTTATTTCCAATCATGGGAAATGCTTACATTTGACAAGTCACATGCCAGTTGGACTTTGAGAATGGCCTTAAAGTACCCAAAGTGTGCAACTATTGGGGAATTATGGTAGGGAAATCAGAAATATAATTCAATCAAGCACAGTTTTCAGCACAACACACACATTACACTGATTTACATATGGTAGTGGTGTGGATGAGGCTTTAATGTGGGTGGTAAGCAATCCCAAAAGTAGTAAGTGCATGGTAGATGAATGCTAATTGTAATGCATTTTAAACCTAACGACTTCATTATAAACTAGTAGTGAAAACATTAGTCATGTTCCCTTCATTACAGTACTTAACTATTTTGGTTCTTACTAGTATTGATTAACCAGCTGGTCAAATAGATAAGCTTCATTTACTGCTTTTTTGAGTTTTGACACTGCATACACCCTTTCCAATTTGTCTACTGGTTCATACATTTAAAAACGGTCATGGCAAAATGAACGTTATTTTCATTTGTCCTTTTAACCCCACTAAGAAGTCTTTCAGTTTACATCTGTATCCTCTGAAAATATTTCATTCCTTTCGCTTCAAATATCCTCAGGGCTGTTCCTTCCCATAAGAAGCAGTAGCATAGCACTATATGATTATCATATAGTAGCATACCACAATACAGTAATATGAACCACCATTGAGATTATTTTTGTTTGGTAATTACCATATGAATGTAGGAAGCACTTTTATCCCAGGTCAAACTATTTGTCCATCTAGCCCAGTATTGTCTGTTCTGGTCGGCAGCCACACTCCAGGGTGTAAGGGAGAGATTTTTCATATCACTCACTAACTGAACTTTTAAAACTGGAAATGCCATGGACTGAGCTTAGATCTCTGCCTAATTCAGTTTGTGCATCTATTTTTTAAAGCACATTCAAAAGAACCCCAGCTTTAAAGTTCAGAAAAGTAGGGAAGGGCATTTAGGTCAGCCAAGTCATCAAGGCAGCTACAAATATCTATGTATACACATCAGAAATCTTTCACAGTAATTTTTATCAACTGCTTTTCCCAAGGCAATCTTGTATTTCTAAGCTTGCTTAGTAGCTGATGTGAAAGGAGATCAGGGCTTCTCAGAGACCTAATTTAATTTTCTTCTCTTCATATGGTTCCTTCTTCTGCAGACCAAGGTACTTGAAAGGAGGTCTTCTTAAGTCAAGATGGATGTTTTGGAACCAGGAACCTTAGGATAGTAGTGTTAGAGTAGAAGCAGAAATATGAGCAAATTAAAATTGAATGCCAAGAAAAATATTGTTGAGAGACAGATTAACAAGAAACATTTGGATCTCTCTCCAGTGTACCGATCCAGAAATCAAAGAAGAGCAGAAAGCTTTACTGTATACCTCTTTGAGAATGGAAACAATTTCATCCCCCACACAAGATGGTGCCCCCAGCAGAAATGGCAATGATAGATGGTGTTTGGGGTGGTGATTCCCACAAATTACTAACAATTACTTCATATCTTCATTTATTTGTTGAAAAGCTCTTCCGCTTGAGTTATAGTATGATACTCTCATTTCAGTAATATCCTAAAACAATGAGGTTGCAGTGCTGCCTTTCAGTAAGATAAAACTAAAATCCCTACAAGCGTTGTCATCACATTCCATATCATACTAAAACCATTCTTTTGGTTGAAGCCAAGCTGCTAATTTTCAGTTTCACTAAACAACCAAGTGTTGCCCTGGGCTGTTAGCTGTTCAGCATTTCTCTATGGGAGTGACTGCCTTTCAGTAATGAGCCAACATTGCCTATTCTTGATTTTGTAAAGAGGTTTATAGTCATTCTGGATGGAAGGTACAATACAAATGCAAATCAATGGCATTGAATCATCTGTGTCCCTTAGTATATATTATTGAGGCATACTGCCAATCTCCCTCCAGTGTCTTTATCACACAAAGGAACTCAGGCAATTACTGTACGCAATAGCTGTTTTGTAAATCACATGGCTAAAAATAGAAAGGTGGGACTATATCCTTCATGTTTCCTTGATTTGTTTTTTTAATTAAAGCAAAGTTTAGAATACTGTCATACTAAATATTATTGATTGATACTGTGTTGCAATTTCTTCATTGTTTCTCCCAACAGTTTGGAGATGTTCCCTTTTTGAAGCTCAGAGTAATGTTCCTCTGGTAGATTAACTTTAGTAATTTCTTTCAAAAAAAAGTTTGATGTTGTTTCAGTACAATTTCTGCATCTGTCCTTCTGATGTACCCATTTTCCCTTGCCTGTCATTGCACAAAACATTCCATTGGCTTTCCCCACACTTAGGAACAAGGAACTACTAGCATAGATCCATAAGACTGTGAAGAAGAGATAAATATGAGAGGCAAACTCATTTCAGTACCTTGTAATTGTTGAATCAAGTGACTTCTACAAGACCACGTTACCTCCCATAAATGCCTTGTATTATATCCATTTATTGCTTCTACTTAAAATAAAAAAGGCTGTGATATTTAACAGGTGTTTTTATAATAGTACAGTATAACCCTAGACACGTCTAATTAGATATAAGCATCACTGAGTTCAAAGGGGCTTATTCCTAGGTGCATATATAAGATTGCAGCCTGAGAGTGCAATACTCTACATGTCTATTCTGAAGTAAGTCCTGTTGAGTTCAGGTAAGTGGGCACAGGTCTGCAGCCTTAATGGCTCAAAAAGAAAAAAAACATGCAGGGTGGGTAATTCTGTAGATTGTCTCTTTAGAACATGCACAAATGGATACAACTATACTTTCTATGCTTTGGTAGTAGCCAGATGTTGTGTGTTTGGTCTTTCTAAGAGTTTCAGTACATGTTTTTTTCCCTGTACATGTAATTTTCCATGACCAAATCAAAGGGCCCAGTTATAAAATTTAAGTAATGTAGGTCAGTTTGATCAGCATAATATACTAGTGAGGTCAGTTGGGGTTTGGTCCTAATATACAAGTTCTAAAAAGGCTCAGGTAGATGCCTATAGAGATAACTCAAATGCTGGAAGCCTTTCCATATTTTTACATTTTACCACAACTTCTTGCATTGCATTGGAATGTAAATGACCTTCACTACTTAAGTTTCAAGCTGTGAAAGACTGCTGTGGGAAGGGAGACCTCAAAAGTCCCATTGCATGCACTGCTCTTTGAATGTGGTTAGTAACTTTTCTTACCTCATCATTTGAAAAAAAAAAAAAGTCGGGAGAGGAGGTTTTCAGTGTATGACTAAATTTTACTTGCCATGGCCATATCAGATGGCACTGCTTGCTTAAATGTTATTAGCAGATGGCAACTTGACTTTGATAAATACCACCAGAAATGCATTCAGTACCTTTCCCTAAGGCCAGCACAAAAATACTAAGGACCTTTTTTCCTTTCTTTTATATTTTTTAGAATACAATCAATCAACACAGCTAATTTCAAGATCTTGTAATGATTCATAATTGATCTAGCTTTGTGACTTTGCTAATATATGTTGTCCCATTCAGTGGGACTTACCTGTAAGTAAACACCTCTATGACTGGTCTATTGTTTTCATTGTCCAAAATTTACCAATCTCAGAATCCCATTACTTGATTTCTACTCTCAGTTTGTATGCCATTCAAGAACTCCAACAAGGTCACATTTCTTCTTGAAAGAACCACACCAGTCTGCTTTTAATACACACTGCACCTCTATATCCAGAACACTGCAATCTAGAGCTAAAAATATGTCATTGTTAGTCATGAGGTTTTTTTTCTAGGGACTACTCTCCTTCCATTTATCACTCACTCTCAACTCCTCCCAACTCACAACACAAACATTTTTTTCCACTGATAGGGTAGATATGTTCATTAACTCTTTCAGTTCCTGCTGTTCATCTTCTCCATTCAGATAGAATTTATGATCCTTACTAATGTAAAAAAGTGCTTTGATACTGCATTACACACGACCCCTTTATTCATATTTTATCTTTACGGATATGTTCACATAGGGACATGTCTACTTTTCTTTCAGGCATTCTAAAACTCTCATGAGTATATTTTAGTAGCACCTTTCTAAATTGATTAGAAGTGCAACATATTCTAAATTTCTGTGAAACATGGGACAATGTATAGTAAGACTATTTTTTGTTGGAAATCAAGTCAACTTTTCCCCTGAAAATCTTTTGCAACTGTTGGATGAATACCATCTGGTGTAAGCAACTTATTTTTATTTAATGTGTCAGTTTGTTCCAGCACTTTGTCACTTGACTTCTCATTCTCAGATAAGGCCTCTTAATTATTACCTGACAGGAACCAAAAAAATATGTATACATCTGTCATTTCAGTTAATTTGGAATTCACTTAATGAGAAAACCAATTCATTTTATGTGTTTTCCACAACCCTTTAAACACTCCTAAAATGGTGGATTAGGTATTCATTTTTCAGACATTGACTAGTTATGTGAGAAATATGCCATACTTTTTTCCCCAATTAACTAGCATTTTACTGACTCCCTTACCCCAAAGCTATTCATCTATTTGGCTTCTTGCAACTGTGCCATGTAGCAAGTACATGCTGCCTATAAACTTGGGTTTTGCATACATTCTGTGGCTTTCATGATGGGATGAAGCCTGCGGTTGTAGTCCATGGCAGGACACTGACACACATGAATACACATACACGGTTATCCCCCCTCCTGCCACCTCCTTTTCCTATGTTTGCTTCTGATACTGAAAGTTCATTAAAGAAGCACTTTTAAGCACATCCATGGGCTTATGCACATGCAGAGTAGCTTTCAGGGTGCTTCCTTCAGTTGTGTTGGAAGCTGTTTCGGAGACCTACCTCTCAGTGCAGCAGGAGCAGGCTGCTTTGGAAACAAATCAGGTCAAAAGTCCAGGGCAAATACGGACCTTTCTACGGGGTTAAGGCAAGTTCTAGATTTCCTCCACTCCATCTTTTGCTTAATTTTAAATGAGTGCAAGTTCTATAGTTACAAATATGTTGGGTGATTGTGCTATACCAAATAAAGCAAATATATTTTTGTCCCTAAATTAAGATTTTTTTGAAAAACAAAATAGAAGTTACTATATTTCTGGGGTTAAGTACAACTACCCTCCCTCCCTTCCCCAAAATCCATGGATCCAGCCATTGGTGTGGTTAGCATGATGCTTAATCTAAAATTTTTAATCTTTAAGGGTGTTCACTATTAACTTTTTGTTTTAATTTCTTTTGTAGATTTCAATGTTTCCATAATACCTTTTGGTGCAATCTGCCCCAAGAGAATGGTAAAGTTAATAATGCTGTGCTCACTATTACTCAGCAGCTCTACTATAGTTACCTATCGAACAAACTCTGCTGCTGAGAATAGTCTCCCCTTGTCATGTTCAAAGACTAAATTATTCATTGTGAAATATTTTCTCAGCTTTGCAAAATACTGTGCTAAGCAGTTGATTCCTTCTCTCTCTCTCTCTCTCTCTCTCTCTCTCTTTTAAAAGAACTACCTCTTATTTGTTAAGCATTTCAAAACCTAAAATTATGCTGAAGAAAACATTAATTGTAGGGAATATAAAAACAGCGATGTAATTTTAGATTAAGTATAGATTACTATTGAGCATACAATAGAATGCAAAATCAGATCTCTCTTCCCTCCCTCCCACCTCAGACATATGTCATATATTACTAACTTACAATATAGGACTTACTTTGAAGATAGGCTTAAATGCTTCAGATTCAAAAGTCACAGCTTGTGAGAAAATAAACTAGCGGGCAGATGGCTTGCAGCTTGCCCCATGTTAAAAATACAAATACACAGGAAAATGTTGAAGTCTAATTAAAAACTACTTTATACAAATTCAGATATCCATTTGCTATCATAAAGTACTGTTCTTACGCCACCATTATTGAAAAGAAATGCTCCATAAACAGAACTAATCTAGGTCTCATCCTAAAGCGAAAGACAACGGAACGTTGAGTTAAAGTTGTGAAGAGGACATTAACAATTTGTGGCTAAAATAAAGTAGCTGTAGAGCGAAAGATGGACTTGGGATGGCTCAAGAGCTGAACAATTAAAAACTGCCAAATAGATCATTAAGTTCAAAGGCAATCCAGGTACAAAGGCAACCCAGATGGTGGTTGTTGTAATGAGTTGTGTGCTTTTAACATCAGCTGCTGGTAACTAGATATATAAATCATGAAGCTGACATCAGAAACTTCCGCTCTGCCCGACTTCTCTCAGGCTAAAGCTAAAACAGATAGAAAGAATGGCTTCCCATTGCACAATGGGCTACCTCCAAAACAGGACTTAGAGGGAGGGAAAAAAGAGAAGACAAACATTGCAAGAGGGAATATGTATTTTAGTGGTGACACCACCACTGCAGTCATTCAGACTTTCTTTGAGAAGGATCCCTGCAACATTGGCAGCTATTGCACTTATTAAATGAAGGAATTGGTTTGCTGATGAATGCTGCTTTTCTCAGTTCCAGTCAAACAGACTACAGGAATCAACATACACACATCAAATTAAAGGAAGACCTTTTACGATCTTATAATAAAATATAATGGGCTGGTAAGTATCAATATGTAGTATCTCGGGCCAAAGAGTGGCTTCAATGTACTCCACTTGGCACCGAACCTGAAATGAATAATGACATCTCTCTCCCAAGTGATACACCATCTTCTGTGTCACACGCACACGTCACCATATTGACGGCTATCAGAAGACTTAAAAAAGCATCAGAATTGAATATTCAAGTTCATCCCTTGAAGAATGGTCAAGAAAACAAAAGGTAGCGGGGAACAACAGAGAAATATGAGTCATATAGGATGACCTCCAAGCCTTGCTCAATGGGAATAAAGTAGCCATGGTACAAAACAGTTGAGTGCAGCAAGAAGTCTCAATAAAGAAGCACCACAGCTACAAACATGAAGAAACACTTGTCTTGCTAATTATTTACTTCAAAAAAATATTCACTAGGGCATCCGTTCCAAAAAGACCCCAGCACCGGCATTTTTGTTTTTAACAAATCCATCGTCAACAAGGTCCTAGAAGTAACAAACTTAAAATGCCACAGGCGTTTTTAAAAAAATTAACATTGCTCTCTTCCGTGATTCTCAATCCAAAGGGATTCAGGGATTTTTCCCCCCCTATTGCTTCTGGTATACTGTTCTATTCCTAGCAAGCCCACTGGGGAATGGAGTTTTATTCCTACAAAAGGAACACTCTCTAGCAGCCTTTGGAACAGTACTTACTCAAATATGGTGGTTTGTAAGGCGCTCGTGTATTAGACAGCAGTCCATCCAGTTCCTTCCTCTCCAGAGTGCTGTGAAGGGCCTTCTCTTTGCCAAAGGTGGAGAAGGACCTCTCTGCCCCTGGCTGGGCTTCTGGTGTTTCAAACACTTCAGTGTCTGGAACTGAGTCCATACCGGGTACATGAAGATTGCTGCGGTAATCCGCAGCCTGGCGTCCATCAGAAGGGACAAAAGAGGGCATCCAGCACCGATCCGAGTGGCCCAATGCTTTACATTCCTCCGTGCAATTAGAGAAGAGATCCATGCCTACAAGCAGGAAAGAGAGAAAAACTGCAGATATAATCTTCAGCATCGTGACCAGCTGCCAATAGATGCATAATGGTATGGTGGTCAAAAAAGTTTCTTTTTTCCCCATCACCTTCCTACCAATAAAAAAATTGATCATTTAGTCTTCAAAAGGAAGCACCATCATTCCAAAAGAAAAAAAGAATGCAAGAATGCTCCACAAATGGCAAAACAATCATAAGATGACAAGAAAGATTGCTATTATTATTTTTACATTAAAAAAAATCTTGTGAACCTGCTCCATCAAATCATCCAGGAGCACGTTCCACTGCATTAGAAGGCAATGACATCAGCTTGATCCCAGTAATAGTCAATGGTTGTTAGTACGACAGAAAAAAGGAGACACAATGGGGAAAATACTGGTGTCGTAAAAACGGCTGTAACTAACTGGAATAGAATTGCACTTGTTCACCTAGATTTCACCAATGAAAAAATAATTAGAGAATGTCCCTGAAAATGTCAATATGTAGAGAGACTTTGTGGAAAGGCATATGACATAACAGAGCAAGCCCTTATCACTATTTCTTCCAAGTTATTTTTCACTGCCATCTCCCTTAAAAAAACCTAAGCCACATGAAGAACAATAGAAAAGGCTATATTGAAATTACTCTAATTAGCAGCACTAACAGTAGCTCAGGTGTGATGTGACTATTGACAAGTGTGTTAACGCTTACTTTATACCAGCAACATGGGTCCTCGCCACATGGAACAGTTTGCTTACAAATCCTTTAAAGCTATTCAGTTTTCAAATGACAAGCAAGGCTTCAATTGACTGCCTTCTGATAGACATTTCAATAGACTGACTGGTTCCTTTAGTCATTGGGCCAGGTTTCTGCAAGAAGCAACCATGGCTGAAGTCTTTGGCGTGGAATGGAATCACCAATGTTTACTCAGAGCGACATTTAAAAAGGCATGCAGGAAGAGTTCAGTGGTGAAACGTTCTTCCATATGACTTGTTTGGAAAAGAAGTGGACTATTTTAGAACTGAGTATGCACATATAACAGACAGAAAAAAATTCCTGTTGATTTGGCCTGACAAGAATCACATTAAAATTACCCTTAGACACGCATACTACTTGCCCCCAAGCACCAAACTCATTAACGTTAAAGATGATTTTCAGTACTAATAATACAACCCATAATGCCAGACCACTACCAGTTGTTCATCACTGTAAACCACAGATTGTTGATTCCCAAAACCGTGGGCCAAGAATCACTGGGAATTCATGATGCCAGCCTTGCAAGATAGTTGTAGATAATAGGAAATATTTGCCACAAGACCTTTAAAGTGTGTGGCTCTTCTGTGTCAGGATTTGAGAATGACAGATGGTTTCCAAAGACTACATTTTTTCTGGTGAGGAATGCCTGTTTTTTTTTTATAAAAGGGTCTGAAACCACTGTCATAAAAAAAACATCATTAGCTCTCTCCCCCAAGCAAAGATTAGTGTTTAAAATTCTGCAGTGGCTTTGAATTGTAATTATATTCATATAAGTTAGAAGAAACGCCTTGGTACATTTTCTGCAGATAAGACAATCCCACCAAGTTACCAACAAGTGCTTGAGAATTGGAAAAATATAAGGGGATTTGTCTTAGATTAATCTCACTATATAATGACAATTTTATTTTAAATTAAGCTATGTGCAATATGAAGTCTGGCTTTAATTGTAACCTTCTACTGATAATTGGCATGCAGAAGTCTGGAAGTAAATTACTAATCGGTGAGCTGTTGAGGAAAGTAAATGTGAGCAGCAGCTAGGATTAAAGATTTAGGGGAGGAATGACATAGATGACATACAAATGATTTTGAAATAAATAAATGTCTACCTAAATTCTTGCTGTTAGAATAGTAGAGAAAAGAGATGGATGGAGAGATTCTCCAGAAATATTCTTGTCTATATCAAAGATATTTTACTAGTCATTTTTCCAGCATATATTATAGTTGCAAAGCTGCTTTTTTTTCTAAATCATATACTTCATTAAAAATGAGGCAAATGTAAAGAAAGATGTCATATTATCTAGAATGATTCCAAGTTTCATTTCAGTCAGAATTGTAAAATAAAACACAGTTTCTCAATTTAAACCCAACATATGAAGAAAGGAGTAAGCAATTGTATTATTGTCCTCTAGAAGAATTGAGAGAGAGAGAGAGAGAGAGAGAGAGAGAGAGAGAGAGAGAGGCTCCCTATTAAGTTACTCTCCCAATTTAGCTTCATTGTAGGATCTGCCTGATGTTTACAAATTCCTATCAGGTTCTAAACAGCAAACTCCTTTGATTTCTGCTGCCAACTGCAGTGAACCAAACAAATTAAATTGCTTAACAGTGTAATACAATCTATGAAAATGTACAATAACTACTCTAAATTAACAGTATGATCCAATCCCAGTTAAGCCCTTTAAATCCCACTGATGTAATTAGCATGTGTGTGACTCTGAAATAAATGGAACTTTAAAGAGCTAAACTGTATCTGGATCATGTCCTAAGATTCCCCCCCCCCCCGAAAAAAATAAAATACTGAAAGCAGAGAGTTATTTATTTTACATACTCACACAGTGTGGTTTGTGTTAAAATAAAGTGGACAGCTCTGAAACATAGGATTACTAAAAATGTAGATGAGATTAGCTGGAATAAAAGGCTACATGCAAGTATTTTGTGTTGGAACGATTTTCAATTTCATTGTAATCACTGGGTAAAAATCCAGCATAAGTCTTACTTAGAGTAGACCCGCTGAAATGTGTATGATTTAAATTAGTCATGACTAACTGAAGTCCCATTCATTTAAATGGGTCTACTCTAGATAGGACTTCTGTTGGATTTTACCCACAATTACTGCATTGGTTAAACATTTTTAGAATCCCCCCCCCAAAAAAAAATGTTTAGGGCAGCCTTCCCCAACCTAGTACCCTCCACATGTTTTAGCCTACAGTTACCAGCATTCTTGACCACTGGCCATGCTGACTGGGTTGATGGAGAAAAGCACAGCGAGAGCTGGAAATAAGACCCCACTCAACCCGATGGGACTTATTTTTGAGTAACTTGTATAGGATTGCACTGTTAGAAGATGGTGGGAAATGTTCCAGAATCTGAGGAGTGGTTTGCCAAGCAACTGCCTGTCTATCCGCCTTAATTCTCCACCTGTAAAATGAGAATTTCAATAGCTGCCTCCTACAGGGTTGTAGAGAGATCCAATAAGGTTAAGAAAAGGTTGCTGCCTACCCAAATGCATTGAGGGAAAGGTAAAATTCCAATCTTTTAACACTGTTTCAATTAAGTGACTATTAGCATGGATCTACAAGCGTTGGACATCAGACCACTATCTTTTGGTACAATAAGCTGAAATTGAGATTCTGATTTGGAAATTATATGCGCACATATGCAGAGTTTAATTCCAGTTCTGTATTCTGCATTTTTCAATGGACTGTAATAGGATGACATTTTAGCAAATGGTTTCTAACAGGTGTTTCTTCATGGCGTCATAATGGCTTAGAATTGGAGCGATAGAAGCACAGCTGGTGATGCATAGATTCAGTAAGCAGAGGCTGTGAATGGCTCAGTGTCTGGGAACTTAATTGCTCTGAATTTTTGCAGACCTATATTGCCCCAAAACTAGACACAGGCTGCAATTTTACACACACTTTACCTGAGAGTATATCACATTAAACTCAGTGGGGCTTACTTCTGTGTAGGCAAATATAGTGAGTAGACCTATTTTCTCTTTTAAAGTCTAACAAGAGTCCTTAGTTTTAAAGGACAAAAAATGTGTCGGGGGGGGGAGGGGAGGGTTCCTTTTGTTGGTATTTACCACTTTGATTTTCACAGGAAAGTCCAGTTTAAATTCAGTAGACTGCAATAAGTGATTTCAATTACCAAGTACAAAAGCATCTTATTTAACACTATAGTACCATTTTATTTATGCAACAGCATTTCCCCAGCCCCTCCCCTCTGCCCCCCCCCACCTATTTAAAGCCTAGTGTGCCAATGTTTGTGTGTTTAGGATGGAGGACAGCTATCCGTACGCTTGGCTTGGTTTCAAATACTATTTATTTCTTTAGATTTATAGTCTGCACCATCCCAAAGGCTGAAGGTAAGAATCAATCCCTGCCCACCCCCCATAAAAGTAAAGAAAAGCTGCATTGTCACAATTATACGTCTTCAGTTCTGGTGTGCTAATTAGTTTGTAAAGAGAAACAAACAGTCATTGTTTGATGTTATCACTAACACTTCTTCCACTGATTTACAACTAAAAACAGAGCTTGTACACTATTTGGCAAACCTTCTGTTTGCACAACGGAGCCCTGCCAGTAAGAATTGAGAAGAAATGGCTTCTTACCCCTTAGTCCTCCCATAAACCAAGAGTCCTATTAGACTGATTTTAATTTAAAAGAAATGTTCAGTCATTCAAACGCTTCCATCTCCACTTGTCATAAATCTAACATGATGTGCAATCTCTTGACTAACATCCATTATTACTGCCAATCTATGGTGGGAGGGGAGGAGGAATTAAAAACTATAATTGAAATTGAAAAATGTAAAAAAAAATCTCATTTAGTTGTTAAAACTAGGATTTTAAAAGTGAGTGTTGTGTTATCGATTTTCAACATCTGTTCCAAAAAAGTTTGAATAGAAGGCATTGCTCAATAATATTAATCACTATTGTCTCTTACATTATGCATAAAAAAAATACCAGCATACATCTATCTCCTCTTCACTCATTCTCTGCTCAGATCTAGATCGTAGAAGAATGTCTACTGTCTTTAGCCACATCACCTACCGTGCCAGAAGCCAGCAAAGTTATAATTGCAAAGACAGCACTATAATCAAGGGTAATATTGCTTGTAGTAATAAAGATATATTTTTGAGAAAAAAAACTGAAGGAAAAGCAACTCCACTCACCTACACTCTTTTCTCCAAAAGTTAAACATGGAAGTTGAGTGCAATCATGTCTAAATGTAGAGTACATCGGTCCCACTGCAGTCACTGAGACTGAAATAGCCTAACTATTCACACGATTAGGGTTTACACCGAATAGCATATTTTGTTCTAATGGATGAGGCACTTCTGAGATTTGTTTCTTCTTGAGTAAATTAAGGAGAGGGGGGAAACTGGGCACACAAAGCCTCAAGAGAGTCTGAATCATCTTCAAAGTATCATTCCCTAATTATTCAATTAAAAATTGCAATTGTAAGTAATAAATCTGCCAGTGTTTTTTTTAACTGACCCACTTTCTGCAACCTGTTACATTTTAAAAATAATAATAATGGTGCTTCCCATTCTCTAGTAGTAAAGATAGTCTTCACATGTTTGCTTTCAGCATGCTACATGCATGTCTCTCCAACCTGCCCTTTTCCCAGCATGATACTTTCCCAAACATTAACCTCATAGCAGAATGTGGACCAGTGAATTGTGAAAAAGTATTAAGGATAGCAACTAAAGAGAAAAACAAACCCACTTGGTTGCTGTCAAAGAACTACCAAAAACCTTTTCCACCTGTTAAATCTATTTTCCTCCAAGACAAGCAAAGTGCCAAAAGGATCTACAAAGCAGAACTGAATTATAACACTACATGGTTTGAAAAGGGGGGGGGGGGCAAACTCTGCCCCCTTTGGAATTTCTTTTTCTTTTCCATTTGTCATTCTCTACCCAGGAACTGCAACACAATGCTCTTTCTATTTTCTATAACTGAAATCCACTGGTTCATTTAAAGGCAGCTCAGAACTGCATCCCAAGCCCCTGACAACAGATTCCTGTGAAATTACATGCATACACTGTACATACTAACAAAAGTCTTGCTGGCTAGCTTTTGATGACCGTTCACTTATAGATGCTCAGAGACAAACAAAAAATAACCCCAGAACACCCAGTCACTGGCTGGAAAATGATACATCCTTCGGTTTGGCAGTGTTTCATTCACATCTGTATCCACAAGCAAAGCCTTCAATGCAGTCTACAATTTAAGCCCATAAACCTTTTATTTTTACTGTAAGTATGTACTGGATTGAGAAGATCACCCCTTCTTCTCCCCACCCTGTTAGAAATGTAGTCCTCATACATTTATTTTATGAACATCTTGATAAAATGAGATAATGACTTAGGTCCAAGTACTGGCAGACAGATGTTCATATCACACAGCACACAACACAAACACACAGAGTAGTACTTAGCACCTATGCTGGAAGTCTCAGAAGAGAAGCCAAGAGCTTTATTAAAACACACACACACACACACACACACATCTTAGAAGGATTTATTTCCAGTCGATTATAGTACATGCCCAATGAAATCCATTCTGCAGAAAGCAAAAGTGCTTTTTATCAACAGGAGTCAACCCAGCATCCTTCTTAGAAGCTAAAATAATTTCTGCACTGAAATTACTGTGTTCTCCACTTGAAGATTTGCTTATTGACTTCGATCCACTCTACATGTCTCTCTCTCCCCTCAATGCTGGTTTTGTTATTCGGTTGTTCTTGGTATTTTTCTTGGAGGGGGACTCTAGAATCTGAATTTTTTTAAAAAAAATCTATACATTGGAAAAATACTGAACAAATTCTTATCCTGTTTTAAATAAAGCTGTGACTGATCTCAGCTGAATAACTAGCCTACAATACTTCAATGAATTACAGCAGGCAATTGGATACTTTAATTTAGATCACAATTACAATTCTAGCTTTCTTGAAATAAAAATTAACAACAGGTAGCACTGCTTCCAATCCATTTCTGGGCCCAATTCAAAGTGTTGGTATTAATCTTAAAAGCTTGGGGCCAAGTTACCTGAAGGATCATCTCCACCTAGCATCATCTTTTGAATCTTTCTCTGCATGCTCCAGCTGAGAGGTGAGTGGAATAGCTACTAGACAGAGGACCTTTTCATTGGTGACACCCTGGTTATGAAATGCCCTTCCCTGAGAGGCTTGTCTGCCTATCACGAACATTGTTGTCTTTTCAGTGCCAGGTTAAGACTTCTATTTATTCTCCCAGGAATTCTAGTCTTTCAGGTTTAAGAATGGGTTTGCACTTTTTAGATCATTGCACTGCTGTTGTCCTCTCCTGTTGTGTATATTTTGTTTTATTCTGTAGCTATTTTGATCTGCTTACAGATTTTGCTTTGTTTTATTATATTTATGCATATTGTGATTTATTTTGTGAACCACCCACAGGGCTTCAGCTGTTGGACACTACAGAAATGTAGTCAACATCATAAATAAAGCAGAGGTTTTGCATTTAAACAGAGCCAACTATGTCAATGATGCTTTTAGAATGGAGGGAGGCAACGTGGTACCTGCGGGCACCAGTGAGCCCCCCGGACATCTTTTTTGCTGCCCACCAAGGTGCCCTACCTTTCACACTTTTTTATTTTAAAATTAACATATTTTCTTACTAGCAGCTGGAATTGCTTCAAAGCAAAGCGAGGACCTCCAGCTTTTGCCATCTTCATTTCTCATAAATCTCTCTCGGCCACACATGTGAGGCTCAGAGACATTCTTAACAGATGAAGATGGTGGGAGGCTGCAGGCCAACATGTTCCTCTGCAGCACACCCAGCCACCAAAAAAAGGGGGGGTAAGAAAAAGGGTCCCCTTTTGCTGCTGTCTGGTAGGCTCGGGGTTTAAAGAAGGATAAGGAGAGCAGTGGGTGAGGTTAAGAAAGGCAGTGATATACCATTTTAGGGGATGGATGGTGTCAAACCAGCAAGAAGCCAGGGAAAGGGAGCAGGGGAGCAGCAGGAAGCCTGCAGGCTCTAGAGGGTTCTGTGCTTATATACCTGAATGGATGTGGGGGGATGCATGTGTGTAAGAGAGAGGGAGAGAGAAAGGGTTTAGGAAGCATTTTCAAGGGATTCTGAAAAGGAGAGAGTGTGTTTTTCCATGTGATTGCAGAGAGGAGAAGGGATGGATACATGGAGTGTTTGCATATGAGTGTCTAAACGGATGAGGGTAGGTTGCTCTGTGTGTGTGTGTGTGTGTGTGTGTCTAAGTGAGAGAGAGCAGGCCTATGGGTGATGATTTAGGGTGAGAGAGAAAAAAAGAGATGAGGGGGGATGAGTTGACTGGCAGAGGGTGAGGGACGTGAAAAGGAGGTGAAATAGCTTTCGGTGCTGAAAACTGAAGGTTCCAAGCAGTTTTTTTAGTATGTGGGGGCTTTGACCCACCTCTGCTTCGAACTCGGTCTTGTGGGCAGGTTACTTGTCTTTTGTGGGTAGCCACACCTCCCATGGCAGTAATTTTATGGTGATTCAAATTGCCAAATGTGTCCACAGGGCTTACAAAGGTCGATTTCCACTGCCTATCAGATTATAGGAGAATTTGGTCCACACCCAGATCCTTGGCAATATGTAATTGGCATAGGGAGATGACAGAGGACGGGAGGTAGAGGTAAGGGTGTAACTATTTCAATAGTGTGTACTCAGGCCTAGTTAAAGCAGAACATGGGGATCAGGGAGTGGCTGTGCTAAAAATTTATGGAAAAGGGAGGGGGCACCAAATAGATAGTGTACTTTAAAAAAAAAGCAGGTGAGCATTTATTAGCAATTTTTAGACATACACATGCATATATGTAAATAAGTAACTGACAAAATAGAGAAAGGCTTAAAAGTATTTTGCTACTTCCTTTATCAGTAACAGACTGCAATTGAAGTTGGAAGCTGAAAAACTTAAGAATTCACTTATTATGTATTCATCCTTGTTACTGCATCATGGAGGCCGCTAGAATACAGTACTGTTTAGTTGTTTTTCTGATTCTCTACATCTATATTTCTATATATAAAAATATACCCATACGTATTAATATGTAATATATAAAAAGTCTAAAAAGAACGTCCTTGAACATCCTCTATATTGCCATGTGGTACTAAAGTCTAAGCACTAGCATTCACTCTTTCATAGAATCAACTTGGGAGGAAAGGATAGGAAGGAGACTGAAGGACAGATACTGTTGTTAGAACTGGTTCTAGAGACAACCTGGCCTAGGTGGAGGGGGAAAGAAGCGAAAGAGCCTTACATTTATCAAAGAACTTAATATACATATCCCAAAGTCACAGGAGATAGGTTAGATATTCTAGTACACCCCATGAATACATATTCATGCAACACAAAATCCTTATTCAAAGTGATTACTATAAATGCCCAGAAGTAATTTATCAAAACTGGATATTGAAAATATTAATTTAAATAGAGGTATTCAATTCAAAATGCTAATTCTGATTAGGCTCAAAAGCAAGCATCAGATACAATTTATTCCTTTCCATTTTCATTTCAGAAATTTGTAATTTCAGTTTATAGGCAAGTCTACAAACCAGATTCATGAAGAGCATGGATTTGAAGTCAATGGATTTGAATTAACTCAAACCCAAGCATTCCAGCTTGCTGGCTTTCATGTTGAAGCAGGAAATAAATAGTGAAAAATAAAATAATGCCTTTAGAGCTGGGTTGCAATGATGTGAAACCAACACCAATGAATTGGTCCAATGTAAGAAGAGCCTTCAACTTTCAGAATACCACAAATAACCTAATTTCAGGGTTTTTTTAAACAAAAAGAGAGAGAGAGAGAGAGAGAAACCTAAGTATAGTAACACTAGTAGATGCTTCTAAAATAAAATGCTTTTTGCTTGTTGTGCACTGCAATGATTATATCCCTGCATTCTGCCTTTCCATTCCAGGACTTTGTACAGATGTTTATTCTTTTCTCTCCTATTTGGTTATTATGGCTCATTATGTTGAGGGAATAAACTGATTGAAATGTTCATGGAGATGAGTACTGCAATAAAATGTGTGTGTGACTGTTTTAAAAAAAGCCAAGTTAAAAGTGCAGTGGGGGGGATGAGGAGAGGGAGAGAAGCAAAGGAGGGTTTTATAACCCTTACAAATGGTGCAAAGGAACTGGGAATAGAGGGGGGAGGGGGGAGGCTAAATCCACATATTTGGGAGGCAATAATAAATTATATGCCAAATATAGGGGGCGGGAGGAAATAAATAAATGAAGAGGCTCTCTGTTCCAATGTAAACTTCTGGCAAGAGCTGGTTTGTTGTCAGGTTCCCAGACACAAAATAAACGCTGTGTTCATGAAGCATGAAGCCCTGCAAGGAGCGGGGAGCTCAGAGGCTCTTGGCTCTCCTCAAGTCTCATTAGGTCTGCATATTAATGACTTGCAGTAATATAAAGCAGCCCTTGAACGGACTTCCCGCTCCCCGCACCCCCTGAACCCGCCTGCCCTGCAACGTGCCTAGGCTCCCTATAGCAAAGGGAACAACACATCTGAAGAGTAAAAGCTGGAATTGCCTGAGCCTCCGTCTCTCAATGCTCCTGGGGGCCCATTCTCTCTGATGCTTTAGGGGATGCTTGAGGAGAGAGAGAGAGAGAGAGAGAGAGAGAGAGAGAGAGATTTCAAGCCCCAGAGCATCAACTTGGAAGGCATTCTTACAGCAACAAGTCCCTCGGGCTTTTATGAGCTGGAGAAGGGGAGGGGTTATTACAGCTAATCCTGGATTCCAAGACCACAGTCGATTACAATCTAGGGACAACTGGCGTTGACTGCTGCTAAATAGCTAGTGTGTTACAGCCAAGTAAGCACCAAAAGAACCAGTGGTCCTCTCATATAGGTGTAACAGGAGCAATGCAAGAGTATTTTCTATTTCCCTTCATTAGCAAGCAAAGGTCATATCACCATGCCCTTCACACGTCATTAATCCAAGTATCACAATGGTTCGCTTAGAAACGCCAAGTCTCCAAGAGAAAAGCAGAATCCTGGCAATGCAAGGTATTACAATTCCAACACTCTGTGGAATTTTACTCATCCCTGCCCAAAAAAACCTTCACAGGCCAGCTGTCATTCAATTGTGACTCTCCCTTGTCCCTCCCCTAGGGGCCCACCCCTTCTGCATCTCTCTAAGCCAGCTCTAGAGTTGCTGCTGCAAACTGCTCTAAAACCTTCTCAACAGCTTTTTCTAAGCTCATTTTCCCTGCTGCCAAAACTGGTCAATACTTTTGCACCTCTGACACGAAAGGAGAGTCAGTCATGCTGAATTAACATGCCAAACCTCTCGAGCTCTCAAAAGCGAGACAGAGTTTTGAAAAGAGAAAGAGAGAGAGAAGAAATAAAATAAAAAAAACCCGCTGTCTATTGTGAACCGGCTCAGTCTAAGCCCATCCAGTGGTATATGCACATAAGACGATAAACACTCTGTATCGCATTACTTCTGGCCTATTATTTATTTATCTATCTGTAATTGCCCTTGCTGCCTCTCTTATTAAAAGATCAAATATTTAGATTCCTCCTTATCAGACTTACCAGAGGATTGACCTCGATTAGTGGCGTCATGATCGCTGTCTCCTTGTTCGCTGTCTCCATGACCACTGTCCTTAGAGCTTACTATGTCTGCTTCCTGGAATGCAGAACTAGAAACATAAAAAGAGGGGGGGGGGCTTAATATTTGAACACCCAGGAAAAGGAAGACTCATAAAACATTCTTCTGCCATCACATGGCCACACGCGGTGCTGCACTCAGCCAGAGGTGCTTGCAGCAAGGCTTCTGCTGAGCAGCTCTTTCCATCAGAAACAAAACTTGTACTTTCAGGCATTAATGAACCAACTGGAACAGACAGTAGCCATTATTGCACCGCCTGTGTTACACACAGCAGTTCTAAATAATTTCACTGAATTTGCTTAAGCTGGGAAACTAAATTTGCCCAGAGAAGTCAATATTATCTTCCCGTTCTTGCAGAAGGGTTCATAAGTATTTGAGACACGTTTCAGAGCAGCACAAAATGAAATTCCACTCTCTTTTCAGGTAATCTCAAGAGAGACTCACCAAAAGCCATAATTCAAAGATGTTCATTCAGTGACGATTTATTCTGCTTAATGGTACTGTCTGAACAAATTCATTTTTATATCCCTCAGCTATTATTCGACATCTGCAGTAAACACATTTCCATGTCCTCCTTCATATTTGCTGAAATACATCTCAGGCTGTGCAAAATTAGGGCCATAATTTAGGAAATCAGGAATGAGGAGGTCCTACCTGTTTACCCGCCGTGGTCTATCAACTAGATAACTGAGCTCTGCACGCTGGTGTTTAGTCTAGAAAAATAATTAGGAAAAAAAAATGAACTCCCAGTGTGTTTTTGCAGGCAAGCAGTTTCTGTATCTACAATTGTTATAATGGATATATAAGTGCACAAATTAAGCCAGTAAACACCCAAGTAACAAATATTGCTAGTGTATCTCATCTACTTCTTCCCACCCCCCGCTTACTCACATAAATAAAGACTGCAGTCTCTAAGGTCAATAAACAGAGATTGATCATCTACAATTGACTGGAACTCTTTACCTATACTGAATAGCATTTTACACCATAAATGAAAAATGACAAGTGAGCTACTATTCATTCTGCATAATGGGCCTACAATCTGGATACCATGTGTATTTCAACACTACATATGAGAAGAGGGAATACTATTAAAAAAACAAAAGGCAAACTCAACAAGAAGACACATTTCTTGCCAGAGTTCTAAATGGACAATGCTTAAAACCCTTTCAAAAAAGTCTAAGGCTGCAATCCTATATGTACCCAACCCAGGATTAAATCCCACTGAATTTAATGTGATTTACATCTCAGTAGACTAAGCCTAGGACTGCACAGGTAATTGGCTTGAAAAGGCTCAAGGCAGTGTTTTCTTCCAATAATGGATACAGAGATTGAACACCCAATTTGATCACCAGCAGACCATGTTTTAATAGAAGAATGTTAGGTTTAGATTATGTAACCTGCAAAAATTCTTTACACACCAGGATAACACAAAACATGAATAATGGGGCAGAATGTTAAGCTTTGAAAGAGGCTTTTAACTGCATTCTTTTGAGATGTCTCCTTTACCCCTCCCCCCAAAGATGTTTCATATGGAACAACTCTACTAGAGTCATGAAAAGTTAATTAATAAATCCTTAATTCCTGAATTAATTAAAACTGCTGACTGTTAGTTAGATGTACAAAACTCCACAAGAGAATTTCTCCATAGCCTTAGTCAAAATGCCGCCATTTCTAAATGTTTTTTTTAAAAAAAATACTGCATTTAACAGAGAGATTATTAGAGAGAGACTTTCAGATTTCCTGTCTGCTCCTGAAAGGAGCAATAAAATAAACATTTTTTTGTTTTGTTTTTAAGTGGCCTTCAGATACATCAATAAATAAAATAAATACCGGCACCTATCCTAAGACTATTTTGGATTGATATAGAAAATGGAAGAAACTAGGCTAGCTCGGTTCATTCAAATGCACATAGTGTGTGCATTTGGCGGCAACAATTTCTAAGATGCTCTCCATCGCAAAACTATTTCTGCCTCAGAAAAGGTGCCTCAAAACACACAGAGCTGTCAAACTAGCCTGTCCTGCATCATGATTAAATGGAGCAAGACAGATATTAAGAAAGAGCTATGTGTGCATTAGGAGAGAGGCAGTAAGAAGTAAGTCTCAGTATATGCAATGGGGTTTACTCTCAGGTAAGTGTGCATAGGACTGCAGCCAAAATAAAAGGAGCAGAGATGGTGCAGGAGAAGGAAGGCTGCACTGCAGTTTGATGGTGGTACTGTGTGGGAAGATACTTGCTAGAAAGACCATTGTTGCTGCAGAGATGGCATAATTCAGCTGACTACTCATCTGTTACTACTTGTTGCAAATGTAGTTACAATCTACAATCTCCTTAAGGGAACTGCACAGCAGATTAATAGTGTCAATTAACAGAGGGGGATTCAGACTAGAGACCTGTAAGCATTTGTGAAGGGAAATTGCATGGCAGCTGGCCTACTATTTGTATACTACTACATGCTAGTACTTCTAGTACTTGTAGTAATATTAGTAGTAGTAGTAGTAACAATTACAACTACCATGCAACCACTAAGGTTACAACTTCTGGTACCTGTAGTAATACTACTAGTAGCAATAATAGTAATTACAACTACCATAGAGCCACTACAGTTGCAACCCATAGTGTTGGGACTAGGCCCCCTTGAAGGCAAGGGGGTCTTCCTTCAGAGTAAACATTCCTAGGGCAGGGCAGTTAAACTGTAGTCCCATTTACACATTTGGCTTCCTCCTCAGGAAGGAAGTGTGTTCATCAGAACACACATCTGATGAAAACACCGATAACTAACAAGGGAAAGTCTCCGGAGAGATATACCAGGGCTGGCTGAGAAATGCCCTTGGAACAAGATCCTGTGGTGGTGGGAGGCAGGGAGGACAGAGAAGCGTCTTACCTCACTGGACAATATACTGCCGTTGGAGATGATATCGGGCTGCTGGTCGGTGTATCCGGTGACAATGGCCCCACAAGGATTGTGCTCGGCGTCGGTGCTACGGGAAGGGCTACAGGGCTTGAGGAACATCAGGTCAGTCTTGGCCGACTCGGGCGTGAGGCAGACCTGGTAGCAGTAGTTCTGGTTGTGGTGGTGCGAGCCGAAGCTGGCCGACTCCTCGACGGGCACCTGGGCCGGGTTGCTGGGCACGTTGGAGCTCTGGACAAGCATGATGTCGGACTTGCTGAGCTTCTTCTTGCGGGCCCGCGCCTGGCGGCTGCAGCAGGGGCAGCAGCAGCAGCAGCTCAGGCAACAGTCGCTGGCCAGGCACGTGTAGATGTTGAGCTTCTTCTCCTTCTGGCAGCGCACGGCCAGCACGATCATGGCCAGCAGGAAGATGAAGGAGACCGAGCCCAGGGCGATGATGAGGATCAGCGTCAAGTCCAGCGAGGTCTCGCCGCCTCCGGCGCCCCCCGCGCGGCTGGGCCGGTGCTCTCCGCCGGGGCCCCCTGCGCCGCCAGGGCCTAGGCCCCCTCCGCCGCCGGCTCCGCCGCTGCTGCCGCCCGCGCCCGCCCCCTGGCGCTCCACCGCGCTGTCCACCAAGAGCACGTGGAGCGCGGCGGTGGAAGAGAGCGGCGGCTGGCCGTGGTCGCGGACTTCGATGACCAGCTCGTAGGGCCGCTGCGGGTCGCGCTTGGCGGGCACTTTGCGCGCCGTGCGCAGCTCGCCCGTGCGCCAGTCCATGCGGAAGAGGCTGGCCTCGTTGCCCCGCACGATGCTGTAGGTGAGGCGCGCGTTCTCGCCGTCGTCCGCGTCCACGGCTGCCACGCGGGTCACCAAGTAGCCCGGCTCGGCACCGCGGGGCAGCACCTCCCTCGCCGGCGTGCCGTTGCGGCCGGGCAGGGGGCTGACGATGGCGGGCGCGTTGTCGTTCTGGTCGACCACCACGATGTTGACCGTGGCGTTGCCGGCTAGCGCCTCCTCGCCGTCGGGCTCGTCGCCCCCTCCAGCCGCGTCGCGGGCTTCCACTTGGAAGCTGAACTCCTTGAGCTGCTCGTAGTCGAAGGAGCGCAGCGCGTAGAGGAAGCCGTTCTCGGAGTTGATGGAGACGTAGGTGAAGACCGACATGCCTTGGATCTGGCTCTCCAGGATGGAGTAGGCCAGCTGCGCGTTGGCGCCCTGGTCGCGGTCCGTGGCGCTGACTGCGTAAATGTAGGCGCCCGGCACGTTGTTTTCGCTCACGTACACCTGGTAGACGGGCTGCGAGAAGCGGGGCGCGTTGTCGTTCACGTCGCTGACGCGCACCTGGATGGACTTGCTGGTGCTCAGCGCCGGCTCGCCCATGTCCCGTGCCACCACCGTCAGCGTGTAGGCGTCGCCGCCGGGCTGCTCGCGGTCCAGGGGCCCCTCAGTGACGATGGTGTAGTAGTTCTTGAAAGAGCTCTTGAGTCGGAAAGGCGCGTCGCCTTGCAGTAGCTCGCACTGCACCTGCCCGTTCTCCTCCGAGTCCCGGTCAGAGACGCTGAAGAGAGCCACCACGGTGCCCGGTGCCGCCGCCTCGCTCACCGCCTCCTTGACGGTCGAGAAGCTGATCTCGGGCGCGTTGTCGTTGGCGTCGAGCACCCGCACCAGCACCTTGCAGTGGGCGGGCACGGCGTTGGGCCCCAGGTCCTTGGCTTGGACGTACACCTGGTAGACGCTGCTCTCCTCGTAGTCCAGCTCGCCGTTGACCTCCAGCCGGCCCGTCCGCGGCGAGATGCCAAAGAGTTCCCGCGCCCGGGCCGAGATGTGGCTGCTGAACGAGTAGATGATCTCGCCATTTTGGCCCTCGTCCGGGTCGCTGGCGTTGAGCTGCAGCACCAGCGTGCCGGGCGGCGAGTTCTCCGGCAGGGAGACGGTATAGACGGGCTGCTCGAAGGCGGGCACGTTGTCGTTGGAATCCAGCACACGGATGGTGAGCAGGGCTGTGCCGGTGCGCTGCTGAGGCTGCCCGCCGTCCACGGCTGTCAGCACGTAGCGGTGCACCGCCTGCTGCTCGCGGTCCAAGGGCTTGGAGAGCACCAGCTCGGCGAAGCGGTTGCCGTCAGGCTGCGTCTGCACGTCCAGCGAGAAATAGCTGTTGGGGGTGATCTCGTAGGTGCGCAGCGAGTTGGTGCCCACGTCCGGGTCGAAGGCGCTTTCCAGGGGGAAGCGAGTGCCCGGCGTGGCGCTCTCCGAGATCTCCACGGTGAGGTCGGGTTCCGGGAAGGCGGGCGGGTTGTCGTTGATGTCCAGCACTTCGATCTCCACGCGGAAGAGCTCCAGAGGGTTCTCCAGGAAGACCTCCAGGTGCAGCTGGCATGACGGGCTCTGCTTGCAGATCTGCTCACGGTCGATCTTCTCGTTCACGTACAACACCCCGGTCTCCAGGTTGAGGTCCAGGTAAGGGCTCCGCGAATTGGGCACCGTCTGGAAGCGGCGAGCGGAAAGTTTTGTAATGTCCAAGCCCAGGTCTTCGGCGATATTCCCCACGAAAGTGCCATGCTCTTGCTCCTCCTGCACCGTGTAGTGAAGCTGTGAAAGGGCTCCTTCCACCATCCAGATTAAGGCAAAGAGGAATAGCACGACCATCTCCAAAAGGGGAAAGAGATTCCCCCCCTCCCCGGCACCAACGCTTCCTCCTTCTCCTAAAAGCCCCCTCCTCCTCCTCCTCCTCCTCCTCCTCCTTCGAGAAACACAGTGCCTGTGTGTGGGGTGGAGGGAGGGAGGGAGGGGGGAGCAGAGATGGATGCGAGCTTTACAAAGGATTTATGATCATTCCTTTTCCTTCCTTTTCTCTTTTCTCCTCCATCGCCTTCCGTAAAATGAATTTTGGATTAGAAAAGCGGAGAGGAGGGGGATATCACCCAAGGTGGGTACGGGCGGACCCCAAGCAGAGCTCCCACCTCATCAGTGATCTTTGCAAGAAATGACCAACTATAGGCAATAGGTAGGTGGCTATACAGACACAGGAGCCCGTTTTAATTTATTCCCAGAGTCCTGGCACTGCACCGCGGCAGCAGGAGAGGCGGTGGAGGCAGCGATAGCAAATCCTGGGGAACTGGTATATTTCAAGATTGTCCTCGGTTTGGCTTCCTGACGGGAGCAGGAGGGGGGGAAAGCTGCCGGAAGAACCGATGGGCATGCCCCCCTTCAGATGAAGAAAAACACATGAAAGGCAGGAAAAGATTCGTTTTGTAAAAAAAAAATTAAAAAATGAAATAAAAAATTTAAAAACAGCCACCAAACATTACAGCCACCGAGAGGATGTAATCGGGGGAGGAAATAAAAAAGGCAGAGAGCAGCTCAGCAACCGCAAACTTTAATTCCCTGAATTTCTCGGGGGCTGAGCTGAGATTCTCTTTAAATCTCCCTCGCCATGTCTTCCTTTCGTGCCTTTGCCCTGAGCACCCTCATTTTTCTCTCGTTAATGAGGGTCCGGATCAGTTTTCTTCCACCCTCTCCTTTTCCTATCTCTCTGCCTTTGGAACGCATTCACTGACTCGGCTGCTGGCTCGCTCCCGCTCGCTCCTCCCGTCCCAGCTCTCCAGCTTCTGTGATCTCTGCTGGCAGTTTCTGAGCTCCGAGCGCTCGGCTTTTCTGTTTTTGCGCAGCGACCTGCTCCTGCCAACCAATCGCCTCGTAGTTACAGCCCTAGGGCGGCAGCCCATTGGATATGCCGCACGTCCAGCAGTCTCCGTCACGGAGAATGGGAAAGGAGGGGGGAGAGAAGGAGCACGGGAGAACCCGACGCTCTATTCTCAGTGTGAGTGTGCGCGCGCGCGTGTCTGTGTCTATGGCAGAGAGAATAACCCTGCCACTCCCGAAGCGCTTGCTGGGGAATCTCTGCCTCGGAAAGTTACTATTCCCCTGTTGCGGTTACTGAGCAAGGAGATCACCTCTCGTCATCAATGCAAACCATGACGTTAATAAACAAGCTGCTCCGTGGGGATGGAATTTCCACCTGCTGCCTGCTTTCCCTTTCGTCTTGGGCTATTTTCACACACATACGCACACCTTGGGGGGGGGGGGGGAACATAACAAACAAGGAAAACTTGAGATGCATTTTCCTAAAGTATTTTCCTCGCTCTTTGATTTTCCTTTGCCGTATAGGTATCATGTACGTAACCCTCACTGACACAATGGAGAGTTTTGATTTTCCATCAAGTGCCTGAAGCTTTAGCCTTCAGGAGGGTCTTCTCAAGTAACGAACACTTGCTTGGATTTCGCATTTGCTGCTTAATCGATTTCTCACTCAACAAGCACCTGAGCCAGAGAGAAAAGCGAAAATAAATAAAAACAACGTGATAATGACGATAGGGGGCATGGCGCTCTCCACAGGTCATTGAAGCCGCTTGAAACGAGGAAGAGTCTTGAGTAGCCTTAAAAACTGGCACGAGCTTCCCCCCACCCCTAATAAACTTTTCATCAGCTGCAAGCCGCTATGTTGAATTTTAAAAATTCCTACGGTGTGACTGAATTTAAACATACTGGCTTAAGAGAGTAATCCAAGACATGTCTACTCTGAAGTAAGTCGCCCTATGCAGTGGGGCTTACTTCCGGGTATATGTGCAACCATATACCCACTTATATATGGGCATATACCCATATATAAGTGGGTATACAGTTGCAACCTAAATCGCAGTGGCTTGAGGAGCAACGGATTCGGTGGCAACCCGTAGCCAGTGTTTGAATTACAGGTGGGGTGAGAGAAGGGGGTGCCCCCTTTCCTTTGAGGACAGTCCCATTGGCTGCTGCTTTCAAAAATCCGGGGTGGGGGAGAGATTTGGCTAAAATGTGTGTGTGTGTGTGTGTGTGTGTGTGTGTGTGTGTGTCAATTAATGGCCTTTTCCATAATTCAAGCCCTGCCTCTTTACCCATAAGGAAATACCTTTCTTCGGAGGTAGTAATAGTGAAAGGTTAAGATAGGCAAGCAGGAAAGCTGAAATGGTGAAACCCTTCATTAAACCCCACGAAGAGAGGGCTTGTTGTTACTACCATTGACTCGCCTGCCTGAATTTCATGCGGTGACTTCAAGCTCCTTTACGCAGAGGAATTGCACTATAGCAACTGAACGTAGGTACTCTCTTGGTGGAACACTGCCTTGCGACGTCTTGTATATTATCCTTTAACTTCCCGGAGCAGCAGAACACCTGGGGCTAAGCTCGCCTCCGCAAGAGAATCTTAGCCCCGGAAGGGACGGATGTTCCTGGGTCATCATGTCCAGCACACACACGCACCCTTCTGCTCCCTCGATCCGTGTCAACATTTACCGGATCTCAACTGCCGCTGAAAGGAGCATCGAAGAGCGAGGCTGCCATCGGTAGAAGAGGGCGTTGAAGAGCGGAATGTGGCTCACAAAACAAAGACCCACACACCCCCGCCCAGGCCGTTTTGTAATGCGATCCTATGCACGTCCCTTCAGAAGAACTCAATGGGGCTTACTTTTGAGAAGACACGTCTAGGATTGCATCGCTAGCGGTTCATCGGACTTCAGCGAGGCCACCCTGAGCAAAAGGGCGGACGAGGGCTCGCAGCTTGTGTGCTGGCATCAAGGGAATGCGGGCGCGCTGAAGTTACGCGCACGCCTTCCTCTCAAATCCGTGCAGCTTCTCCTGGAAATAGCCGCTCACCATGTCATCCTGTAGGCGTCTACTCAGAAGTAAGCCCCCTTAAATTTCAAGTGTGTAGAGAACTGCAACCTGAAAGGGCTATTCATAACACAGTCCTGAGTAACGGTACAGTGCTATACATACTCAGGAGTAAGGGCCATTGAGTTCAATGGCAGTACAGTCCATTGATGCTCCCGGGCAAGTGTAGATAGGAAGGCAGCCTAAAACGACTACTTGTGATTTACTCCGAAGCAAGTGCTTTTGTTAACGGAAATCTAATCCTGTAATGTCAGGACTCAGGAAGTCTTGTATTCTAATTTCACACAAAAGGTGGAAGGAGGGGGAAGGGATTAATCTACTACAGGTTCAAACATTAGGACATCTCCAGGGAAGTCGACTAAAATCAAGGTCCCAAATCACCATGGCTGTTCATAGCTACAGACGCCGAGCGTAGGGTGCTTCTCTCTCCAGGCAGTATAAACTGGGATTTATTCGTTGCTTTTCTAATAGCAAAGCGGGACTCCTTCGGCAAAGGCCAGGGAGAATGATGGAATACCTTGGTTTCCCCCGGAGTATAGCATTTATTTGATCTACGACCCCCTTATGCCTTGGCTCTGAGCCCAAGCAGTCATTTGGGCTGCGGGTCCCATTTGCCCCTTATGGTGTAAAGCGTCATAAAGATTTCAGGAAAGGATATTTATATAACAATGACAAGATCAAAGAGTATGTGGAGGGAGGGGGCATATCTGTAGACCCTTAAAAACACGGCTTCCCCTCGCATAAATCGTGGCTGCCCACGTACACGCCTCCCCCCCCCCCCCCCGTGAACAGAATGCGCATCTTTGGGCGAAGCATCTCTCTTCCTCGCCCGCCACCGGTTTCTTTCTATGCCTCCTTTCCTGCCTCTCTGCGCGCATCTATCTCCTCCTTGCAGTCTTCCCTCCCCGCCGGCTTTTTCACGTGAATGGGCCCTGTCTTTTCAGCAGTTAAAACCCTGGGCTGCCAAGGAGAGGTTTAGAGGAGGGGGGCGAGATGGCTAGTCCTTTCACAGCTGCAGTAAATTTACGGGCGGCGAGATCGAAAGCCGCGGCAGCGTCACACGCTGGTGGTGGAAGGAGGAAGGGCGGGTAGCAGGCGGTGGAGACGGCACCATCTGTGGCTTACCCGCAATGGAAAGGGAAACTATCGGATGGATCTATACTCCACGGCCCTATCGGATCACAGGCCGAGCCACATTTCACTGCTTGATTGACTTATGTTAAAAAAAAAAAGGGAGGGGGAGAGGACTTTCCGTTTTGATAGCTTGACCGAACTGGAAGGGGTGTGTGTGTTTGAGAAATACACACACACACAAGGTTAGTATTCGTCTGATTTGATCTATTCTGCTCTCAAACGCAGTCTGGTGGGCTGAACGCATTGTTCCGTTCAGAATATCTCAAGCCAGTGTTGTTGTTGATGTTGTTCTTTTAACAAAAATATTATTAATAATATTTGCGTTTGAATGGAAACTTAATCTGGTTGAATTCTCACTGAAGACTGGAACGCTTAAAAGGAGAGGGAGGGAAGGATGGGGTGCGGGGTGGGGGTGGGGGTGGATGCACGGGAGAGATGGACGGGTCTGGAAGTAAATAATCCACTGTATCCATACAACGTTAAGTTTTCTCCAGCGGGAGGATGGAGAGCCGCCGTGTGTGCGCTTCGCTTCGCAAATGTAAGCAGCAGGCTCCTCCTAGCGGCCAGAGCGAGTCACTGCTGGAGACGTGCCATTTCGTAGAATAGTGTGTGTGCGCGCATAGAAGTCTCTACAGTGTAGGCGCGCGCACGCATGCACACACGGACACATATGCACCTAAAACTAGCTCCTTTCTCTCTCCGAGTCCCTCTCATCTCCGAGGTCGACAAAGGGCTACTGAGCGCTGGTGGCTCCAACGCGCGCCAAGGACCTCCCTTCGAAAGACGTTCAAGCATCCTTACTGTAACAGTCATTTGCTGCATTGCCTTTTCCGCCGCTGTTTGCTGGCGTGCAGGGGCGAGCAGCCTCCGAACTGCAGTAAAGCTCCGCCTGCAGCTGCAATGGATGGCCCCCTCCACAAGGATGCGCTTTTGCGCCCGGTTCGGGGATTATGCGCATTTTCGCGGAGGCGCATTTACGCCTAATCCCTCTGCACGGGAGGGATTAGGCGTAATCCCTCCCGTGCTTCTGCACGGCGAGAAGCGGCGAAGCGCATTAAAAGATGCCCAAAAAGCACTTTACAGGTAGTTAATGCGCATAATCGCTTGTTCACACAGCGAAAATGCGCTTTAACGGCCGGAGCAAAATAAAAGTCGCTATTTAACGCGCGTTCGAAAATGCGCATTATCGGGGAGATAACGCGCCTGTACGCCCGTTTTGCGCTCCGCTCGTGTGTAGGTAAAATTTATAATGAGCCTTCAAGGCTCATTAAACGCCCCGTGTGGAGGAGGCCGATGGGACTGATTCATTTGGGTCATCATAAAAGAACTGCTTTGCGTTCAGGGTGAAATCTGCCCTCAGTTCCAGATCAGAACTTCCTTGTCATTTCTTCCAGCAACCAGATCTCTCTCCCTCCCTCCCTGCATGTTAATCTTCAGCTGTGCTCTCCCTGCTCCATAGATCTATCCCTCCCCACCAGACAGCGCCTGCTGTCTTTTACGATGGAAGGGAATTACATAAACAAAATGGCTTGGGTGGTGGAAGGGCTGCGGTGAAGTGCCACAGCATAAACATCGCGTTGCCTCTCGAACACACCTGTGATTACAACACAACTGCAACCCCCCTCCCAACGATATCGACCAGTGTCCTCATTACACCAAGGGAGGTGACCCTTCAAAGCCAGAGGCAGTCTACTTTCCAGCCTTGAGGCGGCAAAGATTTGAGGGGGCGCGTGCCCCCTCCCCTCTTTCCCAATCAGGGCAATAGACTGGTTGCATCAGGCATGCCCGGTTTGCTTTGTGCTCCAAGGTAGTTTGCGTTTGGGGTTTTGTTCTTTCAATTCCTGGGGGGAAAGGCTATCAATGGCTCTATGCTACCTCCAGTATCACAGGCAGTAACCCTATGTACACCAGTTGCTGGGGAACATGGGTGGTAGGGTGATAATGATAGCATGTCCTACCTGGGGGTTCCTGTGGGCAGCTGATTGGCCACTGTGTGAACAGAACGCTGGACTAGATGAACCCTTGGTTTGATCTAGACTGGCTCTTCTTATGTTCTTAAAGCAGCCTTCCCCCCTCCAAATGTGTTGGAGTAGAACTCCCTTCATCCCCAGCCTCAGACCAGATGATGGCTGGGGGGATGATGGGGGTTGTAGTCTAAGACATCTGGAGAGTGACAGGTAGGGGAAAATGCTTTAAGGTCTCTGCTGTTTCTTTTCTTTTCAAATATTAGGCATTTTCCCCTTTCAGGGTTTACCATAAAGTGAAATGGGCAGGGAGGGGACTTTCTGCTTTATGTACTCTTTAGGGGAAAGGGAAGGGGGCAGTTTGTTAACATCTGGATAAATGACTGCTTGTGGTGATTTAACATGACTTGAAAGCAATCTGTTTCTAAGTCCTCTTATTATTGTGGCATGCTCCGAGCTTGGCGAGAGGCATTTTTTCCGAGTAATTGAGGAAAAATAGGAAATCCAGATGGGGTAATAAAAAGGCATTCTCAGAAGGGAAAAAAGATGGCCTGAGCAGGATAATTAACCAATAAACAATGGGGAACAAGGGGCAAGGGAAATGAAAGCATCTCTTCAGGGAAATTCATGTGGAGAGAGAGAATAAGGAACATTCAAGCAAAAGATAAGAAAAGCCCTAGTAGAAAACATACAGCTCAATGATCAGATGGAGTTTCATCCTCCAATAGCATAGAAACTCGACATGTTTTCCTCCTTATAATTAGTTTACTTTCTGGGACCCTCTTCCTTTATGTTATTATTAAGGATGAACTAATTCAGTGTGTATAATCCCTGCAACCCACAGGTGCCAAAACTTCTGCACATGTTAAGAACACAAGAAGAGCCCTGCTGGATCAAACCAAGGGTCTATCTAGCTCAGTATTCTGTTCACACAGTGGCCAACCAGCTGCCCACAGAAAACCCACAAGCAGGACATGAGTGCAATGGCACCTTCCCACCCATGCTCCCCAGAAACTGGTATACACAGGTGTATTGCCACTGATACCAGAGGTCGCGTATAGCCATTGTAACTATTAGCCTTCTCCTCCATGAATTTGTCAGATCCCCTTTTAAAACCATTCCAATTGGTGGTCACCATTACGTCTTGTCGCAGTGAATTCCACAGTTTAATTATGCTCTATGTGAAGAAGTGTTTCCTTTTATCTTTAGCAATCTCCCACTAGTCAGCTTCATGGGATGACTCCCAGTTTCTAGTATTACGAGAAAGGGAAAAAAATGGAAAAATGACCCCTTATCCACTTTCTCCATACCATGCAAAATTGTGTACACCACTATTAAATTTATGACATTCCATGAAAAGTGGGATGTGTTCATGTGTAATTTGCATGAAGTGGAAGGTGTTCAGTTGCAGCTCAATCTAAAGAGCAATGTGCAGTTTTCTTAACTTTCCTTTTCTATTCTTAAATGACATCTCTGGCTGCCTCTACAAGAGAGGTTTAATGCTCTTTCAAGGCGTTTAAATTTTTTTACCTCTACAAGAACGGAGCGCAAATCGGGCATAGAGGCACGTTATCTCTCCGATTATGCGCATTATCGAATGCGTGTTAAACAGCGAGTTTTATTTTGCTCCAGCCGTTAAAGCGCATTTTGCCTATGTGAACAAGCGCTTATGCACATTAACTACTTGTAAAGCGCATTTTGGTCATCCCTTAATGCGCTTCGCCGCCTCTCGCCGCCTCTCGTGCAGAGGTATTAGGTGTAAATGCGCTTCAGCGATTATGCGCATAATCGCCTAACCAGGCGCAAAAGCGAATCCTTGTAGAGGGGACCAAAGTATTCTTAAATGAGAAAAAGGCTTAGTTCATAATTCCCCAAATTACACAGCATCAAGAGGCTTAGGCCATTATTGCCATGGAACAGGCAATGCTGCCCTCTGATTGGCTGCAATGCATGCTGGGAGCTGTAGGATGTTTTTCTGTCTTCATACTAGGGCTATGCAGAAAATGATGGATTGCACACAAAATGGCCACCATGATTCAGAATTCCGAATCTGAATCTTGCACAGCCCTACAAAGAATGGTGTGTCCTCCAGTTTGCATCTTCATTTGCATCTCTATTTGCATCTCCATTTGCATCTCCATAGAAGGGATTTTACCTCCATGGGGTAGTTCTGATTATGGCCTCATCTACACCAAGCAGGATATAGCACTACGAAAGTGGTATGGAAGCGGTATACAAAAGCAAGAGCCACACTTCTGCTTTATAGTGGTATTGAAGTACACTGACAACTGCTGGGGCCCATTGACACATACTATATACCATTTTATACTGCTATATCCTGCTTGGTGTGTCTCCTACCTGTTATGTACTGCTTTCATACCACTTTCATAGTGCAATAACCTGCTTGGTGTAGATGAGGCCTATGTCATCATCCAAATTTAATTGACAATGTAGTTGGGGAAAAGCCAAGGGGTTAAAAACTAGTGTATGCGAATTCCTTATTCACAATCATAACATGTAAGCAGAGCATACAAACCAGGTGCAATCTTGTGCACATGCATTTAACACCCAAATAAAGCTGCCTCTACAAGAAGCATTTAAAGCTCTTTCAAGGCGCATTAAAAAATTTACCTCTACAAGAACGGAGCGCAAATCGGGCGTAGAGGCACGTTTCCTTTCCAATTATGCGCATTATCGAATGCGCGTTAAATAGCGAGTTTTATTTTGCTCCGCTGGTTAAAGCGCATTTTGACTTTGAACAAGCGATTCTCCACATTAACTACTTGTAAAGCGCATTTGAAACAACCAGTATGGTCACCTGTTGAGTGCTCAATTACCTCCTGCGTACAAGCATTTACGATAAAGCGCTTCCGAGAAGATGCACATAATCGGAGGAACAGGCGTCAAACGGAATCCATCTAGAGGGGGTCTAACATTCTTCTGCTATTCCCTGTCATTTCCATGCAGTCACATGGAAGAATACATTCCCACTAGATGTCATCTAATCTGCATAAACAAAGCATCAGGGTAAAAGAATGCTGTTAACTGCTGATGGCATCCTTCCCATCTCTTCTCTCTATTTGTCCAAGCTCCGTGCTAGGGTACTTCGTTCTCATATAGTCTGTGTTGTCAGGCAGGGCCGGGCTGCATTTTGTTAAACTCTAAATAGTGAATTAAAAGCACTGATGATCTGAAGCAGCCCCCTAATGCAAAATGACAAATTGCACTTAGGCAATACATGAACAAGAAAATGATTTATGGATTTTCACGATGGTCTGAGCAAATGAAGGCAATATGAATTATACATCCTAATGCTCACTATATCATTTTCTAATAATACTGTTGCAGCTGTGATGCCATACATGGTTTTCTTCAATAGGGGCTATTGATTAATAAGAAGTCCAGACCTAGTTTTACAGCAGGCATGCCTTTTCTTCCTTTAAAAGAGAGAGAGAGAGATTTTAAAAAGCCCCTAATACCAAATGGGGTTTTCTGTTTTATTTTATTTATTTTTTCATTTCTGAGGCAAGTGACGAAAATCGACCCCAGCGCCACAGTTCCTGTCAGCTCCTCCATATGTCATCATTTTAGGTGGCAATTACTTCGACAAATGAAGACTAATCTTTTGCAAAACCACATTTTGCTCCATGCTGCCACTTCGAAATGCAAATAAATGGTTCCAGGCTGGTAAATCCACCTTTCAGATTGAAATGGAAAATTAGCAACAGATTTCTCTCTCCCCTGTAAAGTGCTTTGGTCTTGATCATCATTTGTCTCCATTGCCTCCAGAAAATGTTTTCCTCCAATTATCCATGGATTTGGATTCAGGAAAAGATTATTTTCAGCATGGCGTTAATTAAATATGTTTTGTTTTGTATCAGCCAATAGCTCTTTCTTTTGCCACAATTTTTTTCTTGTGCATCTCCATTGTCTTTTATTTGTTTGTTTATTTATTACATTTTTTATACTGCATAATAGCTGAGGCTCTCTGGGCAGTTCACAATTACAACCATAAAATACAACAAATCAAAACATAATACAAAGCTTTAAAAGTTCGAAAATACCATGTAAAATCAAAAATAAACCCAGCAGCAGTTACAGCCCAGGGAACTCCTGTGTGAAAAAATGTGTTTTCAGGAGGTGTTTAAAGGATGTTATATTTTCCGCCTCCCAAACCACATGAAGGAGGATTTTCCAGATGGTGGGTGCCGGTACAGAGAAAATCTGCTATCGAGGTTCTTCATGGCGACATTCCGTTCATTTTGGAATGACCAGCAAGACCTCCTCTGAAGAGCTTAAATGTTGTCTGGGTGTATATAAGGTATATTTATTACATTTCTATACTACCCAGAAGCTGAAGCTCTCTGGGCGGTTCACAAAAATGGGATCTGAACATCCATAATGTTCTGATAATTCTCAACAATCAGAAGATTGTGAGGTGGGGTGGGATCACATGATACCTCTTGCGTTTGCTCTTTTCTTTCAATGGTCTTAAAAGGATAAAGGAATTTGATTGGAATAATTTTCCCACTTAAATTCCAACAGAAGTTATGGATAGATAACTTTCATGAGTTAACAAACTGCATATCCTGGCATCAAAAAGCCCTATGTGCATATGTTGTTTATTGGACTACTCCATATCCTGTCATATTATTTGTTTTATAAACCAGATGCTACACTATCTAATGTTACCCGGAACACATGCATTGAAGAGACAGAAGTATAAATGAGAACTAATTCGCACACTATTTTCTAACCGCAAAGTCACTATTCTGTCATCTTCTCATAAGATCATAGAGTTGAAAGAGACTTCAAAGGTCATCTAGTCAAACTCTCTGCCAATGGGAGAAATCTACTGCAACAGCATCTCTGATAGGTGGTCATCCAGTCTCTGTTTAAAAACCTCTAATGAAAAAGAGGCCAGCTCCTTCCAACACAATTTGTTCCATTGTCAAAAAGCATGTACCAGCAGGAAGTTCCTTTTAATGTTTAATCAAGTCCCCTTTCTTGTTTGAGTCTTAATCTATGGGGGAAGAGAAGACAATTTGCTCCATCATCCTTGTGACAGGCAGCCCTTCAGATATTTTGAATTTGCTATCATATTACCTCTTAATTGTCTCTTCTCTGGCTAAATGTACCCAACTCTTTCAACCTTTCCTCACAGGTCTCGGTCTTTGGAAACTTCATCATCTTTGTTGCCTTCCTTTGGATATGCTGCAGAATATCGTAATAGATGTTCATGTGGAAGTGTGAACCCATTCTTGCGATTCAGTCAAAATAAGCCTAGCAGTCCATGGTCCCCTCTACAAGGATTCGCTTTTGCGCCTGGTTAGCCGATTATGCGCATAATCGCAGAAGCGCATTTACGCCTAATCCCTTTGCACGAGAGGCGGCAAGAGGCGGCGAAGCGCATTAAAGGATGTCCAAAATGCGGTTTACAAGTAGTTAATGCGCATAAGCGCATATTCACACAGTCAAAATGCGCTTTAACGGATGGAGCAAAATAAAACTTGTGATTTAATGCGCATTTGATAATGCGCATAATCGGAGAGATAACGCACCTCTATGCCCCATTTGTGCTCCACTGGTGTGGAGGTAAATTTTTTAATGAGACTTCAAAGAGCATTAAACCTCTCGTGAAGAGGCACCCCATATTGATAGATTATCAATTCAAAAAGTAGATTGCTGCAAAAACTAGAGTGAAGTCACCTCATGATAAGAAAATGACGATGGCCCCATTCAGAAGACACCTTAAACCACGGCTTTAACCATGGTGGTTAAGCCAGAAAGCAGGGCTGCGTTCAGAAGACACCTTAAACCGCGTCTTTAACCATGATGAAAAAGGCAAAAAGCAAGGTCACATGGTCTCCAATAGGCATTCAGTGCTCTTCCAAGTTTATTTTTTAAAAGAAAAAAAGAAAGAAGACCCCTCAGCAACTGGCTCATCGGTGAGTGCAAGGGGTGTGCTGGGTGTGCCCAGGCACACCCTAATGTCTCAAGCAATAAGCACTGAATTGAGGGGGCCATTGAGTTGGGATCCAGATGCAGCAGCAACAGTCCTCCAGCTGCCCTCCAGCTGCTTCACTGCTGCCACCCCCACCAGCGCACCATTGCTCCCAGCAGCACGAGTGAAAAGGAATCACTCTGCCAGGAACCACACTTCAAATAAGCCAGGAGGAGGGGCCATGAAGACTAATATCGCCTTGAAAGCCCCTCTTCCAACCAATTGTCACCACAAAACCCCACCAATGCTGGGGCTTGAGGAGCCTCTCCTCATTCCTCCTCCCTCCCCTGCAAGGCAAGCCAAACGTGGAATAGGGCATCATTGTCTACAGTGTTTAACAAATAAATGAATTTTAAAAATGTCCTTTATACTTGGAATTCAATAAATGATCACCTTTAAAAGAAAATAAAAAATAAAATTCCCTGTATGCACACCCTAATGAAATGTGCTGTGCACGCCTGTGATCTGGCTACAATTTAAAAAGGTATGTGGAAATGCTGTCTCCCTTCCCAAGGAAAATAATTCTCCAAAACTGTCCCCTCCCTGAAAAAGAGGCAGGAAAGAAATGGGAACAGGATTAGCACAGCTCTAATAAATTCAACAGGAGAACGGAGATGGTGAGATGGAAAAACTTTTGCCTATCGAATTTATGCCTAATCAGGCATCTGTTCAAGGGAGGGGCAAGCTGGTTTCAGTCTCCTGTGGATTTGTTGTACATAGGCAAGCAAGACTCCATATTCAAGTTCTTTTAGTTGCTAGGGATTTAGCTCTTTACTACACTAAGTGATCCTTGGTATGAACTCTTGCTGGAGAACAGGCATGCCTTGCTAGATCAGATCAAGGTCAACCTAGTTCAGCATGCTTTTCAAGAAACTTAGCAGCCACAGACAGTTAAGGGGCCCACTGAACACTGATTAGCACTTTGTAACAAAGTGCTAAATAGGGGTGTGCATCGGATCGGATCCGATCCACGATCCGAATCCGATCCGACCCAAAATCGGGAAAATCCGATCCGATCCGATCCGGACAACCTCCGATCCGATCCGATCCGATCCGATGAGGTCCGATCCAGATCGGACGCCATTTTGAATGCTTTTTCCCATAGCCAAGTATTGTTTTACAAAAACGCCTATAACTTTTTCATTTTTAAAGATAGAAGGATGAAACTTGGGCACATTGTAGACTGGTTAGGGGTAGTTATCTGTGAGAAATTTCAGAAAGATTGGTGCATGCATTTTGTGGCAATTAATTTTTTAATAAATACCCAGGAATGCCTATAACTTTGTCATTTTTAAAGTTACACACATGAAACTTTGCCACATTGTAGGGGGTACCTTGGGACCTATGTGTGTGAAATTTCAGAAACGTAGGTGCTTGTCTTGTGTGGCAATTAATTTTTAGAAAAATGGGTAGTAGTGGGGTAAATACAGTTACGCCTCCCATTTTTTTATTTTTGAAGATACAAACAGGAAACTTGGGCACATTACAGGTACCACTTGCCTTGATATGTGTGTGAAATTTCAGAAACATTGGAGCTTTCCTTGTGTGGCAAGTAATTTTTGAAACAATGAGGAAAGAAACACCTATAACTTTGTCATTTTTAAAGTTACACACATGAAACTTTGCCACATTGTAGGTGGTACCTTGGGACCCATGTGTGTGAAATTTCGGAAACGTAGGTGCTTGCCTTGTGTGGCAATTAATTTTTTAATAAATACCCAGGAATGCCTATAACTTTGTCATTTTTAAAGTTACACACATGAAACTTTGCCACATTGTAGGCGGTACCTTGGGACCTATGTGTGTGAAATTTCGGAAACGTAGGTGCTTGCCTTGTGTGGCAATTAATTTTAGAAAAATGGGTAGTGGTGGGGTAAATACAGTTACGCCTCCCACTTTTTTATTTTTGAAGATACAAACAGGAAACATGGGCACATTACAGGTACCACTTGGCTTGATATGTGTGTAAAATTTCAGACAGCTGGGTCCAGGCATGTGGTGGCAAGGTATTTTTGAAACAATGAAGAAAGAAACGCCTATAACTTTTTATTTTAAAAGTTAGAAGTCTGAACATTGCTCACTTTGTAGATGGGTTAGGGGTAGATATGTGTCAGAAATTTCAGAATTATAGGTCCAGGCATTTGATGGCTATGGAATTTTTAAATTACATGTTTCAAAAAAATTTCTACAGAGGCCAGGTCTTCCCCTCCCGCTTCCCGCGAAGAAAAGGAAACACTCTCTCGTCTCGATCCCTTTGATCCTTGCTAGTAGTATCCATTACAGGGCTCGTGTTTCCTTTCCTACTTTCACTTTTCAAGCAGAACGGCTGAGCCTAGCTGAGTTTTGCAGCCATGCGTGCAAGGAAGGATCACTCTGGTCTCGATCCCTTTGATCCTTGGTAGTATCCATTACAGGGCTCGTGTCTGCTTGAGTACAAAGTGAAAGCAGACACGAGCCCTGTAATGGATACTACCAAGGATCAAAGGGATCGAGACCAGAGTGATCCTTCCTTGCACGCATGGCTGCAAAACTCAGCTAGGCTCAGTCGTTCTGCTTGAAAAGTGAAAGTAGGAAAGGAAACACGAGCCCTGTAATGGATACTACTAGCAAGGATCAAAGGGATCGAGACGAGAGAGTGTTTCCTTTTCTTCGCGGGAAGCGGGAGGGGAAGACCTGGCCTCTGTAGAAATTTTTTTGAAACATGTAATTTAAAAATTCCATAGCCATCAAATGCCTGGACCTATAATTCTGAAATTTCTGACACATATCTACCCCTAACCCATCTACAAAGTGAGCAATGTTCAGACTTCTAACTTTTAAAATAAAAAAGTTATAGGCGTTTCTTTCCTCATTGTTTCAAAAATACCTTGCCACCACATGCCTGGACCCAGCTGTCTGAAATTTTACACACATATCAAGCCAAGTGGTACCTGTAATGTGCCCATGTTTCCTGTTTGTATCTTCAAAAATAAAAAAGTGGGAGGCAGAACTGTATTTACCCCACCACTACCCATTTTTCTAAAATTAATTGCCACACAAGGCAAGCACCTACGTTTCCGAAATTTCACACACGTAGGTCCCAAGGTACCGCCTACAATGTGGCAAAGTTTCATGTGTGTAACTTTAAAAATGACAAAGTTATAGGCATTCCTGGGTATTTATTAAAAAATTAATTGCCACACAAGGCAAGCACCTACGTTTCCGAAATTTCACACACATGGGTCCCAAGGTACCACCTACAATGTGGCAAAGTGTCATGTGTGTAACTTTAAAAATGACAAAGTTATAGGTGTTTCTTTCCTCATTGTTTCAAAAATTAATTGCCACACAAGGAAAGCTCCAATGTTTCTGAAATTTCACACACATATCAAGGCAAGTGGTACCTGTAATGTGCCCAAGTTTCCTGTTTGTATCTTCAAAAATAAAAAAATGGGAGGCGTAACTGTATTTACCCCACTACTACCCATTTTTCTAAAAATTAATTGCCACACAAGACAAGCACCTACGTTTCTGAAATTTCACACACGTAGGTCCCAAGGTACCCCCTACAATGTGGCAAAGTTTCATGTGTGTAACTTTAAAAATGACAAAGTTATAGGCATTCCTGGGTATTTATTAAAAAATTAATTGCCACAAAATGCATGCACCAATCTTTCTGAAATTTCTCACAGATAACTATCCCTAACCAGTCTACAATGTGCCCAAGTTTCATCCTTCTATCTTTAAAAATGAAAAAGTTATAGGCGTTTTTGTAAAACAATACTTGGCTATGGGAAAAAGCATTCAAAATGGCGTCCGATCCGGATCGGACATCTGGTCCGATCCGATCCGACCAGCCTCCGATCCGATCCGATCCGACCCCCCAGGTCCGATTCCGATCCGCTATCCGATCCGATCCGGGGGGTCAGTGCACATCCCTAGTGCTAAATAAATAATAATAATAATAATAATAATAATTAATTATTATTCCACTGGTGGACTCTGGTCTATATATTTTTGCACAGCCCTAGTTAAAAGCACCAGGGAGAAAAAAGTAGCAACCATACTTAAATTTTAATATTTAGACGTATGTGGATTTTATTGGTTCTGTTTTATTTATTACTTTTGGGTTAATAATGAATTTTACATATGAGGAGTGAAGAACCTCAGGCTTGGGGGAGGGATCTGGCCCTTTGGGGTTCCCCAAGTGGAGATTTCTCAGCTGTTATGCAGCTTCCTCCACCATTCTAAAAGGTTGAAAAGCCTCTCCCAAGGCTTCATTACTGGCAGTAAGAGCTTCAAGACAAAAAGAAAAATGCTGGAATTTTGGCCCCACCACTTTTTTCTTTGGCCTCTCCTACCGCTGGAAGCCCCCCACCCCCACCCCAAAGCTTCTCCAAAATGGAATTTGGCCCTTGGACCGAAAGTGGTTCAACACCCCCATAAATACTACTGGTTTATTTATTTACAATATTTATATACTGCTCCATATCTAAAATAGATTCCAGAATGGTGCATATAGCTATAAACAGTAAAAGGAAAGAAGATTTAAAAAGCAAATTAAAACTGTTCAATTTAAAAACAAAGGACCAGTAAAAATAGTGGCTAGTCAGTTGAGTTAAGGAAGGCTTCTTGAAACAGAGTTGTTTTCAGGAGGCGCCGGAAGTAGCCTTGAGTTGGCGCCTGCCTGACCTCTAGGGGCAGGGGGTTCCAAAGAAAAGGGGCCACCACACTAAAGGTAGTTATCTCAGTTCTCCAAGTGCAAATCCTTATGTAGCCAAAATGGCACTATCCACACAGAAGGAAGTGTCCGCTGGTTCAGGAAAGCTCAAAGGTTTGCAGATGGTTGGGGGGTGGGGGGGAAACCTTGGAAGGAAGCCTCCTCAAACATTTCAATGAAGAGTGAGGTTTCAATGGCTATAGAACATTGACTGTCCATTGGAATGAAAATCTTGGGGGAGGGAGACTGGAAGGTCCACTTTCTTCTCTTCAACTATGCAATTTATTGATGACAGGATCAAATCACTACAGCATCCAAGGGACCATGTAAGAATGCATGTGTGCAAAAACACTGCAAGCCAATGTATAACTTTGGAAACGAATCAGGGTTTGTGTGTTTTCAGTCGTTCAGTGAAGGCACTCATAGCTGGCATCCCAATTACATTTTGAGCTGTGGGAACTTTGCATATTACTACTCCTTTAGGTACAGCTTCTGATGCCTTTGAGCTAATAAGTAAATCTTTCTTATGAATCTAATTCCATTTTGGCTGGCCTTACTCACAATATGAACTGCTACACAAAGCAAGGATTTCAATCGAGAGTCTTTCTGAATAATCTTTGATGCATGCATGATCCCAGTTACACTGGGAAATTCTGTGCTAGGTTTAGTTTCTCTATTAACATTGGTTGTGGTCTTTCTAACAGCTCTAAGAGAAATCTCTAGAGTGTCATTACTCAGCTTAATTTTAATTATCTAGGCTTACAAAACAAACAAACAAACACCCTGGTCCTGTTTTGAGAGGATTAATAACTGCTCTTAGTGCAGGAAAGATTACCAAAATCAATGATGTGATTAGGGTTGTAAATAAGAAGAACAAGCTGTTGCCATATTTTTAAAAGTTGCCTTCATGTCTAACAGCTAGATCGTTTTTTTGCAGATGGGACCTAGGCCAAAAACCTTCCTCCAAGCATTCTGGGCTGGACAGGAAATTATCTGGAAGGACTAATTTATGGTTAATTATATGAGATGGGGTCAGAGAAGGTTAACTACCCCTGTTACCATTTACGCACCTAAAGAATTTTTTCTTAATTGCCGATGATGATGAGTTAAGTTGGGGTTTTTATTTAAACTCATTGAACTAAGTAGAACTTACTTCTGAGTAAACATGTTTATTTATGCTGCAAGACTTTGTGGTCAGTTATTAGAGAAGAACTCTGTGGTTTAACATACTCAATTGAAATGAAACATTTAGTTCAGTTGAGAATCACTCCCATCAACCCCCAATATAGTTTGGTGAGATAATTAGGTGGTCATTGATGCATTTATGATGTAGGGTTTTTTGTTTGTTTGTTTGTTTGTTTGTTTGTTTGTTTTTAGAGATATGGCTCTTGGTGATTTTGAGAAATCCATTGCTGTTTGCCATCTAAACTATGGCTTACTAATGATAAATGATCAGTTTTATGAAGGGAAGGGGAAAGCCAAGTTCCCCACTTACTGGGATGCTGTGATTTGTGCAAATATGCAGGCTAGCAGCAAAGGGAGGAAAGGCTGGTGAGGAGTGGCTGCTGAGCCTCAACGTTGCACCTTCCCAGGTAGAGGCCTGCTGAACCCATCAGTGCTCCAAGGGGCTGAATGAGGGTGGGGCCAAAGGGGCAGAGCCACCGGAGTGAGAGTTCTCTCTTTTATTCTCATTCCAGTTCATCCTGAGGCCCCTAAAAGCAGGCCTCCCATGCAGACTTTGGCTGTCCCAGATCCTCAACTGTCACCTACAGTAGCTGTAATCCTTCCATCAGACTGCAGAAGAGGGAGAGATGGAAAGCAGGGCCACTCCATCAGCTCTGCTGAGAAACCAACTTCATTTGGCTCCTCTTCTTCTTGAACTGTTTCCATCCCAGCTGTTTTTTTGTAACTTTACAAACTAGTGTCTGAATTTGGTTGTTTTCCTCCTCCTTTCTTCCTCCCTTCCTTTTGTGTTGTGTCTTAAGCCTGAGGGCACAGAGTATCTTGTATTCTTCTGATCTGTAAGCTGCTCTGGGAACCATTTGAGTCTAAGAATGGGATAAGAATAAACAATTCCACCACCATTGTAAGTGAAATTTGTAATAATACAGATCATTATTACAGGAAATGAGATGTTAGGGTTATTTAAAAGGAAACTAGTCATTAGTTTACAGTTCAATCCTCAAAAGTCACACTGTGTTCTATGGGGCTTACTCGCAGGTAAATGTCAATTGGATTTACTCTACATCAAAAAAACCCTATAGTTTCAGGCCACAATCCACCAAGAGATTATGTTGTACATGCTCCACTGAAGTGAACTGAACTGCAAGAGCACTACTGGTATTGCTTTTTCTGCAGTTTTCATTCATTCCAATGGAGTTTGCAGCAGAAAAAGTCAAAGATGATTGTGACCTAACTTTGGGACAGTAATGTACAAATATCCCATGATGAATTAAACAGAATTCTATTAGTCATGCCATTGGTGAAGTTCTCTGTGAATCATGAAAACTGCAAGAAACCTTCACTGGTTAGAAATGTATACTTTTTTTTTTTTAAAAAAAAAATCAATTTTATTCATTAATTCTAACAAATTGTTGGAATTAATTGATTTTACATACTGAATAGTCTCCAGAGCTTAATCAGAATAGTCTCCAGAGCTTTGTAATTTGATTCTAAGCAAATATCAGACTCATCATGCATATTTAAAGATTCAGTAAAATAGAGTCATTTGTCTTTTTCAGATGGAAATGAAAATTGTACATCCATCTTCAAATGTGGCAGGTATTTAGAGCTATGTCAGTGGCCAGATCTTCCTTTCTCGTTCTACTAAAAAAATCTCAAAGGAGATTCTATAAAAATCTTTGTTTAATGCTAATGATAAGCTCTTCGATTGTTCTTCCTACATATGTTGCTCAGGTTGGTAATACGTGTACATTTACACACATAAGATGGCCAACCATACATATTTAACTGGCTCAGTTGGGTTTTTTTGGCTTTAGGATGACCTACCTTACATGGGATTTTGTTTATCTGTTGGTGTTTTTTGTTTTTGGGAAAATCTTGTTCCCTTCTCTTTCTTTCTGTCTGGATTTTCCCATTGATTGATTTTTTGCTGTATTCCTATTGTCTCCCTGTCACAGAATTCTCTGGGGAACAAATTAAATATTCTGCTAATCACACATAGCAGAGCTGTTCCAGGCTGGTTCCATGCAGATGTTTCCTTTTTTTCTGCAGGGAAAAAAAGGGAGGATCACTTTTTTAAAAATGTGCACATTTTAAAAATTGTACACAGTTTCCACCCATTAACTAAGCCCCCCCCCCCCCAATTTTTGAAATGTATACTTTTCAAACATGTTCATTTTATCGGATGCATTTCTCCTGTTCCATGGGATGTGTCGCAGTTCTGGAAATGTATAGATTTCCAAATGCAAGGTGTGCCTGGGTCTCTCCACCCACTTCCAGGTGTTGTGGATGAGGGAATTCCATTGAAATAGCTATGTTTTGCATAAACATGCATAAAGTTGGGCTGCAGGTCTCTGCCCCTTTTCCTTATCTCCATATAAAGAGAAAGGTCTCTGCCCCTTTTCCTTATCTCCATATAAAGAGAAATATGTGATCAAGTTGAGAAAAGCAATCATGCAGTGTTTATTTAGAAGTTCCATTGAGTTCAAGAAGATCTACTCCCCAGTATGTGTGCTTACCTCTGCATCCTTAGATCCATTGCTTTTGAAAAGTATTGGAAGCTCAGGTTTTGAACCCTATCATTCATAAACATAAACATTATTGATATTGTACTGTACTGTGCTGGTCCCCTATCTGTGTCTGATAATTCATACTGCAGAAGGAGGTCTGCTCATTATTAGGACTGTCTGTGAAATCTACATGACCTACTTCCTGTTATCAAAGTAAAGAACCTCCTGAGAAAAGGTCACCTTGTTTACAGGTGAAGTTTTCTCATATAGTCCCCCAGCTGCCACTTTAAAGTCAAAGCACCCAATCAATAGGGCAATGTGTGCCATTAATTGCTCAACAATTAGACATAGGTTTGGGAGAAGGCCATGAGATTACCATAGTCACCCTGATGGATAATCTATGCCTGGAGAAGAAGTGTTTTATTGGTGTTTTATTGGTATTTTAATGATGCATTGGTTTTGTGTGCTTTTAATCAGTTTTGTATTTTGTGTTTGATGCTGTTCCCCGCCTCGATCCGTTGGGAGAGGCGGTTAATAAATAAATATATTATTATTATTATTATTATTATTATTATTATTATTAAGTAGGGGAGTGTAAACCTACTAATTCTCCTGAACCCCTTGGCCGCTTCGGATACCATTGACATGTTATTCTTCTAGACCAGCTGTTTGAAATGGGGAATCGGGGGCATTATGCTTCTGTGGTTCATTCCTCATAGGATAGCCATTTCCAGAAAGTGGTTCTGGGACTCTGTTGTTCTGTACAAGACATTTGTGCTATGGTTCCCCACAGGGCTCTATAGTGTCTCCCACGCTATATGAAATCTACATGAAATGGGTGAATGAGGTCATCCAGAGATATGGAGAGAAGTGCCATCAATGTGCTAATGACACCTAACTCGGTTTCTCCCTTTCATGTGACCTAGATGAAGCAGTGATGTTCTGAATCAGTTCTTGAGATCAGTAAACGACAGGATGAAAGCCATTCAACTGGAGCTCAATCCAGACAAGGTAGAGGTCCTGTTCGATGAAATAAGAAGATTGTGTTCAACATGTTCTGGGTCAGGTCATACTCCCCCTTAAAAAAACAAAAATAATAATTTATGGGGTATAGTTAGTTCCAGCTTTGTTTTGGATTCCCAGATGGCATCTGGGCATGTAGTACCTTCCACCAACTTTGGGTAATCCATCCACCCCCACCCCCCATCCACCCCCCCCCCCACATAGAGACAGCCTGTTCACTATTATTTATGCTCTTCTAACATCCTGTTTAGGCTACTATAATACTTTGTAAGTGGTGCTGCCTTTGAAAACTACACAGATACTATAGTTAGTCCAGAACACTACTGCTAGACTGTTTACTGGTGGCCAAAAGAGCTTATTAAATCTTTATCTAGCAGCTACATCTCCCCCATTTTTACTCTAGAGTAGGCACAAATGGGTCTAGCTAGATCTTAAAAGTTTCCCCATCTCCAAACCAGGGCCTTGATCCATACTGCACCCCCCCCCCCCACTTATTCTGAAGTAATAAAAATAGATGTCTGTTTGGCCCTGGAACAGTCAGAAAGAACATATCACAAACAATTTCAATGCATATCAATCTATTTCTGATAACCATTCAAAATGCTAGTGTTTGGGCATAGTCCCATGGACTGTGCCTTTGCTGCTTAGAAGCCTCTGAACTTAGAGGCTTTCGAGATTCCTATGTCCAGCTGGACTGAAGCTGACAGGGCAGGAGGAGTGGCAGAGGTGATCTTTGCCTCCCTTTTCTCTGACCTCCTTCGCTTTTGCTAGACAGGGGGCTGTCTATATGTTTTCTTTGCCTCACAGTGACTGTGAATCAGAGCTATGTTGGCTGTATGATGCAGCCGCTGATTCAGAGCCATTGCAGGGCTTTTCCCCAAAACTGTGCATTAGAAAAGTCGGGACTTACCCTGACTTTTCCCTTTGAAGTGAGGTCACCACAGCCCTTCCACCATGTGACCTCACTCCAGTGTCGAACTGGGGTGTTCTGGGGCAGATAGTGCCCCATAATTAGTCACTGGAAGCAGGGCAGGGGGCGGGCCTGGCAAGCTGAATAGCCACCAGAAAGCCCGTGCTGGGTCCTGCAATTTAGATTACCTGACACCACCTCACAGCCAAGTTGCAAAATTTCTACACCTTACCATCTGTCATAGAGCTCAAATGGTGGATACCTGAGATGGTTGTTTGTATACAGTGTAGTGTGTAATGTTTATACGTAATGACAAACTGTATTTACACTTTTTCTTTTTTCTATGGTCTATTAACTTTAATAAATTATGATTGATTGATTGATTGAAACCGAGGGGTTTAGCAGCAAAGCAGCAGCAATATGGTGCCGTGAAGGCAAGGTCAGACCTTTCAGCCCACCTAGTGAGGACATTTTGGAGGGGGAAAGAAGGAGGATGGAGGAGGCACAGAATACATTGTATCCCAGCCTCTCTAGTCTCCTCCCCTCCCCATCCACTAGAACACCTCCTTTTCCAAGGTAAATTTTCTGACCTCAGAAAGGCAGCTGGCATGATTCTATCCACACCACCTGTGAGGGGGTGAAGGCAGGGGGTGGATCTCCAACTCCGAAGATCATAGTACTGTCTCCCTGCAAGGAAGAGATTTTCCAAGCCATCCTATGGTTCCTGGGATGTTTGCCCAGCGATATAGGATTGCTCTCCTAACCTTTAAAGCGATATATATTCAGGCATCTAGACTATTGCTTACGCCCTTGCATGCCTGCCTGAGCACTAAGATCATTTTCAGAGACCCTTATTTTGGTGCCTCCACCTTCTGAAATGAAGTGAGTGGAGAACCAGAAAATGGGCTTTTCAGTGGTGGCATCCTATCTATTGAAGTCTCTCCTTGGACGGGAAAGTTTGGAGGTGAGTATTTTATATTTTGGGTGACAAGCAAGAACTGTTTAATTGGTCACATCTCATCTGCTTTTACTGGAAATTGCTGTTGACTCCCCTTTTTAGTCTGCTTCTGTTTCCTCTCCCCTTTAGCTGTTATTTTAATTGATGTTTTTATCTGTTTTATGTCTTTAATTGAAAACCACCTGCAATAAACAAATAATTAACCAACCAACCAAAATAGAAAAGATAAGTAGATAAGAGTGATTTGTCCATTCAAGAAGACAAACTGGTGGATGCTAATATCCCAATTTCATTTTAACACATATGATCTGTGTGTGAATGAGAAGATAAGCCCTTGTTTATTACCAGCTTATGATCCTCTATCTACTTTATGCTAGTTCCCCATTTCCTGGAAATAAAGGAATGTTTGCTCTAGCATAAGTCCTAAGAGATCATATATATATATATATATATATATATATATATATACACATACACACACACACACACACGCCACTAGCCCCAAGCTTTAGATACCTTAATGCAAAAGCACAATTTATTTTTTAAGGAATGTATTTGAACTTCTTTTTATATCTTCTTTATATAAACAGCTGTGAGGAAAAGAGAGTAACAATGAAGGAAAACACAATTTCCAAAGAGACAATCTGTTAGGAAATCTCCACCTTCTTCCCATTTAACCACAAGAACAAACACCCTGCATAGTCAGCACCAGGCATCCCATGGTTCAGTTGCACTCAGCAGTTTGCAGAAGAACGAGAGGCTGATCAAAAGCCCATTGATGTGAATGGGAGAGTTTTCTATTGATTTGGATCCAGTCCACAGTGGTCACATTAACTCAACAACCAATAACAGTGAATGAAGAGAAACAATTCTGCTAGAGCTATCTGAAAAACAATTCTGGAAGCATCCCTTGTGAAAAGAAAATGCCTGCTTTTCTAAAATGTGTGTGTGTATGTGTGTGTGTGTGTTTATATATACTCTCCCCCTTGTTCCTTGGCAAACTGTTCAGAGGTTGTTGTTCAGAGGTTGATTTAAACAACAACAATCAGTGTAGCCTAGCACATTCATATAAGAGGGACTGAGAAGAAAATAGCAATGTGAATTGATAATTCTTTCCAGTTTCAGTAGGCAAAAGCCCTCCCATTCTTCATTCATTGGAGTAGGCTGACCATATGAAAAGGAGGACAGGGCTCATGGAACTTTAACAGTTGTAGAGCAAAGGGAATTTCAGCCAGTGTCATTTGTATGCAATTAGTTCCTGGTGATATTCCCTCTTCATCACAACAGTTAAAGTTGCAGGGGCCCTGCCTTCTTTTGTATATGGTCATTCTTGTATAGTGCCTGCAACTTTAACTGTTGTGATGAAGAGGGAATTTCACCAGGAACTAATTGCATACAAATGACACTGGCTGAAGTTCCCTTTTCTCTACAACTGTTAAAGTTACATGAGCCCTGTCCTCCTTTTCATATGGTCAGCCTACATTGGAGCAACTGAGTAAAGAACAACAAAATGCATGACAGATGCACGGAAGGAGACATTGGAACTTCTGGATCACCTTGGCTGGCATGTGATGTTCTCTGGTTAGGCTAAAGTCTCCTGCTTCTCCCCACTTCCCCCAATACAGGTGCAGGGAAGCTATGGCTGTAAGTTTCATCCCTAAAAGACACCATGAAAGTGTTATTTACGCAGCCTCAAAAAAAGGAGGAAAAAACACATTCAGAAGCTGCTGAATCAGAGAATTAAAATTGATACAGCAGCATCTGGTTTTTTAATTAATTAATTTTTTTAACGAGGCTGGGTAAACAACACTTTCATAGTGTTTTTGAGGGAAGAAACTTTCAGCCATGGCTTTTCTTTGTCTGTTTTTGAAATTGATGTGGACATTCTGGCATTTATATTCTAACACCCTGCATTTAGACTCCATCCAGATTCTGGTCAGGAATTACCACAGGATGTTCATGGCTTCATTCCTAATAATTTCATGGACTGCAGCAAATGTTCACTGAACAGAATGATGGCCAGTGTATTCAGCTTTAAGAAGATGGATTGCTAGCATGGTGAGAAATGAGGAAAGTGTGTGTGTGTGTGTGTGTGTGTGTGAGAGAGAGAGAGAGAGAGAGAGAGATTTGGCGCATTCCTGGCTTGTAGGCAAGTATTCCCGATGTCTGGATTTCATGAAATCCATCCTGCATGTGTTTTGTGGATTGTGCAGTGTCATTCATTCTGGCATCCATTCACAAGACAGATTAATTTTTCTCCATTATGTAGAAAAATATGCAAATAATTCCGTAAGAAAGATTGCTACAATTTACATAATTTCTATTAGTATATAGCATTTAGTGTATTGTCCCCCGTTCCATTCGACTTCCCCCCACATATATTCTGCTGATATGTGTCAGCAGAAATATGCGTATTTTCCTTGAAATGATTTTGTGTAAATTTCAGAAGGAAAAAACCCTCCGGAAGTCCGTGGACTCTGTGCAGCCTCGGAGGTCGGTCTGCAGCAGATTCTGCAGGTTGTATTCTTAGAAATGCAAATTGTTTTAGACTGTTTCAAATTTCTCCAGCATCCTCAGCATGTATAACCTTAGTATACCACACTCTCCTTCCCGAAGAAGGCTACTAATTGCTACTAGTTATAATGGCAATGGGATACCTTCAGGATCAGAGGCAATATGCCTATGTACACCTGTTGCTGGGGAACATGGGCAGGATACTCATGTCATGCTTGTGGATTTCCTGTGGACAGCTGTATGACCACTGTGTGAACAGAATGCTGGACTAGATGGACCCTTGATCTGATCCAGCATGACTCTTCTTATGTCCTACACTTCACTTCTTTCTGATATAAGGTCTTTGAAATAGCACATGAAGTGCACTTCTCTGCAGTAGAACAATATTCTTTGGGTAATGACAAATAATGGAAGTTCATTTGTGCTATCTTTGACATAGTCAAAGGTCCTGCCCTTGAAGGTGGCCTAAAGGAAATAAATGTAAATACATAAATAGGACAATGTGAAGCCTGAAAGAAAAGCAAGCAACTGAAAATTTCCATACCCATTTGAGCCTTATTTGTACATCTAACAACCTCAAGTTTCACTTTCTTCAAACTTCAAACACAATTGAACAAAATGGAAAGGGAAGAAAATGTATTGGACCACACAGGGTCAGAAACTGAGCGGACAGCAAATCTTGAACTGCTGACCTGAGATATAGCTGGGTAAAACTCTGATCAAAGCAGTGAACTGTAGGTAGAGATGGATGGATGGATTTATGGTTTGTGTTTATCTCAAAGCTGATTCCTTCCCATTTCTGCATCAATCTGTGAAAATCGTTTTAAGATCTACAAAATAATAATAATAATCAAATTTAAACAAATTTGAAAATATTTCATCTTAATCTATGCATCCCTAAATGTATTTTGTCTCAAAATAATATTTTAAATGTGTTTTAATATTTTTAAGTCAAGAATTATTTTGTAACCTTAAGTAAAGTGCAAAATCTATTAGGTAGCTATGTTGCAAGCCAAACATTTGTCTGGGATTGAGGATCAGGTCATTTCCTTCTGAAATTAAATTAATTGCCTGTAACAAACTTTACCAGCCAAGGAAGCGTCTTTGCACTGATAAATAAGAACAGGTGCAGTGATTCACCCTGACCTTTATAAGATCTCCTAGGTCAGGTCAGCTCACCAGTCTTAGCAAAAAAGAAACCTGTCTGTTGCTGACTCTATCCGCAACACACCCTTACCAACATAGGCTACCTCCACAAGAGAGGTTTAATGCTCTTTGAAGGCTCATTATAAATTTTACCTCCACACCAGCGGAGCGCAAAATGGGCGTAGAGGCACGTTATCTCCTGGATTATGCGCATTATCGAATGCGCGTTAAATAGCGACTTTTATTTTGCTCCGGCCGTTAAAGCGCATTTTCGCCGTGTGAACAAGCGATTATGCGCATTAACTTCTTGTAAAGCGCTTTTTGGACATCAATTAATGCGCTTCACCGCCTCTCGCCGCCTCCCGTGCAGAGGGATTAGGAGTAAATGCGCGTCCGCGATAATGCGCATAATCGCCGAACCGGGCGCAAAAGCGCATCCTTGTGGAGGGGGCCATAGGCAGGTCTGATATATAAAACAGGTTAGAATTTTTTTTTAAAAAAAACACACCAAGCTGTGATATGTACCCAGACATAGTAGGTACAAGAACAATAATTAGATATTTGTAGTTAGATATGTTCTGATTAAAAAAAATATTGTTTTAATAAAAAAGGAATGGGGCATAATTGCTGAGGATAAAGTTGGCATTTTCACTATGACAGCTGAGGGCAGGCCAGGCTCACAGGGGAAAACTAGATCATTAAGCAAACAGTGTTACATGATGTCATGTTCTTTTATTTCTTATTTACATTAATAAAACAGACATGTACAGAATATGTTGTTGTTGTTAGAGAACACTTTCCTATGAGGGAACAAATTAAGATGATGGTCCTCTGTTTGTTTTTGTTTTGCTCTCATTCCCCTCCCCGTATAAAAAGTCACTGAAAGGAACATTAAAAGAGCCCTAATGGGTTAGACCAAAGGCCAATCTGGTCTAGTATCCAGTTCACATAGTAGCCAACCCGATGCCTTTCAGGAGTTATCAGGCAGCACCACTCACGTTCACCAGCAATGTGTATTGAGAGTCATACTGTATCTGATACTGGAGGTAATACAGTATATAGCCATTGTGACTAGTAGTCATTGACAGCCTTAACCTCCATTAATTAGTCTAACCCCAATTTAAAGCCATCCAAATTGTTGGCCATCACTACATCTTGTGGTAGTGAAGTCAACAGTTTAATTGTGTGCTGTATGAAAAAGCATTTCCTTTAATCTCTCCTGAATCTTCCACCATTGAGCTTTATGGAATGATCCCAGGTTCTAGCACTATGAGGGACGGATAATTTATTTTGTCCCACTCTCATAGAACTAGATACTAAGGTGGTAGAGAGACATATAAAATTATGCCTGGTGTGAAGAAAGTAGACAGGGACAACTTTGTCTCTTTGTCCACTTTCTCCACACTGTCAATAATTTTATACACCTCTACCATGTTTCATCTTTTCCCCCCCTAAGCCAAAAAGCCCTAAAGATTGTACCCTTCTAACAGAAAGGAGTTGTTCCAGGCCCTCGTTCATTTTGGTTGCTCTGTTCTGTGCCATTACTAACTCGGCAATATCCCTTTTGAATAGGGATGTGTGTCATATCAGATCCGATATCTGATACCGATTAAAATCGGAGGATATTGGACATCCGATACACGATTCTGATATGGTAACTTGGTGTTCCGATTTTTTCCAATACAGTATTTTTGTCTCTGATTTTAATTAGGAAAATATCAGAAAATTGGACACCATTTTGAATGATTTTCCCCATAGCCTAGTATTGTGTTACAAAAATGCCTATAACTTTTTTATTTTTAAAGATAGAAGGATGAAACTTGGCCACATTGCAGAAGGGTTTGAGGTACTTATCTGTGAGAAATTTCAGAAAGATAGCTCCAGGCATTTTGTGGCTATAATTTTTTTTACTAAAGAACCAGGAATGCCTATAATTTTTATTTTTATTTTTAAAGATCCACACATGAAACTTTGCCACATTGCAGATGGTATGTTGGGACTCATGTGTGTGAAATTTCAGAAACATAGGTGCTTGCCTTTGGTGGCAATTAATTTTTGAAAATTGGGTAGCAGTGTGGGAAAGACAGTTATGCCTTCAACTTTTTTATTTTTAAAGATCCAAACATGAAACATGGCCACATTACAGATACCACTTTGGTTGACATGTGTGAGAAATTTCAGAAGCATAGCTTCAAGCATGTAGTGGCAAGGTATTTTGGGAGAAATGAGGAGAGAAACCCATTTAACCTTTTTGTTTTTAAAGATAGAAGCATGAAATTTGCTCACATGGCAGATGGGTTTGAGGTACTTATCCGTGAGAAATTTCAGAAAGATAGGCCCAGGCATTTTGTGGCTATGAATTTTTTACTTTAAAAGTTCCAAAAGTTCAAAAACGGAGGGTTTGACAGCTGTCAAACCGCACCCCCCTCCCCTGCCTTCCCCCTCTGTTAGCAATACGATACGATGGACCTCCGATTTTTCCGATCTGATATTTTTCTAAATATGAAGTTCCGATTCAGATTCCGATCCGATTTTTTGCATCCATGCACATCCCTACTTTTGAGGTGTGGTGACCAGAACTGTCTATATTATTCTAAATGTGGTCGTAACACAGATTTGCATAAAGATATTATTACACTTGCAGTTTTGTTTTTTATTCCTTTCCTAATGATACTAGGCTGACCAGATAAAATCCAGGTCAGGGCTCATGTAACTTTAACAGTTGTAGAAAAAAGGGAATTTCAGCCAGTTTCATTTGTATGCAATTAGTTCCTGGTGATATTCCCTCTTCATCACAACAATTAAAGGTGCATGCACTATACTAGAGTGACCAGATGCAAAAGAAGGCAGGCCTCCTGCATCTTTAACTGTTGTTATGAAGAGGGAATTTCACCAGGAACTAATTGCATACAAATGACACTGGCTGAAATCCTCTTTTCTCTGCAACTGTTAAAGTTACATGAGCCCTGTCCTCCTTTTCATATGGTCAGCCTACCAATATGGAAACTGCCATTTCACAGCAACTGAACTCTGGGTCAACGTTAAGGTATCTGCTATAACCCCCAAATCCCTTTCATACCCAGTCACCACCAACATATATGGTGAAGTTGGGATTTCCCCCCTAAAGTGCTTACACAGGCTAACATTGAACTGCATTTGCCATTTTACTACCCATTCTCCCAATTTGGAGAGATTATTTTGGAGCTCTTTGCTATCCCTTTTTGTTTTAACCACCCTAAATAATTTGGTGTCATCAGCAAACATGAGCACCTCACAACTTACACCTAACTCCAGATGGCTTATGCATAAGTTAAAAAGCAGTGGTTTCAATAAAGATGGAATCCCATTGTTTACATTACATCTCTCCATTGGGTGAGCTACTCTCTGCTTCCTGTTTTTTACTGGATCAGTTACTGATACATAAGTGGAACTCACCTCTTATCCTATAACTGCTAGGTTTGCTCAAGGTCTTTGGTGAGGAACTTTGTCAAAAGCCTTTTGATATCTATTAGATCACATGCTTGTTGACAGTCTCAAAGAACTCTAAAAGGTTAGTGAGACAGGACTTGGCTTTGCAGAAGCCATGTTGATTCTTCTTCAGCAAGACTTGTCCTTCTATATGCCTGATAATTTTATCTTTAATAATGCTTTAATAATGCTTCCCACCAATTTACCCAGAGCAGATGTTAAACCAATTATGGCCTGTAATTTCCTGTGTCTGCCATTGCCCTTCACATATCTTTATCCCTTTAAAATTGGCATCAGAGTGGCCTCCCTCTAGTCCTTTAGTACAGAGGCTGAACATAAAGACACACAGTGTACTTTTATTAGAAGTTCAGCAATTTCACATTTGAGTTCTTTTATAAATCTCAGATGGACACCATCTGGACCCAGGATTTGTTTGTTTTCAGTTTGTCAATATGATCTAGAATGGAATGAGGGATGAATTAGATTTAGGCTACGAAGTGCAGGCCACTCACTGATGGTATTTGGTGCCCCAACATGATTGGGCAGATCCCATTTACACATACACATACACATACACACACACACTCAAACCCATAGACCCACAACCCTTCTCTACCCACCCATGACCCCTGCCCTCTCTACACACACACACACACATCCTGCATGGCAATAAGGTTGTCTTTGGCACCGATAGACAATTTTTAAAAGTCTGATTATAGAGAAGGGAGAGATATTCGAAGGGGGATCACAGCATTCAGGAAGTGGAAGAAGGGGAGCAATTGGACTTTTTAAAAGACTCCATCGGCACTAATTGAGGCTTTTTAAAAGCCTCCATGCAATGCAGTGAAGGCACAGCAGGGAAAATCTCTTATCTTAGCTGCTTACCTCCCATTTTAATTATAAATGAATGCCTAAGTCATAATAAAAACAAGTACTGTAAGCAGTGCAGCTTCTTACTACACTACCTTTATTTGCAAACTTCATAAACAGGACTATTTTCTACTCATTCTATTTTAAGAGTAACACACAGTTGATCACAATTTCTTTCATGTTTTGAGGGCTCAGCTACTCACCTAAAGACTAAAAAAAGCCTTGCCTCTTTTTTTTTTTTAAAGGAGAATAATTCTGCACAAGCTGGACTCATGTGAGGCATGCAATGCAAAACCTGAAATGACTAGTCACTTTGGGAAACCTTTGTCACCTTGTCATCAGGCATCGTCAACATGCCATTTGGAATGCCCAAGCTATAACCCAGTTCTGTCACTCTTATTCACATTGATACACGCACCCTAGAACACACACAAGCATGCATGCATGCATGCACATACTTGCCTTACTGTCGAGATAAAGATAAACATCATCAGCCCCATTTCATTCATTAACAGTCAGGCTGTAGCATGAAAATAGATTTGTTTTCTCCTCCCTCCCATTGTGATAGCCTCTCCGCACAGAGTTCTTAAGGTAGGAGAAAGAGAGCAGTGACTGAACACACCACAAGTCTTTGGACCTAGCAATCTTTCTGATTGGACCATGGGATGGGCAAGGCAAGGAATATAAGCTTCATCATAAGCCAATTGTTATCTGGACTTTCCTCGCTCTCATTGTGACCGGGTTTCAGACAGCCCTCTCAAACCTTTTGTGTTAGACTGCAACTCCTATCTTTCCCAGCTAGCTGGTTTAGCGAAGGTTGGTTTAGCACAAGACACTCAGAAATCAGAGACTATTTTAATGTGTGTTGAAACTGAAACAAAGGCTACTGGTTCACATGAAACTTTGGCCTAATCTACACCTGCAGTCCTTTCGCAAGGGAGGAGGGGGGATTGTGACTTTTCCCGCTTCTGCGATTGGCACTCATGGGGCACACACGAGCGAAGTTTCCCACAATGATAAGAATGCCATTGCTGGAGGATGTGTGCCCCATGATGGCGCTTCCATATGTGGAGTGGTAGAAGTGGGCGGGGCTATGCAGATGATGTGGCTATGAGGCTGGGGTTTTTTAATGCACACAAATGCAAATGTACAGCTACACATTGGGTGGATAGGCAGTCCATTGAATATGTGATGCTGCACAGAGATATGTTTGTTTTTTTTAAAATACACTTTCCCCTGATATGTTTGTGTTACTGCTGTTTTCATTAAAAAAAGTATTGAATTTGTTTTTATTATATATTTTATTGTTGTATGCTGTCTTAGGAGGGCTCTGAAAAGTGGCCAAGAAATGTTTTAAATTAGAAGCTAGATCTGTCCTCCAAGAGTAAATATTGCAGCTAATAGATTCTAGTCAACCACCAAGCATCACCTTAAACTGAGATAGAACTGGCCTGTTTAATGGTCAGTGCAAGGCTTGGAGAAACTGTGTGTTATTAAGAGCATGACTAACGGTGTGACCCTTCAACTCCTTTTAACACAATTTGTCCCTTCATGTGAGTAACACATGAAGGTCATGCAGCAACTTCTAACTATAGTCTAGCAATTAAGGGGAGTACTACCCCCTCACAGTCAACACCTTAAAAAGGCTATAAATATGCTTCCTTTCAATGGCCTGGCTCAGATAGCATGACAGCCCACCATAGGTTAAATAATCCTTGGGGTGACAAGGTGCATGGCATCCACCATTATGAATATGCAAGTCTGTATCTGGGCAACAGAGTTATTTGAGGGTTAAACAACCTTCACATAACTCATGGTCTGTTTTAGGGTTGCATATTTATATTGGTGGTCAACATGTACCACAGCTTCTCACAGGGAAATTAACCCACAATGGACTGTCACATCATGTCAACTTGCCCATTGTGTTCCGCCTGCCTACAGAACTTTGTAAATGGCTTGTCAGAGCTCAATTAAAACTACAAAACTTAAATCCTGAATTGCATCATTACAAATCCAATGGTTAGGCTACCCATGCTTGTCTTGGGAAAATGGTCACCTTCAAAAAGCCAAATGACTGGCAAGACCTATTACATTCAACAGAATATCACCTGCAAAGGTTATAGAGTGTAAATCCCTGGATGTCTCATGCAGTATGTTAGGAAACTCCCTTCGTCCCATTTAGAAATAACAAGTCAGCAATCACAACATAAAAGCTTGAACAAGTTGTTGCAAGACATTTTAATTTAGATGGTGATGCCCTTTCAGACCTCCAATAGAAAATAATCCAGTCTTTGTTGGTCAAGAAGCAAAAATGAACAAAAAAAGATATACAGACTGAAACCGTAGCACCCATGGTCTTAAGTCTGAGGATAAACTTTTACACATTATTTTTGTTCTTCTTAAAACTTCTCTTGCACTTTTATGGAGATGTCACCATCTGAGGTGTAAGTTTTGAAGTCCAACTACAATCCCATTCACACACATGGTTTCTGTGTGAGTTATGGGAAGTGGGGCTGCATGCCTGGGCCCCCAACATCATGAGATTTGTTGCCCTCTATCTATAAAGAGATACTAATGTATGAAAAGGTGAAAGTGCATAGGTGCTCCACATGTTTGGGATCCTCACATGTGAACAGAGCTTCCATTATTGACAAATGTGAAGTTGAAACTTTTAAATAAACAATTTAAAGTCACTCTGTTTTGTCAGCCATTTATTAACATGTGCATTAAAAGAAATACTAGTGATTGACTGCAGCCTGCTAGGACCCAGACCCTACATGAAAGCAGCATAATTTAGTTATTTTTCAAATCATCTATGCATATATTAACACATATAGACTTTTCTATATTATCCTCTGCAGTTGTTATGTGGTCATGAATAAACAGCAACACAGTAAATGCAACTGGGATGGAGTCAGCCAGCTGTTAAAATGTATGTGTGAGTTTTTTATTTAAAATCTGAACACAGCCAGCAGCTGAATCTGAACTGCAGCAACTCACATTTATGGAGTTTAAAAACCTTTCTGGCTTTCATCTGAACAGGTGGATTTCTCATGACTGGAAAACTGAACAGAAGTTAATCAGATCTCAGCAACAGTAGCATTATTTCAGTTCAACTGTATTTTTCCGTTGTTGTGTACAACATTTTCAGTGACCCAAGAGAAATTATTGTGCTTATGAACTGATGTACCTCAATTATAGTCTCCTCTACTTAGCAAATATTGGAAAGAATGGGTCTTTAAATAAATACTTTTCCTTCTCATATGAAACTTTCTGAGGTCTCCAACAGAGATCTGGAGGGGTTAGGGTCTGAAACTGGGACCTTCTGTATGCAAAGCATGTATCTATGGTAATGATCCTTTCTGGCCCAAGGCATGGGAGAAAGTGAGGCAGGGTCGTGCTATATTCTCCAACATGGTTATGAAATGTGAATATGGGCAATATTATAATTTTGGATGAATAATATTCTATTCTATATTTATTCCATGTGTGTGGTCAGTATACAAACTCTGGAAGTGGATAATTAATGATGGCGGTACTTACGAGGTTCAAAAAGAGTTGGAGGGGAAAATGGAAAGAAGGAATGTGCAAAATACCCTTCCTTCTCAGACATGCCTTGATAGATGAAACTGTAGTAACATGGGGATGTCTAAAATATAGAGAGATTGGATATTTATCTGTCTATCTGTTGCAGGCAAAGAACATTGTGAGCTCTGGATCCTAGTATATGGGTAGACAGACTGGTGCCCTGAGTTTTCGACTACAGCTCCTGTAATCCCTGGCCATCGGTGATTCTGGCTGGGGCTGACGGGAGTTGTAGTCCAAATCCCAGGACACTGGATTGTCTGCCCCTGTTCTAGAAGGATAGTGTCAAACACAAAGGACAGTTCTACACCAAGCAGGATATAGCACTATGAAAGTGGTATGAAAGTGGTATATAAAGGCAGGATCTATACTAGTGCTTTATAGTAGGGATGTGCACTGACCCCCCGGATAGGATCGGATAGCGGATCGGAATCGGACCTGGGGGGTCGGATCGGATCGGATCGGATCGGAGGCTGGTCGGATCGGATCGGACCAGATGTCCGATCCGGATCGGACGCCATTTTGAATGCTTTTTCCCATAGCCAAGTATTGTTTTACAAAAACGCCTATAACTTTTTCATTTTTAAAGATAGAAGGATGAAACTTGGGCACATTGTAGACTGGTTAGGGGTAGTTATCTGTGAGAAATTTCAGAAAGATTGGTGCATGCATTTTGTGGCAATTAATTTTTTAATAAATACCCAGGAATGCCTATAACTTTGTCATGTGGCACATTACAGGTACCACTTGCCTTGATATGTGTGTGAAATTTCAGAAACATTGGAGCTTTCCTTGTGTGGCAATTAATTTTTGAAACAATGAGGAAAGAAACACCTATAACTTTGTCATTTTTAAAGTTACACACATGAAACTTTGCCACATTGTAGGTGCTACCTTGGGACCCATGTGTGTGAAATTTCGGAAACGTAGGTGCTTGCCTTGTGTGGCAATTAATTTTTTAATAAATACCCAGGAATGCCTATAACTTTGTCATTTTTAAAGTTACACACATGAAACTTTGCCACATTGTAGGCGGTACCTTGGGACCTATGTGTGTGAAATTTCGGAAACGTAGGTGCTTGCCTTGTGTGGCAATTAATTTTAGAAAAATGGGTAGTGGTGGGGTAAATACAGTTACGCCTCCCACTTTTTTATTTTTGAAGATACAAACAGGAAACATGGGCACATTACAGGTACCACTTGGCTTGATATGTGTGTAAAATTTCAGACAGCTGGGTCCAGGCATGTGGTGGCAAGGTATTTTTGAAACAATGAGGAAAGAAACGCCTATAACTTTTTTATTTTAAAAGTTAGAAGTCTGAACATTGCTCACTTTGTAGATGGGTTAGGGGTAGATATGTGTCAGAAATTTCAGAATTATAGGTCCAGGCATTTGATGGCTATGGAATTTTTAAATTACATGTTTCAAAAAAATTTCTACAGAGGCCAGGTCTTCCCCTCCCGCTTCCCGCGAAGAAAAGGAAACACTCTCTCGTCTCGATCCCTTTGATCCTTGGTAGTATCCATTACAGGGTTCGTGTCTGCTTGAGTACAAAGTGAAAAGTGAAAGTAGGAAAGGAAACACGAGCCCTGTAATGGATACTACTAGCAAGGATCAAAAGGGATCGAGATGAGAGAGTGTTTCCTTTTCTTCGCGGGAAGCGGGAGGGGAAGACCTGGCCTCTGTAGAAATTTTTTTGAAACATGTAATTTAAAAATTCCATAGCCATCAAATGCCTGGACCTATAATTCTGAAATTTCTGACACATATCTACCCCTAACCCATCTACAAAGTGAGCAATGTTCAGACTTCTAACTTTTAAAATAAAAAAGTTATAGGCGTTTCTTTCCTCATTGTTTCAAAAATACCTTGCCACCACATGCCTGGACCCAGCTGTCTGAAATTTTACACACATATCAAGCCAAGTGGTACCTGTAATGTGCCCATGTTTCCTGTTTGTATCTTCAAAAATAAAAAAGTGGGAGGCGTAACTGTATTTACCCCACCACTACCCATTTTTCTAAAATTAATTGCCACACAAGGCAAGCACCTACGTTTCCGAAATTTCACACACATAGGTCCCAAGGTACCGCCTACAATGTGGCAAAGTTTCATGTGTGTAACTTTAAAAATGACAAAGTTATAGGCATTCCTGGGTATTTATTAAAAAATTAATTGCCACACAAGGCAAGCACCTACGTTTCCGAAATTTCACACACATGGGTCCCAAGGTAGCACCTACAATGTGGCAAAGTTTCATGTGTGTAACTTTAAAAATGACAAAGTTATAGGTGTTTCTTTCCTCATTGTTTCAAAAATTAATTGCCACACAAGGAAAGCTCCAATGTTTCTGAAATTTCACACACATATCAAGGCAAGTGGTACCTGTAATGTGCCCAAGTTTCCTGTTTGTATCTTCAAAAATAAAAAAATGGGAGGCGTAACTGTATTTACCCCACTACTACCCATTTTTCTAAAAATTAATTGCCACACAAGACAAGCACCTACGTTTCTGAAATTTCACACACATAGGTCCCAAGGTACCCCCTACAATGTGGCAAAGTTTCATGTGTGTAACTTTAAAAATGACAAAGTTATAGGCATTCCTGGGTATTTATTAAAAAATTAATTGCCACAAAATGCATGCACCAATCTTTCTGAAATTTCTCACAGATAACTACCCCTAACCAGTCTACAATGTGCCCAAGTTTCATCCTTCTATCTTTAAAAATGAAAAAGTTATAGGCGTTTTTGTAAAACAATACTTGGCTATGGGAAAAAGCATTCAAAATGGCGTCCGATCCGGATCGGACCTCATCGGATCGGATCGGATCGGATCGGAGGTTGTCCGGATCGGATCGGATCGGATCGGATTTTCCCGATTTTGGGTCGGATCGGATTCGGATCGTGGATCGGATCCGATCCGATGCACACCCCTACTTTATAGCGGTATTGAGGTGCACTGACAACTGTTGGAACCCATGACACATTCCATATACTGCATTAATACCATAGTGTTATATCCTGCTTAGTGTAGATGTACCATAGGCCCCAACAGTTATCAGCGCACTTCAATGCCACTATAAAGCAGAGGTGTAGATCCAGCAAAAGTAATAATATATAAGGAAAAAAATTGAAAGGTGAAAACGAGGTAGATCATAGATCATTTCAAATGGACACTGAGTCAAGGTGACAGTTTTAAGAACACTTAGGGATGGAATAATTCTAAAGAAGGTGGCAAGTGCAAAAGAGTAGTAGCATAAAAATAACAATCAAAAGCTAGATCGTGTTGTCTTTCAGGTTAAGTCCAAGTTCATTTGACAGATCCAGATGTTCTCTTTTCCTTCTAATATCCCTGGATTCAGTGGTTTCTCTACCAGAAATATTCACAAGTCAGAGTGGTTGTGGCCATCAGAATTAAAATGCTTTGAAACAGGTTGTTGATTTTTTTTTTTTGCTGATTCATGGCTTCTGAATCATGAACAAAGGTCTGTAGTTATTTTCCAATGTACTAGATGTGGCATCCACGGTGTTGGCATTCAATAATAAATCAATAAAGATACAAACATACACATGTACAGACACAAACTTCCCCTGAACTGTGCAATTAGGTTTGTACTCATGACAGTAGAATCATAATGATTCAGACTCCAGAATGCTGAAATGATGCTGGGTGAAAAGACAATCCCCCCCACTTCTCTTTGGAAAGTTCAAAGTGAAAATAACAGTTTTATAGAAAAATTAAATCAATCAGGACATGCCATTTTGCAACAATGACACGGAATGAACAGAGCAAAAGAACAGCTGCCATTTTAGTTCAATGGACCTTGAACCTCCTTGTTATGTTGTTTGGTGCCTGCAGTGTAGGAAGAGTTTAAAGGTCTATTGTAAAAGAATCAAAATTATATTTATTAATTAGACTGCTTTGTATTTGTAACAATGAATACCTTTATTCCAGGGATGTAGCTAAACCCTTTGTGAAGGACATAGCTTTTGAAAATGAACTGCTCTGCAAGGGGAGTTGTTGGGCGGAAAGCCGAAAGCGGGAACCTTGGAGCTCAAGGGAGGAGGGCGATGGAGGAACAGATTGTTGACATAGTTTCTGGGCTGGTTATCTCAAGCCGTACCAGCCAAGGTTAAGCAGGTGGATGTTGTTAATGAACTTCAGCTGGAAGGAATTAGGGAGGGCTGATTTCCTTGGCGAGGAGACCCGCCCGGGAGAAGATAGAAAAACGACGGTTTGGGCGGGGGTCGGCATCTCTTCGGGGCAGAGGCTCTGCTGGAAGGTGATCTCCATTCGGCCGGATTAAGTCAGGTGTTAGTTAGAATTTTATTGTTTTATAGCCTGCTTGGTTTGGGGTTGCTTAGCACTTTTAAGAGTGTGTTTGATTGATTGGGGTCCTAATGGTTTTATGGCTTTTTGCTTGTTTGTGCTGCTAATACCAGACCTACCTCATTCCTTTCTAACTCCCCCTTCCTTTCCTTCCCAACCCCCTAACCCCTATTTTGCTATTTTACATGTATAATCTCTTCTGCTTTGACCAAGGCCTTAACTTAGAGTAGAGTGTGAATAAACTTGCTTTGGTCCCTAAATTCTGTGTGGTTATTTCCAGCGTTGGCTCAAACCAGCTTTGGCTGGGGAACTGGGTGGCGGGAAGGGAAACATCCTGCCACGGCAAGGAACGGTTCACGTTCTCTTGACACCCTTAAGCTCATTTAGCAATCCTTTACCTGTATTTAGTTATTGTTCTATGTTTAGATTTACCTTTTATATTACAGCTATCTAACCCTTGTGGGGGATGTATCATTGTAAAGGTATTAAGTGTTTGACCAGATGGTTCCTACCAGGTACAGTCCAGAATATCATCAAATAAATAAAGTTGTTTCCATACCTGTGTTTCCCTCAGGCAATTGAATGAGGAGGGGGAACCATTGCTTGGAAAACCAGAAGGCAGGAGAGGTGGCTCTCCTGCCTGCTAGTTTAAGACCACCCCAACTTCTGTCCTGCAACCCCAGCCAGCTTTGTTATCTTTCTTTCTGCATTTCTCCCATTTGGCTCTGAGAAGTCAGAAGGGGAATAAAGGGGTTGGTAGAGAAATTGTGGGGGAGAATTCATGTGTCGAGAAAAAGGTTAAGCACTCCCTCTCACTTGCCAATTCTCCACTTCTGATGGTCCCCTTTATTACCATTAAGCAGCAAACATGCTGAGGAAACACTTGACTGCCAACTGGGTCTGGATGGATGAATCTGAAAGTTAGAGAGCCTATCTACACTACTGCTTTAAAACGGTTTATAACGGTTTATAATGGTTTATATAACAGTTTTGAGAACTGTTGGGGTCCAGGACATACTCCATATACAGTTTTCAAAACCTTTTCAAAGTGTTTTATTCTGCATGTGTAGATAGGCTCTCAATCTTCCATATTTGAATCTTATTAATATCAGCTTCTTTTTGTCCCAAATATGCATAACTTTGTGATTTTTGATAAGTTCTTATCATAATTAAACTGAAACTAAATTCTCACCCATCTCTAACCACAACTCCCATCAACCCCAGCCAGCATGGCCAACGGTGGCCACATCTGGAGGCACCAGGTTGGAGATGACTGTTCTAGATTTTTTGTATACCCACCAGACAAATACCCAGCAGGCTACCTGGTTGTGATTGCTGTGCTATGCTTGGAGGGGTGAAGAACACACCCAGTTATACTCATTGGGGTGACAGTTTCCATTTGTTTATGCGTACAAAAGCTGATAATTGCACTGTGCATTGCTCACATTTTCTATTCTATCTCACAGTTGCCTTTTTAAATAGTTCTGAGGCTTGCCTTGCCAATGGGGATAGCCTTTTCTTTCTTGCATTTGTCACTACAGAAAGAAAGAAAGATCTCCAAAACACATAAAATCAGAAAGGTAAGATTATAACATATATTACAGCTAGAAAACAATGTGAGAAACCATTTAAAATCCCAGAGATGCACTAAAGACTAAAGATATTATCGGTCCGGTAGCCACTAGAGGAGATGAGTTCTTATTAAAAGAGACAAACGAAGCCTGATTGGCCAATACAAAAAACACACAGCAAAACAGGTTGTGACCAAATGAGAGAATCAGTGTATACATTAGTCCCCAGGAGGGCTAAAAGTGTGGAGAGGGAGGGGCTGCACATGCTGGACTCCCTCCCAACACCCCCATGTGTGCTGTTGGGCGTTCCCCACTCTGTTCCGAACCCTGACATGTTGAACAGCAAGGTCTGAAGAAGGCTTCTACTTTTGTTCACTTTCATGCAGGTAGAACCCTTTGTACGATCAGGGACCTTGCATGATCAGGGACCCTGCAGGAAGGTCAGGAATTGAGGGGGATATGTTGATAGCATTGATTCCCAATTGGGTTCTTATAACATGGAATGAGAGCATTTGTTGCATGATAGCTTCAGTTATATGGACTCAGTGGGTCAATTCGGATGACACAATAAACAACTGGTGTAAGGGAAACAATCATCAGTTGTTTTGACTATTGTGTCATCCGAATGCTGCTATAGTAAACTCAGCACTGATCCTCATCTACACCACAGTTGATTATTTATTACCATGTTGTGTGGGGAGTGCCCCCTAGGGTTAGGGTTAGTCAACTCACCATTGACTATCGTGTCGTCCGAATTGAGCCAATGTATCTATTCCAGAGAACAGATAAATCTGGGACTTGGGTCCACCACTCTGCCACTGACAGCCATCCAGCTCCAAAGAAGTGGTGAAGCTGGAACTAACCACAGCATAGGATACCATACCATACACATATTGCCTAAATATTATGTCTGGAAATGGTGTGGTCTTCAACAACTGTAATTTCCTGACATTTTGGAGTTTGAATGAACATGGAAGCTCTAACACAACACGTTAAACTAAAAGGGTTTTTGTTGTTGTTAATTGAATATTCTTTATTCATTTCCTAGTCTGGCAGTTATTTTTTAAACTACCTTAAGTTTGCAAGGTCTATGTTGTACTAGTCTAATCCATGCCTTGGAGGTTCCTGGCACATGGATTACTGAGGACAGGTTATCTCTGTTCAGGGGTGGTATCAGCTGGTGCAGCAGCTGCAGAATGCAGCAACCTGGATATTAGTGGAGGCTGGGTGGTCTGCTCATGTGACCCCAATACTGTGCCAGCTGCACAGGCTGCCATGCATTTCTGAAGTCAGTTTAAAGTGCTGGTTTTAACCATTAAGGACTTAAATGGTTTGGACCCAAGTTATATGAAGGACTGACTTCTCCTTTACCAGCCTGCCCATAATTTGAGGTCATCATTAGGGGTCCTTCTCACCTGCCCACAATCAAGGGTCGTTAGGTTGGTGGGTACAAGAGAGAGGACCTTTTCAGTGGTAGCCCCAAACCTCTGGTATCAGCTTCCATCTAGAGTTTGTCAGGCCCTTTTTTATTCAGATCTCCAGGAACATCCTGAAGACCCACCTGTCTTTGCTGGCCTTTTCATTTTATTGGTGTTATCTGATTTTTATTGGTGATAAATGTTTCTATAGCATTTTATTGAATATTTATGCAGTGATTTTCTTCAATTGTTGTTTTGCATAGTTTTGTATCATTTTTATCTTGTATTCCAATTTGAGAGTGCGGGCTACTCTTAAAGGCGGGGAATCATTTAAAATAAAATAACATAAAGGTGCTGAGTGCCACAGATAACACCTGGTTCTTCACCGTCACAGTTAGATCTATCTACACCACCAAACTATGACATTGATCATTTAGGGATAGTTCAAACTAATCCTCATTCAGAAGAGCCTGAACGTCCTCCATGGACATCACCTCCATGGTCTCTGATGAACCACTCACAAGCAGTGTCTCCACCTTGTTTGGTTCGAATTTCAGTTTATTGGACTTTATCCAGACCATTACAGATCCAAGATTCAGCACCTCCACTATCTCATCTGAATCTGATAAAAAGGAGAATTAAAGGTGGTTGGTGTGAACTGAAGACTATGCTTTGTGTACTATGACATTAATATGTTGGGAAGTAAATAGCAACGTGGAAAGATGTGCATTAAAAAGTGGTAACCTGGTAAGATGTGACACTTAAAAATTAGATATTGGTGTGAAACTATAATTACTCCGTTTTGGTGTAATATTTGAATATGGGAAGATTTGCTTAGTAACCATTTTTGTTTAACTATGGAATATAACTAAAATTGAATAGCGTTGTGTGTGTGTTCCGTGCAATTGATATAAAATGCAATATGCCATTCATTTTCTTTTTCATTGTCTAACAAAAATAAGGAAAACCCCTTAGAGCCAATAATAATGTGCTGTCAAGGAAAACATTGTATTTTTGAAAAGAAAATGATTGGAGTTTCTGTTACAGTAAGCCAATTCAGGCAGTTCAGGAAATCAAGTTTTGGAGGGTCACACGCTCTATCATGTAACATTGGATCCAGTCGTCTGATAGCGCCACTCTTCAATTCATGCTTGAATAAGCCCATTAGGCTTGAAGAGGCTGCAGAGAATATTAAAAAACAAACAAACACCAACTACTCATAGGGAAACGATGAAAACATTTGCCAAGACAGAAGCCAACATAATTGTTGTGGAAAAGGTTCTTTCAAATTATGACCAGTACATCATCACCAGCTCCATAAAAAGCAAATGTTATGAATAGAGGAGAAAACCAAAACCACAGTACCTTAAAAATGGGTGAACGGTAATGCTCACTTTTGTTATTCCGCTATCATGAAAAATAGATTCTGCTGTATGGGGCTTATACAGAGTTCTCATTGCCCTGTATAAGCCTTTCCCAACCTGGTGCCCTCCAGATGTTTTGAACTACAATTCCCAGAATTCCTGACCATTGGTCATGTTGGCTGGGGCTGACAGGAGTTGTCCAAGACATCTGTAGGGCATCAAGTTGGGGAAGACTACCTTACATATTCCACAGCAGGGTCAACCAAGGATCACTAAGACTTAGCAGGGCTGATCTTGGGGTAACAGCCCACTTTCTACAAATACAGGATTAGATGATACCTTTTTTCTTGTGACTATCCTGGATCACTGTGCTTCTCTACAGAATTATGAAACCCACACATCAGAGATAACCAGCCAGCCATTGTTTACATTGACAAAATAATTTATTTCAGGATGAACAACAGGGGAGCCAAACTCCTCTGATTTTACCCATTGTAGTTCACTCTTCTTTCCAGTTTGCTTCAATCTATGATTTCTCATTTGAACATATAAACAGGTATTATCCTACATCAAGCATAAGCAGGTCTCTTATGTGCAGGCTATTTGTGCAAGTGGCCATAGAGAAGACCAGTTGGATCTGCATATGGGACGCATATGTGGGCCTCTCATGACAGGTTATGACATTGCAGTGCATGAAGATCTAGCCAAGGACCAGTTGGAAGGGGAATGGGCTCCATTCAACCATATAAACTAAATTCTTGCTGCTTCAAGTTGTCAGTTCTTGAGACGACGATAATGATGATGATAGAAGGAAAAACAGCCCTTCCCTTGCCTTTCTAGCAACTGGGGGCGGATCTATAATACTGCTTTGTATCGGTTTATAACCGTTATAAACCGTTATAAATGGTTTATAACTGTGATAAACAGTTATAAACCATTTTAAAGTGTTATATCCTGCTTGGTGTAGATCTGGCCTGGATCAAAAGCACTTCCTCTCCCATCCATGCCAAACAGCCGGGCTGTATGTACATGTGTATGGTCACTTGGCAAATCTAGTGCTTTGCTGGGATAGATTGTACCCTTCATTTTGCTATATACAACAAGTTCCACATGTGCCATAATCAGTGGTACTTAACTGTTTTATTTTCATAAAATCCACTTTACTTGGAAACTAAATATGATCTTAAGTTTATATCCAGCCAAAGGTTCAAATACATAGCTATAAAATTTTACAGCATACTCTTTTGATATTACCTGATTTGGCCTTTTTTGTTTTGTCTGCTAATTGTGTCATTCTTCCAACTCCTTAGAAATCAATTATGTTTCCTGATTTAGAGCAGCTGCTAGATTTATAAACTAGTTCCTTTCTAATAAGATTACAAAAAACTTCTTTCAAGCTGACTTTAGCTGAGCACACTAGACATAGAAGGTCACTTGAGTGCAAATTTGCTTTACTGCATTGAAACCATATGCTGCTTTGCGATCCACAAGCTATACATTATGTTAAAAGAGAATATATATATATATTACTAATAAAAGATGTAGAGGCCCATAAATGTCTATTGGCCTGAAAGGTATTACTATTTCATATTCTCCATATGTTCCGTATTCTTTCATATTTGCCATGGTCAAATTCAAAAAACACATATAATACTGTGGTCAATTTAATTTGCACATTCCTATCCTTGTGATTTAAACCAGGGGAAGCTTATGAACAGAGGGTACCACAAAACATTTTTCTAGGACAAATATCACCTCCAAGATCCATGCCTCTTTCTGTGGACAAAAGTGACTGCCTGCCTCACAATGAAACAGAGGAGTAGTTCCCACAAGCAACTGGACCGTACCATTTCATAACTGTAGTAGTAGGAAATCACATGGATGCATGCTTTCCTATGACAACTTCCCCATAGCTCCCACATTTAGTCGGTTTAGATGACACAACAGTCCATTGTGGATGAATGAATAGGGCTGTGCAAATCTTGGACCTTGGATATACGAATCCAAGACACGGAAGCCATTTTATGGTGGATCTGCCATTTTAGTATGGATCCACCATTTTCTCACATAGCCGTAGGCCCTGGTACAGCCTACAACCCCCAGCATGGGAGGACTGGACTTACCAGGGCCCTGGAACAGAGGGCAGACATGTACTCATTGCTGCCATTGCCTTCTCCTTGGCATGATCAGCCTCCTTCTTCCCAGCTGGCATGGTTGGCCTCCTTCCCAGCTGGTGTGATCTCACCCAGCATCCCCACAATCTTTTCCGGTGTCCCTGTGAGATTGGCCAGCATCCCCATGAGAATATTTACCTGAAATAAGGGAAACCCATTACATTCTCTAATCTTCACAGACAGGGCATTGGTAAACTAGGTGCCATCAGAGAACACAAGGGGAATTGCCAACTGTTGTCATTTTTAGTTTAATTGTGAAGGACAACATAATCCAATAGGCTATCTTAATGAATGGGAATCAAGAAAGAGCCCTCTCTTCCAAAATTCCAGTGCCTCTCAGTTAGGTTTGTTGTAGGAATACAAAAGCAACAAAGCAATGGTTAGAACAAATTGGTTGGTAATTTCATAAGTATTTGCTGCCAACCAAACAAAATTATATTTTCTGAAGATTTTGTTTTGGGGGGGGGGGGGGAAACCACTTTGATTTTATTCTAAAGGACGGGAAAAAATCAAATTACTTTGGTTCCCATTGATTTGTGATCTGGAGCCAGACATAATTACCACAAGAAAACTAAAGCAAAGTCCATAAAAATCAATGCAAAGCATAATACAATCCAATGCATTTTTATTCTCCATAAGGGGAATTTATTGTACTTCGTGATTCCTTCTTAGCTCTTCAACGGATAGAACCATGATGAGGTCCCTATTTAATACTCTGCATGTAAGAGAATTACAGATAGAAAATTGTTAGATGGCTGCTTTCTAACACCACAAAAGTCCATTAAAATCACTTGTTTGTTTCAGCATTTTGTGGCGCTTTAAAAAGGTGTCAAAGGAAATTAGTATGATGATTATTATACGATTAGATAGAGATCCTGAAAATACTAAGCAGAATGGAAGGCTACTGTGCTTATAATAGCAGCACCATATTACATCACTGCAGTTTTGGTAAACATATATTATTTTCCATATATATGTACATGAAATTAAGAACAGCATAATCAAGGGAATAGAAAATTAAACGCACAATGATTTGATGGCAATTTGCTTTCATTGTATAGGTTTCTGTCACACAGAAATTGGATCGTAGGGAAATAATTGAACTCAGAGGTTTGTAATTATACAAAAATGCTACAAATGTGAGACTTTCTATACCCATTTCCAAACAGGCTTTTAAATGACTAATGCATGCCAGAAGATGAATATAATATGTATTTGAAGCAGAGGGACTCCTGTAGATGCATTGGATTTGTAGTGTTTTTGTACAATTTGATTGCACAGTCCAGCACACTTGCAGTCCCAGGAAATTCCCACATTTTCCACCCAAGGGGGCTGGATCCAAATGAAATTTTCTTGGTCAGTGGAGGCATGTGAGGTACCACTTCTGATCTGGCAGGTAATGGTGATGGAGGTGAAAGGAAAGTTTCATGAGGACCGACCTATATACATGTGGAGTCTAAATTGCAATGGATAAAAGAAGTTTTATCCTTAAAGCATCTTGCACATTCTTACAGTGTTCCACTGAGGGTTCCATTACATAATAACATAAGAAGAGCCATGCTGGATTAGACCAAGGGTCCATCTAATCCGGCATTCTGTTGACACCGGGGCCACTCAGCTGCTCATTGGAAACCTACAAGCAGGGAATGAGTGCAACAGCACCCTCCTGTGCATGTTCCCCAGCAAGTGATGTACATAGGCTTACTGCCTCTGATATTGGAGGTGTCATAGAGCCATCAGGACTAGTCATCATTGATAGCCTTCTCCAATAATTTGTCCAATCCCCATTTAAAGCCACCCAAAGTGGTGGCCATCACTACAGCATGTTGAAGTGAATTCTATAGTTGAACTATGCAGTGTATGAAGAGCACATAGTTACCACTATGTCAATGGAAGTTATACAACCAGTATGGCCAGGTTTTAAAAAGCCCATGACTACTTAGATAAACTCCACTGGATGATGGTGAGAGAATGCAATGGCAATGGGGAAAAATGGATGCTTCATCACCATCACAACCACTACATAGGGTTACTAATAGGTTCTTACTAGCGCTTAATTGAATTCACGCTGAGTTCTCCTCTGCAACGGTTCAAGGTGTCTCTCAACTTGGTTTATTGCCGTCATCTCAAGGTGTATACCAAGGAGTTGTATGGTCTTTGGCAGGATCTACACTACTGCTTGAAAATAGTTTATAATAGTAGTGACAACTGTTGGGGCCCAGGACACACTCCATATACAGTTTTCAAACTGTTTTCAAAGTGCAATATCCTGCTTGGTGTAGATCTGGCCTTAGCAAAACAAGAGAGACCATTCAGGCTGATTGTTTCAAGCACCCACATTCCAAGGGTTGATCAGGGCTTTGACAGGAATATTAACATACCAGCCATAACATGCACACACACACACACACACACACACACACAGCCGCATGGAATTCATTGGAATCTATTAGACTTCAAGAGTGGACCACTCTAATAGGTTTTCTATCCTTGAAGAAAGAAGCATCCACTACAATTCTAAAGTGTTTGCCTAGTTGTGTGTAGGGAAAAAATGTGAAAGGGGATGTGGGCACACACATAAGCCCCTCCCCCCCCGAAACCCTGATAAAGCAAGGTTTGTAATAGCTCTTTCAGCTGAACATGCTTACAGGGCCCTTTTCAGACCTACTCAAAGCACAAAGGCCTAACCAGCACCCTGGTACATAGGAATGTTGGGGGGTGGGGATTACATGCACACTCACATACCCTTCCCCACTTTTGCCCTACATGCTAGCAGGTGAATGCCTGCACAAGATTTGTATCTCAAGAGGAAGTGATCTGACCATGAAAAGGAATATGTTGTAAAATTTGCCACCTTTAGAAAAGCCTCCTTTTGCCCAGTAGAGAAAACCAACTGTAGTGTGTGTCCTGTTACATGTGCGGAGTCTGTCAAATGTTGGGCCAGCCCCAATGGAGTCATGGTTGCCATGAAATCCTGAACCACCCCCAATACAGTGACCTTGGTATGCATAATGAGATACCCCAGGACAATTGTCCTGGGAGTTCTCAACACATGAATCTGAGACCACATCGTCAGCTCCTGACTGTACAGTGGGACAGACAGTCCATCAGCATAATTCCTAATCTGACCTGCTTACTTCACACAAGGCACAAACATTCCAGATTGTCCAGATTGACACTCATCCAGACAAAAAGCCTCTGGCCCTTTCCACACCAGGCATTTCGCCTGGGATAGCCCCTGGATGTAGAGGGAGGGTGATCCTGGAAGTACCTAATACACACCATCGGAGCACAGGGACCAGCCAGGGGCCATCCCAGGCAAACAGCCTGGTGTAGAAAGAGAGATACCATCCTTATAGATCACAGTGATACCTGCTCCCAAACCTACAGTACTTACGTAAATAATAACAAAGACATGACTGTACCAACATATACACATGGGTCAAGTATTAGGATGAATTGAAACATATTTTAAGAAGAATTATCAGTTATGTATAAAAAGCAGATAATTTTGACATACTTTTTAAAAAAACAAACAAACAAATAAAGAAAGAAAGAAACAAACCCCGAATTAATTTTGAATTGCTATTGATGGTATCCATGCAGTGAACTTGAAGTTTGATTATTGTTGTTTGTTTGTACTGGAATGAATTTGATTTTACTTTTTAAAATACAAAATATTTAAAAACAAAACAAACATACACTGCTGCTGAACCAAGTACCAAAGGGACATAGCTAGGAGAGACTACTCCCTACAGGCAACTCGCCAACCCACCCGTCAGAGTCATAGTTATTAGGGGTGTGCATCGGATCGGATCCGATCCACGATCCGAATCCGATCTGCCCCAAAATTGGGAAAATCCGCATCATTTGTATGCAATTTGTACCTGGTGAAATTCCCTCTTCATTACAACACTTAAAGCTGCAGGGGCCCTGCCCTCTTTTGTATCTGGTCACTCTAGTATAGTGCATGCAACTTTAATTGCTTTGATGAAGAGGTGATTTCACCAGGTACTAATTGCTAGGGGTGTGCATCGGATCGGATCCGATCCACGATCCGAATCCGATCCGCCCCAAAATTGGGAAAATCTGATCCGATCCGATCCGATCCACCTCCGATCCGATCCGATCTGATCCGACGAGGTCCGATCCGGATCGGACGCCATTTTGAATGCTTTTTCCCATAGCCAAGTATTGTTTTACAAAAATACCTATAACATTTTCATTTTTAAAGATAGAAGGATGAAACTTGGGCACGTTATACACTGGTTAGGGACAGTTATCTGTGAGAAATTTCAGAAAGATTGGTGCATGCGTTTTGTGGCAATTAATTTTTTAATAAATACCCAGGAATGCCTATAACTTTGTCATTTTTAAAGTTACACACATGAAACTTTGCCACATTGTAGGTGGTACCTTGGAACCTACGTGTGTGACATTTCAGAAACGTAGGTGCTTGTCTTGTGTGGCAATTAATTTTTAGAAAAATGGGTAGTAGTGGGGTAAATACATTTACGCCTCCCATTTTTTTTATTTTTGAAGATACAAACAGGAAACTTGGGCACATTACAGGTACCACTTGCCTTGATATGTGTGTAAAATTTCAGAATGATAGGTCCAGGCATGTGGTGGCAAGGTGTCTGCACACACCACTTTGAAGACTGTAGAAAATTTCTCCTGTAACGATCCTAGCGAGAGAGAGTGATCCTAGGCTCAGCCGTTCTGCTTGAGTAAAAAGTGAAAGTATCAAAGCAGACACGAGCCAAGTGCTACTTTGTTTCTCCTTTTGTAATGGATACTAGCTCAGTTGCAGCCAAGCATGCAAGGATCAAAGAGATGAGAGAAAGTGTTTCCTTCTTCTTCCAGGGAGGCGGGAGGGTGCAATTGACAGCCCCAGCCTCTGTGGAAAAAAGGTTAATAACTTTTAATCTAAAAAATTCGTAGCCACCAAATGCCTGGACCCAGCTTTCTGAAATTTTACACACATATCAAGTGAAGTGTTCCCTGTAATGTCCCCATGTTTCCTGTTTGTATCTTTAAAAATAAAAAAATGGGAGGCGTAAATGTATTTACCCCACTACTACCCATTTTTCTAAAATTAATTGCCATACAAGGCAAGCACCTACGTTTTTGAAATTTTACACACATAGGTCCCAAGGTACCGCCTACAATGTGGCAAAGTTTCATGTGTGTAACTTTAAAAATGACAAAGTTATAGGCATTCCTGGGTATTTATTAAAAAATTAATTGCCACACAAGGCAAGCACCTACGTTTCCGAAATTTCACACACATGGGTCCCAAGGTAGCACCTACAATGTGGCAAAGTTTCATGTATGTAACATTAAAAATGACAAAGTTATAGGCATTCCTGGGTATTTATTAAAAAATTAATTGCCACAAAACGCATGCACCAATCTTTCTGAAATTTCTCACAGATAACTATCCCTAACCAGTCTACAATGTGCCCAAGTTTCCTGTTTGTATCTTCAAAAATAAAAAAGTGGGAGGCATAACTGTATTTCTCAATGGGAAAGTGCTTTCCAATGATTTCCTATGGGCAAGTGCTTTCCATTGATTTCCTATGGGCAAGTACTGTCCAATGATTCCCTATGGGCAAGTACTGTCCAATGAATCCCTATGGGCAAGTGCTGTCCAATGAATCCCTCATTGTTTCAAAAATTAATTGCCACACAATACAAGCACCTACGTTTCTGAAATTTCACACACTTAGGTCCCAAGGTACCGCCTACAATGTGGCAAAGTTTCATGTGTGTAACTTTACAAATGACAAAGTTATAGGCATTCCTGGGTATTTATTAAAAAATTAATTGCCACACAAGGCAAGCACCTATGTTTCTGAAATTTCACACACTTAGGTCCCAAGGTAGCATCTACAATGTGGCAATGTTTCATGTGTGTAACTTTAAAGATGACAAAGTTATAGGTGTTTCTTTCCTCATTGTTTCAAAAATTAATTGCCACACAAGGCAAGCTCCAATGTTTCTGAAATTTCACACACATATCAAGGCAAGTGGTACCTGTAATGTGCCCAAGTTTCCTGTTTGTATCTTCAAAAATAAAAAATGGGAGGCGTAAATGTATTTACCCCACTACTACCCATTTTTCTAAAAATTAATTGCCACACAAGACAAGCACCTACGTTTCTGAAATTTCACACACATAGGTCCCAAGGTACCTCCTACAATGTGGCAAAGTTTCATGTGTGTAACTTTAAAAATGACAAAGTTATAGGCATTCCTGGGTATTTATTAAAAAATTAATTGCCACAAAACACATGCACCAATCTTTCTGAAATTTCTCACAGATAACTATCCCTAACCAGTGTATAATGTGCCCAAGTTTCATCCTTCTATCTTTAAAAATGAAAAAGTTATAGGCGTTTTTGTAAAACAATACTTGGCTATGGGAAAAAGCATTCAAAATGGCGTCCGATCCGGATCGGACATCCGGTCCGATCCGATCCGACCATCCTCCGATCCAATCTGATCCGATCCGACCCCCCAGGTCCAATTCCGATCCGCTATCCGATCCGATCCGGGGGGTCAGTGCACATCCCTAATAGTTATGCATACCACGGAAGTCTCCTGGCTCTGTTATTCCCTCCAGGCAGGAACAGTAAGAAGGAGCAGCCCCCCCTCTCTCTCTCCTCCTTGCTCTCCCTGCTTCTGCTGGCTTCAGCAAATTCACTCTCTAAAATTCACAGGCCATACATCAGTGTGTGTTCCCACAGAGAAATACATTAATGGAAATTTGTTTACCAGAATTTCTCTGGATTCTGCATTCCAGGTTTCTTCTTCTTCTTCTTACAATGTGCATTATTCACTGTAAACTACAATACAAAGAACAATAGCAATGGTTGGAAACTTTCATTTTGCTTGTTATTGTAATATTGAATAAACATTATCCAGATTTTGAAGGATACCTTCCTGCTATTGCCCCTTTCTCATGTTAATAGGGCCAAAATAGGCATTCCTTTAAATCCGTATCTAGCAGCTACATTTTTTTTTCATTTTTAACCTAGATCAGGCAGAGGGTTCCCTCCCTCCACCCCACCCCCAAATGCAGCCTAAAAGTAGAGTGACTCTAAAGAGATACTGTATTTATTCTTGATTTTTATTTACTCAGTGTAATTTACTTAACATTTCTCTTATCTCCCTGAATACAGTCAGTGCTATTGTGCATTTGTAATTGTGTATTAATATTGCTGGAGATTGGGGAAAGATTACTTTGTTTTAAAGCTAGGCAGCATCAGAAATGAACAACAACTGGACTCCGCTGGGAAGCTCTCTCTACAGTTGCAGATATTCAAATATTTGATTAAACAAGGGAAGTTGGAATCATCTGCTCCCTATGTGCTTCCCAGAGCAAATCTTCTCTATACAGTCTTGTTCAGATGAAGTACGTTGGAGTTAAGTCTGAGAGTTAGTTTAGATGAACTAGCCACCAAGTGTTAAACAAAAAAACTATTAAAATAAACAGTTTGGTTATGTAAGTAGCATGACATCAGATAAGGGTATTCATTGTTTGAAGTAGTGTTTGTAACCACCAAAGAATCAGGCAGGAGTTGTGTAAAACAAAAGTTGTTTTTTTCAACAAGCCTGTTTCTAACTGCTCACTCTCTGACCTGGTTTGCTCATAACACTAACTCATGGATTATTTAAGCCATGGTTTGTTGCTCTACCCAGGATTTGTCTGATAGATGATCGAACAAGTCATAGTTTGTTTTCTCAGTTCCTGGGTAGTTTGTTTCCCTCCTCCTTCACCCACTCCTTCCCTGAATCCCAACAGACTTTGCAGTGCTGCATGTAAAGAGGAAGAGGGTTGTTGTTGTTGTTTTATTGCTCTTGTCCACTGCCTCTGTAACCTGGCAAAACAGTCCATGAACATCACACGATTCTGGGTTCATACATGAGAACCCATGGTTTAAACAATCCACACTTCACAACCCAACAACAAAACATGAGTTCTCTTTGTGGGTTGTTCATGGTTAGCAGCCATAGTTACCCATACTTACTTCTAGGTTCACATGTAACAACAACCTACAAGTCAACAAACCATGAACAGGCCAATTGACTCAAGGTTGAGTGTGGGTTGTCATTGAATCATAGGTTGTTGTTGAACTGTGGGTTGTTGTTTTGTGTGAACCCAAATATGCTAACAAATCACAGTTTGTTAACAAACAACCCACAGGTCATAACCCAACTACAAAACATGGGGTCTCTTCGTGGATTGTTTAAAGTTAACAAACCATGGTTCATACAACAAAACAACCCATGTTTCAAGAACAACTCACATTTCAATGACAATCTACACTCAACCCATACTCAACCTTGAGTGTGGTTGTTTATTAAGTGAACCCAGCCACTGTGACTTCATCATCAAGTCAGATTTTCCCCCTTACTCATTTTCACCTTTTCACCCTGGTGAAACCTGCTTTTTGTAACATTTTTCCTGATGAAGGTATCTGGAGATCTTGAAAGCTTGAACATTTTTGTGATCTTTTGGTTGGCCTAATAAAGGTATTACACAAGTATGGATGCTTTGACTTTGGTATCAGTTGCCCCAAACATGTACATCTATGCATGTGCATATCTAACTGTAAAAACAGAGTTCATAATAGTTTGGTGGTTATATATTGTCTTCATATACTCTTTGGGTAATATTAATGTGCAAATCTAAATTCACAGACACACCCCTTGCTGTCTTCATATTTAGTTTGGTTTACAGAAAAGGAACTTTGTTGGCAAATGGTGAATTCTACTATCAATACAACATATCAATACCTTTCACTGTCAGAAGTTATATTACTACTCACCGGATTTGCCCAACAGGAACCTTAGTATCCCCTTTCTATAAAACTGAGAACTGAACTGTGTCTCAGCCTGATTTTCAACACATCAGGCAACATCCTAAACACCAGACTTTTGCTCATTTCTATTATACAAGAACCATTTTCTCCCTTCCTCTGAGTTATTGGAAGACATCTGCACTTTTATACACAAAGCTTTAAAAAAGCAGAATGGCTTTATGCAATCTACTCTTTAGTGTCTTCCTAAATCTTTGTTGCCTTTCATACTGGAATAATGTTCCAACGTCTAATTTTTAAAAGTTCTGCTTATGTGGCTGAATGATTCATGGATACTTCAGTGTCGATACTGAACATGTCGTTAATACAGCATATTTTTCGGTGACATACAAACAACCAGTTGGCAGTCTCTTGAAAACAGTTCCCATATATTCCCCATTTTCTTTTATTAGTCCTTCAAAAACTATAAGCAAACAGAATTAATCAGAATTTGCAAATGTACAGCCATATTGTCTACTAGGCAAGGACTGCTTATTATGGATTTCTGGATTTCTATAAAAGTTCAGAGGTTTTTATCGTGCTGATTCTGTGATGTAGACCAACCCTGCTGCATTGGACATAGACTAGACATGCTTGAACAATAAACTCAGATGTTTTAAAACTGTAAAGAGTGATGGGGAATTAGGATTCTGGCAGCAGACACCACCTTAGACCTCCACATGTTGATTGTTCTTTGTGAACAGAGCCAACATGCATACAACTTGTACATGCATTATCTGGTACTAGATTGCAGATTACTAGATTGTGCATTCAGTGCCTATGTGCATAAAACCTTTGCACTTGTAGGTTCTGTGAACAAAAGAATGCTCAATGTGTGGAGGTGGGAGGGATGATCTCAATTGATTTTACACAAATTTAGAACATTTAAAAAGGGTTGGAAAGCTGGGCAAAATGAAATGAGTCTGCAGAGAACTAAGCAAGGTTTAGAGAGGACTGGTCTTCAGCGGAAGACATTAAGCAGAGATAGCAGTAAGTGTAGTGTCTAGGCAGGTTCTTGACTTACTCCCAGTAAGGTCCAAAGCACAAATGTCCAAACCATTAGGGCATCTATCAAGCTGGCTGAATGACCGCACAGGCACCTGGCTTTTCTGGGCACCCACTGAGCAGCTGTCCTTGCTTGTGCCCCCTTGCCTGGTCATGTCCCCCAGACATGATCCCTAAGCCATGCGAACACCCCACTCCTAACCTGGACCTGTTGCAAGCACCCACAACTGTCTGTGCCTCTTCAAGGGAGGCAACCCATCTATTTCCATAATGTGGTGACTTGTCTATGTCCACAAATGAAATCCTGTAGAAATGGCAGCCATCTAGGTTTCCAGAACACATAAGGACATAAGAAGAGCCATGCTGGATCAGACCACCTGAATATTCCACAGGGAATGAATATGCCAGTCTTCAGAAACTGTGTGTACTCATGTTCTATAGAATAAACAGAGATAATATTGCAATGATAATTCTTACCTTGTAATTCTTAGAATTACAGAAATGCTAATGTAACTATGCTATTCAGGAGTATAATTTCAGATTTCAGTGGTGAATGAGGGAAAGGCATTTCAATTGTGTCTCATGAAAGTTTATATACCCATTTCAAATACAGTTAAGGTTAAAAATGGGGGGGGGGGGAATCCAGGGTAGTCTAAAAACACTTATGGTTCTTTTTAATTCCTCATAATACCCAAAATACTGTTATCACCAAGTCAAACAGATAGGCCTTCTTCAATTAAAGCAATGAATTTGTGTCTTTGACATCACATCTGAAACAGTGGTGGGGTCAATGCTCTACCCTTCCCCCACTTCACATGAAAATATCAGACTTAATACAGAAAATATTCCAAATTCATACAATATACCATAATCCAAACATTTGTGAATAATGTTATGCCAGTTATCAGCTGTTCACACAAGGCATCTGGTTCAGTTCCTGTCATTTCCAGTTAACTGGATCTCAGTCCACTTGCTTGGAAAGCCAGTGCTAGAGTAGCTTTCTGAGGGAGATAGACCATTGCTATGATTCAACATGAATTAGTTCCATACGTTCAATCTCATTCTGATGGCAGTTACTCCTTTTTTATTTTTACTTTAAAATATTTCTTGGCCACCTTTCAGGGCAGAAGCCCTTCCAAGGCAGCTTAGAGCAATAAAATATAAAACAGTTAAAACATCAAAAACATAAACACAATAAAATAGCAATAAAAACAACAATATAAGACAATAAAACCAGCAGCAGCAGCAATGTCAATAGCAGCAACAACAACTGTCATGTCAAGCGAAGGCCAAAGTAAAATAATATGTTTTCAAAGCCTTCTTAAAAAACAGCAATGAAGGAGCATGGTGGACCTCCGAAGGCAGCTTGTTCCAAAGGGGTGTGACCACTATTTGCCCTCTCACATGTGGTCGCCCACCTAATTACTCTCACGGGTGGGTAAAAGAGAAGGGCCTCTCTATCTGATCTTAAAGGGGAAGCAAGCTGATATGGGTGAAGGTGGTTCTTCAAGTAATTTGGTCCCAAACCCTTTAAGGGATTTAAGATGAGTACAGTGGCTTGCATCTCACTGGATTTAAGCCTATGGCATTTCCCCTTTTAATGTTGAATAGAACTGCATTAAGGATTCATTCAAACCACTCCTGAAAATAAACGATAAAGAGATACACGAGTTTTGTGTGCCACTTTTATTTCCAGTAATTTTTGCAATCTCCGTGCATGTTTGTTTCTTTTCTCCATGTTTGTATTGTGTGCCTCTTCTCCGCACCGACTTCCCCCATGGCTAAGATTCCTGTTTCTCACTGAGATGGCAAATGACTGAACAGTAGGAAAGTGCCTATAGTAAGAAGATGGCAAAAGTTCAGACTGATGACTCAGGGCTCAGCAGGCGAGCATTTCATATACTGTCGCTGCTCTGTGACAATTGATACACTAGCTCAGGGATGAATTGCGCTTTTCTTTATCATTGCAGGGCAATGAAGAGTTTTGTTTCAATGATTTTCTGCCACTATATGAGAGTAATAGGGTCTGTGACCGCTAGTGCAATAGAAGAATAAGGGTTTCCTCAATAAGTTTCCAGCGATAGAGAGTAGGTACCACATTGCTCTCATTTCACATTTTGAAAGATGAACCTTCAGGGTTCATGAAAACCTAAAGCACCAAGCATCCGCAGATTGTGAGGGTCATTTCTCTCATAAAGCACTTCAGTTTCACCATGGAACAAGAGTGTCCTGATGACCTACCTGGATGAAGAATAGATCTGGTTGAGTGATCTGTAATAGGCAAAATATTGAATGCTATTTGCACTTACCACAAAGGGCAGAATAATTTGTAACGGGGATGGGTGAAGAACAGGAGAAGGGTGTGAGACATCACTAAAAGGCACAAGGACCTCTGAGCCCTCGAACTCCATTTTCTGTCCATGGACAGAAAATGACTTCTTGGCTGAGAGGTTTTGATATGCAGAATATTTGATGGACTTTTTCACTGCAGGCAGAGAAAAATCCTTCAGCGCGAGGTATAGTTAAGTACGTGTTTTGCCTCAGTCCAATCTTCCATGCCGATCTTTGTTCAATAAAAGGAGAAAGGATCTCAGACAGGTTAACTCATCCCATCCCATGTGTGAGGCCAGTATAAGGCAACTGAACAGCTGCCAGCCAGGAGTTCTAGGCTGAAAAGCTAGCAGAAACACACACACACACACACAGAGTTATGAGAGGAAGAACTGCTAAGTGATGCAAGTTACTTTGGATTAGGAAGTCCATTTGTTAGAAAACCTGAGGTAGAGATCCGTGGAATATTAAAGTTTGGTGAAGGTGAATCTGCTGCTGCACAAACTTCAAATAATTTGCAAATCAGGAGAGGAGAAAAGCAATGACCTTTGCAGTTAAAAATCATGAATACATTTCAGAATGGGAATGGCATGTCTATCTATCACTGGAACAGGAGGCAGACATTAGGGGAAAAAATTAATGATTATTTGTAAACCTACCAATGAATTCCCAAGGACAGCTTACTACATCCTGCTACTTTGAATATGAATGGCAGGAGTTGCAAAGGAACACCCAGTAAGAAATTCTGCCAATATTACTTTGTCTTATAGTTAAATAATGAACAGTGGGGTAAACTGTGTTGTGTTTCCAGTTCATATTTGCATGATTCTTACCAATTTTGGTGACATAACTCAAGCTTCCATACTTGCATATGTTGATTTAATTCCTGCCCACCCCACATACAAAAAAGGATTTTTATTAGTCTTGAGTAAGATCCTAAGTGTGTTTACTCAAAAGTTCACCTATCTGAATTGAATAGGATTTGTTGCCTATGAGGTGTGCACAGGGCAGCAGCTTTAGGATATGTCTGCATCAGCTGTTATCCTGGAATACGTCTAAGAACATTTTAGAAACAGCTACAGCAGTGCAGATTCTACCCAGGGTGGTTGGGACATCCCTAACATCTGCTCCACTTCCAGGTTTTGTTTTGAAAAAAGTTAGTACCTTGTGAAAGAAATATTAACCTCCTTACAATGTCTGCCTTGGCTTTTGAAAGCTTGGTGCTTGAAAAAAAACAGTTATTGCGTCTACTTGCAAGGGGATTGGTTCACAAACACATGTCTACCAGCCTGCTGTTTCAAGTGTCAGTCTGACACTTGAACACATATATAAACAAACATCCCATTGCTTATGTTTTGGTGCATGTCAACATTAACGCACAGAGAGCAGCCCACAGCACAATCCCATATATGACTACTCAGAAGTGTCCTATTGAATTCAGTAGGGCTTACTTCCAGATAAGAGGGTATAGGATTACTGCCCAGGAATATTTCTGAGCAATGAGGTGCAAACTTAAAAGAAATGAAAAGAAATGTGAAAACCAGTAGCCAGGTTGATCCCAAAGAATGATAAACATGCAGCATACAGGATGATCGATTAGTGTTTTAAGATGCTGGGGACCCTGCTCTTTATGCTGGGAATTGATGTATAGTGAAGATTCTAGACAATCAGAAGAATCACCTGGAACCCTACAGATATGAAATCACATAACTGAATGGGTCCATTTCACAATCACTTGTGTTTTCATATAGACGACTCCAATTACTTTTCCGTTTCTCCAATACTATTTATGTGAACGTCTGATCATTGTTAACATGATAAGGAGCATTTTTGACAGGGGTGGGTAACATAAGGCTAGAAGGCCACATGCACACCTCCCCAATATGCCCCCTGCACACTGAAAAAAATACTTTCTTAGTGAAAACAGGTTAATTCTGGTTTGTTTGCAAGCTAGATTTGAGACTTTTATGAGTGCCCTAAAAGTAAACAAGCTAAAAATGACCCTTTTCAACTCCATAGTGCTGCAAGTGTCTTTTTTCCATTAGAAATATTTTCAATTTTGTGTATGTGTTGCCTGGCAGAACGACCACAAACATATGATACCAAACAAACATTCCCAGGAGCTAAGATAAATTTCTTGGATTACTCTGCCTCTTCACGAGAGGTTTAATGCTCTTTGAAGTCTCATTAAAAAATTTACCTCCACACCAGCGGAGCGCAAATGGGGCGTAGAGGCGCGTTATCTCTCCGATTATGTGCATTATCGAATGCGCGTTAAATCGCGAGTTTTATTTTGTTCCGTCCGTTAAAGTGCATTTTGACTGTGTGAATATGCACTTATGCACATTAACTACTTGTAAACCGCATTTTGGACATCCATGAATGCGCTTCGTCGCCTCTCGCCGCCTCTCGTGCAGAGGGATTAGGCGTAAATGCGCTTCAGCGATTATGCGCATAATCGCCTAACCAGGCGCAAAAGCGAATCCTTGTAGAGGGGACCTAAATCAGTTTACCTGAAAAAAACAGGCTTCTTTGGGGAGATCATTCTACAACCTTGGTGCTGTAGTCAAATGGCTTTGCCATGTGTCCTCACTCACCATACTTGAGATGGAAGTAAGACAGGCAGCAGGGTTTAAATTGTTGAATGAAGCATTTGGCCAGCTTTATATGGAAGGCCTGATCTCAGGCTGTTAGGGCTTTATAGATTAAAACCAACACATTGAACTGGAATTGGAACCAGCAAAGTGGCAACCAATGCAACTGGAATAACACTGGGGTGAGATGATTGAAATGCGTCTCCTTTACAAGTGTCTGGCTGCTACATTCCAAACCAATCTGTGTGTGCATAGGGTTCCTCCATGTAATTAGGAGTCATACAAAAGCCAGGGTCTTCCATCGTGTATACAAAGCCTATGCTCATAAAGCTTGTACAATTAAAGATAAGACAGGGAAAAGATGTAATTTAATGAAGGATAAATTAAATATATTTCAGGAATTTTACAGTGAATTATATGCATCAGATATGGGTCCACAGGTTAAGGTAGGGGAATATGTAGAGAGGAATTGGAAAATAAGATTACAGAGACAAGACAGGGATTATATGGAAGGTTTGGTTACAGAAAAAGAAATAGAAGGAATTGTAGATAAATTAAAAGGAGGGAAATCTCCGGGGATAGATGGTTTGGGGCCGGAATATTATAAGACATTTAGAGCAATATTAATACCAAAATTGAAAAAGCTATTTAACAGTATAATAGAAGGAGGAAAGACCCCGCCATCATGGGACCATTCTTTGATTATATTAATCCCGAAACCAGATAAGGATTTGACGGATCCAGCTTCTTATAGACCAATTTCGTTAATAAATCAAGATTCAAAAAATTTTACGGCAATAATGGCAAAAAGAATGAGTACATTTATAAATAAATATATTAAAAAAGATCAATGTGGATTTATTGCAGGAAGGCAAATGCCTAATTTAATTGGAAGAGTTTTAAATATAATTAATATTATTTAAAAAAGGAATTTAAAAGCAGGATTGTTAGCACTAGATATATTCAAAGCCTTTGATTGTGTGAAATGGCCAGCACTTAAAAAAATTATATTTTGGGGGGGGTTGGAGATAAATTTATAGGAGTGATAGATCAGTTATATAAAAATAATAAAGCAGAAATTATAGTTACTGATGGGTTAACGCAACAGATTACTTTAGCCCAAGGAACTAGACAAGGATGTCCACTTTCACCGATTTTATTTGCAAAAGTGTTAGAAATTTTGGCGAATGTTATAAGGGAGGATGTAAGATTAAAAGGGATAGGAGGGAAAGAAAAGATTAAAATGAATATGTTTGCGGACGATACATTATTGACATTAGAAAATCCCCTGGAGAGTGGGGAAGTGATAAAGAAAAATTTGAGAGAATTTGGAGAGATTACTGGCTTACAATTGGGGGAAGTCAGAAATGATGTTATTTAATTATAATGAGAAGGAAATGGAGGAGTGTAAATCTAAACTAGGTTTTAGGCTTAAGAATATAGTACGCTATCTAGGAGTTAATATTGCAAAAGATTTAGATAGGTTAGAAGAAATTAATTTTGCTAGTTTGAAAAAACAGATAGGGGAAAAGTTAGAGGTATATACAAAATTAAAACATTCGTGGTTTGGTAGAATAGCGATCATTAAAATGAAGATATTACCTAAGATTAATTTTTTGTTTAGAATGTTACCGATTAAAATAACGGAAGCAGAGTTAAAGAGCTGGCAAAATATGATTAATGCTTATTGTAATGGAGATAAAAAAGCAAGGATTAATAAAGGGTTTTGGTATAAGACTCAAAAGAAAGGAGGTTTAGGACTTCCAAATATAAAGAAGTATTATATTGCAAATCAATTAAGACATGTTATAAATAGTATATTAGGGGAGGATGATTTAGAATGGTTAGAGACGCAAACAGGGGAACAAGACTTTAAATTACAAAATATCTTTTTTATTAAAATGCAAAAAAAAAAAAAGATTTGAAAGGCCTGGACAACCCGTTGTTGGAAAATATCTTAGAGATATGGGGAAAAGTTAAGGGAAAGTTAATACCAGGAGTTTCTCCTCTTACACCAGTTGTAGTAATGGGGGACTTCCCAAGGAACTTAAAAGCAGAGTTGGAAGGGGGTTTGAGGGATCAGAAAATTATTAAATTAAGAGATTGGTTAAAAAGAATGATAAATAAGGAGCAAATTGGAGAGCTACTAATAGGTAGCTTGGTTCAAATGTATACAATTGGAACAACGGACACAAGATTGGAAAAGGAAAAATAAGGAATGTAGAAAGAATACAAGATTTGAAGATTTAATTGAATCAAGAGGAAAGAAGGAAGAAATTAAACTTAAAAAAGGTTTGACCAGTGAAATATATAAAATTTTGATTGAGGATGATGAATACCAAGACTCTCTTAAAATGTTTTGGGAAGATGATCTAAAGGAACAGATTAATGAAGACAACTGGGGGAGGATATGGGATGCTAGAATGTTAAAGCTTTTGTCGATTAGAATTAAAGAGAATTATTATAAGACAGTATGGAGATGGTATTTAACGCCAGTAAGATCCCATCAGATAGATAAAAAAGTGCCCAAGAATTGTTGGAGGGGATGTCAGGAGGTTGGAACTTATTTTCATATGTGGTGGAGCTGTGAATATGTACAAAAATTTTGGAAAAGGGTGTTTGAAGAAATAAGTGAAATAACGGGAAGTAAATTGGAGATAAGCCCAAAGCTGGCTCTACTAGCAATATGGGATAAAGGAAATGAGAATATAAGTAAGAGAGAATTGATAAACAACCTCCTGGCTCCAGTTAGAATAATGAAAGCTAAAAATTGGAAAGGGCAAGGAATTTATACAATAGAAGAATGGTACAAAGAAATATGGGATATGGCACTTAATGATAAGTTAACGTATAAAATGAAAATAATGAGGGGAATGTCCAGGAAGAATGATTTTGAAAATATATGGAATCCATTATTGGAATATGTATTAAGATCGGGGAAAGGGCAAATACCTTCAAAAGATTCTTCACTATTTTGGAAGGATGTATAATTGAATAAAAGTAGGTCTCCTGGGGGGGGAGGGGAGCATGGGGGGTATGTAGGTTATGTATTGTATTGTATGTTGTTTATGTTGTATTATGTTGTTTTAAGTTGAAATAAAAATATTATTTTTTTTAAAAAAAAGTCCCTTGCAGCCTTTTTAAAAAACTGCTTATTATAGAATCCTGGAAATCCAACAGGAAGTTGCCATTGCATCATTGAGATCAACTGAAAGCACTGGCTAGTATTCCCAAGGTATAAGTGTTTCATGAGCTCTAGATCAGAATCCTCAGCAGTTCCTGGGGGTGCCCATTTTTAATCCTAGGAAAAAACTGCTGAAGAGCCAAAACCTCCTTTGAAGTTTCTAACGTGTGTGTGTGTGTGTGTGTGTGTGTAAGTATGTGTGAGTATATATATATATATATATATATATATATATTCAATCATACAATTAAAATGGATTTGCCTGCTCACCAAAATAAACTCTGCAGTGAAAGCTTCATGGAATGGAAGAATAACTAATAGAGTCAAGTGGAAGGACCTAAATTTCAGAGTAGAAGTAGGTTTGATTTACATGATCGTTGGCTCTCCATGCATTGCTTAAAGGAGTAAAAACAAACAAACAAAACCACAACAGCTGGGCAAATTGCAACCACCATATGTATATGCTAGGGGTGGGCTGATTTTGTTCTTGCACAGTCTACTTTTTAAAAAAGGAAGAAGAAAAATTCTCATGATCTACCAATGTGTTTACATTTGCAAAGTAAGAGGGTGTACTTGATATCTCTTAGCATTAAGGCATAACTCTATTGGTAAGGTGACCCCAAGTATGCATTGGTGCTTAGGAACACTTTGTCAAGAATCCCCTCAAATCTAGGGCTAATCCCACTATGTCTGGTGCAAATTATTCCTCCAGAGGTATGGATAATACAGATGGTAAGCATAGACCCATAATGCTCTACCTGCTCTGGAGATAGTAGTAATATGGAAGGTGGGGAGACAGGTTAATTGAGCCTTAGGCTGATCAATTTGCACATAGACACTGCACTTTGCTAGGATGGATCATGTCTATAGTTTTAAAATGCAGTAAAAGTAATAAACATTAATTTAATTTCTTTAAAATATGTGATCACAATTGTGCAACTGACAGCTTCATTGTGTTGTGAAAAATGCAACTATCTTGGTATGCATCTTTCCATTGGTGGCACACCCCTGATATAATTGCAACTGATGTCATCTAAGCATGTCACAACTTAAAGCTCATCTTCCCTTCCACACCTGGTCCCTCAGGTCACAAAGTTGTTTTTCCTGAAGCCACTCCAACAACTATTCTTAACATGTTCATTTTTTTAAAAAAGTATGGCATTCTCTTAGATCCTTCTTTTCACATTGAAACCATGCAATTTGTAGAATTATAATATTTGAAACCAGCCATTCTCCTACCATGAAATTAAGATGTGGAAACAAAACCAAGGCTGCAAGCCTAAAGCTGATGGAAGAGTGGATAATTGGCCATAGGAGCAGTGTATAGCAAGTGTCACACCACCAGGGAGAGGAGGTTCACTCATGGGACAACACATATGGCCCTGGAGGACACCACAGCATGCTGGCGGAAATCCCCATCAACACAAAAGTACTGCTGCTGGTGTTTCTTATACATACCAGGCATAGGTGTGTGCAGCACATTGCATTAGGGTGTGTACCCAGGGATTTTTTTTTTTAAAAAAATAGCGAACATTTATTGAATACTCAATCATAAAGGACATTATTTTTATTCATTTATTTATTAAACACTGTAGACACAGGTGCCCTACTCTGCAGGAGGGCCATTGCAGGTGAGGGGTGAGAATGAGGAGACAATCCTCAAGCCCCAGCATTGGTGGGGTTTTGTGGTGACACTAGCCAGAACACGGGCTTATGAGGCAATATTAGCCTTTGGGCCTCTTTGAAGCATGGCTCCTCACAGAAATGCTCCCAGCAGAGTGATTCTTTTTCACTTCTGCTGCTGGGAGCAATGACACGCTGTTGGAGGCAGTGGCAGCAGAGGGCTGTTTTTGCCACATAGGTGACATTTTGGTGCAGCATGTGCCCAATATCATTTACACATGCCCCTGTTGGTGCGAGGTTGGTCATTGCAGCCACTCCAGCAGAGTCCTAGTGGCTCCTGGCAGAGAGGCTCCCAGCAGAGTGATTCCTTTTTGCTCCTGCTGCTGGGAGCAATGGTGCAGTCTCAAAGGGAGTGGTTCTTCAGTGTGTTGACAAAGCAGCTGGAGGCAGCCGGAGGACCGTTCCCGTTGCGTCTGGATACCCCTCTGGATCCCTACTCAATGGCCCCATCAATTTGGTGCTTATTGCTTGAGATATTAGGGTGTGCCTGGGCACACCTGGCACACCCCTTGCGCATGCGTATGATACCAGGAAGGAAGGAATTAGGGTCAAGCTACAAGTTTTGTTAAATGTATGGTATGCATTTTTTAATTTAAGGGATCTGGATTGGGGACAGATTTTTCATTTGACAAAGAATGTTCTGGTGGATCCTGTATTTTGGATACTTGCATCATTTTGTGGTTCCTAGGCTTATGTACTACAGAGTTCTTGAAGTAATTAAATAGATAGATTTTTTTTACACTTAGGCCAAAGTCCCTTATGTGGAAAGCTATATATGTTTAGACAGAAAAATGTCCTACAGCTCCTAGCGTTCCTCAGCCAGCCAGTTTTTTTTTTTACTATCTATACATGTTCTACTCATGTATAGGACTTAGCCATTAATGCTGAAGTCCCATACACACTACTAGCGAATGCCCTCGGGGCAGTTTACAATGATAAAACCAAAGAAAACAATGTCAAAATAACAATAAATAAAAATAGTAATACAACAATGCAAGTATCAAAATAAAAATTAAACACAAAACTTTAAAAATATTCAAAAAATATTAAACAATTGATCTATAAGTAAACTTGCTTAAGATTGCTCTGCATGTCTATCTTCTCTGAAGCTACATACAATTTCAAACAAGGCAAGTGAGAACACACACAGTGATGGGTGTAACTACCAGAAATACTCACAGTGTAAAATAGCTCTTTAGCTTCTTCCCTCATTCTCTCTCTCTCTCTTTTTTTAATTGCTCAATATGCTCCCCATTGCTAGGTTCTGCTAACATTCCTGTGAAATTTTAAATGGCATGTTAAGGCATATTATTTGTTGCCGCCCATAAAACAATTACTTTCTATCTGGTTCAGTCATCTAAATGAGAACTGCCTGCATTGAACAATTAATGTGATTTTATCTGAGCCTGAAATAATTTTACCTGAAACAATGTGATCCTATGTAAGAGATGAATAATATTACTTTAATTGACTACTTAATTAAACTAAAAGGAGAAGATGGAGAAAGAGGAAAAACATTGGACTTTGACTCTCACTTTCAGATAGAAAGATGGCCATGTGTTTTCTGTCATTGCCCTGAGGCTTTATTTGAAACAAAGTAAATTAATTTCTGCTTAGCTGGTTTGTAGATTGGGCTATTTATGGAAATAATGGGACTACGTTTTTGAAGTCACGCACCCAGATCTAGTAAGGGTGAGAATGGTGCACTTGAAAACAGGCTTGCATGCACAAATCCAGCATCTGTTGCATCTGTATATGTGTAAATAGGTGCTGGTTGGGAAGGGGGGGAAATCAACGTTGGGGTTCACATGTGATGATCATGAAACTCCTGTGGGACGGGCACTGTCTGGGAAGAGGGGAATAGCCTGTGCTGGATTAGAGTTGTACTTCTCTTGAAATATCAGATTCATAGCTTGGGCATATCCCTGGACCCGCCCTCGCTCTTGGATGCCCAGGTGGCTGCCATGACCAGAGGGTACCTTGTCCAGCTTAGTTTGGTGTGTCAGCTGCACCAGCTAGGGGTCGACCAATGACACATGCCTTAGTAGCACACTGCTAGAATTACTGTGACGTTCTCTACATGGGGCCACCTTTGACAAGACTCCAGAAACTTCAGCTGATCCAGAATAACATGGGCATGCTAGCTCCTAAGAGCTGTTTTAAAACAGCTGCCCTTGTTCCTGATTCATGACAATCTCTGAGCCCAAATGAGATGGTGGGCAGCAGGCTCAGGATTAGCCAACCCATCTTCTTGCTGGAGTGAAGACAGGATCCTGGATGGGGCTGAGGGTACTCCAAGAGCAAGAGTTCCAGGACCCCAGACAGCAATACCACAGATAGCAAGAGGACAAGCCACCTCAAGTCAACACTGGCTTGGTGCAAGTGCCAGAGCTTTGTAGTCCAGCCTGAAAGTTCCAGACTGAAGCACCACCTTGTGAGTGCTGAGGCATTACCAGTTAAAAGGCCAGTTAAACTTGTCCTGTGGTGTAGCCATTGGCTCCTACTAGGCGATAGGGTTTGGGGCTATAGGCACTTGGTCCAGGGATGCTCTGCAGGGTTTCTTGATCTTCAGAGGAGTCAGGTGCTCTTTCTTAGAGTCCACAGGCAAAGATCCATCCATTCTTGGAATTTGGGGTGGGGGTGGGGTGGGATCAGGGTTAGGGTTAGGGAATGAGTCTAACTCCTCCTTGGAGGTACCACGCCTCAAGGTCTTTGAGTCCAAAGACTCAGGGTTTGGAGCCATGACAGGACTGGCTTCCTATTATACAACAGCCATTCTATTTCTGGATGGTTATCACTTTAAAAACCTAAACAGCATGAGTTGAGGATACCTAACGGACCCCCTTCTCTCATATGAACTTGCTCAATCTTTAAGATCTTCTGCTGAAGTTCTCCTCTTTGTCCCATAGTTGGCAAAGCCATGGTAGAGGGCTTTTCTATCACCATGCCCAGGATATGGAACCCCTATCCACAGAGGTTTATTTGAGCTGCTTTCAGTTGGTCTTTCACCACCTGGTGAGGACTGTTTGTTTTCCAGCAAGCATTTGGGTTGTCTGATTGATAGCCTGTTTTGAACTGACCTTTTGTTTTATGATGAAATAAATATTTTGTGCCCCTCTCTGATTTGGGTTGTTTTTACAAAAATGCCACATCAAGGCCACAGACTGAGGAAAAACTGGGTTAGCTCCAGAGCTCAGATGGACTGTCATGAGGTCAATAGTGCATTTAGGTAGCTTTGTGCTAATTGTCTTATGTGTGGTAGGTGGGTTAGATATTAATGTTTATGACTTCACTTACTTAAATGTAAAATAAACACTTGACATTTCCATGTTTTGCAGCTGCTACATTCCTAATAGTTTAGAACCTGCTCCCCCCAAACATCAAGTTGAATTTGTACCTTGCCTAAATCCTAGAAAGTGGTGAACTAACAAAGGAAAATGTCTCCAAGCATATGCAGAGTGCCATTCCCTCTCCACTAAACAACTGTATCAGCCCAGTGCTACACTTTTATAATTAAGAGGGAAGAGAGTGTTCCAGGGCAAATGACTTAGAAATAGCTAATTCCATGCCATACAAAACAATCCACTTCACCCTTTCATACCATGTCCTTTCCTTTCTAATTAATAACAGATTCTAGGTGAAAGGAGAGGCAACCAAATGTGTATGTGTGGGCCTTAGCAGTCAAGTATTGCTATACTGAAAAACCTCATGCAACTCCTTTCTCCTTCAAGGGACTTCTGGCTTCCTTCTCTTCCCCAGATTCAACATTTTTATGCCACTGTAGTTTAGAACAGTACAACTATGGCAGGCCAGAGTGGCTGTCCTTGAGGACAGGCGGCATGCCCGCATGAGTGGAGGCATCAGGTAAACCCCGTGGGTGGGGGCAGAAGCTCACTGGTGAGTGGGAGGGGAGGGGGACAAGCAGGAGGGGAAGGGAGTCCAGTGGGCTCCTGGCCAGCCTTATGCCCAGGAAACCACAAGAGCTGGCCTGCTGTCAAATCCAAAGTGGGCCTGGGCAGTTCTGAGGCACCCTAAGTCAAATCAGGGCCAATTTAGAAGCTCCAAATCGGCCTCTGAGGCAAATCAGGGGAGCTGTGCACAGCCTTATGCACACAAACACACACACACACAGAGTTTTTCTCAAGCTTATGTATTTATTTAATGAATTTATAGACCGCTTGACTTTATTGCAAAGTAGTTTACAACATAAACATTTAAAATACAAAACAGAGTTAAAATCAAAATATAAAAACCTCAGCTAAAAGCAGAGAACTAACTAATTAACATTGTGCTGGCCATCAACAAACTGGCCAGCACAATGAGCATCTGCACTCACACACAGGGAGAGAGAGGCTGCCTGCCTTCCTCCTCAATCAGTGGCTGCCACCGCCCCTTTCTCCTGTTGGTGTTTCGGCTACTGTCATGAGAATGGGCAAGACACAGGCCCTTTCCACACCAGCGAGTTTTCCCGGGGCTGCCCCTGCATGCTCGTGGAGAATTCACATGACACACAGAGCATCCCGCAAACAGGCAGGGGCCAGCCTTCCATTTTTGCGGGGGACCAGGGAAAGCTATTATCCTGATTTGTTCCCTGTTCCTGGGACGGCAGCAAGATAGGCGGCTGGTGTGCCTGCCCATCGCGGGCGCAGCTGCACTTACTCGCGAGTAAGCACAGCTGCACCTATGGCCACGGAGCCACACCACATGGCTCTGAGGCCATCAGGGGAAGGGGGGACCCAATTTCACCATCCCCAGGATGGTGGTGGTGGTGGGGAAGGGGCGCGATCGTGTGCATTTTCTTTATTAATACTCACAACAGTTGCGGAGGAGCGCTCGTGCGCTCCCTGCAGATCATCCGAAAAATGGTCGCCGCCACTTGCGACAGCCCTGGAGAAGCCCAGGCCGTTGCATTCTGGTATGGCTTGAGCGCGCCAAACCTGGAAGTGGTTACTTCCGGGTTCACCTGCTCCCTGCCCTCCACGCCCCTATGGTGTGGAAAGGGCCACAGACAAACAAGCAAGGAGGGCAGGAAGCAGGTACGGGGGGGAGCAGCATGTAGCACGAGGAGCAAAACAAATGGCTTGGAAGGACCCTCCATTTATTCTGCTGGGGGGATAGGGTGGCGTGGACATTTGCCCCAAAGGTCTATGGGTACTGGCACCACTGCGTGAGGCATTGAGTGAACTGCTAGATTTTTTGATCTTCATAACCAAACAGAGGCCAAGAAAATCATGTTGGCAGCTCTACACCAATTTCCTGTTCCCAACAGGTAATCAGTGCTGTCAAATTTGACAGCAACAGCCTTTTCTTTGGCATGAGATATAGCCTTATGCACAACAGTGAAGCTCTTTAAATAGGACTCTTGGGCTCATAGATTTTTCTTTTCTTTTCTCTTTTTGTTGCAGCATTTTATTATCAGGCAAATGGTTTTGCAAATTCATTTGTTCCTTGTAGAGAACATTAGCTTTACACAATTTCAACAAAATGCAACGAGGTCATTAAAGTCAGAGAAAGCATACCCATTACACCCATGTATGGGATTAGACACACTCACATTTCATCTCAGAACACTGTAAGTACTGAAGTTTAATTTAAAAAATAATTTAAAAATACAGTTATTGACTGCTTGAAGATCAACTTTGTATTTTACCCAAAAAACCAAAAACAAAACAACAACAAAAAACCAAATAAACAAATCTAAAAACATAAGTCTTCCTCGTGCTGGGCACATTACTTTCTATACCTGTTTAGCAGCAGACCTGATTAAGCTTACAAAGAATTCTTAATGTATAGTCAGGTGCAATTAAATATATAAGCGCTGTAATTCATATCAAATCTGATTTAAGTTGTTACAAATACTGTTTATACTGTTATAAATACTGCATAATACTGTGCAAATAGTGTGTTATAAATATTGTGATTGGTTTTATTGTGATGGTCCCAGTTTTTATATTAGAATGCTAGAGTTTAAATTGCTAATAAGACATTTTTGTTTATTATTAGTTAGTAGTGAACAGACCTGGCTTGACTAGAGGAAGCATTAGCAAGTGATCCCTGAAAAGTATCATCATCTCAAAAGCCAGAGGCAACTGGAGGGGCTGAAGGCAAAGGAAGATTGATGTACAGCATCCGTTCCTGGTTGTGAGAGTGGCTGGGGTGGGATTTAGGAGTACTGGATTTGCGGAGAAAACTATTGACATCTTAATAGCAGGAAAGACTCTTGTTTTTAGATACAGTAACCAAGGATGTTTAAGCATGAAAGGTGTTTAGGCATTCTCATCATATAATTTGAATAACACTCTATTTCCTTGTGTATATAAATCCTTTAATAACCCTGTTAATTGTGTTCATTTTGTCGCTAGTGGTGGTTTCAATCCCATGTCGACGCCTTAGTTACCAGGTTACCAAAGTTTTATGTTTAATGGTTTTTATACTTGAGATGGCCTTGTGGTAAGGAATTCCCTAGATCCAGAGCCTTTAAAACGGTTTATAACAGTTTTAAACTGGTTAATACTAACCGGTTTAAAACTGTTATAAACCATTTTATAGCAGTAGTGTAGATAGGCTCCCAGTGTTCAAAAAGAGAATATCTGTGGAAAACCTAAATGATTTTGCCACAGCCATATATTCATGCGTAATCACTGCTGTCCTCTCTATCAGAATCTATCCCATGCTGTTTTCCCATGATGTGTCTTGGTCTGGTGTGTCATAAGTACATTATGGGAACTGCTAGTGTTTCTGCTTAAGCATTGGTGTGATGAAGCTGAATAGCCTTTTAATTATCATTGCCACTTACTAAGATCATTGTCTTTTGACTGCAGGTAAACACCCAAGCCTTATCATCTATCTTTGGGTGTTGATTCCAGCTTTGATCAGTTAGTAATATAGCATTCTTGTGCAATTACCAAATCTACTTCTATATCTTGGTTTGGTGTCTCTCTTCCCACAATTGATAAACACAGATGAGAAGCATTTGTTTTTTACTTAAAATGTTAGCCAATTATAAAACTTGAATAGAACCAGGTGATGGGAAACGCAAGACATTGCAGTGGCAAGTCTTTGTGTTATAGATAAACTGATTTTTTGGTGTGAATTTTGCCAAAGAAATGTATATCTTTAAAGATTTTTTCCCTGCAAGTTTGCCAGAAAACACCTTCAGCAATAACTACTAGGGAGAAATTGAAATGTGATGAATAATACTATAATGAATAATGCTATGAGACAGTCCCATTTTTTTTTAAACCAGCACTTTAAAAAATCACCCCCTTCAGCTTTAAGGTGGTATAGAAATGACATATATACATAATATGCAGAAGAATATTTGCAATATTCAAATGATCAGGGCCATAAGCAGAAAACAGTACTGTTTCTAATTTTCCATGATCAGAATACTTGTTACACAATGTTGTTTTTAAGCATACTAAATTTGGCTCATTTGGATGAAGATGAACAGCAATGGATGTTTAGGAAATGGTCTGTTGTTGCTTACTCTGAAAAAATCAAGAAAGAGAATACACCATTTAATTAGAATGTCTGTAGCGAGCCCTGTGTGTACAACTTATGTACTTTCTCCAAGCAACCCTATGTACCTTGTGTACTTCCTTCAACTGATTGGGAAACCTGCCCTTTTTGCAAGCTCATAATCATGTGAAGAAACCCTCTGTGCATAAAGGTGAGTATAAGTGGCTCTCTACATATATTCTAATAAAAATAAGGTCTGTGCAATTGTGTGTATACTCTCGTCATCACTAATTGAATGCCAAAGTAGAACATCTGTCTTGTAGGTCATGTATGGATACTAAAACCATAGCAACACTGCCTTCACAATCCTAGAGCTTGGATACTACCCTGGCTTCTTTAAAGGCAATCAGTTCAGCATATTCCCTATCAAACCCCCAGAACTCTTCAGATGTTTGAACAGAAAGCTCTCTCAAAGCTAACCTTAAGATGCAAATCCACATATTTAACTGTGAGGAACATATTCACAAATCTTTCTGAAGCTACTGCTCCAGTGTCATTGTTGACTCCTACACAATTGTTACCATAGCTTTGGATGAGAGTGCTGGAGAACTCAGATACTTTTCCAATGTCTGTTCGTTTATAAATGGGAAACCAATTTAGCTGTGAACTTGAACTCAGTGGTGACTAACATGAATGAAGGGGGAATGGCAGTTTCTATATTCATGTCTGTGATTATATGAATTTCTCCCCCCCTCCCTTCAGCAGGCCTTTTGAAGACTGACCCCTCTAGCTGCAGTATATCAAAACAGCTGCAAGCCTACAGCTTTCACTTTACAAGTGGCAATTGTTTGCTGAAACTTTCTCTCTTCCAGCAGGGCAAAGTACTATTATATGTTCATCTCTTTATTGCCAAGGAATACTGAGAAATTGCTGGCTTCAACATTCATAAACAGAGTAAAAGCAAAAAAGGGCAAAAGGTAGGCCAGTGGGGGTATTTTTTCAGTATGTAAGACACCAACCTTTTAAGTTTCCAAGACATCTTTTCAATGCTTTCTAGGATACAGTAGATAATAATAATAATAATAATAATTAATAATAATAATAATAATAATAATAAGTTAATTTCTTACCCACCTCTCCCTCTGGATGGAGGTGGGGACCAACATTAAATACAAAACAGCATAAATACATAAATGATTAAAAACATATAAAACTAATTAATGATTAAAAACACATAAAACTAATACACTATTAAAAGGCATCTTAAAATTCAACTGGGTAGGCCTGCTGGAAGAGATCAGTCTTTATGGCTTTCTTAAATTCTGGAAGACTGTTAAGTTGGCGAATCTCTCCCAGCAGGCATAAGCGTGTGCAGCACATTTCATTAGGTGGTGCCTCCAGGGATTTTTAAAGATAAACTTGGGAGTAAATTCCATTTAACTAGGGTGACCGTATTTTGGAAACCAAAAAGGAGGACATCATAGCCGACCCTCAAGGAGGCATGCCCACCCCAACATGTCCAGCCCCCAAGGATGTGTGCCCATCCTGACATAACCGTCCCCAAGGGTGTGTGACCTTGGTCACACGTCTGATTTACTGAACTGTAAACCAGAATCTAAAAGTCAATAAAATATATCATTGAGCATCTCTGAATCCTACAACTAAACAATTACTGTTGTGAAATGCAGTCAGAGCTTGGAAAAAGGGGGAAAGGGACAGAACTACAACATCACCACTTCCCATGTTTATTTTACAAACATGTCTCTCAAAAACAAAAGTGGGTTACATCACCATCAAAGAATACAAATGTTGAGATTTCAGCAGGCATTATGACACACTTCCAATGACATCTTTGCAGCCATAAAGGCTAGAATCCTTTTTTAAAAGAAAAACTCAGATTTTCAGGTGGCTGAACTCTGGGTCCAGCAGTATCACATTCTGCATTTCTGGCTATTACAGAAACAGATCAGATCACCAGTCCAATTGCTAGTCCCCACCAGAGCAAACACATTGAAGCAATGAAACTTAGATAAGTGTGGACTTAACAAGTTCCCATTGATTCACTGTGTCTATTCTAGTTAGGAGTAGCAATTGGATTTAGGCCTCCAAGTTGTATGCATCCCTCTTGAAGTGTGGTGCCCAGAACTGGATGCAATATTCAAGATGAGGCCTAACCAGTGCCAAATAAAGGGGAGCCAGTACCTCATGCGATTTGGAAGCTATACTCTATTAATGCATCTCAAAATAGCATTAGCTTGTTTTGCATCCACATCACACTGTTGGCTCATATTCAGCTTGTGATCTATAACACATGCAAGTGAAATGATCCAAGGTTATTCCCTTGTCTGAAAAGCTATGTAGGAACATTGAGTAGCTGTAAAAGGCATGGGGTCATATGTTATACATCATAATGTTGTACATTTTCATATATACATGAAAATACTTGCAGGTAATATATAAAAGAACTGGCAAGAAAGTTCAGAGACTCGGGCACCTGGGTAAGCAGAAATAGGAGCAATAAGCAGAGGTGGAGACTGACCATCCAAAACACAAAACTCTGTGTCCTTTGAATCCACATTTGTTTGCTTCTGCAGAAACCCATTTTTAAAAAAAGCAGTTTGGGCCCCCACCTCACCCCTCGCACCTTCATCCTTAGGCTTCCTGCTGCTCAGCTGCCAGCAGCCCGCCTGCGCTGCCCGCCGCCTGCCCACCCGACCTGCCCGCTACTCGCTCACCCACCGTTCGCTTGCTCGCTCGACCGCCACCTGCTGTTCGACCACCCACATGCCCTGCCCTCTGCCTGCCCACGCTGCCTGCCCACCCTGCCTTACTTACCCCCAGGCCCACGCTGCTACTGCTGTTGCTTCCTTCTTTTTGCTGCTCGTACTCAGTCTTGCGAGATGGGGATGAAATGTCAGAAGTCTCATCCTGAAGTATCGCGAGACTGGGGGAGAGGAGAGAGCAGGTAAGCTGTGACTGCTCCGTTTCCCCCCCCCGCACCTTTCCCAGTATGAAAGGGTCTCTTAACACTTGAAGTAAGAGGCCGTTTCATACTGGGAAAGGTGGGAGGGGGATAGAGCAGGCCGCGTGTTCTCTGAGGCGTGGAGATCACCTAACGCCATTAGCGTGGCTGGGAGAATCCTCCCAGCCACGCTAATGGCGTTAGGTGATCTCCACGCTTTCTGGAGCTCTGGAGAACGTGCGGCCTGCTCTGCCCCCTCCTCCACCCCCTCTCACCTTTCCCAGTGTGAAAGGGCCTCTTCATTCAAGCATTAAGAGACCCTTTCATACTGGGAAAGGTGCAGGGGGAGGGGGCAGAGGAGGCCACACATTGTCCGAAGCTCCGGAAAGAGCGCAGGTGGCCTACGCTATTAGCGTGTTAGTCATGCTAATAGTGTAGGCCATCTGTGCACTTTCCATAGCTTCGGACAACGCACGGCCTGCTTCCCACCCTTCTCTCCATGCCGCACCTTTCCCAGACTTTTCATTAGGTGGTGCCTGGGCACCAGGTGAACCACCTGTGCACACGCCTATGCCAGCAGGCCATTCCACAGTCTGGGAGCGGCAGAAGAGAAGGTCCTCTGGGTAACAGTTGTCAGCCCAGTTTTTGCTGACCGGAGTAAGTTCTTCCTAGAGGACCTGAGTGTGTGGGGTGGATTGTATGAGAGAAGGTGATCCTGCAGGTAACCTGGGCCCAAGTCATGTAGGGCTTTAAAGGTAATGACCAACACTTTGTACTTCACCCGGAAATTAATTGGCAGCCAGTGAAGTGATTTTAAGATTGGTGTAATATGGTCACCTCTAGGTGTATTAGTGACCAACCTGGCTGCCATATTTTGAACTAATTGTAGTTTCTGGACTAGGGACAAAGGTAACCCTATGTACAATGCATTGCAAAAGTCGAGCCTCAAAGTTATGAACGCGTGCACTACTGTGTGAAAATATTTGCAAGCCTTCAGTCTTCAAAAGGCGTGCTGAGGGGAAGGAGGAGGGAAGAACTTCATATAATCACAGACATGAATATAAAAGCTGCCATTCCCCCTTCATTCATATTAGTCACCACTGAGTTCAAGCTCAGAGCACCCCCCCTTTGGCAATTTGTCAGGATGAAAAAGGGGCTGAAAATATTTACAGCAGGGATGCCAAACCTCTTTCAGTCTGAGCAGTGAGCACATAGCTCAGGCTGAAAGAGGTTTGAAATGGGCACAACACTAGAGACAAGCTAAAACTATGAAACAAGTTAATTTATTAAAGGGATGTTTTGCACATAAGGGAATACTAATATTTACTTTGGGGTTTTCAAATGATTGCTTAGTGACAATTCTTAAGGATTCAAAAGATACTGTTGCTGCTACAAATCTTTTAATGACTTCTTTTACTTCAGGCCAAATTCCCCAAATCTCCACCCCAGCCAATTGCACCCAAAACCAGGTTCAACTCTTGGGTAGAGTCTTCCTCTCACTCGCACAGCTCCTCCTGTTGTATTCCTGGCTGCTTGGCCAGCCTATCTGGGCTTTTACTGCCTGCTTGAGTAACCTTCTTCTGACAAGATTTTAGGGCAGGGCTCTGTGTCTCTATACAAGCAGATATCTGTAGATAACATTTTCCCCAGCATGGAGATTTACTGGTGGATGAAAGTTTAAACTGCTGTGTTTTAGCCAATGCATAGCTATTATAAAGGTAAAACAGCCCTGCCAGGAAAAAAAATGGCAAACCTACTAGCTAGAGAGAGTTTGGGCAAATCTATCCTGCTTGCTTCTTTTGACCTTATGCCTTAAGTCTGTAGTTCACTCATGATTTTAGAAATGGGAGATGACCCTGAGTAACCAACCTCAAGCAACACATCTGTGCAGGCCTCTCAATCAAAAAGGAGAGCTGAAGGTATGTGTTGGCAAAATATATCAGACATGATACTATTGGCTAATCTGGCTGGGATTGAGTTGCAGTCCAACATGTCTGGAGAGCACCAGATTGAAGAAGATTGTACTTAGGTCCTCTGCTGGAATGCTAAAATAAAGAAACGTGGTACAGATAGCAAATGTCAGTGATTCATTAAATAAATAAAAAAAAACAGAACAGAAAACAAGTTGGAACCCAACAGAAAACTAGGAGACAGGATGGAAGAATTACCACAAGAACTACAAGGAAGACCATGGCCCTTTCTACACCTTCCAGCATTCTGAGAGGGAGGGGGAGTCTCTCACAATATCCTAATCATGAGAGCCTCCCCCAGCGTGCTTCCTCCAGGGAGGAAGCAGGGACGTCGCGCCCGCCATTATTTTTTTTAAGAAGGAGCCAGGAGCACACTTCTCTCTGAAATTGCCCCCCACCACCATCCTCAGGACTTGTTTCCCCCCTCTCCCCTGATGGGCATAGAGCTGTGGCTCCATGCCCATTCAATTTATCTGTCCTGAATCTCCCACCAACCAGCTTCATGGGATGACCCCAGGTTGTAGTATTATGCGAGAAGGAGAAAAATGCCTCCCTATCCATATTTTCCACACCATGCATGATTTTGTACACCTCTATCATGTCTCCCCTTACCCTCCTTTTTTCCAAGCTAAACAGTCCCAGCTGTTACCTTCCCTCATAGGGGAGATGCTCCAGCCCTTTGATCATTTTAGTTGCCCCTTTCTGCATCTTTTCCAGCTCTACAATATCTTTTTTAAGTATGGTGACTGGAACTGTACACAGTATTCCAAGTGTGGTCATACTATAGATTTGTATCAAGGCAGAATGATATTGGCAGTTCTATTCTCAATAAAATTGCCAATATCATACTGCATACAGCAGAGAAGCTACAACCTCTGCTGAAAGCCATTCTAGTATAAAATTGCTCAGAAAGCAACCCGAGCTAATGCTAGTCTCTCTTCTATTTGTTAGGTCCCCTCTACAAGATTTCGGTTGGATGCCCGGTTGTCCAATTATGCGCATCTACTGACAATCACTTTTACGCCTAATCCCTATACACGGGAGGCATTGAAGCGCATTACAAGCTGTATGAAAGGCGCTTTAAAGTTGTTGACATGTTGCTGAAAGTAATGCGCTTTGTTTCTCCCTTTATTCTCTCCGCCCACCAGAATCTCCCGTCTTTGGTTTCCTAAGTTACCTACTGGGAATTATGTGGTTAACCTGTTTGGCTACCTTCTACCCTACAATTTCTCAGCCAGCTAAAGTTGTCCCCCCTCCCAGAACTGCTCAGGAGTAAATGGGAATGTGCCTCATAAGTTTCCCCCTCCAGCAGCCTTTTAAAAAGTATTTTCAGCTGCCTCTCTCTGCCCCCCACCATTTGCCAGAGAGAGAGGAAGAGAGTGAGAGACTAAAGAGAAGGAGTGAGCGAGTGAGAGAGTAGAGATCCGCACAAACGCATGCCCAAACAGACAGGGGAAGCTGCTTCATTCCTTCCTCCTCCTCCTCATTTTCCCAGCGAGATCAATTGTTTTCCCTTCTCTCCTTCTCAATCATCCGTTGTCGTTTTGGTGATGTAAAACATTTAGACGCGTGTGCGCGCGCACACACACCCACCCAGCTAGCAAGCAAGGGGACAATTTTTCTAAGCAAGAGACGACAGAAGAAGCGAGCGAGTGTGTGTGTGTGTGTGTCTATGGATGGGGGCAGGCATGCAAGCAAGCATGAAAACACCCTCCCCCTGTCCGCCACTGCACCTTTCCCTGCTTCCCGTGTCACTAATAAGTTATCTTTTTACACACACACACAGAGCTCATCTCAGGAATCCAGCAAGAAGCGAGGGGAGGAGTTGTCTAAGCGGATCACTAATTATCCACACATACGCATGACAACATGACCATCTGATTGTTAATATACCTCCTCACAAAATTGTTTACACTGACATAAGGCACTCTTACTGCCGCGGTAAATTAAAACTCGCTATTTAATGCACATTCAAAAATGTGAATAATCGGAGATTTGAAGCGTCTGGACCCCTGATTTACGCTCCCCTCTTGTAGAGGTAAATTTGGTAATGCGCCTTGAAAGAGCTTTAAATCGCTCTTGTAGAGGCACCCTTAGACGAGTTTTGTTAGCAGATCCATCTTTTTGGTTACTACACAAAGAATATGTGAGACTACACTCACAACTAAGAGGTACAAAGCTTTATTATCGGCATTAATTCTATCACAAAATGATCTTTCTGATAAGGTTCCTCAGTACTGTCTATTACATGCAACCAATGTTAACCACAATATAAGATAGTGATAAACACTATACATGCACCTCAATGCTCTCACTTTCAGCACTGGGGTTATAATCATCTTCTGTAGCTATTTCAAAAATGGCAAAAGCAATCTTCCTGCTTCAATGGTATTCTAACACATTGTGATTGCAAACCTTCAGGCTTCATACCTGAGGTTGCCAGGTGATTTAAAACTATGAATGAATAAACATCAACATGTGCTTTCGCAAAATAGCTCAATAGCACTAAATTTCAAAAAGTTAAACCAAATGTTATTAGAACATTGGGTGAAGATACATACTTTAATCACTTGCCCAGGGGGCCCAAAACATATGCAATCCTTACATGTACATGGTTTATGTTTCTTAGGCATCAGATTATAGTGGACAAACACTGAGAACTAGGCCAGATCTACACCAAGCAGGATATAGCACTATGGAAGTGGTATGAAAGCTGTATATGGAGGCAGGATCTACACTACTGCTTTATAGCAGTATTTATTTATTTATTTATTTATTACATTTGTATACCACCCCATAGCCGAAGCTCTCTGGGCGGTTTACATAGGATTAAAAACAATTAAAAACAATATACAAAAATTAAAACAGCAAAAACATACAACATATACACAATCTGTACATTTAAAAACCACTTCAACACTTCAAAAAACTACAAAAACAAAACAAAACAAACCCAGGCTCCTCAGATATTGCCAAATGCCTGAGAGAAGAGGAAAGTCTTGACCTGGCACCGAAAAGATAACAATGTTGGCGCCAGGCGGGCCTCGTCGGGGAGATCGTTCCACAATTGGGGAGCCACCACAGAGAAGGCCCTCTCTCTTGTTGCCGACCTCCGAGCTTCCCTCGGAGGAGGCACTCGGAGGAGGGCCTTAGATGTTGAACGTAGTGTTCGGGTAGGTTCATGTTGGGAAAGGCGTTCCATCAGGTATTGTGGTCCCAAGCCGTGTAAGGCTTTATAGGTTAAAACCAGCACCTTGAACCGGGCTCGGAAACATACAGGCAGCCAATGCAAGCGGGCCAGAGTAGGTCTTATATGTTCGAACCTACTGGTTCCAGTTATCAATCTGGCCGCTGCATTTTGCACAAGCTGCAGCTTCCGAACCACCTTCAAAGGCAGCCCCACGTAGAGTGCACTGACAACTGTTGGGGCCATGACACATGCCATATACTGCTTTCATACTGCTTTCATAGTGTTATATCTTGCTTGGTGTAGATGTGTCAATGGGCCCCAACAGTTGTCAGTGCATTTCAATACCATTATAAAGCAGTAGTGTAGATCCTGCCCCAGTCATGAAAATTGCTAGTGATCTCAAGCCCAGTTAAGAGAGGATTCCCATGTTAAATCAACAGACAATGTACATGTAGTACACATGGAATAAAGTGGATGCATGTGAGATTGAGATGCAGAGAACAGATGAATAAAACAAGTTAATTATGAACCTATCTACACTGTACCTTGGAACGTTTAAATAGTATTTTAAAATGTTCCAAATAGGTGCGTTCTAAAACGTCTTAGGCCACATTAAGGAGTACTCACGTTAAAGGAGAAAAATTCTTCAGTCTTCAAAGCGATGTGTGCGGTCTCACACTCTTCTGTCCGTCTCTTTCTGTTTCATTTTTACAATGAGTTTAGGGCAAAGCAATGTGGGTGCTGTAGTTCAGTCACCCACTTCCTCTTTAGTTCCCCTTTCATTCCCTAGCTTTCAATGCGTATAGGGCTAAGCATTGTGGGTGTTGTAGTTCACTCGCCCACTTCCTCCTTAGCCCCTCTTTCTTCCCCACCAATCGACTGCTAAGCATTTGGGCGCTGGTAAATGAAGCACTGCCCCCATGAATCACAAACGGTAAGGAAGGACACATTATTTTCCTTAAAATGATTTATTAAAAGTAAAAACCGTGGTATATAGCTGAAGTAAGTTTTAAAACACCTCGGGTATGCATCATTCAAGGGAGTGCATCATGTGGCCCAAAGAGTTTTTGTAACCCTTATGAAACGTTACAAAGCTAGAGTATAGATCGGCTCTATGTTACTTTATGATCGGGTGATAGACTCATCTCAGATTGTCACAATTGTGGCTTTGGGGACTTGGTTATTTGGGGCTACTGCAAAGAGCAGGGCCTGCAGCTATTTGCTCCATCTGGAGCAACCAGTAGATACCAATGCTGCCAGGTGAGTGTTTTTTCTTCAGACAATGTCATATGTGGTTTCTTTTTCTATTCCAGGCAATAACACAGAGGGTGCTAATCCATGACTAGAGGGACAAGGATTTGGCAATAATCAAAACTGCATGTGATTTTACAGCAATAATCATATGTTCAGATCCACAACAATTCTGAGAAATAATGAATTTAATCATCTGTGTGTTACATACAGTTGTTTAGCCCTCGATCCATGTTAGGAGCCGACATTTGATCGAAATGACCCTTATGGTTATTACAAAAAATAATGTGTCATTTCCTTTAGGAAACTAGGCAGTTAAACAAGAGAAGTATAGGATGGATTGGAACTCATTGTAAAAGTATCCCCAGAAATAGTTGTTTTTTAAAGAAATCATGGCACAAAAAGCTTTAAAAGAGTGTTCGTAGAAAAACACATATAATCTCTTAGATTGATTGATTAGTGAACAATTATTAAAGGCCACATTTGGATGATCAGCAGAGGAAACACCCCAGTGTAGGTTGTTTCCCCCATGTGGCAGTCACATGACTGGCATTTCCCTAATTACTGGTGCTGTGTTGCAGCTTGCCTTGTCATCCGAACCTGGTGCACAGCATGGCGGGGGTGGCTTCTCACCCACCCTATCACCCTTACTGCAAGCCATGGGGTTTTAATATCAGTTGTTTTCCCAGGTCTTGGTATTTCATTGTAACTGTTTTTAGCTGTTTAAATTGTTTTTAATTTTTGTATGTTAACATTTTCATATTATGTTTTGTAATTTTTGAGAACTGCTCAGAGAGGTCTGGCTATTGGGTGGTACAGAAAAATAACAATTACCACCCATTGTTACTTCCAGCATTTTTAAAAAAAATTTGGTTTTTTTCTGGCTTCTTTGGCCAGATCTACACCAAGCAGGCTATAGTGGTATGAAAGTGGTATATAAAAGGCAGGAGCCACACCAAGCTGGATATCGTGGTATATGGCATGTGTCAATGGGCCCCAACAGTTGTCAGTTCACTTCAATACCACTATAAAGCAGTAGTGTGGCTCCTGCCTTTTGTATACCTAGGCTGACCATATGAAAAGGAGGACAGGGCTCATATAACTTTAACAGTTGTAGAGAAAAGGGAATTTCAGCCAGCGTCATTTGTATGCAATTTGTACCTGGTGAAATTCCCTCTTCATTACAACACTTAAAGCTGCAGGGGCCCTGCCCTCTTTTGTATCTGGTCACTCTAGTATAGTGCATGCAACTTTAATTGCTTTGATGAAGAGGTGATTTCACCAGGTACTAATTGCATACAAATGAAGCCAGCTGAAATTCCCTTTTCTCTGCAACTGTTAAAGTTACATGAGCCCTGTCCTCCTTTTCATATGGTCAGCCTAGTATACCACTTTCATACTACTTTCATACTGCTATATCCTGCTTGGTGTAGATCTAGCCTTTCTGGAGTCATTGCATTCTGTTTGTAAGCAACCTGAGGGCCAAACTTCATATTCTACTAATCATGTCAGTGGAGCTGAGGATGTTATTTTTCATTACTTTCATGTAAGCACATTTGGATTGGGACCATGGTGCTCCAGAGGGAAAGTTGAGGTCTGTTGGTTATAGCTAGCCAGTGATAGGTAAATTAATAAATAGTTGCTTTACCACTTTGCTCCCCTGCTCTATCCTGAAGGAGGGATGTTCTACAAGGTTTACTCTCTTTCCCCATATGACAATCAAAGGGTGGGTTGTAGTGAATTTAGCAGCTGTTGAATTTGGCACTGCAGAACCTGTGGGACAATTTAATCCCTGTGCTCATTTTATTGCCCACAAAGAAACTGGAGTTGCTTTCTATTTCTGAACACTGGCAGAAATCTCATAGCTGGCTGTTCTCAAGAATGGCAGAAAAGTCTTAGACACCAACCTTTTAGCCACAGGATTCTTGATAGAAGGAAAGTTTAGTACAAATGGTTGGGGGAGAAAGGGAGAGGGAGAGACGATCTCTGGCTTCAAAACACCTTCATTATCAATATTTCCAGAACAGCTGCTGCAGAGAATAGACTTTCACACAGAGCTTGTTAAGGAGGATCTAGAACAAGGCGACTGAACTATTACTCCCCCTTTTCTAGCATCACACTCCCTTCTTGCAGACTTTGAAACAGGATCTGGCAACATTGCTCTTTGCTGCTGTTCTTTTTTTTTTTAAAAAAATCTGGTGTTGCTGTTATATTTGATTTCTGCAGAATATATATATATATATATATATAATCTGAGGGATGTTTTTTTAGTTGCCTGGTGAATCCCTCTGTTTAAAAGGTGGAACATACAATTAGGCCTCCTCCACACGAGACGTTTAATGAGCCTTGAAGGCTCATTATAAATTTTACCTACACACGAGCGGAGCGCAAAACGGGCGTACAGGCGCGTTATCTCCCCGATAATGCGCATTTTCGAACGCGCGTTAAATAGCGACTTTTATTTTGCTCCGGCCGTTAAAGCGCATTTTCGCTGTGTGAACAAGCGATTATGCGCATTAGCTACCTGTAAAGTGCTTTTTGGGCATCAATTAATGCGCTTCGCCGCCTCTCGCCGCCTCCCGTGCAGAGGGATTAGGAGTAAATGCGCCTCCGCGATAATGCGCATAATCGCCGAACCGGGCGCAAAAGCGCGTCCTTGTGGAGGGGGCCCACATTAAGTATCACACAAACTGTACCAAGTGAACAGTGTACATGTGAAGTGCCTTTAACTATGGTGTTTTTGATCTGAACTCTAAATGGCATTTATAGTTATATGCAGGTGTTCCCTCTCTTTCTCTACACTCACAATATACACAGAATTGGCAATTAAAGTCATTCCTGTTTTCTTCTTACTGGTCTGTCATGGAGACTTAGAAATGCAACAGATTAATATTACAAAATTAATATCATTTGTATCTGACTGTTGTTTTCATCTAACTTGCCTTCCCAAGAGAAACATATATATTGCTTTCCCTGGGTGATTTTATTTCTGCCAGCCCCCTTTGTTTCCTTTCTAAGGGGGGAAACATTGGTTGAACTTTGATTTATCCCTGCCTTATATCCTAAATAGGTAATACCATGGCATCAATTTCATAGTCAACACCACATAATATACAACCAATTTGTTGTTGTTGTTAAGATTTTCAGTTGGATTTAGGAGCAATTATGCCCTCTGGATTCCATACTGCTAGGAGACAGAGTGAAGGTTTTGATTGCTACTACACACTTACTATCTTGGGCCAGATCTACACCAAGCAAGATTTAACACTTTGAAAACGGTTTGAAAACTGTATATGGAGTGTGTCATGGGCCCCAATAGTTGTCAATACCGTTATAAACAATTTTAAAGCAATAGCATAGATCCTGCCTTGGATGTGATTCTGCTGGTGCCATGTAAGGCAGAAATTAACTGCCCATTATATCAGCTAGGGCAAATATAAGTTGGGAGAACAAACAGCTTGTCTCTTTGTTTCCTTGAATACACTTGAGGCTGCAATCTAAGGGTGCCTCTACAAGAGAGGTTTAATGCTCTTTGAAGTCTCATTAAAAAATTTACCTCTACACCAGCGGAGCGCAAATGGGGCGTAGAGGCGCGTTATCTCCCTGATTGTGCGCATTATCGAATGCGCGTTAAATAGCGAGTTTTTTTTGCTCCGTCCATTAAAGTGCATTTTGATGGGAAGCTGCTGCCGCCGCCGCCGCTCCTCGCGAGTCACGGCGGGCTTGAGCTGCCGAACTGTCCCTTCCGCTCGCCGGAGCAGCATGAGGAGGGGGCTGCTGCTCCGGCGAGCAGAAGGGACAGTTCGGCAGCTCGAGCCCGCCGCGACTCGTGAGGAGTGGCGGCAGCGGCAGCAGCTTCCCATCCCCTCTCGAGTGGTATTGCCGTTTGCATCTCCTCCTCCACCACCTCAGCCCCCAGTCGCCAGCCAGTTTCCCTCCAGTCACGAAAGCAGCCACATTTCCAAGGCAGCCAAAGGTGCCTGGCAGCGTCCAGTAGCTCTCACGCACCCCTCTCTCTCCACTGTCCTCCGGCTCCTGCTGAGGGGATCAGTCTGTCAAAAGGCGCTTGCGGGGAAGGAGTCGCAGGCGGGCGGGCGGGAGCCCAGAGACGAAGCAGCTGCGCCCACCCGCCTGCGACTCCTTCCCCACAAGAGGGGCGCCTCCTGCTCGGCACCCGCGGCGGGGGGCCTGGTGGGAGGAGGAGGAGGAAGAAGAGGGGGTAAAGGAAGGCGAGAAGGAGGAGGATCGCTCGCCTGCTGCCCACAGCCTACCAGCCAGCCAGCTGGGGAGCGGCGGAGAGGGAAGGGGAGGGAAGCGCCTTTTGTCGCTGCCTCTCGTACAGAGGTATTAGGCGTAAATGCGCTTCAGCGATAGTGCGCATAATCTCCTAACCGGGCGCAAAAGCGAATCCTTGTGGAGGGGACCTAAAACATACACATACCAGGAAACACATCTCATTGAACACAGGAGAATCTATCAGACAGCACTGCCAATTAATCAAGTATCTGTCTGTAATACTAATGGATAATTATAATATAGAAAACATTCAAACTATTACACCACCCAGGTGGCTGTAATGTTGTTTAATTTCCCATTTATTTATTTATTAATTTTTTACTTCTTGTCTGAAAAGGCAGAAGACAGGAAGCATCTCGGGACTCAAATCTTCAGTGGGGCCAAGGCCTTCAGCAGGTATCTGTTAAAATCCACCTACTGTACACAGTGTTAGGACCATGTGCAGGAACATATGGGTTGTATCCAATGTTAGTCTAACTTAAGTCCCATTCATTTCAATGGGTCTGCTCTAAATAGGACTAACACTGAAGTTTGCTAATACTGAATATATTTTGTTCTAACATACTGAACACAAATGCAACTTATCCTCATGCAAGTGTGTTATAACTGGGCTCACTTTCAACTTTTCAAACTTGGCCAATCAGGTGGAAGCATGAGCTTTGACAGGAAACAGGCTTTTTGTTTAGCCTTAAGAAGCTTTGAGAGCAGTTTTAGGACCTTTGAATCTGAATCCCAAAGTAGGTCTGCACATCTTTCCTAAGCACTTTCAAGAACTGCATTTGGAAAACTTATTATCCAGTGCAGCCTTACTTCATGCATATATGTAGCCTACTGTTGACAGGTTTATTGGTTTATGGTCCAACATTATCTGAGTTACAGCCCCCTCAATCTAAGCATTCTTTCCTAAGGAAAAACACAACCCTATTAAACTGATTCATCTCCAGCTACAATCCCAAATAAAATAATTTATGCTTAATTGCATCGAAATCAGCCCCCTCTTCCATCATTCCAACAAAGTAGTTCAAAATTGCCCATCAGACTGTTTCTTTTAAGACCCATTACTCATAATTGTATCAAACTTTGTCCCTCTTTCACTTTTTAAGATAGTACAGAATTACCCATTAGACCATTTGTTTCAAGATAGATAACTCTCTGTTTTCCTGTTACTACATTGTAATGCTTTGTGAACATACTGCCCTTGGCCTCCTTAATTAAGCTATTAGTTAATTAGTTCAGACTAAATTGACATACAATGTTATCATAACATTGTGCCTTCTTCAGTAAGAATTATGATCAGTCTGTATTCCTCTTTAGTAGATGGAGAATTAAAAAAATCATTTTGAATGTTTCTTGGTCTGTTTCATGTCTGGAATTCCATAGTTTCCTCCAGAAAACTACTTTTACACTCCATTCTAAAATATGTTATAACAATCAAATTACAAATTTGATTATTATTTGATATTATTATTTGATCTTATTTGGTTATTATATTATAATACAAATTATTATTTTACTATAGCATATACTGAACCCAGAACAGTTGAAGAAAAATACGAAGAAGCTTAATTTGGAACTCCCTGTCAAAAGAAGCCAGCCTAGCTCCATCCCTGTTGTCCTTTCACTGGCAGGTAAAAATATTTTAATTTTTCTTCAAATAGGCTTTTGTTTTTTAAGCTGGCATGTTGCTGAAGTAAGTTTTCATTTGGTGGTGCCATTAATTTCTTTTTTTATTGATGTCTTAATGGATGTATTTTAATGGTTTTTAATTTATGTATTTTAACTTTTTAATTATAATGCTATATGATCAACATTTTATTAGCACTATTTTAGTGTAAAAGTGGGATATAAACTTCCCAAGGGTGGCATCTTATACATGTTTAGACAGAAAAATATCCTACAACTCCCAGCATTCCCCATCCAACATGATTAGCTGGGGAATACTGCCAATTGTATGAGCTTTTTATGTCTAAACATGCATAGGATTGCACTCTAAATTAATAATTGAAATACAGTGAATCTCTATAATAATGTATGCAGCAATTATTTGTTAGCCACCAGATTACACTGGACATCACTTTTCCTGTGGTTATGTTTAGAAGTGTTCACCGTGAATCACTCCCATCATATTGTGAGTTTCCTTTCCCTGTTCCCTTCTGTAGTTTGTGTGTGCAAATGAAATGATGAGGACATCACAGAATGAGTTCCTATAAATAGTCAGAACAGGAATTGTTTGCAAACAACAAGGAGACCATTCTCAGAAACATCCCTCATGGCAACTATTAACATGCACCCGTGGTGCCCATTACCATCTTCGGTTGGCACACCAACTATGCCCATTCCTGGATAGAGGTAGCCTAGCCACTGTGATCCATGCACAGGTAACCTCATGATTAGATTAGTGCAATATGCTCTGTGTGGGACTGCCCTTTGGCATAGCTCAGAAGCTGCAGCTAGTGCAGAATGCAACAGATAAGGTGCTCACTGAGATACCCAGCTATTCTCATATATCATCTGTGTTAAAAGAACTGCATTGGTTGCCTATTAGCTATTGAGCCACGTACAATGTCATGTTATTGTCATACAAAGCCCTAAACAACTTGGGACGAGGATATCGAGCAGACCCTGTTCCCTTATACCTACCCAGGCAACCTTTAAGTTCATCAGAGGAACCCTTGCTGATCATTAATGGAATGTCGCCAAACAGTACCTCAGTGGTGGGCCTTCTCAGTAGTGGCACCCACTCTGTGGTAAACCCTCCCCTGTGCAGTTCAGAAGGCTGAAAATGTGGCACCTTTCAAATGCCTCAGGTTTTCCTTGAACTGTAATTAAATTAATCATGCTACTCTATCTACTGCTCCTTGTATTGCCTTTATTGTAATTGGAATAGTTTCTAATGTTGTGCTTTTAATATTGTATTAAAAGCTTAGGGCTTTTATTATATTAAGTGGTATACAAATATCATGAATAAATAAATACATAAATAAATATTCCTGGCTCTGAATTCCAACAGCGATTTGTTGATACAAATTTGATTGATTGACTGATTGATTGCATTTATATCCTGCCTTTTTTCCTCCAAGGAACCCAAGGCAGAGTACATAATCTTCCTCCTTTCCATTTTATCCTCACAACAACCCAGTGAGGTAGGTTGGGCTGAGAGTTTGTTACTGGCCCAAAGTCACCCAGTGAGCTTCCATGGCTGAGTGGGAATTAGAACCCAGATCTCCCAACTCCCAGTCCAACACTCTAGCTACTACACCACACTGGCTAGTTATATATAGTGTATGCAGCCATACACTACAGTAACACTAGATAAAGAGAATTCCCATTTATTCAAAACTCAGTTTTCCAAATATTGTAGGTAGCTATTTTAAAATTAAGACAAACCAGACTGTATTGTAATGTGTATATCACAAGGAACATTAAAGAGCTTGTAAATGTTGACATTTATTGGCAATACTTACAATTTTTATGAGCCATTGGGAAATCTATAACAATTCTGACATTTATTATTTTTAAAATACATCTCATTGTAGTTAGCAGGTATATACGGTAGTTAAATTTGGGAGGGCACATTTGACACTCTTATTGAAGAGCTGGATGAATAGAATGGGAGGCTTCTAAGTTTTTAAAGAGATAATATTTCTACTGAAAAACATATGATTGTATATTATGACTTCACTCTCAAAATCAGAACCAGATTTTCAAAATTAGGCAAACATGTATGTATGCAAGTCAGGTAGTTTGTGTGCATATGGCCAGTTAACTATTTGGTTTTTGGCCAGGCAACTATATGTTGGAAGAAATTAATGTACTGAGTAGTAATTGTTTTGGGCTATTGCACTGAGGATCTTTCTTGCCAACAGATGAAATAACTCCTATATTGTTCCTCAAAATGGTAGTAAAATAATGTGGTAAGTGATCTGCCTAGCCTACCATATGGAAGCATGGATGAAGTGCGAATTTGTGCTGAAATCTAGTCTATGGACCCCTACAGACCTGGAATGGAGATTTCTGTCTAAAGCGTAAGAAACTTACACTTCCATTTTTGAGGGGGGAAATAAAGAAATGCACATATATAAATGTGATTACTTTAAGTTTCAAGTTATTTCATTTGAGTGCTCTATCTATCTATGTATCTATCTATTTATTTTAAAAAGATCCTAGATCACTTTTTTAGGCAAGAGCCCTCCCAAAGTGGCGAGCCTTGGGAAACATGAATGTGAAAATGGATTACATCAAGTGTAATTAGAGATGCTTAAGGAATTTGAAAATTCCTATACAAAATGTCTTGATCCACACCTCTCGGTGCTATGCAACAGATTTTGCAGTTCTTGACAGTTAAATATATCCAAATATAGGTGTAAATACATGTTTTGAGAGAATATGCATATTTACATGTATTATATTTCTTACACCTTTAGACTGCCCAATAACCAAAGTTCCATAGGTAAATGAAAAGTATAGGTTAATTAAAAACATAAAAGACAAACTAACAATAAAACAATGACAATAAACAGCATATAATAAAACCAGGCTAAAACCAGCAGCAAGAGGTAAAAGCAATGCAGCACTTAATCAAACCAAAACAAATCCAGCAAATATCTAAAAACATTAAAACAGTTCTTAGTAAAATGCCTTAGAGAATAAAAAGGCCCTCAGTTAGCTCTAAAAATATCATAATGTCCTGGTGCCAAGTGAGATTCTCTATGAAAGGGCACTCCGCAGATGGGGTACCACCACTGAAAAGGTTGTCTCTCTTGTAGTGATCTGCTTTGCTTCATTTGGTGGGGCCACCTGGAGGAGGACCTCAGACAATAACCTTAGGATTTCGGAAATAAATAGAGGAGGGGAGACTTCTTCAGGTAACTTGACCCCAAGCCATTTATGCTGAGAGAAAATGCACCTTTAAATATGTTTTTTGAGAGAAAATACTGTATGCATTCAAAGATGTACTTTGAGAAGATTTTCTTTTGAGAAATGTTCACATATTAATGAAGAAACAGGACTGGAAAACACATAAAGGGCTCATGAACACCTAAGGTGTAGAGGGAGGGAGGGGGGAGGATCGCAGACTTATCTGTTTCCGCAATCCTCCCCCAGCATCTATACAGCCGCATGATGTCCCAGAAGGGAAGAGGGATGTCGTGGGTGCCTTTAAAAAAAAAAAGCAAAAAAAGCCACACATGGTGACAAAAGTAAGTAATCCCCCCTGCCAAACCCCATGCTCAACCAACCCCTGCCATCCAAGGAATGGCAAAATTCCTGCCCCCACCCTTCCCCCATGGGGATGGAGCTACCCATGCAGCTTTGTGCCCATTTGAGGACCCGGGAGGCCACGCTACACCAGCCATGGTCATCAGGATTGTCCCAGGATCATGGAAAAATTGGGATATTCCCGGTTTCAGTTACCCCAGGATTGTCTCTTGGTTGTCCCCAGTTGATCCTGGGATCCCCTTTGCATCATAAAGATGACCCCGGGATATCTGGCAGGTGTAGACATGGCCAAAGAGTGACATGGGGCAGAATGAGAGAGATTCAATATGCAGAAAAGGTCTAGGAAGTATGTCTCAACTCTCACTTAGGTTTTATAACCAAGCTTGTTATCACCACAGTTTGTATCCTTGACGACTCCTTTATTAGGGATGTGCACTGACCCCCCGGATCGGATCGGATAGCGGATCGGAATCGGACCTGGGGGGTCGGATCGGATCGGATCGGATCGGAGGCTGGTCGGATCGGATCGGACCAGATGTCCGATCCGGATCGGACGCCATTTTGAATGCTTTTTCCCATAGCCAAGTATTGTTTTACAAAAACGCCTATAACTTTTTTATTTTTAAAGATAGAAGGATGAAACTTGGGCACATTGTAGACTGGTTAGGGGTAGTTATCTGTGAGAAATTTCAGAAAGATTGGTGCATGCATTTTGTGGCAATTAATTTTTTAATAAATACCCAAGAATGCCTATTACTTTGTCATTTTTAAAGTTACACACATGAAACTTTGCCACATTGTAGGGGGTACCTTGGGACCTACGTGTGTGAAATTTCAGAAACGTAGGTGCTTGTCTTGTGTGGCAATTAATTTTTAGAAAAATGGGTAGTAGTGGGGTAAATACAGTTACGCCTCCCATTTTTTTATTTTGAAGATACAAACAGGAAACTTGGGCACATTACAGGTACCACTTGCCTTGATATGTGTGTGAAATTTCAGAAACATTGGAGCTTTCCTTGTGTGGCAATTAATTTTTGAAACAATGAGGAAAGAAACACCTATAACTTTGTCATTTTTAAAGTTACACACATGAAACTTTGCCACATTGTAGGTGGTACCTTGGGACCCATGTGTGTGAAATTTCAGAAACATAGGTGCTTGCCTTGTGTGGCAATTAATTTTTTAATAAATACCCAGGAATGCCTATAACTTTGTCATTTTTAAAGTTACACACATGAAACTTTGCCACATTGTAGGCGGTACCTTGGGACCTATGTGTGTGAAATTTCGGAAACGTAGGTGCTTGCCTTGTGTGGCAATTAATTTTAGAAAAATGGGTAGTGGTGGGGTAAATACAGTTACGCCTCCCACTTTTTTATTTTTGAAGATACAAACAGGAAACATGGGCACATTACAGGTACCACTTGGCTTGATATGTGTGTAAAATTTCAGACAGCTGGGTCCAGGCATGTGGTGGCAAGGTATTTTTGAAACAATGAGGAAAGAAACGCCTATAACTTTTTTATTTTAAAAGTTAGAAGTCTGAACATTGCTCACTTTGTAGATGGGTTAGGGGTAGATATGTGTCAGAAATTTCAGAATTATAGGTCCAGGCATTTGATGGCTATGGAATTTTTAAATTACATGTTTCAAAAAAATTTCTACAGAGGCCAGGTCTTCCCCTCCCGCTTCCCGCGAAGAAAAGGAAACACTCTCTCGTCTCGATCCCTTTGATCCTTGCTAGTAGTATCCATTACAGGGCTCGTGTTTCCTTTCCTACTTTCACTTTTCAAGCAGAACGGCTGAGCCTAGCTGAGTTTTGCAGCCATGCGTGCAAGGAAGGATTACTCTGGTCTCGATCCCTTTGATCCTTGGTAGTATCCATTACAGGGCTCGTGTCTGCTTGAGTACAAAGTGAAAGCAGACACGAGCCCTGTAATGGATACTACCAAGGATCAAAGGGATCGAGACCAGAGTGATCCTTCCTTGCACGCATGGCTGCAAAACTCAGCTAGGCTCAGCCGTTCTGCTTGAAAAGTGAAAGTAGGAAAGGAAACACGAGCCCTGTAATGGATACTACTAGCAAGGATCAAAGGGATCGAGACGAGAGAGTGTTTCCTTTTCTTCGCGGGAAGCGGGAGGGGAAGACCTGGCCTCTGTAGAAATTTTTTTGAAACATGTAATTTAAAAATTCCATAGCCATCAAATGCCTGGACCTATAATTCTGAAATTTCTGACACATATCTACCCCTAACCCATCTACAAAGTGAGCAATGTTCAGACTTCTAACTTTTAAAATAAAAAAGTTATAGGCGTTTCTTTCCTCATTGTTTCAAAAATACCTTGCCACCACATGCCTGGACCCAGCTGTCTGAAATTTTACACACATATCAAGCCAAGTGGTACCTGTAATGTGCCCATGTTTCCTGTTTGTATCTTCAAAAATAAAAAAGTGGGAGGCGTAACTGTATTTACCCCACCACTACCCATTTTTCTAAAATTAATTGCCACACAAAGCAAGCACCTACGTTTCCGAAATTTCACACACATAGGTCCCAAGGTACCGCCTACAATGTGGCAAAGTTTCATGTGTGTAACTTTAAAAATGACAAAGTTATAGGCATTCCTGGGTATTTATTAAAAAATTAATTGCCACACAAGGCAAGCACCTATGTTTCTGAAATTTCACACACATAGGTCCCAGGGTACCACCTACAATGTGGCAAAGTTTCATGTGTGTAACTTTAAAAATGACAAAGTTATAGGTGTTTCTTTCCTCATTGTTTCAAAAATTAATTGCCACACAAGGAAAACTCCAATATTTCTGAAATTTCACACACATATCAAGGCAAGTGGTACCTGTAATGTGCCCAAGTTTCCTGTTTGTATCTTCAAAAATAAAAAAATGGGAGGCGTAACTGTATTTACCCCACTACTACCCATTTTTCTAAAAATTAATTGCCACACAAGACAAGCACCTACGTTTCTGAAATTTCACACACGTAGGTCCCAAGGTACCCCCTACAATGTGGCAAAGTTTCATGTGTGTAACTGTAAAAATGACAAAGTTATAGGCATTCCTGGGTATTTATTAAAAAATTAATTGCCACAAAATGCATGCACCAATCTTTCTGAAATTTCTCAAAGATAACTACCCCTAACCAGTCTACAATGTGCCCAAGTTTCATCCTTCTATCTTTAAAAATGAAAAAGTTATAGGCGTTTTTGTAAAACAATACTTGGCTATGGGAAAAAGCATTCAAAATGGCGTCCGATCCGGATCGGACCTCATCGGATCGGATCGGATCGGATCGGAGGTTGGCCGGATCGGATCGGATCGGATCGGATTTTCCCGATTTTGGGTCGGATCGGATTCGGATCGTGGATCGGATCCGATCCGATGCACACCCCTATCCTTTATTGCAAGCTTATGCTATGAGATGAGGTCAGTAGTGAGGTGGCAGATATATTCAGGGTCATAAAACCAGAGGAGACTATGAATGACTTCTGTTGTGGATCTTTGGATTGAGGTGAAATCAAGGTGAGGTAAAATCAAGGTGAGGTGAAATCAAGGGCCAGCAAGGTAAGGGCCCCCTCCCCCCCCGCGCGCCCCCTCCTCCCCTCCACGCACCCCCTGCTTACCTTCTCGGCCCGTCCGCTCCCGTCCGGGGCCGGCGGCTACTACCAGCGGGCTCCGCGGCCTGCTCTAGAGTAGCGCGCCGGGTGATGACATCACCCGGCACGCCACCCTAGAGCAGGCCGCGGAGCCTGCTGGTAGTTGTAGTCGCCAGCGCCGGACGGGAGCGGCCAGGCCGGGAAGGTAAGGGCCCCCCTCCCCCCCTCCGCGCGCCCCCTCCTCCCCTCCACACACCACCTGCTTACCTTCTCGGCCCGTCTGCTCCCGTCCGGCGCCGGCGGCTACTACCAGCAGGCTCCGCGGCCTGCTCTAGAGTAGCGCGCCAGGTGATGACATCACCCGGCGCGCCACCCTAGAGCAGGCCGCGGAGCCTGCTGGTAGTAGTAGTCGCCGGCGCCGGACGGGAGCGGCCGGGCCGGGAAGGTAAGGGCCCCCCTCCCCCCTCCGCGTGCCCCCTCCTCCCCTCCACGCACCCCCTGCTTACCTTCTCGGCCCGTCCGCTCCCGTCCGGCGCCGGCGGCTACTACCAGCAGGCTCCGCGGCCTGCTCTAGAGTAGCGCGCCGGGTGATGACATCACCCGGCGCGCCACCCGAGAGCAGGCCGCGGAGCCTGCTGGTAGTAGTAGTCGCCGGCGCCGGACGGGAGCGGCCGGGCCGGGAAGGTAAGGGCCCCCCTCCCCCCTCCGCGTGCCCCCTCCTCCCCTCCACGCACCCCCTGCTTACCTTCTCGGCCCGTCCGCTCCCGTCCGGCGCCGGCGGCTACTACCAGCGGGCTCCACGGCCTGCTCTAGAGTAGCGCGCCGGGTGATGACATCACCCGGCGCGCCACCCTGGAGCAGGCCGCGGAGCCCGCTGGTAGTAGCTGCTAGTGCCGGACGGGAGCGGACGGGCCGAGAAGATAAGCGCCCCCCTCCTCCCCTCCCCACTGTCCACTTTCATCGGCGGGCGCCCGCTGGCGCCCGCCAATGGAAGCGGCGGTGGGCGCCAGTGGGCGCCCGCCGATCCGCCGATCCGCCGAACCGGTTCGGAGCCTTTTCGGACCGGTTCGGATTGGATCGGCCGATCCAGCTGCGGGATCGGAAATCGGATAATTTATCCGATTTCCCACTGGACCGGACTCGGATCGTGGATCGGGTCCGATCCAGTGCACATCCCTAATAAAAACATATTTTAAAATACAGTATTAAAGCACAACCAGGATAAAAACTGAGCTGCCATGCAGAAATTAATACGGATTTAAAATACAAATTTAAACAGCAAGGTAAAAAATCAAACTGAAGAACTGTTAAAATACTGAGAAAATAAAAAGGTCTTCACCTGGTGTCCAAAGGAGCATAATGTAGGTGCCAGGCGAAACTTAGACACAGTGGCTGAATTCAGATAACACAATAAGCAACTGGGGGTGGGGAAACAATCGTCAGTTGTATTGACTATCGTGTCATCCGAATGCTGCCATAGTCAACTCAATGCTGATTCTAATCCACACCACGGTTGATTATTTATTGTGTGGGGAGTACCCCCTAGATGAACAACTGTAATGTTGATTATTACCCCACCATTGACTATCGTGTTGTCTGAATTCAGCCAGTGACTGTAGTCACACAACACAATAGTCAATGGTGGATTAACAGTGAACTCCATGGTTGATTATTGAAGGGGTAGTCCCCACACAACATGATTAATCAATCGTGGTGTGGATTAAGGCCAGTGTCAAGTTGACTATTTGTCAATGGAGTGTTTGATTGACACATCCCCACCCTCTGTCCCCCTCTCAGTCCTCCCACTGGTATCCCATCAGTCATTGAGAGTTCTGCTAGCTAGACTAGAACGGTAGCTACCATTTATGTTGCTATTGCCAGGGGACTCTGTAGTCACCAAAAAATAACCAACTGTGTGTGACAAAATAGTGAATGGTGCCTGACAGATGACATGATAATGAATGGTTGTTCAAATAATCAACTCTGCACAACTCTGGTTATTTGCGTTGGTTATTTCAGCCCAATGACCAACTGTGGTGTGAAAAACTTCAAACAGATGACACAATAAACAACTTTTGACTGTTTAACCCAGCATGAACTATTTAACACACTGTTGACTATCATGTCGTCCAAACCCAGTCACTGATAACTCATCACATGTTTTCTTGAGTTAAAGATTATTGGGGAGATGTGAGGAGGAGTTATGTGTATGCAGGATCTACACATTCTTTGTAAGGTGTAGTTTGAATCTTACTGAATTGTTACTACGGTATGTGGCATTTTATTATTCAGTCACTCCACATAACTAATTTTATTGATATTTATTTATTAAAAATAGTATTGTAAACTTTAATGTGTCTGCCTGGGTTTGTGAGCTGTTCCATGCACTGAACACTTATAGATTCAATGTTAATTCTTATAAATGCTTAATGTACATACTTTACTGGGGAAGGGAGGATGAATGGTTTAAAGTATAAGGATTTTCCAAAGGATTTTGTGCAGTTTGGTTAAGTGCACAGTATAAGACAAATTGCTGGCCATAAGGAGTGAGGAAGATTACCTGAAGTTAGCTTCAGCTGCAGTGGCATTCAAAGAAAGATAATTTACAGCGCAAAAATGCCAATTATCTGCAGGTAGGCAATTTACTTGCATGTGTAGCTTAGATAGATGCCAGTGACATGAACACTCACAATTGACGAATGTCTTCAACCTTCTGCAGTGTGCCAGAGATATTTGATTCTGAAAGGATGGATGGCCTTAAAGTAACTTGGGTTATCTTATGGAAAGTGTCTTTGATTTCACTTGCAGTATTCACAGTTATCTTCCAACTTTTCATCAGGACTCTATGAAGTAAGGACAGCCTATGAATTTTTGGGAAAGAAGGAAAGAAAAGTTGAAGTATAGACTGCAGTGACTGTTAACATGCAACATTCCCTGTGATAGTGATTTGTGACTTGTTTTTGCTCAACATAGGGTCCTCAGGGAAAACTGAGTTGCAGTGGTGGACTGCCTGAAAAGGCTGGATCACATCTGGCACAGCAAGGTCATGTGCAATGAGGCCTAGGAAAGTGTGAATCAGCAAAAATTGATCCCACTGAAGTTCTCTGAATTCCATCTCTAAACTCATTCTGATTTGCGTCCGCATCAGATTGAGAACTTTTTTTCTTTTCAACTGAAAATCCATCCATATGTATTGTTCCAAATGTACACTTCAATTGTACGCATCTTTGAAATGCATGCATTCTTCTCCCATTGATTCAAGTGTATTTGTCCATTCCTCCCCCCCCACCCCAAAAGTACGCATTTCTTTCAGGAATACTATTTAAATGTATGTGTACTATCAAGCACAAGTTTTTGGGATGAGAATCACATTGCAATCACAGAAAAATATGATCTTTGACCATCAATTGTGTTAATCCTGATCAAAAATGAACTAAAATTTCATTTCCCATACATTCCTAGTCAGGACCTTGGACAAATCACAGCCTGAAACTCACCCACATAGAACAATTGTCTCAGCAATATGCAGAGGCCTTCTGAAGGCTGCCAGGACTGGACCTGCTGTTGACCACCTGCTCTGAGGAATTCTTACAGTTCTTAAAGGACACTGTCCAATTCTGCAACTGCCATAGCATGCAGCTGGTACAGCATGACTCCTATAGCTTGGAGTGGTGAGGCCTACATCAGATGAGTTTCTACAATATACATTTATTCTAGAATTGCCATTTTTTGTTCACTCATTTGCAGTGTTTTCTCTCCTCTGCTCTAGAGCAGGGATGAGCAATTTATGGCCTTCCAAATGTTTTGGCCTACAATTCCCATCAGCCCTAGCCAGCATTGCCAGTGCTGAGGAATCATGGGAGTTGTAGGCCAAACATCTGGAGGACCACAAGTTCTCCACCTCTGCTACAGAAGGTTGTCAAGGTGTAACCCAGAGGAACAAACATGTGGCTTTAAACCCACCCAACAAGCAGGAGACAAGGTTGTGGCAGTTTCTGGTGCCCATTCTTCCCATGTTTTTTTTCACCCCTACTCCAAGACCAGGGAAACGCTAAGTGGGAGCAGCCATGACTGCTTTGTTCCCCATTCCCTTGGCATATTTAAAGATAAAATGCTGCTAAAATGCCTGGAAACCCTAATCCTGCACTCTAATGAAACAGCTTCTGAAAAATCTGTATGTAACCAGAAAGCAGTCATCTCACTCTGCAGTGGTCATGACACTGCCACCTCCCCTCCCTCAAGATAAAGAGATGGGTCATCCATCATTGTGTGGATGAGTCATCAATCCCTATGCTTTATTTTTTAACGTATAGCCTACTTACCTAAAGGACAATATAAATGACTCTCCACTTGAATAGTTCATTAATGTTTGCTAGTGCTTACAGCGTGACTGTGACAGTGAATGAATGTGCATCTTTAACATAGCCATTCTCTTTTTTCCCAAGAGACCACATTTTTTAAAAAAACAACCTAAACAAAACTTGGTAGTGATGTCTGATCTGTTCCATTGTGAAGGTATAAGCATTTGCTTTTTGAAATGCCCAGTATGCCTGCTCGTTCTCTCCCACTGCAGCCAACTGCATTGTCGACTTCAACAATAGGACAAATGATGCCTTTCTACCCCTCTGGAAAGTTCTGTCCATGAATTTGTATGTCGGAAAGTGTATGCAAACACTTCAGTTTGTGAAAGGTGATGGAACAACAAGAGCCACTGCTTACTTCCTGCTTTCTTGAGGCCTTAAAGAAATGCGCACAAGAGACTCTATTATGAAGGTCAATGCTCATCAATACTCCCAGAGAAGCAAGGGGATTGTCAAGATGAAGCCATGGCAAGATGAATTGTACTGAAAGTGTGAACAGGGAGGTTAAATATAAATGGGGTTTTAAAGTATTCAATAGGGAGAAGTCACTGCTGGAGATAAACTGTTCCACAACGTGTTCTCTCCAGTTGATGCACATATTAGCCCAAAGTCTATGATGCTTGTTGAAATCTCTTAACAATAAAAGAGATGTTCTCTGCTCAACTTATTCCAGCTTGCGGGGTGGGGGGTGGGGAGAGGAGAGGAGAGATGGTAGGGGGAATGATCAAAGAGGGTAGACCCAGCAGAAACCCAGACAGCAACAGCCTGACTGATTATTGTTAGATCATGTCAGGACCCAAGATACATTGCTGCCTGACGTGAAGGACAAGATGGCATCCCCCATTCCATACATAGAAGCCAACTGGGCTGGCAGTTGAATCTTCAACACTGGCAATGGAGCACTGTCCTTCATCGCCCCTGAGGGGCTAGCTTAGGGGACATGATACTCTATGATATATATAGAGAGAGAGAGTATCTGAGATTATTCATACTACCCCTCCTCTATCTCCTTCCCTACTCTGCCCCCCCCCAAATGGGAGGTGTTCTGCTACTGCTCAATCTAAACAGGAGTGTGTAGTGAGTTTGTAAACAAATAAAGAGAAAGAGAATCCAAATATATATTTGGATGTGATTTCTCACAAATAGTTTTATTGATTTTTTAATACATTTTTAATGCTGACAGTAAGCAAGGGAAAGAGCAAAGGATGATGGGAAACTAATGCACATTTTTTCTGTCTCTGCCCTGCATTCATAGAGCATTCTTTAAACCTTCCATTAGCATCGGGTATAAAACCAGCCAGCCATAACCTTAGGCTGACCATCTGAAAAGGAGGACAGGGCTCCTGTAACATTAACAGTTGTAGAGAAAAGGGAATTTCAGCCAGTGTAATTTGTATGGAATTAGTTCCTGGTGAAATTCCCTCTTCATCACAACACTTAAAGTTGCAGGGGCCCTGCCTTCTTTGTATCTGGTCACTCTAGTATAGTGCTTGTAACTTTAACTGTTGTGATGAAGAGGGAATTTCACCAGGAACTAATTGCATACAAATGACACCTACTGAAATTCCCTTTTCTCTACAACTGTTAAAAATACATGAGCCCTGTCCTCCGTTTCATATGGTCAGCCTACATAACTGTTGTGTCTACGTCCAACTCCCTGCTTCAAAGGAATGATATCTCAGATTCCGACTCAGAACCTGGGGATGGAATGCAGGAAATGCAGGGGCAGGAAATGGAGGAGTTACTGCAAGACGAAGTAATAGAGCCCTTTCCCACGGCAGGGGGGGAAGTAAATCCTCAAGACGATAACGACCTAAACCAGGGAGAGAGTACTTTCTCTTCTGGGACAAAGGAGTTTAGGAATGCAGTGACGAGGCGTAGGACAAAGAGGAGGGACTTCAAACTCAAAACCACCCGCCGCTCAGAGAGGCTAGCAAATAGGGCACTACAGACTAATTTGTCCTAATGAATTGACTCTGTTCTCTCTAAGTAAACTCAACTGCATGCCTAGGGGCTACAAAGCCTTTTGATAACCTTGTTTTCCTTGTTTTGCTGGAGGAGGGAGAACGATCGTTTTTGTGCATAATAAAGGATTTGTATCTTTCCCTTCAAGAGGTCTGTTTATTGTTCGCACCCCTTTTGTTAGAACTTACAGAGTCACGACAGCTTGAGCTTACTTAGAGAATCTTTTTTTCTCGTCCTTCGTCTGCAAGATGGAAGCGGCTCTTGATCAAATAACCCGTGAGAACCAAGCTCTCCGAGACCAGGTGAATCAATTGGCTGGGGCGATTGCTACATTACAAGCCGCGCCGCAGCAGCAGGCGCCCCCCCCAGTGCCTCCACGTCGGAAATGCCCTATTAGTCTTCCGGAGAAGTTTGATGGAGATAAGAAGCTTTTTACTGCTTTTCGCGCTCAGGCAGAGCTCTACATGCGTTTGAGGGCTGACGATTTTCCGACCGACCAGATGCAGGTTGGATTTCTCATTAGTCTACTCTCCGGGGCGGCTGCGAAATGGGCGTCTGCTCTCCTCATTGCAAATAGCCCCTTATTGACCAATTACCAAAATTTTGTAACTTCTATGGCGACCTTTTTTGGGGATTCTCTTCGAACAGAGACTGCAACCAGAGAAATCCGCCGTCTACGCCAGGGAAAGGATTCTGCTGCTGTCTACATTACCAACTTTCAGCTACTAATACAGGACTTACAATGGAATGATGCTGCCTATAAGGCCCAGTTTATGGAAGGCCTCAACGACGATATCTTAGATGAATTGGCGCGGTCTCCGCTCCCGGCGACTTTGGCAGAGCTTACCGCTTCCTGCTTGCGTATAGATGCTCGCTTGGAGGGTCGCAGAGATGCCAGACGCGCAGCGGTCGGCCGGCCCATACCTCCTCCTATACCTCCTAGGGCTTTTCCTCCTCCTCAGCGTTCTCCTCCTGTTGCAACTGATGAAGTTCCCATGCAAATCGGGGCCACACACTCCTTGATTTCCCCAGTCGAAAGGACCCGCCGGCGTGCGGAAGGATTATGTTTCAAGTGTGGAAGAAAGGGGCATTATGTGAAATCCTGCAGATCCCCAGTGTGGAAGACAGAACCTACTCCTTTGACAACTTCTGCTCCTCAGGCATGACTAGACCGAACCCCAAGTCTCATGGGGGTCTGTAATCAGGAGGTCCCAGCAACGACTGGGGTAAGTCTTTCACACGCGTCTCCCTCATCCCACCTCGTCCTTCCTGTACGTCTGCACACCTCTCATTGGTTGGGTGGAGATTTTTTGGCCTTACTAGACTCAGGGGCGACCACGAATTTTATGGATGTCCAATTTGCCAACCGCTACGATGTGCCTACTCAGCCCCTGCCCCGTCCCCTGTATGTGGAGACAATAGATGGCCGTCCGCTCCTGTCAGGAGCGATAACCCAAATTACTTCTCCCATCACTGTATGTTCCCAAGGGCATGAGGAACAATTACAATTCCATCTTGCTAAGATGCCTCAGTACCCACTTGTACTGGGTATGTCCTGGCTCACCAAACACAACCCCCAAATCTCGTGGGAACATCACCAAGTTCTTTTTACGTCTCCTTATTGTCGCCAGCACTGTTTTCCGGGGTCCTCCCTTCCAATTGCTCAGGATCTGACTCCTCCGCTCCCAGTTTTAGCAGCTTCCAGCCACCTCGGCTCCTCCACCCTTACTGCTCTCCCAGAGAAATATGCCGCCTTTCGTGATGTTTTTGACAAGACTGAAGCGGATCAGCTACCCCCCCACCGGCCATATGACTGTACTATAGATCTCATCCCGGGGGCCCCCATCCCTGTGGGAAAGCTGTATCCGATGTCAGGCCCTGAGTTGGAAGCCCTTAGGGAATTCCTGGACACAAATTTAAGGCGCGGTTTCATCCGCCCTTCGAGCTCCCCTGCTGGGGCGTCTTCCTTTTTTGTAAAAAAGGCCTCTGGAGATCTCCGTCTTGTCCACGACTACAGGAAGTTAAATTTGGCCACGATCCGTGACACATACCCCCTCCCCCTCATCCCGGAGATGTTAGAGCGTTTGGGACAAGCTTCGATTTTCACTAAATTGGACCTAAGGGGTGCTTATAATTTGGTCCGTATCCGTAAGGGGGATGAATGGAAAAGTGCCTTTTTGACACGGTATGGCGCTTTTGAATATTTGGTCATGAGTTACGGCCTCGTCAATGCTCCAGCCACATTTTGTCGTCTCATGCATGACATTTTTAGGGATTTTTTGGACAAGTTCTTAATTATTTATCTGGATGATCTGCTTATCTTTTCTCGAGATCCCCAAGAACACCAGCTTCATGTAGAAGCCGTCCTGCAACGTCTTCGGGAGAACCATCTCTTTGCTAATTTGGAGAAGTGTGCTTTCGATTTGTCTACATTGGACTTTTTGGGTTATCAGATTTCCACACATGGCATTAAGATGGATCCCGCCAAAGTACAGGCAGTTTTGTCCTGGCAACCCCCAAGGTCCAGGAAGGATTTACAAAAATTTCTGGGATTTGCCAATTTCTATAGAAAATTTTTACCTAACTATGCTAACCTTACTGCCCCCTTGTCTGACTTGCTCAGGGGCAACCGTGCTACCTTTCGCTGGCCTCCCTCCGCTCAAGAGGCTTTTGACAAACTAAAACATTTGTTCAGCTCAGAACCCCTCCTCCACCATCCCAATCCACAAAAACCTTTTGTTGTGCAAACTGATGCTTCCGATGTAGCCTTGGGAGCAATCCTTTTACAACCGGGCGGGAAGAAAGGAGACCTGCTGCCCTGTGCTTATCATTCTCGAAAATTGACTGCTTCAGAAAAGAACTACACCATTTGGGAAAAGGAGCTTCTAGCCATAAAATCTGTGTTGGAAACCTGGAGACACCTCTTAGAAGGGGCCCTCCACCCAGTGGAAATTAGGACCGATCACCGCAATTTAGTTTATTTACAAACAGCTCGAGCTATGAATCAAAGACAAGCTAGATGGTCGTGGTTTTTCTCGCGCTTTAATTTAAAAATATGCCATGTCCATGCTTCTGAAAATCAACAAGCAGATGCGCTTTCCCGCAAGCCGGAATACTTTGCAGAGGGAGAGGAGACACCACTACCTCCGCCAATTCTTCCTCCTCAAACTTTGGCCGCGGTGGGGGACTTACATTCCTGGCAAGATGAACTCCGTCGTGAACAAGCGCAAGATCCCTTTGTACGCCGCAAAGTGACTCAGCTTGGATTGCAGGAAGGGGCTGCCCCATCCTCCTTATTTTCATTGCGTGACGGTCTCCTACATCACAGACACCAACTCTATGTCCCCTCAAAAACTCTAAGGGAAAAGATCCTTCGCCAATGCCATGATTCCTGCACAGCTGGACACTTTGGAATTTTCAAGACCTTAAAAGCTGTAACCCGAGACTTTTGGTGGCCTCAAGTACAAAATCATGTCACCTCCTATGTAGCCTCCTGTGATACCTGTCAACGAGCAAAAACTGTCCCAGGTAAACCCACGGGTTTACTTCATCCATTGCCTACGCCTGCGGGACCCTGGAAAGTACTCTCCCTGGATTTTATTACTGATTTGCCTTCATCACAAGGCAAAACCACCATCCTGGTGGTTGTGGATTTATTTTCTAAAATGGCTCATTTTATTCCTTGTACGGGTCTACCCTCGGCCAAGGACACTGCTAAACTCTTTGTCACGCATGTTTTCCGTTTACATGGTTGGCCAGAGGGATTAGTCTCCGATCGTGGCGTTCAGTTTACTGCCCATTTTTGGAGGGAATTGTTAGAACTACTGCACATAGAACTTTGACTTTCTTCTGCTCATCATCCTCAGACGGACGGACAAACGGAACGTACTAATGCTACCTTAGAACAATACCTCCGTTGCTATGTTAACTACCAACAAGACAATTGGGTTGATCTCTTGCCTTTAGCTGAATTTGCCTATAACAATGCCTGCCACTCCACTACAAACCAATCCCCATTCTTTGTCAACTACGGATATCACCCCAGAACTTTCCCATCTTCTCTCGGCTCAGCTACAGTTCCTGCCGCTGATATGTTCTTGGAAGAGCTACAGACTCTACATAACATTCTTCGAGACCAGATTGAACAGGCTAAACTTTCTTACAAGATAGCGGCAGACCGTCACCGGTGCCTGGGGCCTTCTTTATCTGTTGGAGATTGGGTTTGGTTGTCTACTCGACATTTTCCTTCACGAATGTTATGCAAAAAACTTGCTCCCCGCCGCACGGGTCCCTTTCAAATTATAGCCCAGATTAACCCAGTTGCTTTCAAGTTAGCTCTTCCTCCTTCACTAAGAATTCACCCAGTTTTCCACAGGTCTTTGCTCTCTCCGCTCATAACAGGAGACCCTCATCGTTCAAATTTGGTTCCTCCCCCTCCGGTCTTGGTGGAGGGAGAGGGAGAGTTTGAAATAGCTGGCATTTTAGACTCCCGTTGTTTCCGAGGAAAGATTCAATACTTAATTGACTGGAAGGGTTATGGTCCTGAAGAACGTTCCTGGGAACCTTTAGAAAATTTGCATGCCCCCCTATTAGTCCGTGAATTTCACCAACGTTATCCCCATAAACCTGCCCCGGGTTTAGGACGCTTTTCTCCTGGGGGGAAGCGTTATGGGAGAGGGGATGGTGTTGTGTCTACGTCCAACTCCCTGCTTCAAAGGAATGATATCTCAGATTCCGACTCAGAACCTGGGGATGGAATGCAGGAAATGCAGGGGCAGGAAATGGAGGAGTTACTGCAAGACGAAGTAATAGAGCCCTTTCCCACGGCAGGGGGGGAAGTAAATCCTCAAGACGATAACGACCTAAACCAGGGAGAGAGTACTTTCTCTTCTGGGACAAAGGAGTTTAGGAATGCAGTGACGAGGCGTAGGACAAAGAGGAGGGACTTCAAACTCAAAACCACCCGCCGCTCAGAGAGGCTAGCAAATAGGGCACTACAGACTAATTTGTCCTAATGAATTGACTCTGTTCTCTTTTCTCTCTAAGTAAACTCAACTGCATGCCTAGGGGCTACAAAGCCTTTTGATAACCTTGTTTTCCTTGTTTTGCTGGAGGAGGGAGAACGATCGTTTTTGTGCATAATAAAGGATTTGTATCTTTCCCTTCAAGAGGTCTGTTTATTGTTCGCACCCCTTTTGTTAGAACTTACAGAGTCACGACAATAACCTCTCATTGAGCTGATACATAGATTGTTGGTTGAAACAATCTCAAGGAATGGGGATGACTTCCCAAGTCATGGAAAAGGTCACCATGAAACTCGCCCCCTCCTTGAGATAAGTGTCAATGGTGAAATCTTCTATGCTTTGCTCATTATCAATCACTGCTGCCTGCCCTGCATGGGTGGTATGCAGCTTGATCTTGATAAAGATCTGAGGAAGAGGCTGACTAAATTCCATAGCACCTATGTGTGTTATGTCATAATTAGGCTGACCAGATAAAATCCAGGTCAGGGCTCTTGTAACTTTAACAGTTGTAGAGAAAAGGGAATTCCAGCCAGTGTCGTTTGTATGCAATTAGTTCCTGGTGAAATTCCCTCTTCATCACAACAGTTAAAGTTGCAGGCTCTATACTAGAGTGACCATATACAAAAGAAGGCAGGGCCCCTGCAACTTTAACTGTTGTGATGAAGAGGAAATTTCACCAGGAACTAATTGTGTACAAATGAAACTGGCTGAAATTCCCTTTGCTCTACAACTGTTAAAGTTACATGAGCCCTGACCTGGATTTTATCTGGTCACCCTAGTCATAATGCTGATGCCTATTGACATGCGGCTTCGTGGTGCAAATGGGACCAGTGTAGACAATGGACTGATCATTCGTCTTCATTCCCTGCAAGAGAGGGATGAGCCCTACGGACATGTACCTGACTCGATGTCAGCTTCGATGTTGATGTGATCAGTGGGTGCAGCATTACCCGCTTGTAGAACCATTTTGTTCTGATGATAAAATGGACTCCCAGACTATTCACTGGCACATCTTTTTTAGGATATTGATGAGGCTTTTTTGGGGGTAGACTTTCTGGCCAACTTGATTCATCATAGGGAAACTGGAATGAATCTGTATTTCCCCAAACAGTGTTTGTTAGGCTGACCAGATAAAATCCAGGTCAGGGCTCATGTAACTTTAACAGTTGTCGAGAAAAGGGAATTTCAGCCAATGTCATTTGTATGCAATTAGTTCCTGGTGATATTCCCTCTTCATCACAACAGTTAAAGGTGCATGCACTATACTAGAGTGACCATATACAAAAGAAGGCAGGGCCCCTGCAACTTTAACTGTTGTGATGAAGAGGGAATATCACCAGGAACTAATTGCATACAAATGACACTGGCTGAAATCTCCTTTTCTCTACAACTGTTAAAGTTATATGAGCCCTGACCTGGATTTTATCTGGTCACCCTAGTGTTTGTTGTCTAAAGTCTACTTCTGAAGATGCCCCTTCAGACCTGGCTTGCAACTGCTCTCTGTAGCTCCTGCTGTGGTGATAAGTGTCAAGCATGTTGATGCTGGGACCTGAGACAAAGTAATGTCGGGCTTGTTTCTCTCAGGCCCATGCCTTGATCTCAGAAAAGTAAGGATCTTCATGGATGCTGCTCTGCTTCTCCTCCATTTTGGATCAGGATTTGACATACTGTCCATACAAAGGGTTGCCTTCTCTGCTGATAAAGGTGACAGGTTAGGGTGACCAGATAAAATCCAGGTCAGGGCTCATGTAACATTAACAGTTGTAGAGAAAAGGGAATTTCAGCCAGTGTCATTTGTATGCAATTAGTTCTTGGTGAAATTCCCTCTTCATCACAACTGTTAAAGTTGCAGGGGCCCTGCCTTCTTTTCTATATGGTCACTCTAGTATAGTGCATGCACCTTTAACTGTTGTGATGAAGAGGGAATATCACCAGGAACTAATTGCATACAAATGACACTGGCTGAAATTCCCTTTTCTCTACAACTGTTAAATTTACATGAGCCCTGACCTGGATTTTATCTGGTCAGCCTATAACAAGTGGTCAGTTTATGCCCTTTGTGTTGAGGAAAGTTGTAACTGTACTTGTGCGTATGCCCGGGGTTCAGGATCTCGTGGTTCCAGCTCTCAGGCACAAAGAAGGGTTGTGGCACATACTCATTGTCTGGAGTGGGATGAGCAATGGTTTAGGCATATTGAGGCAGAGTTGTAATCTCCCACGGTTTGCCAGAAAGACAACCACAGTGCATGTTGCCTACCACATAAGAGAAACAGTGTTCAGAGTTGATGAGCACATGAATGGAGCCTGCAGGGTTAGAGTTGACGTGAGTCCCCATCTGAGTGGTGGTCAATTACTTGACTTGGATGTCAGAAATTTGGACTTTGTGTTTTTGTTTGGGCGCACATGCATGTAGGTATTGATGAGGTGCTGGAACTTGGCCAGGGTAAAGTGACAGTCCCAGCGATTGAGATCTAGGTAAGACCAGGGCATCCTGTAACCCAGGGATGCTTTGTCTTCATTGATTTGGGCCTCAACTGTCTCAATAGTTCTGTCCTCCAACACATCACCACCTTTCCCTACCCTCAGCATCTGCTGCCTGAAGCAAGTGCTTCCCTCTGACTAATGATAGAGCTGGCCCTGCATTGTATCACTATATTTTTCTATGGTAGCTAGCTTTATTGAGTTCAAGCAGGTTTGCAAGTCTTGGATTAAGTAATATACACTCTGCTTTCAGGTAGTAGGTTGTTGCCACATCATAATCTCAAGAAGATAGTAGGCCAAAATTACATGAATCTAAGTTTTACCTCTGGATCTTCCAGAACATTTCTGTAATAAATAGTCCCTAAGTAAGCATTGGGGTAGTGATGAAGGTTCTTGGGAAGTTTCTACGTGTATAGGTGGCCTAAAATGTTTGTGTGGGTGGGGGGGGGGAGATTACCTCAGATTGTTTCTGCTTACCTCATAATACTTTAGTTAACGGCCTAGGTGAAAATATGTGTTAATTCATAACTAAAATAGCTACCTTCTCTCACTCCCTTTCTTATAAAGATGCTAAAAATCAAAAACAAAATGAAATAACTGCAAATATTTACAGAATAACTGCAGATCTATTATATAAGTAATCTACATGTCTGAGAAGTGGTCATGGGGCACAGCAGCCAATAGCATTTTGGTGGATCTTCCCAAGCAAGAAAGCCCAACTGAGATTGATAAATGAGGCAGATGTATAGCCAGGAAACTAAGCCCAAACTATTTCTCAGCAGTACAAGATTGAGAAGGAGGGGTTTAAGAAAAGAAATGGGATGGTTTCATTCAGAAAGTGTGGTAGGGACAGTAGGCTGACCATATGGAAAGGAGGACAGGGTTCCTGTATCTTTAACAGTTGTACTAAAAAGGGAATTTCAGCAGGTGTCATCTGTATGCTTGCAGGACCTGGTGAAATTCCCTCTTCATCACAACAGTTAAAGCTGCAGGGGCTATACTAGAGTGCCAGATATAAAAGAGGGCAGGGCTCCTGTGACTTTAACTGTTGTGATAACGAGATAATTTCACCAGGTGCTGCATACATACAAATCCCCTTTTCTATACAACTGTTAAAGATACAGGAGTCCTGTCCATTTTTCCATATAGTCAGCCTAGGGAACTGGTATGTTTTTGTTCTGTTTCAGATTCATGTGGACTAGTTGCTTCCATTGCAAAGATGTGAGATGATTTTAGGCTCACTTGAAAAGAAGTGGGATGCCATTCCACCCCACTTTGAGTACTGGTTCCAAGTGCTGGCAGACTGGAGAAGAGAGGAGCAGTAACAGGTCAAAGAGCCAGGAAGTAGATGTCTAGAAAAGTCTGGGGAAGAGGGCAGGACTGAAGGCAACTACTAGAGATACGCTTTATCCATAAGATGCTTTGTTGTACTGACAAAGTCTTCTTGCATGCATAGGAGCAGAACAACTAGCTCTATGCTTGTTTTCTTTTGTTCACCTGTGGTTCCTGTTCCAAATAATTAGGATCAAGTTGTACTAGAACTGTATGCAAGAGGAGACCAATGTAGGAAGAACAAAATAACATCACTTTCCTTATTCATCCCATTTCAGTTGTCTAACATGAACATTATTGCAGGCATTCATCCAGAAAAGGGAACAACAATCAATTTATTATTATTATTACTATTGTCAACAAGAAATACCTTTTTGAAAAACTGTGGGTGTGCAAATCATACCGAATAGGTTAGTATTGGTATGCTTCTGAGCATCAGGTACTGTATATTTCTGTTGAGCATAGTTTTCTCTTTGAACATTCATGCTTGTATATGCAATGGCATAGTCAATATATTTAAGCAGTTCTCCACTTTTGGATCCCAGGTTGATTAGGTGGATTAAAAAAGAAGAAAACAAATGTGCGAGAAACAATTGATGGCATTTTTTTAAAAAAATCTACAGACACTTGCTGATATAACATTGACTTTAGCTCGGAGAGGTAATTGCAAACAGCAGGCAAAAGTCTCACAAATAAACTTCAGCTCTGGATTTGATTTAGAATTTGCTAATAAATGTGAACATAGTGGCTGCTATTAAAGGAAATAATCTGGAGGGATTTCTAAAAATATGAGTTTCTGTAAAGCAATTTCCTACAGGGTACATAAAATCATAGCTTCTAAAGCGCCTATTTTCCAGGCATTTCCAGTTAGTTAATATCTAGAAACTAGCATAGGCTTGCTCTCTGTGGCCAGACATTTGTCTTTAAAGTAGTGATCGCTTCTAAATATGCAATGAGACATATATTTGGGGTGATTTAAAAGGGTGACTAGCTCATCATACAAGAAGCAAAGGAAACAATGCATGATGAGAAGACAAACTAAACTTTAGAATACTTGAAAAAAGAACATGAAAAGTTTTTGAATGACACAGTTTGAAGTACATTGTTGGAAAAAACTCCTGATCATGGCATATAAAGCACCATCTACGTGTCTCCTGTAGTCCTATATGGCAAAGGCAACATGTACATTTTGTCTCAATGGTGTGGTTGCAGAATGTAAGAATTCACAGTCAGCAGCTTGTGTGAAGTGGCACCTATGAGGTTCAGGCCATTAGAAACAATCCTGATCTGATAACACTTGGCCAGTGTTACATGAGTTCCACTTCACAAAATGCAGTTCAGTGCTCTTAGGGTGGGGATAATGTCTAAAAAGGGCCAAAGAAGTAGTCATAAATGTAACAAGGTATAATTTGATGCAGTATGAGTAGCCTTTAGGAGTATACAAGAACATAAGAAAAGCCATGCTGGATCAGACCAAGGGTCCATCTAGTTAAAGAACATAAGAATGTAAGAAGAGCCATGCTGGATCAAACCAAGGGTCCACCTAGTCCAGCATTCTGTTCACACAGTGGCCAACCAACTGTCGACCAGGAACCCACAAACAAGACACAGGTTGCAATAGCACCCTCCCACCTATGTTCCCCAGAACTGGTGCATACAGGCTTACTGCCTCCGATACTGGCAGTAGAACATAGCCATCAGGACTAGTAGCCATTGATAGCCACTCAAGTAGAGCAATGATGGGGAACCTCAGGCCTGAGAGCAAAATCTGTCTTTCTGGGGTCCCCCTCTAGCTCTCTGGGGTTCCCCATATGGCTATGCCCCTTTCACCCAACCACCAATTGTTGGTAGTTTCCTGAGTTTTTTGCAGCCCCCCCCCATTTTAAAAGACTGAAATGCCTCTCCTGAGTCAGAGCTTCACACTACCATATGCTGATTTTTTTGTTTATTTTGGTCCTGCCCCCTTTGCCTTCCAACCTGCCTATCACTCGAACATGGCCCAAAGAGCTTCTCTAAATTGAAGTCAACCCTTGGGCTGAAAGATGTTCTCCACCCCTGGACAAAAGAGTGTCAGAGTACACCTGTCAATCTGGGATTACAGTTTATAGTTAGGGATGTGCACAGCCAGAAATATCGGGATCGGATCGGAATTTCTGATATTAAAAATATTGGATCCGATCATATCGGGGGGTGCCCAGATTTGATCGGATCTGATATCTGATAAATATCAGAAGTTCCAATCCAATTATGGACCGCCATTTCAGGTATTTTCCCCATAGGCTTGCATTGGGGGAAAGAAAGCTTTCCCCCAATGCAAGCCTATGGGGAAAAACACTGGGCCAGCACTCCCTCCCTTCCCCCACTCGCACTCCCTCCCCACACTTGCATTCCTTACCTGCTGCCGCCACCGCGTACTACTGCTAAACAGGCTTTTCAGCCTGTTCGTCTGTACAGAGACATGCTGAGTGATGTTGTCATCACTCAGTACTTCTCTGTACAGAGGAACAGACCGGAAAGCCTGTTTAGCAGTAGTATGGGGCAGCGGCAGCGGCAGTGGGGGAGGCCGCAGGTAAGGGGGACCCCTGGGGACCTCTCCCTCCCCTCCCCTACTCATGCTCCTTACCTGCAGGCTTCCCCACCGCCGCCGCCACCTCGTACTACTGCTAAACAGGCTTTTTGGCCTGTTCCTCTGTACAGACAAGCACCGAGTGATATCACTCGGTGCTTCTCTGTACAGAGGAACAGGCCAAAATGCCTATTTAGCAGTAGCATGGTGCAGTGGCAGGGAAGGCCGCAGGGAAGGGGGGACCCCTGGGGATCCCTCCCCCACTCGCACTCCTTCCCTCACTGCCCTTAGAATGCCCCCTTTTCCTCAGCTCCATAGTCCATATTGTGAGCGTGGGGAGGTAGCTGGCATGGTTCTCTTTGCACTGGCTATGAGGGGGAGGGTGAAAAGAAGAGGTCGGGGAGCCATTAAACCAAAAAAGCCTATGGCCCCAGACACTGTCTATGGGCCATAGGATTGCTCTCTCCAAAATATTAGAATAATTTCCTTTCAAAACTGTAAACTACATTTCTTTTCACAAGTTTGAAAGAAATAACATATCCCATGCAAAATCTCTCCACTATCACTGCCTCCCACTACCATACACAGTTACTTGGGGGATTTTACAAGCTCTCACGGCTTGTACTTTTTTTTGTTTTGTAATAAATCTCTATCTCTCCCCCTACAGAATTACAATTCCCAGGGTTCCTCAAAAAGAGAAATGACTGTTAAGTCAGTTCAATCTACTAGTGTTTTCTGAAAGATATTATGGGATCATCATTCAAGATCTTCTAGTAGCACACTGCCTTTGTTATGGCACAATCCGATGCATGTTTAGACAGAAACATGTCCTAGAACCTGCAGCATTCTCCATACGTAAATTGCAAGCTTCCCCCCCCCCCCAGTCTAAACATACATAGAATTGTGTCTTTGATGTATTTCTGATGACAGAAGGAAAGATAGTTATCAGTTCCTCATCTTCCCCATTTAGGTAGCTCCGTTTACCCATATTTTTAGATATGCTGAGATAGGTATATCTGCAACATGGTATATCTGCAACATGGCGATCCCAATCAATAGTTTCCCAACATGTTGCCATTTTATACAGTTGCTAGACACAATTATGGTGACAACATGAATTGCACAGAGGAATACTATTTAGAACATTTCCAATGTTGTAGCAAGGATAGTAAGCCTGTCCTCTGGGTAGACACAGTTTTATAAAATGATAAACACTCACCTTATTCCAAACTCATTGGAATCAATACTGATCCATCCACTGGGAGTTATATCATGCCCTTGCTGCATGCGTTATGTAAATACAGTTGCTCTATTTTCCCCCCACATAGTTTCAGCGGACCGAAGGACATGCAAATCAGAATGTTATAGGCATTTTTCTTTCTATTTTTAACCAATGATTGCCAAGTTGTGGCAGAACTGATGTAGATGCTTGATTCTTTTCTTTTTTTATTCAGCAGAACATGTTAATTCGTGTTCCTTGTTCTTTTTATCATCATTCTTACATTCTGGAAGATCATTAAATCTCTGGCAGTCTTTCATGGAAGCCTGACATCAGTTCTAATTATGCGCTTACTCTAGGTGGAAGGTTTTTAATGTAATTGGTTCTTTTAAAAAATGTAATTCTATTGTTGACTCCAGTTTGTGTAGTTTCCTTCCTCTTTTTCGGGGAATGAATTATCATTATCATGCCTGAAGGTGCTTTAGATATATATAAAAAATGCTTGTATTACATCTAGAAATCCGCCTGACTTCTATTTCTTGAACCACACCTTCTCCATTTTGACTATAAATTTCCATCTGGCCTTCAAAAGCTAGAGAACAAAACTGTCAGCATACTGGACACATCTAGCTTGTTTCGACTTGCATGTGTATTGTTCAAATTCAATATTGTCTTTTGCTTTGAGATGAGACAATGACCTGCAAATGAAAATCACCACCTCTTTAAAGAGCCTGGGACAAAAACTATTCCAAGAAATCTATTGATTTTTGCCATTGGGGTGCTTCCCCCCGACCCCCCAGCCAAAGGAAATATTGGGATAAAAAATGTCCCACAATGTAGGGAAGGAAAATTATGTGCCCCTCTTCTGTAAGCACACATATTGCTTTGTTTGGGGGACATTTAGCTTGGGATATATGTTCCCCAAATCATTTATACCAGTTTCTTTGTTTTTATTCTGTTATATCTTTAACTTTCTCTCTCTCTCTCTCTCTCTCTCGTCTTAGGTTTACTTGTTTTGCTCATATAGTTTTGTTCTAAACATGAACTTGAACTGCTTGGGTTCCTATAATATGTAGATTATATTCTTGCTTTTTCCTGCATTTTCCCCAAACTATGAAATGTGCTTTCTCGAGAACTATAATTGCCCCCCTCTTGGCCTCCAGAAAAGGTATGAAGATAGATCTCTTCAATTTAGCCTTTTAAAATACATGGTTTTCATGTTTTTACTGTTTTTAATATTCTTGTTTTTATTGCTTTAAGTTTTTATTGTTTAAAAGTGTTGTATATTGCTTTGATAGCTTTTAAGCTGATAAGATGGTATATAAATGTTAACAAGAAATAAATAAATGCAGTCCTGGGGAAAATCAGCTGATAATTGTCACTTATGTACAGATAATATCTCCCCTTAAGAATGCCCTCCTATTTCTGGGGAATTACATTTTCTCAGCATCCAAATCATAATGATATTGTTACTCAGAGTAAATGGAATTTTCCCCCTCAGCTGCCACAGTTTTGCTGCCACATGTATCTACTGGTGGCTAGTGCCTAATGTGACACAGCACCACACATTCCTGTGCAGCATCCTGTGCATACAATAAGAAAATATCACAGCCCAAAAAGAGGGCATTTGCTCTGGAGCTAAAACTGACTAGGCTCAAGGCAAAGTGTGGAGAAGGCCCGTGTGAAGTTCAGATATGCTATACTTCACCCCACAGCAATCAATCTCCATACCCTTCAGCTGGTGCTTGATGCTAGAAATGAAACTGATGTTGTCTTTCCACACTGTCATTAGCTTAATCTGTTTAAGGATGCATGAAAAAACTCCCCAAGGACTCCTCCTTTCAGGTACAGCTGGGACAGATCTACACCAAGCAGGATATGACACTTTGAAAATGGTTTGAAAACTCTATATGGAGTGTGTCCTGGGTCCCAACAGTTGTCACTACTGTTATAAGCCATTTTAAAGCAGTAGTGGTGTAGATCCTACCCTCAACACAGCATCCAAGGCTTTTGCAAAAAGGTGATGGCAACACCAGCCCAGCAGAAAGGCTAATTTCTAGGGATTAGAATCAGAATCGGAATCGGAACCGGAAGTGATGCATCGGATCGGAGGTTTTCTGGATCAGAACGGATTCGAAAATCGGACGTCCAGTTTTCAGATCAGACGCCATTTTAGGTGTTTCCGCCATAGGCTTGTATTGGGGAAAAGAAAGCTCCAATACAAGCCTATGCAGAAAAAATGGGGGCGGGTGAGTGGGGACCTAACTCCCCCCTCCCTGTCCCTCCCACTCACTCATGCTCCTTACCTGCCCAGGCCGTCCACTTCCGTCTGCTGCCACCTGCTGGTCCCTTCTACTGAGAAACTAGCTTCGTGGCCTGCCTCTCAGTAGCATGCTGGGTGATGTCATCACCTGGCACGCTACTGAGAGGCAGGCCGTGAAGCCTGTTTCTCAGTGGAAGGGACCAGCAGGCGGCAGTGGACAGAAGTAGATGGCCCCGGCTGGTAAGTGGGGAACTCCCTCTCCCTCCTCCCCACTCGCACTCCTTACCTGCCGGCATCCCATGCTGCCATCCGCTGTTTCCGTACTACTGATAAGCAGGCCTTAAACAGCTCCTCGCTGCTGTGCACTGCCACCTGCTGCTTCAGTACTACTGAGAAACAGGCCTTGTGGCCTGTTCCACAGTAGAGCAAGGGCGCCCCGAGTGATGATGTCACCCGGCGCGCTGTCACTCTATTGTGGAACAGGCTGCAAGGCCTGTTTCAAAGTAGTATGGAAGCAGTGGGTGGCAGCAGATGGCAGCGAGGAGGCAGCAGGTAAGGAGCACAAGTGGGGGAGGGGGGAGGAGGTCCGATCCTCCTATTTTTCTGATCCGGATTGTGTCCTTTCGGATCAGATTGGATCAGATCGGATGATCCAGGTGCTAGGGATCGGAATCGGATAATTGTATCCGATTTCATCCAGATCGGGTCCGAATTGTGGATCGGACCCGATCCGCTGCACATCCCAACTAATTTCCATAAATCACATATGTGAACTGCTTTTTGTACTATTGCCTTGGGACTCTCAAAACTATTCTACAGTGTCTAAATTTCAGCAGAAGCACTTTGAATATTTTTTTTCTGGGTTGTTTCTGGAGACTTTTTAAACAAAATCAGACCAGGAAAAAGTGACAAGTAGAAGTTTTACTTTGTAATTTTGATGTGCCTAGTGTAGCTTTTCAGAAAGAGGCTTTTTTCCCTTCTTCTTTCCTTCCAAAAGATTACATGTTGGTAAATAAGTTAACTGAGTGATAGAAAGCAAGACCAGAGGCTGTTCTAGATGTCACTGTAAAGCAGCACATAATAGTAATCACATTAGGGGATATGATGTGGAAGCAAACCCTTGTCCTACAGGCAAGACTGAATGGCAGCCATTAGGAATGGCCTATCTTGAATACAGCATTTACCTTCCACTCACCTGTTCTAAGATGTGACATCAAGGCAAATAAATACCAGCCAAACAGTATCTTGATTCATTGCCTCTCCTGCTTAACAAACTTCCTGGGAAAGCCAGGCAGGTTTTGAATCAGAAATCAATCCTTTCAGAAAGAGGAGCAGTTTGTTGAGGCCTCTAGGCCATTGTTGTTTGGCTCTCTTCCAGGCCCGGTACTCAGATTAGAATGTCACTGAGATGTATTATACCGGGTTCCAAACTTTGATGACTTGTGCTACATGTGTCCATTCTGAGGTAAACATTAGGGATGTGCATGCCTGAAAATATCGTATTTTATCGTTATCGGAATTTCGGACCAAAAAAAATATAATCTCTGATAATATCGTAGGTTAATTGTATCGTCTTCACGATAATTATCAGAAATCCGCTAGTTTAATTTGCAGCCCCATTGTGCCCTATAGAGCTGAATTTTTAAAGAAAAAATGCCTATAACGTCTGTATTTTCAAAGTTACAGGCTTGAAACTTGGTCACAATGTTTATGGGTTATGCCTAAGTATGTGTATGAAATTTGAGATCGGTCCCTCCAACCCTCGATTTTATATGAATTTATTAAAGATCGTTTCAGTTCTGACAGGTCAGAATGACGGCTTGCCACGTGCGTTCATTCAGAACTGTCAAAAAGTTGCACGATCTTTCAAAAATTCATATAAAATCGAGGGTTGGAGGGATCGATCTCAAAGTTCATACACATACTTAGGCATACCCTGTAAGCACTGTGACCATGTTTCAAGCCTGTAACTTTGAAAATACAGACGTTATAGGTTTATTTATATGGGAGTCCAATAATCTGATATAATCGGGCTGAAAATGTTCGGATCTGATATTTATCAGAGGTTTTTCTATCGTATCGTTATTGTTAATTGGATGTCCGATAACAATCTTATCATATCGTTATTGGACATTTTAACGATACGATACACATCCCTAGTAAACATTATGACATAGCAGTGTTTCAGGATTTGAGGATAGAGAGGTCTCCATCTCTTTTTCTGCTATCATTGTGGCAGTAGCAGCCATCTGTAGCCACCACTGCCAACTTTCCATCCACCTGGGCCCAGAAAAAGAGTGCACAGATGGATTATCTATGGTGATTAATAGTGGTTACTGCTGCTTCTCCAATGTCTCTGTGCCACATGCAGACTGAGCCCATCAAGGAAAACAGTACAGGATAGAAAGGGAGATATCGATGGTGGCAATGAGAAAATAAGGACATCAGCTGCCACTTGGGAAAAGATGAGAGTTAATAAACTAAAACTCAATACAGATATGACTGAGATGCTGTTAGTGAATGATTCTTCTGATTGGATGGTGTTTATCCTGTTTTGGATGGGGTTCCACTCCCCTTCAAGGAGCTTGGGGGTTCTCCTCAAGTCATCATTTTCACCTGAGGGATTTTCACCTGAGGGATACATAGAGAATTAATGGTTATTGCTAGAGAAACAATTGTATATGATCCAGAATTATTTTTATTATCAATATACAATGGATCCAATGTAAGTTTGAAATGTAAATATTTATTATTCTTATTAACTGCCGCCTGCCAGACAATTACACAACAGTAGAAAAAACTGGACAATCTGAACCTATCCACATGGTACTGAAATATATGGTCCATGGCAATATCAGGAAAAAATAACTCATGACTTGCTTCTAGTCCAAAGAAAAACAGAACCACTATCCTTTTACGTTAAATGGTGGAGATTCATTCAACATACATCACAACCATCCAACAACATATGCCCGCTTCTGCTTTGAGAATTTGGATATTATAATAATAAATGAAGATCATACAGCACACTTATTAATTAGTATAATTCTTTAATTATTTATTTATTTATTTTATTTTATTTTATTTTCCTTTCCTTCTTTTGTCTTGTTTTCTACCCTAAAAATGTATTAATCATTTTTTCATTTATTGTTTAGACATCAATTGTTGAGGGACTGATTGCTTTTTGGTTATATGTTAAAAATAAAAATAAAATGAAATATTGTCACTTGAGATTCAGGTGGTCTCGGTGGCATGGAGTGCCTTCTACCAGCTTCTACTAGCCTAGACATGCCCCTATCTGGATAGGGATAACCTGGCTTCACTAGTCTATGCTCTGGTAGTCTCCAAGTTAGATTACTGCAATATGCTCTAGTAGGGTTGCCCTTGAAGATGGCTTGGAGGCTGTAGCTTGTGCAAAATGTGGTGTCCAGATTGATAGGAGGGACAAGACCGTTTGAGCATATAATACCAATTACCCACTTGTACTGGTTGCCTATATGTTACTGAGTCCAATTCAACGTGCTGGACTTGACCTATAAAGCTTGGGACCTCAATACTTGACTGGCTTGGGATCTCAATACCTGACTGAATACCTCGCCCAGTATAAACCTACCATGTACAATACAGTCAACATCTGAGACTCTCCTCCAAGTAAGTTTCAAGGGATAGCAATGAGGGAGAGCGCCTTCTTGGTGAAGGACAATTGATTGTGAAATGTTTTCCCCAGAGAGGTCCACCTGGCACCAACATTGTCATGTTGTCATGCTCCTGCCTTTTATATACCGCTTTCATACTGCTATATCCTGCTTGATGTAGATCTGGCCTTTCTCTCACTGCTGCTGGTTTTATCTTGTTTTTATTACACAATGTTTTTATTTGTTGTTTATATTTTATGTTTTTAATGCATTGTGTAACCCAGAGCACTTGGGTTATTGGATGGTTTAAGGGTATAAACAAACAAAACAGTCCTGCTTCCAAAATACTACTTTAAAATACTGGTCCCATGTAAGACACCAAACCTCAAGTCATCTAAGGAGGAAAACTTTTAAGTTTCACCTTGAATTTCCAGTCTTGCTTGAACTCCCATAAGACCAGCAAAGAATATGGAGAACAGCATTGAGTGTTCTTTGAACCAGTTGTTGATAGGTACTAAATGTGTCCTTTATACCTCCAAATACCAAGAGTTTGTGCTTTTCATTTGAAAGTGATATTTGTGCCCAAAGCTTAACTCAGTAATTCACTTAGAGTAGTTGAAGTAACGTTATGATCATTTTCAGAGAAAAGACTCATGCCTGGCTATATACTACAGCTGTACTGTTTTCGACAAAGATAGTGGCATTTTAAACACCCTTTTATTTTCTGTAATATTTCTAAGCACAGATGCTCTTACGTGCGATGGAACCCAGCCAATTTTAATAAAAGGCTTTATTTCTGACTCATACCCAGGTCAGAAATTTACTTTTTAAAATTGGATTTTCCTTTTAAATTGTTAGATTTCCAATGCTGGCATTCATTTCTGCATCTTAAAGAATCATACAAACTCCTTGCTCAGTTCGATATAATCTTCAGATTTGATTAATCTCATACCTCTTGTTCCCATCTATTGCTTTAATGGCATACAGATGTTACCTTTTCATTTGAAAGTTTTGTTTCTCCTTGTAGGAAAAACAGTTCCACCAGCATCACTGACTGAATCATTGTAGAGGCATCTCCGCAAATTGTACTTTGTTTGAGAAACACTCATCTTCCCACTTGAGAACAACTGGACATTGCTTCTACGGAGCCAATCAATGCCGCTTATTAATCAATTTGAGTGATTTGCTGGGAAACAGCTTCTTTCTCCCCAGTGTTCTGTGCTTAGTTCACAACACCACTAGATCCCCTCAGCTACTCTGGAGAGTGAGGCTGCTGAAGGTAGAATGTCACGCCCAAGCCACAGTAAATTATATCCTAATGCCTCTGTAATGAATCCCAAATTTGCAAAAACACAAACCACCTACTGTTTGCGAGCTCCATAGTGATTGAATTGGCAAGCTGAGGATGCATCTCATTTGAAGAATGCTTTGAATAATACAGCCTTGATTTTATGAAGCCTTCTTGAGAGAAATAGCAGAAGAGAATGCAATTAATCAAGAGCAAGTTTTTAAGGCTTGATGGATTGAGTGGTAGCAGTTTTAAATGTAAAAGGAAGGCTCATTTTCAAGATGCTGCTAATTGTAAATCACACCCTGGGATGTTTTGTTGAAAGTGCATCTGCCGTTGTGGTCCATTTGGTATTTATATATATATATATATATATATATATATATATTCCACACAGTAATATATAATATTTATCCCAGTGCTTATTACCATATTATTTGTATTTCTTTGAAAACCAGGCATTGATTCCTGTGTATTTCAAGTGGTTTCAGTGGTTCGCAAACTACCCACCTCTAAGGCTAGATCTACACCAAGCAGGATATAGCAGTATGAAATTGGTATATAAAATGCAGGAGCCACACTACTGCTTTATAGTGGTATTGAATTGCATTGACAACTGTTGGGGCCCATTGACACATATCATATACTGCTTTATTCTGCTTTGTGTGTCTCCTGCCTTTTATATATCACTTTCATACCGCTATATCCTGCTTGGTGTAGATCTGGCCTAAATGTCAGCCATGTAACAAGGGAAATGACCAAAGCTCTTCTTTCAAAAGCAATAAATGGATCAATGGAGGCTGGTGGCTCTGACATCAGTGGGGTGGCGAATCTGCTCCAGGTTTCAGTCAGAACTCTAAGGGAATTCTGAAATGGTTGAAAACTGGTTTTCGGAATAGCCACATGACTGAGTCCATAATGTCTCCATCTTCATGTCTGCAGCTGATCACAGCTATTCTACAACCATAAACTCACTTTTTTGGATCTTTTCCAAGGAGAGGGAGCTGCCTTCATTTTTTATTTACCAAATGAGGCAGACTCATGAAGATCCAGACAGACCTGAAGCCCCATGATTGAGGGAAGGTAACATGGACCTTTTAGCATCCTCTATAGATCTAGTACCTTGAGTTCCTAACCATGGTGGCTACATAACCATGGCACTAACCTTTTGTTGCAAAAGGGTTAGCATCCTAACCATGGCTTAGTGTGTTGAGGAAAAATTCCAGAGTCTAAGCGGATTGGTGAAAAGTTTTAGAAGCCTGAAGGACAGATCAGCCAGCTGCAGGCAATAAGGTTGAGAGAGAGTTTTTTATGTACAGGACTGGAAAGGTCATTCTGATTATTGCCTAAGTGTCTAATATGATAAGATGATTAAGAAGGGCTGGGCTGATGTCTAAAGGTATAAAAGTGAGCCTTAGTCTAATGGCAACTGTGGGTGTCAGACGTGGGTGTCAGACGTGAGTGACAGGCGTGTGTATTTGGACGTGGAGAGAACTGTGTAAAGAATTGTACATATATCTGGATGGAAACTGTTGTGCTGCTGTATATATTTGGACCACGAGTAAACCATCTGTATTATACACAAGGGGGGAATCCACACAGTCCTTTGGAACGTTTTAAAAAGTATTTTAAAACGTTCCAAATAGGTGCATTCTAAAACATCTTAGGCCACATTACTGAGTACTCACGTTACAGGAGAACAGTCTTCCATCTTTAAAGTGGTGTGTGCAGTCACACGCTGTTCTGCCCTGTCTCTTTCTCTTTCGTTTTTCAATGAATTTAGGGCAAGGCATTGTGGGGGTTGTAGTTCAGTTACACACTTCCTTCTTAGTTCCTCTGTCATTCCCTAGCGAGTATAGGGCTAAGAATTGTGGGTGTTGTAGTTCACTGGTCCACTTCCTTTTTCTTCCCCACCAATCAACTGCTAAGCATTTGGGCACCAGTAAAGGAAGCACTGCCCCCATGAAACCCAAACGGTAAGGAAGGACACATTATTTTACTTAAAACGATTTATTAAAAGTGAAACCGTTGTATATAACTGAAGTGAGTTTTAAAAAACCTCAGGTATACAACGTTATAGGGAGTGCGTCATGTGGCCCAAAGAGTTTTCATAAGCCTTATAAAACGTCAAAAAACTTGTGTGTAGATAGGCTCAAGATTTGGTGTGTGAGTATTTCTTCAGCTCCTGGAATTGCTACTAGACTGATTGCTAATACAAACGCTCGCAGCGTTTGCCTTCTTTTGCTTCCACTCCTCAACAGTCTGAACAGGCCCAATGAGTGAGTCCACGAAACTCTAGGCACCATGTTTTTTAAGTCTTATATTGGTATCTTAAAATCCACATAGCTGATATAGATAAGTCAACAGTATCAGTATCAGAGGGTACTTCCAAATTAAAGGCTTGTAGCAATACCAGTCAAAGCACATTGTACAGCTATTCCATCCTGTCTTCCTTAATGGATTTCCTGCAGTAAGAAAAAAAGACTGCAATAAGGAAGAACCAGTGGGAAAACACAGGACGGTTACAAGCAGAAGATGTTTTCATTTGAACCCTCCATAAAACTCCATGACTGCGGTAGGGTGGATAGCATGATAAAAATGTCACCTGAAAGCACCCATAGTTCTAGTGTTCAGTCCTGGCCTTAGTATTCTTGAAACAATGGTATATCTTCTACTTTTAATTTTGCTTTCTGAACTCCAGATTTGTTGTAAAAAAAAACTCTGTCCAATTCTTCTTTTGCCAAAAGGCACAAAGAACATGAGTCCAGATATTTCAGAGAGCAGGAGTCTCAACTATAGATTGCTTTCCTCCATATACCCTTAATTTGGTTTTCTATCACATTTTCCTTTGCCATTATATAAGGAAACTTTATTCTGATGGTGTCAAAGAACTCATTAGAATTGAACATGCTGTCTTATATTTCAGTGTCCTTTTAAAATTTGCAAGCCATCCTTTACAACCAGCAAATGGAGCACTGGGATTCAAGTTCCATCAAACTGGCAAGCTTTTGGCTTCAAAGTAGGTCTGCAAAAAGTGCTGTCCTCTCTTTAAAGAAAGCACATAGAGATTTCTCAAGGTCTTTTTTTCCTATTGTAGATTTCCATTGTGCACATTTAACCTGCGTTTGTAGATGCCACTCTATAGAAGCTCTAGAACAGTTGATGCTTTTGTACCTTATGATATACTATTGCATTCCCTGCACCAAACCTATGACACACTGCCAATAATTCCCTAATACATTTCAAGCTAAGACCATGATTTAGGCTTTGAGAAATAACCATCATTGATCATTAGCTTGCACATATTAGCTGCAGACGAAGGAAACTATATTTTGGGCAGATATTTTAAAGGATTGAAGACTAAAGCTCCTATGGACATTGGCGGATTCACATAGTGTTAATTGCTTTTGAAAGTGAAACCATCATTGTTAGCAAACTCAGCCCCTGTGATGCTTTTCTAATTGAAAAAAGGGAACTAGTGATTAAAGGAAGTTTTTAAAAAATGTAATGTTAGCAAGTGCACCAAATTATGTTTTTAAGAAGAAAACCAATTACGGACAATAGATTTGCACCGTTTTATAGCATTCAAAAAGTTCGTTGAACACAGAATGATCCCCAAATCTTCTAAGGCACATTCCCAGCACCTCTCAAAGGGCATAATCTATGCATTCTTTCAGTATTCAGGCAGATATTATCAAAACTACAAGAGATTCTCAGAATATTATGATCAAGTTGAAACCCAAACTCTTGGCATCCAAAATAAACAAACAATAGATCCAGGTGTGTCTTAAGATACAAAGTGCCCTGCTCAATACCTTTCCACTAGAAGGAATAGATTGGACAGAGATGGTGGTAAGTGGTGGGGAAAGTAATTTAAAAATTAGAATTTTATGCAAAGAATAGAAGACTACAAACTTGAGAACAATTACCACCTTACCTTCCCCCCCCAAAAAAACTGAATATGAGTCAGCAATGGAACAATTAATGGACTGAGATGGGCATGTGTCTACCTCACAAACAACTACTTTTGTATCCCCCAAGGATAACTTCTGTTTTCCCCAAGGATAACTGTTTTAATGACATACCAGAGGAAGATTAAATTATGATTCTGTGCTATAATAGCTTAGAATTTGTATCAAACACGAACAATATTTTATTGTGCAGTAAAGTGGCAAATTAATTATGGAGGGCAGATAACGACTCAAATCTAGGTGGATACAGCTCTGTTCTCCCAGACAGTTCACCACCCAAATTTCCTGTTAATTGGCATTTTGCAGACACAATGGCATCAAAGAAAGAAAATTGCTGTAATTTCAGAAGGTTCATTTAAGTCAAGCACCCCTGTACTGTATTAATCCCTTCTTCCAGTTTTTCTCCTTTAGGCCCTCTCTTGTCTAGACTGAACTAGATCAATGAAGTTTGAGAGAAACTATGTTAATGTCCAATACAGGCCTGCTGTTCCACAGATAAAATAGGCCAGTGACAGAGGACATCACCCTAACTGAACCCACACCCGTATATGATAAGAAAAGGGTGAAGATATGTCAATTAATTTTATTTATTTGAAATATTTCTTAACTGCTGTTCATCAGCAAATATCCATAACAGAATATAGCAACAGATGAAGCAGAATAAAAACAGGTCAAATCATAAAAACAAATAGTGGAAAATTTTCTCTAAAATGCCTGGGCAAATTGGAAGTAAGGATATCAAAGAAATCCTGACCAGAATCAAATTAGTTCAGATTTCTATAAATCTAGTCTACAGATTTGGCAGAGGACTGGCTTTTCCCAAATCACACAGATTCCATGGACTTGCACACTGGTTTTCTTTTCTATATTTACTTTCCACAATTTTACGCAAATGGAGTTGTCCAAAAATATGTAAAATTAAAAAAATCACAGGTTGAAAATGTGTGTCCCCCCCCCCCCCAGATAAAGCATTAAAATGCACATTTTCAGGAGATTTGCAGATTTGACGGGGAGATTTGCCCATTTGTGCAAATTCAGATGATTGGAATAAATACAGTTCTGTCCATGAGCAGACAATGCAATGAAAGGCACTTGTCAATCTGTGAACGCAGATGGAACAGATTTGACAAAATCCATACATCCCTAATTGATTTGGTGCTGGAGAAATTCTAGACTCTAATCATGACCGAGTATCATTTCCATGTCACTAAGAAATAGTCTTAGCAACTGCAATGCCTAGCCAGCTTTGGATTCGGAACTGAATCTGAAGTGGGCTGGGGTGGTGCTGACATGGGCTGAGTCAAAGCAGGGCCAATATGAAGTCTTACGCCTTTGCTGTATATCTTCTGAACAATAATAACATCAGCTAACTCCCTAAATGTGCCCCCCCAGTCCATTCATCCCTGCAGCAACAAGAGTTTAGAAAGACTGTTCCAACAGCCATCAAAACCCCTGACAGTAGAAGAGGTCAGACTGGCCAGCCCATGACTGGCACTCCTGGTGTCAATTTATTACACTTTGCAAAGAAAAAAGGAAAAAAAGAGTGGCCTTTTGAAACTGTCTATCCTAACTGGAAATGGATGTCAACAGTGTCAGGGGTCTTGACCAGCCATGATACTTGAGATGCCAGCGATTAAACCTAGAACCTTTTGCATGCCAAGCACATGTTCCTCCATTGGGCTATGGCCTCCTTCTTAGACTGAATTCTGAAAAGGCAGGTGTAGAGAATAGAGCAGTAGTGTAAAATGAAAATTTGAACAAATAAGGAGATAGCAACAGTGCAATCACATGCATGCTAACTCACAGGGATGTACCACTGAGTTCAATGGGACTAACTCCCAGGTAAGTGTGTAGAGGAATTCTGCCCTTGAGGCTTATATCTACCTTAAAAGAAATTTAAGCAACTGGTTTGGCGTTGTCAAGTGAGGCCAGAAAAGTCATCACCTTTACTGTGTTTCAGGGTACCGAGTTGATCTGGTTACAATTTTCAAGGAAATATTTCCTCAGACAACAAGATGCAATACAGTAGCATTAATTATGCTATTAAATTAAAAAATAAGGAATGTAACTACCTGATTAGAAAGAAGAGCACCACACAGGTAAAATTCAGACCAAACTGAAGGAATATGCTTTTACTTTTACAGATACAGATTTGAATTTCCCATCAAGGAATGTGAGGTCAAAAGAATTTTATTTTATTTTTTTTTTAAAAAAATTGCACATGGATTTGTTAATGCTTGAGTGAATGGCATGGAATGGCTAATCCTTCCCCTGGGATAAAAACTTTGGTGTAGTTGTATCATTTGTATTCTTTAATTACAGATCTCCAAGGCAGGCAGAGCAAAGGAAATCAATCTAAGGAATCTATTTTTGCATTTGAATATATAACACACAAATCACATCATGAGCAAATCTGTCTAAGGAAAGAGTCTGCAATCACTAAACATCCAGTCAATCTTAGATATTAATTAACACCATACTGGGAGCTTTTTATTTACTGTCCAGCCATGTATCCTAATCTGTATTCTGTGAACTTGTTTGAACTTCTGTGAACCATGCTCCCAAATCTCACATTCATGGCTGATAAAAAAAAGAAAAGAAAAAGGATGGCCGTGCTGATCCATGAGGGGAAAAATAACCCAAATCCAAATCCACAAATCCAGAGGTAGCATGCCTATGTATATCAGTTTCTGGGAACATAGGTGAGCTGTGCTGTTGAACTCATATCCTGCTTGTGAGTTTTCCATGGGCAGCTGGCTGGCTATTCCGTGTGAACAGAATGCTGGACCAGATGGACCCTTGACCTGATTTAGTATGGCTCTTCTTAGGTTCTTACGTTCACAGTTTGGTAATAACATTTATTAAGATCAACCAAAATGCCACAAAAGAGTTTGGAAATTTTAAAGTTCTCCAGATGGTACAAAAATCAGGGGTGGGTGTGGTGGGAATCCAAAAAAGTATAACAACAACTTCAACAACAACAATACAATATTAGGCCCAAAGTTGTGGTCATGAATTCTGCAGTTTAGACTATGAGCCTAAAGCTTTACCAGGTTTTTTCTTCTGTGGCCTTTCCGTTTACTATGACTCCTTTAGATGGTGACCAATGGCGACCACGTGATTTGTAACTGAAAGTTTCCCCTCTCAGCAATGCTCCATAAAGTTAAATGAAACAGTGCCATCTAGTGGCTGTATGATCGTGCAATGCTAACTTTACACACTGGGGATAATAATTTTAAATAATGCATTATCTCTCTTCTTTTTTTTAAGTGAGGTTACCAGAGGAAGGTTCAGGAAACGTCCTGGAGGTCAATGGCTTAATGTAAAGGACCCACAAACCTCTGTGAGTGGCCAATCATGAGCATGGAATGAATGTGTAATGTAGAAAAGCTCTCAGTCTCAAGATGGAGATTGCATACTGGTCACTGGTAGGTGTTGCAGGTATCACATTATACCTACTGTAGCATTCTTGGACAAAGACACAATGGATGACCTTTATTTCAGAAATTCAATCCTGACTCTTAGCTTGGGTGAAACACATATGTTCCTAGATAAACAGAGAGCAGAATTAAATAAAGACATGGCAGTTTTTATATTAGCAAATATGGAGAGTGATTTGTCTCAAAGATAATTGCGTGTTTTCTGGTGGTGAGCATTCAGAAGTTCAGGAAAGGAGTGGGAGATGGGGAGGGATTTCAGATTTCACCAATTTGGTGGGTGGTTTGGTGCTATTTGTTTATTGGTTGAGCTTTCATTAACACACACACACACACACACATACAAACATCAAAAAAAAAAAAAGGGAAGGAAGAAAAGGGATATAGTTATGGCCAGGGGACTTTGCCTATTGCTAGTTGTGAGTGATTCATTTTTATCACTTGATTGCTCCCAATCTATATGTAATTCTTTTTAGAGAGCCACTGGTTTCTTTTTCAGAATAGATGAGGGGTTGTTTTCAAATTCCATTTTCAAATAATTATAAAAACTTTCACAAATGTGGACTTCTGAATCGGCATGTTGAGTGCTTTGCTGTATAATGATTTCCTTACTAGAATTTCTATCGCAGTATGGCTTCTAACCCCTAAGTGGCTTCTATTATTTTTTTACTGATGAAAATGGTTCTCATCTCAGTGTCCACAGGTTGAAAGACTTTCACTTTTTCCTGTACTCACAATCAGCAGGGTTTTTTTAAAAAAAGAAGTACTAGATTGTAAGAAGAAAAAAATTGGCATAGGCTTCAGACTTTTGGATCCGCTACTGTGTAGCTGGTAGCCAGTTTGAGAAACATGCTGTGTTTCTATTGCTCTTCCTGTGTCTTTTGCCATTAGTGTCTTAAAAAAAATTCTCCAGCGCAAGAAGCTATAATTGCAGCTACTTGGTGACCACCTGAGAAAATTACTTTTACTATTAAAAGTGAATGGATGAAAAAGGTTCAACGCATCCTGACTCTACGAAAACATGTATCAAGCAGAGTACAGACACCAAGGTGAACAGATGAATGAGGCTGCTCAAGGCACTTAGATATCTTTGTGCTTGTCAAGACTTTTCTAGGGGAAAAACAACAATGTTCCTTGAGAAAAGATAAACTTTAATCTGGCTGGAATGTAGGGTGTGTGTGTTTTCCAGCAGCAGAAGAGAAATGCGACTTAAGTGAGAGAAAGGTGGGATTAACTATTTGTCTAAGTATGTTATAGATATGTGTCCCAAATACACAATGGTCCCTGCTGTAATGATATTATCTGACTGCATGTCTGTATGGAGAAAGCTTCATCCAACTTTTCTTTGTTTAGGAATAGCCAGTTGTGGCCTCCACTTGGAATGAAGGTATGGTCTGGGCTTCCAAAATCCTCGATCCAGTCATAGCACTGCATCAACAGTCTGGTATTCTGGGGAGCAAAGGGCAATGAAGAAATGGTAAAAGACTCATAATGGGTACAACCAAACACAGTTAAATCTTATTCTCTGAAGGTGGTGAAAACATCATATTTCTTTGCCACCTTTGCGTCTGCTCAATGTCACCCAGTGGAGCTCTTTAAGGGGGTGAAGGGCCTTCCTTGAGTAGGCCCTGGAAAACAACAACTTTAGCCCTCTAAGTTCAGCTGTGATGAATTTACTGGACATTTTACAGATAAAGTCACACATATTTGTGTCAATTTAGATGCCATTGTTTTAACAGAGTGAAAGCTAGCTGTGACCAAATGACATCATGGATATATTTCATGTTATACAGCCTATGGGAAAATGACATGGAAGATTGAGGCCCACCGCTTGCTCTCTGAACACCTGCCCATCCTGATTTATGAAATTGGCCAGAGCTGGGTATTTGGACCTTGGAGGTGATTAATGACTTCTTGAGCAAAAAGATGGTCCTCACTAATTTAAAGGAAGCTGAAGAAGCCTAATTTAAATCCATTGGTTTCTGATCATTAACAGCCAGGGTCAATTTTGCCATTCTTAGGCAAGGTATTGGAGCGTGTGGTGGCTTCTTAACTCCAGGTAGCATTTAGATCTGTTCAAATGCCACCTCAGGCCCAGTTTGAGATGGAAACTGCCTTGGTTGTCCTGGTAGATTACTTATGCCAGGGAGCGGATGTGGAGAGTGTGACCGGGACTTCTCAGCAGCTTTCAATGGTTCCAGATCATTTATCTTGGTTGAGGCATGGTATTACTGTGGCCCCAATTCTTCCTGTATGAATGGTCTCAGAAGATGTTGCTTGGGGACTTCTGCTCCACCCCATGGCCATCAGCCTGTGGAGTGTAGTATGGTTCCATCTTGTCCCCTGTGCTTTTCAGCATGGGTAACAGCAGGTATGAGACCCCAAAACATCTGGAGGCCATTCTGATTATTTATCATATTTTGGCATACAACACCCATGATCCCTCACCATTTGATCTACTGTCTAGGGCTGATGGGAGTTGTAGGCCAAAACATCTGGAGGGCCACAAGTTGCCCACCCCAATATATAGGAAACTGTTGGGGGAAGTCATTCCAAGGTTTCGGCTGAAATGCCATCAATATGTGGATGACTCTTGGCTGTACCTCTTGTTTTCATCTAATGATCCTGCTAAATGCTTGAACCGATGTCTAGAAATCCAAACAAGCTGAGTTTTATTCCAGACAACCTGGTGGTACTGTGTATAGGGAAACTGACTAATCTGGATAGAGGATTACATCTGGTCTTAGATGGGGTTACATTCACCCTAAAGGACCAAGTATGTAGTCTGGGATTGCACCTGCACTGAGCACTAACAGGGTAAGTTCAGGTGGTGGTGGTCAGGAATTCATATTACCAGCTTAGACTGTTATACTGGTTCCAACCCTGTCTAGAGAGGGAGGATTTTGCCTCTTCTATCTTGAGTGTAGGAGCAGTAGAAGTCTGGCAGGAAATGATAAAACTCTGAAATATTGCTTAGAGATGTACATTTGTTAGAATGCCCAGGACCCTATGGAAAGGGAATGCTCCAAATCAAATTCTACATTTCATTATATGGCTCTTAAACAGGATGTTGGTTCTTATTTTCCCTATTTAGGAAACTGGGCAAATGAAACTAGGAGGGCTTGACTTCCAAAGGCAGATTAACACAGAGTCAGACTCTTATTTCTCTTATAAACTTTTGGAATTTAGGTGACAATGGAGACACACTGCTTGCCCTAAATGGTAACATATACTTTGGGATATAGTTTTCTGCTGATAGCACCATCTGGCAGCTAAATGAGCACTTCTTTGCTACTCTATGGAAGTACTATTATGTAAAGAGGCTGTTTCCCTTCAAGTTAAGCACTAGCAAAATGTCTCATTCATCTCTGCATTGGTATTTATCAATGACATCTGAGCAATTTTCTCAGCCTTCCTGAATATCTTGAGTGTTCTATCCAAATCATACCCACCTGCTTGCTTCTCCATATTTTATCACACATAAACAAAACGTTGCTTCATAACAGTCATTATGCCTAGGCAATAAATTCGATTGTATTTATCTTGACATACGAGATCTGGTATGGATGCTCCAGATGGATGTTATTGTCATTCTGATGCCATAAGAGAAAGATGAAGAAAAGGAGGGGCAGAACACCTTATGAGAAAATATATTGGGAATACATACTGGAACTTCAAAGGAAAAAATGTGCACAAGGTGCTATTAATAAATAGAAAATGGCCAGATCATTTCCACAGATTTCTTAAACAGAGGCTCACAACATGAAAACATCATCAAACATACTTTCTTCCACTTTCTATTTAAAATAGAATTCTGAAATATTACTGTTGTAAATCAGGCCTTGTACGACCCATGATAACCATACTGAACGCTCAGTTCCCCAGCTATAACTTGTAGCCTGCCATGAGTTTGACAATCTCCTGTTTTTGCAGTTTGAAGCAGCAGCTAAGCAGAACCAAAAGATTCATCCAGCCTATGCTGGATACGATACATGACTGGGTGGGCTGTGTTTGGTTTTGTAAATATCAAGTTAGTGTAGGCCTATTGTTGACTTTATCCGTTGGGAGAAGTTCAGAGTTTTAGGGCTATTTCTTACATCTTAAAATTTATTATATTTTTATCTGCCAATGTTCCCTGTGTGGATTATAAACAGTTAAAAGACTAAAATACCATATAAACAGTTAAAAATATGAAATACAATACAGATATTTAAAAGAACACAACAATATACTAAGAAACAAATCAACTAATAGCACAGGAATTGATAGAAGAGCCATACAAATCTAGAACTAGGGGCTCATCTATACCTGCAGGCCTCCAGAGCCTGGGGTGGGGGAGTTTCTCAGGCTTTACATCATTTGGGATCGTCCTCCAGGGTGCACACACCAGCATGATGTCCCAGAAGTTAAGAGGTATGTTCCTGGTGCAGTGTGTGTGTTTTTAAGAAGGGAGAGGTTTGCACAATTGCGAAGACGTGATCCTGCGACAAAGGTAAAAAAAAATTGGGGGAAACCTACAAATTCGGCACCCCAACATGCTGAGAGCCATCCGGGTATGGTGAAAATGCTGCCTCCACCCCCGACGGGCATGGAGCCCCCCGCACAGCTCCATGCCCATTTGAAGAGCCCCACTATTCATGGGGAGGAGGGAACTCTTGGAAGTCCATGCCACACCACCCGCGGTCCTCGGGATTGTACCAGGACCACAGGAAAAATCAGGATAAATGGAGTCCCAGTTATCCTGGGACAACTGAGAGGTCGACCCTGGTTTACCCTGGAATCAGCTGTGCATCATTTGGATGTACAGGGATGACCTTGAGCTGACCTCAGGATAAATGGCTGGTGTAGACATGCCCTAAGTCTCAAACAATTCCTGGGAGAAAACAAAACTCTTTGCTTGTCACTGAAAAGATGGTGTAGGTGCCAGGTGAACTTCTTTGAGGAGGTTATTCCACCATAAGTGGGGTGCCACAACAGTGAAAGCCTGCTCTCTTGCAGTCACCTTCCTTTGGAGGCTCTCCTCCTTCCAGAGGAGAGCTTCCAAAAATGATCTAAAGGTCTGAGCAGGTACATATGGGAGGAGACTTTTCTTTAGATGCAATTGTCCCTGGTCATTTAGGTTTTTAAAGGTCAACATCAACACTTCGAATTGAGCTTGGAAATGGACAGGAAGCCAGTGCAGATGTCTAAGCACTGGCATCACAGGATCATATTGGCTAGTCTTAGTTAGTAACCTAGCAGCTCTGTTTTGAACTAAGTGAAATCTCCAAACTGTCTGCAAATGTAGCCCCATGTACAATGCATTATAGTAACCCAACCAGGAAGTTACCAGAGCATGGATAAGTGTTGCTAGGCTATCTCTGTCCAGATAGGTTCACAGCTAATATATCAACCTAAGCTAATAACACCCTCCTGGCTACTGGGACCTCAAGTGACAATTATGGATTCAAGAGCACCCCCAAACTGTATGCCTGATCTTTCACGGAGAGCACAACCACCTCGAGGACAATTTGAACACCATTCAAAAGGGAAGATGAACCACCTCCTAACATTATCTCCATCAAAAAGCCAAGATGGGCAAAGGTTGAGGATACAAGAGGTTGGTTGAACTCATCCAAGCACCTTGTCTGCATCCTCATGCCTCAATAACTAAACTCAACCAATGCAGCTGGAATAGATGGTGCTCTGAATACTTCCACTGATAGAAGCACAGTAATAAAGGAATCCAAGTCATGCCAAATACATCTAATTTTATCTTCAAAGTGCTGTGAAAATTTATCACAGTAAGCTGTTGAGGATGCAACTTCTAATTTTTTACAATTGTCAAAGCATAAAGAAATCATAAGTAATAAACCAGGATGTTCTCTGATCCATATGCAGAGCATATGGAATAATTGCACATGCAGAGTGAATAAAATAAGGGGAAATAACACCAATAATCGGCCCTATGCCAACTTAATGTCTAACAAGAAAGATTGGACAGAGAGAAATCCCAACTTCTTATAAATGCTGATGGGATCTGAGTTGGCCATGACTGACCAGGAAAGGGATCTTGGGGTTGTCGTAAATAGCTGAATTAAAATGTCAATCCATTGTGCGACGGCTGTGAAAAAAAGTGAATCCATGTTGGAAATCATTAGGAATAAAAAAATCAAAATATTGTGCCCTTGCACCAGCAGGAGCAACCACTTGCAAAACAGGGAGTTATCAGCTTCAAAAGCAGAAATGCTCATTTCCAGATTGAGGCAGGTGAGCAGAGCTCTCAGAAGGGAGCTTTGCTGATCTGTCCTGATCAGGAAACAAGCATTTCCACTTGTTTATGGAGTTACTTTTAGAGCCAATAATTCCGCAATTGTGTGCAACACAATCAGCAGGAGCACAGTGGCCCGGTTTGGTACTGTGCTTGGAATACAGTTCTTGTCACTCCACCCTAAAAGGGATAAGTTCGAGCTTGCAAAGATGCAGAAATGGGCAACCCAAATGCCTCATACAAATGAAAGTTATTATGTTTGGAGCTCTTTAGCTTAGAAAAAAGACAAGTAAGGCAAGACATGTTAGAGATGTATAGAATTATTCAGTTCACACAATCACTGGGCTGTGGTGCATGTTGAACAACTTTTGAACATTCAATGTGCAACTGCAGTTTGTCATGTCATCTGAATCCAGCAAAAGGGGGGGGGGTTGCTGGCATGGTTAAGAAAACTATGAGCTGTTTTAGGGTTGTGAGTGATTTGTTAACTACACCAAGAACCCTCCTTTGCCAGGTTTGGATAATATGACAATTCACGGTCACAGTTTAAATGTGCAAAATGGCACCCACGCAGCAGTCCACCATGGCTTAAATAAGCAACCATAGTGGGTTTCTTAATCACGTGAAGCAACCCTCAGGAGACAGCGGTTATGGAGAATTCTCTCTCTCTCTCTCTCTCTTTCGTAGTACTAAAACCCAATGTCACCCAGTGAAGATAATGGTTGGAACTTCAAGACAGATAGAAATAAATACTTCTTCACACAGTACATTGTTAAACTACAGAATTTGCTATCATGTGTAGTGATAGCCAGCAGCTTTGATGGCTTTAAAAGAGTATTAAACAAATCCCTTGAGGATAGGGGTATCAGTAGCTACTATTAACTCCAGTATCAGAGGCAATTTGCCTCTGAATAACTGTTCTATTGCACTCGTGTCTTGCTTGTGAGCTTCTCATAAGCGTCTGGTTGGCCACTATGGGAAATGCTGAACTAGATGTCTTTGGTTTTATCCAGCATGGCTCTTCTTATATTATTCAAATTATTGAAGTATATGTTGTTATAAACTAGAGCCCAGCTTGTTGGATACATGAACTAGTCTAGAAAACTGGCAAAAGTACAGATTATTTAAAATGAATACACAGGCCACCAATTTGGACCACATTATACTGTCTGATTATTGTACACTGGGAGATGTCAATTCATTTGAACTCTGAGTAGGATTGGGAGGACAAGCCTACTGCTGAGTCTTTGGCTTTCTTTCTGTGTGTTTTTCAACCTTACTTGTTTTATACACACACACACAGATACACACACCAGTCTTCAAAAACACTATGCATCTGATTTAATGGCTACTCTAGTCATTTTAAGTGGATGCTACAATTAATTATGGGATTATGTTGTTAACACAACAACACAGCTACCCTTCTATTCAAGAGATATGTTGGACACAAGTAATCTATTCAAGGGATATGTTGGAAACAACTGTTGAACAGAGTGTCTCCTTTTCCTACTCATAGTTTTTCTCCATACTTTGGATTTGGATTTAGTGCTAAAGCACCATACTTATCACATAGGAAGTGCCTGGATGTATCTATGGATGATGGATAGATGTATCTTCAATAGAGTGTCAACAGGATAGGATAAAATAATGAAGAATGATCAGTGCAGAATTTTGAGTCAGAGGGCTGAAGAGGGAGACAATAACTGCTTTAAAATATACACTTTATATAAGAGTTTTCAAATAAACATCAATATTCAGGAAAGGGATTGCAAATGTCTCCCTCTTAATGTGCATAACACCAAGGTCCTCAGCTGTAGTAAATAGGCATGAAGGTATGGACATTTATACCAGCTGCTCATAATAAAATTGCACTGTCAAATAATTTAGCATCATACCATTATCCCAGCAGAATCATAGAACAACTGCCATAGAGACCAGTTTCCGTTGTACTAGGGGTGAATTTGCAATGGCAAAGCTGGGAATTCTCTCCTTTATTGATGATCACTAACATGCTAAATACACTCTTGTGGTACCTGAGAGGGAAAACTCCCTATTCTATTGATGTCAAGTGGGAGAAAACTCCCACATACTTCAATGATTTCATGCAGTCTTTCACCAGTGTTTTCAAAAGGGTGTGGCTGTGGGAAATGCTCTGAGCTTCAAGCTTTCAGCTATTAGTAGGTGCTGCTTCTGTTAAAACAACATTTCACATGCAATGAGATCAAATTAACACCTGCAGCTCTTAGTCCTCTGAGCCAACACCCAACTAACTGCAATAAATGAAGTCTAGCCACAAATTCCTTCCATTCATAACATTAATATATTTTGTGTAGAATCTTTAATAGACCTAATGTGAGGCTCGTCCAAGATTACTTTGGCAAATCTTGCACACTATGGTGCAAACTAATTAGATCTGATTATTTACACAACAAATATCAATATTTAAATTTTGTCTGGGTGCTGAGCACAGTATAGAATGCAGACATCTGCCCAGAAGGTTTACAGGGTCAGGTAGAGAAGAGGAACATAGGAAACTGCATTATACTGGGTCATATTATTTGTCAACCAAACTGTATAAGTTCTGCTCTGGCTGCCAGTGGCTCCTCAAAAGTGTACAGTAAAGGTGATTTCCATCACTTGCAACCTGATCCTTCTAAGTGGAGAATTGAATCTACAATCTTCTGGATGCAACATGTATTCCACCCTCGCCACAATGGTCAGAGAGTGACAATGAGAATGGAGTAGGAAGATATCCAATGGTAGCGGAAGAGGGTGAGATATGGCCAATGTGGAACAATTGTTCTCATTTCTTTCAGCTCTTTTTTTCTCTTGGTGCTTTTCTTACCTTGTTGACAAGAAATTTAAAGGAGCAAACCATGACTGGAAGAATGGAGATGATAAATGCTTGAACTGGGTTCAAGCACAGGGATTCATATTGGAGAAGGATTCCCACATACCTCTGATTGCACTTAGGTTGCAATCCTATCCACACTTACCTGGGAGTCAGCTCCACCAAGCAGAATGGAAGTTACTGCTCAGTAAATGTATACAGGCAAAGGCTGTCGGTGTATTTTAAGGATGATGATGATGATGACAATACAGCAATATTTATGACTGGAACAGAAATGCATAATCTTTAAGACTAGGGTTATATCAGTACTAGAGCCAAGAAAATTATACTGCTGAAAGTGGCCTGAATTCAGCTATTTTCTCTCTTAGGTCTGGAAGATTGCAGCCACTGGTCATTGAGAAACAATGGCAGGATCTACACTACTGCTTTAAAACGGTTCATAATGGTATGGGCAACTGTTGGGGCCCAGGACATACTTCATTTACCATTTTCAAACCATTTTCAAAGTGTTATATCCTACTTGGTGTAGATCTGGCCAATGTTTCTCCAGTGGAATTAGTTCTCATCTTCAGTTGTCTGTCATCAAGTAATGTGCACACATGTGTGAATCATGCTTCAGTTTCTGAATCTTACAAGCAAACTTTTCATGGGCAATGGTTAAAAGAAACATCTGACTTAACTATACAAAATGGACAAATCAGTTCTATAATAATAATAATAATAATAATAATAATAATAATAATAATAATATGATGTCTGGGGAATATTGATCTATGATCCGGTCACTATTAAGTCCTTCCAAAATTTGCAAGGACTATGAATTATCATGGAGAATGAAATAGAACTTCAAAATCTCAACAGATATGCATGATATTCACATTCAATTGGCTTTTTAAAAATGTTGTGAACTTCTTCGGCCAGATCTACACTGAGCAGGATATAGTGGTTTGAAGGCGGTATATAAAAGGCAGGTATTTATTTTATAGCGGCATTGAAGTACATTTATAGCAGTATTGAAATGCATTGACAACTGTTGGGGCCCATTGACACATACCATATACCATTATATCCTGCTTGGTGTGGCTCCTACCTTTTATATACCACTTTCATACCAGTTTCATACTGCTATATCCTGCTTGGTGTAGATTTGGCCTTAGTGTCATCTGAGAAAAAATCCAGTCCAACCCATTTAAAATGACCTCCTTTATTTTCACCCGATGATGTCTCCTATCAACCCTTTTCTCCTCCTCCTCCTTTCCCTTTTGATTGGAGGATTTGTAATTGTGGTCTAGGGTGGTGAGGGAGGGATAGGCAACTTTGTTCTTAGGGGAGATTAAGGAGATTAAAGTATGATGACTTATCTTGGCAACCCTTTTAAAATGTCATTAAACTGCTCTGTTTTCACCCTGAGGCCCAGTGTCAAGTTATGAATTGCATGTGTGACTGGCCACAAGATAACAACACCACAGAACTTTCATATCACCCATAGTAGAATGTGTCAATGCAAGTTTAGAGTCACCAACCAGGGAGATGGGCATTAAAATGGCAAACATGCTTCAATGTAAGCAAGAGTAAAGACTGGAGCAAAAATCCTAACTTCACATATATGGAAGAGACATGGGCTGGCAGTGAATGAGCACAAATGCAGACTTGGGAGTTGTGGTGGGTAGCTCAATGAAAACATCAACCCAGCAGGGCTGGCACTACCATTAGACAAAGTGAGGCAATTTCCTTAAGTGACTTATGCCGGGGGTAGTAGTGGCAACCCCCTGGCTTTTCCTCCTGAAGTCCCCAGCTGTTTCCCTTTCTCTGAGGACAGAGCTGTGTATGCCACATAGTCTTTCCTGGGGCCCCTAAACTAGTCTGCTCCCTCAGCTGTGATTGAAGACATATCATTGCCAGTGGTGAAGTAACATTCATTTGTCACTGCTGCTTGATATGGAGAGTGGGTGCCATCTTATCATTCGCTTCAAGCAACAAAATGTCTTGGGCCAGCCCTGCTAAAGAGGCAAATTCCATGTTGAGTATCTTTAGGAAAGAAACCCCAAATAAAACTGCTATTATCATAATGCCTTTATAAAAACTGATGGAACAACCACAGTTGGAATTAGGGATCTGCACTGGATCGGGTCCGATCCACGATCCGGACCCAATCCAGCCAAAATTGGATAAAATTATCCGATTCCGATCCCAGCATCCGGATCGTCCAATCTGATCCAAACCGGTCCGAAAGACCCGATCTGGTTCGGATAAGATCGGAGGATCGGACCTCCCTCCCTCGCACTCCTTACCAGCCGGGGCACCCGCTTCCCTCTGCTGCTCCAATCTACTGAGAAACAGGCTTTGCATCCTGCCTCTCCGTAGCGCGCCAGTTGATAATGTCATCACCCGGCACGCTACTGAGAGGCAGACCGTGAAGCCTGTTTCTCAGTAGATTGGAGCAGCGGAGGGAAGTGGGTGCCCCGGCAGGTAAGTGGAGCCCTCCTCCTCCTCCTCCTTCACACTCCTTACCTGCTGGGGTGCCCGCTTCCCCCTGCTGCTCTGATCTACTGAGAAACAGGCTTCGTGGCCTGCCTCTCAGTAGCGCACCAGGTGATGATGTCATCACCTGGCGCGCTACTGAGAGGCAGGCCGTGAAGCCTGTTTCTCAGTAGATTGGAACAACGGATGGCAGCAGATGGCCCTGGCAGGTAAGGAGTGTGAGTGGGGGGGAGGGACAGGAAGGGGGGAGTTAGGCCCCCATTCGCCCACCCACCGCCATGTTTTCCATATAGGCTTGCATTGGTGGAAAACTTTCTTTCCCCCAATGCAAGCCTATGGTGGCCTATCCGAAAATCAGACGTCCAATTTTCTGGTCAGAATCGGATCCGATCCGAGGGCCCTCTGATTTTGTCCGAACCGATCCAGGACATCGGAGGTCCCGATCCGGGTCCCGATCCGATCCGGGGGGTCCATGCACATCTCTAGTTGGAATACTGTATTCAGATCTGGGCCAAATCTACACCAAGCATGATATAACACTTTGAAAATGGTTTTTAAAAAGGGCTACCAAAATGATCAAGGGGCTGAAGCAACTCCCCTGTGAGAAAAGACTTAAACAAAGATGGGGAACTTTGCCTCAGGACAAATTCGCCTCACCAAATCAGCCCATCTTGCCCATGGCCCTCAAGTAAAATTTCTCCCACTTCCCCAAACCATGCTTCTTCATCAAAGTCCCACCCCCTTAGAACAGAAAGAGACAGAAGGGAGAATGAGCCACGGCTCAGTCCCTGTTGCTCTTCTGCCACTTGCTGAGGCGAGGAGGAGAAGCTCACTAGATGCCAGTCTCAGACTAACCTACCTCACAAGATTGTTGTGAGGATAAAATGTTGTAAAATGTGACACTCACCATAAAACCAAGTATATGAGGAGGAGGTGAAAATCACTGGATAACTCTCAGCCTTACCTATCTTAGGGATTGATGTAAGGATAAAATGTTGTGAGGATTAAATGCTATGAAGTCACATGTGGCATTTGCCATTGGTCCAAACATTAGCTTTACATTTTTGAAGAGGAGGAGGAGGAAGAGGAGCAGGACCTCACTGGATGACTTTGGCCAGTCATAAACTCTCGGTCTAGCCTACCTCACAGGGTTGATGTGAGGGGGAAATGTTGTGCAGATAAAGGTAGCACATGACATAGAACCAAGCAGATTAACCTGGGTTTCTTAATTCCAGTACAACAATCATTCATGCAGTCTCCAAACACAGGCACAAAAGGTGAAATGGTCCCTTCTCATGAGGCACTCTTTAAAAGCTTTTATCTCCTTCTGACTCTGGCTATTGGAAAGTTCAATTGTGTATCAACGGGTTGCAAGTCAGGAGAGCATAATGTTTGTCTGCTTTGGGAGAATGAGAATTTCACTTGCACTTTCTGCCTCCTCTGGGAGGATGTGGTGTTAAGGCTTGTGAGCCTGAGCTCATAATTTCCCCGCTTGTTGATGCTTGGCTGAAAGCTGCGTAACCTTAACTTTCTTTTTGTAAAACGTCATTTTTTATTATTATTTATTGAATACAGACATACTTGCAGTACAGTTAATTGCAACTATAATCATTTTCGTCAATAAAGGAGATCTGGAAGGTCTACATTTGTAAAGATGATAAATACTACATGGACTCTTAGGGCCACCATGCTAGCTGGGGAATGCTGAGAATTGTAGCAGTACCCCCCTCCTTCCTGGCTACAGTAATGTGTATAGGATTGTGCCTTAAAATGTAGAATAGGTAAACTTTATTTTGCTGTTTCATCTAGTAAAACTGTCTATATAATTATTCATTGTTTCTTCTTAACAAATGTTCCTTAGTCTTTTTTTCCTTTTTTTCCTTCTTTTCCTTCCTTCCTTCCTTCCTTCCTTCTTTCCTTCCTTCTGATGACAATTTTATTTCAAATTGTCAAATGAAATTGCTTTCATCTATTGTACTGTTAAAAACTTAAAACACTGTGCCTCTCTTTTTACATATTACAGTATTAGAAATTGAACTTATGACTTTTCTTTTCCACGTCTGTTTCCTCATAATTTATTCACATTCTCCAAACCTTATCTCAACATCCCACCCCTGGTAATTTGTTAACTTTATTTATCAGAATGGCATTTGTTATCAAAAAAGACTTTTGAAATAGCATGAATTCCATTCTGTTCTAGTGGAATGTGTAATAAAAATGTATGGCATAGAACATCTCTGCTAAAGTTTTTTTTAGCATCCTTTAAATATAAAGGTCATTTTTTTAATACTGTAGTAAACATTAGTCCAATTAACACTGGTATTGAAATATAGTCTGTTCTTTTATTCTTACACCTGCAGATTTATGAGGAGAGAACACTGCTGGGTATAAATTGCATGTATACATAATTGTATAAAATTCTGCTACCTCATCAACTTATGTAAAATTACATAGGCATATTTCAGCCTATAAATTCTTAATTTAGGCCCTGGGAGGCCCTGTTTTGCAACATGTAATTACTTATTTGTCTTGGCAGAATTATGTTGTATAGGAAACAAACTTATCTTAAACCAGTCCTTTTCACAATGCAGAATAATAGATTCCAAATCAATGTGGTTTTTTAAATGTTGCAACAAACATTCCATCTATGTGATGAGGCCCCATCTTCACAAGCATGTGAGGAACATCCATTGTTGTAATTCTCTGAAGTATGCTGAAATCAGCTCTGCTCTGTCAGTGTTACACGGTGGAGCCAGCCATCCCTAAAACCAAGCTTTATAGTGCCAGAAAAAAACATACTTCTGGGGCAGAGTAGTACCAATATAATGAATGAGAGAGGCTTGTTACCTTCCCCTTTCCAGGCTTCACCTGCCACTACAGTTTTATGAATGGGAACAGGAAGTAAATAACCCACAATATTGGCTCCCTGTGAGAGCCCCCACTGGCCCAGATAAACCCCTCTCCAAAAAAGTATCACACCAGCCCCAGTTTCAGAGATAATACTACATCAGAGAACCAATGTAATGCAGCTCCCTGTTTGTAACTCTGGAACTGCGCAACTTTGGAGTTAACTCTACACCAGAGAACCAAACTAACACAGCAATAATGAAGTGCATGAAAGTCTCTTAATAGGAACACTAAGGAGTGAATGGATGAAAGGGCAGCCCATGTCACAGCCAGGTCACAAGCACACCCAGGATTTAATGCTTTTGTGTGAGTGTGTCTTCAAATTCTGATTTGTGCAAATTCATAGGCTAGGAACATTTACAGAAATCATGATTTACGCAAAATCATAGCTGTACATAGTGCAAATTGTGCAAAATTGCAGGCACAAATGGTCCTTTATGCCTGCATTCTTATGCAAATGGCTATTTATGGGAGTAGTTTTGTGCAAATCATGATTTCCATAAATATTCTCAGCCACAAATATAAGCAAATTGCAGCTCATGGACCAAAAAAAAAAAAAGATGTGAGCTTTTTGCCAGGTGTCCACACCCAATATGGCAGCTCGCCTTGCATGCATGCTGGGGTACAGCAATTGGCAAGAGTCCAGCCAACAGAGCAGCAAACAGGACTCATGGTGAGTTTGCCCATTCCCCGCCTCGATCCAGACGGAGAGGCGGGTAAGAAATAAATTGTTATTATTATTATTATTATTATTATTATTATTATTATTATTATGATAGTTAGGGAAAAGGGGGCATAGACTTCTGGGGAACTCTGGAAGTCTGGACTAAAACCCCTGGAGGTCCAGATTTGACTCCCGGTCTTGAGGGTCTACACCCCTGCATGCCCTTCCCCCGTGTCCCATACACGTGGCCACAGGAAGGCAGTTGCAGGTGGGGGGGAGTGAGGAGACATGCCAGGTCCTCATTGGCTGGCATCGGTGGGGCGCCATGGCAGGGGGTGGAGAGAAAAAGCCGTTATTAGGCAACCGCACCCAGCCCCATGTACCTCCCTCCCTCCTTGTATGCAGTATGAGCTTTGCTGTTCGCCTTTTTAGGGGCCAAGTAGGATTTTTTTACCCATAATCCAATTGGTCTGGGCTATGGTTTTTTTCACCTACTTCATACTGTAAGTCAGGGCGAGAGGGTCTTAGGAAAGACTAATTTGTAATTTACATGATTTGGTCACATTGTTAGGCTATTAGGGCGGGCACAACTAGAGGAAAGGGACGGTGAGCATTCTGTGGCACCATTGGCGGTGACAGGTGATGCCCGAGGCCTTACGTTGAGGGTTGTGCGGCCCCAATTGTGGGATAGGGCACACTTGTGAGGTCAACTCAACTCGCTGTACCTGGCATTGTGCAGCCCAGGGGGGGGGGGAGCGACGCGGGAAGGCCTACCCTCCCATAAGGGGTAACGGCCTGAGGGTAGCGATCAATAGACACCATTCTCAGACATAGAATGTTTTTGCCTGATATAAACGCCTAGCTTAGTAAGCTTGCATAGAATAGGGCCCGCATAGTCACCCTTTGCAGATTTTCAATAAATGTAGCCCTTAATTTGAACCATACATACTTGTGTCATCTCTTTATTTCCCCCAATCGCCTACAACCTGTTTAAAGCAGGATCTGCCAAGATAAGCTACAGAAAATCCAGAACTCAGACAAGTATAACATAAGCTTTAAAGCAGTTCTTCTCCACAGTTTTCTGTATTGTGTTAAGAAGAGCCTTGCTGGATCAGACCAAAGGCCTATCTTTGGTCAACCGCATGTATTAACATTTGTATGCCACCCCATAACCTAAAATTATCTGAACAGTTTACAATACATACGTATTGAATATAATGGGCACTATCCTATACTGCTGCTGTGCTCCTGCTGTTTCTTTTGCACCAGTGGGAGTGACTGCTTGTGCAACAGGGATTCACAGTTCGAAAAACAATCCTGGAAATGATTGGCACAGTTCAGCCAAGCTCCCTTCTATAAGCTCTGTTGCCATGTCCCATTCTGGAAATGAGTTTTTCTGTCCTTTTGCATTGTAACATGTATAAGGAATGCAGAAAGAAGCTACTCTTTCCATTATTAATAGCCTTTTCTGGAAGTAATCCCACAACTTTGGTATTAATTTCGTGTAAAGGATGTGTTCTCCTGTATTACTGATAGGATCTCTAAGTTTTTTATGACATCAATGCAAATTAGGGGGGAAATGTTGCAATCCTCCTGAGAGAAGGAAGTCTACAAAGCTGTATCTTATTTTCATGTCACTTTTTAACTATCTTTTGTATGTTTTATATTGATTTTGCTTGTCTGTGACCATAATAAATGATTGATTGATTGATTGACTGATTGGAAAAGCGCATTGGCATAATTTGGTCAAACCAGTTGTTCAAGGAAACTCACAATCAGGACTTGATGGCAATGGTTCTTTCTAATAGTCCCTTCCAATAGTTGCTCCCCAGCAGCTGTTATCCAGTGGTGTACTTCCTCTGCCCATCAAGGTTCTTTAAAGTCATCATTCTTAGTAGCCACTGATAGTCTTATTGTCCATTAATTCATCTAATTCCCTTCTAAAGCCATATAGACTATTGACTATCATGACACCTAGTGATAGCAAATTCTTTAAGTTACCTATCTGTTATGTGAAATCGTATGTCCTTTCATTTGCCCCAAATGTGTCTGAGGTATCTGGGAGGGGGCATCTATACTGATTGTGACAACTGTTGATTAAAAATCATTGCTAGCATACAGGGACCCTCAATGAAAGTGAAAGGGTTTTCAGTTAATGTTTACCCCATGATGACAAACTTCAAGACTTAAAAGGCAGAAGCATCAAAACTTTAATTTTAAAAAATTGAATTATTATTCAGATATAATATAAATATGGTTTGCATCAACTTATCTCACACTTCCTTTAGAGGTGAGGTTGTAAATTCAGCTGCTCTCAATCTTTCCCCCACCCTTCTATTAGATGATGCTAACTTTAACCTATTATTGAGTAGAAATACAAGTCCCCTCTGAATTCCACTCTTTAGCAGCATGCCAACCTAAAAGCACATATGGTCTGTTCTCCTAACCCAGTTCTTATTTCTTAAAGCGTCTCAGGAGTTTTAGGGGTCCTGCACATTGTTTGAAGAGCAAACAATATTACAGTTTTGTTTCCACTCAGCTTTCTATTCTATCAACTGTAGAAATATTTGTATACTATAATCATGCTATAGAATATTACCATGATTAGATAATCAAAAACCAATGTGAATTGCTCCAGGCAGCTCCAGACTATCTTTGATATTCTATCTTCAATTCGGAAGCCACAATATTATTCTCTACTCTGGTATTTACCGTCTAGAACAGGGGTGGGCAATTTGTGGGCCTCTAGATGTTTTTTGCCTATAGTTCCCATCATCCCACCAGCCCAAGCTATGTTGGTTTGGACTGGTGGGAATTGTAGGTCAAAACATCTGATGAACCACAAGGACATTCAAGGATTCTAAAATAAACTATCAACATTATATCTATTCAGCAGTTGTTGTTGTTGTTGTTGTTAACTCTAATGAACATATGAGTAAGATTAGCCAGTAATTGTCGAAGGTGTACATTTAGTTATTTATTGCATTTCTATACTGCCCAATAGCTGAAGCTTTTTGGGAGGTTTACAAAAATTAAGGTGTACATCTGTTCCTGTACTGTTCATGTAATGGACCAAACACACTGGGAACTGCTATGTTGGGTTTGTATCGTAGCTGAGTTATTATGATTATTGAAGAACCTAATGTTGTGTTAGGTGCTGTATAATGAAACTAAACTAAAAAAGCACTATTCCCCACCAATGACTTGCAGTCTAGCAAGCTGTAATCTGTTTACAATTGACAACATTCTCTTCTACTTTATCCACTTAATTGAACCTGAAAATATGACCTACTGACTAACAATGAGTAACTTCAATACAGACAGATGTTTTCCTTCTGCTTGGTAGATTAGCAATTTATGTGTTAAGCTTAGTATCCCTTTGAGAACTTTGTCATTGCTTAATTTTTAGCGTATTTGTTTAATGAAGTTTGTCTTTGAATAGCTCAGTTGCTTTGCAATATATTTTTGGATGGATCATTAAGAAGAATTAAAGAAGCGATTTAAGCAAGTTGCAGCATTCTGGCCAGACAATTTGAATCTCATTGTCAGTTTTACTATATTGCTCTGTGAATTTATTCTGATACCTAAATGTTGCTTTACTCCAGTTAGCAACAGTGAAGATGAAAACAATAGCTCAGAATGGAAAATTAGCATGGTTTAAAACCAACAGATTATAAATTGTTGATGAATCAGGCATTGACTCTAATTCTCATTTAAAGTTTTACAATGGAAGTTTTTTTTTAATGTGGTGTTAAAAATGGAGGACACAATCTTACTTTTCTCAAGTATATAGATCAAAGATGTATCTTTGCTGGAGGACATGAAGCCCTTTACCTCCCCTCTCCACCCATGGTGGGCATGTCCAATTCAAGGTGCACAGCAATATTTCTAGCTATTATTGTTGAGATAAGGATGGGGGAACAAGCAAGGCTTGAACTCATCAAAGTTATTTATTATTTATTTATTAAAACATTTGTAGCCCACCCTATATCACTGGGATCTTATGGTGGCATACAGATAAAATCAGAACAATGTAAACTTAATATATAATGTAAATGTCATATACAAGTTCTCTGAGTTCCACATTTATGTGCAAATTTTTGAAATATGCACCCAAATGTTTACTTCCCCCATTGATTAAAGCATGAAAAAGTATACTTTCCACCAAAATTTTATTTTTAAAGTGCACATTTTTCTGATGAGCACATTTTTCAAACATGATCACAAGCTTGGGAATAAGCGAGTTTTTGCCTGAAAAAAGTGCCCATGCTAACATTTGGGAGTGTACATGGGGAATGTTTTGATGTTAAATGAACTGAAGCAAAATTGCTGTACATTCCTAAATGGAAGCTATAGATGTATGCGAAATATATGGAACCAGGACCCAGTACAAACTATTCATAACATGCACAGAGGCTACACAGGATATGCTCCTATGGAACAGCGCACACTTGCAGGCCAAAGGGGGAAATAAAAGATGAGACCAGTGTATATGGTTTAAAATGTGGGTCACATTTATTAAAGATCTGCAAAGGGAAAACTGGGTGGGCCCTAACTATGCCAGCAACTAGCTAGGTATTATATTGGGTGAAACATTCTATGCCTGATACGTGGTGGTTTGCTTGATCGCCACCCACAGGCCTACCCCTTTTGGGGAGGGGAGCTTTTCCCGTGTCAGTCCCCCCCCCCCGGGCCACAAAACACTGAGTGGAGTGAGGTGAGTTGGTCTCAAAGGTAACCCTTATCCCCCCACCAGGGCCACAAAACCCTCAGTGGAAGGCCTCAGGCATCACCTGTTACCAAACGACAGTGCCACAGAATGATCACTGTCCCTGTCCTCTAAATGTGCCCGCCCCTACCAGCCTAAGCCAAATGTGACCACATAGCCCAGGCCAATCAGACTATGTGCAAAAAAATTCCTACTCGGCAACCAGGTGAACCCACACTGCATATAGGGAGGGAGCCACGATTCTGAAGAAACTGGAGAGCTGAGTGCAGCCACCTAATGTTACCACCACCGCCCTGCCCCCAGCTGGTGGTACCACCCAACCACCACCAATGGTGATCGGACATGTCTCTCCCCCCACCCTGCCAGCAACAGCCTTTCCACAGCCACATGAGTGGGATGTGGGGGACGGGCATTTTGTGAATTTGGAACTGTCACTGCCAAGGGAATTTATTTCCATTGCAATTTGCTGCTTATGATTTAATAGATCAAGAAAACAATTGGAAAAGTCACCCGTGAGTGCTGAACACCTTTACAATTCCTTGGTTCAGTTGTGTTTAGATTGGAAGTGCCGCATGTGTTGTTCAGAAGGAGATAAAGGGATGAATGAAGCAGCATGCCAAGCCCACTAGCAAACATGTTCCTTATTTTCCCATCCCCTGCAATACCAATTGAGACTGCTATACCAATTCCAAATGGCAAAATATCTTTTCCATGCCAAAAATAGCATATTTCTCATTCCCAGATTGTGGTCAACAAGCAGCAGTTTTAACACTGTTCACTTGGATTATATCAATCATTGTAAATAATGAAGCAATGTAATGAATTCTAAAAGCATGGCATGATAGCATAAGGAAGCCATTTCTTTCTTTGTTTTAAAAAAATATTTATAAACCACCTTGACGGGTTAAAAACAGTTGAAGGCAGCTTCCAACAACTAACATAAAATATAAATAACAATAACCCTTGCAAAACAGCTATTGATTAGAATGAGTAATAATAACAACATCCAGCCCAGTAAAATCTTAAAATCCTAATTACAGCTAAAACCATCATCAGTCCAATAAATCCCATTTATGCAAATACCACAGAAAGTTTTCCTCCAAAATCCTGCAGCGATAGCCCATGGCATACCACAGATGAAAGCATGTTCCAAAAAGTCATTGGAAATTGGTGAAATGTATAATATCAGAATTCACTGGGTTCTGTGGAATAACTATTTTGGATGAAACTATGGAGTTGCATTTTGAAGTGCAGCCATAACAGGTAACATTTCTCACTTCTGCTTCTAGATGGGAGATTGGGATGCTTGATACCACTCCAAAGTCTATTAAAATCAGTTAGTTTCTTATTAATTCTCCAACTAATATTGTCATTTCACTTCCAGTCTGTTATACAAGTTTAATTACATTCACTCACACCTTTTAATAAAAACAAAATCTTTCCAGCAATCCCTTTGTTATCAAAGTAGGTGGCATACCAAATTAATGGAGGTTAATAAAAATAACCCCCTAATGCCTTTGTCAAATCTTTACAACCTTAAAGATGAAGAATTAATTGAAGGTTTGTTTGCTATAGATAAAGATAAACCTCATAAAAGACACACTTTCATATTTCTACCCATGAATAAATTATTGTAACGAGAATGAGCGGTATGGGGCATGATCAAGCTAAAATTCATTATTTTTACATCTCATTGAATTTAATGACAGAAAATTAGGCATATGCCTAAACATCTCACATTGAACTGCATGGACCTTAAAAGTGTTGTTAGCACTACTTTCCATTCTTAATGACTCACAAACACATATTTTGCAAAAAGAGGCTGTAATTTATTTATTTATTTATTTATTTATTACATTTGTATACCGCCCCATAGCCGAAGCTCTCTGGGCGGTTTACATAGGATTAAAAACAATTACAAACAATATACAAAAATTAAAACAGCAAAAACATACAACATACACACAATCTGTACATTTAAAAACCACTTGAACACTTCAAAAAAACTACAAAAACAAAACAAAACAACCCCAGGCTCCTCAGATATTGCCAAATGCCTGAGAGAAGAGGAAAGTCTTGACCTGGCGCCGAAAAGATAACAATGTTGGCGCCAGGCGGGCCTCGTCAGGGAGATCGTTCCACAATTGGGGAGCCACCACAGAGAAGGCCCTCTCTCTTGTTGCCGACCTCCGAGCTTCCCTCGGAGGAGGCACTCGGAGGAGGGCCTTAGATGTTGAACGTAGTGTTCGGGTAGGTTCATGTCGGGAAAGGCGTTCCATCAGTTATTGTGGTCCCAAGCCGTGTAAGGCTTTATAGGTTAAAACCAGCACCTTGAACCGGGCTCGGAAACATACAGGCAGCCAATGCAAGCGGGCCAGAGTAGGTCTTATATGTTCGAACCTACTGGTTCCAGTTATCAATCTGGCCGCTGCATTTTGCACAAGCTGCAGCTTCCGGACCACCTTCAAAGGCAGCCCCACGTAGAGTGCATTGCAGTAATCTAACTTGGAGGTTACCAGAGCATGGACAACTGAAGCCAGGTTATCCCTGTTCAGATAGGGACGTAGCTGGGCCACCAACCGAAGTTGGTAGAAGGCACTCCGTGCCACTGAGGCCACCTGCGCCTCAAGTGACAGAGATGGTTCTAGGAGAACCCCCAAGCTACGAACCCGCTCCTTCAAGGGGAGTGCAACCCCATCCAGAACAGGTTGAACACCCTCCATCCGGTCAGCGGAACCACCCACCAACAGCGTCTCAGTCTTGTCTGGATTGAGTTTCAGTTTATTAGCCCTCATCCAGTCCATTGTCGCAGCCAGGCACTGGTTCAGCACATCCACAGCCTCACCTGATGAAGATGAAAAGGAGAAATAGAGCTGCGTGTCATCAGCGTACTGATGACAACGCACTCCAAAACTCCGGATGACTGCACTCAACGGTTTCATGTAGATATTGAACAGCATGGGGGACAAAACTGACCCCTGCGGAACCCCATACTGGAGAATCCACGGGGCCGAGCAATGTTCCCCAAGCACCACCTTCTGGAGCCGACCCACCAAGTAGGAGCGGAACCACTGCAATGCAGTGCCTCCCACTCCCAACTCAGCCAGTCGTCCCAGAAGGATACCATGGTCGATGGTATCGAAAGCCGCTGAGAGATCAAGGAGAATCAACAGAGTCACACTCCCCCTGTCTTTCTCCCGACATAAGTCATCATACAGGGCGACCAAGGCTGTTTCCGTACCAAAACCAGGCCTGAAACCCGACTGAAATGGATCCAGATAATCAGTCTCATCCAAGAGTGCCTGGAGCTGGCTCGCTGGCACTCTTGGTGCTTTAGCTAATGTTCATGTTAGCTAAAGCACATCTTGAAAATATCAAACACTGGAAATCCTGGATTGGGTATAGCAGCCTTCCCCAACCTTCCAGATGTTAGACTTCAGTCCCCATCAGCCACAGCCAGCATGGTCACTCATCATTGGAATGCTGGGAGTTGTAGTTCAAACCACCAGGTTAGGGAAAGCAGGGGTATGCTATCCAGTAGAATTTGCCAACAGCACTGGCAGAGAAATTGACCCATCATAATGGGTTCGTTAGAAGTCTAGAGAAACAAGATCAATTTATAGAAATCTGTTTTATAGTCCTGTATTATATAAGTAGAGGGAGAAATCTCAAACATCCTTTTTCAGAGACAATTTTTCCTGAACAAAATCATTTGTGATTTTCATTAAAAAAACCTTGAGAAATGTTGCTGACTCATGTTGACATTAATTGCCTTATGATAATGTTATTCTGTTCATTGTACTCTAAGTTTTCTTTTTAATCATCTAATAAATTCATTCATTTTAAAAATAGTATTAACTTGGATTAATGGATATGTATGGTTACAATCCTGTACATATTTATTTGTTAGTAAGTTCAAATGCACAAGAGGCTCTTTCAGATGGGGGGAAATTGCATTTCCTTACCATCGCTCTTGCTTCCTGCTTCTCTTCCATGATAGGGATGAGCAGAATCTCATAGGGGAGAAAGGGGAAGCAAGCAATGGCCATACAGCCCATTGAGTTTAGTGGGACAGCACCCTCTAGTGGGTGTTTTATAGCAAAACTTTTCCTACACCTGGCAAGAAATAGTGACAAACAACGCTATAGCTCAGAAGAGTCATGTTTTCTGAGGATTATTTTATAGCAAAAATAATGGTGGAAGAAGTGGAGACACACAGAAGGATCACTGTGCCATCAAATGACCCATGAACAATGGTGAGTGGCTAGTCACATGAGTGCTATAAAATGCTCGTCTGAAGAAGCACAAGATCATTTTGTTATGTATACCTCTGTTCACCCTTCCCCTCAAATTAGTTTTCCAAGCCATACTGCCCTGATAGTGGAGACAATATATTGCCATCATGAGTAGCAGCCAATGATAGCCTTAGCCTCCAAAGTGGGCAGGTGCCTGCAGATATGCATCTATTGCCACTACTGCTCCCCTGTGCTCATAATGGCTCATTAATCTTGAGGCCATAGTCAATATGTGGACTCAATTCCAATAAATATTCTAATAAATCATGGAATGTGATGTGTTTGCATTTGCACTTTAACAGACTTTTTGAACTTGACCATCTAAACATTCAAATTACTAATTGAAGCATTGTTTTAATCAGTCCTACAGGAAGGGGATTATTGAATAGGAATGATGAACCAATAAATAAAGGTTACAAACTAGAAAATTTACAAGGGATGATTCTTATTCTGACTTAAAAAGGAGAAGGCTAAATGTTTTTTGCTTTTGTTTTTTTGCTTTCTTTGCTTTTTGTCCTTAACACAAACACATTCCAGCTCTATGCATGGTGTTACTTTTATTTAATTTTCCGAAATACGAGTGGTGTTTGGGATCAGATTTTCTTATCCATCTCTGCCAGATTTGCATAGAAACTACTATGCAAACAATCCTACTGCCCTAGGGTAAAGCCTTTGCATGTTGTGTTTCCAGCTGATCTGGGTGAGTGTTTGTTCCTTTAATTGCAATTTCCAATTCTCCAACTGAGACAGGTTTCTACCGCAAACATGATTATGCCTGGAGTTTTGGAAGAAAAAACAAAACAAAAAACAAATGGGACAAAAATATGATGCCAATGAATGGCAGTCCAGATTCAGTGAACAAATCTTTCCAGAAAGAATATGCATATTACATTATCTGAATCATCTGAGTGGGGCAGAACCCTACCCACCCTCCAGTAAGTATATCAAGAAGGATTTATTAAGCTTTAAGGAAGGGGTAATCAGTTTGGGGAGAAAGCCATTTAAGTCAAATTCAAGGTGGTGTGTGCGTGCATATATATATATATATATATATATAGTTTCTGAAGAAAATAATTGGAAATGTATGGACTCTGTCATAATCTGCTCATTAACAAATATCCACATCTCAGCTGTATTTACAGCACTGTAAATAATCTCTGCTTGAGATGTAATAGTCAGAGAGGGAACCTACTTCATGTTGTTTGGTCCTGTCCTAAAATTCAGAAGGTCTGGCAAGAAATAATACAATAACTTGATTTGATCACAGGTTATAACTACCACAACAACCATTAGTACTACTGTTGGGATATGTTAAAGATATGGTCTTAGCTGATGATGTGGAAATTGTTTAATACTTGCTATCAGCAGCTCGGTTACCAATATCCTGTAACTGGAAAAAAGCATGACACCCCAACTTTGGATGGATGGTTGATAAAAGTATGGGATGAAGTGTCTATGGTAAAAACTACAAATTTGATCAGAGTAAGGGAGGGCAGACAATCATATGATGCTTTTGTTGAAAAATTTACTTTTTAATAATAATAATAATAATAATAATAATAATAATAATTTATTTCTTACCCGCCTCTCCATCTGGATCGAGGCGGGGAACAACAACATGATAAAATACATAAAACTGATTAAAACATGACACATATTATTAAAACTGCATAAAAAATCGTAAAACATCCTAAAAACTTCCTTAAAACATTCTAAAATTCCACTGGATACGCCTGCCAGAAGAGAACAGTCTTTATAGCTTTCTTAAATTCTAAAAGACTGTTAAGTTGACGAGTCTCCTCCGGCAGGTCATTCCACAGTCTGGGAGCGGCAGAAGAGAAGGTCCTCTGGGTAACGGTTGTCAGCCTAGTCTTGGCAGACTGCAGTAAGTTCTTCCCAGAGGACCTGAGCGTGCGGGGTGGATTGTATGGGAGAAGGCGATCCCGCAGGTAACCTGGACCCAAACCATGTAGGGCTTTAAAGGCAATAACCAACACTTTATACTTCGCCCGGAAACTAATTGGCAGCCAGTGGAGCGATTTTAAAGCTGGAGTAATATGGTCACCCCTAGATGTACCGGTGACCAACCTGGCTGCCATATTTTGAACTAGTTGAAGTCTCCGGACAAGGCATAGAGGTAGCCCTATGTACAGCCCATTGCAGAAGTCGAGCTTCGAAGTTACCAGCGCGTGCACCACCACCTTTAGGTCTTCCAACTCTAGGAAGGGGCGCAGCTGGCGTATCAGCCGAAGCTGATAGTAGGCACTCCTGGCCGTCGCATCTATCTGGGCTGTCATTTGGAGCGACGGATCCAGGAGCACCCCCAAGCTGCAAACACAGTCTTTCAGGGGGAGTGTAACCCCATCCAGAACTGGTTGACACACCTCCAAACCCAGGTTGGGGCCTTTGACAGCGAGCACCTCCGTCTTGTCTGGATTCAGCTTCAGTTTGTTTTTCCTCATCCAGCCCATTACCGCCTCCAAGCATTCATTCAGAGGAGACACACTATCCTTAGCTGGCACTGTTATCGAAGGCATAGAGAAATATATTTGGGTGTCATCAGCATACTGATAGCACCCCGCCCCATGCCTCCGGATGATCTCTCCCAACGGTTTCATATAAATGTTAAACAGCATTGGGGAAAGGATGGCACCTTGCGGTACGCCACACAGCAGCTCCTTCTTTGCAGAGCAGCTATCCCCAAGCATCACCATCTGGAACCTGCCCAAAAGGTAGGACCAGAACCACTGAAGCACAGTGCCCCCGATTCCCAATCCCCTCAGGCATTCCTGAAGGATACCATGGTCGATGGTATCGAAAGCCGCTGAGAGGTCCAGAAGTACCAACAGGGACACACTCCCCCTGTCAATACTAAGGCGTAGATCATCCACTAAGGCGACCATAGCAGTCTCAACTCCGTATCCAGTCCTGAAGCCAGTTTGAAATGGGTCTAGAAAATCAGTGTCATCCAAGACTACTTGGAGTTGAAAGGCAACCGGCCTCTCGATCACCTTGCCCAAGAATGGAAGGTTTGATACCGGTCTGTAGTTATTAAAGTCCAGGGGATCCAGGGAGGGCTTCTTTAGAAGCGGCCGTATGTACTAGTCAAATAAAGTGCAAGAGAGTGCTAATCCACATTCATTGTTAGGGATATTATGATGCAGTGCATTTTTTTCCTTTGTAAAATGGAATATGAATGATTTATTATGTCTCAATTATTTGTGTGATTGAATACTTGGAAAATATAAAAAAATGTTTTTTAAAAACAAACAACAACAAACAAATGTCCACAGTGGTTGAGCAGGTATTATGAAGGCACACAGGAAGCCCCAAACAAGAGCACTTTAGGCCCTTAATTTCTTCCCAACCTCTCAAAATAAGAATAATCAGGCACTGGCAAACACTCTTAGTTCAGGAGTGGGGGACTGTGGTCTTTCAACTCCCATCAGCCGCAGTCAACAAGGCCCATGGTTAGGAAGATGGGAGTTCATATAGTTATTTAGAGCTGCGATTCATTTCTGAGATCAGTACAAAATGCTGGTTTTAACCTATATATCCCTTTATGGTCACAGTATTTTAGATCATCTTTGGAGGTCCACCTCTGAGTCACTCTGCATACTGAGATGTGGTGTGCAACTTCTGTACATATGTGGAATGCTTTCTCTTAGTTTCTCATTTTTCCAGACTTAGGTTTCTTTAGTTCTGTATGATCATGTACATGCATTGTTGCATGGATTTCTCCTAATGCATTTTTTTCAAAGCAATTTACCTAATATACTGAATTTTGAACGTTATTTTCACTAATATATGCATTTTTATGTGCACTTTTCCCTAATATACACATTTTGGTATGCATTTTTTTGAGAAGTCAATTGCAAAATTTAGAAAAATGCAAATTTCAAAGAATCTCACTTTTGTTTCTCATATTGGTTCAAAAGTGTGAAATTAGGCAAATTCACATAAAAAGCCAAAGCAAACAAATTCTTCCCCCATCCCTATGAATCAGGACCAAGGGGCTGTAGGTCAGTGATAAAGCACATGCTTTGAATGAAAAAGGGTCCCAGCTTCAGTCCCTGACATCTCTAGGTAGGGCAGGAAAAACTCTTGCCTGAAACTCCAGAGACCAGCTATCAGTCACTGTTGATAATTCTGGGCTTACTGTGTTCGTAAATTGAGTCCATGGAGAATTTCTTTTCCTACTTTCGGCTACACAAGTTATTATTACTTTATCATTTTCTTCAGGACTTTTGACTAAGGACATAATATGAAGTACTATCAAATTCGTCTGAAAATATAACAGGTCAAATAAACTGATTGTGGCCCATAGGTTACTCCCCAAACTGCAAAGAACATTAAGTTAATACAGCATTCGTTGGCAATAGAAGTCCAGGAAACAATTAAAGAAAGGGAAATTTTGAAATGTGTAGCTTATGCAGGATTAATGATAAGAGAAGTGAAGAGCTTGATGAAATCCAGCATAGTGCTCAGTGACATTTAGGAAGGGTCATAAATAAGGTCCTTTTGGCTTGGCTTGTATTTTATTAATACACTGGCATGTAGCTAAGTTGAAGAAAGAAGATGGAAAGCATTGCCCTTGGCTAACCCCTTCTCCCCACACCACCAAATAGATCTGTCAAATGGGTCCTCTGAGTTATTTAGGCTGGATTTTTATAGACCAGGGGTGAGGAACCTGTGCTCCTATGGTTGCATGTAGCCCTCGGTCTAATTACAAAAGCCTTCTGCAAGCGATCAGTTCCATCCTCAGGCGAGAGCCCTCTGTCCCTCTCAGAGTGGAGCGAAATATGGGAGGGAGAAGGAGGCGTCATCACGAGAAAGAGAAAAAAGGGAGTGGCAGAAAAGAATGAGAAAAGGCAATGGCTCTAGCCCACCTTTGGCCCTGGGCCCACTTATAGTAAATTACATATTTCTGTTTCTTTAATCCCCCATTGACAGGTGAAGTCAAATGCACCCTGACAATACTAAAATAATTATTAACAGCAACATGTAGTCCTGATGAGGTGTGAATTGCCACGTGGTGTTTCAAAGCAATGAATTTTACAACATTTGGGGTCAATTCTACTCCTATTGGAATGACGGAGACCACTGAAAAACCATGCACATAAGGTGTGAGGGGTCCAAGTGAACCCACCAAATGCTGCTTAAAGTTATTTGTTCCTCGCCATGTCTACAGATACTTAGTCCAGAACCTGTTCTGTCCATTTCATGTGAGAAAAGAGCACAGAGGGTAAAACAACAACAAATAATGATAAAAAACTTTTTAAAAAACTGAACCTTTCCTGCCAGCCCTGCAAAACTGTGCATAAGGAAGTTCAAGTTAGCAGGGGAACTGCTTAGAAATGAGCATAGCAAGAGAGATGTTTCAGCAATGGCTAGGACAGTTTTATAGGTGATATTGCTCCTCCACCCCCTTCCTGGGGGTGGTGGGTCTACACACCGTCTCTTTGGCACCTGTTTCTGATAATATGCATTTTTTTCCTATATTCGTATTTACGTCTAGTAGTGGTAGAAGAGAGCCATTAAGGCGAATTATGGGCATCATAAAATGCACTTTACAATTGTTTATATGCGGAGTTTCGCTGCAGAGTCGGTTCAGGGGTGCATGGTTGAACGTGGAAAAATTGACGAAAGCAACACCCTGTCTCCTGATGGTACCTCCCCCAGACTTTCCCGCCGTTCATTAACCCCTCCCATCTGACTTTCTCACCGTTGCCTGTCCAATCACAATCATGCATGACTTCGCGTGTGGGTATGCTTGTTATACATTGGATGTGCCTACAATTACAGTTGTTAGCAGCATTGGCTTTGGGACCTATTGTAAAACCATTAAAGCATCATTCTTCAAGGTACTGGACAGCCCTGGCAAGAACCCGCCTGTGGAGCATCTGTCCTCCTATTCCTCCCGCCAAGAATCCACCGCTGTACACTCCCACCTCACCATGCCTTGCACAGCTGCCCCTTATCTCCTGTGCCCTGGAAATGTGCTACTTCAAGAGCAAATCATTATGTTGCCTTTCCGTTACAATGTTGCATTTTGCACTGATGTCCCAATTCCATACAAACTTCCCATTATTCTGCCTGTCTCTGGACTCTGAGATGCCAGCTAGCAATGGTTCTGGAATGCCCAATGCTGTGCGGGCTAGACTGCAACTTCACCATGCCGTACCCTGGTCTGTGTGTCACAGAGGTGGGTGATTGGTAATGAGGGAGTGGGGGAGGGATGAACGCTGGCTGCAACAAAAAAAATGGATGGCACTGATGTCCTCTCTTCCCCCTCCCACTCAGTCCACTTGATAACCTTCCAATTGTGTCGCCTTCTGCGCAGAATGAGGAGACTGGACCATATACTGTGGCGTGCACACTCTCCGGTTCCACTCCAGCAACCGCCAGTGCCATTTGAATGAATGGCCCGGCAGGGAACACCACAATGTGGGCACGTCGGCTCGGACGTTGCATTTGTTTGGCATGTTCTGCCCAATCCCCTGCATTTCCCCCACTTGTGCTGTGTCTTTCAGATTGCTCTGGCCACACTTTTCAATGGGATTTTGGCCACATGTAACGATATTGTAAAACCATAAAAGCACCAATTTTCCATGTTCTGGACAGCCATGGCGAGCACCTGCCCGTGGAATGCCCAGCGCCCCCATTCCTCCCTGTGGCGTGCCTTTCGGATTACTCCGCCCACATTTTGCAATGGGCTTGTACCCACATGTAACCATTTCTGGAATAAAGATACTGCAGTGGGTTCTCAGTACGAAATTGTCATTTTGATGTGATACACACACACACACACACACACACACACAACTTCCCAGTAAAGCAATGACAGAAGGGAGAAGGGGAGGTAACAGGAGTAGATATGAAGCACAATCCTCAATCCTGCACCACACTTCCTATGGAGCTAGTACCCCCCCCACACCTGCTCAATGCCCCTTACTCCCGAGTAACAGTGTGCATGATGACAGCTCAATGGCAGGAATTCACTTTCCCTGCCTTTTTCCAGCCAGGATCCCAGCAAAGGAGCGGGGCGTGGGTGGGAGGAAAGCCTTAGTGGACCTCAAATTATACTCAAAATGAGCAACACACATCCTTATTCCAAACCCCTTGCTTTCTGTAGAATCACCTCTGAGCAGCCGCGTGTCTTGACGAAACAAAGATTCCAGTGGGGATTTAAAAGAAACTTTACTTTAAGTACCAGTAACTTCAGGTCAGCCATTACTGAACAGTCCAGTCAAGGGAAGAAGAAGGAAGTAGGAGGGAGGAGACAGGAAATGATAAAGCAAGCATTGGGTCACTCCCCTCCCACCTTGTCCACAACTTGGGAGGGGTAGCCAGAGAAGAGGCAGGCATTCACTCATGACATCACAAGCCCTGCCCACCAAATTATGCCCACGATTAGCATTAATCCAAAAGGGCAGTGGAGGGTTACACAACCAAAATGTGATTGAACATCGGAGAAATATTAAAAGTTGTGTTTAATTGACATCTTGGAAACGCACATTAACGGAGGCTATATGTCGCATACACGTCTGATCTGCGCCCCGCTCATGTGTACAAAATGCTATCAGAACCAAGTAAAGGTGACCCAAATAAGCCGTGAAGAGGTACCCCTGGTTTGTCACTGGAGCTTTGATTCACATCATGCATCCTCCTCATGAGTAGTTCTTAGGGATATTTGATATGATGCCAGACGAACAACGGCACCCCCAACTTTGGGGTTTCATCTGAACATGCTTCTGCCTTTGCTCCTGGAGTCCTAGAGGTGCTCTTGGTGAGTCTGTTGTGGGGAGATGGGACCAGTCAGGGCACTGTGATTCTTCCTGGCCTTCTTAACTGGGGCATAAACAGCATTTAACTCCCATTTCCTTGCAAATACTAGGCCCCAAAATGGGATCCTCCTCTAAGGTTCCATTTAGGTCCAGGATAGTTTTATCATGAAGGAAGGTATGTGTGTGAGAGAAAGGAGAGAGGCATAACAGTCAGAGACCACACACCATTTGTGTAAGTTATTGTACTTTACATTGTGGGTTATTATTTCCCCTGATGTTTTATGTGCATCAATGCTGTTTTACTGGAAAATGGAAGGCCTCAATACAGGGTGATTTAAACACACACATGCACAAATTGTTTGATGTTTATTTTATTTGTATGGCTTTTTGGACAGCCCAGTACTGGGTTGTTACAGTCAAGCTTGAGAATTAAAATAGCTGTGATTTTCAACAAAGCATATTTCTGGATGCAAATATTCTAGCTTCAAACCTATAGTCAAAAATGTTCATGTTTATTTTCTTTTCCCAGTTCATCAATATCAATTATGGTCAGAATCATAAAAAAAGCTACACTCCAGACTACCAAAAACAAATTTCAGTGAAAGGGTGGGTAACATTTTCAGTTGTTGCTGCTTAAAAAGTACTGCGAGTAAAGTCTGGCTTTTGTCTTCTTCACTCTCTCCAGATTTAGTTAGTTGAAACACATATAGGTGGACTTTTCAGCCTGTTACTCTACAGCCAAAATTAATTATATCCATGCGTCCTGCCTATAGCATAATACTTTAATTCTGTGGTCCCTTGCATTAAGGCTCCTTTATTTAGGCTGCTTTTTAAAAAAAAGGAAAACAAAGAATGTCCTTAGTTAAGCAGGTTTAACAAGCAAGTTTTATTCAAACCTGTACTTGAAATAGCTCTTTTATTTACCTGGTTGACTTGAAGACACTGGCAAAACTCACATTTGTGCTAATGGCGCTTGACTCACACAACATTACTAAATGCCTTGCTTGCTTCATGTCTGAGAGGTCTCTAAACTTGCAGATGCTGTCCCAGGAAGTCTGCAAAGTGCCCTGCTAGATGCTTATCAAGTTAGTAATGTGTATCCTTTCTTGTTGGGACTTAGGATAGTATGATACCTATCAGCTGTCCTGTGCCAATAGCTTTGTGCAATATGATAATTATGGGAAAGCAGAGATCACATCTAACAGTTGAAAATAAGTGATAGTAGATGAAGTAATGCAAAAATGATTACATTGTCCACGGATAGACTGGAAGCGGCAGTATCAAGGCTCAGACATTTATTACAGCTGAGGAAGTGAAGCACACATGACTGGAGCAAGTTCAGTGATGATCCAAATCATCCAGAACTTGCTTAGGCAATATCCATAATAAGGTTGTATAAAGCAAAGAATAATTGTAGATGATAGAATACAGTGAAGATATGGTTGGATCTACATATGGTTGGGCTACAGAAGGCAAGAGGAATGATCATACTATACTCTTTGAAATAATCTCTATTTCAGTTGAATTTTTCAATTTCTTCCTTTATTTACAATATTTATATACCTTTCAACAAAATGTTGTTAAAGCACTTTACATAGTAAAAATGGGCAACATTAAAGTATTCCAAAGAGGCTGAACTCTTAAGGTTTTATTATCATTTCTCCTTCTGCTTTTTTTTTTTTGAGTACTAAACTAGATATGTGGGGCAACCACATGTTTGTCAAATAAGTGTTTTCCTTGTTGGAGAAGGGGATCTTCTCCTGATATACAGTGGAGTGGGTATCGAGGGGAGTGAAAACAACCCCCCCCCCTTCACCATCTTATCTTCACTCTATAGCTTCAGGGTACAATCTTACAAAGTCCTACAATTTCCAGAATTCCCCAGCCCTCATGGCCGACTGGGGAATGTTGGGAGTTGCAAGATGTTTTTCTGTCTAAATATGGATAGGTTTGCATCCTTAAGCAATTTTCTTCCTGCCCAGCACACTTCTGGAATCAGAGTGGGACCAGTGGGGTGGGGGAACTAGTTAAAATCCGTGGAAAAGAGAAAGATAAGGTAAGGGAGAGGGCAGGTTTCATTCCCTCCTATTCACATTGTGTTGTGTAAAGGGCAGACCCTCCACGCATGCACACACCCTGCCTTATTTATGAACAGTACAAATAAGTGTTTAACACGTATGATTGTCCCCCACATCTAGTTTGGCTCTGTGCTTTAGGCTTTACTGGAGGGCCCACAAATATCAGCTTGACTTATATGTAGGCATGAAACAACTATTCAGTGCAGTGCACTCCTGCTCAGATTGCTTTGAGCAGAATCATAGGCCAGAACTACACCAAGCAGGGTATAGCTGTATGTGTCAATGGGCCTCAATAGTTGTCAGTGCTCTTCAATTCCGCTATAAAGCAGTAGTGTGGCTCCTGCCTTTTATATACCACTTTTAGACCTCTTTCATACTGCTATATCCTGCTTGGTGTAGAACTGGCCATAGGGTTGTATCCAATGTTAATCCTACTTAGAGTAGACCCATTGAATGAATAGGAATTAAGTTAGAATAATGTTGGATATAACCCAAAGGTAATACAATCCACTTTCAGCAGGTCTTCTGAATTTGTTCTGTGTACACTGAATGGGGCTTACTCCTAAGGAAATATTCTATGGCTCTTGCTTTAAAGTTGTACTTCTGCCTCTGTCGTGGTGAGTAGCATGGCAGAATCATAACAGGAATGGAAGAATGGAATACACATCATATAGACACATCATATGAATAGGTCCTCCATTATCTACTGATCATGATCAGTTGATATCGACTGTTGTGCTTATATGATATAAGTGTTTTTACAGTCCTTTGATTTGTCCAATTTTGTATCTCTTCTTAAGGGACCTCTTCCTCCCCCCTTTTCACACTTCTAGGATCCCAATAGGGACATTGTGCTATATTAAGTGTGGAGTGGTAAGGATAACTGAGCTTCCAGCTAACTGTAGAAGAGTAATGTTTCAGCAAAAATAAGAGTGCCATCAGACCGGGCTGGGGGGAATCACATTTCCCTACCTTCATTTTGCATCCTGCTGCTGTCCCACAACAGCGACAAACAGCTTCCTCTTTCTTCACATGGGGAAGAAAGAAGAAGCAAGCAATGTCCATGTGGCCCATTCAGTAGGTGTTTTATCATGCTGCTTCTACTGCACATAGCAGGAAATAACAGCAAGTTTCGACATAGCCCCTAAAATTCAGATTTTTTTCTGACTTATTTTAAGACTGAAAAAAGACCAGAAGGAGCGGGAGACCTGTGGGAGGCAGATGTTGTCATCAAAAGGATCCATAAAAAAACATCAGTAGCCAGTACTTGTTACAAGTGTGTGATAAAGCACTCATCTGATGATGCTCTAATAGTGCAATCTTAGGTATGTCTACTCCAGACCCATGGAGTTCTGTGGGGCTTGCTCTCTGGTTAATGGGCATAGGATTGCAGCCTAAATGACTCATGTGGATTCCCCCCAGTATCCATTCCTCGCTTTCTGCCTTGAAAGTATAGAGCAATACCTATCCTGTATAAGGCTGAATGTGAGGAGGCTTGGAATAGGAGCCAAAGATTAATTGTAATCCATAGCGAAGAAATACATCAATAAATAAATAAGTGAGCTGTGATTAAAAAGAGGGGATAGAAGGAGGAAAGGGATAGACTTAACATTATTTGAAAGCAATCTGTGTCTTTAATAGGTTTATTTCAACCATCCCCCCCACCCTTGGCTTCTGTAAAATAGTTAAGTATGTTTAGAGATTCTGGACTTCTGCCAAAGTATTTGGCAACCATTAGAGTTTTAAATGATATATTTGATGTGCCTTGGCAGTTGATAAGCTACGGTAATGGCTGTCTCGGATCCAATAGGGCTTTAAAATAAAGATAATTGATTTGTTTTTATAAAAATAAAAACAGGACTTTTTAAAAACTTCTTGAGTGCTCCAGATAGCCAATCAAGTTGTTCATTCTACCTTGTAGATATGTACTCTATGACCTAATGATTCACTGTGGAATTGGGAATTTATACTGTTTACAAAGGAGCAGACACACTGTCTGCAGCTTTGTACCAGCAAGAGGAGTAGAGCTGAGAATTAAGGGACAATCTGGGAATTTATCTCTCCGATGCCATGTAGTGCATCTATACGCTACTAGAGGAAGGGAAACCATGTCATTAGTCCTTCACAAGTTGCTCTTGCTTTGTCCCATTGATTCATGCATGCTTTTAACTTACCATAGGTACTTAGAACTGAAAAAACGCAGTATTGGTTTAGCATAAAATAAAATAAGTCCTGTAGTGTGCCTTTTAAAAACAAACAAAACCAAATCAATAAAATATAATAACAGCTCCCTTATAATAGATCATTGCACGCTTGTTGACCAAGATAGTTGTTGAAGAATTTGTGAAGTATTCAATAGATACTTTAAACTGTTCCAAGTCTGAATTAAAACAGAATGAACAACAAAAATGCAGACACACATGTAGCATTCATTTCATGCATTCATCAACATTCTGCATACACTTTGCATGTGTCAGGGAGCACATTAGCTTTTTGTTTTCACATTTTGCTTCTTTAAAATGGACTACGCTTTAGATATTATATTAATTGCATGCCCTGGACACGGAAAATTAAAGATCAGGGAGAGCTGATATCTAGCTTACTCTTGTTCCTAACAGGCCAGTTTACAATGTGAATGTGTGTATGTAAGAATATTCAAATACAAACCCACAATTTAATCTGAAGTGGTATAGCACAGGAACTGTCAGGGATAGTTCCAGGTTTGAGGAAGCCCTTGACAAAGTAACATCTGGGATGCACTTCCTCACTTGATGGGCCATGATGGCCTTATGTGGGAGCAAGGCTCCAAAGAGCAATGAGTGGCTGACTCCACAATTTTAATTTCCCACAATGCCCTAGAACAACTAGTTGTTGGTGGCATCATCGGGGGGGGGGGGGATGGCAGCTAGACCCATCCACCCAATGTTGGTTGAAGCACAGGGATGGGGAGGATTACCGAGGCCCCCAGAGCAAGTGTCATTGGTGAGCATTTTGGAGATACAACTGCATTTGTGCTAGGGATGTGCACTGACCCCCCGGATCGGATCGGATAGCGGATCGGAATCGGACCTGGGGGGTCGGATCGGATCGGATCGGATCGGAGGCTGGTCGGATCGGATCGGACCAGATGTCCGATCCGGATCGGACGCCATTTTGAATGCTTTTTCCCATAGCCAAGTATTGTTTTACAAAAACGCCTATAACTTTTTCATTTTTAAAGATAGAAGGATGAAACTTGGGGACATTGTAGACTGGTTAGGGATAGTTATCTGTGAGAAATTTCTGAAAGATTGGTGCATGCGTTTTGTGGCAATTAATTTTTTAATAAATACCCAGGAATGCTTATAACTTTGTCATTTTTAAAGTTACAAACATGAAACTTTGCCACATTGTAGGAGGTACCTTGGGACCTATGTGTGTGAAATTTCAGAAACATAGGTGCTTGCCTTGTGTGGCAATTAATTTTAGAAAAATAGGTAGTAGTGGGGTAAATACAGTTACGCCTCCCATTTTTTTATTTTTTAAGATACAAACAGGAAACTTGGGCACATTACAGGTACCACTTGCCTTGATATGTGAGTGAAATTTCAGAAACATTGGAGCTTTCCTTGTGTGGCAATTAATTTTTGAAACAATGAGGAAAGAAACACCTATAACTTTGTCATTTTTAAAGTTACACACATGAAACTTTGCCACATTGTAGGTGGTACCTTGGGACCCATGTGTATGAAATTTCGGAAACGTAGGTGCTTGCCTTGTGTGGCAATTAATTTTTTAATAAATACCCAGGAATGCCTATAATAAATAGTAAGTGACAACTATTTATTATGCACTGAACAATTACTGTGAACATATAGATACAATAATAAATGCCGAACAGTCCAGTGATGTACACAACAGAGTAAGATAAAAGTTACTCCATATATTTATAACTGTTTTGTTTCTTCATCAGATCACTCTTAACTCTTTCATTGCAGGAAGCTGGTCTTGAACGTCCACTGGATGATAACCTTCCAAATCTCACCCAGCTAGGTCAGACAGAAAATCCAAAACTTTTTCACTGAGTGATCTGATGAAGAAACGAAACAGCTATAAATATCCGAATTAACTGTTATCTTACACTGTTGTGTAAATCACTTGGACTGTTTGGCATTCATTATTGTATCTATATGTTCACAGTAATTGTTCAGTGTGTCATAAATAGTTGTCACCACAATAGTTTTTTCATGTATCATTGGTACCTTTTGATTCTTTTGTTCTGGTTAGTGACCCTTCTCTTTTTACAGTATTGAGTGGAACTCTTCTCTTTTTTCTTGGTCAATGGAAGATGCAGCCAAAGGGAAAAGGAATGGGGATAAATATCCAAAGAGGGCTGGATTTAGCTCCCTTGGTGTATATTATTATTGCCTAGGTGGAGTATAAATTTAAACAAACAAACAAACAAACAAATAAATAAATAAATAAATCAAGGCTCAACTTCCAAAGGATTTCCTCTCTCTTTCAATCTCTTTCTGGATCTTTGTGCCCCACGGTTTAAAAACGTAGATCCTAGTTCATTTGTAGCTGAGATGAAATTAAAGCTGGGGACTTCTCTCATTGTTAGCTACTCTCAACTCTAAAAAACCACAGAACATCTACAAAATAAGTGGTAACATTTCTGGTTCAGTGCCAGGGTAGTTGAGACCTTTTGAATGTAGAGGGAAAGAAGGACTGCAGAGTTCATCTTCATATTGGAAGAATTATCTTCTGAATAAATACAACAGAAGTTGTGGGAGTACATTGGGACGTTAATGAAAAACTACGTAGAGCTTCATCTTATCTATTAACTTTCCATTTTCTCTGCAGAAATTGTTTCTGTCAATATTTTATTATGACATGGGATGAATGGGGGAAAGAAGTGAAGTCTAATCTAACCAGATGTTGTCATAAACTGCACATAGCAGTTAAAACTATGGAAAGGAATGAGGAAAGAGAGTGTTCCTGTTTTCCCCATAATTATGCTACAAGTAGCAAATGATTCATTAGAAATAAATAAAAAGTACAAAATTGAAATGCAAAACACTTGGAAAAATAAGGAACTTAATATATAGCTTGGACATTATTTGGGACTGAGATTACCACTGGAGCTTATGAATCAATACATTCATAATATATCTCTTGAACATTATCTTGAACTGAGATTACCACCGGAGCTTAAGCAATCAATACATTCATAGCTAACAGAAAACAATAGAAATCGGCATATTTACTATATTCATGAATCGATTGTCTCATCTTCTGAGATATTACGAGGTTGATTCATTCTGACAGGAATAAAGGAAAGTCTTTCAAGCTATTTCTCAGTTACTGATAGATCAAATAAGTTACAGCATGTCTCCTGTCAATGAGCCGGATAAAAATACTAAGCTGCTACTGCTGCAGCTGGTAAGGATAGAATTGGCTTGGTAAGCAAAAAAATGCAACTCAATAGCTATCACTCCTTTCTGATTAAAGATCCAATGCTAAGCTTTAATGAAAAAGATTCTAAATTCTTTGCAATATCATTCTATATCCCATTTATATAGTTTTCTACTACTGACATATTCAGAAAGTGTATTCTGGAACATTTTGATTTCCGTTATCAGAGGCAGTAAGCCTTTATGCACCAGTTGTGGGGAGCATGGGTGGAAAGGTGCTGTTGTACTGTGTCCTGCTTGTAGGTCCCTGGTTGACAGCTGGTTGGCCACTGTGTGAACAAGAGTGCTGGACTAGATGGACCCTTGGTCTGATCCAGCATGGCTCTTCTTATGTTCTTATAAAATTACTGAAATGAGGGAGGATTTTGAGGGCTATATTATATGAGGCCATAGTAAGGAATCTGTAATCCTCTAGACGTTGTTGGACTGCAATTCCCCAACTATTGGTCTTGCTGTTTCAGACTGATTGTAGTTGGAGTCCAAGAGCAACTGGAAGGCCACAGTTTCCCCTCACCTCTAATGTAATAAATCATAATTTAGTAGATGTAGAGGAAGAACAATGAATCATTCTATGCAGTATGAGGAATAATGCAAGAGCAAACAATACGATTGGTTTCAGTTAAACATTACAAAAAATCCTAACAGTAAGAGCATTTCAGCAGTGACAGATACTGTCCAATGCTGAGGATACAGAAGATTCTGAAGATTACCACCAATGACAATTTGAACAAAACCTTTTCAGATATGGTTTGGGCTCATGTAGTGGGTTGGATGATAACACCTATTGGGTCTCTTCCAACTGTGGTGATGCCATGAACAAACAGCCCTCTTGGCATGTTAAAATGTATCAGCAGTCACACCCATGGAAATCACTGACAGAAAACAACAGCTGTAACTGTGGAGATGCTAGGCCAGATATTACTTTCTCCATGGAGTGATATTTTTGGGGCCATTTCATGAGGAGCAATTTATTAATATATCAACCAGATGATAGATTTAATTCACCAATCCCAAACATTTTTCACCAATTCCCAGTTCACCAATCCCAAACTGCATCTTTCATGAACACCCATTTTGGAGCAAGTGTGTCTGAAGCTGGAGATAAACTGGTATTTTTAAAAGGGAGTAAAATAAAACAAAATTTGAATTTATCGATTGCAACAAACCTAAAGGTTGCCTATTGTGCACTTTCATGGAGCCAACTATAGAGAAAGGAATATGTTTTATCAAAACAAGTCAACCATCTGTCCATTGGTCCACCATCCAAGTGAAGACCACCACTGTCCTCTCTCTTCCACTTCAACCCACTGTTGCAAAGAATCAAATCCAGGATCATCAGTCAACTAAAGTGACGTCAGAATTCTTCTCTTAACTTAAAACATGGTGATAAATTAGACAAGTAAGCACAGGCAAAAGTGCAGAGCATATAATATAATCTGTCATTCAGCATTTGGTTATGTACTGATAAAGAATGCTATTCAGATTCTTTTCTGTACAATTTGAATAATTCTTACATAACTAGGTCCTCCCCCTTTCTTTCACTTATGCCCTTCCCTGAAGTAAGCATTATGTGTTAAATCGATATTCTGATTTAATATGAATAGGAAAAATGGTTTCCAGAAAAACCTTGTCTTGCTATAAAAAGAATAGAAGTTTACAGTAACTATAGATTTTGATTTCTGTTCAGACAGCCTTAACACTGATATCTTTGAACACAGAAACCACATGCTTGCTGTCAACATGTCATTGGCACTTCGATCCATTATAAACATATTTGGAACAAGTGGGATGAGACTGCATAGGATACCGATTGTTTCAGGTAATTTCATTGGCAAACAGACTTAGGCCATCTTGGTATACTGTTGCAAAGAAGATATGCAGTGGAGATCAAAAGGTAAATCAGTTTTTATCACAATATATTGCACAAAAAATGGGATGTGTAGTTTGATGCAGTTTTTAAAGATGTCTTATTATGAGGTTTGCTGCATTAAACAAAAATCTTTGTTTCATTTCTAGGCAGTATTGTTATATAACAGCATTGCTATAATTTTAGGGAACTGGATACTCATTGTGATACAGTGACCTCTTATGAAAATGAGGTTTCTGAGGCCTCCCACTAGCGAGGGCTTGCCAATTCATTTCAGAAGGAGAGCAGCTCTGCATCTGCCAAAAAAATCTGATTTTCCTGGGTACTAAAATCTCAGAAAGAGCCTCCATGGAGAGAGGAGGCTCTCCTTTGTGGACTATCATCCATCACAGATACAGGGGGATGGAAACGGTAATGAAGGGGGTAGAGCTAATGCACTAAACTCCACTGCTCCTCCTCATGTGTAAACCTTACATGAGAAGAGAATGATTGAATAGGGCTATTGCTGCCTTTAAATGTACAGGCCATAAATAATCCTGAAGATTGATTAATTTAAATATTCATGCCACACCTTTATAGAATAAAAATCAAATTCTAGGCAATTTACAAATCAAAATATAAATCACAACATTTTTTCCTTTGGATTGCACTTTGAAATCGTAAGAACTGAAATGCATAAATAATTTGCACTTCTTTTACTTGACATCTTTTAAGCAGAGTTTAAGTGAATTCCTAAAATGGCAGATTCTGGAATTGGCAGTGAAACACTGGAGGACTGAGCTGTGTGTGAGCCACATGACCTGCCTTTTGCCCCGTAAGTTAGGCTGATGTTCTCAAGGCAGGAAGGCATGCCATAGTGGGCCACTGGAGAAAGGAGGGGGCATCCGAGCCCATATATTGGCTCTCTCCCCTCCCCTCCTCCTTTTCGAAGTGCGTCTGCCAAGCATCGTTGACATGCTCAGACAGCCGGTAGAACACGAGGAGGAGAGGAGAGGCCACAGAAGTAATAGCATCAACAATGGCTTCCATGTGTGCCCTCCCAACATCTCCTCCCACACAGTGGCAGCAGCGGCGGCAACTTTTGTATGAGTGAAGGGCGATGGCCCCTGCCCAGCCGGGTGGAGTGCGTGGTGCACGGCTTCTCCAATCGCCCTAGCAGGCCACAGGTTTGCCAGAGGGTGCAGCAGATCCTTCTCTCCCTCTTCGAGGTGTGGCTGCCAAGCATGAAGGACATGCTTGGGCAGTCTAATACATGTGGCCAGAGAAGGAGTCGAAGCCGCAGCTGCTATGGGCAGCACCCACCTTGCAGCCTGAATGGGTCTGTGCACAGATGTGCCTTCTCCAGCAGCGCCGGCAACGAGGAGGAGCAGGGAGTGACAGAGGCCTTCAGCGGCAGCACAGCAACAGCTGGGGACTTCTTCCATTGGCTGTACAGGCCTCATGTTTGCAGGGAGGACTGGCTGGTCCTCCCATGCTTCCCTGTGAGAAGCAACCTGCCTGGACTGGCTGCAGAGACACAGTGCATCTCCCTTTCTTAAAATGGGGAGGTGGTTCCTCTGGAGAGAATGACTAAGAAAAAGGCTTGTCACTCCCTGTGGCAGGTATGTGTGGGCACCTTGAGCGGGTTAGGGTCGGTGAGCATCCAGAGGCACTGTTGCGGTGATGGGTAATGCCTGAGGCTCCCCAGCTGCGAGCCCCAAGGCCCAGCTGGTGGTGATAAGGGTTACTTTTGAGGCCATCCTTGTTCACCCACTTGGAGCCCCGTGGACCGAGGGGGGGAGTGACACGGAAGGCCTCCCTACCCCAAAAGGGGAAGCCTGGGAGATGGTGAACATTGAGGCACCACTCTTAGGCCATGAATATCTCGCCTGATAAAACAATGGCATGACGCCGGATTAAAGAAGATGCCTGCTTAGGTTTACCCTTTCTGCAAATCTATTAATAAATGTGGCCCTATTAAATCCCAACTTTGTGTCCGCCTCATTATTTCCCACACTCCACATTCTCGCAAAGATGCTGTCTCAGCAGATCTTTAAATTCAAGTATAAAATAGCTGTGAAATTTATGACCCATATTTGTGACACAATAAAACATAAAATGATGAGATTTTATTACATACCTGTCTGGTGTACTTAAGAGTTTGATGGAAATAAAGCTATGGACATGAGCTTCATAATCCATGCAGACATTTATGAAAAGTCTGATGAAGCCACCATGTTTTATTTTCATTTCATATGAGTTGCTCTTTGTTTTTACCACCTAACGGTATATGCAGAATTATTACCTTTGTCTTGTTAATTAATATGTCCTAATTGCTGGCTCAGCATGATATTTTATTCATACTAAGCCAGACCTACAAGTGGCATAAGTTAACTGTGCCATTTTTTCACTTATATCATTTTCTGTTCACAGAATCTCTGGCCCTCCACATTAATTGCAATTAAATATATGCGCTATACAGTGTTTTTCAACCAGTGGTACCTCACAGGAAGTGAGGGGATAAGAGTAGTACTACGGAATGAACCACGCTGGAACCAAATACAAGCAAACAATCACATACAACTACAAAAAGAATTATGAAGAAATACTGTCTAATTAAAGAATAAAACATTCCATGAGGAATTCCAGCCTATCTCAAAAGGGCTTAATTAATCATTCTTTGCATGATTAAACTATTCACAATATTAAGATTTTTTTAAAGAATACATGATATGTAAGTCTGCCATAAGTACATGACATCTGTACAATTGACAATACAATGGGCTTAGGTCATGCAAGGTATGATATATTTACCTGCTATTAGAGCTATATTTTTGATCTTCAAGCACCTGATCAGTTAGAGGAAAATACTCAAAGAGTTCAGTCACTTAGTTGCATTGTCTTCCTCACATTCATTTCTTGTTGTTGCTTTTTATCTATCGGATAGACTGGGCTTATGCCTGGTGATTTAAACTGATGTTAAGAAGGAACACATGTAGCTACAGAAACATCTGACAGATGGGAAGGGCTTGAGGGAACTAAGGTCAGAGGATAACCAATCCTTCATACACAAGCAATGAAAGGAAATAAATAGCTGACACTTTTATCTCTAGCATATCCATGGAATGAATTATACAGGTCACCAGGTCTGGATAGTATTCAAGTATTCAAACAATATTGTACAATAATTAAGAACAGCAAAGGGAACTAGAACACTGGCAAAAAAAAATATCATGTTGCCACACAGCTTCCTGGATATAACAAAGGTAGAAGAGTGACTTACAGGATAAATAAAGTTAATGGAATGTTCAAGCTACATTATATGGTTTTCAACATACAGTCAACATTAAAATATCACAGGTAAATACCCATAATAAATAGAATATAATTATAATGAAGGATTTTAAAAAGCAATGAACTAATGTGCCACCTTGCATGCTACAATTGGCTAATTTGATACGTTATCCGGACTTTTTACCTGCCTTTTATTGCTATAGATTGTTTTTCCTGCCAAAACAAAAAGGGATCTAAAAGTCTGTTGTTGTTTCCCAAAAAACGATAGCATTACTAGAGTAAAAGGATCACTGAAAGCTTCCTTTCCCATTTTGTAAGGATTCATCACTAGGGCTACAATTCTATGCACACCTACCTAAGAGTAAACACCAATAAATATAGTGGGACTTACTTCTGAGTAACATGCATAGGATCTATGTAAGTTTGCAATTTTGGAAATTTAGAGATCTGCAATTTAAACAGAGGAAGGGGGAAATTAGATTTACAACATCAGTAGTATATGAAATATTAAGAAAATAATATGAGCCATGCTGGGTTGGACCAATGGTCCACCTAGTCCAATGTTTTGTTCATACAGTGGCCAACTAACTGCCTGTGGGAAACCCACAAAGAGGATAAATGTAATAGAGCAGGAGAATACTCCCAGTCATGTTCCCTCCAAGTGGGGTACATAGGTATTCTGCCTATTAAGTTAAAATGGTTTGCCAAGCTTCTTATGACAGCAGGAGAGCTTGAGGAATCACTTTCAAGATGATGCCAAGCCTCTGCACAATATCTATATCCAGCGGCAAACTCAAGATGCTTCCCCTCATGGTCACCATGAGGACATTTGCTCAATATAGAACAAACAGGGATGAATTTTCAAAAAGGGCAGTTGGAGAAGATGAGTAGGTTCCTGCAATGGAATGTGGTGGAGTGGAGTTAGTTTGTTCCACCTCAGATGGTTAAAAAAAAAGGCTGTATGTGGTCCTGATCAGGTGCACTTTTCATCCATTCCAATATCTATGGTCCAGAAGGAATCAAGACTTCAGTACACAGTGGTCACCACCAGCTCACATAGCTGAGAGGGGCTATCACATTTGGAAACACTATTACAGTACAGGAGTACAGAAAGGCGTCATCTGGACAAATCAGAGAAGTGTCAGCCTAGTTGCTAGCTGAATGTGAAGGAAGAGTCTGGAAGCAGAATATTCCCCACTGTACATACTATTCTGTTCTAAATGTAACACAGAGTAGAATACATTCTAGTTAAAAATGTGAATAGCCTCTAAAATCCAACACAAAGATGTGTTTGTCTTTCACAGGGGAAGGAAAAAAATTAGATGATGCATTTGCTTTGCTAGGCTGATTAAAAGCTCTTCAAGGGCCTCAAGTGGTGTAAAGTTTTAAATCCATTGATTAAATTTGCATCTATTATTATTATTATTATTATTATTATTATTTCCATCTCTTCATTTAGAAATGCTCACCTGCACAGAATGCAATCTAAACAGCAGAATCTTTTGTCACTTTAGGCATAGATTTTAAATATGTCTAATCTATTGATCAAAACTGGGGTTTCACATACTGCATTTCTCAATATTTATTTGTGCTGGATTTTAATAGTGATCCATAATTCAGTGACAACACAAACAGACATATGAAGGCTTTCTATAGATAAAAGAAGGGAAAGTTGCAGTATCTGGTCTTGGTTCAATTGCATCCCAGGATACTATCAAATGGCTTTAGATATATGTGTTTCTCTGTTGCTGTCTGTTTATGCGTTTGCATGTAAATGGTTTTTATAATGTATTTTATTCTAAACCACCCAGAGATCTTCAGCTATTGGGTGGTATAGAAATGCAATGAATGACTGGAAACTGAATTTAGAACATTTTTCATGTTGTGTTTCAGGACCAGTTGACATATGTCCCTGGTGCAAAAGCTGTCCCCACACAATGAAGAACATTATAAAACATGGCCTTGTGCACTTCCCTCCACTCTGCATACACATTTTAATGAGAACTGGGGGTGTTGTGAGTATACATAGCTACACAAGCAGGCCCTTTCTCTAACCATCCATCCACCACAATAAAGGGTGGGCAGTCCACATGAGTGAAGACTACTTACGGTTCTCACTGAAAGTTATGCACACAGTAAGAGAGGGCACATGAGCATGGGATTTGTTCTCATGCCCTTCTGCAAGGATAACCAATGCACCTGTGCTGTGTGAGCTCAGTTGTAATCATTAGTTTGTAGCAAGCCCTATTTAATGTAGGTTTCTTTCATGATCCAGTCCCCACAATATACCCCCGTAAAAAATGTGAGGTCCAGAGATTTTCTCTGCTGATATGTGATCTTGAAGTATTGTATTAACATAATAATTTGGGTAGACTTTCTGATTCTTGTGCAAAATGTTTTTAGGTGCTATTTTCAAAATGGTGGACAGTTTATTTATTTATTTATTTTATTGCATTTTTATACCTCCCTATAGCAGAAGCAGTTCAAACAAATTAACCATGAAATCATTTTAAGAAATATAAAACAAACAACAATCTAAAACACAAAATAACATACACTAGAAAAACACAACCAGGATAAAACCAAGCAGCAGAAATTAATACAGTTTAAAATACAAATTTAAAAAAGCAAGGGCTAAAATTGAGTTAATTTAGCTGTTAAAATGCTGGGAGAATAAAAAGGTCTACACCTGGCGATAAAAGGACTGCAAAGTAGGTGCCAAGCGAACCTCTCTGGGGAGCTCATTCCACAGCCGGGGTGCCACAGCAGAGAAAGCCCTCCTCCTAGTGGCCACCTGCCTCACTTCCTTTGGCAGGGGCTCATGGAGAAGGACCTCTGTAGATGATCTTAGGTTGCCTCTACAAGAGGCATTTAAAGCTCTTTCAAGGGGCATTAAAATTTTTACCTCTACAAGAACGGAGCGCAAATCGGGCATAGAGGCGCGTTTTCTCTCCGATTATGCGCATTATCGAATGCGCGTTAAATAGCGAGTTTTATTTTGCTCTGGCCGTTAAAGCGCATTTTGACTATGTGAACAAGCGATTCTCCGCATTAACTACTTGTAAAGCGCATTTGAAACAACCGGTAAGGTCACCTGTTGAGTGCTCAATTACCTCCTGCATACAAGCATTTACGATAAAGCGCTTCAGCGATTATGTGCATAATCAGCTAACCAGGCGTCAAACAGAATCCATCTAGAGGGGGTCTTAGGCTCTGGGCAGGTACATATAGGAGGAGCGTTCCTTCAGATAAGCTGGCCCAAGCCGTTTAGGGCTTTAAATGTTAGTACCAGCACTTTGAATTGGGCCCTCTAGTTTTCGTCAACCACAGAAGTTATCAAATTATAGGTTTTCGGGGTCAAAGAGTTGAAAGAATCTGTTATTTTAATTGTTGGAGAACTCCTTCCACCATTTTCCAAGATGGCGCTGAAATGTCTCATTTTCTCATTTACTTGACAAATCAACTTTCAAATGTGATTTTGTCTCCAAACTATAGGGGTTTTTGGGTCAAGCAGGTCAACATGGCATTGATTTTGATAAGAAAGGCTGTCCTTCCACCATTTTTAAAAATGGTGCCCAAACATTTATTGATATACACAATCATATTTAATGGGTTCTTCTCTTTTCAGGTTTGGTGAAATTAAAAATATGAAACTATGACTGAATAGGCTGGAACTAGTGTTCTCTTGATCATTTTGATTTCCAGGCTAACTCTTCATTATCAGGGACACATGGCACTCATGATACAGCTCTTGTGCTCTTTCAGAATTGCTGTGGTGGAGTAGGGCCTGGCAAGCCAACAATGGCCCTGTTCAGACAACACGTTAAACCATGATGGTTAAGCATTTTGAGCTGAACAATGGGCCTTGTTCAGATGATACTTCAGGCTCTGTGGTTAGCAAAACTTTGGTTCTCTGGGGCTAGCACTAACCACAAGCTGTGCTGTCACACACAACACTTTAAGCCATGGATAGAGTTGCTAACCCTGCTGCAAATGGTCTGATTGTGGTTAGTGAGTGAGCAGGATTTAGCAAAACATATCACACAAGACACCTTAAACCCTGCTGCTTAACCAAAAGCCTTAACCAGCAGGGTTTAAGGTATTTTCTGAACAGGCCTGTAGTATCTAAAGCCTTACTAAAACATAAAAAATAATAATACAGAAATATTAAAGCAGTTTAACATAAGCGTTTTTGCAGTTATTTTCCAAACATTTACAAAAATGTGTGCATTTGACCACTGTGTTTTGACCTGGACATCCCATTGTACCACAAACCTTACAGATACATACACTTAAAAGTTCGGTTGACAGGAAGTTCAAGAACTTTTTTGATCGTAGGACATCATTATCATTTTCCCAAGTGCAATCACATGTGTCTACTTTTGGATGAACATGCTCTAAGAGGCACATACATCTTCTTATCAGATAAAATGTTCTTGTGATGTGCCCTCTTATAGAGCATGATGTGGGAGGAAGCTTGGTACAGATCTTTTATACTCACCAAAACACAGACTATCAAAAGTGTCACATTTTGACTGAAGTTTCCAGACATGTACAAGGTACTTCTCCACTTCCTCAAAATGACAGTTATCAGGTGTTTCCCCAAATTTGGTAAGGTATTTTGTTGGTTTGGCACTTAGAGCTCTAACTTCATTCCAATGTTGCTCCATTCGTCATCTCCTGTTAGAATATGAGCCTTTAGGACCACTCTTGACATCTGTGGACCTAACTTTTTGAAGAGTTCATGAACTGGCATGGAGCGACAATTCTACCCTGTTCCAAAACATACCCGTAACTGAAATATATCTCTGGAAACCCAACTGGACATAAATGAAAGAAGCAAGACGACATCAGTATCATTTGAAAGCACAACAACTCTCTCTGTATCATTGTGAACTGCCCAGTTTGCATGTGGAACAATGATAAGGTCAGCCTCTTCCAATGTATTCCTTAGTTGTTCAAGAACATGAGTCCCTTCTCTTGTGAATTGAACTGCAGGTTTCAATTCATCATCAATGACTGAACCGCTAGATACCAGTGGAGATATAGCTTTTCCTGCTTCCTCTTGCACTCTTGTTTATGCTAATTTCTGCAGATTTGTTTCGTTTAAGATAGATGACCAGAATTTTTCAAGCCGACAGGTATTGGTGTATTGTAGGGATGTGCACTGGATCGGACCCGATCCACGATCCGAGTCCGGTCCAGTGGGAAATCGGATAAATTATCCGATTTCCGATCCCGCAGCTGGATCGGCCGATCCAATCCAAACCGGGCCGAAAAAGCTCCGAACCGGTTCGGCGGATCGGCGGATCGGCGGATCGGCGGGCGCCCACTGGCGCCCACCGCCGCTTCCATTGGCGGGCGCCAGCGGGCGCCCGCCGATGAAAGTGGACAGCGGGGGGGGGAGGAGGGGGGCACTTACCTTCTCGGCCCGGTGGCTCCCGTCCGGCGCCGGCGCCTACTACTACTAGCAGGCTCCGCGGCCTGCTCTAGGGTGGTGCGCCGGGTGATGTCATCACCCGGCGCGCTACTCTAGAGCAGGCCGCGGAGCCTGCTGGTAGTAGTAGGCGCCGGCGCCGGCCGGGAGCCACCGGGCCGGGAAGGTAAGGAGGGGGTGCGTGGAGGGGAGGAGGGGGCGCGCGGAGGGGGGAGGGGGGAGGGGGGCCCTTACCTGCCCGGCCCGGCGGCTCCCGTCCGGCGCCGGCGCCTACTACTCCCAGCAGGCTCCGCGGCCTGCTCTAGGGTGGCGCGCCGGGTGATGTCATCACCCGGCGCGCTACTCTAGAGCAGGCCGCGGAGCCTGCTGGAAGTAGTAGGCGCCGGCGCCGGACGGGAGCCGCCGGGCCGGGAAGGTAAGGAGGGGGTGCGTGGAGGGGAGGAGGGGGCGCGCGGAGGGGGGAGGGGGGAGGGGGGCCCTTACCTGCCCGGCCCGGCGGCTCCCGTCCGGCGCCGGCGCCTACTACTCCCAGCAGGCTCCGCGGCCTGCTCTAGGGTGGCGCGCCGGGTGATGTCATAGAGGGTGATGTCTACGGGCATAGAGGCGCGTTTTCTCTCCGATTATGCGCATTATCGAATGCGCGTTAAATAGCGAGTTTTATTTTGCTCTGGCCGTTAAAGCGCATTTTGACTATGTGAACAAGCGATTCTCCGCATTAACTACTTGTAAAGCGCATTTGAAACAACCGGTAAGGTCACCTGTTGAGTGCTCAATTACCTCCTGCATACAAGCATTTACGATAAAGCGCTTCAGCGATTATGTGCATAATCAGCTAACCAGGCGTCAAACAGAATCCATCTAGAGGGGGTCTTAGGCTCTGGGCAGGTACATATAGGAGGAGCGTTCCTTCAGATAAGCTGGCCCAAGCCGTTTAGGGCTTTAAATGTTAGTACCAGCACTTTGAATTGGGCCCTCTAGTTTTCGTCAACCACAGAAGTTATCAAATTATAGGTTTTCGGGGTCAAAGAGTTGAAAGAATCTGTTATTTTAATTGTTGGAGAACTCCTTCCACCATTTTCCAAGATGGCGCTGAAATGTCTCATTTTCTCATTTACTTGACAAATCAACTTTCAAATGTGATTTTGTCTCCAAACTATAGGGGTTTTTGGGTCAAGCAGGTCAACATGGCATTGATTTTGATAAGAAAGGCTGTCCTTCCACCATTTTTAAAAATGGTGCCCAAACATTTATTGATATACACAATCATATTTAATGGGTTCTTCTCTTTTCAGGTTTGGTGAAATTAAAAATATGAAACTATGACTGAATAGGCTGGAACTAGTGTTCTCTTGATCATTTTGATTTCCAGGCTAACTCTTCATTATCAGGGACACATGGCACTCATGATACAGCTCTTGTGCTCTTTCAGAATTGCTGTGGTGGAGTAGGGCCTGGCAAGCCAACAATGGCCCTGTTCAGACAACACGTTAAACCATGATGGTTAAGCATTTTGAGCTGAACAATGGGCCTTGTTCAGATGATACTTCAGGCTCTGTGGTTAGCAAAACTTTGGTTCTCTGGGGCTAGCACTAACCACAAGCTGTGCTGTCACACACAACACTTTAAGCCATGGATAGAGTTGCTAACCCTGCTGCAAATGGTCTGATTGTGGTTAGTGAGTGAGCAGGATTTAGCAAAACATATCACACAAGACACCTTAAACCCTGCTGCTTAACCAAAAGCCTTAACCAGCAGGGTTTAAGGTATTTTCTGAACAGGCCTGTAGTATCTAAAGCCTTACTAAAACATAAAAAATAATAATACAGAAATATTAAAGCAGTTTAACATAAGCGTTTTTGCAGTTATTTTCCAAACATTTACAAAAATGTGTGCATTTGACCACTGTGTTTTGACCTGGACATCCCATTGTACCACAAACCTTACAGATACATACACTTAAAAGTTCGGTTGACAGGAAGTTCAAGAACTTTTTTGATCGTAGGACATCATTATCATTTTCCCAAGTGCAATCACATGTGTCTACTTTTGGATGAACATGCTCTAAGAGGCACATACATCTTCTTATCAGATAAAATGTTCTTGTGATGTGCCCTCTTATAGAGCATGATGTGGGAGGAAGCTTGGTACAGATCTTTTATACTCACCAAAACACAGACTATCAAAAGTGTCACATTTTGACTGAAGTTTCCAGACATGTACAAGGTACTTCTCCACTTCCTCAAAATGACAGTTATCAGGTGTTTCCCCAAATTTGGTAAGGTATTTTGTTGGTTTGGCACTTAGAGCTCTAACTTCATTCCAATGTTGCTCCATTCGTCATCTCCTGTTAGAATATGAGCCTTTAGGACCACTCTTGACATCTGTGGACCTAACTTTTTGAAGAGTTCATGAACTGGCATGGAGCGACAATTCTACCCTGTTCCAAAACATACCCGTAACTGAAATATATCTCTGGAAACCCAACTGGACATAAATGAAAGAAGCAAGACGACATCAGTATCATTTGAAAGCACAACAACTCTCTCTGTATCATTGTGAACTGCCCAGTTTGCATGTGGAACAATGATAAGGTCAGCCTCTTCCAATGTATTCCTTAGTTGTTCAAGAACATGAGTCCCTTCTCTTGTGAATTGAACTGCAGGTTTCAATTCATCATCAATGACTGAACCGCTAGATACCAGTGGAGATATAGCTTTTCCTGCTTCCTCTTGCACTCTTGTTTATGCTAATTTCTGCAGATTTGTTTCGTTTAAGATAGATGACCAGAATTTTTCAAGCCGACAGGTATTGGTGTATTGTAGGGATGTGCACTGGATCGGACCCGATCCACGATCCGAGTCCGGTCCAGTGGGAAATCGGATAAATTATCCGATTTCCGATCCCGCAGCTGGATCGGCCGATCCAATCCAAACCGGGCCGAAAAAGCTCCGAACCGGTTCGGCGGATCGGCGGATCGGCGGATCGGCGGGCGCCCACTGGCGCCCACCGCCGCTTCCATTGGCGGGCGCCAGCGGGCGCCCGCCGATGAAAGTGGACAGCGGGGGGGGGAGGAGGGGGGCACTTACCTTCTCGGCCCGGTGGCTCCCGTCCGGCGCCGGCGCCTACTACTACTAGCAGGCTCCGCGGCCTGCTCTAGGGTGGTGCGCCGGGTGATGTCATCACCCGGCGCGCTACTCTAGAGCAGGCCGCGGAGCCTGCTGGTAGTAGTAGGCGCCGGCGCCGGCCGGGAGCCACCGGGCCGGGAAGGTAAGGAGGGGGTGCGTGGAGGGGAGGAGGGGGCGCGCGGAGGGGGGAGGGGGGAGGGGGGCCCTTACCTGCCCGGCCCGGCGGCTCCCGTCCGGCGCCGGCGCCTACTACTCCCAGCAGGCTCCGCGGCCTGCTCTAGGGTGGCGCGCCGGGTGATGTCATCACCCGGCGCGCTACTCTAGAGCAGGCCGCGGAGCCTGCTGGAAGTAGTAGGCGCCGGCGCCGGACGGGAGCCGCCGGGCCGGGAAGGTAAGGAGGGGGTGCGTGGAGGGGAGGAGGGGGCGCGCGGAGGGGGGAGGGGGGAGGGGGGCCCTTACCTGCCCGGCCCGGCGGCTCCCGTCCGGCGCCGGCGCCTACTACTCCCAGCAGGCTCCGCGGCCTGCTCTAGGGTGGCGCGCCGGGTGATGTCATCACCCGGCGCGCTACTCTAGAGCAGGCCGCGGAGCCTGCTGGAAGTAGTAGGCGCCGGCGCCGGACGGGAGCCGCCGGGCCGGGAAGGTAAGGAGGGGGTGCGTGGAGGGGAGGAGGGGGCGCGCGGAGGGGGGAGGGGGGAGGGGGGCCCTTACCTGCCCGGCCCGGCGGCTCCCGTCCGGCGCCGGCGCCTACTACTCCCAGCAGGCTCCGCGGCCTGCTCTAGGGTGGCGCGCCGGGTGATGTCATCACCCGGCGCGCTACTCTAGAGCAGGCCGCGGAGCCTGCTGGAAGTAGTAGGCGCCGGCGCCGGACGGGAGCCGCCGGGCTGGGAAGGTAAGGAGGGGGTGCGTGGAGGGGAGGAGGGGGCGCGCGGAGGGGGGAGGGGGGAGGGGGGCCCTTACCTGCCCGGCCCGGCGGCTCCCGTCCGGCGCCGGCGCCTACTACTACCAGCAGGCTCCGCGGCCTGCTCCAGGGTGGCGCGCCGGGTGATGTCATCACCCGGCGCGCTACTCGAGAGTAGGCCGCGGAGCCCGCTGGTAGTAGCCGCCGGCGCCGGACGGGCCGAGAAGGTAAGCAGTGGCGGGGAAGGGGGCTTACCCCCCCCGGAGCCGTCCGCTTCTATCCGCTGGCGCCCGCGGGCGCCAGCGGATGGAAGCGGGCAGCCCCAGGGGGGGTAGGGAACGCGGGGGAGGGGGTTTACCTGCCGGGGCCGTCCACAGCGGACGGCCCCGGGGGGGGAGGGAGTTAGGCCCCCCCTTACCCACCCGCCGCCATTTTTTCCTCATAGACTTGCATTGCAATGCAAGTCTATGGGGAAAAAAATGGCGGCCGATCCAAAAATGTACGATTTTTGGGTCGGGATCGGACTCGATCCGGTCTGGGGGGCCTCCGATTTTGTCCGAACCGGTCCGGGACAAAATTGGAGGTCCCGATCCGGGTCCCGATCCGATCCGGGGGGTCCGTGCACACCCCTAGTGTATTGCTTTCGATTACAGCCAGATCTGTTGTACCACTGGTAGATTCTCTTATCCTCCTGCATTCCTTTACTGACAGCTGCAAATAGCTGTCGAAAACAAAATGAAGTTCTTGAAGAGAACATATGGATGTTGATCCCTTGACTACATTGTTAACAACTTCTCCAAAGTTTTTCATTGCTGTCATCTTAACCATTCATATTTGGGACATAAAGTCACCTACAACAATGGTGTTCAATGGTGAATTCAAAATCCTCAAGGGAGAGATGCTTCTCAAGCTATGTTATGAGAATGTGTTTTGCTGGTTTTGTAGGTGCATTACCAACAAACAATGTATTTGTTGTTGTTGTTATTATTATTATTATCATTATTATTATTATTTATTACACTTATATAAGTACTGTCACTTATTTGTTGACAGTACATCATGCTCCTTAATTTTCTCTATAGAGTCTTCCCTTTCTTTCATATCTCCATATCTCTGTTCTTGATCAATTACTTTCTTAGTTATAAGTTTGGGTGTGGTAGGCTCTGGGATGCTTTTTCTAGCAAAAGATGATAGCTTTACTTTAGAGATTGTGTCTGACAGCTTTTTCTTTTTTGATATAAATCTCTCGTGCCAGAGGTGCTGATACAGGTCTGAACCATGCCTTAAGACATCAAGAATTCGATCCTTTATAATATCATTCACATATTGTTTTGTTACAAAGCTGTGAAGCCGCACTGACTCAGTTACTTCATATGGATTTCCATGCTGTTGAATGAAATCTAGGAGTCGTGCAACATTTTCATCAAAATGTTCACCTTTTTCCCCAGAAGCTCATGATGGGGTATGGTATCACATCAATCGACTAAATCAGAATGTGTAAGCTCTCAAAATAATCAACCTAATTACTTCTTCGCATTTGCCCTACGATGCCTTTTGAACTTTTCTGGGACCTTTCAATGGCTTGCTCCAACTTCATATCAGGTGCTACAGCACTTAATCTCCCTTCTTTATCCTTCACAACAAAATGTCCTTCAATGAATTTTTGGTAAAGGAAAGGGTTCTCATGCTCCAGTTTCTTTACTCTCTCTCGGTACCAACTGCCATACTGTAGGTAATTAATGCAGTCAAAGTCATGAAAAATGGGAAGCAAAGGCTGCACAGTTTTAATATGCAGATTCCAATTACCATCACAATCATCAACAATCAAGTTTTTCACTAGGGAAACTATCTTGAGGAAGACTTCCCAGTTCTTACACAGTTCAGATTTCTCTCCACACTCTTTAACAAAAGCTTCAAACTTCATTCTCAGATATTCAACCTTCCCACTTAGTACATCAAACATTTTGTGAGCTTTTATTTTGTTTTGGTCTCTTAGGTCAAGTATATCCTGCACTTTGAATGACATCCACAAACACTGATTTGCACCAAAAAGCATCCCGCTGTGTTTGCATTGCCTCTGATACTATTATCATACCTTGGAAAGACCAAACATATAATGAGTTCCATTCAGTACAGACTGAATAGTTTTACTGCCAAAAAATTCTGCTTCAATAAGGGCATCATCCATGCCACTTCCACAGATATATTTTCCTGCACACCTTAATGCTACTTTTGTCATATGGAACATGCCCATCATGAGATACAGATCAGTGAATTCTTCTGGACTACACAAAAAATGTCTGTTACAATATGAAAAACCCTTCATCACAGAAAACTGGTAGGGCAGGCTGGTCTTAGTTGGACACGACCATTTTGAATGTTTTTTAGAGCTGTATACACTGTCGCATAGTCAATAAGTGGATGTGGAATAACTGGCAAGAAAACAACCCTTGACGATGGAACTTTATCCTTGGAGATTATGGAACAAATATCAACCCAATGTAGGAACTTTCTTTTTTTCTTCATTTGACAGACCACACCTAAAAAGCATTATGAAAAAATCATTTGTAGATGCTTTTGCAACAACATCATCAGAAGACACAATATCCATATCATATGAGACAATGAAGGCCTCTGGAAGACTAGGTCAAATGACTGGACTGCAGTAATTTTTCACCTTCTGGCATGGCAAGTCTGAAACAAGTTTGCAGCTCTGTTTCTCTATGCCTGTTGCTGATATCGGGCCTGTTTAGATGGTGTGCTAAGCCATGGTTAGGCCTCCAACCCTTTTGCAGTGAATGGTTAGTGAGCAAGTTGAAACCATGGTTATGTAGCCCCCATGGTTAGGAATGATTCACACAACATTCTAAGCCATAATGGTCCTGTTCAGATGCCACCTTAACCACAGAGCCTGAAGTGCCATCTGAATGCTCATACTGAGAAAAAAGATAAAAATGTGAACCAATAATAGTAGCTGACTAGTATATAAAATAAAATATACTCAAATTTCATTCCTTTTTAAAATTAATGATGTAATAAACTATAATATTTTAGCATACATCATGGAAAAATGACCATATAAGCTACACATTTTCATTAAATGGCCTATCGTAGAGATAAGTGTTTGGATGCCATTTTTAAAAATGGTGGAAGGACAGCCTTTCCATCAAAATTAATGCCATGTTGACCTCCTTGACCCCAAAACCCTATAGTTTAAAGGCAAAAATCACATTTGTATGTTGATTTGTCAAGTAAATGAGAAAATGAGACAACAGTTCAGCACCATCTTGGAAAATGGTGGAAGGAGTACTCCAAAAATTAAAATAGCATATTCTTTGAACACCTTGACCCCAAAAACCTATAATTTGGTTCCAAACCCAAGATAGTAAATTCTGAGATTGCCGAAAACTAGAGACCAAAAGGAAATTGTCCGCCATTTTAAAAATAGCACCTAAAAGGTTTAGCACAAGAATCAGACTGTCTACCCATATTATTGTGTTAATCCAATACCTCAAAATCACACATCAGCAGAGAAAATCTCTGAACCTCATTTTTTTTACTGGGGTATATTGTGGGGACAGGATTATCAGGCAAGAGGTTAATTAGTTTATGCTTATCAGGAAGCTATTTTACTACCTATTGATGATTGAGGTAGAAATGCTATAAATAAATATATCAATCACCAACTTCTGTACAATGGAGTTTCCTATGCGGGATGAAAATCTTCTCATGTTGAGACAAAATCTCTGCTAAACATGTATTCTTTGAATCATGTCCATAGATATAAAACATTATCACATTTACTTGGAACCTTAGGATTAAAGTGCAAAATGTTTTTTTTTAGTGGTGTGTAATGGATTGGGTCCGATCCACGATCTAGACCCGATCCAGGGGAAATCAGATAATAATAATAATAATAATAATAATAATAATAATAATAATAAATAACCCGCCTCTCCCTACGGATCGAGGCGAGGAACACAATGCAAATACAAGCATGACAAAAAATTAAAAATTTTAAAAACAAGAGAAACACATCATTAAAACATTTAAAATTCATCCGGATAGGCCTGCCGGAAAAGAACAGTCTTCATGACTCTCTTGAATTCATGAAGACTGCCAATTTGTCAAACCTCCTCCGGCAGACCATTCCATAGTCTGGGAGCCATAGAAGAGAAGGTCCTCTGGGTAACACTCGCCAGCCTAGTTCTGGCTGGCTTGAGTATGTTCTTCCCAGAGGACCTAAGAGTGTGGGGTGGATTGTACAGGAGAAGGCGATCCCGTAGGTAGCCTGGGCCCAAACCATGTAGGGCATTAAAGGTAATAACCAACACTTTATACTTTGCCCGGAAACTGACCGGCAGCCAGTGAAGTGATTTTAAAACTGGTGTAATGTGGTCACCCCTAGGTGTACCGGTGACCAACCTGGCTGCCATATTTTGAACAAGTTGAAGTTTCCGGACTAGGCACAAAGGTAGCCCTATGTACAGCGCATTGCAGAAGTCGAGCCTCGAAGTTACCAGCGCGTGCACTACCGTCTTTAGGTCTTCCAACTCTAGGAAGGGGCGCAGCTGGCGTATCAGCCGAAGCTGATAGTAGGCACTCCTGGCTGTCGCATCAATCTGAGCTGTCATCTGGAGTGACGGATCCAGGAGTACCCCCAAGCTGCGAACACAATCTTTCAGGGGGGGTGTAACCCCATCCAGAACTGGTTGACACACCTCCAAACCCAGGTAGGGGCCTTTGACAGCGAGCACCTCCGTCTTGTCTGGATTCAGCTTCAGTTTGTTTTTCCTCATCCAGCCCATTACCGCCTCCAAGCATTCGTTCAGAGGGCACACACTCCTTTGCTGACAATGTTGTTGAAGGCATAGAGAAATATATTTGGGTGTCATCAGCATATTGATAGCACCCCGCCCCATGCCTCTGGATGATCTCTCCCAGCGGTTTCATGTAAATGTTAAACAGCATTGGGGAAAGGATGGCACCTTGAGGTACACCACATAGCAACTCCTTTTTTGAAGAGCAGCTATCCCCAAGCATCACCATCTGGAACCTGCCCAAGAAATAGGATCGGAACCACTGAAGCACAGTGCCCCCGATTCCCAATTCCCCCAGACGCTCCAGAAGGATACCATGGTCGATGGTATTGAAAGCCGCTGAGAGGTCCAAGAGTACCAGCAGGGACACACTCCCCCTGTTGATACTAAAGCGTAGATCATCTACTAAGGCGACCAAAGCGGTCTCAACTCCATATCCTGCTCTGAAGCCGGTTTGAAATGGGTCTAGAAAATCAGTGTCATCCAAGACTGCCTGGAGTTGAAAGGCAACCGCTCTCTCGATCACCTTGCCCAAAAATGGAAGATTTGATACTGGCCTGTAGTTATTAAGGTCCGGATCCAGGGAGGGCTTTTTTAAAAGCGGCCTTACCACCGCCTCTTTTAAACATGATGGAAAGCTCCCCTCCCTGAGAGATGCATTAATAATACGTTGTAGATGTGATCTAACTGCATCTCCTCCCTGGACGACCAGCCAGGAAGGACAGGGATCGAGGGGGCAAGTCGTCTTCCTCACACATCCAAGTACCTTGTCCACATCCTCGGTACTCACCAACTGAAACTGATCAAGTGTAATCCTACTCGCGGAGTCACTGGACACTCCACTGTCAGCCTCTGCTATAACAATGCATCTAAGTCGGCTCTTATCCGAGAGATTTTATCTGAGAAATGATCGTTAAAAGTATCACAGAGAACTACCGAAGGCTCTAAAATTGGATTCAGGGGAGAAGGAGCCCCAGCACCTGGATTGGCCGATCCAATCTGATCCGATCCAAAAAGGACCCGATCCGGATCATGTTGGCTTGGAGGATCGGACCTCCTCCCCCCACTCGCGCCCCTCACCTGCCAGGGCCATCAACGGACGGCCCTGGCCTGTAAGGAGCGCGAGGGGGAGGAGGGGGCTTACCTGCCGGGGCCAGTCTGCTGCCATCCACTGTCGCCCGGGCGGCAGCGGATGGCAGCGGATGGGCCCCGGCAGGTAAGGAGAATCGCGAGGGGGGAGGAGGGGGAGGGAGGGCCCCCCACTTACCTGCAGGGGCATCTGCCGCCTTCACCTGCCATAGATCTACTGAGCACTAGGCTTTGCGACCTAGTTCTCAGTAGAGCACCAGTGATGATCACCTGGTGCTCTACTGAGGACTAGGCTGCGAAGCCTAGTGCTTAGTAGATCTACGGCAGGTGAAGGCGGCGGACGGCCCTGCAGGTAAGGATGATCGCCAGGGGGGCTTACCTGCCAGGGCCCGTCTGCTGCCATCCGCTGCCGCCTGGGCGGCAGCGGATGGCAGCAGACGGGCCTGCAGATAAGGAGGATCGTGAGGGGGAGGAGGGAGGGGGCTCCCACTTACCTGCCAGGGCCATCCGCTGCTGTCCGCTGGCGCCCGCGGGCGTCAGTGGACAGCCCGGCAAGTAAGGAGCTCGAAAAGGAAGAGGGGGCTTATCTGCCGGGGTTGTCTGCTGCTGTCCGCTGGCGCCCGCGGGCGTCAGTGGACAGCCCGGCAAGTAAGGAGCTCGAAAAGGAAGAGGGGGCTTATCTGCCGGGGTTGTCTGCTGCCGTCCGCTGGCGCCCGCTGGCGCCAGTGGACGGGAGCAGAAGACCCCTGCAGGTAAGAAGCATGAGGGGGGAGGGACAGGGAGGGGGGAGTTAGGCCCCCACTCACCCCCGTGGCAATTTTTCCCATAGACTTGCTTTCTTACCCCCAATGCAAGTCTATGGGGAACAATGGCGGCCAATCCGAAAATCGGACATCTGATTTTTGGATCGGGATCAGGTCCGATCCGGGGGACCTCCGATTTTGTTCCAATCTGATCCAGAACAAAATTGGAGGTCCCGATCCAGTCCCGATCCGATCCGGGGGGTCCGTGCATACCCCTAGTTTTTATTAAGTAACAATGTGCTGTATAGCTGCATGTTTTTATGTGATAAAACCCGATCATGTTATCTCACTGTGATAAGCAGGTCAATGGCAGATTGGGAGACAAATCACTGTGGAGGTGACCAAGGCGCGAGGCAGAATTTGCAGCAGAAGTGGCTGTGGGAGTGAATGGGGGGCATTGGGGGCAGAAACAGTGGTGAAAAGAATAGGAGGAACAGAAGATGGGGGGAGAAAAGTGGGAGTCGTAGAAGGGGTCAAGAAAATGTGTGAGCTTGAAAAAATTGTCAAATGTGCCTGCAGGCCTGAAACATTACTTCTGAACTACAGCAATAGGTTCAGAGGCCTCAAAAATACTTCGTTCCAACTGTTTATTAATCCAGTATTTGAATAAAACTTGTGGTCAATTTGTGACCCAAGACTGGTATCCAGTGTCCACCTCTTCCTTCTTGAATGCAACCATTTTTTTAAGGCGAGATTGCACTGAAATCTGAGTATTCATTTTTGCTTCAATATTGTTGGCAGCAGTAAACGTGCTTTAAAAAAAAACCTTCCAGCTTTTCATCACTTGATTGTCCGATGCATGGACATGAAAAGAAGAAAGGCAATCTGCGATTAGGATCTATGTTTAGTTTTTGTTTTTACTAATTATCAGCCCCATGTAGCTGCTTTGAAGAATGATGTTCAGTACATACTTCACACCAAAGCCAGAAGGTTTTGACTAATCTTATTTGGAGACCAAGGAAAATATATAAGGAGAATAAAGGGGACAACATATAATTACAGCAAGCAGGCCTAGTGTTCTCTGCTAGCTGCACAGACACTGGCCCCACAAAACATGAAGTGCTTCCTTAGATAGAACAACATAATTTTACAGCATTGTTCCATACACTATACTTGGGAAAGAGGGGTATAGAAGAGGGTATGCAAGCCTTTCCTCCCTTGCCCATTTGCCCATCTACATCAGTCCACCCCAAAGCTGAAGGAAGACAAGCATTTTTTTTTTGTCTGCCCAAACTCCCTCCTAGGGTGGCAGGAGGCAATTTTGGTCTTCAATTCTCTACTCACTGACTTGGGGGTAGACAAACGTGGCCACATGTGCTACTTTATAGAGGACAGTCCTCGATATGAAGGGTCAGAAGATAATCCTCTGTTTGAAAGGTGTCCTCTACTTGAAAGGCTGTCCAGTCCATGTCTGGTTTAAAGATAAAGAACCATCAGAAGGGAAGGCAGCAGTGGTGCTGAACTTGCCCATCAACGCTTGAGCCAACACATGTTGGGCTTTATTGAAAACAAAGTTACATTTTTCAATATCTTAAGACATGTTCTCTATGTACAACTGTAGTGGATGCTTTCCAGATTGTTTACATAGACCATCACCAAATAGCACCTGGTCAGAAAACTGAGCAGGCAAACCTGGTCATAGCCTTCCCCACTATGGTGAGATGTATTGTATTTCTATTTAAATAGTAGTAATTATTTCAAAATTTGCATCTATATATAAATTAGCATATGGAAATGTTACACATATGCCCAATTTTATACTTGTCTTCTATTGTCCCCTTTTTGAGTGGCAATTTATTTATGCATTATATTTCAAGGCTACCCAATATCCAAAACTTCTAGGCTGTTCACATTTACACAACATGCAAATAGCCACCCTAGAGTAGCCCATTGAATTCAGTAGGATGTACTTCTGCATAGACATGTATAAGATTGCACTGTTAGATTGGGAAAAGAAAAATAGAGATTATTATATCCCTTTCCCAGAGCACCACTTCACTGATCTTCAAGGCAGCTGTGTAGGGGACAACTAAATGTTTAGATAATCATGCATAATGAAGCTATGTGTTATAAGTTTCTAACCTTTGTGTGTGTGTGTGTGTGTGTGTGTAGTCCCAATTCAGGTTGGGATCGTGCACTCCTGCAGGACAGGGGAGTTAAATCTTCCCCAGCCATTCACTTGTCCTGAAGTTCACACACTGATGTGTGTGTTAAAAACTAAAAGAAAAAAAACTCCATTGCATTTTCTGAAGGCTTCCCCCCCTTTTACCCCACCCCCATGGGGGAATTTCTTGGGGGGGGGACCAGGTAAAGGGAAGATTTTAACCATTCTCCTGGAGTGTCATGTCCCAATCTGATCTGAAATGGGGTCGTGTGCACTTACACAAAAGAAAGGAAATTATCACATATAGCTCCACTATGCATTATTACCCAAATGTTTAGTTTGGCTCTGGGTCTGCTAATTAGTAGAACAGAACAAAACGCAACTCAGGATATCCTAATCATGATTTTCCTACGTCACATCTGGAATACAATATATTTACAAAAGCTAAAATTCTCCCTGCAATACACACACACACAAACACACACACACACAGTTACATTCCTATAAATTAGTTTCTTCAATTAGTCTTGCAGTAATAAAGAATATTGGATTTTTGGCATAATATGAATTCTAAAAGATGCTACTGACAGTTTCTCTGAAATAGAATAAATTCAAAACAACTCTAGACAGTTGCAATATCCATCCATTATAATCATCTTCTTAAGAATTTGTTTGCTATTGATGAATTCTGTCTGACAAAAGGCACAGGATCAAGACACAAGTAACAATAGGTTAGTGAATAAAGAATACATTTTCTGGAAATTGTCATTAGTCATTTGCTAGGGGAATGGGAAAGAAAAAGACCTTACTGAAAATCAAATGTGCTCTTTGCCTTTCAGACCACTTAGCAATTTGAAGCATTGGTGGGAAAACAGGCATATTTTTTTCGGGGAAGAAGAAAAAAGTACAAAGGGACCTCTGGTGCTGCCACAGAACAGAAATGCAAAGAAATAAATCCAGAACCCTTGTATTTAAGGGATCCTTCAACTCAAACCCATGATTGCCACATCCTTGCCTTCAACTCGAACACAATAATTGCCACATCCACACAATGTTGTATTTTGTGGTGTTGAATTGAATTCATGCTCTGCTTTGGGACGTCAGGCTGCAAAGGTTCCACCTTTACCTGGACGCCTTGACCAGCTCCTTAAAGATATTTTGCCTCTTTAAGAGCCCTTCTTTCCATCAGATATCAAGTTTCTACCTTTTATCTTTCCTTCTCAGTAACGTGGGGTTTAGGCCTTAGGCATGATGTAAATGAAACTCCAGACAACAAGATGTTAACAACCACTATTTACTAGGTTATACGAAATAAGGCAAAATCATATAAACTTAAGTCCTTTTCTCAAATAGAGCTGTAAAACTTCAAAAGGCATTTACAATGAAAATAAAAGATGTAAAACCGCAGTTTCCTCTATCCTAACTACACTTTCACCTGCAGGTTGCACCTAGAATCCCTTCCAGCCTTCTCCTGACTGTTCTCCTTCAGGGCCTTTTCTTTCTTCCTGAGTTTCTCTCCGTGATTGTCTGTAGCTCTCTGCAGATATCTCTGTAGTTCCCACTCTACTACTGTCCAGTTAACTTTACCCATTTTATATACCCTAATATAGAAACTGAAACAACCAATCTGGTGACCTAAAACTGGGGAAATAAAACTTAACTCCTTTAGGGGGGAAATGAAACTCAGGAATCCACCCTCCCATCAGAAGATATCCAGGCCTTCAGGCTTAAAGCAAAACAAAGCTTGTGTAAGCCTCAAACAAACCTTCACACAGACTGACACAACACAATGGAGTGAATTAATGTAAACAATGTAAAAAAATGGCATGAATGTGGTGTCAATTAGTGCATAGAATTGAAGTAGAGAGAGGACTAGCTAAGGGGCTGCCCCACAAGCATTTCCCATTCCGAGACCCTCTTTCTAATGCCCTGTGTTGCCTGCCAGCACCGTAGGGCTAAGTTACATCAGGTGTCTCTGGGTTGTCTGGGCAGCCCCTGTTGTCTCTCTCTCTAAGTCATTGCAGCCAAACCAAAGTCTCCAGCCTCAAACAATCTCTCTCTCTCTCTCTGCCAAAGTCTCCCAATGGTCTAGTCGGGCTGCACACTTGTGGTCAGGGGTATTGCTTATTGTTTGGTCACGTCTGGTGACTCTTACTTTAAAAAGCTCTGCTGCCAGCCGCTTCCACCTCCTCTCCTCTCCTTCTGCATACCTGCTCAACTCTGATGCACTCTTAAAACCCTCTGGGTGGCAAGCCAGCCTCTCAGGGCCAAGCTACAGGTGAATCTGGGTTGCCTTCAGCCTCTCTCTGCCTTATGCCAGCTAGCCGACGTCTCCAGCTTCCAGCCTAGGCTGACCATATGAAAAGGAGGACACGGCTCATGTAACTTTAACAGTTGTATTGAAAAGGGGATTTCAGCCAGTGTCATTTGTATGCAATTAGTTCCTGGTGAAATTCCTTCTTCTTCTTAACAGTTAAAGTTGCAGGCACTAAACTAGAGTGACCATATACAAAGGAAGGCAGGGCCCCTGCAACTTTAACTGTTGTGATGAAGAGGGATTTTCACCAGGAACTAATTGCATACAAATGACACTGGCTGAAATTCCCTTTTCTCTACAAATGTTAAAGTTACATGAGCCCTGTCCTCCTTTTCATATGGTCAGCCTATTCCAGCCTCAAACAATCCCCCCCTCTCTGCCAAAGTCTCCCAACAGTCCAGCCAGGCTGTGCACTTGTACCCTGTGGCTGGGGGTAGGGTGCCAGCTTATAGCTTGGTCACATCTGGTGACTCTTGTTTTTTAAAAAAACTCTGCCACCAGCCACTTTTGTCTGCACCAACACTGGACTCTGAGATGCTCTTAAAAGGCTCTGTGTGGCATGCCAGCCTCTCAGGGCTAAGGTACAGCCGTCTCTGAGTTGTAACTTTGTCTGAAACTGATGCCAGCCAAGCTTCCAACCAGCCAACATCTGCACTAGCACTTGATTCTGAGATGCTCTTGAAAGGCTCTGTGTGGCATGACAGCCTCTCAGGGTTCAGCTACAACTATCTCTGAGTTGTGTCTTCAGACTAACTCTGTCTCTAAGAGATATGCCAGCCAGCCCAAGCCACAAATCTATTTTTCTCTGACCTGCACTTCAAACATTCTGCATTGCATGCCAGCAGTGCAGACAGAACCTAGCTGACAAGTGAACAATGTGAAATGAAAGGGAAGAGGTAGCAAAGCAAAGCAACGACATGCCAAGTTCCAACATCCACATCAACAGGACATCCGCAAAGATGAGAGCCTTTCTCTCGACTGACAGCTCACTGTTGGTCGTGAGAGTTTTTCTCTAAGGATGACCCTTCATCACGCATAATGTGGAACTCTGAGAAAAAGGCCTCTGGCCTGTTCCGTGTTGCCCTGTGGGTTGCTTTGACTGAACTATACTTTCCCACATTTTACCTGTGAATGCCTTGCCTCTGCTGAGCTCCAGATGCCCAACTGCCCACTGAATCGGCAACTGAAAAGGAGCTCTGCTTGCCCAACACTTCTTAGCTAAAAGCTTGAGATTCCTTTGATACCAAGGGCTAAAAATTCTCAAGGTGCAATACCCTAAAGAGGAGGTTTGACGACCTGAGTTTGAAGAACATGGCTCCAGTGTTGTTGTTTTTAATTAAAATCTTAAAATTTACAAAATTCCTAAAACTCAATGGATGAACAGATCTGCTTCAAGCTTTACAAGGATAAAGCCCTACCTGAGATCTATCATGAAGCCAGGATTCATTCCTTTATCTTTAAAAATGACAGTTTTTTAAAAAATATATATTTTAAAACCTCAAACTTTAAAAAATCCCTAAAAATCAGCAGATAAACAGATTTGCTTCAAACATGGCAAGGCTAAAGCTCTATCCAAGAACTATCATGGTGCCAAATTTCATCTCTTTAACTTTAAAAATGACCACTGTGTGTGTGTATATATATATATATATACCTCAAACTTTAAAAAAAATCCTAAAAATCAACAGATGAACGGATCTGCTTCAAATATGGCATGGTAAAGCCCTTTCTTAAAGCTATCTATCATGGTGCCAAGTTTCATTTCTTTATCTTTACAAATAACAGAGTTGTAAGTGTTTTTGTTAATTCTCATTAAAGTAGAGCTGCCCTTTGGCTGGAGAAGATGGGGAAAATCCGGATTTTTCGTCAAACTTCATAATCCCCCCCCTTCCCTGATGTGTTACCAAAAATCCTGACAAATCTGGTTTTTTCTTGTCATATGGTCACCCTAACCCTGTGGGATTGCCTAACTATTCATTCATGTAGCACCACCTGTATCAACTGCACTTTACAGAGTAACATAAATCAAACATTGAGACTGCTGGTTTTACAATCTCAGTTTAGAGAGTGGACTGGGAAAGGCAACATTGGGAAGAACCAGGAGCAATGGCAAGGAAAGAAGCTGCAAAGAAGAGGAAGAATGTGTGAAGATAACAAGGGAAGAATGTGAACAAATGCAGCTGCATGGATTTGAGATTTGTTTGAGGAAGGAGGAGCACCAAGGGATTAAGCTAACGGCTGCATGGTAGAGACGAGAATCTTTTGGTAATTGACAGTGCAATGCTATACGTGTCTACCCAGAAGTAAGTCCCACAGCATTCAGTGGGACTTATTCCCAAGTAAGTATGTATAGGACTGCAACCTAAAATGCTTTACATATATCTCAATATTTTTAGACTACCCCTGTAAGGTGGGCCAGTTTGCAGAAGGGTGGGACGCTGAAGATAGTGGCTTGCCTAAGGTAACCTTAGGTAATATTCAATGTTAGTCTATGCAGAGTAGACCTACTGAAATAAATGGAACTTTAGTTCTGACTAACCCAAGGCCTAATCCACACCAAGCAGGATATAGCACTATGAAAGCGGTATATAAAAGACAGGAGCCACGCTACTGCCTTATAGCGGTATTGAAGTGCACTGTTGGGGCCCATTGACACTTACCATATACTGCTTTCATAGTGCTATATCCTGCTTGGTGTGGATGAGGCCCAAGTCTCATTTACTTTACACAGGACTAACTTTGGATACAACCCCTTGTGTTTGCTTGATGAAGTAGTATTAAAACCACAAATACCCCAGCTCATAGATTAGGTTTGAAGGTGAACTTGGAGCGCTGTGAGCATTATTTTTGCACTCTGAGGATTATTTTTATCTTATGTCTGTCTCTAGCCTAATTTAACATCAGTTCACCAACTCATACTGCATATCTCTAGGACAACTGAAGTCAGATACTGCAGCATAAATGTCTATAGATGACAGCCACAGAGATCCTGAAACAAAATAATAATAAAGAAAATTATATTAAAATGCAAGGAAAGAAGATTTCCACATAAGAAAATTACACCCATAAATCTAGCTTGAAATGTTTCATTTGTAGAGATTTCACATTATATCCAAGAGGCAAATTCATTCCAAATGTATTCGTTCCATGTGTAAGATACAGAATGCATATTTCATTAACAAAAGTTAAAAAGTTAGGTGCACAAGAAATTCTGAAGTCTGTGGAGTATTTGTGGGGAGTTTTGTATCTGCTTGTGTTATTAAAAGATACAATTTCACAGTATCAAAATCTGGCTCTATAAACTTCCATCTAAATAACAATGAATTATATTGTCTTAAGGCAATTGGATATTATAAAGTAGAATTAGTTCTGTACTTAACACTGTTCAAGCTGCCTGCAGCCATCTCTGCAATGCAAAAGGGACATAAAGTGTTAAGTGATTCTGTAGTGGGGAAAACCAGAAATCATAAAATTAGACTCAGAGCAATAGAAATTTGCAAAAAACAACATATAAACCACACAAGTGACCCTAAGTTTGAAGCATCAGTTGGCTGTATCTAAGCAATTTCATGATAATAAGATTAACCGAATACATTTAAATGCCAGCAGCTAGATGGTAGTCATATACAACACATTTTCAAATATATCTCTCTTTAGATTTTTTAAAAGAAAAATATAATAACAAATAATAGTCTAGAGAATATTTTTAATGGGCTATCATTGAATCATGGCATCATACACTGGTTTGTGTCTATGTTATGCCAAAGTAAGAATAAAAAAAAATTCATTGAGGGAAAAATATGATGGATAGATTTAGCAATGCTAAATTTTAATCTTATGGCTACTATGACAATCACATGCACAATTTACATGTACAGACTGTTATTTAATTCACAAGCTATATCACTGCAGAGCTACAAAGGACAGCAAACATAAAGCAGTGAACATGAAATGTCTGCAGTTCAAAATATCCCTATAAACTAACCCATATTTGACTCATAAAAATCTGTGCTGTATGTGTGTACAAAAATTTCACTCTTATGCCAATCAACTGCAGAATCTGTTACTGAGTGAGCATGAGCCTCCATTATCCTGAGACTCTTACCTTACAACAGAAAAATAGGTGGAAAAATGGCGAGCCATGCCTATGGAAATCTCCGGTGTCCAAACAGGCAGAATGTCCAGTGGTTGGAAAACAGAGCTTAAGTGACCTAGGTCAGATCTACACCTTGTGTCAAATCATTGCAAATGTGGAATAAAAAGCAGGGAACAACACTATGAAGGCAGTAGATGGAACGTGGATTGTGCCCCAACAGTTATCAGTGCACTTCAATGCTGCTGTAAAGCAGTAGTGTAGATCTAGCCCTATAATATTGTCTCTTATCCCTTCCCAGGGTTAACTAAAGCCAAAACAATTATGCAGAGATGTAATAACATGCAAGTTATGCTCCATCTGACTTCATTGATTTTGGCTTACCTTGGCACACAATTTGTGATTTTATTTCCAGTGCAGGGATTGTAGGCAATAGGGATTTGGATGGACTATGGGAGAATGCAAGGAGCAATATGAGAGAAGTCCCTGCATAAGACAAACTTGTGTCCTTGTTCTTACTTAGAAAATGAATCCCCTCTCAAAATGATGGCACCATGGCAGCCGTTGGCATGGCAGTACAGATGCTGGGGAAAATCGAGAGGAACTAAAATGCGTTCAAATTTCTAAGAATCTGACCTGTGGAATTGCACTATGGACCAGCCTCACCAGGCTGCACAGAGTTTGTGGATTTCCACCCTTTTTGTTTTCCTTTCCCAAAATACTTTGCCCATCACTGTCTCCACTGCTTGCAAAGTAAGTAAACGGAAGGAGGTAAATATATTTTGGTGACGGACGTCTAATTGGGTAGCTTTACGGCCCGGCAAGGGATAGGCAGGTAGGGTGGCCACTTAGGCATCCCAAAAAAAGAGCACATGCATCACCAAAAGAGATGGCACAGATTTGCATATACTAATGTATATGTATAGGTGCGAATGAAGGGGGGAACAATATTATAATTTAAGTAGAAATACAAAACATCTGATCATAGTGGAAAAATCTGTCAGGTGACCTGTTTGGCTACTCAGTCAGCCATTGTTCTGGGGGTAACTGTTGATTTGCTGCTTCAGGGGCCCTACACATATTCCTTTCTTATGGTACTTTATCTTTAACAGGCTCTTCACATAGGGGACATGCTCAAATAGAGGACTGCCCTCTGACAGCCATTCAAATATTGTCCTCTGTAGGTAGGGCACATGGCCACCATGGATAGCTAAGAATTCTTCACCAGTCCAAACTTTTATAATTCGAGTCTCCAACATTTGTATCCAGTCTGGCCAAGGAAAAGCTTGCTGGTAAAAAGACCTATCCACTGGGTGGGTGGGGATCCCTGAAGGGAAACATTGGGAGGCTAGGTCTGTGTTTAGAAAGTGCTTGCTGGAAAGAAAGCATGAGCTGGATTCATAAAATCATAGAATAGTAGAGTTGGAAGGGGCCTATAAGGCCATCGTGTCCAACTCCCTGCTCAATGCAGGAAACTACCCTAAAGCATCCCTGACGGATGGTTGTCCAGCTGCATCTTGAAGGCCTCTAATGTGGGAGATCCCACCACCTCCCTAGGTAATTGGTTCCATTGTCTTATTGCTCTAACAGTCAGGAAGTTTTTCCTGATGTCCAGCCAGAATCTGGCTTCCTGTAACTTGAGCCCATTATTCTGTGTCCTGCATTCTGGTTGATCGAGAAGAGATCCTGGCCCTCCTCTGTTTGACAACCTTTCAAGTATTTGAAGAGTGCTATCAGTTATTTTAGTTATACCTATCAAGTCATATTTGCCTTCATGTATTAAGAATTCAGGTTCATTCTGTTTGTTTCCCATACTCTGGGCGTTAGTATATAGACATCAAAGCCCATGTGCTTTGCAGTCTGGCTTCTTTCCTACATTGTTGTGAACACTGTTTTGGGGCACTGTTGGAGCTGTTCTCTCTGTTATGGTGCATAAGCCTTCATCCATCGTTGCCTCAAAGTTTACATCTCCCGCCCCCATAGGATTCAGTTTAAAGTCCTCCTGATGAGGTTCTTCATGCTGTGGCCAAACACATTCTTTCCAGCCCTTGTGAGGTGCAACCCATCCCTTGCCTGCAGTCCATCTTCCAAGTAGTGTAGTCTGTGGTCCCAGAATCCAAATCCCTCACATCAGCACCACCTTCGTAGCCAGTCATTTGTAGCCAGAATCCAAGGGCTTAGCCACATGACGTGGACATGTGTAATGGAAGTTAGGGTAGTGGTACGCGGGGAAAGGGAGTTTTCATTCATGGTATCCCATCTGTGGATGACGCAGAGAAGCTTTCATGGCACCAACTCTGATATCGTTTTGGCGCCAGCTGAAGATCTTTCTACTTAATTTTTTTTTGGACAGTTCAGTGTAATGGAAGTTGTTGTTATTATTATTATTATTATTATTATTATTATTATCCTCCTCCTCCTCTTTTTTGGTTTCCCAAATATGGTCACCCTGCAGCTGTGTAAGTCTTTGTTGTATCAAACGATGGGCTATTCCATCCCATGTGAAGCCATGTCCACTTGCTAATAATAAATAAAACCTCAAAAGCACTTTTCACATGACCAGTGAATGCCTGGAGGCATGGTGTTAATTGAAATTGCACACATGAACATCTGCATAGAGCTCTTTGCATAAAGCTGAATGTGTTTAGATTCTGTTACAGGTTGCATGTGTATGGGGCCTATTTAGATGTTCAGATAAACTTGAAAAGGTCAGAAATAGGAGCAGTAGGCACTATCCCAATTCATTCCCTTCTCATATTCAGACAAATATATGAAAAGGATGAATGCAAGTGAGTGCTGGAACAATTTAGATAAAACTGCCAAATGTATAACACTTTTGACCAAATTGAATCTCACTAAACAAACTGGAATTTATTTATTTATAGTAAAACCAGATTTTGCTGATGTTTTTGCATTTGCAAAGATTCAAGTAATCCTTTAGCCACATGGAAGTTGTTGGTTTTTAAAATAATAATAATAATAATAATAATAATAAAAATCTCATTTTCTTATGTCACAGTTTTGTTTTCAGATCAAGAGTCATTTTCAAATAGAGTTGTCAGTAACACAAAATGCCGCCTGTGAACAAGAAAGAGCAGAGGATCGGTTCCTGACGGCTTTGTAATGCTTAAAATGAGACAAGAAAATAAGCATGCCCAGGTCGCACAGATAAGCAGGCACACTTTAATTATATTTTTACCCTTTGCCTCTATGAATGTGTATTTTCAAAGTAATAATAAATATTTCCAAAGTCTTCTTTACTGAGGTTTTATCTTTAATAACCTCCATTCAATATTCTGTCAGATTGTTATTTCAAAGGCTTAAAAATGATTTAATGTAGTGTAGGCAGTACACTAGCAGCAATCTAAGAGGGGGCAGAGAGTTGGTATTACCTTTTTGGGGGTGTTCCATGCAGGAGACTGTGGTTTTCTTGGTGCCAAATGCAAGTTCTTTGAAGTCATGTCTATTTTGAGTAGGCTGACAGAATATTTTGTATAGGTTAAGCAGGTTTCCCATTAACAATTCAACCCAGGTTCCTGCATGTCGAGCATACTGCTGTATCTGCTAAAATGAGATTCATCGTATCTGCAAGTTCTAAGATAGGGATAGCTGAAAGGCACTGCCATCCATCCATTCTGTAAGGGGAGATGTTAGTTAACATTATTTTGAATCCTGAATCCTGGCTTTATTTGGTTGACGCGTCAGGTTTTCACAATTCCAAACATGCTGAAATCCAAATGTAGTTTAAGCTGCAATCCTAGGCACATTTACTTGAGAGTAAGTTATGTATGGGCTGATTCCCTCCATTCTATTCCTTTCTTGTTCTTTGGGTTCACTCTGCTTTGCGTGGCACTGCTAGCATAAGATAATTTCTAAACAACATTCTGGAATTGGGGCACATACACTTTAATGCAAATATCAGCCCCTTTACTTCATTTGTAACCTCCCCCCACACACACATACATACCACAAATTTTCAGAGGAGTGGCTGTGTAAGTCTATTGCAGAAAGAACAAGGAGTTGTGTGGCACTTTAAAGATCTATCTATCTATCTATCTATCTATCTATCTATCATCTATCTGTCTATCTCTATCTATTTCTCTTGGGTCAGCACCCAGGGCCAGGTTCTGTGCCTAGGGGTGGTTTGTTCTTCCCTTGTGGATCTCTGGTTCAAGCCCCCACCCAAGAAACCTGGGACACCAATTTCGGACTGTCTGAATAGCAACCTCACTCACACACCTGAGGTATAAGTACTTGTGTTTATTCCAATTTAGCAATAGAAACCAACCATCTTTAGGTGAAATACTCCTGCTGCCCACAGTGTAGGGAGCGCTGCAATAAGCTGGACTGGCAGGTAACAGCAACAGGAAATGGGGTGGATTGCAATGAGGATCTCTACCAGCAGATGGCAGCAACAGGAACTGGGGTGCATCAACAGGAACTGGGGTGCATTGCAATGAAGATCTCAGAAATTGCCAAGCTAGCCTCACTGGACTAGTGTAGCATCTCCCTTCTAAATAGTGATTTTAGTTTAGGACGGTTTGAGCCAGACTTAGCAATGGGCTCTTGTAGCCAATATGGAGTTAAGTCGGCTCTTCTCTCTTCTCTTCATCCAAGGACTCTATCCAACAGGTAACAGAATTAGCTCAACTTTTTGTCCATTCAGCCAGAAACCACTTCCAGCAGGAGACAGGTCAAGTTCAATTTTTCTTTTCACAGAAGAAGTCTGACCCTTCCTTCCTCATTAGAGTCCTGACCCCTGTTCTCCAAGGGTCCTTTGGTGAGCCAGCACCCAGTCTGCACCCATAGTGTGGATGGCTGACAGAGATGGAAACACAAGGGTCCCATCCATCCCTTTTGTCTCTTAACTTATCTCAACAGTCCCAGAAGGGCATATGCACAACTCTGTTCCATATGCAAATGAGCTCTATGCATGCTGGGGCATGTTTTTCCTGCTCTCCCCCACTGGGTGGTGTATACTCTTTTCCCTACACACACACACACACACACACACACATACACACACACACACACACACATATATATATATATATATATATATTCTGGCATAAGTTTTCATGTCTACTTTATCAAATAAATTAAGTGTTAACCTTAAATTAGCATAATTATATACACATCCTGGGTGGGTGAGCAGGAATGTAAACCATGGGGTCAGAGGGAATTGAAATGCAAAAAGTACAGACAGTGATAATTACCTTAAGCGGTGTCATTCTCAAAACATTGCTGAATGCTCATTGCAATGGTGAGCAGATTAACATATACTGTATAGTGTGATATTTAAAAAGCAACAACAACCCCTTTGTCCTTGTTTCTCTTTGTAACAACTCTATGATGTTTGTGTGTTACCAATGTGAATTGTTATAAACAATCTAGATGCAACCATATTTATGATTGCATCAAGATTATCAATGTGTGCACATCCTCTCCTGAAATTGATAAAACACCACATACAAAAAAGAATATTGATACAACCATATCAATGTGCGTTGGTAACGTGTGTGGGTTTGTTTTTGTTATTTGAGGGAAACGGAAAAGTAATGCAACTGAAACTTTCAGCAAACTGCAATGAACCACCCATAGAATGTTTTTGATGGGCAATATAGAAATGTTGTAAATAAAACTATATAAATGAATCTATAAATTAATGCAGTACTCTAGACAAAATTCAGGGGGGGAATGGAAAATTGGAGAATTCCTAAAATACCAGTTCCATTTTGGTAACATAGGGTGGAGTCTAATTAACTCATCCCACTAACAATGGCTTCCATCAGGGAAACAGGGAATGGGTGGTTCCCCATTGCCCTTCCAATCCCCCACAGATCCCTGTATGCCCTACTCCTGAGTGTTGTGGACACCCTCTTGAGCATATTTTGGGAGGACCAAGGGGGCTGCAAGGGGGAAGAGAGGAGATGAAAGTTCTGATGCTGGATTCCATCCTTAAGAACTGCCTCTGATCCTGAAGATAGCATTTCACCATCATGACTAGTAGCCATTGATAGCCTTCTCCTCCATGAATTTGTCTAATCCCCTTTCAAAGAAGTCTAGGTTGGTGGCTATCAGAACATGCACAATTTAACTATGAGCCATGTGAAGAACAGCTTCCTTTTGTCTGCCCTGAATCTCCCACTATTCAAACAAGCAATTGAAGATCACAAAATCCTGGGTGAAATTCAGATAAGGGTAGTTTTGGAAGCACCTTTAAAATGTTAAATTTTACTTATGAGCAAGTATGGACAGGATTAGACTGCATGGAGAAATGGTCAATCTTGCAGTGGACATAATTAATGGGTGTGCATCTACCCACTGCTGCTTGAGAAACACAAGCCCCAAGTTGCACTCCACTCTAGATTGTGGCTATATTTTAATGCAAAGAGGATAAAAAAATTGTTATGGAAAATGTGAACAAAAGAACAGTGGCCTTTATTTCCTTTTTCTCCCCCCCATCCCCCCATTCATAGGATGAAGGATTAATGGCAGCTTCTAAAGGTCACAACTAAACATTCCATGTGATACATCTAAGCAGGAAGGGTCATGTGCCTGAATCCAGAATGAGCTTTTCATAACAAAGCATATCAAGCTTCTGTTATGATAGGAGAGGGTAACACACACACAAATACTCCTCTTCACAATTATGCCATATTGTGACTTTCATAAATATTGAAAGGTTTTCTTTAGTGCTGTCAAAGCAAGCACCTCTTTACTCAGAAGCAAATCATGTCAGTACCAGGAGGATGTACGGCAGACTGCCCGCAAAGAGGCACTCGCGGATCTAAAGGCTTATGCTGCATACTGACAATAGCCACACATTGAAATGGCACAGTGCCAAGCACGCAGGGCAGTGGTAAACTAACATACACATCATTGGACTCTCATAAGTAAATATATTGATAACAGCTGCCTGGATTTTGAGAGTCAAAAATGTGCCTCAGCTCCTGCCACCCAGTTTCCAAATCTACTGAACATGAATAATGCAAATAAGAAAAATGTTGTGTAGCTATGTTGATTCAGGAATGCTTTATACACTCATTAGCTAATGCATATTATAACTGAACTGCTGGAGAAGTCCATGTGACAGCCCCATGAATGCCAAATGAATGTGTGATGATTAATAGTGTTTCAATGAATATCAAATGATTTTTTAATGACTGAACACTTAACATTTTACTGTTGATTCTTACGGAATGCAGAAGCTCTTGAGAAGCTGATCAGAAAGGACAATAAGAATAGCAGCTTCAATTTAGACACAGGATGTCCTTATCTGGGGAAAGGTCAGGGAGTCTATGAGACTTCATGTTTTCATTGTTTAATGGTAATGGAGAGCTGGAACTTAAAAAAAAGAAAAGAAAAGCACACACCACAAAATCTCAATGATTATGTTTTAATTGCCAGATTATTTAATTCATGGTGTTTTACAAATTTGTTTTAACAGAGTTTGCTTTACTTTATTGGCCTTCATGTTAAATGGTTTGGATCAAGGATCTCCCTTCTGTAAATGGAAGGGTTCTGCTCATAGAAGGTGAATCTGCCTTAATTTGGGTTTCCCTTCCCAATATAATTGAGTTTTGAATGTTATTTTCACTAATATACACATTTTATGTACACTTCCCCTTTGTATACTTTTTTTTTAATTGGGGAACTCCATGCCAAAAAGTATTTCTTATAGGGGTGTGCATGGCCGAAATTATCGTATCGAATTGTTATCGGAAATTCCAGTAGAATTTTTTTTTTTTTAGTCCGATCATATCGGGGGGTACCCGGATTTGATCGGATCTGAAATCTGATAAATATTGGAAGTTCCAATAACAATAACAGTGTTTTCCCCATAGGTTTGCATTTTGATTCTACCCTACTGGTTACATTGTATTTCTTTTCATTTCTTTGATGCAACAAAATGATGTTGCACATATTTAGCTGTTATGACATGTTCCTTAATTCATTATTTTATATAATTGAAGTATCTATGATATTGTTTGGTATAATGACGTTAAAAGGATGAATATTAGTATTGATTATTAAAGATCATTCAGCATTTGCCCTCTCCTACACATTGCTACTTAACAGATCTTGAATTACTCACTAATACATGTGTCTTCACTAAGAGATGAATCCTGATAAACTTCTTCATGTCACAGAAACTGCATGGCTCTTCTTCACCATACTCATTTAAATAATTCCCACTGAATAGTCTTTGCAACCTAAGCTTGTGAGACAATCAGATCTGTAAATATCTAACTACATTTCCTCTTTATCCTCTAACTTTGCTTTAAGTATTTCAATTAATTGCCTCCAAGTATCCTGTCTCTGGTTCAGCCAAAGAACATTAAGGGCACAATCCTATGAAGATAGTTGGCAGCCTCTGATATTGGAGGCTGCCAAGTATCCAATGCAGGGCAGCTGGTGCATGGAGACAATCTTCACCTCCACTCTCCAGCTGCCCTGCATTTCCGCTAGATGGATGATTTCACCCATCTAGCAGAGGCACTTTAGAGAGAGAGGGAAGGATGTTAGGGAGCTATAAGAAATGTTGCATGGCCACTGCTGCAGTCTCCACCCTCCCCTCCCAGGAACGCCCCTTTTCCCATCTCTATGCTTTGTTTGCAAGCATGGAGACACAGCTAGAACTGTGCTGGCTATGAAAAGGAGAGGAAGAGTATGATTTCTGGGCTCTGAGGTCAGAGCCTTTTTCCACTCTTGGAGCCTAGAAACTGAACAATCCTATGTGTGTCCACCTTACCCTCCAGACACTGTCTATGGGACATAGGATCACTCCCTCCCATACTTAATTTGTTTCAAAGCAACAGTGAAATGCCAGAGTATTGTTATTGTTTAGGCACAGCAGGCAGTAGTCAGCACATCATGACATAAGGAACCTGTCTTCCTATGAAATGATCTAATGGCTCCAAAATATTTAGGATGCTCTACAGGGTAGCTTCCTATTCTTATATTTCAGTCTTGTGTTCCAAACTCCAGCAAGTGTGAAATCAGCAACATATAGTACTACAATAGCCTTCTCTTTAGATCTTTTGGACTTCAGCTTCCATCAGTCCCAACCAGCACAGCCAGTGGTCTAGAAGGCCATGAGTTGAATTCCCAAATTTCTTGAGGGCACCAGGTTGTATAAAGGCTGCTCTACAACATATAAGGACATTTGGGTGCTCTTCTGCCCATGCCAGTTGTCAATGCTGATCCTCTACCCAGTGTAATCTTTGGTGAATACAGATAGAGATGGGTGGGAAAGTAGCATGAAATGGAGGCACCAACATGCACACTTTGCAGAGGACATATGTGTGCTGCAGTACACTTATTCCCCTTTAAAACTGTCTTCTGGGCATGTGGTGAAGATCAAATCCAAGTTTGCAATGCCATATATCCTCAGTAGGGATGTGTATTGTATCGTTAAAATGTACGATAATGATACAATAAGGTCGCTATTGTGCATGCATTTAACGATGATGATACGATAGAAAAACCTACAATAATCATCGGAGATGATAATTTTCAGACAATTTTATCGTTTTATCGGACTGCCATATAAATATACCTATAACTTCTGTATTTTAAAAGTTAGAGGCTTGAAACTTGGTCACAGTGCTTATGGGGTATGCCTAAGTAGGTGTATGAAATTTGAGATCGATCCCTCCAGCCCTCGATTTTATATGCATTTTTTAAAGATCGTTTCTGTTCTGACAGGTCTAAATGAACTCACGTAGCAAGCTGTCATTTGATCACTCAGAACTGAAATGATCTTTAATAAATTCATATAAAATCGAGAGCTGGAGGGATCGATCTCAAATTTGGCACATATGTGTAGCAACATGTGCTACATATATGTGCCAAATTTGAGATCGATCCCTCCAACCCTTGATTTTATATGAATTTCTAAAAGATCGTTTCTGTTCTGACAGGTCTGAATGAACGCACACATTCACAGGGCACACGTGAGCGAAGTTTCCCACAATGACAGGAACGTGTGCCCCGTAACAGTGTTTCCGCATGTGGATCAGCAGAAGTGGGCGGGGCTATGCAGATGATGCAGCTATGGGACTGTTTCTTTATGACTCATCAGAGATGCACACAAACACACAGCTACACGTTGGGTGGATAGGCAAGCCTTCGAATATGTGATGCTGCGCAGAGATATGTTTCTGTTAAAACAAATACACACTCTTGGTGCCAAAAGACGCCAATACACATCCAAAACATGAGGCAAAAACGGTGGCCGCGTCCACTCCCACACACCTCCAAAATGGCTGGACGTGCCCCTGACAATGGGTTAGCTGTTTGCTGAGCTGGGAAGTCACGCCACACAGCAACAGCTTCACGAAAGGGGGCACACCAGCCATGGACTTCAGGATTGTAACAAGAGAACCAAAACAAACAAAAAATGACAAAAGCAGTCAGCGATATTCCTGAATAACTGAGGGGTGGACCCGAGATCACCAGGGGAGCAGGTGAACATCATGTGGCCCGTTAGCAGCGACTCCAGTACAATCCTCCAATAAACGGCTGGTGTAGACACCTCCCAGGTAGGCAGCTTCCTATGCCCCTAGGAAAGTTCAGCCAATCACTTCCAGAGACTTTGCTGCAAGCATCATCAACACAACCCCCTAGTGTATTACAGTTAACTATAGCTTCATTACATCTGCAGTTGTCCTTCCAGGTCCTCCTTGGTAATCATGTTGAAATGAAGAAGATTGCACTAGAATAGATGGATCATTGATTATCACCTGTTACTATTTGCTGCTTTAAGTGGTTGGCTATATTGACAAATAGTTTCATACTATATTCAATTGCTGGTTGCTAAACCCATCACCTTTTTAAAATAGATATAAATCTCTCTTGTGGATTACCTAGTAAGCCATAATTACAAAAAAGAGCATACATCTCTTCCTACATTGTTACTGGCAGACAACTAGCTCCTCAGGGTATCTATGAGCGATTATTTGTTTTGTATAGTGGTATAATAATTCCAAGCAATACATTTTATCAGCCATAGTAATACTAGCCCTAATATCTCATAGTAGTCCCACCAGATTAGATTTCTCATATTCACAGGGGGATATGTATCAAGAGCAGAGTTTATAATTTATCGCAAATCTTCACTTTTGACCTGTCTTCATTTTCTTTAGCAAATCAGTTCTGGAGCATATGGTAATCTTATCCATGAAAAGCATAATAACTTTCAATGTGGCATTTTCAATTACGTCCCATTTGTGTGCTCAGGTGCTAATTATGTATACCAACAACTATGCCAAACTAGCCTAAAGTTCTTCTCTGAAAGATTAAATTACACAGATCTAAGCATAGCTCATGGTGTTTGGGATAAAAATAGGTTTCTTTTCTGAACAAGTGTAATTACAGAGAGAACTACCTAGTTCTGTATTATGAACGAAACTACAAGGGCATCTGAAGAACAGAAAGGAAATGGACTTTGCATTCAAATACATGATTGCCCAAAACTTTAAAATGGGCACATCATTTTCACTCATTTACGAATGTTTTGTTCATTTTGGATTAATACCATTCAAGAACAAGGGGTGATACCCAACGTTGCACAAGTGGAACACAAGGGCATCTTTTGGATCTTTCCCTTCCTCTCCTCCCTCCTGCGGTACTGTGTACCCTCTGGAAACCTACTTCAGAGGGAGCTACTAAATGTTGTATGGGGCTGCAGTATGGGGCTGCAGTAGGAGGGAAGACTCATGAATAAATGGTGCAAGGTTCTCCCACTCGATTTTGGGCCATTTCCTCAACCAGTGAAACCTTGTAAGACACAGACCACAGTGTTCTGTAGGTCTCCCCACCCCAGCTTGGGGGGGGGGGGGAGCTGCAGAGGTGAGGAGGGAAAATCTTTTCCACAAATTCCCTTCCATTTATTCAACGTTGGATATCACCCATTATATGAACAAAGTTTGCTTACTCTTTATACTGTTGGGGGTAGAATCAGGTTCCCAATGTTTTGTGCACAGCTACCTTGTACAGGCTAGAAGCTGCATCATTTCCCTAGGCAGTCAAGAGTTACTGATTACTTGATTGACTTCACCTACCCAGACTCCAACTGCTTTAAAATGGTTTATAACAGTAGTGACAACTGTTGAGGTTCAGGACACGCTCCATATACAGTTTTCAAACCATTTTCAAAATGTCATATCCTGCTTGGTGTAGATCTGGCCTTGGTGGGTTTTCAAACACTGGTGCTAATTCTCTGCTAGAACATGGTTTTATCATTGTGTTGTTGTTGGTTTTTGCCTTCTCTCAGATCCTGAACAATCTTCTTGTTCTTACTTTTAAAGCTGCCCACATTATCTCTCTGCATTTATACCTCACAAATTATTTCCTGTGACCTAGGCAGGATCTACACCACTGCTCTAAAACAATTTATAACAGGTGTGACAACTGTTGGGACCAAGGACATACTCCATATACAAACTGTTTATCCTGCTTGGTGTAGATCTGGCCAGCAAGTTGTCTTAACATACGCAAATAAAGCAGATGGTTTACCAGAATTGGGGGAAAAAAATCCTCTCTCTCCCCCCCCTCTATATGACATGCCCACGCACAAGAGATGGTAACCGTGTGAGGCCCCAATTTTAGGCCTCTTCCCCAAGGTTGCATGGTTCCTCCTGGCCCCTCATATATTGAGGGTGAACCTTTGCCATGGGAACCTTTTCTATCCATGAGTGGCTAATGTTGGAAGATAGGCAAGCATTCCCACATTGCCAAGGAAGCCAGGTGACTCTTCCAGCAAAATGGTAATAAGTGATAACCATTTTTAGGTGTAAACTGCCACAGAACAACCAAATCCAAAGGTGAATTGATTTTTTAAGGGAAAGATTTCACACCCCTCACACAGCCAAATTCACCCCAAAAAATTCTGCTAGCTGATGCTTCAGCAATACAAAATAAACATGACGAGAAGTTCTGTACACCACCTGTAAGAGTTTAAGGTTTGTCAGAGCAGCATAAGGACCTTGATCCCCTCACTGCACCTACAAGCAGGACAGAGCTGCTACTTCGTAACCTAAATATCAGACATATACCTTAAAATCGCTCAACCCAACAGGAGACAAAGCACCTATCTCCATTCTGCCACTTACCTTTCTGTCATTTTGCCCTTCCTGTCACTTCCTGTGCAGCACACTTGAAGTTATGCTTGCTGAAGAGGTGAGGAATGGGGTGGATGAGAGGGAACATTTGGAAGCAGCCATGGCTTTCACTGTCTGCTGCTGTATTTGGAGACATCAAGGTGTGTTTCTGGTATTGGTTGCCTTACAACCCTAAAAGTTGTATAGTCAAAACAATACAATGCTTACCGTAAACATGTGAAGTAGATTTAATCCTTTTTTCTTCTTCAGAATGGCCCTTTAAAACAAAATTGAAGAAATATCCCACTAAAGATGCCTTGGTGAAGTCCAAATGTGAAGAAAACTGTATCCAAGGTGTTTATTCATGACACATTCTGTAAGTTCTGTTGCTAAAAGATAGCAGTCTTTACCTATCCACACAGTTTTCACACAAACCTTTGCCTCTGTTCATCTACACTTCCCATAAAACAGACCCCTAAGTATAGAGGCATCAATAAAATCTGCCATCACAAATAATGGGAATAAGCATATTTTGTGACTGCTACTGCATTCCTATGATTTACCAAGCAAAATCTGAAAAGGCATCTCAGTGCTTACAGCAGAAAGGATATAATATACTCTTCACCTTTTGATGGACAGGATACGCAATACAAAGAAAGGTTTTCGACTGCTTTGCAACTAAATCAAAGATGCAGGCGAGAAACAAAAGTATATTTTGGTAGGAGCAACATGGTGGGAAAAGGACAGCTGCAGAACAAGGGATGGTGTCATTTCCATGGTAGGGACACGGTCAATTGCAGAATGCATAATGTGAGGTGATTTCATTTAAAACACATTTTCAATTCTATGCTAATAAGAAGTTATTCTATTTTCACGACAAAAAGAAAAGAAAATCAGTTAGGGTTGAGCAAATATTCTGTCATGAATTATTTATTGGACACGTTTTGCTTCTTTTTTGTGCTGGTGGGATATCCATAAGCAATTTGTAATTTCTCCAAATTTCCCTGTTGTTTAAAGTTATTCCATCAATTTCCTCTCATTTTACTAACTCTGTGGAGTGATTGTAATATATTTCTCTCAGTGCCTCTTATTTATTAATCAGTATTCCAGCTGTGTGGGTTGTTCTGATTGTGTGGCAATCACGCCACACTATAGGCAGAGAAGAAGTCATATCATATTGCAGCCTTTCCTTCTTCTCTTTGAGTAGAGAGCTGGAATAATATTTCCCCTTGTTGCTATACAGATGCTGATAGCAGGATGGTGCTAAGAAATAATCTAGTAAGACTGCAAGATCCTATTTTGAATATGGTTCTTTCCTTTTTACCCAGAAATTCTTCCACTGCAGCGTCTCCTGTCAATTCAGTGCTAAGGAGGAGAGGCTGTATCTGCCAGATTTTACCAAGGCCATGTCTAAACCAGCCATTTATCCCATATGGTGCACAGGGGATCCCAGGAACAACTGGGGACAACCTAGGGGCGACCCTGGGATAATGGAAACTTGGGATATCCCGTGTTTCCTGTGGTCCCAGGACAATCCCAAGGACCGCGCCTGGTGTGGCATGGCATCCTGGGTCCTAAAATGGGCATGGAGCTGCATGGGGTGGCTCCGTGCCCATGGGGGTGGGGTGGGGGCAGCAACTTCACCATCCCTGGGGTGGGGGGGGCAGGGGCAGGTTTTCTTTTTTAAAAAACATACCTTTTACCTGGATCGGGGCCGCGCGGCTCCTCTTCTTAAAAAAGAAAAAGAAAAGTGGCTGCACTGTCCTCTTCTCTTCCGGGACATCACATGACCATATAGAAGCTGGGGGAGGATCAGGAAGCAGGTAAGTCCACTATCCTCCCCCTCTACACCCTTAGGTGTAGATGAGCCCCATGTCTACTCAAAAGTAAATCTTATTGAGTTCAGTGAGACTAACTGCCATGTACATTTGTATGGGACTGCATCCTAAGTGGCCACAAATCATTTAAAGGACAAGACAAGGACTGCAATAAGGACTTGAGCTTGTAGATATGGATACAGTAGGAATGAGTGGGAAAAAAAACAGATTGTTTCAGTTTGTTTCAGATTTGAAAAACAAGAAGTAATGAATATGGGAGAAATGGAAACTGACTAATTTGTCCATACAAATTTTGTTTCAGTCTGATTTTGATAAGAACTTTCCAAAATTCACAAAGTTCTTCATATTCTGGAGAGGAAGAACTTGAGATATTTTTTTTTAAAAAAAACTTGTGTGCTGGAAGAAGTGAAACTGATAGATCCTCTCATTCCTAGGAAATACTGCTATAATGAACACACTGATATTCCATCATAATTACCTACAGCATTCACTTCTGGGAACAATTTGGGTGCTAGTGCTTAGTTTTGAAACTCAATCCTATGGTCTCTGGAATGTATCCCATTGGATTTTTTTTTTCAGATTCCCCTTCTCAAAGCTGTAGACACTTCACCTTCTAGGGGGGATTCCAAAATCTGATCCTGTCTCCTACCCCTAGCAATCACCATGGCCTGCTTTCCGAGGTCACTAAAATGGTCTTGGAGGACCTTGGAAAGGTCAAAAAGGGGGCATTCTGGTGGGTGGTTGGATCAGGGGAACAGAGATGGAAAAATTACTATGGCCTCTCCAGTCCCACCCCAACCCTCTTTCAGAAGCCCAATCCAACTCCAAGTGCACTATATGATTACAAATGAGAAGTCTTTCTCCATAGTGGCATTTCTGGTTCTGAAATGCATTCCATAAAGAGGTGTACAGCTGGCATCAAACGTTCAATATTTGGGGGTTATTTACCTTAATATTGTCATGTATATCACTTCTCAGACTGCCTTTGTGATTGGTTTTTGTTTTGTGGGGTGGGAGGGAGGGAGGGGTATTTTATTATGACTACTGGATGTTCATTTCTGGATGTTCATTTATATTGACCACCACTGTGGAATCTCATGAGATGTTTTAAATAATTTAAACAAAATCCAGAAATAAATAATAATAATTATAACCCGCCTCTCCCTCTGGATTGAGGTGGGGAACAACAATAAATATAAATACAAAGACCATAAAATAGATAAAACATTAAAACAAAACTAATACATTATTAAAAACATTTTAAAATTCAGCTGGGTAGGTCTGCTGGAAGAGATCAGTCTTCACAGCTCTCTTAAATTCAAGAAGACTGCTAATTTGTCGAATCTCCTCTGGCAGGCCATTCCACAGTCTGGGAGTGGCAGAAGAGAAGGTCCTCTGGGTAACACTCATCAGCCTAGTTCTGGCTGATTGAAGTAAATTCTTCCCAGAGTGTTTAGTGCAGATTATACAGGAGAAGGCGATCCCACAGGTAACCTCGACCCAAACCATGTAGGGCTTTAAAGGTAATAACCAACACTTTATACTTCACCTGGAAGCTAATTGGCAGCCAGTGGAGTGATTTTAAGACTGGTGTAATGTGGTCACCCCTAGGCAACCTGGCTGCCATATTTTGAACTAGTTGAAGTTTCTGGACTAGGCACAAAGGTAGCCCTATGTACAACGCATTGCAGAAGTCAACCCTCAAAGTTACAAGTGCGTGCACTACCGTCTTTAGGTCTTCCAACTCTAGGACGGGGTGCAGCTGGCTTATGAGCCCAAGCTGATAGTAAGCACTACATGGATTCAAGACTAAAGTAACATATATATTAAACCCTCCCTTCCTTTTACTGACATATAAGCTTGACAACCTTTTAACCAGCCTCCCATAGATGTCCCTTTACTAGCCAGTGGCAACCTTACTAATGTATGTTCCAACCATCAAGGGCAGCCAAAGTCAAATTTTTGGTCTTGACTCTGTTCATTTTCCAGCTTGAGAATGTTATCTCAAAGCCATGGGTCAGCATTCCCTGCCATACACATCCAAGAGCTCCTTGCTTGTTTACACACAACCATTTCTGAGTGGTATAACAGAATGGGAGCAATATTTATTATATGCATGTGTGTGTAGGTGTTGTTGTTTCTTTCTGGCTTGTCCTGCATAAACAGTTTCTCCTAATAAGCATACATGGTGTAAGTCTTGTATGAAATATCATTAAGTATGAAGATTCCCCCCCCCCCCCCGGGCAGTCTATCTAGTTATGCTAGAGGAGAAAAGGTTAAAAGGCCATTGTTTATTCACAGAATGAGTAGAAAACCAAGAGAAGTGTAACATGCTTCATGGGCAGAAAACCATTACATTGTTATTATTGGATATTTCATTTTTCCTGTGCAACTGAGAAACTTTTGACAAAAGCACAATAAAAATATCAAAAATATGGACGAAGTTACTGACCTTCTGTGTCAAAAATCCTAATAGGACTGAACCTATCCAATCTCAGAGAAAATGGACAGCTCATAGATTAGAAATAGGAAAAAAACTGCTTGGTTCAAGTGACCCTGTGATGGAATTCAATATCATTTATAATACTAAGCTAAATGCCACATCAAAGCATCACAAACACTCTCAGTTGTCTATTCTAAAAGCATGATTTGTTTTCAATTAGCAATATTCGCTTAGATTGCTTTTTATGGCACATTTATTTATATAAGGATTTTGAATGCTGTTCCATGTGTTCAACTTCTATGTCAGTCTTTACACTGGGTTTTACTTTTATTGCTCTTTGATTTATTGCCTAGACGAAATATTTGGAGAAAGGACGGCTTGAGTTGGAGATGGGATAAATTAAAAATTACTTCAATGGTTGAGCACAACTTAATTGATGAATAATGGAGTGCGCGCACGTGCGCACACACACACACACACACACACTTGGCTAGGCAACCTTTTTTTGGGCCTGTGGTCATATTTGGAAATTTCATGAACTCTCTTGGGCAACATCAAGTAACCTGCCTAAAAGAGAGCTGCTGTGGTGTAGTGGCCAGAGTGTTGGACTGGGAGTTGGGAGATCCGAGTTCTAGTCTCCACTCACCCATAGAAGCTCACTGTTTGACTTTGGGCCAGTCACAGACTCTTAGCTCAACCTACCTCATGGGGTTGTTGTTGTGGGGATAAAATGGAGAGGAGGAGGATTATGTCCGCTGCCTTGGGTTCCTTGGAGAAAAAAGGCAGGATATAAATGAAATAAATAAATAAATAAAAGACAGAGTACAAGGCAGAGATGGGGCCACTGGCATTCTTCTTGCTTCTGTGACCCCTTTGTTGGCATACTGCTGCCCTTGGGAGCTCTGGTTTTGATCAGAGCAGTGATGTTGGAGGAGGTGTTTATCACCCCACCTTGTGGACTGACAACACCCTGTTTGGTGAGTGGAAGGGAAAACAGGGAAAACAGTGTGCTCACACTGCTCTTTGCTTTTTACTTCCTGTGGCCTTTCTGCTGCCACCAGGTGGAAATCTTTATTTCTCCACCAAACCAGCCTCTGAACTTTCTGGCTCTCAGGTATCTACTTTAGGTAGTGTGGGAGTAGGCTGTTAGATGTGGGGTGGCACACACCCCTCTCAAAAAGAGATCACAATATTCCAAAGAGCAAAGTTTAAATTTTACTAAAGAAAAATATCAATAGGATTTTTAAAAAAATGGAATGGAAGCAAGCACACACACACACACACACACACACACACACTTCTCCCACATAACCCATATGAGCAACATGATAACAAAACAGCCATGACTAAAAGCACCCAGCTAACCTAACTAGGTCCCTAATCCAAGCAATATTGCACTGACCTTGGGATCTACACTGCTGCTTTAAAACGGTTTATAACAGTAGTGACAACTGCTGGGGCCCAGTTCGCATTCCAGATACAGTTTTCAAAATGTTTTCAAAGTGTCACATCTTGCTTGGTGTAGATCTGTCTCTCTCGGTCAGTTCTTCAGTTCCAGCAGCTCTGACTCTAGAACTCTGACCTTCTTCCTTTCCTTTCCTTTCCTTTCCTTTCCTTTCCTTTCCTTTCCTTCTCTCTTCTCTTCTCTTCTCTTCCCCTTGTCTTTTTCTCTTAAAATGTGTTTTTCTCTCTCCCCAACGCCAACTGACAGTGGTGCATCGTCTTGTTTATTTCTGCAAACAATATTTCTATTTTCTCAGTTTCAAACATTTATTATTATTATTATTATTATTATTATTATTATTATTTCTCCTCCTCTGGCCTTTTGTTGAACTTTATAATCCCCTGGCTTCCCGAGCAAACTTTGTGATCTCCACATTCTAACCAAACTTTTAATCTATAAACTATTAACCCCATGGCTGAAGGCGACTAGCACACACACGAAAAAGATTTAACCCCATAATATGCTAAAATGGAACTAATACAAAAATTAAAATAAAACGGAGGACAGTTCCATTCCATTCCAAAAATTAGCATTAGTATCACTGGAAATATATAGGCATGATACAGATGCTGTACATGTGGGTAGAATAGCATCTTCAAGGGCCTATACAGACCATGAAAACAACGCAAGGAGGAAACACCCCCCTCCCAGCACAACTACTCAGATAAATATTGGACACCCCACTGCCTGCTTCAAAGGACAAAAAGTCAGGGAATCTGATATCAGGACTCCGACATCACATCTGTTTGGACCTTATGCCAAACACTATTTAGCCTATTGTAACTTTGATTGGCCAGTAAGGCATTTGACCAAGGAAATTGAACTGCACTCATGGATATCATTATAAGTTTCTAGGGCTCCTATGCTTTGTGAATATTTTCTTCCTTAACTTTATTTCCATCCTGCCCTCATCACAATAGTGCAATATTACTAAACAGTGAATGGAATGAGGTTCAGGAAGATAGACTTTCTGTAGAAGACAACAGAATGGCACTAGATCAGGAATTGGTAACCTGGTGCCATCTAGATGGTTTTGTTTTTTCTTTGCTACAACAACTCCCATTAGCTCCGGTTAGTATGGCCAATAGTCAGGGATAATGGAAGTTGTAGTCCAAAATATAAGAACATAAGAAGAGTCATGCTGGATCAGACCAATGGTCCATCTAGTCTAGAACTCCATTCACACAGTGGCCAACCAGCTGTCGACCAGGGACCCACAAGCAGCACACAAGTGCAACAGCACCCTCCAGCCCATCTTCCCCAGCAACTGGTGTATATAGGCCTTCTGCTTCTGATACTGGAGGGTACCAGGTTCTAGCGAATACAATGTTGAAAACCCTGGAAATGACTGAACCCAACTGGATTAACAATAACTACTTCTGAAAGCATTTTAAGCCAGCATCTTGATTTCTTTGTATGGAAACCTCATTTTTATCTACACATGCATTCTTACAAGTTGTTGAATTTAATATTCTATTTGTGTTTTTCATTCTGCTTCTTCTATTACAAGCACCTTCACTAGCATTACTACTAATGACTTTCTCTCCTTTTCATCAATAAAAAGATGTGCTCTAGAGTGACAGTCAGATCATCTGCTAGAAACCAATTCAAGGTTGATAAGACAATACAAAAGAGAAAGGAAATTTATTCCAGACCAGTGCCTGCCACATCTGTTCATGGTGTAGGGGAATAAAGATTTCCTTCTGCCTTCCATTTTAGAAAGATAAAGTATCTTTTTCACTTGCTTGAACTAAGACAGCCAAATTACCATAAGCCATAACTAGTTCATTCCTCTGTAATAGCTATACCAAAATGCATGAAAAACTGAGACAGAGGATAATGCAAGCAGTTTGATAGGCAGAATGAAACAGGGTCACTGATAAGTGAGCTTATCCTCTGACAATTGATTTCATGGCTACGCTTGTCCACTATGAATATCATTCTCCATCTCAACCACAGAACAAGGCATTTATTTGCAATGGAGCAATTGATGTGAGGAGCTTTGGCAAAAAAATCACACTGTACTGACATTCTGGGAAGTGGTGATGATAATGGTTCTTTTGTTCCATGGGGTATACACATGTGCTTGAATATCCCCTTTGAATATTCCTCTCATGTATGGTATTTCTGCAACTCCTAAGTAACAAGAATGAACAATAGTGCATAGGGAGAAAACAATAATCTCTTTTCTGATAAGTAAACTGGATAATTTCTTTTTCATAAACCGAAGACAATGGCCTTATTTGGATATAATGCTAAAAGATGGTTCAATGTGATGCGAATGTGCCATCATGAGAAGGAGACCAGAAGCTTTTGCTTTCATTTTTAACTAACCATGGTTTATTGTCATGTTTAAACCCACACAGCTGTGGTTAGCCTTTGCTAACCACAAGCCAACTTCAGACTGTGGTTTATGTTCCTGATTTGTTTTCCTAATCTATAATTAAGATTAACCACAGTTCTGGGCTTGGATGTAATAATAAACCATGGCTAACTGAAAATGTAAGTGAAAGCTTCCAATCTCTCATGGAGAAGCTGAAGGGAGGGGAGAATTGCATGAGCCTTGGTTTAGCATAGTTTAGTATTACAATAGAACCATCATTTTGCATTATGTCTGAACCAGGTCAACAAGTCCTCTACTTCGCAAAGCTAAAAGAAAAAAAGAAAACACTATTTGGAACAGAGTGGTATCATTGGGGCAGATGGGTAACATTGGACTTATATTACCAAATTGTGTCTAGAACATCTGGTCAAGTTCAAGGAAGCCAATTGAGTAGAGCATGGCTTATGCAACACAACAGCCCAAGCTTTTTCCTTAACTCTTTTTTTTCTTTTTTGAGTTCAGCTCTACCACTTCCAGCTTCATGAATCATTGTTAATCATGAATGAAGTAGGTAACACCATGCCAGAACTAAAGTGGACACATCATCGTCATCGTCGTCATAGTTCACTATTTATTGTATGCCGCTTTTTCACAAATTTTTTCACAATTGTGCTCACAACACAAATGGATAACAGCAAATATAATTTACAGGCTATCAAACAGCAACATCTATAACAATATTCAAAAGAAACAATTACAAATAACCATAACGTTGGCAGATAAATACATAGTAGTAATATCAATACATACAATATCCAATAAACCAGTATTACTAAATTAATCCAATAACTGAGCACTAAACGGGAGAGAGATTAAAGCACAATCTCCATTGCACATGAGGGTTTTCCACATATGATCCGCATGCTTAGGTCCTCTGGGAAGAATTTGCTACAGTCGGCCAAAACCAGGCTGACAACTGTTACCCAGAGGGCCTTCTCTTCTGCTGCTCCCAGACTGTGGAATGGCCTGCCGGAGGAGATTCGTCAACCTAATAGTCTTTTTGACTTAAAGAAAGCCATAAAAACTAATCTCTTCCAGAAGGCCTGCCCAGTCGAATTTTAAGAGTTTTATCTGTATTTTAATAATATATTAATTTTATATGTTTTAATCAGTTTTATGTATTTTATGTCATTTGTATCAGTGTTGTTCCCCGCCTCGATCCTGAGGGAGATGTGGGTAAGAAATAAATAAATAAATATATTATTATTATTATTATTATTATATGGCAGGAAGTGGCAGAAGAAATTAAAGTGGCCTGATCTTTACTAGAACATGGCAAGAAACCCTGTGAAACATAGCTCTTACTACCTGATCCTATGTCTATTTGCTCAGAAACTTTTTCCACTGATTTCAATGAATCTTACACAAAATTAAGTATGCATGGGATTTTAGCGTTTGTCTGCAGTTCTAGAATCAATTAGGTTATAGTCCTATACCCACTTACCTGGGCATCAGCCCCATTGAACTCAATGGGTCTTCTGAATATACATGTACAAGATGCACCTGTTATTCACTCACAATAATTAAACATGTTGGTTTAATACATGATCATAGAAACCATGCTATGATATCTACAAGATGACAGAGATTTAATTTAGGCCAAGTTGCAATTGACACCAAATAATAGTTGACAGTCAAACCTGTTCCACATTGTATTGCTTTAAATGTGCAGCAAGCTTTGTATTAGTGCTGCCTTCATTATCCATCATTCCTGTGTGTCTATATGCAGTGGCCTCTGGATGCAAAGTAAGAGATGCAATGATGGTTTATCAATCCAGTCATCATGCCAAACAACATTAAACAGAAACTATGGTTTGCAAATCCACCTCAGGTCAAACTACTGAATATGATTTTTGGTTTGCTCACTACTCACAAACTATCACCTGTCAATGGAAACATCAAACTTAGTTAGAGATCTGGTACAGTGTGATGCAGGGATTTCGAACCTCAGGCTCATGGACCAAATTTAGCCTACTTTGGGTCCCAATCCACCCTTTCAGAGGCCATGCCCCCTTTTCGTCGCCACAGCCCCCTTTCCCTGACTGCTAATACTTTGGAAGTTTCTTGACATTTCTGCTGGTTTTTCCCCCATTCTAAAAGGTTGAAATGGCTCTCTTTCTTAATCTTCACTCAGTCACAAAGCTCATTGGGCGAACTTGGACTAATCCTTTACTCTCCTCCTAATCTACCTTGCAGGGTTGTTGTGAGGATAAGATGTGCCATGATGTTCTTGTCACAAAGCACCTAGGACGTGAGATAAGCTAAAAGCAAAATGAATAAACCAGAGTAAAGCTTTCTTCAGGGTAATGTGGCACAATGTCTGAACTGAGCCAGAGTTATGTTCAAAGGGCTAACTGCTAACAATTTAAAATTTCTGCTTTAACATTCATTTTTCTACTTTTGTTTTACAAAAGTTCAAATTTATAAAGATTAAAAGACATGAAAGATTTTCTTATGTCTTATTTATTTATTTATTTATTTGATTTGTACCCTGCCTTTCTACCAAAAAATGGCAATCAAGGTGGCCTTTCATGTATTTGTAGATAACTGTTTATATCCTGCATTTTTTGCATGTGTGTATTTGAGGAAGTGTCAGAAGAGATTGGACAATTCAGGGGGAGTAGTTCTAGATGTGTCTGTTAGGGCCAAACTACGTATTCATTAAACAAAAAACCTACAGTTTACAAAACAATGTTAAGGCTCTACAGTTTTCAACCAAGCACCAAAAAGCAGGAAAACCTAACCCTAACCCTCAATCTTTCACCAGTCTTCTTGAAATTTTTAGGTCTTGTAAAACCAACATTTCTTTCTGGCACAAGTACATTTCAGGAAGATTGGTAAAACATTTTCGATTTTATGAATGTTAGCATGACCACCTGCCAATTACCCCTTTATCATGATAGATTTTTTTTTTTCCTGTTGGGCCTTAACTAAGGTGGCATGATTGTGCCTACTTAAATTATGTCAATCATACAGTTTGCTCTTGAGTGCCAGGTTTTTCTTTCACAATTTGCCTACCCCATCTGCAATTTGCATGGGGTAGGGCAGCTCCCATTGGAACTACCTAGCCCCCATGCAAATAGCAGCCATGAACCTTCAAATCTGGCTCAGGATTGCAGCAATGGGCAAAGGTTTAAAGCCCCCTCCCTGCCCATCCCCCACATACACAAATCTTCATCCTTGATTAATGCAACATGTAGCTTGGCCCTTAGAAAAAGCATTATCACTCAGAGCATCTCTCTACTGAGGAACTGGCCAGAAAGCCTGTTTAGCAGTAAGACAGACTGGCAGCGGTGGTGAGGAAGGCTGCAGGTAAGTGGGGACCCTTAGGGACCCCTCTGACCCTTCCCCCCACTCACACTCCTTACCTGTGGCCTTCCCCACCTCCGCTGCCAGTCCATCCTACTGCTAAACAGGCTTTCTGGCCTGTTCCTCAGTAGAGAGATGCTCTGAGTGATGACGTCATCATTCAGCACATCTCTCTACTGAGGAACAGGCTTGAAAGCCTGTTTAGCAGTAGGATGGACTGGAGGAGGTGGTGGAAGAGGTGACGGTGGCAGGTAAGGAGCGTGAGTGGGGGGAGGGAGAGAGGGAGGGAGTGCTGGTCCAGTGTTTTTCCCCATAGGCTTGCATTGGGGGAAAGCTTTCTTTCCCCCAATGCAAACCTATGGGGAAAACACCATAATCAGAATGGAACTTCCGATATTTATCAGATATCAGATCCAATCAGATCCGGTTACCCCCCGATATGATCAGATCTGATATTTTTATTATTGGAAATTCCGATCCGATTACAATTACAATATTTCTGGCCGTGCACAACCCTACTTTACATACATGCTGGTGTACATGCATAGAGTTCCTCCATGTAAGGGGAGACCTGATTGGGCCCAGTTCCTACTTAGGTGGAGGAGCTACACACTCATATGTAATATGCATATAGAGCTTTCCCCCCAATGCTGAACGAATACATGGACAGCAGGGAAAAGTTTCCATTGCAAATGGTAGTGGGCTGCTTGTCTGAAGTACATATCAGTGGCTGAAAGCAGGATTAGCCATTTCGGGCAGTGACACCCTGCATATGTTCTGTGTGTGTGTGTGGTGAAGGGCATCATGTGAAGCTCTCTAATGTAAAACATCTATTCTTACCTATCATCAAGAAAAAGAGGAGAGAAGCAGGTTCTCAGAATGCTGAGATATCTTTATTAATATACGCCCAATGCATTTTGGCCTGTAGGATTTTATTTGAAAGGCAGCAAAGTATCTCCTATGGTCACCATTTTCTAGCTAAATGTTTTCAAGGATGCAATTGTGAGGAAATGGTGTTTATGCCCAGGTTCCATTGAGATACATATGTCAATCACTTTTTAAAAATTGAATTTTAACATTGGTAACTTCCTCTGGGTTGTGCTGTAGGTGGACTGAAAATGCTATGTAAAATATTATCTTCATTTCTTTCATTTTTTTTAAGTTAAGGGCATTTATATTGTAAACAATCTCTGCTTTAAACTTCATAGCCTGGAAGTAGAATCGATGTAATAGATGCTTGAAATAGCTGTCTTCGATGATAGGTAAAAAACCAAAGGGAGGAGAGCATCCACTCAAATCGAGAAAAAGGGGAGATAAGCAGGTTCTCAGAATGCTGAGATATCTTTATTAATATATGCCCAATGCATTTCGGCCTGTGGGATTTTATTTGAAAGGCCTTCTTCAGGGGGCTGCACCATCAAGAATGCAGTACATTGCTATTTCTAGGGATGTGCACTGACCACCCCCGGATCGGATCGCGGATCGGGATCGGACCTGGTGGAACGGATGGAATCGATCGGATCAGAGGTTGGGTGGATCAGATCAAATCCAATTCCGATCCGAAAATTGGATGTCCGGTTTTCAGATTGGACGCCATTTTGAATGCATTTCCCCATAGCCTAGTATTGTGTTACAAAAACACTTATAACTTTTTCATTTTTAAAGATAGAAGGATGTAACTTGGGCACTTTGAAGATGGGTTAGGGGTAGTTATCTGTGAGAAATTTCAGAAAGATTGGTACAGGCATTTTATGGCAATTAATTTTTTAAATGAAAAAACAGGAATGCCTATAGTGTTTTCATTTTTAAAGTTCCACACATGAAACTTTGCCACATTGTAGGTGGTACATTGGGACGCATGTGTGCGAAATTTCAGAAACATAGGTGCTTGCTTTATGTGGCAATTAATTTTAGAAAAATGGGTAGCAGTGGGCTAAATACAGTTATGCCTTCAACTTTTTTATTTTTAAAGATCCAAACAGGAAACTTGGCCACATTACAGGTAACACTTTGCTTGATATGTGTGTTATATTTCAGAAAGATAGGTCCAGGCTTGTGGTGGCAAGGTATTTTTGAAACAATGAGGAAAGAAACGCCTATAACTTTTTTATTGCCACGGTTGTATTGCTTACTTGTGCAATGTGCAAGCACCTGGCACTCTGCCTGCCCACCTCTGCCCGCTTCTGCCTGCCCACCTGCCAGGTTGCCGCCATTGTAAAGTAGCCGGATCGTGTGGGCTGGACCCACGGTTCTATTGCTTACTTGTGCTATGTGCAAGCGCCTGGCACTCTGCCTGCCTCTGCCTGCCTCTGCCAGCCTCTGTCTGCCCGCCTCTGCCTGGAGGCACCCATGCCACTCTGTGACTTTGACTGGAGGTGCCCGTGCCACTCTGTGACTTTGCCTGGAGGCGTCCGACTGGAAGTGGTCCTCCGATCCACAGCGGCTGCACGACTAAGGTAAGTGTGTGCAGTCAACGCAGGGACACTTGAGAGTGTCCAGAAGTGGGGCAGTCAGAGAGCTTACCTCCAAGTAAGCAAGCAGGCAGCCCTGTGTGCGTAATGGTTGGGCGTGGGCACTCAGGAATGGCCAATAGGGCAGTCCTGGGTGGGAGGGAGCCAGTTGTGTTAAAGTATTTCATTATCTGATCTTTATTATTTTTTTCCCCTTCTTCTTTTGCAGCCTATGGAACTCTCTGCCACAGTACACAGCAGACCCGGGAATCCAGACTGCCCATCTGCCCCAAGACATGGCCGCTTGGAGGTGGCCCATCATCGATCCACGTCGCCCGCACGACTCATGTAAGAGGCTGTCAGACAGCTTACCTCCGAGTAAGCAAGCAGGCAGCCCCGTGTGCGTAACGGTTGGGCGTGAGCACTCAGGAACGGCCAATAGGGCAGTCCTGGGTGGGAGGGAGCCAGTTGTGTTAAAGTATTTCATTATCTGATCTTTATTATTATTTTTTCCCCTTCTTCTTTTGCAGCCTATGGAACTCTTCGCCACAGTGCTCCGGAAAGGAGAGACTTTGCCAATTGAATGTCTGCCTGCCTGCCTGCTTGCCTGCTGCTGCTGCTGAAGTGCCCGCTGCCTTCCAGATCCTACCTGCGAGGAGCGCGCGCCGCCCGCCTCGCGCAAGCTATGGGACTCGTGCTTTTCCCCAAGGGGAGTTGGACTTTGCTATTTGAATGTCTGCCTGCTGCTGCTGCTGAAGTGCCCGCTGCCTTCCAGATTCTCCCTGCAAGGAGCGCGCGCCACCCGCCTCGCGCAAGCTATGGGACTCGTACTTTTCCCCAAGGGGAGTTGGACTTTGCCATTTGAATGTCTGCCTGCTGCTGCTGCTGCTGCTGAAGCGCCCGCTGCCTTCCAGATCCTACCTGTGAGGAGGGCTAGACGCCCCCCTCGCGCAAGCTATGGGACTCTTGCTTTTCCCCAAGGGGAGTTGGACTTTGCCATTTGAATGTCTGCCTGCTGCTACTGCTGAAGCACCCACTGCCTTGCAGATCCTACCTGTGAGGAGGGCTAGACGCCCCCCTCGTGCAAGCTATGGGACTCGTGCTTTCCCCCAAGGGGAAGCTGCCACCCAGTCCCCAACGTTGCCTTTACAACGACCCAGAGTTTTGACAGATAAAAGAGGGAGGGGTAGGCGGGGGAGGGGGGTGCAATTGACAGCCCAAGCCTCTGTGGAAAAACTTTTGTAAATTTTAATCTAAAAAATCCATAGCCATAAAATGCCTGGACCTATCATTCTGAAATTTCTGACAGATAACTACCCCTAACCCATCTATAAAGTGAGCAACTTTCAGACATCTAACTTTTAAAATAAAAAAGTTATAGGTGTTTCTTTCCTAATTGTTTCAAAAATTAATTGCCACACAAGGCAAGCATCTATGTTTCTGAAATTTCACAAACATATCAAGCAAAGTGTTACCTGTAATGTGCACAATTTTCCTGTTTGTATCTTTAAAAATAAAAAAGTGGGAGGCATAACTGTATTTACCCCACTACTACCCATTTTTCTGAAATTAATTGCCACACAAGGCAAGCACCTGTTTCTGAAATTTCACACACTTAGGTCCCAAAGTACCTCTTACAATGTGGCAAAGTTACATGTGTGTAACTTTAAAAATGAAAAAGTTATAGGCATTCCTGGTTTTTTATTTAAAAATTAATTGCCCCAAAATGCCTGCACCAATCTTTCTGAAATTTCTCACAGATAACTACCCCTAACCCATCTACAAAGTGCCCAGGTTTCATCCTTCTATTTTTAAAAATGAAAATGTTATAGGCATTTTTGTCACACAATACTACACTATGGGAAAATGCATTCAAAATGGCATCTGATCCGGATCAGACATCCAATCCGCGGATCGGGATCGGATCAGATCCATATGATCCCCCTCCGATCTGATCCGATCCGATCCGACCCCCCCAGGTCCGATTCCGATCCGCTATCCGATCCGGGGGGTCAGTGCACATTCCTAATGGCAACATCCTTAATTTGCCAATAAAATTTATTATCAAATTGGAAATAGTTTTTACATAGGGCTATTTCTGCGAGGGAGAGAAGGAAGTGGGTGGGGGGTGTCTATCTGTTCTCTGATCTAGTGTGTGTTGTATGACAGTTAAGGGATCTTGTTGGGGTATGTTGGTGTATAGAGATCTTACATTCATGGTTACTAGGATGTCTCCTTCTTATATGTTAAGAGACTTAATTTTGTTAATAAAGTCAGAGGAATCCCTTATGTAAGATGGTGTGAGAGGTATAAAAGGTTTTAGAAAATGATCAACAAACTGGGAGAGTGGTTCCAAAACAGAATTACATGCTGATACTATGGGTTTGCCTGGTATTTTATATTGAAGTAAAAATATAAAAAGAGATACTGAAGTAATCATATTTTTCCAGTCGCTAGTGAACATCACGAAAGACTTCCAGTTGACTTAGAAAGTTCTGCAGACCTATCTAATCATGTAAGAATTTATTTAACTTTTGATACTACTGCTTTTATACATAGAGATGTTCTTATATGTATTAGATAAATTATAGCTATTTTGATGTATAATCTGGACAGGCACAAAAGCCTGTAAAATGTACTTTCATAAGAATTTTTAAAAATATGTTTGAAATATTCTATGAAAACAGTTTTTAACATATCTACATAAGGGCATAGGCCTTTCAAGGCAATGTTTCCACTTATTCTTCATACAGTTATAAATTATGCTTTGTGTTATCCCTAGACAGTAATAGTAATGTACTGCATTCTTGATGGTGCAGCCCCCTGAAGAAGGCCTTTCAGATAAAATCCCACAGGCCGAAATGCATTGGGCGTATATTAATAAAGATATCTCAGCATTCTGAGAACCTGCTTCTCTCCCCATTTTCTCGATTTGAGTGGATGCTCTCCTCCCTTTGGTTTTTTATCTATCATTGAAGACAGCTATTTCAAACATCTATTACATCAATTCTACTTCCAGGCTATGAAGTTTAAAGACAGAGATTGTTTACAATACAAATGCCCTTAAGTTTTTTAAAAAAATATATGAGAGAAATGAAAATATTTTATATAGCATTTTCAGTCCACCTACAGCACAACCCAGAGGAAGTTACTTATGTCAAAATTCAATTTTTAAAAAGTGATTGACAAATGTATCTCAATGGAATCTGAGCATAAACACCACTTCCTCACAATTGCATCCTCAAAAGCATTTAGCTAGAAAATGGTGACTGTAGGAGCTACTCTGCTGCACACATAGTACTCTCCCTCTCCTCTTTCCCCACTAAAAAGTTGATCAGCACTGTCAGTAGTATGCAGTTGGTGGAAGGTGTTTGAACTTGAGCCTTTTTGCACTCCACCATATTAGCACTGACAGCAGGGTGGAAAACCTGGAGCTGAAAACTTGATTCATGTACAGATCATATCCCTTAGATTGTTTGCGGCCCAAGCATTTCACCATCTTTCATTTCCACAACAACACTCCGTGGCAGCTTCTTAATGTTCTCGTTTTACTGACAAGGAATTGTGGCTGAGAGCCAGTGGTCCGAGCAGTGAATTCTGGGCAGAATTCCAACACGGGCCCAAATCTCCTCAGTCCAAGCAAGCATAATGGACCACAATGGCTCTCAGTGCTGAACATTAAAAATTCACTCAGACAAAGAATAGATTGCTGTGTTTTGTTATGCAGTGCTACCTAGGGACCAAAACTAGATGCACATGGTGTTAACTTGGGGGCAGGTGCAATTAAGGTGCATGCTTTTAAAACTGCAAATAGCAGTTGCAAGCTGGGGGAGGTGTGAAGTACCCACACTAAGAGGAATAGGGAGCAGCAGTCTGACCCCTTTCCCACCTGCTCCATCAAAAATACTACCCCCACCTTGAGCTACTACTTGCATTGGGTCAGAAGCTTCCATCAGTGCAAATTCATACAATTAGCACCTCATCTAGCTGGCCTTTACATTCAAAAGTATGATTTACAGTCACTCCTATCGTGCTATAGATATGTAATATTGTAGTTCTTGTGCATCCCAGTGAATGAACAAACCTCCTACAAACTAGAATCCAAAGAAGATAAATGGCTTATGTTATGAAGTGCAAATTGATTCTAAGCATCTTGTGCATTATCTCCCAATTCGGATAACGTGGCATGAGCTGCACTTGAAATGTACTGCTGATGTCTCATCAAAAAGAATTCAGCCCATATAGATGAATGTGGTAACCGTTGAAGTTTTAAACTAAGGTTGAAATACTAAAAGACTGAGGTAGGGCACCACTGAAGGGTGAAATTGTCCATCTTAATTTATTACTGTATTTTAAAAAAAATTGTGAGGAGGCAGGTGGATGAGTCATTTGGATTTTCCACAAAAGGTAAGGTGTTTTCAATCATTCATATATATATATATATATATATATATATATACACATACATATATATATTCTCCAAAAAATTACTCATTTTAAAATGGTTTGGATAGATTTATCTGAGTTTCAAACTGTATTGGAGCATTCAGGAAGTGCAAAAGCTGGTGAATAACTAAACTCTGATCCTCACCTCACCTTAGTCCAGGTAATGCAGATCAAGACCAGATCTACCCCAAGCAGGATGGAACACTATGAAAGTGGTTGGAAAACGGTATATGAAATATGTCATGGGCCCCAACAGTTGTCTGATCACTTCAATACCGTTGTAAAGTAGTCATCCAGATCCTGACCAAGTCAGTTTGCATTGGCATTAGGGATGGGTCAATCTGCTGAGTACCTTTTCAGATAGTTCATCAGATTTCCACAGGTAAAGTCATTCTGTTGCAATTCCAAGTAGATTTGCAAATTGTTTTAAAAAGAATTCTGCATGAAAATTAACACATTTTTGCATGCAATCTTCCAAATGTACATTTTTATGCACTTTTTTTTTTAAAGTACACATTTTGCCCCTTTAGGCTAAAGAATTTTGTGTTCACTTCCCCTAATATGAGCGCTTTGTGATCATCTTTTCTTTGTGAACACTTTTTGGGTGCATGTTTTAAATTGCCAAACTTTGGCTCAATATTCCAGAAAATGTGGATTCTGGAGTGCAAGTGTATTCAATTCATGCTTTGGTCTGGGGAGTGCAAATTATGTATGTTCACATCAAAATGTGAACTGAACAAAATCTTCACCCACCCTTACTTGTAATTCACAAAGATTGAATGTGTCAAGTGTAATGCATATTTAAGATCATGTCATCCCCTGCCCATTACTGGTTCTAGTGAAGCTGTAGTGAAGGAAGGTAACAAAGACTGGGTGCTCCAAGCTCCAACTATTCCTCCATGTCACTGCCACCATACCACTGCCACCATACTTTCCACTCAAAGCTCCTCCTATTTGTTCTTCTTGAGCCCTGTCCTTTCAGCTATGATAGGTACATGGAGCCTCTATGATCAGAGGCGGTATATACAGTATAGTTGAATAGTGGATGCTGAGAACGAACAAGGGGGTGCTGTTGTCCTTGTACACTGCTTTCCAGACACATTCTAGCTACACACAAATAGAAATAGAATGCTGGATGACTATAAACTGGATGAATGCTGGATGACTATAACAAAGAAATCATTTCTAACCCAGATCATCCCCCAAAATATTAATCTCTGCTTCAATTAAATACCCAAAAATATTATATTCATTTACCTCCTAGATCCCACCCCAAGACAGAACAATGTATTATTCTTATTCTTATTCTTATTCTTATTCTTATTCTTATTATTAATATTATTCTCTTTCTTGCTTGTGGCGGTTTTTCTAGATAGACATGATGGGCTGTGCCAAGTCATGCTGTCTTCTACAGATTCGGGAATTTCCTGGCAGTTGAGCATGTTTTAAGTATGACTGCTTTCTGGATATTGGTGTGGATATATTTTGGTAGGCCCAGTTTCTGAAGGTTTTCTGTATAGTTTTTTGATGTGATGCCAGTGACTGATGTGACTAATGTAATAATTGTGACCTTTTCCTGTTGCCATAATTCTTTGACTTCCATGGCCAGTGGTGTATATTTTTCTCTCTTTTCCTCTGCCTTTTCTACAACATTTTTGTCTGTAGGTATTGCTATGTCAATGAGGTTTGTGTTTTTCCCCCCTTTTTTGTCTATGATGATGATGATGATGATCATGATTTTGTCCTCATCTAACTGTTGCCATTTCTCATTCATTCTTGGGGTTTGTGCTTAGAGATGCAATTGAACTCCATTCTGGGAGAGTGCTGTGACAGAAGCCATAGCACAAGATACCAGTCCTGTAATGTCATGACCAGGAGCCTATCTACACTACTGATTTAAAGTGGTTTAAAACAGTTTATAACAGTTTTGAGAACTGTTGGGGCCCAGGACACACTCCGTATACAGTTTTCAAAATGTTTTCAAAGTGCTTTATCCTGCATGTGTAGATAGGCTCCAGGATTGATCCAGATTAGAAAACAGGCTATGAAAACCTTTCCAGTTGCTCTCAACACAACCCCGCTTCAGCAGTTTTGAATCTCTCTAGGCCAGTTCGCCCACCCTTTCCTGTGTCAACCGAGAAGATACCGGAAGACAGCTGGGTTAATGCTTATGTCTTTGTTAACTTCTTTTAATAAATTGGGTTTATCCATATGCAACAATGTGCATTTGAAGATTTAGGTACTCTTCCTCAGCTGAATTCCTGTTTCTCCCTAACACATCAAGTCACAAACCATTGTTTGAGATTTCCCTCAGTTTGCCATGGGGCTATGTATGAGAAATTTGTTTCAGTTCTCTTTTGATTAGGATTTACCCAGTTTGCACCTCTTGGACTGAACATGGATTTGAACGCAATCTGCAGCCAGAGTCTGTGCATTTCCGAGCTTGCAATGTGATTTGTGGACCCAAAAATTTGCATTTGATAGCAGGTGTATATTTAAAATATGTTTATGAAAAAGGCACATGCACATACTCTTTAATCAATGGGAGAAGGATGCATTCATTTCAAAGATGTGCTCAAGAGATATGTTGCAATCTTATTTGGCCTGAGCTGGAATGAGGTTTGAGGTGAAAACTGGATAACAATGAGCTAAATTTTGCTTGTACATGGGACTGATGTTTGGAAATGGTCCAAAGCCCTCTTGGCTATGTAGAACTAGTTGTCCTGTTCTTTGGATCCTGGCCATTGGCTTCAATTGTGCTCAGCATGAATCCAGGGTTACTTGTATTAATTGTTTTGTTCATTTAAGTTTGCTTCATTACTATGCTTCATTTACTTTAGTATATTTTTATTACTTTGTTTCATTTGGACTTTTCAAACATGATAGTGAAAAATCAACTCATAAAAGCCCAGGAGTTTTAAAATGTATCACTCATCCAATTAAGCAATGTGCCCTGTAGCATGTGTTATGTTAAACAAACAATCATAAGTTTCACACCATCAAATAAACACATTCAATGCTTCATTTCATGTAGTATCATTTCATGGAATCATGATTTATGACATGATGATTTTATTTCAGACGTTATTGATTTTATGATTTATTTCACTATGTCTTGGTTGTATTTTGCCTGAAACTTACATTAGGCATTAAAAACAAATCAATCTCCACAAAATTTGCCTAATATTAAGTTCCAGTAAATAATGTTGAATGCATAGAGGAGAAAGTCAGTTGCTTTAGCTCTTCTATTGTCCGTTACCATATATTGTAGTAGAATTGAAGTTAAGATGATGAGATATGCCAGGACTATTATTTCATACAATGGATTGGGCCATGAATTCAAAAAAGTAGGAATAGGTCCTACTTATAAAAAGATAATTGGGAAAAGGTCAGGTTTTAGAAGAGATTGTGTAAACTCAAAAATTGCAAGTTTAATTTTATGTGCCCCTGAGTTCAGAAAACTTTGCCATGTGTCTAGTTTTTTAATCTTACTTGGCTTTCCTTGAATTAAACAAAATGGCAGCAATGCTAGGAACTCAGTGATATGCCCATTAACAAGAAAAGGTGTCAAGGGGATCAGCACTATGAAACACCTACAAAAACCAAAGTCATTGTGTGGAAAGCAAAAGGTTTGAATGAGCAGCTTCTGAGGTATTGGGTTCCAAAACAAATGGTCTGCCTTTTCTTCAATTATTTGTTTATTAAAACATTTACAGAATACATTTTGTTCCCAAAATAGTTTACAAAGCATTGAAAGCCAACAAAACCACTAAAACAAGTTTAAACATTTTAAAGCAAAATAAAAACAGAGATTAAAAAGCCAAAGGAGATGCAGAGTATTAAACTTCAATATTATGATTAAACACTGTAAAAAGCCATATGAAATTGAAAAAATTAATGTTTTCATTGCCAATCCCAAAGTCATGTGGGATGGGGTAGTGTACTTGAAAAATTACTAAATCCAATCTTATATATTTTCAGAAAGACAAAAGCATATAGCTTCTTGCTATAAGGGCAGCTCATATTTCAGCTGCTAATAAATGACTCTTTCTGTTTTTCTTTCTATAGTATGGCTCTGTGGAAGCTATCAGATATTACAGTATAACAAGATTCTTCCAGCCCTGACACTTCTTGATCCTGCAGCCAGTTTTAATAATGGATTCAGAGAGAAATCATCAGTAGCAGGTTACCGTTTTCCTTACCAATTCAAATGAATGAATGTGTCCATCATTTATTATAGTTGCCTCACCTGAACTCTCAAGAGCAACAGGCAAAACAGGCTTTTGGAGATGTGACATACTTGTACATACATTATCTTTATAAGGCTTCAAAAGCCATTTTTTAAATATCACAACTGCTAGGATACTGTTATTTCTGGGAGCTTAATGGTTCAGTGAAGAGCTGTCACATGCTGCTATAATGGAGAGGGTTATGGCTTGCCTAGTACCATTTATTACATCATTTACCCTTTCCATGTTTGTCTGACACAGATGTGCATTCAGGCTTTCAGTTTTTTAAGTTGTTTGTTTAGCATGTACTATTATGCTTCATATCCAACAAGAACTATGGAAGCTGCATGGCTTAGGATACATTACTTGTATTCATTAGGATCAGAGCTGTTCGAGCCAGTTTGAGTATACTAATTGCACACAAACATTCAGGAATTGGAACAGGACTGAATTAGATGTTCATCAGATGAGTGTTTTGTCGCATGTTCACTACTGCCCATTTACAGATGTGTGTGTGTCCTTTAGGCAATGTTGTTCATCTCCGCACACCTTCCGTTCCATCTGCTCGTTTTTCTGTAGCAAAATAGACCCCAAAAATCTGGTGTTTCTTTTTAAAACGGAATGTGCTGCAATCTCCTGCTGTGTGTGAGGAGGAACTTGAACCTAACTGACTCCATTTTGTATGGCCTTAACCTAATTGTCCTCCTAACAATGATTTTTTTATTGTCCCTCTCCTTGTCTCTTATAAGTAGCTTCTATGCTGTTGTAACTGCATGTAGACAGCAGACCATGTGACCTGACCTAAAGAGACCGTTCCAGACCATATAAGGAAACACCTAGGCTACCATAACGTTATGTTGCGCGCGCAGTATCCTGTTGTATGACACGTATATTTCCTGTTTGCTTGAAATGTATAAGAGACGGGGTCACCCAAAGGGTGGGGCTGCAGTCTGTGGAACGATTCCAGACCGTGGTCTTTGCTAGCAAATAAAGGCTATCTGTTTGGAACTTGAACTTTGGATTGGACTCCGATTATTTACTGTAACATTTTGGTGCATTGGCCGGGAATCATCCCTCACTGGGAGACCCGCTAATCGGAGAACCATACCAGGGAGATTTCCTCCACTTCCGCTTGGTTCCCCGCGGCCCCCGGTCGGCCGTGGCCCTCCTTGGGAGCGCGCCTCCAGCCTTTAGCTGGTGCCCATTCAGGTTCTGTGGCAGGTCCGGGGACAGTGCGGAACAAAAACGGACCGAGCGGAAGTTCAGTGCAGATACCCTTCTGCCCAGCGCTGGGACATCTGAACCAGGCAAGTATAAGGGGAAACTTCCTGTTCTGTTCTGTATCAGCCGACTCAGTAGAGTCGAAGGAGGGCCTGATCAACCCTCGTAACTGGAAACGCGCGTTCTGTCTGTACTGACCGACTCAGTAGAGTCGAAGGGGGAGCCTGATCATCTCCCCGTAACGGTAGACTGTTTCTGTTTCTTTGAACTGGGAGGTCTGGGAGGACGGGTGTCGTCCTGGATGTTTGATGTGTGTATGACTGCCTGATTTCCATTGCTGACCGTTGGGCAGTAGCCCTGGGACGCCTCTGGGTGTCTTGAATTGCCGGCAGCGTGGGCTGGTAGTGAAGAGACTGTATTCCTCTGTATCAGCCGCCTGACTCCCCCAATTCCTACAGTCAGACGGTTCCCTGTCAATCTTCCCTGCTGTGTATTGTCTGTCTGGTTGACTATATTGTGTATTAGTCAAGAAAAGGATGGAGGGAGGTTTTTTGACCCCACTGAACCTGATGATTAAGCATTTCAGTAAAGTTTTTGATCAAACGAACTGCAATGTAGATTTTATGGAAGCTAAGTGTTATTATGACTGACCCGCTCTAGGACCCCTTGTAGAATTGACCCCCCCAAGGTACTTCCTCTGAGCCCTATATTTCCCGAGTTTAGAACCTTGCCATCATAGAAAGGGGGGGCCCTCAGTTCAGAGGACAATCCATGCACAGAGAGCTAGTTGAAAGTAGCCAAACACCCCCCACCATAGGCACGAAAAGTTGGCCGAAGATGCAGCCCTTATCATGATGAACCAAGTAAAAAAGACCCCAAGACGCAAGTCTCCTGTGACTGCCACCTCCTGATGTCCCAGACGTCCCTAGGTCCGGATCAGACATCCTGGCTCCCTCTCTGATGTCCCAAGACTCCACTGCCCAGCCATCAGCCGTCACCTCTGCACCTGTAGACCCCACTTCTTTGTTTGATGTGAGAGTCGAGAAACTGACCCGCCTGTTCCGGACCCTGCCACACCAGCCGGCTCCACCTCAGAAATTTGGCTGCTAACACAGGCACCAAGACAAGAATTTTCCCTGTCCGTGAGAGTCCCACCATTGTTCCTGCCGTCACCGACCCTGCCACGAATGTGTCCACGTACCAGACCTACGTCCCCTCTCCTACTGAACTCCAGAACTGAATTCCTGAATTCCCGAACTGAACTGCCTGAATTGAACTGAGCTCTTGAACTCCTGAATTGAATTGAACTGAACTCCTGAACTGGAAGAACCACGGACCCTCCTATGAAGAAGAGCCTGAGAAGTTTGTAGACATGATTGAGGATGTAATAACTGCCCATGATCCAACCTGGACTGACATTTAACAACTCATGGGTTATCTCCTGACAACTGAACAGAGACTACAGACTACAGAAGGACGCAGACATCAGCGTGATTACCACCAAGTATTTATTAATGCCATCAAGAAAGGCAGGCGTACAATGATGAACATGCAGAAAATCCATGAGATTCCAGCCGAACCCAAGCCATCAACTGCGTACCACAGCCCAACAGCGAAAAAGAACTCAGAGTTTCCTCGGCATGGCCGGCTATTGTTGCATCTGAATCCTGAACCATGCAGCCTTAAAACAGCCCCTCTATGAACTCCTGAAAACCAACCTACCTGAGTCAGCCCTGTTCGAGTGGACAACAGAAGCCACCCACAGCCTCCGAGACCTGAAGATTGCTCTTACCAGCCCCCCAGCCCTAGGACTGCCTGATATCAGCAAGCCCTTTCACTTGGATGTAGATGAAAGAAAAGGAACTGCTGTCGGAGTCCTAACTCAGCACATAAGCTCCTGGAACCGCCCTGTTGCTTACCTAAGTAAGAACACTGATCCTGTCAGTTGCGGATGGCCCGGCTGTCTCCGCTACGTTGCTGCTGCATGCCTGCTAAAGAGCTGCTTGAAACTCAGGGGCCTAGATAGATGACCAATTCCCAACTCGTAAAGTACCGTGCCTTGCTGTGTGAAAATCCACTCTGAACCCTGCCACCTTAAATGCTTCTGCCTGCATGATTGCCAGAAGATTATAGAAACCGTGCATTCCAGTCAACCTGATTTTAAAGACACTTCAATTCCTGGAAGCGTCGCCTTGTTTACAGAAGGAAGCAGTTTTGTCCGAAATGAAAATGAGATTCTACTGACAGAGTCCCTGCCCCCAGGCGTCTGCCCAGAAAGCAGAACTAGTAACGCAAAAGAGAAGCAGTTTTGTCATACCTGATTTTATACTGAGAGCGAAGATTCTTGACTGCTGAGAGAAAAAACATCGCCTATTCTACAAAAATTCAGAAGCTCCTCCAGGCTGTTTGAAAACCAGAGCTGTTACCTACTGCAGAGCGAGATCAAAAAGAAACTGCAGTTTCCTGTCAACGTATTACATTGAAACCACATCCTTTTACCAGAAATGTGCCTTAAAATGAAAAAGAAAGAAGGAAGCACTGAAGAAGCTGGCCAGCCTCTGCACAGACGTCTCTAGAGGATGTATAAGAACAACCCAAGAAAAGGCCCAGTCCCATTGCCTGGTCAAATACTGAGAGGCAACCGTCCCTTCAACTAGATTTCACACACATGCCACCAGCTGCTGGTTACAAGCTCCTCCTAGTAGCGCCGTCTGCACTTTCTCTGGATGAGTAGAAGCCTGGCCTGCAAAAGCAGAAGCTCAAAAGAAGTGACAAAGCACTTATTAAAAAACCTGCAGATAAACAGTGACAACAGAGCAGCCTTTCAAGCAGAAGTCCCTTGCTATCCGTGGCCCTGCTCCACATGCGTTGTACATCAAGAACCAATAGACTGACCCCTTATGAACTGGTCTATTAAGCCCAGGGACCAAGTACATGTCAAAAGTTATAAGGAAAATCTTTTAAGAAAAACTTGGGATGGCCCCTTAACAGTTTTACTGATTACTCCTACTGCCTTAAAAGTTAAAAGAACCCCATCTGGATCCATTGGAGCCGTGTGAAAGCAGCAGCAGCTGCCCATACAAACCAATGGCAAGTTGCCAAGCAACACCGACTGAACATGATGCTGAAGAAATTGCCTACATCGCTGGACGCGACGGGAGTAGCCTCCCCAGGGCCGGTGCCCGAGGGAGCGAAGTGACTGGGGGCGCTGCATCCCTTCCCATCCTGGATAGAGGAAGTGGACACCGCCCGAAGAATCCTGAAAGACTCGTAGTGTTAATACTCCTATTGATCCTTGCTCCTGTCTCAAGTGATGTCACTCCCTGTCAGTCATGTATTCAGACTGTCAAATTGCATAAAGCAAAGTGCAACCATGCACTTTTCAGAACGTCACTTACTCCACCTGCATACAAGACAGTGCCATCACCTGTTTCAACCCGAAGGAGGCCCTTGCCCAGTAGAGTCTCGAGGTCAGAGGCCCCAGTGGACAGGGGACAGTACTACAATGAATGTCCCTATTAGAATTGTGTATGATGGGCCACGTGAGAAAAAGAACACGAGGGAATCCACATGCCCGCCTCACCAAAGTTCCAGTTCTAAGTCCCTGCACCGCCCAGAGATGCAATCTAGTAATTTTTCACCTCTGCTGAGACTGTTGTTAGCTCCCTCAATGTCAGTAACTGTTATGTATGCAGAGGTACCCAATTGGGGAACCAGTGGCCATGGGAGGCAGCTGAATTGAATGTCAGCCAGCCTTATAACGAAACCAAGGAGCCAAATCCTCACAGTTAGTAGATGTTAGGGGACACCGTTGTAAGTCAGTGGTGCCTCCAGCGTCTGCACCCGTCAGCCCCCAAAATTGAAGAAACCCCCTGTCAGTCACTCACCACCCTGAATGGCTCTCCTGTCCCGAATAAACGTCACCCAGAGCTCCGGCAACTGGCCAGCCCCCAGGAGATTGTACTAGATCTGCGAGCAATATGCTCATTCTGAACTCCCTGAACCCTGGGCAGGCACTTGCACCCTAGGAGAGATTCGCCCCTCCTTCTTTCTGGTTCCCCTATCAGAAGGTGTGCGTCTGGGCCACCCAGCGTACAACAAACGCAGTATATCCCCAAATGTCAAAATTGGGGACTGGAAAGATGATAAGTGGCCCCCTGAGAGGATTGTTCAGTATTATGGCCCAGCCACCTGGGCACAAGATGGTATGTCGGGGTACAGAACCCCATTTATATGCTTAACAGAATCATACGTTTGCAAGCAGTTCTAAAACTAATAACCAATGAAACTGCAAGAGTACTGAATGTCCTATCCAAAACCCAGACCCAACTGCGAAATGCTGTGTATCAGAACCGCTTAGCTCTTGACTACTTGCTTGCTACTGAAGGCGGTGTGTGTGGAAAATTTAATCTCACTAATTGTTGTCTGCATATTGATGATAATAGAAAAGTTATTGAAGAGATCACCAGTAAAATAACTAAGCTTGTTCATGTTCCCGTGCAAACCTGGAAAAGATTTGAATAGGCAGAAAGACTGGGATCCTGGTTCACATGGATGGGAAGATTAAAAGGGATAATAGCGATAGTAATTGTAGAACTCTTGGTTTGTATCCTCTTGCCCTGTTTAAGGCCTTTATTGTTACAGAGCTTCCGCGGAATGGTGAAACAGATAGCAGACCGGCGCACGGCTGTCCACCTAATGGCTTTACGCGATTACCACCCTGTACCAATGGCAGATGAAGATAGTGAAACTCCTTAGTAAATGGACAAAGGAGTTTCAAAGGGGGGAATGAGGAGGAACTTGAACCTAACTGACTCCATTTTGTATGGCCTTAACCTAATTGTCCTCCTAACAATGATTTTTTTATTGTCCCTCTCCTTGTCTCTTATAAGTAGCTTCTATGCTGTTGTAACTGCATGTAGACAGCAGACCATGTGACCTGACCTAAAGAGACCGTTCCAGACCATATAAGGAAACACCTAGGCTACCATAACGTTATGTTGCGCGCACAGTATCCTGTTGTATGACACATATATTTCCTGTTTGCTTGAAATGTATAAGAGACGGGGTCACCCAAAGGGTGGGGCTGCAGTCTGTGGAACGATTCCAGACCGTGGTCTTTGCTAGCAAATAAAGGCTATCTGTTTGGAACTTGAACTTTGGATTGGACTCCGATTATTTACTGTAACATGTGCAGAAAAAGTGTTGCAATCAAAACAGCCCCTGAATGGATCACATGGTCTTTGTTTACTTCCTCTTTCCCTTCCAGGCAGAAAGAGAAAATAATGAGGGACAGAAGCGGGGGCAGAGAAGTGATGGCAACGAAACATGATTTCCCCCTGTGTGATGATGCTCTCACACAATAACACCTTCAGATAGCATCGCAAATATCAAACGTCTGATTGTCTCACAAGTAAGCAGGGCAGCCCCTGCATATCTGCTCAGAAGTAGGAATGAATCACTCAGCAGCACTTCCAAATAGCATCCAAATGCCAAACCTCTGCATGTCTACTCAGAAGTAAACATGACTGAATCATTCAGAAGCTTCCTCTCCAGGTCCCTCCCCTCTCCCCTGCAAGGAAAATCTCTTATCGCTAATCAGTTGGTGAAGAGGAAGCAGGAGCTGGTGGGTTGAATGGAGAACACCTGCAGGCCATATTTGGAGATTTCCCCAGCCCTGCAAAAAATCTAAAATCCAACCACAACTATCACCAACATGAAGCCATCTTCCTCCATTTGCAATTCTGGTGCATCTTTCCTTCATGGTGTGTGAATATTCTTACAATACTGGATACCAAGGGCTGTTTTTTACATTCATTTTGAAAGATTCTCAAGAGCCCCATCCATGCCTAAAGTTCCATGAGAGGGGAGCATCAAAGTAGTACCATATGTTAATGCTGGGTCAACACATTCAAACCTTTGAATGGTCAGCTCAATTGCGGGGGGTGGGGGAAATGGTACAAAAGAAGAGGCAAAACTGCCTCTCCTCTTTTGCATTTTTGATGGGGATGCCGATGAGTTTTAGGGGGTTGCTGAATCTTGGTAGAGTTCTTTTGCAACTAATTGTGGCCACCAAAGAATGCCCATTCTGTGGCTCATACTTGGGGGGGGGGAATGGTGGCTGCCAGAAAAAATGGTAGCCACCAGTGGGACTGCCATTGTATTACCAGCCATATTTCCCAGAAGTTTTGGTGAAGAAATGTGGCTGCCAACCCAACACAGCCACAACCCCAATAGAGCCATTAGGTTTTGCCACCAGGCGCCACTCCCGAAAACCAACAAAAATGCCCCCTTTCACATATGATTGCCAACATATGCAGTATATACAATGTGGAGAAAAGATGTAGGACAGAGCTGTGACTTTCGGAGATATTGCTGCATGGTCCCCATTTGCCCATTATGAAACAATAGGGGAGAATTACTAAGCACTAAGAAATGTGATACATTCTAGAGACAGCAAACTTGGGTAGTGTTTGGGAATGGGTGATGTGACAGTGGTGATTAGAATGGGCAGAGCCAGCAGTGATAATTGAGGAATGGGGAGTCCTGTGTTCTCCCACCTCAGTCAGCTGGAAAGCTTGCGCCACCACTGAATGAAAACTTTGGTGTTTGATAAAATTTGTTTAAGTGGAGGCAAAGAGGCAATTGAAGAATGCAGCATATCCATGAGTACACATCAGATCCCCAGAAGGAGATAATTTGCAAGGTGCCTTTAGCCAATCACAACCTTCTCCACTCTCAGTCTCTGTCTCTCCCCTCCAAACTGCAAGCTGTTATTTTGCGCGCGCAAACACACCTTCCTCTTCTCTACTCTTCGCTTCCCTACTCTTTCCTTCTCCCATGAGCATTTTTTACCCTCTCCAAGATCTAATTGGTATCTCATTGAAATACATCCCCAGCTATCTAATGATTTCCTAATCATTAGTCCCCAACAGCTGACCATTCTTTATTAAGCATAAATCAAAGGAATGGTTGCAGCTGGAACTCTTTTCTCTGACATCTAGTTTTCTATGTGCAATGTTTTTGTTCGGAGGTATATTCAGTCATGTGACTAGGGCTGGCCCAAGACGTTTTGCTGCCTGAGGCAAAGCAGCACAAGGCACCGGTGCCCACAATGTGAAAGTGCATAGTACCCAGCTATTTTTGGTACCTGTGGCAGAAAATGATACAAAGACTCCTCCCCGTCCCTGACATAAAAATACAATAATATCAACTTCAATAACTAACAATTTGCTGCCCTTTCATGATGCCCAAAGTCAGCTCTCTGAAGTGGCTATCTAGGGCTAGCCTTGCATGTGAGGCCTCACTTACAATCTGAAGTGGTCTATTCCAGTCCTTTCACCTGCAGTTTCTGATAAACAACCTTAGACTTCCTCCTTAATTCACAGTTTCCTACTTGTCACCTTCTATTGTTTTCTGTTTGCCCATTTATTTTCTAAAACTTCAAAATGTTAGAAGCAGGGGCAATTCCTGGTTATACAGTATGCAATGCTACGGTCTGTAAATGCTAATAAAACTTGTTATTTGTGCTAAAACCTGCAAGAAGAAAACCCAGCACTTTCTGAATAAAATTCTACACTTCATGGTATTTTGAATATCTTGCTTGGTGACCCAAACAAGTAATTTCATATACAAACTGCATAGCAAAAGCACATTTGAAACATATCCCCAACAATAAATGGTTGTTTATGCACAACTTCTGCAGGCTAATTTTAAAAGTGTGCAAAAAATAGCTGTGTGCATGTAGATCCCATTGATTACCATGGGATTTAAGCATGTATAATTGTGTTCAGGAATGTGCCAGAGCTTTAAAGGGTATTTCAGAAATAAGGACTGATATAAATGCAGCGCAGAGAGTAAACATTACTGTTTTGTAAGATAAGTTCCATATATATCTATGTGTCTATATATATTTGTGTATTCTCATCAAAAAGTCCCTTTGATGAGGATATGTGGCATAAACCTAATTGTCTTAGATTACCTCCTCCATTCTCACTTTAATAAACACTATTTTATTAATGATTACAGAGAAGCATTTGATACACACATCAGATGCCAAAAACTCCAGTATATTGCTTTTTGCACAATAGCGTTGTCTCTTTATTTATTTAGTTTTTCAAGATAATCAAACCAATGTCAATAATTTGGATTGGGACCAGTGCAAGCCAGGAAGGGAGACATTCCTCTACCTTCTTACCACCACTGTTGTCTGGGCCAGAGTGAGAGACAGGTAAGCAAAAAGGCTGCAGTAGGAAGAGCAGGAACAAGTCCAGGGAGCTCTTGCTAGTGGACCCCTGCTGGGATGTGTACCCTCAGCAGGTATCCAACCATGCCTACCTGGCTCTGCTAGTCCCTATTGTCAGAGTCCCCAGTTCAGTATTCCCACCTTACAGTCTCCTTACAACCTACCATTTGGATCAATAAAAAGGCCGTGTGATGGGAATAGCTGTACAATTCTGCAACGCTGTTCTCTGTTGTTACCACGTGTCCTCGTCCACACAGGGCAATGGCTGTACACACATACAGCAGGAATATGTGTTTGGGCATTTAGCCAAAAGTCATGTACAGCACAGGAAACTCAGGCTTTTAGAAAGGGGAATTCATAACTAGACAAGATGTCATTATTAGAGTATCAGTCAAATATATCGAGTAATAATGTACCCAATTTTTCGCTGTGTGTCCAGTGGTTATGTTGCAGCAGCAGGAACCTCCACTTGCACAACAGGGAGTTAGCGCTTCATAAATGAACTCCAGAAATAAGCAGAAATGATAATTTCAAGATGGGGACCGATCAGAGGAGTTCCGTCCTGTGATACCAATGATCCCCAATTCCAACTATCCCAAGATTTAAGGTCAGCTGGAGAAACTTTGCTTATAGTTCCCTTGAGGAATGTGCTGGTTTTGATCTATAAAACCTAACACACCTCAAGACTACGATATCTGATGGAGCACCTCTCTTGGCATGAACTGATCTATACACTGGCTGAATTCGGACGACACAATAAGCAGCTGGGTGAAGGGAAACAATAATCAGTTGTATTGACTATTGTGTTGTCCGAATGCTGCCATAGTCAACTCAGTGCTGATCCTAATCCACACCACAGTTGATTATTTATTACCATGTTGTGTGGGGAGTACCCCCTCGATGAACAACTGTAAAGTTGATTATTACCCCACCATTGACTATCGTGTCGTCCGAATTCAGCCACTGTGTTCAGCATCCAAGGCCTTCCTCCAGGTGTCTCCTCTAACAGATGCTCGGAGGGTGGCAGCAAGAGAGAGAACATTCTTGGTGCTGGCCCCCCAATGATGGAATAATTTCCCAAACGAAGTCCACCTGGCACCAACACTGCCATCTTTTCAGTGCCAGGTAAAAACTGCCCTCTTCTCCCAAGCCTTTGGCAGTATATAATGAGTTTTAATTTCGGCTTAGACTCTCTTTGGCTGATTGCTTAAAAATAGTTCTTAAATATATATTGTCTCTCTCTGTGTTATCTGTTTATATGTTTTTATGCAAATACTTTTTTGTACTTTGTGTGATGTATTTTAAAGGTTTAAAGGTTTTTAATTTTTGTGAATCACCCAGACAACTTCACATATGGGGCGGTATAAAAATATAAAAAATAAAAGGAACTACCACATATACAAAAGAGCAGGGCTACTGTGGCTTTAACTCTTGTGACGAAGAGGGATTTTTACCAGGTGCTGCATGCATGCAAATGACACCTGTTGAAATTCCCAACTGTTAAAGATACAGGAGCACTGTCCTCCTTTCCATATGGTCACCCAAGTTTTACATCTTAGTGCAAAATGTTTGTATGGGTGTATTATATCCACCAGCAATGTTGCTACGAATGCCATTCTACTAGAACTGCAGATGATACATCCAACTGCACAGCCTTCTACTGTGAAGCAACTCTTAGGACTGGTGTGTTCGTTACTTTGGAATCATCAATCTGGAGATGTCAAAAATAAAGACTTCTAAGAACAGCCCTAGGTGAAACACTAGAGACAGCAGCTGTAACATTTCTGTTTTTTGCTAACTGTTTGCTTATAAAAGGCTCTCCACTGGCAGTTAGTGCCTCATGGGGATTTCTGTGTTTGTTTAACACCACACTATTGTATTGACAGCAAAGCTCCATTATAAACACTGTACCTGAACATAAGTGGAGTGACTTGAACTACAGCATGTGCAATTACCTGGTAGGGTAATTCCAAGACTTTTGGGATTTATCACAATAGAAAAGGTCAACAATGGGTGTTAGAGCCAGAAATATCCTCTAAAAATACTTCTTCCTTGGTAAAATTTTGTAGTTTTTGGATGTTTCACAAGTGTCTTTTTCTGGCCTTTCAGCTTAAGTTACTTCTATAGATCAATCACAATCTTGAAATCATGGATCCTGCAGTTTTAATAGTCAGTTTAAGAAATTACACTACAATTGTATCCATGTCTATCCACAAGTAAGCTTCATTGAGTTCAGTTGGACTTACATCTGTGTACGTGTGTGTAGGATTGCAACTTTTCCGAACTCCCATTAGAACACTTATCTGAGACAGTAACTCATAGGACTGAATGATGTTACCCAAAAAACATTTGGAAAGGGCACCCAATGTGGCATCCTGGTATGGTAGAGAACTCCACAATGGATTAAACTGAGTTTGGATTTCTATGAATTCAACCTGCATATTCCAGGTCTGACTTTTTATAACTTGTGCAGATTCTGCCGACTTGCAGACTGTTTTTTTTTTTAAAAAAACTTTCCTTTTTGTGCAAATGTGCACTTGCACAAGAATGTACTTTTCCTAATGTGGATTTGCAAATGGGAAAAAAAATGTACCAAAAAATTGATTCCGCCAATGAGTGGATCATGGAACTAAAGACACCTGACAATGAGGCGAACAATTTTTTCATACAAAATCCGTACAGCTCTATTCCATACTAACCATTTTCTTGGGAATTGTCATCTTCTTTTCACACATGTTACAAAGAATCCAGATAACGTAACAGCCAAATCATGGCATTCTAGTGTTTTCTGTGTTGTCCTCTCTTGCTTTTTCAGATCTCATTTTTGGTGAATTTTTTTGAAATAAAATGTAATTGCTTCTCCAGTCTGTCCAGTGTGGACAAGCAAAGTGCTCCTGGGGCTGCAATCCCATTCCCATTTACTGGAGAATAAGCTCTACGAAACTCAACAGGATTTACTTGCAGAGTGTAGGGTGCAAAATAAAGAGTCGAGACAAGAAAGTTGGGTATAAAATGGGCCACTTTTATTCAAGATCTGCAGTAAGGGATAAGACCTATGCGGGCATCCTCTCTTGGCCGCTTCCCGGCCAAATCTTAGGAATGGGCGAACCATTCTCTGACCTCCGGGTGGCATCCCACGTTCGCCACCCCTTGGTCATACCCCATTTGGGGTTGGGAGGCCTTCCTTTGTCACAACACCCGTGCCGCAGTGCTCCGAGCATGTGAGTAGAGTTGGCCTCAAAGGTAAACCTTATTCCCATGATCTGGTGCCGCAGGGCTCCCAGATGTGGGCGTCAGGTATTACCCTTTACCTCAACGGTTCCTGAGAATGTTCACCAGTTGAAAAAGCCCCTAAGGATGCCCGCACCTACCGCCAAATTAAAGTGACCAAATTAGTGCAAATTAACCTATTTAATACTCCCCATCTGTCTTACAGTACGAAGTAGGCAAAAAAACTCCTAACCAAATTAGGGTAAGAGTAAAAAATTCCTACTTGGTCTCCTAATGACAACCGGCTAGCCCATACTGTCAACAGGGAGGGGAGGGAGGGAGCTGCGCCGAGCGAAAGAGGGCAGGCTGGACCGTTAGGCGGCGATTAAAGCCGCCCGTCCCTAGCCCCGCCCAGTGGCGCCATCCGGATGCCCCAATGGGAGCATCCCACCCACGACTCTTTGCCCCCCCACCCGCAAATACCATCCTTCGCCCAATTGGGCTCAGGATTCCACTTGCGGAGTGTAGGGTGCAAAATAAAGAGTCGAGACAAGAAAGTTGGGTATAAAATGGGCCACTTTTATTCAAGATCTGCAGTAAGGGATAAGACCTATGTGGGCATCCTCTCTTGGCCGCTTCCCGGCCAAATCTTAGGAATGGGCGAACCATTCTCTGACCTCCGGGTGGCATCCCACGTTCGCCACCCCTTGGTCATACCACATTTGGGGTTGGGAGGCCTTCCTTTGTCACAACACCCGTGCCGCAGTGCTCCGAGCGTGTGAGTAGAGTTGGCCTCAAAGGTAAACCTTATTCCCATGATCTGGTGCCGCGGGGCTCCCAGATGTGGGCGTCAGGTATTACCCTTTACCTCAACGGTTCCTGAGAATGTTCACCAGTTGAAAAAGCCCATAAGGATGCCCGCACCTACCGCCATGGGGACTGACAAGCCACTCGATTAGTCATTCCCCCCCCCACCTGGCCTCTATTACTTCCCTCAATCCCTTCTGCAGATCCATCAAGAAGAAATCGTTGCCGCAGTCCGAAAGGTGTACACCATCCGGACGATACAGCTCCCTCCGGGAACGCACAATGTCAGGATGTTGAATACTAACATCCCCATGTTTGGATAACTCCTTAAATATTTCAGAGTTAACTTTCCTGCGAGCACGCTCCAACGCCAGAGGGTCGCTACCCTCTCTCCAGGCAAGCCTGGGCAACAAACATGACCACATGATCAGCACGTCTGGCCAACGCTGCCGAATGATCTCAAAATCGGCCTTAGCTTGTAATATCAGGGCCTTGCCCTTAAGCAAGCCAAATCGTTCCCCCCCAAATGGATGACAATTATTTGCGGGGGGGGGGACGGCTGGCACGCGGATGGAATAAAGTAGGCAGGAGACGCTCCCACCGCATGCCTCGTCTGCCCATCCATAAAATGGAAGCGCAGTGACTCAGCCCCAGCTGAGTACCAAAGCTGGAGGAAGACGCTCGCCGGCCAGCCCAAAAGACCATGCTGTGTCCGCATATGATCACATTCACTGGGGTCTGCGATCTCCAGGTATCTAAAATTAAACATGAGCATGTCAGCACCCCACAACTCATTGCATCACAGGAAATTTCCTAATGTACGCCTTAAAGGCAGAGGAATGCCATCTCCCCACGGCTTGAATCTGTGTGGGAGAGAAACCGGCGCTGGCCGCTGTTGATGCAGCACCTATCCGGAAGGAATGCGTCCCGAACAAATCAGCTGGGAGACCCAGGTGCTCCAATGCCCGCTTTGTCACTGACCAAAATTGGAACTTGGTCAGAGGGGATCCGCCAATATGACAAAAGAGGAATCCCGCATCACTTCCCCTGCTCCCGAGGAAAGACCTCAGCGTGCGTACCGGGCATATTTCTGCCATTGGTGCAGGAAAAAAGGCCATGTCCACCCCTTTTCCCCCTTGATCCGTTTTGGAATATCTCAACCTAATAGAGACGCCTGATTCTGCTAAGGTGACATCACTATATTGCAGCGCTCTGCCTGAGTTATCAGTTTTTGATGCTGCTACTAGTTCTGAAATCCTAAGGGCCCCAAAAAATGCCGTCAAAGTGGCCGCATGAAAAAGCAAAGCTTTGTACTGGGAAGAGCAAAGCTCCACCCACGTCGCCCTCAGTCCCTGTAGAACTTCGGGAGATACAGGAATCCTCGAATCCGGGGCCCTAGGCGTCATCCTAGACCAACCCTTAATTGTGCGTTTAACCCTCTCATCCGTGGTTGAATCCGCCACCCCACGGATCTTGGCTAAAAAGGATAACGCAGCCATCTTGCCCCCAATGGTGCGTGCAGCTAAACCAGACCTGCGCAATACCACGCAGAACTGCAAGATCTGGTCGACCAGAATAGGCCAACTCTCCCTCAAATTGTAAGTGGACAGGAATCGCTGGAACTGCCTACCTGTCTTGGCATAGGCCGTCCTGGTGGCAGGTGCAACAGACTGCCACATGGCCTGTTCTATGTCGACCCTCCAATTTTCCAGAGCGCAGCTGGCATCATTTCCGGCAGTGGCCGCGCCCAGGGAGCCAGTTCCCGGAACCTCAGAACCTGCTGACGCGATAAAGCGTCAGCAATATCATTCTTGATTCCCGGCACGTGTCGTGCCCTGAACCAAATGTTATGGGACAAACAATGCAACGTGAATGCCCTGACTAATCCCATCACCCTGTGACTGCGTGAGGTCAACGTGTTGATGACCTGCACCGTGGCCTGATTGTCGCACCAGAAATGAACAACTGAATTGGCCATTTCCTTAACCCATATGTGCGTTGCCACATAGATGGGAAAAAACTCTAGGAAAGTTAAATCCCTGCAGACATCGGTAACTAACCAATCCGACGGCCATCTCTCCGCATACCACCGATCACGCCATATTACTCCGAAACCCAAAGCACCCGAGGCGTCAGAATGAACCTGCATCTCAGCTTCGAGAAGCAGGTCCCGTTGCCAAAATGACACCCCGTTATACTTGTGTAAAAATGAGACCCAGACAATCAGATCTTGCCGCATCTGGGTTGACACGCGGACTCTGTGGTGCGGTGAGCGAAGGCCCTGCATGGCTGTGCATAAACGCCTGATAAAAGCTCTCCCTGGTGCTATCACGCGACAGGCAAAATTTAAATGCCCCACTATCTCCTGCAACTGCAGCAGAGTCGCCTTGTGCGAGCCAATCAATACCTGCAGCTTCTGGAGAAGTACCTGCAGCTTGTCCTGGGGCAATCTGCTGCACTGCGCCACGGAATCCAATTCGATTCCGAGGTAACGTAAGGTAGTCACGGGGCCTTCCGTCTTCTCATGTGCCAAAGGGACCCCCAATTCTTGTGCCAGCTCCTGAAACTGCTGCATCAGGAAGCTGCACTGGTCGGATCCCCCTGGACCAATGAGTAAAAAATCGTCCAAATAGTGAGCCACGTCCCCAAGTCCAGTCCTGTCACGTAACGCCCATTCCAAAAATGAACTGAACTTCTCGAACGTGGCACACGAAATGGAACATCCCATGGGTAATGCCCTATCAACGTAAAATTGATCCTTAAAACAAAATCCCAAGAGGTCGAAATCACGGGGATTGATGGGCAATATGCGAAACGCGGATTTTATATCGCATTTGCCCATCAGAGCGCCAACCCCACTCTTGCGTACCAGGGCCACTGCAGAATCGAATGAAGCATATCTAACCGAGCATAAATGCTCTGGAATGGCATCATCCACTGACGCTCCCCTGGGGAAGGACAGGTTATGAATTAACCTGTACTCCCCGGGTGCCTTCTTTGGTACTATGCCCAAAGGAGAAACACGCAAATTGGGTATAGGCGGAATATCAAAAGGGCCCAGTACCCTCCCCGAACTCACTTTTTTCGCGATTTTTTCCCGCACCATGGCATCCATAGCCTGTATGGACTTCTGATTTTTCGCTATGGACGCAAACCTTAAACCTTCATAAGGAATCCTAAAACCAACAGTAAAACCAGCGTCTAAATACCTAGCATCCTCCCTAATCGGGTAACGTGCCAGCAATCGCCTAAGGGGTACCAACTTAATTGGGCTGGGCCCCTTTGGGAGGCGGCTGCTGTCCTCCTGGACCCCCTGGCTTCTTGAAATTGTATCCCCCCCGATAAGTGCCCCTGCCCCTCTTGCTGGACGGGCAACTATGTACTGGGTGGATGCCGCCACAAACAAGGCACTCATGCCTGTATTTGCAGGGGGATCGTGTGCAAAACCCCCGCGAGGTAAACTCCCAACAGGGCGGGCGGAGTTGAACCCCCCGCCCCGCCGACCCACTTAAGGTGGTGGCGGGTTGAGGCTTCTCCAACAGGTGACCACTATCCGCCCGATCCCCTTGACCCGGTTTGGCCGGCGTCATGTATTGCAGCCACAAGTCATTGTCCTTAATGTCCCACTGCAACGTGTGGTCAAAGGCAGCCCTTCTCCTAAATGATTCATCATAGGCCAACCAGGCCCCGCCCTCGTATTCCCTATACGCCCGATAGATGATATCGAGGTATTTGGTAAGTATATATCCCTTGGCAGGGAAGCGTTGTTGCAGAACGCCCATATATGTTAAGAAACCTGGTAACCAATTGTTCCAGGTCCTAGCTACCCTCTTTTTCCGCAACTTCTCGGCTTCCCTCTCTGCCGCTCTATCCTTCTCTACGTTTTCGGGTTCTCGAAACAATAAAGAAAAAATATCTATAAAATCCCCTTTAAGAATTTTATCCCTAGTTGCTGGCAATAAATGATAACCCAAAGGAGCAGCGGTATTCCCCGTGGGAATTGCTGACCGCTCCGCACCTGCTAAGGGGTCCATGCCAGCTATGCTTGATGCGGCCACAGAACCAACCGGCCCTTGCCACACCTCAGCGCAGGCCGCCACACCGGCTGGCATCTGCGGGGCTGATGCCCCCCCGCCTGTCGTGACAGCCCCTATTTCGGGAGTCGAGTTGACTGGTGTTTGTCCAGAGGTGACCGTTGTAGCCTGTAGTGTCGCCCTCGTGTCACTTACCGTGCTACTGTGACTGACCGCAGCGGAATCCATGCTAGGAAGCTGCCCAGCAGGCTGCCCTGATGCCAAGTCTGAATTACCCCCCTGGCCCTGAGCTGGTGCCGTGGAGGGTGGAGCTGTGATGTACCCTTGCGGTGTTCCTAGCCAAGGACCGCCCACATGTGGTGTGGAATATGCCATCCCAGGCGTCCATGGGAACCATCCCCACGGGGGAAGGGCACCCATGGCCGGCACCGGGGTATGTAAGGTGTTCGAAACGTGCTCACCTGTTCCCTGCGCTGACCTGCCAGGAACTGCGGACTGGGGCATCCCCAAGGATCGTGCCTGCTGCCCATCTGTTGCCTGGGAGCCCTGCTCCACCACTGCATTGACCTGACTGCCAGCTGAAGTGTTGGGGGTAGCTTCAACCGCATCCAACCTGGAAGTAATAGACGACAACATACTCTCTAACTTTTGTTGCCTAGTCTGCCGACGTGGGGTAACCAGCGAAACCGTCTGACTCCGATCAGCTGCAATAGGTATGATACCTCTCCCCTCTTCCAGGGATTGCAGTCGTGCCAAAATGACTGCCAATTCGGGGTTAACTTCCTCGTCAGAGGAAGAGTTGCTCCGAGCACTAGGCCTTTTCGCCGGAGGACGTGCGGCTTTCCCTTTGCCCTTCCTCCCCCCTAGGCCCTTCCGCGATGACATGCTGCCTAGGAAACTACCCTGGGAGAAAGGAGTATGACTGACTCACACAGTGCAATGGCACCACCCTATGGCCAAACTGAGAATTACTTATGGATACAGCAATAAAATGGTGAACAGACACCACCTGGCTGTTAAACAGGAGAATTACTTGAGACAGCTGAAAATTCCAGAGGAATGGCACCACCTAGTGCCAAAACTACACTGTGGCCCCGCTGATAATTACTTATGATACAATAGTAAAGTGGTGGACGGACACACCCTAGCAGGGAAACAGGAGAATTGCTTGCGCCAGCGGAAAATTCCAGAAGAATGGCACCACCTAGTGCCGAAACTAGGGATAGGCTCCTGTGCAAAAAAGGAATGGAGGCACCAACTGTAACAGTTAGCACACTCCCCTCCCCCCGCTGACTCAAATGGGCGCGAAGGCCTGTAACTTGAAGTGTAGCCACACACACCACGGCTACACCAGCCCCTCTGCCACCCAAAATAAGGCTAGGCCCACTCCGAGCCGCGAGGGCTCTCCTTTCACCCCCTTCCAACAGCAGAAGCGCAGGCTTTAGACTAAGCTTGCACACACACACACACTGCGCCTCCAATGAAGGCGCCCAAAATCAGCACGGGCGATTCCTCCAATTCACCTTATAAGCCTGCCCCGGCTACCTGCCCGTCCACGTCCCTAGGAAACTCCCGGGAACCACCGAGCGCGACAAAATCCCCCCCCCAGCACAAACGATCTGCCCCCAGCAGCCGCCAGCGGGCCAGTCCAGCCCCGGGAAATCCCCTATTTTCCAGGCGCGTCCGCGCCTATCTGGCCTTCGGGTTACCCAGAGGGGGAGGGAGGGCCAGCCGGCCCGCCCCTAAGACCAGGGGGCAGAGTGCCCCGAAAAACACCGTCTGCGCCGCGGAGCTCAGAACTGCCTCCGCCCGGCGCCTCCCACGTCTTCACTGCACCCCCGCCGCAAGCCTGGATCCCGGCCTCGAGCAGGCCCCAACCGTGGCGACGATCCCGCCCGCGGCCGCTGGAGCCCCGACAATCAGGTAACCCCGTTCCCTGGGCACGTGTTCGCCACCAGTCCGCCCGGACAGGGAGAGGGAGGAGGGGGGGTGGGCCAACCGGCCCACCCTTCAGCCCCGAGGGCTCTACGCCGCGGGGCGCCAACAGCCTCCGCTCGGCACCTCGCGCGCCGCAGCCGCCTCTGCTTCCTCTCGCCCCTTAAAGCCAGGCAGCCTGTCCTGAGCCCGTCCCAGTAGTAGGGGATGGGGGAGGGCCGGCCGGCCCGACCCCGTTGACCTGGGGGCAACGTGCCCCAACGAAATCGCGCCGTCCGGCGCAAGGGAGGCCCGCGGTGGAGGTTTGACGCCTCGTCGATCGTCCCCCGCCGCTCTCTGCCGCCGCTGAAAGGAGCTCCGCTGCTTTCCACACTTCTCAGCTGCGCCGAGCAAAAGAGGGCAGGCTGGACCGTTAGGCGGCGATTAAAGCCGCCCGTCCCTAGCCCCGCCCAGTGGCGCCATCCGGATGCCCCAATGGGAGCATCCCACCCACGACTCTTTGCCCCCCCACCCGCAAATACCATCCTTCGCCCAATTGGGCTCAGGATTCCACTTCTGATTAGATATGTAAAGGGCTGCAGTATTAAGGACTATTATGCCTTTATGTAAAAGCTTTTTTTCTTGCTGGTCTTTTTCTTAATGGTTTCCTTTTCAATGTGGTTGAACTATTAGTGTTTAATTACCTTCTCATTACCCTGGAATGAGAAACAGGTCCTGTTCCATGGTGGGCCCACATTTATGGAACTTCCTCCAGAGGGAAAAGCATATGGACCCATCAGTACAGGTTTTTAAACAAGGCTTCAAAAACCACTTATTTCAAACTGCTTTTAACTGAGATGCTGGTTTCAAGCCTCAATTAAGGTCAAACTAAACATTACATTAGATATATAGTTAGGCTGACCAGATGAAAAGGAGGACAGGGCTCATGTAACTTTAAGAGTTGTAGAGAAAAGGGAATTTCAGCCAGTGTAATTTGTATGCAATTAGTTCCTGGAGAAATTCCCTCTTCATTACAACAGTTAAAGCTGCAAGGGCCCTGCCCTCTTGTGTATCTGGTCACTCTAGTATAGTGCCTGCAACTTTAACTGTTGTGATGAAGAGGGAATTTCACCAGGGACTAATTGCATACAAATGACACTGGCTGAAATTCCCTTTTCTCTACTACTGTTAAAGTTACATGAGCCATGTCCTCCTTTTCATATGGTCAGCCTAATATAGTTCATGTTTCCTTCTCTGTTTTTGTTTTACTATAAAATGAGTGTGGGGGCCGTACTGGTCTGGACCACATGAGAGAGGAGATATTTCATTCTTTGTGCCACAGCCACAAACATGTCTGAAATCACTCTGTGAGAGTTAGTAGTAATGGTTTTACTACTGCTAACAGCAACACAAGAGAGGGGCACTTTCAGAGGGGTCATGGCTGGGGAGGGAAGGATTAAACCTCTCTTCATTCATTGTCATCCCAATCCAGATCAGGCCCTTCACACTTACTTAAGAGTAAAACAAAAACAATGAGGGAGCTACATATTACCTATCCAATGTAATGTGTAGCTTCCACCTTCATTAAGGAATTATAGAACTTTTGGTCTGAAAATGCTTTAAATTGTTTTAGTTAATTTATAATGGTGCATTGCTAGCCTTGAAATTGTTTTAGAAGGATCAAAATTCCTTCTAAAATTAGGGTGCAATCCTATGACTTCTACCCTTGATGATCATAAGTCTCCAACTTGGAGCCTTACGAGCATCCAGTGTAGAGTGGGAATAAGAGTGGAGGAAGAAATGGAGGTATTCTTTGTCTCTGCCATTCCTCCCCTCTGTATTTTGCTAGATGGGCTTTATTCTGGAGGGGGAGGAATGGAGGCTGGTGAGGCCTTTGGATAGTGCATATCCTGGACTCTCCAGTCTCGTCCTCTCCTCGCCCATCAAAACACCTCTTTGACCTCCGACTCCAGAGGCAGCTGGCATGGTTCTTTGCACAGCGACTGCAAGGGGAGAGGAAATGGGAGGGGGCAGAGTGCAGATTCCCAGATTCGAGTTCGAAGCACTGTCTCCAACCTCAGATCCAGCAGTTCATTAATCACTAATTGCTTTAAATAATGATTAAATTGATAAAACCATTAATTTGATTAATATAATTAAATGATTTAGCTTCAAATTATTTACTTTTAAAAATGTTCACTATTTAATTTTATTAAAATATTTACTTGACTTAATTTTAAATTGTTTAATTTTATTAAAATGTTAAAATGTATTTTATGGTTGTTTTATGTCTTGTGAAGACTTTGCCCTAATGGTGGTCTAAAAATATTAAATCAATGAATAATAAAAAAAACCTCTTGTTTCCCAAGGGAGGGCTTTCATTACTGGTTTCCTATCATTACCTTGTGTGTGCTCTTTCTTTTGTACATAAATGCTATAAAAGGATTCCTGCCAAGTGGTAAAAGTTGTTGCATGGTTCTAAATGACCATGCAGACTGGAGGAGGGAACCTTCCAAGTGCCTAAACACAAAAGCACTGCAAGTTGGAAGATTGTGATGATGTTTATTCGAAGCTGCAGTGTGTTTTGGTGCCTTCTCTTCTAATCTGTATGGTTCTAAAAGAGACTGGGGCTGTAGTGCTGGGGCATAACTTTTTTAAAACAACAACAACAACATGAGGAGGGTTTTCAGACAGGGGAGGAGGGAAATTGCTTTTCCTTACCGTCACTTCCTGCTTCTCTTCCACAATAGGAATGAGCAGAATCACACTGGGAAGAAAGGGGAAGGAAGCAGTGACCACATGGCCCATTCAGTTTAGTGGGACAGTGCCCTCTAGTGGGTGTTTTATTAGGCTGACCATATGAAAAGGAGGGCAGGGCTCCTGTAACTTTAACAGTTGTAGAGAAAAGGGAATTTCAGCCAGTGTCCTTTGTATGCAATTAGTGCCTGGTGAAATTCCCTCTTCATCACAACAGTTAAAGTTGCAGGGGCCCTGTCTTCTTTTGTATATGGTCACTCTAGTATAGTGCCTGCAACTTTAACTGTTGTGGTGAAGAGGGAATTTCACCAGGAACTAATTGCATACAAATGACACAGGCTGAAATTCCCTTTTCTCTACAACTGTTAAAGTTACAGGAGCCCTGTCCTCCTTTTCATATGGTCAGCCTAGTTTTATAGCACAACTTCTGCACACAGCAGGAAATAGCAACAAATATTGTTATAGTTCAGAACAGTTGGGTTTTGTAATTATTTAAAAAATCTTGTTTTGTAATTATAAAAAAAAGAAAACAGCAGATGGAGTGGGAGATGTACAGTAGGATCACTGCATTATCAAAATGACCCACAAACATCCGTGAGTGGCCAGTCATGAGCATGCTATAAATCACTCATCTAAAGAAGCTCCTTTTCTGTGCTGCCATTTTCCTGATCCAAAGTGCCCTATCCCCTCCTGACCATCAAAGCTTCTCTTTGGATTGGAGGAGAAAGCATACAGATACCTGTATGGTACCTGCATGTTTTCCCCACAAGGTAGCTTGGGTGATTCAAATTTCAGGGAAAATGTAAAACAAAAACAAAACGTTTCTCCTAGTGTCATGGCACCAATGTGATTTGACCACCCTGTGGCAGCTTTTTCTCTTTGGGGAAAAAAAAATAGGAAATCTTCTTAAATGAGATTGTGAAATATATTCTCTTAAGACATAAGAAATATCGTTAGCACAACAACCTTCCTCAAGCTGCAGGGTAAGTCTCCAGAAATCTGCATTTTCTAACAAAATATCAGCTTTTAAAGTAATGTGGTTTCCTCTCTGGATGAAAAAAGCAAAAATATCCTCAGACTATCATCATATACAATTTCCTCCTATAGGGATGATTTGTGTGAAACTGGATCTCAAGTGACATTTATTAGTCATGTTGTTTTATGCACTGTTCTTCTAACATACTCCATAGGGTTCGAAATAGAAATAGCATGTATATATTAAGGCTGCAATCCTAAACACATTTACCAGAGAGTAAAACCCAATGAACTCAGTGGAACTTCATTTGGAGTGTTTTGTGCTGAAAGGCTGCAATTCTATATATGCAAGTACCTTACTCCAGAATAGTCCTGTATATCATTGCATGGTAAAATGTATAAATATATATTTTAAGCTCCCCATTTGAACAGCTCTGCACAAGGAAGGTGTCTCTGTCATAAGTTTTGACGGGTGCCAACCTGGATCATAAAAACTGCCATACCCTGACACTAGGAGCACTATTTGGATTGGGCCCCCCTTCATTTACTTTAGAGTAAAAATGAAAAAAAACCTGTAACTGTTAGACATACATTTAAAGTAATGTCTGTTTGGGCCCTACATTCATAATAGACTGTCAATTTGAATTTAGATATCTACATGCCAAAGATTTTCTAGTAGATCACATTGGCTTTCTTGGAGATTATTCATTTGACATCACTAAACCGGGTTCTCTGGGTGATGTACAATTAAGCAGTTTCAAAGAATTTAAAATATAAAATCCTATGTGATCCAATCAGATACAACACAACAATAAAACAGGAAAACAAGCAAACCCGAACCAAATGACAAGTAAGCATAATATCAGGCAGTATATATAACTAGGGATGTGTATCATATCGTTAAAATGTACAATAACGATACGATATGCTGTTTATCATGCATACAATTAACATTAACAATTTGATACAACTTCCTATGATAATCATCGGAGACAATAATGTTCAACCCGATTATATCGCATTATCAGACTACCATAGAAATAAACCTATAACTTCTGTATTTTCAAAGTTAGAGGCTTGAAATTTGGTCACAATGCTTATGGAGTATGCCCAAGTATGTGTATGATATTTGAGATCGATCCCTCCAACCCTCGATTTTATATGAATTTATTAAAGATCGTTTAAGTTCTGACAGGTCAGAATGACAGCTCGCCACGTGTGTTCATTCAGACCTGTCAAAATGTTGAACGATCTTTAATAAATTCATACAAAATTGAGGGTTGGAGGGATCGATCTCAAATTTCATACACATGTCTAGCACATGTTGCTACACATATGTGCCAAATTTCAGATCAATCCCTCCACTCCTGTATTTTATATGATATTTTGAAAGATCATGCAACTTTTGACCTGTCAGAACTTAAACGATCTTTAATAAATTCATATAAAATCGAGGGTTGGAGGGATCGATGTCAAATATCATACACATACTTAGGCATACCCCATAAGTATTGTGACCAAGTTTCAAGCCTGTAACTTTGAAAATACAGAAGTTATAGGCATTTTTTCTTAAAAATTCAGCTTTATAGGGAACAATGGGGCTGCAAATTAAATATCATATTTCTGATAATTATCATGAAGATGATATGGTTCACCTACAATATTATCGGAGATGATAATTTTTTTGGTCTGAAATTACGATAACGATAAAATATGATATTTTTTGGCGTGCACATTCCTATATATAACCCAATCATGCAGAGAGCTAAAAACAACCTCATATGGCAAAATTGACATTTGATGCCATAAAAGCAGAGACTAAACTATCATCAATATTTTATGTAAAAATGACACTAAAATGAAGGATGAATATAAAAATTTTTTGCCTGGCACTGAAAAGACATTAAGGTGCCAGGGAAGCCTTTCTAGGGAGAAAATTACAAAACTGGAAAGGGGGAGGTTATCACTAAAATGGCCCTCTCCCTTCTGGCCCCTCCAGATAGAGGGGTGATAAGAGAATGGCTTCTATAGATGCTCTCAGACTGGTATATTTGATAAGACACAACTCAGTACCAAGGTCCTAACCTGTGCAGGACTTCATAGGTCAAAACCAGCACTTTGAATTGAGTCCCCAAATGGACTGGGAGCCAATGCAGCTCAAACCAGGATTGGTGTATGGACAATCCAAATTAGAATATTTGTTGCCATAGTCTGCTTAAAGGCAGCCCACATATACTACACTGCAGTAATACAGATGATAAATTACGTGAGCATGGACCACAGAAGTCAGATTATCCACATACCGATAAGGGGTTGTAGCTGGTATAACAGCCAAAGCTGCTCAAAAGCTCTCTGTGTCCTGGAGATGACTTCTAATGGCAATAATTGGTATAAGAGCATCACAAAGTTACAAACCTGATTTTTGGTGAGAGTGCAACCTCCTCCAAAACAGGTTGCTCATACAGAAAAACCACCTAGTAACAGTGCCTCTGTCTTGTTGGGATTAATCTTCAGCTTGTTTGTGCTCATCCAGTCTATTACTTATTTATTCTACATCAGGAATCCATCCAGATAAGCATTCTCTTCCACTTTTACATTTGGATTTTCATTCTAGCTTTCCAGATACCAGCCCCATGCTGATTTTAGCTCTTTCTGTTTTGTAACTAGATAATATTTTAGCATATACCTAATGAGTGATGATTGGGCATCTCTGTGGTGAGTTTGTGCTATTTTATGGTGGTTTTCCCCATCAGCAATTCACAACAATGCCCTTAACCAGGAAGGATAGCAAACTGCTTTGGAAATTTATATATATATATATATATATATATATATATATATATGTATCAGATTACCCTCTCTTACGTTGTCTTTAAATTCAATCTTAAAGAACAGATGTTGGAGCAGTCACATCTGCAGCAGAATTCAAATCCATCTGTGAATGTATGCTGGAACGAACAACACCACACAATCCATGAAACACACACAAGATAGATTTCACAAAGTCTGGACAAACCTAGTAAACACTTGCTTTAAAAAATCATACTGTGTACTGTTCTTTCAGGATTTTCTTTATTTAAGATTTTATGAAAAGGTAAGCCCACCAAATAAAGCCTTCCTGTCCCCAAATATGCACAACCCCAAAAGCCAATAAATAAATACATATTAGGGATGTGCACGGCTCTGAAAATCGTATCGGAATTGGAACGTCTGATTTTGACTTGTATCATGTCGGATAAAATCAGACATCCCTCTAATTGCTTCAGATCTGATATGAAAATTGGACATACGATGCGAGCATCGGATGCCTATTTTCCCCTTAAGGTTTGCATTGGGGGAAAGAAATGGCTATCACTTCTTCATTTTAAAAGCGATCAAAATGAAACGTGGGCACATGGGAGATGGGATGTTGCTAATCATGTGTACCAAATTCCAGAGAAATCGGTGCAAGCATTTTGTGGCTATGAATTTTTGAAAGATTGTACTTTTGGATTTGACAGCTGACAAAGCCAGGAGCATGACCTTTCAAAATTTCATAGCTATGAAGTGCTTGCACTGATTTCTCTGGAATTTGGCACAGGTGATTAACAATATCCCATCTCCAAGGTCACTAATTTTCATGTCAGTTTTAAAATAAAGAAGTTATAGCAGTTTATTTCCCCCAATGCAAGCCTATGGGGAAAAATATAAAAATAGTGATCCAATGCTCCGATTCTATCTGATTAAAATTGGATCAAAAAAATCGGTTTGACCAGCATCGGAATTGGAAATTGGTTGTCCGATTTCCCTCAATTCGCTTCATAATCAGACATCAGAGCCGATATGATGCATATTCCTAATAAATATGTGTGCAATTTTAGCATTGCACAGTTACGATCTCCTTTTTTAAAAATAAATAAAACAAACAGACATTAAATAAAATTGGTTTTCCTGCTTTTAGATCAATGGCACAACTACATCACATCTGCAAAACTCTGGAGTCTGAATGTCCAACAAGGATTAAACCAGAGTGAAATTAACTGTGGCCTAATCTACACCTGCCATTTAACCCGGGGTGGTCATGAGGTGGTCCCTGTGCATCCAAATAATGCACAGCTGATCCCGAGGTGAACTGGGAACGAGCACTCAGTTCTCCCGGGATATCTGGAACTGCTTTCTTCCCATTTTCCCCTGCCATCTCGGGACCATTCCAAGCTCCGCGGGCAGTGTGGCTCTTTCTCTGGGGTCCTCCCTCTTCCCCATGAGTAGTGGGGCTCAGGAAATGGGCACGGAGCTGTGGTGGGGGGAAGACTGTGGGCATCAGGGGTGAGAGGGAGAGCATTTTTGCCATCTTTGGGATGGCGCTTGGTGTCTTCCAGAGCAGAGGTTGTTGTGTGTGTGTGTTGTTGTTTTTAAAACCAAAACCCATACGTTCATGCATGATCACACCCTCGCACTTGCACAAATGTCTCCTTCTCCCCCCCCTTTTTTTTTTAAATGTGCCCCGGAAAGTCCCTCTTTACTTCCTGGAAAACTCACTGGTGTGTGGCCCCTGAGGGACGATCCTGGAAGTGAAAAACTCCATGATCATCCCTCCCCACTCCCTAAAGGGCTGCAGCTGTAGATGAGCCCTGTCTGTTGAAAGCTCAGGACCATTCTGCAAACAGACGGTTGCATTCTGCTTACTCCTAATTTTAATCTTCTGTTCTTGTCAGTTAATATGGAAGCCTGTTTGTTGCCAAGCAGAAAGGTGGCCTATAGATATTTTTTATGCATAATTTTCTGAATTTCTATACATAAGTAAATATGATCCCTAAACATTTATGGCTGCAATCTTAGACCCACTTACCAGGGGACTAAGCCCCATTGTACTTAATGTGGTTTACTTCTGAATCAACATATACAGGATTGCACTGGATGAAGGCTAAAGTAATTTTAAAGCTGCCTGGCTGATACTGGTTTGGTTTTTCTAAATATACATAAATATCTGAAAGCAACATAATTGTTCTTACCCTTCTTATTCAGGCTACAACCTCTCTTTTATAAACTTCCAGTTATGAGCTTGTCACTGTCCGACATTCCACTTCCAAAGTGGTAATCTCCTATGAACTTCTCCCTCTCCACCAAACACAAGAAAAAAACAAAAATGTCCAGCTTGAATAGGTCACCACTGAAGCACCAAATTACCCGAAGAATGTTGAATACTCAAAAATACAATATGTGAAATTATTTTAGTGGGCAAAAGGCCACAGGTGCTTTCCCTATTTTGATCTTCAAAGTGGTGGAATATGGACATAAAGTTATTATATATGACATTCTGATTCAGACAAAACTCTCCAAGTTTTCTCAATTTAGTTTACAGAATTTTACTTCTACTTTCTTATACACAATACATATGTTTTGAAAGCCAGCACTTGTTTCAGTGATGATAGGGAAATACAAGACAGTATATTGCTAAACCTATTTCCAAATGTTGTTCTCAAGCCTTTTCAGAGAACATTTCATTCAGACCATTTTTGTTTCAAATTAGCATTTAATAGCTTTGTCTGAGAAACCCATTCTGGCTGTGTACTTTTCACATTTTGTCTCTTTAGCTATCAGCATACAATGTGATTTTTAAAATAAAGCTGAACATAAAACAAAATCCATTCAGACAGAACAAAGCAACAAGAAAACGCACAGGGCCATTGCCTAAATATTATATCACCATAGAATTCTTTCCCCTGACATTTTTCTTTATTTCCCTCCCACAAGATAAGTACAGCAATAAATTTGATCCCACACACATTTGTGGCCAAAAGAGCACCTACTTAGAAGCTAACGGTATTGTGTCAGAAGCAAAAGGTGATAACACAATAGTACGGTAACGAAAAAGCCTGGATGGCTGGAGGAATAGAAGAGATCAGCCTGGCTCTGCTTACATCACATACCGGAGCTTTAATGGGTCAAACTAAGTGTTTAGTATATACATAGTACATAGTAGTCACACAAAGTACAGAATAAGCATGCATGAACCCAGTTCAGATTGGGAACATGTTGCTTCAGAAGGGAGGGTATAACCCCCCTATTCCCCCTTGCCGGGGGGGGGGCTGACAAGGAGGAAGTATGTAATTCATCTCTTCTTTTGCTCCTCCCTCTCTGCCACCTAAGGCAAGGATTTCATCCCACTTCATGGGAGCACTGGCTCTGAAGTTCAAGCATGGATTTCATTGATTCTGCAGGGAAGGGTATCCACAGAATATCTTCTCTGCATGACCATTTCTAATGAACCTGACACAATAAACAAAGGTAGTGCCAGTACCTCTTTGATCTGTTATAAAAGAGGAGATAGGTCCACAGATAGTTTGGGACAAAATGGCTGAATTTGGATGACACATTAAGCAACTGGGGTGGGGGAAACAATTGTCAGTTGTATTGACTATCATGTCGTCCAAATGCTGCCATAGTCAACTCAGCGCTGATCCTAATCCACACCACGGTTGATTATATATTACCATGTTGTGTGGGGAGTACCCCCTAGATTAACAACTGTAAAGTTGTTTATTACCCCACCATTGACTATCGTGTTGTCCGAATTCAGCCAATGTCTCTGTCTCACACACTTGTTCAGACAGCAAGCTAAGCCATGGTTGGGCCACTAACCCTTTTGCAGCAAATGGTTAGTGAGAATGTTTAAACCGTGGGTATGTTGCCACCATAGTTAGGAATGGTTTGTACCATATATGGTGGTCCTGTAAAAAAGCAAAAACCTTTTGGATACAAATTCACTCTGTAATTCCAAAAAATACTGAAGATCAACATACAATTGAAGCCGGAATATTTCCTTTTGGGTTTAATTGATGATCAGATGAGAAGGAACGATGGAACCTTATTTCTGCATATGAGAACGACAGCGAGGTTATTATATGCACAAAAATTGAAAGACCCAATGCTACCTACAATTGATGAATGGACGATAAAGCTACTGGAGATGGCGGAGATGGCAAAATTCACATCAATAATTAGAGAAAGGTCAACATATAGGTTTATAATTGAATGGAAACCTCTTATAGACCTTGTGCAGGGACAATAAAAATGATTTGTATGTCTGTGGATTCAACGAATAAGAAGAAAAGGTTTAAATAAAAGAAAGAGGGGAAATCTGTTTTAACTTTTTTAGCAAGAGAAAATATTGGTTACATATTTTTGCTGTGGAGAAAATCGGAAGTCTATCTTAACTTTGTTTGTTTTCTTTTTTAGGTTCTTTGGATGTTCATTTTAGCTTTATTGTGCTATTTTGTATTGTTTGTTTCTTACTTGATTTGTGTTTTAAAAACAATAAAATCTTTATTAAATTTTTAAAATAAAAAAATAAAAAAGGAATGGTTCGCACAATATGCTAAGCCATAATGTTTAGCTCAAAAACTTAACCACCATAGCTTAGGGTGTTGTCTGAACAGGGTCACACACTCACCCCCCCCAAAACACACACACACACACACACACACACACACACACATGGGACCAGTAGCAAAATGTTGCAATGTAGAATGCTCTTGTCTAGTATTCTAGCCAGGATATGACATTCCATCCCCTCCCCATGCCAGGTTTCCCTTTTTTTTCCTTCAGCAGAAACTCCCCATTCAGTGCTCTTTGAGCGTACTGATTCTCAATAGGCTGTTTGTATGTGTGTGTGTGTGTGTGTGTGTGTGGTTGTTTGGGGAGCAGAGGTTGACTTTCTTAGGCATTCCTCACCCTAAAAAAATACTTCTGCAATCCTTGATCATTCTGATATCTCTCTCATTGCACTCCTATACACAGACATATAGTAAAAACAAAATACAAATATTTGTTTATAACTTCAAGCATGTTTAATGGAGGCACAGTTGTGCCTCCATTGTTAAGGGCCGTCAGTAAAAAACACATTCCGCCATGTTAAAGTGATAATAGGAGGGGTCGTTCTAACAGCCATAAAATCTACAATGTTTCACCAACCTTTCTGAAATTTACAGGTGCCAGAAAGAAATGTTTGTTTTACATTACCTGAAAATTTCAAGAAGATTAGTGAAAGATTGAGGGAAGGAGAGCAGTTTAAGGTAGAAAAGGAACACAAACCTGTCTCCCTGCTTTTGTCAAAAGACTTTCGGTTTCTGAGTTATGTGCTCATGATTTGCATAATTTCTAGAGCCTTATTAATAATTCGAGTGGTGGGGTCTTTTTCCTCCTTCACTGTAGTTGGTGGAAAGCTTTTCATTTTTTTAAAATTTCCTTCAGTTGATTTTTAAGGAATATTTTAACCTCTCATTCAAGTCAATGCTTCTCTCATAGCGCGAGGCACGCTCAGTAGCATCTCTCTCCCCCCTCCCTCCTGCCTTAGAATGTGGGGTGGGTGAGTGAAATGGCCGCTGCCTCTAGCACAGACCTTTTGAGTGAAGAAGAAGAGTTTCTCTTTTCTCTTCTGGAACATGCATTCCTTTGGCTCTGAGAGTATTTTGGGCTATCTTCATAAGGCCAGTTTGCTCTTTTGCTCCCTGGTGAAGCAGGGTGTGGTTCCTCTGGATCCATGGTAACCTGATCTTCAGATCTCTCCTGGGAACAGGTGGCTATACATCCCTTTCTATCCCCACCCCCACCCCACTCACACACAGTGCTCCTTCCCTCTTTTCTAAGAGTTTGGTCCATGCTGCTATAAAGTTGAAAGCTTCAAACACTTCATTTAATTCGTTTGGGCCGGTGTTAAGTTTCAAGTACAATGTTGAAACCTTTCAAAGTGCTTCTGGGCCTACAACGTTGGTTTTAATAAGGTTTAGAAACAGTTGAGCTATCATGTATTTTGCATAGTGTACACATGCATTTTCTTTCTAATCCTTGCAGTCTACACTGGCTCCCTCCTTGATGTGTTTTTGGAGGCAGACAACCCCTTTTTTTGTTCCAGTAGGCCTTTGGCAAATAATCTGGACCTCTGTCTGTACCTTTGACTTTTAAATTGTTATGTATTTTAAATGTTTTAAACGCTTTAATATTGAAAAGTATTTAATTATATTTTTAACTTTTGTATATTCCTATTTATAGGTTTTAGCTATATATGTTTTAGTTTTGTAAGGCTGCCCTGAGGCCCAGCATTGGCAAAAGGCAGGATACTACTACTACTACTACTACTAGTAATGTTTCAGATTTCACTTCTGCATCTGATGTTCTTTTGCATTTACTTTTCTTTATAAACCATTCATATCTTAAGACTTCTTGTGTGGCATGTTTTCATTGGTTTAACAAGTTAAAAGGGGTATTCACTGTTTTCATGCTTATGTTATAAAATCTATTTTCAACAGGCCTAGTAACTTCAAGAGTAACAGAGTTGGGGAAAATCCTCAATCTCTTTGCTATCAGAGGCACTGAGTAAGGGACCCCTGGAGATAATTTAGACTGACCCCAACCGCAAAAACACTATTCCTCCTTCTGAAGAGTTCTGGACCACAGACTATTAAAGACAAACAAAGTAGCAGGCCATGATAACAGTTCTCATGTGGCCATTTGCCTTATGAGGCAGGTGCTCTGCGGGCTACCAAATGGAGGGACTAACAGGACATAAAGTTGCCTGGCTGGGTCTGCCAGAAATCCAGCCTCAACACTCCTGGAAGGTCCATGTTCAATACCACCTGCTGTCAGATGAACTTGAGGGAATCCCACCTTCCACCCCTGGGTTTAATTTACTGGTTTCCCCTGGCTGGACCTTGCAGGAAACTATAGGGACAGACAAAGCAGGCATTCATAACACACATAAAATGCGGAGACTGGCAAATCTAAAAGCAAGTGTGTTGCTTTTCAAGAACCAAGGAAATTCAATGGGTCTTACTTTTGAGTAAATATCTAGGGATGGAAATGCAGCCTGTGCAAGAACTGAGTAGGGTGACCATATTTGGGAAACCCAAAAAGAGGACACCTAGGGGGTGGCAGGAAAATTGCTTTCTGGGGCCACCTTAAAGTCCCCAATTGGAGCGGAGGAGGGGAAAGCATGTCATTCTCACCCCACCCCACTGCTCCAATCAAGCTCTTTTCTATAATGTCTAGGAATGACACGTTATTCCCTTTTAAGGCCTTGATTGGAGCAGTGGGAGAGAATGACACACCTCCAGAAAGCATGTCATTTCCCCCTGGTGACCTTAAAAGGGCCTTAATGGTGGCCCTTTTGTGGCCTGAAATGGTGGCCTTAAAAGGGAAAGTGTTTAATTCCAGGTCATTATAGACTATTGCATAAAATCCCCCCTGACCCCGAGGATAGAACAAAAACAAGGAGAAATCTGGGGAAATCCTACAGGTTTTTTATTATTATGTATTATTGCATTTATATCCCACCGTTTTTCCGCCAAGAAACCCAAGGCGGCATACATGATCCTCCTCTTCTCCATTTTATCCTCACAATAGCAACCCTGTGAGGTGGTTGGGCTGAGAGTCTGCAACTGGCCCAAAGTCACCCAATGGGTTTCCATGGCTAAGTGGGGAATAGAAACCAGATCTCCCAGCTCCAAGTCCAGCACCTTAGCCACTACGCCACACCTTAGTGGTCACCCTAGAATTGAGCCATGCCAAGTTGGAAGCAGATTGGTTCGTGCCTTAATTTTTAGGATATTTTTTTAAAAAGTTTGACTTCAATTTTTTTTCTAAAATTCAAGGCATGAACCAATCTGCTTTCAACTTGGCATGGCTAAAGCCTTACTTAAGAGGTACCATGGTGCCAAGTTTCAACTCTTCATCTTTACTTTCTTTCTTTTTTTTAATGCACTGCTCAAGGCCGTAGACCACAAAGAGGAGTATTGGGTTTGAAGTTTTAAAAATTCCTAAAACTCAAGGCATAAACAGATCTGCTTCCAACTTGGCATGGCTCAATCCCTACTTAAGAGCTACCATGCTGTCAAGTTTCATCCCTTTATCTTTAAAAATGATGGAATTGTAAGCATTTTAGTTAATTAAAAAAATTAAATTGAAGTTTTAAAACGTTCTAAAAATCAAGGGATTAACGGATCTGCTTCCAACTTGGCATAGCTAAATCCCTACTTCAGAGGGACTTGCAATGATGGGAATTGTAGTCCAACACCTTTGGAGGGCACCAGGTTGGGGAAGGGCTGCTCTAAACAAAAAAAGAGAAGTAGGTGGCCCTAAGTTGTTCGTGATCAGTTTTCCACAACCCCACAGTCACCTCTGCATATCATATTCTCCACCCTGTCCTCATGGTTTATCTTTGGGAGAATGAGAATTTCACTTGCACTTTCTGCCTCCTTAGGGAGGATGTGGTGTTAAGCCTTGTGAGCCTTAACTCCAATTTCCCTGCTTTTTGGTGCTTGGTTGGAAACTGTAGAGCCTTAACATTGTTTTTGTAAACCGTAGGTTTTTTGTTTAATGAATTATATTTCTATGCGGTTCATAACTACAAGGATTTCAATTTGTTTAGCTCTTGTAGTTCCTTAATTCCTTTGTCCCTTAGATTTTCTTTTCACAGTGACAATTATAAACTAATGTAGCAGTGATAAGCCTAGAGTTTCTTACATGTTTCATTAGAAAAATAACAAGATTTCCATATTCAAAATACTAATGACTTACTTTCAAATACTGTGTGTATGTGTGTGTGTGTGTGATTTTCAGATGTGACAAACACAGTTAATTGTGTTTCACTTTATTGTACACCGTCTCTCTTCCAAAGCCCATTGCAGATTAGGGGCTTTTGGTGTCACAAATGTGGAATTTCAAAAAAAGTGTTCTTTCTCTTGAAGTGCTTTGAACTCAATTATGCAACACTAAAATAATTTATGTTATAAATAATTTAGAGGCTAGGACTGTCAAAGCAGTTGAATTGCACTTCAAGTTGCTAATAAATTGTTTCCTTCAGAGACTTTGAATTTCAGCCTCCTCTCTTTGCACCCCAATGCTTAGGTGGAGGTTTCTGGAAGAAAACTAGAGATCAAACAGTATACATTTTGAGCTTCTCTAAACAAGCTATTTATATCAGGTTCGTTTCTGGCCATTCACAAAAGTTTCCGAGTCAATTTAACTAGGCTGATCAGATAAAATCCAGGTCAGGGCTCATGTAACTTTAACAGTTGTAGAGAAAAGGGAATTTCAGCCAGTGTCATTTGTATGCAATTAGTTCCTGGTGAAATTCCCTCTTCATCACAACAGTTAAAGGTGCAGGCACTCTACTAGAATGACCATATACAAAAGAAGGCAGGGCCCCTGTAACTTTAACTGTTGTGATGAAGAGGGAATTCCACCAAGAACTAATTGCATACAAATGACACTGGCTAAAATTCCCTTTTCTCTACAACTGTTAAAGTTACATGAGCCCTGACCTGGATTTTATCTGGTCACCCTAATTTAACGACTCAGTAAACAAACAGGAAGTCTATTGAAGTCCCCCCTTATTCCATTTTAAAATACATCACAGATGAACTGGAATAAACCCCCAATCAGCCCAAAATTGGCAGCATGTAAAGCTGACATGGTGCTCTGAACCCACCAAGGAAGGGAGGAAGGACTTTAAACAAAGGGTAAAATGTCTCATGGCAACAACGGCAGGCAGAGCGGATCCCCATGTGTCTACTCTGAAGTAAGTCCCATTGTGTTCAATGGGGCTTAAGAACAGAAGAAGAGACATGCTGGATCAGACTCAGGGTCCATATAGTCCAGCACTTTGTTCACACAGTGGCCAACCAGCTGTGAACCACAAGTAGGACATGGTGCACCAGCACCCTCCCACTCAAGTGTGATGAGGGTTGTAAACTTACAGCAAAACCTTACTTCTACTCAGAAGTATTGCCTGGCTTTCCTGGGGGCTGTGAAGAAATAGATAATAAGACCCCCCTCCTTTGCACATATGCCTTGGAGGGAGAGAGGTGTTCTCTCGATTCAAATGTGTCTGAGGTTTAAAGGAGCCCTGGGAAAGCAGCAGGACTTTCCGCCTTGTTGCCCCTCTACTCCCATGTAATTAAATTCATATCAATCTCATCAAAGAAAAAGGAAGCACAACAGCAGTGGGAAAACAATGGGATTTCCCTTAATGTACAGAAGCTCTTTGTTTATCTGGAGCAACATACTTGCTGGAAAATGTGGCTATTAATAATCTCCTGGTGTTTGAATCTCAGCAGGTTTAAATTAGATGCAAGTCCACTGAACTCCAGTCCATGGAACCACACTAATGAAGGTAAACTGAGGAGCTGGCACTTTGAGGCTCAGCTTCATTTCTTTGATTGCATTATTCAAAACATGCTATCAATGAAAATATTTTCTAACAAGATACTTGCCACAGAACATGATGTGAGGAAGTAGGCATCACAAAAGATTAGCCTGAAGATAGCTGTATCTTCCCAGAATAAGTTTTCTCGGGGACATTGCCTAAGGACATATCATAATAGCAAATAAATACCCTGAGAGGATGAAGTGAAGATATAACTATAGCCAGGGCCATGCTGAAGGAGGGGCAGTAGGGCCACTTGGCTTGGGGCCCACGATTTTGAGGGGACACTCCGATGAGGAGGTCCCCCCAGCTTACACTATCACTTCTGTTGCATAACCAGCCCATTGAGAAGTGAGGAGCCCGCCTTGCGGAAACAGCGCAGAAGCCATCCGCCGTGAAATTCTGAATGTGAAGAAGTGAAGTCTTACATCTTGAATAAAAGTGCTTCCCATTACCTTGTTTTATAAATCATTCGTTTTCATATATGTATTTAGCACTGAATCAGTGCCACTGATTAAAAAATACTTAATGAGCAGTTTGAAATAGGAGGGGCACACACTTCCCATCTGGCCTGAGCATATTGCCAGCTCTGCACGGCCCTGACTATAGCTGCAATGTGTTTGTGTGCATGTGTGAATATATCCGATCTCAAAGTTTTGCCCACTCCCACCCCACCGCAAATAGTATCATTTTCTCCCTTCCACACTGACCTCTTTCACCCTCTTTTATACACAGGCATTTATCCTGTTGTGATCCTGATCCTAGACACTATTGATAATGACTAGAGCTGCATGAGCTTCTCTTTCCAATGTCCCTGTCAAATACTCATTTTCTAACTAACTAAATAAATAAATTTTATTATGGTCAACAAGACCAGCACATTTTGTAATTAAAACCCCTATGACCCCTGGCATGAATTGTTGCTCTGTGCATTATTTGTAGCTAAGGAGAGTCCTTTCAAGGCCTCTTCTGTGTGGAAATGAGCCCTCCTCATACTTCATTGGCTAGTCTCAGTAAAACCCTAAGCAACCCAGAGCTGAAATGTGAAGCGGCATCTCTTCCCATATCAACCTGTCCTGACATTAGGATGGCCAAGAGTAGGCCCTTTGCCATGTTCTCCTTATCGGATATTTTAAAAAGTGTCCAGCACTGATTATTATTGTATGTTTAGCTTGTGGAATAGCTTTTATTCCTCTCCATTTTATTATATTACTTTTTTTAAAAAAATGTATATTGTACAGATATTGTATTGATTTAAAATGAAATCCATTTTTGGATGAAGGTGAGGTTTATACATTCTTAAAATAAATAAAAATATAACTAATATCCCCTCTAGGCTGACCAGATAAAATCCAGGTCAGGGCTCATGTAACTTTAACAGTTGTAGAGAAAATGGAATTTCAGCCAGGGTCATTTGTATGCAATTAGTTCCTGGTGATATTCCCTCTTCATCACAACAGTTAAAGGTGCATGCACTATACTAGAGTGACCATATACAAAAGAAGGCAGGCCCCCTGCAACTTTAATTGTTGTGATGAAGAGGGAATTTCACCAGGAACTAATTGCATACAAATGACACTGATTGAAATTCCCTTTTCTCTACAACTGTTAAAGTTACATGAGCCGTGACCTGGATTTTATCTGGTCACCCTAATCCCCTCCTCCTTCCTCAAAGCTCACCCCACCCCAACACACACACTTTTGATTTGGGGAAGCTGGGGTCAGAGGTACAGAAAGCTAAGGTAGTTTACAGAGGCATGGTATGAACCATTTCAACTCAGACCTTTCTCAAAGGGGACTGGACCTGAATCAATATGGGGCCAGACATCTGAACAGGAGAGTCTTCATCTTGAACTCTAATGGTGAACCCTCTTACAGGGAAGGAATTGGTAACAAAGCCAAGGAAATGTCATGGCCTCTCAGAAACCATCAAACTGAGTCTGAGAAGGAATTCCCTCTAAACCTCTCAGAGGAAGAGCAATTACTAGGTTCCAAACCTGCCAATGACATGTCAGTGGATCCACCAACTACTCAAGACTGTTTGCTGTTAGAGGTTGTCACTGGACACAATTGAAGGTCATTTAATGCAGGGTTGGGCAGAAAACAGAACAGCCTTCCCCAACCAGATATTTTGGACTAGAACTCCCAGCATTCCTGACCATTGGCCATGTTGGCAGGGATTTCTGGGAGTTAAAGCCCAAAACATCTGTTTATCTACCTTCTTCCCACCCATGATTTAATGGTATAATAGTAATGGTTCCAAGAACTACTAAAGAGCTTGTGAATAGCAGACTAATAGCCATTAAAGAGTTGGGCTATTACAGCTATCACCCTATAGAAGTGCCTTAGATGACATCCTCATGAATGGCTGGTTTTGTTTGGGTTCCGAAGCAAATATGCAAATATTTCTATCCCTTTTTTACATTCTGCGTAATAATGGTAGCTGTGCTGCCATGTAACCATCTTTGCTTAATGACAAACATTAAAATGATAGAAAGAGAATCCCCCAGTTGTTTTGCACAGAAAACAACAATAATCCTCCAGTACATGACCCAGCCGCCCACCCCCTCTTTTCTGGCTATTTTAATTGTTAATATCTTTTCAGCATGCAGGAACAGTAATCTCTTCCTATGCTAAAGCAGTCAGCCTAATTGAAAAGAAATACAAGTCATCTGGAGCACAACCGAAAGATTTGGCTAGAACGCAATCTGTCATTATCTTTCCATTGCCAATTTTAAATAGGTATTAAAACAAATAGGGAGAAACATCTTTTCCTTTCTCCTGTGGCATCCCCTCCTCTAATCCTCAAATGAAGATTCTGCTCGATACCCAAGAAAGCTTTCAAGAGACGGCCTCGAGTGGCTTAGAGGCTGCTTCTAAAAATAGAGGAATACCTTCCCTATCGCAAATTAATCTCATTTGAAAATGATTTTCAAAAATACAGTTTATGCAATGCAAATCCCTGCTCCCAAAATAACCTGTAGTTGCGGTTGTTATGCCCAGCCAAGAGATAAATTACTGCTCAGCGAGCTGTTTCAGAACGGCAACGTGAACTGAAGCTAGGATTAAGAGAACTGATGAAGCATAACATACCATGAAAGAAATAAAAACATTTTATAGGACATATGGGTATTATTGACAGGTTTCCACTGCTTTTTCAGATACAATGATTTCTCTCAGCAGGAGATGCTATTTGGAAAAAAAAACCTGTTTCATATGGTAAACAATATGATGCCACATTTAAAAAGTGCATTTGGAACCAAAATGTTTCACACAATATGCAGTGCTTTTTCTGTTTAATTTGCAAACTGAACTTTCTCATGCTGAGTATTTACTTTCCTCTGGAGATATTTTTTTTCTGAGTCCAAGAGAATGAATTAGATTAAATTAGAAGGATGGGTATCATCTTTGTGACTCTGGTAGGCATAATGTAATGGAATTCTCATTACAGATCCATATATTAAACCTGGCCTTGGCTCTTCTACCTATTTCTTTGACTCAGTTATCTTCTATAATACCTTAACTTTCTATAAATCACCTTTCCATGCTCTTGATTCATCCAGGTTTACTTGAAAAGGGGGGGGGGGAAATGAAATACATGGACAATTTTGTATGACTTGCAGTAAACAAAGAATGTGATGCCATTAAAATATAGAATATACAAATAGAACATTGTTCTTGTTTTCCTAATAAAAACAATATTAAATTGAATCTTGGTTTAACATGTTTTAAGTTAAAGATACAGCAATAGTCTAGATTGCTGTAGTTTTTTTTTAGCTATACACTAAACTGTTAGTATGAAATAGCATTGGAGCTGAAGCAATTGCTGGCTGTATATTCTGGATGCCCTGAAATGGAGGGAATCTGCTTTTGCAATCCCATTTCAGAGTCTTTGGCCAGATCTGCACCAAACAGAATATGGAGTGTGTCCTGGGTCCCAACTGTTGTCACTACTGTTATAAACCATTTTAAAGCAGCACCGTAGATCCTGCCTTGGTCATGCTATATTTGCATAGGCATGTTGGGTGTCTTTTGGCACTGATACCTGCACCCTCTCTGTCTTCCCAACTCCTGTAGGTACTCTGAGGCAAAGAAGTATCAGGCAAGGCCCTGTACAGATGAAGATTTATTTATTTATTTATTTATTTATTTATTATTTAAGGGAGAAGGGAAATCTACCCTGCCTTTCTGCATCCAAAGGAGCCCCAAGGTCTAAAACACTTCAATACAATGAAAATAATGAGATAAAAACAAATGCAATAACTGCATCATTAAAAGAGCAGCACAATAAAGGACATAAAATGGTTGAGTCAGTTTCAAAATACATTGGAGGAATCCCACTACCTAAAATCACCTAATTTTTAACTCACACATTGTGCTGTATTATTATTATTATTATTATTATTATTATTATTATTCTCACTAGTGGTGGTTTTTCTAGATTGAAATGACTTGCCAAGTCATGCTGTCTTTTATTGATTCAGGAATTTCCTGACAATTAAGCATGTTTTAATTATGACTGCTTTCTGGATGTTGGTGTGGATGTATTCTGGTAGGCCCAGTTTCTGGAGGTTTTCTGTATATATTTTTTATGTGATGCCGGTGACTGATGTGACTAACCGAATAATTGTGACCTTTTCCTGTTGCCATAGTTCTTTGACTTCCATAGCCAGTGGGGTATATTTGTCTCTCTTTTCCTCTTCCTTTTCTACAACATTTTTGTCAGTAGGCATTGCTATGTCAATGAGGTATGTGTGTTTTTCTGTTTTGTCTATTATTATTATTATTATTATTATTATGATTATTTACATTTCTATACTGCCCCATAGCTGAAGCTCTCTGGGCGGTTTACATAATGCTGATTATGTACTTTATTCATATTCACTGTATATTACATGCATGCATAATAAAGCAGAAACAGAGACTGATATGAATGAGCATGTTCTTGTTTATAAAACATTGGTGCCAAGACTTCCATATTTGAAAACATGTCCATTTGCAAGTGAAAAAGCAAAGAATTGCAATGAAAAGGAAGCTGTAAGAAGTTTCTTCAATTAGACATAGCAGCTATTTCACCTGGTCAAGTCCAATCCAGAGTCAATTTATGCTGCAATGCTTCATTGAAAAGAGACCTAAGGATTTGATCCATTTCTCTGTGTGCAGCCTTCGTTTCCTTTCCTCAGCTGCACAACCCTTCATCCATCCATTACTCTCAATGGGAGAGTTGATATGTAGATTCAGCTGTTTTTTTCCTCCCCAGAGCTAAGTGCACGTTACTTGTTTTATTATTTATTTATTTATTTATTTATTTATTTATATTAGCACTGTGCCAAAATTTTGACCATTCCATTTTCAGCATTTCGTAGGGGGGAAATGAAAATTCAGGCCAAAGAGGCTGGGAGAAGTGAGAATTTTGGAGAATTTTCTCCATGGGGAGGGGAACATGTTTTCCACAACCCTTTTTAAGTGTAGCCTGTGGCTGAGGGGCTTTCTTTCTTTCTTTCTTTCTTTCTGGCATTTTCAGGAGCCCAGGAGTGTTTACTGGATGCTTATTGGAGATGTTGAGGTCACATAGTCTCTGATAGGCATTCACTTAGAACTGCTGGCCTCATCCAAATGCTGGAGGAAGGGGGGTGTTGTTGTTTTTTGAAAAACTACAAAATAGGAAGGAGGCCCCTCAGCAATCAGGTACACTTAAAAAAGGTATCTGTAAACTCTGTCCCCCTCCCCAAGGAGAAAATTCCCTGAATTCCCTCCCTTCCTGTGAAAGAGGCAGAAAAAACAATGCCTCTTTCGCAGGGAGAGAGAAAGTTCCCAAAAATAGGGGACAGGTTTTGTCCCAGTACTATAGTGCCATCAATGTCAGAACAGAACTTCTTCACCAACATTGTCGCCTGCTGCTAGTGCTTCCCCTCCTCCTCCTCCTCTTTTTCATAATTGCTGCCACTGGCTTGTTCCACAGCAAGCAAGTAGACAGTGGCATTTACTGATCCCCTTCTCACCACCACTTTGTTCTGAACCAGAGCAAGAAGCAGATGAATGTGTAGGTTGCAATGGTGAAGAGAAGGAGCAAGACCGGGGGGGGGGGGCTTGTAAGTGGGGCCCTGTAGAGCTGTGGGCCCTTAACAAGTGCCCAGCCACACCTAACCTTGACACCAGCCCTAATCACTGTGCATGACACTTTACTGAATATAAGAGGATAAGCTGCTGTTCTGAATAGCTTACAGTCTAAAATTCAACACAGAGGAAACAACAGAAGGAGTATTTATAGCTACACATACATGCATGTACTAAAATAATGTAATAAGCTTCCAATGGGTTCTGTAGATTACTGTAGTTACTCTTAGAGTTATGTTCATTCTTTTAGGTAGGAATTATCTGTATTAAGGGAGGTCAGTAAAAAACACGTTCCACCATGTTAAAGTGATAATTGGGGAGGGGTCATTCTAACAGCCGTAACATCAAAAATGTTTCACCAATCTCTCTGAAATTTAAAGGTGCCAGAAAGAAATGTTTGTTTTACATTACCTGAAAATTTCAAGAAGATTGGTGAAAGACTGAGGGAAGGAGAGCAGTTTAAAGTAAAAAGATTAAAGAATCCCCTGAATCTGAAACTGAAAATTGAACTCAGGGCTTGTGACCATTTTTGCGCAGCTGTCCTTACCTTCAGGGAGCCATTTTCATTAATCCAATGGCACGGTCTACTTCCTCCTGTTCTAGTGTAGGTGGAACTGCTTTCCTTTTTTAAAAATTCGCTTAAGTGGATTTTATTAAATTAAAGCTGTGCCTCTTTAAGAAATCTGGTGGCCATTTTGATTATGGCACACGCTCAGTAGAGTCTCCCCCCCTCCTGCGTCAGCTACAATGGCTGCTTCCTCTAGCAAAGACAGTGCTGTAGTCTCTTCTCAGAAGTAAGTTCCATTGACTGAATGCAATGGTCTTACTCCCAGGTAAGTGTGAACAAGATTGTAGCCTTTATTTTAAAAAAACAGTCTGGAACCTTAGAAGGCGGAGAGGGAGAGATGTGAGTGAGAATTCCCTCTCCTTTACAGCACTATAACTCTACAATTAACAACTTGCTTCCATGCTTTGCATGTGTGTATGTTCATTTGATTATGGCTGCTGATCATTAATTTTCATATCAATTCAATCCAAGGCATGTCTACTCAGAAGTTAGTTCCACTGAGTGCAATGAGTCTCATTCCCATTCCACTAGCTTGAAGGGGTGTGTGGATTTGGCTGTACTTCTCTTTGAGAGCTCTGTGTATTTAGGGACCAAGGCTTTTTGTAAGAGAAGAGGTTAAGCTCCCCCCTCTTTTTCTTTTTTTTTTTTAAATTCCATGTATTTGATTTTTAAAGAATTTTTAGTCCTTCATTGTTATTATAATTAATAATAATAATAATTAGTAGAAGTAGTAATACGTTTATTAATGTTACATTTATATCCTGCCTTTTTTTCCTCTTGCAAGGAACCTAAGGTGGCTTACATAATCCTCCTCCATTTTATCAGCACAACATCCCTGTAGGGTAGAAGAGTCAGTGACATTCTGAATTCTCTTAGCTTTTCTAATATTTTTTGATCAGGTTGAACAAAACTATTGTGTATTGTTATCTCCAGTACCAATATCTTTGACAGGCTTAATATAGGATTCATTGACCACAGGCTATTTTTAGAGCAAAAAAATAAAAATAAAAATCCAAACTTGGATAGATTAAAATTAAATTGAGCAATATTTCTAAACACCCACATGGCTATTCTTGGTACTGGGTCAGATGTAGTGATATAAGAGGATGTTCAGACTCCATTTATTTGATCAGTTGCAAAGAAGCTTCTCTAGTAAGGAGGAAGGGGAAAGCCCTAGACTGATCATTCTTTCAAGTGCCATATCTCCCCCCACAAAAACCCATGAGGTAGGTTAGGCTAAGAGTCTATGACTGGCTTAAAACCATCTAGTGAGTTTCTTCTGCTGCTCACTTTCACAGAAACGTAAAACAACTGTTTGGTAATGTTTGGGTGTATGGCATGTGCTACTTTTACCCTCACAACAACCCTGTAAAATAGATTAGGCTGGAAATTTAGGCCTGGTCCACTATCTATGTCTGTGTGCCTGCCTCTTTCATATATACACACAGAAAGGCATCCTTAGGTTTGTTCTTTACTTACTACATACCATAAACTATGTATAAATAGAGCTGTCACAAATGATGCAATACACTCACTTTTTGCACTTCCTAATACATTTGTTTCCCAACTAACATACTGCTAATACAGTCATGAATCTAAAACTAAAATATGTTATTTTTACTATAGTAAGATTAAAGAATCCACATACATCAAGTACAAATCAGAGAACCTACTATTTTTCATATTAGTCTTCAAGAATTAGGATTCTTTTCCTAATTACGCCTTACACGGAGGTTGCCTTTTTCACAGCGGCTGGATCAACATTTTCATCAAGCTGTCCACCTCCCCTGCTCCAAACTTTTTCTTGGTCAGTCACTGCTAATTAGCTCAGATCCTATTAGTGTATATGTGAAATTGTGATCCCCCAATGTGCATCACTTTACACTTGCTTACATTGAACAGCATTTGCCCTTTTCATGGCCATTCTCTCAGTATGCAGAGATCTTTATGGAGCTCCTCACAATCCTCCATTTTTTTAGCAAGACTAAATAATTTGGTATCATCACCAAACGTGGCTACGTCACTGCTCACTTCCACCCTCATTCTAATATTATGAGAAAGGGAGAAACTGCCTTCCTATCCACTTTCTTCACAACATGCAAATAGTAGTGAGCCAAATTTGCTGCTGACCTCAAAATATTTAGGGTTTTTAAAATGAAGTGAGATTACCAAGAGCTCCAAAAGAATCTCTCCATAGTGTGAAAATGGGCATCAAAATGGCAACAACAGTTCTACGTAAGCATTTGTAAAGTGATGCACACTGGAGCAAAGCATCCCAACATCACATATACACTGATGGGATCTGAGCCTTGGGAGTGTGGTTGACAGCTCAGTGAAAACATCAACCCAGTGTGTGGCAGCTGTAAAGACAGCAAACTCCATGTTAGGCATTATAAGAAAAGTAATTGAGAATAAAACTGCCAGTCTCATACTGCCTTTATACAAATCTATGGTGTGACCACACTTAGAATACTGTGTACAGTTCTGGTTAACTATAGAATTTAGTATCACAAGATGTTGTGCTGGCCACCATTTTGGATGGCTTGTCCTCCTTTCCATGTGGTCACCCTATAACATGACACTATTCCCCCTTCTGAAGAGGTCTGGACCTCAGACTACTAAAGACAAAGTGGCAGACCATAATAACTGTGTTCATATGCCCATTGCTTTATGAGGCTTCTGTAGGCTACCGAACAGAGAACTATCAGGCCATAAAGTTGCTTAAATGGGTCTGCCAGAAACCTGACCTCACCGTTCCTGACATACTGACTTGCAATGATGGGAGTTGTAGTCCAACACCCTTGGCGGGCACCAGGTTGGGGAAGGGCTGCTCTAAACAAAAAAAGAGAAGTAGGTGGCCCTAAGTTGTTCGTTATCAGTTTTCCACAACCCCACAGTCACCTCTGCATATCATATTCTCCATCCTGTCCTCATGGTTTATCTGCTTTGGGAGAATGAGAATTTCACTTGCACTTTCTGCCTCCTTAGGGAGGATGTGGCGTTAAGGCTTGGGACCCTTAGCTCCCAATTTCCCTGCTTTTTGGTGCTTGCTTGGAAACTGTGGAGCCTTAACATTGTTTTTGTAAACCGTAGGTTTTTTGTTTAATGAATAAACAGTTAGTGCATCACTGGCTGCAAATGAAATATATGTCATTGCAGGATTTCAGGTGAAGGAGCCCTTGATAATATGGTGGATGGTACTGTTAGACTTGAGACTGATACTAGAGCTTGGTGTGATATGAAAGTGGTTGCTATGAGTGGGGAAGAAATTTGTTTGGTTCTCATTTTAATACGAATTGACAGAATCTACAGTTCCTGAATGAATACATGAGCCGGAATGCAATTATCCTTCAGTTTTCTCACTTCTCCAAACTTTGTGATACAGTTCTCTGAGTTAATAAATGGGCATAAAAATGTGCACACTAGGGAAAATTGCATACAGAAATGTGTTATGTTGGGCAGAACAGCATAAAAGACACATGTGAGGAGAAAGTTATTGCAAAAAAGTAGTACATTAAAAAGTGCATACAAGAATGCACACAAATTTTTCACACACATGAACATGCACACAATTGATACAAACATTCATATTTAGTTTTTTAAAAATATGAAACTGATGCAGAAACAGGACAGAACAAGTTTGTGTTTAATAAACACAAAGCAAACTAGGCAGATCCCTGTTGGATAATCTGCTGGTGTTGCTGTTGCTGTTGCCACTAACGACTAGTATTTCCAATACTCTGGCAGTGAATTAGGAATGAATAAAACTCACATATTCAGAGTAGCCTTGGGATTCTAGACATCTCTTCATATTTTTCATTCCCTGATAGTCTTCGGATATTTGCAGTGGTGTACTGGACTCAGGGTTCATAGGGATGCAGCACCATAGGGTGACCAGATAAAATCCAGGTCAGGGCTCATGTAACTTTAACAGTTGTAGAGAAAAGGGAATTTCAGCCAGTGTCATTTGTATGCAATTAGTGCCTGGTGAAATTCCCTCTTCAGCACAACTCTTAAAGTTGCAGGGGCCCTGCCTTCTTTTGTATATGGTTGCTCTAGAGTGCCTGCAACTTTAACTGTTGTGGTGAAGAGGGAATTTCACCAGGAACTAATTGCATACAAATGACACTGGCTGAAATTCCCTTTTCTCTACAACTGTTAAAGTTACATGAGCCCTGACTTGGATTTTATCTGGTCAGCCTACAGCACCAGCACTTTTTTGCTAACAGGGATGCTGACATCATCTACCACTCTTCTCAGAATTCCTTGTTCCCTCTGAGGTAACTACAGTCCTCACAATAGCTGTGCATGTATGTGTGTGTGTTGGGGGGGAGAGGGTTCTTAGCAATACTAAATAGTTGTGAGCTATCCCTGCTGTAATCCAAAGTATTTTGAGGTGTCCTGGTCTTGAACAGGCAGTTTAGGCCCAACAGCTGTATAAAATACCTGTTCCTGCTAGAATTGTTTTGTTGATATGAATCAACACAGCTGCCTGAATTTTAGGCCTTTCTTTAGGGACATGGCTATACAGACTATCAGTTAAGCACTTGCACTTCAAAATTTACTACTACACCACTGGGTATCTATCCCTATAGTATACTTGGCAATATTTCTAAACCTGCCAATCTTCGAATTCTAACCATGATCCCTTTTCCACTTTAAATTTAACAAATCATTCAACCTTCACACTATCCCATGCTTTGATGAATCCAAGGCAAACCAATCACCATGAGTAGCAGTTCTTGACATTGTTCAGTGCAAAGTTTTAGATGCTTCTCTGGATACACATAGCAGGTAAGTGGTTTAAAAATGCCATGTGCCAAGGCCTTGATGAGATTGCTTGGCGAGCTTAATCTCAAACCTGCCCTGGGGATCTAATAATGATCATGAAACAATTACTCCAATTCTCTCCATGACAAAAGTAGACTTCTCTTTCAAATGGTTTATACCATATCACCTATGCACAATTTAAAGCAAACCTCCCCCCCCCGCCATAGCTATCTAAACTTATTTGCCACCGAAACCACACAGATATCTCCTTCACCACAACCAGTAGATGTGTCCCAGCTGCAGCCATTTATTGGCTCAGCCAAGTGCTCTACTATTTTGCTCTAAAATGTCAACTTTGATTCATTCTCAGGCTCAGTTGCTGTCAAACATTGTTAAACAGAACTGGAGTTGGTACTGCACTTATGTTTTCATTAAGCCAGAAATAAAATCAGCTTTGTTGATACGTTAAATTTACGATTGAATCAAACACTGGCCTTGGTAGACTAGATACTGCTTTTAATCTGAAATGCTCAGGCTAGAAGGAAATCTAAACTGAGCTTAGACAATGCATTGGTATTATATAGGCCAGCTGTCCCCAATGGCCTCACTGGCTGGGGATTATGGGAGTTGCAGTCCAACACATCTGGAAGTGCCAGGTCGCATAAGGCTGATATAGGTAGACTGTTTATAATAACCAATAGTGAAACTGGATTGATTTCAGTTCCAGAAAACTTACAAAGAGCCTATCTACACTACTGCTTTAAAATGGTTTATAACAGTTTTAAAACTGTTATAAACAGTTTTAAAGTAGTAGTATAGATAGGCTCAAAGTTCCAGAGAAACAGTTTTATAAATCCTCAGTCCATCTTTCATAATGATTCTGTCTAGGATATGCTGAGTCCTAGTTAGATTCCATTAACTGTAGGTTGGTTGATTCCTGCTCCTACAACACTGGTTCTAACCTTTAAAACCCTAACTGTGCTTAGGACTGGGATAGCCTAAGGCAGTGTTGGGCAGAAGATAAATCTGGATCTGCTGGTAGAAGACTGCTGAGTGATTTGAACTAAATCACCGAGGATTTCTGATTCCCAATTGTTTAAGAATAGCAGCAACAAAATGACTCAACCCCCCCCCCTCCCAAATTATACTGCTGAAATGAATAAAGCTTGGAATAACCAGGAGGAGTGGATGTTTGTATGGAAGGACTATGAACTCAGTTCAGTTCTCAACACAAATTCCTGGGCTCAGAATTCTTCATGCCTTTTGCACCAGGTTTTGGCTGGTGGGTATATACGATCCCACAAGCCACCCCATCTCTGCCTTAAGGATCACCTTCCATGTATTCCTCTCCACATGCTCTGGATTCTTTGGTCATTTAAGGTACAATAGGCAACTACAAAGAACAGGGCCTTTGCTATGATGGCTCCTACATTGTGAAATGCTCTTTCAAGATGGCATCCACTAGGCCCCCAACACTATGCTCTTTTAGGAGTTTGGTTAAACATGGCCGTTCCAGAAGACATTTGGCTTGTTATCTTAATACAGCTCCTTTTATGGCTGTGTTTTATGACATTATAATAATAATAATAATAATAATAATAATAATTTTATTTCTAGCACGCCTCTTCCTCTGGATCAAGGTGGGGAACAACAATATAAATACAAAGACCATAAAACAGATAAAACATTAAAACAAATAAATCGAATACATTATTAAAAACATCTTAAAATTCAACTGGGTAGGCCTGCCGGAAGAGAGCAGTCTTCATGGCTCTCTTAAATTCAAGAAGACTGCTAATTTGTCGAATCTCATCCGGCAGGTCATTCCACAGTCTGGGAGCAGCAGAAGAGAAGGTCCTCTGGGTAACACTCATCAGCCTAGTTCTGGCTGATTGAAGTAAATTCTTCCCAGAGGACCTGAGTGTGCGGGGCGGATTATACGGGAGAAGGTGATCTTGCAGGTAACCTGGACCCAAACCATGTAGGGCTTTAAAGATAATAACCAACATTTTATACTTCGCCCAGAAACTAATTAGCAGCCAGTGGAGTGATTTTAAGACTGGTGTAATGTGGTCACCCCTAGGTGTACCAGTGACCAACCTGACTGCCATATTTTGAACTAGCTGAAGTTTCCGGACTAGACACAAAGGTAGCCCTATGTACAGCACATTGCAGAAGTCGAACCTTGATGTTACAAGTGCGTACACTACTGTCTTTAGGTTTTCCAACTCTAGGAAGGGCGCAGCTGGCGTATGAGCCGAAGCTGGTAGTAGGCACTCTTGGCCATCGCATCTATCTGGGCTGTCATTTGGAGCGACGGATCCAGGAGCACCCCCAAGCTGCGAACACAGTCTTTCAGGGGGGGGTGTAACCCCCATCCAGAACTGGTTGACACACCTCCAAACCCAGGTTGTGGCCTTTTGTGTTCAATTTTATCTTATTTTGTATTTTGTAAGCCTCTTTGTGTTTACCTGGTGAAAAAAAGATGGGACATTCATTTTCTAAAAAACAAAATAAAACAAAGAACAAATAGTTCCGGTCTAACATCCTAAGTTTGTTGATTCTAGACAAATGTATATATTTGGCTACAATCCACATCATCTGAAAATGAAATTACACATATGTACACTTTGTGGTGTCAACAGCCTAGTTATTTGAGCATATACAGGGTTTCCTTTGGAATGAACTGAACTCACTTCCTTTTACAATATCTCCAAATTCTAGTTTGATGCTTAATAGAAATATACTGTTGTTAGAGAGTAATAAATGATTCACTTGTACCTTGAGTGCCAAGATATTAAGGAAAACTACTTGTACAGCAGAATATTATTATTTTATTTAGAACACTACAAATGACAGCTCTGGGTTAATCCCTAAATGAATTTGCATTGATTCCTAAGTGTAGTGGAGAATACAACAGCTTGCTAACCCAATGCTTTGCTATGTACAGGATAAACCATTTATGAGCAATAAACTCGAAAGCTACCAATGTTTCTTGCTTCTTGATATAATGAAAATGAAATTGTAAGTCACAATCATTTCATACAGATAATAAATTAAGGTTGCAATCCTGTAAACATTTCCTTATGAACTCAATGACACTTGTTTCTGAATACACACATAAGATTGCATAGTTACCATATCAAAAATATCCACCCAAACTATTTGAAAGCAGCCACTCTGTCAATTTGGTGAGGTTGTTGTGAAGAAAATTGAAATAAGAAAAAATAAGTGCACACTGAAATGAGCACTTATTAATGTTACTATTAATATGAATTACTATGAAATAAACTACATTTCAGTAGCTAACTTTACTCCATTAATAAGAAAGCACCTAAGCTATACCTATAATAAGAAAGCACCTAAACTGTACTGAAGGTAGGATTAGTCATCATGGTGAAGATGTGTAACAGGAGCAGCAATTCGTAAACCTAGGGAAAAATCTTGTATCCACTGAAAGATGAAACAATAAAATGGTTTGACAGATAGGATGAAGTATAACTTCTGTTATCACTGGGTGAAGAAACTGTGGAGGGCGAGTGTGGTCTAACACATGGGAAGGTAACGAAGTTTGACATGGCTGGTACACATCACCAGAGAGGAAGAAAGAACTTTGACAAGCAAGGCACTGAAGTAAAACCTCATAAAGAAAACTATTTAGCAGGCTCGCTGCCAGTTGGAAACTCTGTCAGACAAGGAAAAGCCAGTCACTCTTGGGTCAAAGGAGAGGTGTTCTCCAGCGATCCAGAAAGGATTACAAATGTATCACAAAAAAGAGACAGCTTTGGAATAACACCTCTCTTTTTTTTTTTGGAAGCAATTTGCCTTGTTTTTCCTTCAGGTAAAATTAGTTGAGATGTGAAATCTAAAGACTGGCGCACATTAACCACCTCCAAGTATGACTAACTTTTGCCCGTAACCATTATCTCACTTCATGGTCCCACCTGTCACGCATGAACTCCTGACATTCACTCCCTCCCTTTGAAACATCTTTCATTTCAAGAGGGGGAGGGGGAACACACATCTTCACTTCACTATATAGTGAGAATAGATGAGCAAGAGAGCTGTAATGGCTAAGATGCATTGTCAGCTGCAATAAGTAGCCCAGAGGCTCAATTTGTTCAATCAGTTCAAAGGGGTCTATAGTTCTTTACATTGACAAAACTTGTTCTTTTGAAGCAGTTATTTAAAAGATTGCCCTGTGGGGACAGAGAATGTAGACACCACCATAACAATGAAGCAGGTGCATGCTTCCCCCTTGCAAATCAATGTTGCTTAAAGGTGGAAGTCTTGCTACAGCAACATCATCACAAATGAACAACACCTATATGACTCTAATGCGTAAAACTAGCAACCCCTTCAGAAACACTGTATGAAACCACAGCTTCCCAATGTGATATATCCACTGCTAATGTAGGTTACTGTGTGTTACTTGTTGCTGTAATGCTTACTCCAAAATTTCAGTCGCTAAAGTTTAAGTTGCAAGCACTATACTAGAGTGACCATATACAAAAGTAGGCAGGGCCCCAGCAACTTTAACTGTTGTGATGAAGAGGGAATTTCACCAGAAACTAATGCATACAAATGACACTGGCTGAAATTTATTTATTTATTTATTACATTTGTATACCGCCCCATAGCCGAAGCTCTCTGGGCGGTTTACATAGGATTAAAAACAATTAAAAACAATATACAAAAATTAAAACAGCAAAAACACACAACATACACACAATCTGTACATCTAAAACCCACTTCAACACCTCAAAAAACCACAAAAACAAAACAAAACAAAACAAACCCAGGCTCCTCAGACATTGCCAAATGCCTGAGAGAAGAGGAAAGTCTTGACCTGGCGCCGAAAAGATAACAATGTTGGTGCCAGGCGGGCCTCGTCGGGGAGATCGTTCCACAATTGGGGAGCCACCACAGAGAAGGCCCTTTCTCTTGTTGCCGACCTCCGAGCTTCCCTCGGAGGAGGCACTCGGAGGAGGGCCTTAGATGTTGAACGTAGTGTTCGGGTAGGTTCATGTCGGGAAAGGCGTTCCATCAGGTATTGTGGTCCCAAGCCTTTAACTGTTAAAGTTACATGAGCCCTGTCCTCCTTTTCATATGGTCAGCCTAGCTTTGTCGAATGCCTGGCAGGTGAGGAAGAGGCCAAAAAGAGAGCTCAGAGAAGTGGTTGGCTTCTGCCTTGTGCGGGTCATCCAGTGGGAGGCAGGTAAGGCCTGTCTCTTCAAAGCAAGGGTGTTGAATTGGAAGGTTGACTTCAGTTTTGTAGAAGTTCTCAGGGGCTGGGTTCCAGTGGTGGGCAGGGCTAAAGGCAAAAGAAGGCAGAGCAAAGACAAAAGGCACAGGATGCCAATATCCCCAAATACCAGCGTATTTTAGTTTAAAGCTCTTTCTGCCAGTAACTAAGCCTTAGGAGAGGAATTTCAATCTTTTAGAATGGAGGGGGGCATGCAAAACCTGGGAGATCATCAAAAACCTGAAGCCATGGGAAAGTGGGATAGAGGCATAACCATCTCAGAAACACCAGAGGACCAGACCGAGACCCCAGGTAGGCTGGATTACTTCTCCTCTTCGCCATTGCACCCTGTTTGTTCACCCACCCCTTGCTGTGGCCAAGACCAAGTGGTGATCTGTTGGGATAAGGGGACTAGGTGAGACAGACAGAGAGCCCACCCACAAGCCCAGGGAAGGGTAATAGTTCAATGTGATTGAGCACCTTATTTGCATGCAGAAAGTCCTAGGTTCAATCCCCAGCTTCTTCAGGTAGGGCCAGGAAAGAATCTTGCCTGAAACCCTGGAAAGCGGCTGCAAGTCAGTGTCGACCATACTGGGCTAGGTGAACCAATGGTCATAAATCAGCTTCCCATGTTCCTAGCTTTACAGCTGGGGTTGTTTAGCTTTGGAAAAAAGGAGGCTAAGGGGAGACATGATAGAGGTGCACTAAATTATGCATGGTGTGGAGAATGTGGATAGGGAGACTTTTTCTTCCTCTCCTATACTAGAACTCAGGGTGATCCCATGATGCTAATTGATGGGAGATTCAGGACAGATAAAAGGAAATAGTTCCTCACACAGCGCATCGTTAAACTATGGCATTCACTACCACAAGATGTGGTGATGGCCACCAATTTGGATGGCTTTAAAAGGGGTTGGATAAATTCCTAGAAGAGAAGGCTATCAAGGCTATCAATGTCCTGATGGCTATGTGCTACCTCCAGTATCAGAGGCAGTAAGCCTATATACATCAGTCACTGGGGAACATGGGTGGGAGGGTGCTGTTGCACCGTGTCCTGCTTTTGGGTCCCCAGTCGACAGCTAGTAGGCCACTGTGTGAACAGAGTGCTGGACTGGATGGACCCTAGGTCTGATCCAGCATAGCTCTTCTTGTATTCTTATGTCCTTAACAAGCAAAAATCACCAGTGTGGTGCTGATTTAGGAGGCTAGATACTGCCCACAGAGCTTCACCTATAATAAAAATAAATAATTGCTGTGGGAGCAGGCTTAGGAGGGATAGAAGACTGCCACCCCCTCACCAGCTCATACTAAGATGCAATTAAACTGATCTGCAATAGGTTCAGGAACGGAGGGAAAAGAGGAAGGACTTCTGTGCAGAGCATTTCCTCTAATCAACAAGAACAGGCTTGGTGTGGAAGAGTTTCTGAATCATACCCCCTATTTATAAATTCTAGCTTTGTGATTTAAATCATAAATTTGCATCAGCTTTGGATACAATAAACCACTAGAGTTTTTAAAAAAGACATTACCAACTTTTGTATCGTTAACTGTTATAGGTATCATCACTGCCTGGATTAGAGGGACATCCCTTAGGAAAGTGCAGTGTATAATACTCCCATCTTCACATCCAAAGTCTGTTGATAGGGATTAGAGTAAAGCTTATTCATGGGATTTTAAATATTTACCATGTATCTATTTGCACAGGCTCACTTAAAAGAGGTTAAACACTTGGCTAAATACCCGTGAATGCTCTTAGTGGTTCATTAGAAGTCTACTTTAACAGTCAGCAAACAAGTGAAAGGAATTATCAACTATTACACCTGAGGGAGGAAAAAAGGCATACCAATAATTATCTTCTGTAGTGGAAAACAGGGTTAGAGTTGCGAGCTGTAATGTATGTGCATGATTAATCTGTGAAGAGAGAATCTCTATTAGTACACATCCTCATTTGTTCTAGATGGATTTATGTTGGTTGGAGACAGAATATAATTTCTCAAAGAAGTGTTTTTATTTGGAAGCACACATTCGCACAGAGGCAAACCAGCCAATACTTTAACCAATCATCCAATGGGCCATCAACTATAGGATTAGAATGACCACATGGGACTGGAATATGCTGAAGCAGGGATGTAGTTGGTCTTCCCCTGCAGTACTTAAACATAAAGCACATCTGCACAAGATGCTCAGGCTTCAGTACCCAAATGTAGGAAAGGCAAAAGATTCTGGTAAGTTAAACATAAGGATGGGGGAGAAAATTATTCAGTTTGCATTTTAATGGGAAATTAACAAATTTTGTACTTTCTAATCAATTTGAGAACCTGAGATTGTGTAGCTTGGAAAAAAGGTGAATACGAGGAGACATGATAGAGGTGCGTTCAAGACAAATAAAAATAAGTGCTTCTTTACACAACACATAGTTGAACTATGGAATTCACTACCACAAGATGTGGTGATGGCCACCAATTTGGATGGCTTCAAAAGGGGTTAGACAAATTCCTGGAGGAGGATGAGGAGGAAATCAATGGCTACTAGTCCTGATGGCTATATGCTGCCTCTAGTATCAGAGACAGTATGCTTATATATACCATTTACTGGGGAGCATAAGTTGGAAGGTGCTGTTGCACTCATGTCTTCCTTATGGGTTTCCTGTGGGCAACTGGTTGGCCACTGTGTGAACAGAATGCTGGACTAGATGGACTCTTGGTCGGATCCAGCATGGTTCTTCCTATGTTCTTATGTTCTTAACAAAACTCAGTTGTCTTTCAAAAGTTGAACTTTTCCAATTTTTACAATGGAGTTCTGTAATTTTTAAAGAAGTGTACAAAAATCTGTATATTAGGAAAATGTAAATATTAATGGAGGTAATGTTACGAGATGCATTATATTAGGAAATGTGCTTGCAAAAATGGCGCACCTTAGGCAAAATTGTGTATAAAAATCCAAGTATTAGGTAGGGGTGTGTATGAAATTTGAGATCGATCCCTCCAACCCTCGATTTTATATGAATTTATTAAAGATTGTTTCAGTTCTGAGTGATCAGAATGACAGCTCGCCACATGCGTTCATTCATACACATACTTAGGCATACCCATAAGCACTGTGACCAAGTTTCAAGCTTCTAACTTTTACAATACATAAGTTATAGGTATATTATATTGCAGTCTGATAAAACAATAAAATCACCTGAAAATTATCGTCTCCAATGATTATCATAGGGTTTTGTATCGTATCATTATCATTAAACACATGAACGATAATGACCTTATCGTATCGTTAGCGTACATTGTAACGATACAATACACATCCGTAGTATTAGGATAAATGGCACAAAATGGATACAGACTATTTTAAAAAACAACAACAACAACCTCAGACTTTACAAACATAAGACTGAAAAAACCAGAAGTTGAGAAAACCTGAAATTGACAAGTTTGTCCCTTCCCATTATGGCCAGTAAGCCTTAGATGACCATAATTCTTTTCCCCCTCCAGTAATGGCTGTGACCACAGTGTAGTTCTTTCATCATAGTGCACATTTATCTTCTTTCTTCAATGAAGGGGTAAGTCAGGAAGGTGCACTGCAGCCAGGGCCACCTCACAGGGCCGCCTTACAGCATCTGAGGAACTTGCAATGTAATCCACCAACAGCTCCACCCCAATTATTTTGAGAGTCATGGGAGTGGTGGTCTGGAATGTCTCTGATTTCTCCATAGTCCTCTTGGTCATCTCACACATTCTTCCGTTCTTTCTTGCAGTCCCACAAACACAATTCTAACATTGATTTTGCTCTCTCCCTGAACCTCGGTTTCTCTGTCTGTCAAGAGGGCAGTCCTTCTGCATTCAGCACCAGTTTCTTTGAGCAGCACAGTACTCATCTATATTCACAAGTCCCTGTATTTAAGAATAGAATCTTGGAAAAGATTAGCCATTAATTTGGGTAATCAGAGGGATAAAAATGAACAAACAAATTACACTTGCGTTGTGTGCTGTATGCTACACTGAAAATGGTTCTCAGTAAGTATATAATGTGAATAATCTCTCAAACAAATAGACGGGGTTGAAAGATAAAGACTTGATATTTATTTTTACACCAGATTTGTTCTCTTAGATCAATATCCCAAGTCAATATAGGTGTCAAATCCACGTCACAATCTCTCATTAAATCATGGCTGTGAACTCACTGAGATGAGAACTTTTGGCATTAGCCAAAATCAGCAGAGCTAGAATAACAGGATTTCCGTCCTCACCCTGTTCTTTTACAATCAGTGTTCTTTATTGCTACCAAGGGCTAATATTAATAACATTTATCTAGCAATTTACATTTTTATTAACCAATTAATCTTCCTAGCACCATCTTATGCACATTAGATACTGATTTGCCATCCCTGTGTTCAGTCTTCCAATTCATTCTGCTTCCAGAACACACACAAATGGGCTATAGCCGGCCTTCCATTGCTTGGTGGACCTGCCACGTTTTCCAGGTGGGCTTTCAGAGAAATGTATGGAAATCAGCAGTTTCCCCAGAATCAACAGAAACTTATCAAGTATCTGTGTGCATATTTTAGTGCATCTATGTATTGCCAAAACTTATGTCAAAATGGGAGTGAATGTAATGGGATATTTCAAACTTGTATTTGAGGGGATTTAATACTTATTTATTTATTTATATTTAATTTAAAATTACTTTTTATTGTGACATTTCAACAGAACAAAAGAAAACCATAAAGAGGAAAACTATAGCTACATAGATTTAAATATATCCATTTCAATACATGCATATACAGTGTGTGTTCGGCTTTTTAAGAATTATACATAAACTTCAAGAAAGGCAGACCAAATATCTACATAAGTATCTATTTGCAAGTTGCATCTATACATCACTCATTCAAATGTTGAAAATGTCATTAGGCCCTCAATCCATGGTGTTACGGGAGGTGAGCATTTATCCTTCCAATGTTATAATATTAGTCTGTCAAAAGGGCACACAGAATCCATTTCTGCTGACTATGTGTTAACTTGCAGGAAATAGATAGATAATTGAAGTTTGCCTTTAGAAGGGGGCAGGAGGTAATTGGCAGCAGGGAAAGCTCTGTGGAGACACCTTCATGTTCTTGAGAATTCCTGTCGAGAAGCATGAGATTTGGAGTTTCCTTTGCTTCCTGAATCAGGCTGAAGAAAAATAACAATTCTATTCCCCTTGCCAGGAAAGGATAGCCTGGGAGCACATGATCTATAGCAGGGGTGGGCAACACAGAACTCATGGGACGCTTGTGTCCCCAAATTTTTTTCTGCCCCCCATTACCCCACCCCTGCTGTGCTGCCAAATTTGGAGTTGAGGTTGAGGAAAAAGAAATCTGCAGTTTGACACTGAATTCTGGCAGCAAGTTGCTACAAACCCCTGAAAAGGACAAATTTAGGTTGTTTTCAAGCTAAATTTATTCTTTATATTTAACGGCTTACCACTGAAATTCAGCTGCAAACCACCAGGGCTTCTTTTGCTGCTGCTGAGCTGCCAAATTTTGCAGCATGGTGGCTTTAGGAATTCAGACTGTGGTGATGGAGGTCTGTGAAAGGAAAGTGGTTTACTGTGCTGTTATATTCAGTTTGCTCATCATTTCCAATTAAGGAGAAGTTGGCAAAAGCCAGTGGAGGCTGGTGATTCCAATAGCAGTGGGGCAGTGAATCTGCTTCTGGGTTTCAGTCAGAACCAGACAAAAGCCGCTCCTGTTTCCTGTTCCCCCTTCTCAAAGGTAAGGGTTTTGTATGGAGGTTTTTTTGGGAAGGGGGTGCAGAGATTGACAACAGTGGAACAGCATGTTCCACATTTTTTTCCTCAGAGAAAGTAAAACACAAAATAAAAACCTAAAACTTCTCTCTCTCTCTCTCTCTTTCTTTCTCTCTTTCTCTCTTTCTCTCTTTCTTTTTAGTATTTTCCAGGAGAGCTTGGAAACAGATGAATGGATTTTAAGGCAAGTCAAGAAAAGTTCACCCATCACTAAAAATCCATTCTGAGCCAAGGGAAAAATTTAGTGCCTAGACATGTGGAGGTAGATAGAATCTGGACAGAATATTACCATAGTCATTCCCACTGACTAGAGACAACTATACACTATTATAAAAGGCTGTAGGTGATGAAGCACCAGGAATGACAGCTAGAAGTTCAAGATATCTTTAAGTGACCCCTCCATCTAGTTCCATTTATAACTGGGACTGACAAACAGAATTACTCTGTCATACATAAAAACTTGAAAATACCCCAGTTTATTCTGCCCAGGTGCTCCCATGGTGGAAGAAGATGTCTTATTCTCCCTCTAATTCAAACATTGATATGGTATGGACTCAAGAGCATGGATGACAATGCCATATGCACTCTGAGTAAATTTTATATCCCAAAACTTCTGGAAGTTGAGTTGTCGTCAATGAATCATTCCAAGTACAAGAGAGATATCTCCCTGCCACTAGTACTGGAGTGAGTTAAGTGTCTAGGTGGGTTAATGGGTGCAGGGGAGGGAGTTAAAGCCAGGAAAGGGTAATTTGCTGAAAAGCCCTCCTTGGGTTTAACAGTACAGGGACCTTTCAAGCTAGTGTCCAAAGGGACGTGCGAATCAGCAAAATTCAAACTTACCAAAGTTCTCCAAATTTCATCTTGAAGCTCATTCCCAAGTCTGTATCTGAATAAGAGCTTTTTTCCCACATGAAAATCCATCTGTATTTTGTGTGTGTGTTTTCGATGTATGCACCAATTGTGTGCATCTTTGAAATGTACACATTACTCTTCCATTGATTAAAGTGAATTTGTGCACCTTTTTTCCCCCCAAAAGTAAGCATTTCTTCATGCACATTTTCAAATGTACATCTGTTAAATGCATTTGGGTGTGTGTCCACAGATCACATTGCAACTTGAAAATGTAAGCACTTGCTCGCAGATTGTATCTGAATCCATGTTCCATCCAAAATGCGCAAACTGGGTAAATCCTGATCAAAAATGAACTGAAACAAATTTCTCATACATCACTAAGTGTCCAAGTCTGTATTTATGGCCATGGTTATACTGTGGGTTTAAGTGGATCAGATCTAGGTTCCACTGAAACTGAAAAGGGCCCAAACAGTCATTACTTGTCTCTTTTTCCATTTTTAGTTTAGAGTGGTGACTTCCTGGTTTTAGTGTACTTTTTCCCATTCCAAATGATTAAAATTCCTCTCGTAATGTTTAGTAACTGACAGCAAAGACTTAAATTAAAGTATGCTGGTAATTTTGGTATTTTGGTCCTTCTCCAAATGCTTCTCCAAAATGGAATTTCATCCTTGAGCTAAAAGAGGTTCTGCACCTCTGATCTATGGGCATCAGAGAGCTTCGGCTATGGGGCAGTATATAAGTGTAATAAAATAATAATAATAATAATAATAATAATAATAATAATTGTCTACTCAGAAGCAAGCCCACTGAATTCAATAGGACTGTCTTCCAGGTAAGTGTTTATATAGGCTGACCATCTGAAAAAGAGGACAGGGCTCATATAACTTTAACAGTTGTAGAGAAAAGGGAATTTCAATCAGTGTCATTTGTATGCAATTAGTTCCTGGTGATATTCCCTCTTCATTACAACAGTTAAAGTTGCAGGGGCCTTGCCTTCTTTTGTATATGGTCACTCTAGTATAGTGCCTGCAACTTTAACTGTTGTGATGAAGAGGGAATTTCACCAGGAACTAATTGCATACAAATGACACCTGCTGAAATTCCCTTTTCTCTACAACTGTTAAAGTTATATGAGCCCTGTCCTTCTTTTCAGATGGTCAGCCTAGTTTATATGATCCCAGCCATAGGCTTCAATCCTATACACACTGATTAAGTCCCACTAAACTCAATGGTGTTTACTTCTGAGTAGATATACATAGGATTGTCTTGTTCCCACTAAACTCAGTGGCACTTACTTCTGTGTAGGATTTTGCTGTTAGAATATTTTGAGTGCATCAGTTTTCTCAAGTCAAGTGACGGCTCTCCCATTTTTTCTCTGGATAGGATGGAGGAGAGAGGAAACACAAAAACACCCGTATTGGAAAAGACAGTATCTTTTATTCCTGACACATCTTGAATTGAACTTACTGTCAGAGAAAATTGACTTTACTAATGAGTAGGGCAGCAAGGTTTGCTCACCCTCTCAATACTCATGGCAAAAAAACTTCTATTGATATGTCTTTGAAGTAAAATCAGTAGACTTGCTCAAACACACTTCAAAAGTGGTGAGTGACTGCAACTGTTTCAGTCAGTCATTTGTAAAGACAATTTCCCTTGAAGAAGAGTTCAACTTATAGTACGACAGGAATAAAGCATACTGTCTTGTCCAATGCAAATCTTTTCTGCTTATCCAGCATATTGTTTTGGCTTCTTTCTTTCTTTCTTTCTTTCTTCCTCCCTTTCTTTCTTTTTTATTTATTTTTGTAGAATGGAAACAATATTCTGACATGGTATCATATCAGATTTCAATCCAAAATTCTCAGGATTGTAGCAAAGGCTACAATCTGATACCCTCTTCCCTGGAAATAAGCTCCATTGAATTTAGTGAGATGTACATCTAAATAGGCATGTATAGGATTGCACTGTGTCCCCTTTGTTTAGACACCATCAAACATCAGGAGCACAATTTTTACAAGTACATTTTCCTAGGCTATGCCACAAATATCCTGAGCAGATTCCATGAGTTCTCTTAACTTTTCATTTTAGGGTGGAGAGACAACTACTACTTTGGTGAGAGTATTTAGATGGCTATATCCCTGTGCAGTTATGCCCTAACATGTATTCCCAGTTGCCCCTAGGGGGCAATCCTATACATGTTTAGGAAGAAAAAAGTCCTGCAACTCCCAGCATGGTGCAGCCAGCATGGCCCAGCACTCATCTATACTGCAACTGTGATACCTTAGTGGGTAACTTCAAGAACATACCTAGTTCCTCCTAAATCTGTATGTCTGTATCTCTTGGTCAGCCATTTTGAGGAAATGTTGTTGCTTAGAATAAAGTCTTTACCCTGTTATAGCCTTGGCCTGTCTGTGTCACTGAGAACAGTCTTCTGGGAGCTGAACACCTGAACCTACAACTGTATAAATGAAAATATTGTATGAGTGATGGCTGGAAATGCAAAATTCATAGTTAGAAGTTCAGTTCCTGAATCCTTTGCTTGACAGTTTTTGATCTTTGTTTTCTTTGTTAAGACAGTTTTCTCTTAACAAAAAAACCCAACTTTTTTTTTGCTTTTTAATTTGCCAGTAGTAAATAGTGTTCAGTAATCCAGGCACCCATTTCTGCTCTCTTACCTTTACACGTGCATGCTACTAAAGTCCTATGCAGGTGTTCCCCTATTACAGCAAACCTAGGGACAGTGTCATATATCATGGGAGCTGCGAGATAAGCAGCAGCTAGAATGGTCATTAAACAGTCCAAGGTCAGTGTGCCAAAAATATCCAGTGGGAGCCAAGGCAACCAACACTATATTCAGGGACATGCAGAAGAATGGTCTAAGTCATTCCGGGTTCAGGTATAGTCCAAGTGGCATCAAGGGGAGCTGGCAGGAATGTTACTGAGATGGAGCAATAGGAACAACAGTTGCTTCCAGCAAACATACAGGGTCCAAGGCTTGCCTTATATTGTGATGCTGATGACTGAGTGAAACCAGCTGCATTGAACTGCAGCCAGCTTCTGCTAGCTGCCCCCACCCCAAACACTCTCAGGCTCAGCTGTTCTGTTTTCCTTCTCCATCCCAAATAGAGGCACACCAGGCAGGATGGCCTGGTTAGGATGACATGATAATCAAGGGGGGGACAATAGTCAGTTGTGTTGCTTATTGTGTCATTTGGAGGGCAACACACAATGCACACACAACTGACAGTATGCTATTTGGGGCACTTAAACAACAGAGAAAAACAATGGGCTGCTCAGTTGTTTATCCTGAACTCCGTTGTTTAACGTGTCGTGTGGAGGGACCCCCCCCCCCAGAGTACTATTCCATTTGGTCATACAGTTTGACAGCCGGAGCAGCTGAAAAAACCCAGGCTGCTCCGATACAGCCAGCAGAACTTGCGGTGCATGCTGGGATATGGCTGGAGGACTGAGGGAGGTGGGAGAGAGGAGACGCAGCAGCCCAGAAGGATGCCAGGACTTTTAGCCATGTGACGGGGAGGGACAACATGTTGTGTGGTGGGTGCTGCCAAAATAATGCACGGTCAGTACGCTATTTCCCCCTCTGTTGCCTAAAGTGATGTCCGAATTCACCCAATGTGAATAAGCATGCACACCCTGCCCCAAACTTCCATGTGCCCCCAGCTACCTCATAGACCTTGGTATGCTGCCCATAAAGGCCTGCCTTGTGACTTGTAAACATGTTTGGCTGAATGCACTTATGGAGCTCCTGCAATAAGTAACTCCATCTTAGTTTTACCAAGATTGTCATCATGTCTTCAAGGACCAGTCCAGGCATAGGCATGTAGGACACCTCATCATGCTAACAGTAATAGGCCCTTACTGCATTGTTTTTCCTTTATATCTGAGCTACACTCCACAATGTCCCTTTAAAGATTTTTAGTGTGCTCCCATGTTTGTGTGTGAGCAATTCTGTAAAATAGTATATAGGAATTTATCATAAGCAATACTGTATCATGCCTCATACATACTCCATTATTAGCCTTGTAGTCCGACCCTCTAAAACCTGCTTGGCAGAATTTACTATTTCCCCCACTACATTTACTAATGACAATCAAATTCATTCTTTTATTCCCTGTTATTGATTCCCAAATTAAAATAAATCCCTCATTCATTCCCTTATCCCCACCCCAATATTTGCAACAGCCCTAACTATTCAACTGACAATTGTTTGCTAATCAGGGCCATCAACCTTTGAAAGGGAAGACAGCAAAATTTTGAAGTGATGTTGAGGGGGAGATATTGCCTGCATGGTTCACAGAAAACAGATGGGGAAAGTTGCCTTTTCTCAAACGGATGATCGAAACAGATTAATTTTAATGTTCAATGTACTGTAAGATGCAATAGAAGGTTCTGAATATCCCACTACTTCCCTTTAAAAGAAAACAGATCACTCTTTTTTAAAAATTACATTTGCCTCTTTAAAATAAAAAAGGAAGAAATATAAGATTCATATTTTCACATGCAGGTCAGAAGCCTCCATGGGAAATAGATAAACATTTTGTAAACACTTGCATGAAAATACATTTAATGCTGCAGAGCGAATTCACTGAGCTGACTAATTAGTTTTCCATTTAATATGCATTCAAACAAGAATCACTTTATGGGAACCACAGGGTGCATATACAACATCTACAGCTGCATTCATGAGAAGGAATGGATGTATTGCATGCCTTTGTACCTGAAAAAGATGATCATCGCCACAGCTGTATCTTTTCACACATTTAAAAACCAATAGAATTTGGAAGTAATATATTTAAATATCAGGTCTTTCAAAAGTATGAATTTCCGAAGTAATGTTTTCCAAAGCACATTTAGATCCTCAAATGCCTTAGCAACCTTATTGATAATTGGTTTGATTTGATTTGATTTCTATCCTGCCTATTGAATGGAATCTCCACAATGGTTCACAACATTAATAAACTGTCATTATTCTTACCTCATTGATCCCTCCATCACTACAATGACCACTAATGTTCCCATTTTACAGATGGAGAACTGCAACTGACATATATGATCAGGAAGACCATCAAATGACTCAGTGACTAACATATGTAAGAAATATAGGGAGCTGCCTTATGCTCTCCGGGGTTTCAAACTGGAGTCTTTCTGCATGTAAAGCATAAGCTCTGCCATACTGGTTCTCAAGTACCTACTCATTTAGTGGTACCTCTTTGCGAGCCACCATACTGCATGATCATGCTGAGTAATTTATGTAAATCAATAATAGAGGGAAGTGATCACAGACATCTCCAAGAGTCCTGCCCTGACTTCCAACATAGCATTTTGAGAGATCATTGCTTGCACCTTTTGGATCACACAACCAACGGTGGCTGGTGAGGCAGCTTACTCACTAAAACAGCTGCCTTCACTGTGGGACAGGTGAGAGAACAAATATTTCCCAACCTTACCTGCATGGGAAAAGGCAGAAGGTGCCTCATTTAGCACCATGCAAGTGTAAAAATACTGACTGCTCCTAAGTCAGCAGCTTGCACCTATGGCAGAAATGCCTAAGCAGTCATCAAGCACAGATGTTCCCAGTATTGTGTGAGATGCCTTCTGTCTCATCCACCTCCTCCAAGAACTCTTCTCCTAGCTCATCCACAGTGCCAGCTGGTTGTTACAGCTGGTGAACTATCTTATGCACCACAGCAACTTGGGGGCAGCCAAAATCTCACACATCTGGTAGACCTTCAGATTACTACTAATATTGCAATTTGTTTTCTGAGAAGCAAAATGGTTGTTATACAGCAGAAGTTGCCCACATCCACAGATTAAGGTATCAAGAGTGTCTAGTTTTTTTTAACAGAATTATCTGGAAATATATCTTGGATTGTACGGTGATTGAACTGTATTGATGACGAGTATCTAACACTGGCAATTGCTGCTGTAAAGCAAAGCTAATTAAAATAGGTGTTATAAAATGGCGAAACAAAATGCTGCCAAGATCAATGGATGTATGAGTCATGGCATGTGTCGGTGGCTATTAGTGCAGTGACCAGACGTCACACTGCTTTGTCTTATAATTTCTCTAAAGCTAGTTTCATTCAATCACAACATTTCCATACAGCCCAATAGCCAAAATGCTTTGGATAGTTCACAACAACTAAAACCATAAAATACAACATGATATAATATAATATAAAATAGTGCTGTACAAAAAAACCACGATTCTTCCATTTTCAGCATTTTGTGGAGGTGGGTGGGTGGGATGAAAACTCTGTCGAAAGAGTCTGGGAGAGCTGAGAATTTTGAAGAATGTTCTCCTTGGGGAGGGGAACAGGGTTTCCACAAGTGTAGGCAGTAGTTGAGGGATCTTTTTTCTATATATATTTTTAAACACCCCTGGCACTTGCAGGAGCCCAGGACTTCTCCTTGAAGGCCTATTGGAGAGGGTGAAGTCACATGGTCTCTAATTGGTGTTCAGGAAGAACTCCCCTCTCTGCAAAAGAGGCAGAAAAAACAATGCCTCTTTTGCAGGGAAAAAAAAGGCTCCAAACACAAGGGGCAAGATTCGGCGCAGCAATAATATAAAACCTTGAACAGGAAAAAAGTTAAAAACAATTAATTATAGACTACCAAGGTCTGATTAAAATGAAACAAAACCGAACATTAAAAAGCCCCATCATATGTTGTTGAGTTTCTGGGAGTAGAGAAAAATCTTAACCTTGTGCTGAAAAGATGGGCAACGTTGGTGAAAGTGGGAACACACTGTGTTTATTTGAGGGATTCATCATACCCTGTCTTTTCTGCGCAGTTCAAGGTGGCTAAAAAAACCAGAACGTGATGAAACAATGTAGCAGCAAAGAAAAGAAATAATGAGCTAACAGAAAACATATTTAAAACTACCATCCAATTAGATGGGGAAACAGGTTTTAAAAAAAGCCATCAAACTTCCTTAAAAGCGTGGAAGTATAGGGCAAACTATGCTTGGTGCTTAAAGGATGACGGCAAACATGTGTAGGTGTTGTGAGCAGGCCCTTCAAAGAACATGGTCAGAGCCCAAGGGAAGTGCTTCAAGCACAGGGCAGCCTGAAGCCCGGCAGAGACAGATTGATCCCGCACCAATTATACTCAGCCTGCCGGAAACGCTGACCCCAGGGGATGAACCTCATAGACCTAGGAAACCTCCCCTGCATGTACTTTAGCTCCGGGGAAGCTCTCTCACAGGCCACACACACACAATCCAGAGCACACCCAAGTCCAAGTCTATGAATAGCCTCAAAGCACTTTCCATGGCACAATCCTTAGAAATTCAGAGTCCAAATAGCAGAAAAGCGAGCATGTAAAGAGTGCATCCAAAATCTCCAAACATGAGGGGTTTCAGGCCAAGCGTTGAAAGATGATCTCTAGCAAGGGTTCTTCACCCTTGCTCCCCCCCTTATAGACTGGAGGTCTGACTTATTCCAAGTCACTTGACAGACAGGTCTTCTAACCTGTATGATACACCCATGTGCCAACAGGGCGGCACAGTTCAACCTCCTTTTGATGATGCTACAATGTGAGTGACAGCTTGTAAGAATGCCCCCCTCCTTATCCAAACATTATTTCGCTCCCTGGGAAAATTTACAAGGTCGCTGCCAGCACTCCCGTAGGAAACAGAGACAGAGATAAGCTCACAGAGAACCTCGTGGTACATCCGATAGTAGGGAAGGAATTCAATTATTTGGGTGCCACCAAAGAAAAGGCCCTCACTCCCAAAGGCACCTGCCTAATTCAGAAGGTGCCGGCCTCTTTAAAAAAGGTGGTAATTAGACCACTCCTAAAAAAGTCTAACCTGGACCCAGAAGACGTTAACAATTATAGGCCGGTGGCTAACGTCCCCTTTCTGGGCAAGGTGCTTGAGCGGGTGGTTGCAGGACAACTCCAGGCACTCTTGAATGAAAAGGATTATCTAGATCCATTTCAATCGGGCTTCAGACCTGGTTTTGGAACGGAAACTGCCTTGGTCACCCTGTGGAATGAACTTTGCCGGGAGAGGGACAAGGGGAGTGCGACCCTGTTGATTCTCTTGGACCTCTCAGTGGCTTTTGATACCATCGACCATGGTATCCTTCTGGATAGGTTGTCTGGGCTGGAAGTTGGAGGCACTGCGTTGCAGTGGTTCCGCTCCTACTTGGATGGCCGATTCCAGAAGATGGTGCTGGGGGATTATTGCTCTGTGCCATGTCACCTTGGCCATGGGGTTCCACAGAGTTCTATTTTATCCCCTATGCTGTTCAACATTTACATGAAACCGCTGGGAGAGGTTATCCGGAGATGTGGGCTGAGGTGTCATTAATATGCAGATGACACCCAGCTCTACGTCTCCGTTTCATCAAACTCAGGTGAGGCAGTGGCTTTTCTGAATCAGTGCCTGGGCATGGTAATGGACTGGATGAGGGCCAATAAACTGAGACTCAATCTAGACAAGATGGAGGTACTGTTTGTGGGTGGTTTGTCTGTCCAGCTAGGTGATGTTCACCCTGTCCTGGAGGGAGTTGAACTCCTCCTGGAGGATCGGGTCTGTAGTTTGGGGGTGTTCCTGGATCCAGAACTGTCACTTGAGGCACAGGTGAACTCAGTGACAAGGAGCACTTTTTATCAGCTTAAGCTGATATACCAACTGCACCCTGATATACCAACTGCACCCAACTAGCTAGATAGCCTAGCTACAGTTATCCAGGCCCTGATAACCTCTCATCTAGATTACTGCAATGTGTTATACGTAGGGCTGCCTTTGAAAATGGTCCAGAAACTTCAACTGGTACAAAACAGGGCAGCCAGACTGTTAACATGGACTGGCCAATGAGACCACATTACGCCAGTCCTTTTCCAGCTTCACAGGCTGCCCATGCAGAACCGGGCCCGATTCAAAGTGCTGGTAGTAACATCCAAAGCCTAAACGGCTTGGGGCCAGGTTATCTGAAGGAATGCCTCCTCCCATATGTACCTGCCCAGACCCTAAGATCATCCTCGGGGGTCCTTCTCCATGAGCCCCTGCCAAAGGAAGTGAGACAGTTGGCTGCTAGAAGGAGGGCCTTCTCTGCTGTAACACCCCGGCTGTGGAATGAGTTCCCCAGAGAGGTTCGTCTGGCATCTTCATTATACTCCTTTTGATGCTAGGTGAAGACCTTTTTATTTTCACAGTGTTTTAACAGTTGTTCAGTTTGATTTTTAACCTTTCTGTTTAAATTTGTATTTTAAATCCCTATCAATTTCTGCATGGCTGCTTGGTTTTTTTTATCCTGGTTGTGCTTTTACCCTGTATTTTAAATTATGATTTTATACTGTCGTTTTATATTTTGAATGGTTTTTATGGTTTTACGTTTTGTAAACCACCCAGACAGCTTCAGCTACTGGGCAGTATAAAAATGCAGTAAATAAATAAATAAATAAATGGAACGGGACCCAAGTTTCAGATGGTTTAAGGCTTTAAAGATTAAAAACAGCACCTTGAACTGAGTACAGCAATGGACTGGTAGGTTGTGAAGTCATGCTATATTCATGATGATCAATTCCAGTGATCATTTTGAAGTGTTGTAGTTTTTGGCTCTTCAAAATCAGTCCCATATACTAACATCACAGTAACCTAGCCTGGATGTAACTTGGGCATGGATAAATATAGCTGTAAGATATTGTCTTTTAGTTAAATGGCAAGAAAAGGTCAACTGTATATAAAGAAACACATTTTATATATGGAAAATGTTTTTATTCCTGTGCTGAACGGATGATAGGAAACAATAGCAAATCATGATTGTGGAATAGGGAAACTATTGAACTGACATAGTAAAAGAGTTTTTTTAAAAAGTGATCCCACAGTTGAAATTATGAAGCCGAATAAAGTTCAGAAGAAAACGTTCGAGCTTCTAGCTAAGTAGGAGAGAGACTCAGAAATAGATTGGCTTTGAAATTGAAAGTCCCCACAATTGTAGTCCAGTGCTCTGCCAACATGGCACAGGTGCACACCCCATGCACTCATATATAAATTAAAATGGCAGCTGAAACAGATCACAGAGAGCTCCAGCTTGGTAGCAATTCTTTCTCAGTTACAAATGCCCCCCCATATCACAATTGTTGATGTTATTGAAATGAACAGAGGATGACAAAAGCAAAGCATAGAGCAATAAATCCCAGAGGCATAATGCTGGAAGAGCTTACATGGCCATCTAGGCCAAACCCCTGCCCAAGAAACAAGACCAGCTACTGACCAGCCATCTTACAGAACAGCTTCTTATATGGCAGAAAATACAGGCTAGACTCTGATTTCTGAACCAGTGCTTTGGCAGGATAATGTGCAGGGTGAAGACCAATAAGCACAAGTGGCCTCTAGGGGGCTCAGAGCACCTTTTATCAGTTTAGGCAGATATACCAATCTCAACACTACCTGGAAAGTGATAGCCTTGAAACAGTCGTCCTCCATTTTAGATTGTTGCAATGTGCTGTCTGCAAGCATCAATTAATCCAAATTAGGGCAGCTAACTTGCAAAGTAGGACTGGCCAATGTGATCATATTAGGCCTGTACTCTGTCATCTGCCTGAAATGGTTCGCAACCAAGTTAACTGAAAGAGCTCCTTCTCCCATAACTACCTACCTGGACCCCTAAGGTAATCATCTGAGTCCCTCCTCCAGGTGTCCCTGCCCAATAAAATAAGATACATAGCTACAAGAGAGTAAGAGTGAGAGCTTTTTAGTGATGATACCCCGTTGAATGTCCTCCCCAGAGAGGCTCGCCTGGTGCCTAGATTATGATCTTTTTGGCACCCAGTGGAAACATTTTATTCTTCCAGGCATTTGATGGTGTGTTCTGGCTGGAAGCAAGAAAGTAAGTGGAGTGGAAATACAGAAGACAATTGTTATTTCAAAGAGTTAGTGGTGAACAACAATTGCTCCTTCCCTGCCTAGACTTCTGGTTGTTCCTGTTTGCTTTAAACAATTAAGCAATTCTTCTTTTTCTTATTATTTCCCAGCTATTTGTTTGAAATGGTACAACTTGAGAGGGTATTATTACATTTAGTTAGCCCTTGGCTAGATCTCAAGGTCTGCCACCTAGTACAGGGATGGTCATAACAGTACTGGCGGCTTACCACTTGCTAGGGCTAATCCTTTCACTTTGTGAGAATTCATAAACATCCTTGAGGTTATTGGAGCATGGCCAGAGCATAATTTGGATTAATGTGAGCATACTAATATATGTGTCCAAGGGACACTCCCAATTCAAAATCTTAGTGCAGATGGAGACCTGGAAAATGCTGCTTACCAGGCATTCTTAGAGTCTGTCCCTCTGATTCTAAGGGGGTTCCCAGTAACTGTAGAGATGTAAACATAATCTTGTTCTGTAGTTTCTTTCTGCAGTCGTTGCTTTGCAGTGCTTTGCTTTTGTATTGTTACTTCATTCCTTGTCATAAACATATTTTGTTCACTCATTGGTGCTTTCATTATTTCTGAATCCTACAAAGGACTGTTGCCTCTTGGTGACACAGTATTTGCAGTGGTCAGCAGGTTTCCAATATAAAGTGGTACTTAAATATATTCATTTTGTAGTTGTTCAGTAGTATCTAGAAAGTAAACCTGTTGCATGGAGTGGTGCAGGCTCAATTTATTGAATTGTGATGGACTCCTGTAATGTAGCTCAGGTAGAAGAGAGGTACAAGAGCTAAGACTGTGTTGTTCCACATCAGCCCTGAAGATGTTGGTATATTGTGGAGCCTTGCAGGTACCTATGGCAGTGCAACTGATCTATACAACTGATGCATACTGATGGAAAAATATGCATGGAAATAGGCACGGCTTTTCATGCAAGAAGAAGGAGGAGGAGGAGGAGGAGGAGGAGGAGGAGGAGGAGGAGGAGGAGGAGAAGAAGAAGAAGAAGAAGAAGAAGAAGAAGAAGAAGAAGAAGAAGAAGAAGAAGAAGAAGAAAAATGCTCGCAATCTGATACAGATTCGAGACAGAATGGTGTTGGAGGGTTGCCTCTCACCCTCTGGCAAGGAACCCAACTTGTTTGTAATGGCAACTGAACCTCCTTTGCCAGCCTATCATTTTTAAAGGTAGCACCATGTTCTGTATAGCTGAGAATATATGGAAATTAATATGTTTCCTGATTATCTCAGACTGGGTGAATAGACGGAAGCACTCTATCTAAAACTGTAATCTGGTTAGCTTTGGTTACTAACAATTTCCCAAGATTTAAAATTTAAAAAATCTGCAGAATAATTGGGATAAACCTACTATACTAAAAGGGCATCTAATCTAGCATTGTACAGAAGCCGATAAGAATCATATGGCATTACAGGGTAAAGGAACAAGGCATATTGGTAACTTTTTCCCCCTTTCTGATGCTCTTAGTTGCACATTTCAACATGTTTAGTACTAAAGTAAGCAGAGCAGATGGACTAAAAGGGTCATATGACATGCTACAGGAAGGCTGTAATGATTCAGAAGGAACTACTTACATGATAACACCATCTGTTACATCTCCTGTCTCTTTATCATTAAAACACACACTGAAATCAGGGATGTTATTAACATCACTAGAGTCCAAGTGCTGCTCAATTCATTGCAGCCTCTGCTCCTGTGCTATCATGTTACCATTTGCTTGTTAGTACAGTGCAATACTGGGTTTGCCACCCTCACTGTAGTAACTATTACCTCTTGGTCACATGTGTGACAATCCAGTTGATAATTATGCATTTCAGCAAACATGAGAAGTAAGTCACATTCGGGAAGTCTAAATGTTCATCCTCAGTATCACAGCAGTTGTAACTTGTTAATACCACTTCACACATGATGTGATATGTGTTGTATCTATTCCTCAAAATTGTTGTTGTACTGCCATTTGTGATTTGTGCCCTTATGAAATTATGTGATAACCAGGCTCCAAAACTTGTTTTCTAAAAGCTCGGTAACTAGCTTCCAAATCTATCTAAGGGAAGATAATTCCTGTGGGCATGATTACACTTCGGATATAACATGAAACCATCTAGCATTATGAAAATGAACAGCAGTTGAGCCATTGAAACTGCCGCAAGGAAGCAATTAGAAACATTTGGTCCCTGGTCTAAACTGGTTGGAGTTCCTTATTACATCTGAACTGGGAGGTCCCATTGAACTCAGTGGGGTTTACTTCTGAGTAGACATGCATAGGATTGTGCTATAGAGTGCCTTGCCATCATAACATTGGTCAACTCCCACCGATTTCAGGGCAAGATGGGACCTTCCCATTCCATATATAGATACTGGTTGGGCTGGTGGCTCAATCTTACTATGACATTGGTGATGGAACAGCATCTTATCCTGCATCTAGAAGAGTAGGTTGGCTTTGGGGACAGAGGGCAGCCCACATGGCACACATGGCTTTGTCTTTCATCACTTAATTTTTGCTTCCCATGTCCTAGCACCCACAGCCTGAGTCAGCTGTCTTACTCTACCTAATGGTAGGGCTGGCCCTGTTTCAGAGGGACAAACTAAGTTCAGACTGTACTTCAGTGTAACTGGAATTTTCAATTTACAACATGGCAAAGGCCTGCAATTATATATCCCTATCACCCAAATCCTGTGGAAGTGACATTAGGGAAATGTTCACTTCTTTTTTTCATACGTATTCTGCAGAGAACACATCCTCAACAGCTGCATCTTGAGAGTATTATAATAGCACACACACACACAGTATTTAATGTTGGTCAAAATTTCCTCCTGGTGTGCCTAAATAACTGCTAATGCACTGAGTTCAGAAGGAACTGGAAACAGATTAAAGGGTCCAGTGCAAGGCGTCTCCATTAAACTGTTTTTGAAAGGTCATACTTTGCAGCAGCACTAACATCAATGGGAAAATGAGACTACAAGGCAAGCATATTTCTTTATGAGTTTTGCCTACAGGTAACACTGATGTTAAAAGGCTGATGGCATTCATAGCCATAAAAGATTTAATGCATTGTGATTCATTGCTGTAACTCACATTGAACTCTTAATTGAACATTAAGTTCCTGTAGCTATAGAGGAATTTATTTTCACTTGCTAGCTGCTCTAGACAAAAGGGAAAAAGCACATCCTTTTGGGGAAGATCTTTGAATAGGAAATTGCACATTATTTTTTACTTGAATGGAAAAGTTAGGGGTGTCTATCTGTGCCTTTAATCAGATGTATGAACTTAAATTGCACCTCTCAGGGAAGTTCTCCTTATGTTTGCTCTGTTCCTTCCTTAGCTTGGAGTCCATAGTTCTGTTATTTCCCCTCTTGAAACTTTAGAGGCCAAACCACAGACACATTAGTCTGAGTTGTGTTGTAATCAATGGGTTGCACTCCCCAGGAAGTAAAGTTATGACTGAGATGCAAAACAGGTGAAATCCAAGCACTTTGGTTTAATTCTTTGTGAACCACAGCTTGGTGCCCACTATAACCTGCTTGGTATAGATCTGGCCTAAGGGAACAAGATAAGGAATGCTTTCAACAGTATATAACTTCAGCTGTCCCTATCTATCTGGGACAGAGCAGATTTGGGACTCATGTGGGTCATGAAAAGGGGAAAAGTTTATGGAAAAGTTCCATTGTGCAAACAGAAGTCCAGTTGAACGAATGGATGTCTGTTTATGCAACACTGGATCCAAGCCTATATGTTTTATTCTCTGTAGCTTTCCCTTTAATACCCTTTAAAGAGTTATTGGTTCAGAAAGAACCTATCTTCCATTCTCCGTTCACTTCATCTTAATCTTCACAAAAAAGACTGTTTTTTGTCTAAGTGTCTTGATAATTCTTGACCTGTGGCAGGAGCAACCATTAGCCCACCACCTGGCTTTCCTAAAAAGAACTACCCAATAGATTATTAAAGGTGTAGTTTTTTAGGCTCACTATTGTGCTGAAAAGGATCATTAGAAACCTGACAGAGCCAGAGAAAAATTAGTCTATGAACTTAGCCTTCAGTCTTTGAATACTTGTCTTTCGTAGCTTTTGAGGTTGCTTGTAAATTATTTAATGTGTCATGGGTTCCCCCCACCCTAATTCATGCCTAAAATCAAAATCAGATTTGTATTGTTGAAAAGCAAGGAGCTAATGGATTCCTATAGAGGAAACACCTGTTACTAGTAAAGAATTAAAGTGATGTTCCATATCCCCATGAAAGTGAATAAAGAGCTCAAGGCACCGCTTAGACAAAAATACCTTCAACCAGATTCAACAAAGACCATCAATCACAACAGAAAACCTTGATGAAACATTTTCATTACTTTGTGAACAACAAAAGGTATCTTCTGGGGAGGAAAAAAGGAAGCATCCTTGGGGATATTTTGACTGATTAATTATACAAATAGATTGCCTCTTTAGCAACAAAGTGGTTGCAAACAAAATCACAAAATGCAAACTTCTCTGTGTGTCTCTGAGTTTGAAGGCAATCCTTCGCATTTTAATAGCAAAGGCAGACCTACTTCTCACTGCAGAGTCTTAAAGGCTTCAAGAAGTAACTATGGAAAGTGATAGCAAATAGAAATATATTCCTCATGATTATTTATCATATTGTTATTGTTCCTTCCTCCAAAGAGTTCTTGTTAGATTATAGTGTTATTTAATTATATCTAGGCTGACCAGATAAAATCCAGGTCAGGGCTCCTGTAACTTTAACAATTGTAGAGAAAAGGGAATTTCAGCCAGTGTCATTTGTATGCAATTAGTTCCTGGTGAAATTCCCTCTTCATCACAACAGTTAAAGGTGCAGGCACTATACTAGAGTGACCATATGCAAAAGAAGGAAGGGGCCCTGCAACTTTAACAGTTGTGATAAAGAGGAAATTTCACCAGGAACTAATTGCATACAAATGACTCTGGCTGAAATTCCCTTTTCTCTACAACTGTTAAAGTTACATGAGCCCTGTCCTCCTTTTCATATGGTCAGCCTATACAATGACCCTGTGATGTGGCATAGCTATAAAATACCTTGGTTTAGCGATTAACAGGATAAAAAGCCAACAATTATGGTGCCACAAATCACAAATTAGGGATGAACTATACACTCAAATATTTACTTATTTATTCATTTCTTCGTGATATTTGCATGTTAGCCCATGATAAATTTCTCTGGGTAACTTACAATGAATATATATATATATATATATATATAATTCAAATACAAAATGGTACATAAAACATTACATAAAATCAACATAAAATGCAATAAGAAACAAAGCTCACATCAACCCCAGAATTAAAAATAGATTTTAAAATGGAGAGGTCCACATACATGAGTTATTTTAAAAGCCTGTGCGAACAGAAAGATCTTCACCTGGCCATGAAAAGACCACAAGAATGGCACCAGGTGAACCTTTCTCAGAATGCTGTTCCATAACGTATGCCACTCCTGAAAAGGCACTGCTAGTTACCTGTCATTTATAATTTAGATGGAAATCAGATTAGAGTTTATAATTTAGGGTGCAATTCTATTGGGATTCCCATCAGTCTCTGAACTTGGAGGCTGATGGGGATCGTATGGAGAGCAGCAGGAGCACAGAGGTGATCTTCATTTCCATGATTCTCCCACTCTGCATTTTTGAAGATGGGCTTTTATTTTGCCTGTCTAGCTAGCACTCTGCAGAATGGGAGGGAAGGAGGCTGAGGAGGCTGGAGGATTCCTCATAAACTGGCCTCCCTAATTCCTGCCCACAGAGCCACACCCTTTATCTCCTTTCTGAGGGCAAGGGAGCTCAGACTTCTGATTCTGAGCTCAGAGGGCTATCTCCAACCTCAGATCCAAGGATCTGAACTATTCTATGGCTCACCCCTATAGGACTGTCTAGAGGCCATAGGCTTGCTCTCTTAGTTGGAATTCTTAGAGCCTTTAAGAGAACAATATTACATATGATTAGAAAGAAAAATGTCCGGGATTTCAGGTGGAGTAATGGAGGATTGAAGCTGCAAAGTTTTTAGCTGAGCAGATCAGGGTGATTTAAATACTGTCTAAATGGTTGCTGGATGGAATTTATGACCTCAGATTAAAGGAGTCTTGGCTGGAACAGATTGTAAGTTGTCTCATCAATCTCCGGAGCTGCAAGTTTCGATGAAGGGAGTGTCAATGAGGGGAGCAGCAGGGAGATAAGAGGCCAGACATTTACCACTCGTGAATCACACTGTCACCCTAGGAAAAGGGTTAAGATCCACCAACATCGATTCCCCAAGACTGACTGACTATATAACAACAAAAATTAATGGAAGTCAGAGGGAGTTCAATGCGACAAAATAAAGATTAAACAACGTAACTCTTTTCATGGTGAGTGGAAACAGACTTTCTTTACAAGGGATGTAAACAATAAGCATTTATGGATGAAGGGAGTTGCAGAAATATTGACAGTAAGCTGTGATGAAGACTTGATTTTAAAAAGTGGAGAAAAGAGGATTCTATTGGGTTGTTTTGAACTGTGAACAGAAAGGCTTGAAGTAACTAGTAGAGAGTGGAAATTTACAGAGTCCTTCTATGCCAAGCTTGTTTTGTTTACATTCTTTTGCTTCCGCTGTTCCCAAACAGTCTGATAAGAAGGTTGCTATGGAAACATGCAACATGCAACTAGAAAAGGTTCATTTGATGCAGCTATGGCGTCACCTGCTGACAAAACAAAGAAAGCACTAGATGGAATTATGATGGAATTGAGGGAAATTACTATTCGACTGGAATCTAAGATGGATGCTTCTACAAAGAAGATAGATGATCAATTTTTGGCTATGGAGGGGAAACTTAAGGAGACTAAAGATGATTTGATTAAAGAGATTAATCAAATGGATATGGCATTCAAAGGATTAAAGAAGGATGGCAAGGAGATAAAGGATAAAGTGGAAATTTTGGATAATAAAACACAAATTTTACAGGTTCAAATTGATAGGGAAAAGGATACAGTATCTTTTTTGGAACAGAGGAAATGGAAAAATGCCTAAGGTTGAGAAACATTGCAGAAAAAACAGGTGAGCTCAGAGAAGAGATCATAAAAATACTAGCAGAATTATTGGACTGGGAGGAGGACAGGATGGAAGCTGAGATAGATAGGGTATATAGAAGAAACTCTGTTTATTCAAGGACAAAGCAACTGCCAAGAGACATCATGGTGTATTTTGTGAGAAAATCCACTAGAGACAAGACTTTACAATGCCATAATTGGGAGAAAGTGAAAATTGATGGAAAAGAACTTATAGTTCTAAAGGAAATACCAACCAGAATAAGAGCTAAAAGGAGAGACTACAAATTTTTGACAATGATTTTGAAACAGAAAAATATTGTTTTAAGATGGGAAATACCTGAAGGTGTGACTTTGACATTTGCCAGGGAAAGATATAAGCTGAATTCAGTGGAAAAAGCAAAATACTTTATGGAGAAATATAAAAAAGTTTTGGAGGAAATACAAGTTGATGAAAGGGATCCAAGAGAAAAGGGAGAAACTTCAGATAAGTAATATTTGTGGATTTAAAGACTTTTATTGATACATAATAATAACTTAAATATGGATTACAAATATCTATCATGGAATATAAATGGACTAAATTCACAAAAGAGGAAAAAAATCTTTTACCATCTAAGAAAATTAAAATTGGATATTATTTACTTACAAGAAACTCATATTAGAAAAAAGATATAAAATATCTGCATAATAAAGACTTGGGAGAATAATTTATTTCTGCAAGCACAAAGAGAAAGTCGGGGGTAGCCTTATATATTAAATCCCATTTAAAACTAGAATTAGTTATATCTGATGAACAAGGATGTTTTGTGGGTGTAAAAACTACTGTACATGGATTGGAAATCATGGTATTGGGGGTGCATGCTCCCAATGAACAAAAAGCAGAATTTTATGAATGATTGTTATGTAGCTTGTATTTCAAGTGATGGCTGGTGTCTCTTAGGTGATTGGAATGGAGTGATATCACCACAAATTGATAAACATTTGGAGAAAGACATTAAAGGTCAACAGGGAAAGCTACCAAAAAGTTTTTTTGATCTGGTGGACAATCTGGGTTCGGTTGATGTATGGAGACACAGAAATGGTGCCTCTAAGGAATATACTTATTTTTCAGATAGACATAAATCTTTTTCAAGAATAGATATGATTTTGACATCCAGGACAATACTTAAAAAAGTAAAGAAAATAGAGATCCTGCCAAAATCTTTTTGGGATCATAATTCAGTATTGATGGTTTGTGTGTTTTTTTTAAAGAAGAAGTACATTCAGATGGAGATTAAATGAATCTTTACTACAAAATAAAGCAGTGGTGGAAGAAGGCTGGGAAAAAATCAAGGATTTTTTTTAGTTGAACTTAAATAAAGGTGTTAACCAAAGTATGGTCTGGGACACAAGTAATGCTTTCATAAGAGGATATTTTATTCAGAAGGACAGTCAAATTAAGAGGGAAAGAAAGACAGGAGAAAATGAGAGCCATTATGGAAGAGATTAAAAAGAAGGAGGAGGAGTTAAAGAGCACATCAAGAAAGGCAGAGATTAGCTACCAGATCAAGATACTGCAACAACAATTGTCTATGTTGACGGTCAGAGAAATGGAACGGAAGTTAAATTTTGTAAAACAGAGAATTTGAAGGTGCAAATAAACCGGGAAAATGGCTAGCTTACAAACTGAGGAAAGAAAAAGAAAAAAAGACAATAGTTACAATTCAGGATGGTGATATGGAAACAATAGACGATGTGAAGATACAAAGAGTATTCTGGCAGTATTATTCAAATTTATATAAGAAACATGAGATGCCATTGGAGAGAATAGATAGTTACCTACAAAATCAGAATTTGCCTAAAATTTCATTGGATCAGAAACAAATAATAAATGGAGAGATCACTATGGCTGAAATGGTCACAGCTATAAAAAGAATAAAATTGGGGGAAACGCCAGGATTGGACGGTCTTCTAGGCGCATACTACAAAATTTTTGAGGAGGAACTATTATTACCTCTGCAAAGTACGATGAACTTTATTTTGAAAGAGGGGAAGATACCAGAGACGTGGAAAACAGCATATGTGACGTTGATTCCTAAAAAAGGCCAGGACCTAACTTTGACTAAAAATTACAGGCCAATATCATTGTTGAACAATGCTTATAAGTTGTTTACATCGATAATGGTGGAAAGACTTAAGTTTGTATTGCAGTTTTAATCATGAAGATCAATGTGGATTTTTACCGAAAGGACAGATAAAAGATAACATTAGAAGGGTCTATCTGGCTTAATTGGGCAGAAGCTCTTTTGACAAAGGGGGTCAGATTATCAAGTTACACTCTGAATGTGGCTCCCTGGGTCCCTTAGCCCCTTTAACCCAGGGAGGGGGGCATCCTGAGGATGGATGTGGGTTGTAGCATCTGGAAAATACAAGGTGGAGATTGCACAGATATCTGGTGCAGGTATCAAAGAGCAAAACTCCCCACAAAGCAGGTGGAAGAACTACCTCCCTGGTGAAAGCCCACCTGGCAGAGGACCAGCTAGGTAGAACAGAATAAGCTCTGCTTGCACATTCTCTCAGGATTGACCAGGTGGGCATCATGAATTCAAGCCAGACTCAGGCTCCTGCATGTCCCTTTTAATTCAGAATTGAAAGCTACCCTGTGTCTAAGGGCCAAATTATATCTCAGACATGCAGGCATAAGGTATTCTGAATAGCACCTGTTACTATCTCTTTGTCCGGGTGCTTTTACTGGGCTATACGTACATATAACTTACGTAGCCAGCAAGCCAATTCACTCAAGTCACCATGAGCTTCTTTCTCTTAACTCTTCTCCTGTTCTAAATCCTTATCATTGTCCTTAACCTTGTGTTCATCCACCCTAAACATATGGGAAATACACCCAATATATCCACACATTCCCATTCAGAACTTCTCTTTGGTGGCAGGCAATAAGTGATAACCAAAAGGGGCCAAAGCATAGGGATCAACACTGGAGGGTGACATCCCAGATTCCATGTCTATCTGAATTGTATGCAATGGTCAGCTGAAAGACTGACTGCCCAGCAGCGACTGCTGCGAGAGCCTAAGGCTTATGGGAGACTGACAACATGTGCTGACAGACTATTGGGCATACTGCCAATCTGGATTTCTACTGGGAGCTCTCACCCTATTGAGCTCCTCAGAACCAACGGACCAGAAGAACTTATAAGCCAGCCCCAAGCTCGGTGATCTCCAAGGTCCCATTGTGTGCCAAACTGGCCAACCTACTGTGTGTGGTGTAACTCACTGTGAACCATGCTGTCATAGGTTGAAGGGGATCCTGGATTTGAATATCTTCTCATGCTGATTTTCTTGCAGGGGATCTACCTTAAACGCTGTTACCTGAGCTGAAATGGAAACTCAATCCCGATTTGATTATAACCCTGCCTACTTGGAACACAAGTTCGAACCTGGGACTTTGCAGCCCCACTTACCATTCAAACTTTGTTGAATGGTAAGTGGGGTTTGTTTTGTTTTGTTTTTGTAGTTTTTTGAAGTGTTGAAGTGCTTTTTAAATGTACAGATTGTGTGTATGTTGTATGTTTTTGCTGTTTTAATTTTTGTATATTGTTTTTAATTGTTTTTAATCCTATGTAAACCGCCCAGAGAGCTTCGGCTATGGGGCGGTATACAAATGTAATAAATAAATAAATAAATAAATAAACTGGCCTTACTGTCGACACTGAATGGCAACAGCAGCTCTGAGGGCCCAGGCTGGATGCCCTCCCCACCTCACGTGGAGAACCTGGGGACCGGATCCGGGGACCTCTGCATGCAAAGCATGTGCTCTATCACATTGAGCTATGGCCCCTAAATGCCAGGGATCAAATTGGGACGTTCTGCAAGCAAAACAGGTGCATTGCCACTGGGCTAGAATCTTACCTAACTTATTAATACATTTATTTTATTCAGATCCCAGCTTTCTTCCACCAATTGGTCTCCTCTCCAGGCACCGATTGGACCCAGACCTGCTTAGCTTCAGTAAAGTGGCTGCCTCAAATGCATTCCCACTGTGCCCTGGGGCTGCTATCAGGCCAATTGCTAATCCTTTAAAGATTGGCATATGCCCTCCATCTCACAGGCTGAGAGAATTAAAAGGCATCCCACCCAGATAGGGAGTACACAGGTCAATAAAATAGGGTGCTCTTTGGGTATGAAGATCTGTACAACTGGGTTTATATTAGGTACATAGGAAGCTGCCATATTCAGAGTAAGACCCCTGGTCCATCTAGCCCAGTATTGTCAACACTGACTGGCAGTGGCTATCTGGGGTTTCAGGCAGAATTCCTTCACTGCCCTACCTGGAGAAGCCAGGGATTGAACCTGGGGTCTTTTGAATGCAAAGCAGGGGCTCTATCACACTGAGCTATGTCCCCCTCCTCATTTTTGTGGGCGAGCGTTGAGCCCGGCCCTTACCTTTCCCCCCACAATCCTTTCATGGGGGGGGGGATGATTGTGCGATTACTCATCTGCAGTCAAATGGCTAGCGAATAGTCCAATCCAGTAGCCAACTGTGGCCTTGCCCAGGTGTCGAGAAATTGATCATGAGCATTTCAATAACTCAGAAACTAATATTGATTTCATATTATTAATAGTTACTTGTAACAGTTCTTCTGTAAGGTAGAACCAGCAATGTACTAGTTAGATGAGAAGAAGCTGCCTTCTTGTATAGTGGTGTTAAACCTTCACCATAATGTACTTTGTTCTATTAGCAATCATATGCATATGTTTATCTTGACCTCCATTATTCTTATGTGGTGCCTTTCTTTATCTTGACCTAGAGCAAGATACATCATTCCTGTGTGATACCCTGTATTATTGTAAACTTTCCCTTGGTACAAAAGTTATGCTGTACAAGGTTCAGACTAGGCTAATTCTGATGTTTCCAGTTTCCTATATAAGAGTGATACCCTGTATCACAGTCAGTCAGAACCCAGGTTCTGGCTCCGACAGCTGTTCGTATCTAATAAACATTTGTTGAAGAGATTGAGCATTGTAAGTATTAATGGAGGCACAACCGTGCCTCCATTGTTAAAGGCCGTAAAAAACACATTCCACCATGTTAAAGTGATAATGGGGGGGGGGTCATTCTAACAGCCATAAAATTGAAAATGTTTCATCAACCTTTCTGAAATTTACAGGTGCCAGAAAGAAATGTTTGTTTTACATTACCTGAAAATTTCAAGAAGATTGGTGAAAGGTAGAAAAGGAATACAAACCTCTCTCCCTGCTTTTGTAAAATTTACTTCTGGGTTGAGACTTCTTGTGCTCTCAAGTTGCATAATTTCTAGAGCCTTATTAACTAATCCAGTGGTGGGGTCTTCTTCCTCCTTGACTGTAGTTGATGGAAAGCTTTTCATTTTTTTTAAATTCCCTTCGGTTGACTTTTAAGGACTATTTTAACCTCTCATTCAAGTCAATGAGGCGGCCATCTTCCCTCATAACGCGATACTGACACACGCTCAGTAGCGTCACTCTCCCCCCTCCCTCCTGCCTTAGAATGTGGGGTAGATGAGTGAAATGGCCGCTGCTTCTATAGCACAGACCTTTTGAGTGAAGAAGAAAAGTTTCTCTTTTCTCTTCTGGAACATGCATTCCTTTGGCTCTGAGAGTATTTTGGGCTATCTTCATAAGGCCAGTTTGCACTTTTGCTCCCTGGTGAAGCAGGGTGTGGTTCCTCTGGATCCATGCTAACCTGATCTTCAGATCTCTCCTGGGAATAGGTGGCTATACCTTTCTTTCTTTCTATCTATCCCCCACCTCAAACACACAAAGTGTGCTCCTTCCCTCTTTTCTAAGAGTTTGGTCCATACCGCTATAAGTTGAAAGCTTCAAACACTTCATTTAATTAGTTTGGGCCGGTGTTAAGTTTTAAGTACAACGTTGCAACCTTTCAAAGTGCTTCTGGGCCTACCACATTGGTTTCGGCCTAGTCATCCTGTTTTTCTAATAAGGTTTAGAAACAGTTGAGCTGTCGTTTATTTTACATAATGTACACACATGGATTTTCTTTCTAATCCTTGCAGTCTACACTGGCTCTCTCCTTGATGTGTTTTTGGATGCAGACAAACCCTTTTTTGTTCCAGCAGGCCTTTGGCAAATAATCTGGACCTCTGTCTATACCTTTGACTTTTAAAATGTTATGTATTTAAAATGTTTTAAATGCTTTAATATTGAAAAGTATTTATTTATATTTTTAACTTTTGTATATTTAGGCTGACCATATGAAAAGGAGGACAGGGCACATGTAACTTTAACAGTTGTAGAGAAAAGGGAATTTCAGCCAGTGTCATTTGTATGCAATTAGTCCCTGGTGAAATTCCCTCTTCATCACAACAGTTAAAGTTGCAGGCACTATACTAGAGTGACCATATACAAAAGAAGGCAGGGCCCCTGCAACTTTAACTGTTGTGATGAAGAGGGAATTTCACCAGGAACTAATTGCATACAAATAACACTGGCTGAAATCCCCTTTTCTCTACAACTGTTAAAGTTACATGAGCCCTGTTCTCCTTTTCATATGGTCAGCCTATTATATTCCTATTTATAGGTTTTAGCTGTATATATTTTAGTTTTGTAAGGCTGCCCTGAGGCCCAGGATCGGGCAAAAGGCAGGATACTACTACTACTACTACTACTACTAGTAATGTTTCAGATTTCACTTCTGCATCTGATGTTCTTTTGCATTTACTTTTCTTTATAAACTATTCATATCTTAAGACTTCTTGTGTGGCATGTTTTCATTGGTTTAACAAGTTAAAAGGGGTATTCACTGTTTTCATGCTTATGTTATAAAATCTATTTTCAATAGGCCTAGTAACTTCAAGAGTAACAGAGTTGGGGAAAATCCTCAATCTCTTTGCTATCAGAGGCACTGAGTGAGGGATCTCTAGAGATAATTTATGCTGACCCCAACCACAAAACACTATTCCCCCTTCTGAAGAGATCTGGACCACAGACTACTAAAGACAAACAAATTAGCAGGCCATAATAACAGTTCTCATGTGGCCATTTGCCTTATGAGGCAGGTACTCTGCGGGCTACCAAATGGAGTAGGCTGACCAGATAAAATCCAGGTCAGGGCTCATGTAACTTTAACAGTTGTAGAGAAAAGGGAATTTCAGCCAGTGTCATTTGTAAGCAATTAGTTCCTGGTGAAATCCCCTCTTCATCACAACAGTTAAAGTTGCAGGCACTAGACTAGAGTGACCATATACAAAAGAAGGCAGGGCCCCTGCAACTTTAATTGGTTTGATGAAGAGGGAATTTCACCAGGAACTAATTGCATACAAATGACACCGGCTGAAATTCCTTTTTCTATACAACTGTTAAAGTTACATGAGCCCTGACCTGGATTTTATCTGGTCACCCTAAAATGGAGGGACTAACAAGCCATAAAGTTGCCTGGCTGGGTCTGCCAGAAATCCACCCTCAACACTCCTGGAAGGTCCATGTTCTATAGCACCTGCTGTCAGATGAACTTGAGGGAATCCCTCCCTCCACCCCTGGGTTTAATTTACTGGCTTCCCCTGGCTGGACCTTGCAGGAAACTATAGGGATAGACTAAGCAGGCATTCATAACACACATAGAATGCGGAGACTGGCAAATCTAAAAGCAAGTGTATTGCTTTTCAAGAACCAAGGAAATTCAATGGGTCTTACTTTTGAGTAAATATCTAGGGATGGATATGCAACCTGAGTAGGGTGACCATATTTGGGAAACCAAAAAAGAGGACAACTAGTGGGGGGGCAGGAAAATGGCTTTCTGGGGCCTCCTTAAAGTCCCCAATTGGAGCAGAGGAGGGGAAAGCATGTCATTCTCACCCCCACCCCACTGCTCCAATCAGGCCTTTTTCTATAATGTCTGGGAATGACACGTTTTTCCCTTTTAAGACCTTGATTGGAGCAGTAGGAGAGAATGACACACCTCCAGAAAGCATGTCATTCCCCCCTGCCACGCTAGTGGTGGCCTTAAAAGGGAAAGTGTGTAATTCCAGGTCATTATAGACTATTGCATAAAATCCCCCCTGACACCGAGGATAGAACAAAAACCAGGAGAAATCTGGGGAAATCATGACAGTTTTTTTAAAAAAATATTATTGCATTTATATCCCACCTTTTTTTCTGCCAAGAAACCCAAGGTGGCATACATAATCCTCCTCCTCTCCATTTTATCCTCACAACAGCAACCCTGTGAGGTGGGTTGGGCTGAGACTCTGCAACTGGCCCAAAGTCACTCAATGGGTTTTCATGGCTAATTGGGGAGTAGAACCCAGATCTCCCAGCTCCAAGTCCAACTCTTTAGCCACTACGCTATACCCTAATGGTCACCCTAGAATTGAGCCATGCCAAGTTGGAAGCAGATCGGTTTGTGCCTTAATTTTTAGGATAGTTTTTTTAAAAGTTTGACTTCAATTTTTTTTCTAAAATTCAAGGCATGAACCAATCTGCTTTCAACTTGGCATGGCTAAAGCCTTACTTAAGAGGTACCATGGTGCCAAGTTTCATCTCTTCATCTTTACTTTCTTTTTTTTTAATGTACTGCTCAAGGCCCTAGACCCCAAAAAGGAGTATTGGGTTTGAAGTTTTAAAAAAAATCCTAAAACTCAAGGCATAAACAGATCTGCTTCCAACTTGGCATGGCTCAATCCCTACTTAAGAGCTACCATGCTGTCAAGTTTCATCCCTTTATCTTTAAAAAATGATAGAATTGTAAGCAACTTACAATTGTCAACTTAACAGTCTTTTAGAATTTAAGAAAGCCATAAAGACTGTCCTCTTCCGGCAGGCATATCCAGTGGAATTTTAGAATGTTTTAAGGATGTTTTTAGGATGTTTTAGGATTTTTATGCAGTTTTAATAATATGTGTCATGTTTTAATCAGTTTTATATATTTTATCATGTTGTTGTTCCCCGCCTCGATCCAGACGGAGAGGCGGGTAAGAAATAAATTATTATTATTATTATTATTATTATTATTATTATTTAAAAAATTAAATTGAAGTTTTAAACATTTCTAAAAATCAAGGGATGAATGGATCTGCTTCCAACTTGGCATGGCTAAATCCCTACTTCAGAGCTACCATGGTGCCAAGTTTCATCTCTTTATCTTTAATTTCATTTTTAAAACTTGTACTGCTCAAGGTCCTGGACCCCAAAGAGATTTCTGTTTGAACTTTAAAACATTCCTAAAAATCAAGGCATGAACGGACCTGCTTCATACTTGGCATAGCTATATCCCTACTTAAGAATTACCATGATGCCAGGTTTCATCTCTTTATCTTTAAAAATGAGGGAGATGCAAGCATTTTGGTTGATTTATTAATGTTAAAAGTGAGTTCAACACATAACACTAGCTTTGATTTTATATTGGATGTCAAGATGGTATAACATCCTGGCTGACACTGGCTTGCAATGATGGGAGTTGTAGTCCAACACCTTTGGAGGGCATCAGGTTGGGGAAGGGCTGCTCTAAACAAAAAAAGAGAAGTAGGTGGCCCTAAGTTGTTCGTGATCAGTTTTCCACAACCCCACAGTCACCTCTGCATATCATATTCTCCACCCTGTCCTCATGGTTTATCTGCTTTGGGAGAATGAGAATTTCACTTGCACTTTCTGCCTCCTTAGGGAGGATGTGGCGTTAAGGCTTGTGAGCCTTAACTCCCAATTTCCCTGCTTTTTGGTGCTTGGTTGGAAACTGTAGAGCCTTAACATTGTTTTTGTAAACTGTAGGTTTTTTGTTTAATGAATATGTTTATGTTCATTGTATGTCAGTGAATGGTTTCCATCAAATTCCTAGTTGTTGCTTGGTGGGAAATCAGGCCTTATTGGAATTAATTACAGTTAAGCATCTCCTAATTAACTACATTATTAGGCCCACACATATGAAGTCAATACACTTTTGAGAGCCTTCTAAAATAAGGAGCCTCTATCTTGAGGTCTCTTTGTCATAAGCGAGACTCTCAAGATTCCCACAATACTTTTTATAATAGCTGCAACACTGCAATACTATTTCCCGCCACACCAGGCCTAGTATGTTGTTAAAATACAGCTTTCATAGGTTTAAAGACATATAGGCAGAGCTGCTTTATACTGAGTCAGACGATTAGTTCACCTAGCTCAGTATTAATTAACTGGCCGGAGCTCTCCAACATCTTAGGCAGAAGGTTTTGCCCACCTCTACCTGGAAATGCCGGGGAATGAACCTGGCACCTTCTACATGCAAGGCAGATGCTCTGCCAATGAGCTATGGGCCCCTCAAATGCTGCTTTCATGGATTTCCTTCTTGAGGCAGTCACCCATCCAAACACTGACCCAGCTTGATCCAAATGTCTGCTATACCGAAACCGGACCCAGAACAGGAGAGAGGCCTAACTGCAGCCTGCCAATCCCCAGGGCTGCTAAAGTAGAGGCCAGCCAACTAGAGGCCTGGCCATTTCCCAGGCACACCAGCCACTTCTGCCTCTCAGCATCACACTGGACACCAAGAGTTAAAAATTAGGAATGATCCAGCTGGATCATGCTTCCCCAAACTGGCGCCTGCACACACACTCCACGGCTCCTAGAGCAAGAGTGGGGAGGGAACAGCAATCCGGGCACTGCAATCTAAACTGCCAAAGAAGGGGCACAAAAGAAAACCCCCTGCAGCACCTCCCCCAACTGTTGCCCAAACACCAATGAGACAATCCCCTCCGCTTGAACCGTGGGGATTCCCAACCACGACGAAACTCCCAACCTTTTAGGGTGGGGAAATTTCCTAGCCCCATATCCAACCAAACATGCAGTCGTGAGCACAAAGCCTCATAGCCGCACATGCTCTTCTCGCTCAGCTGACATCTCTCTTCTCTTGGTTGAAAATGAAAGAGGCCAAGTCCTGGGCGAGCCAAGGCTATATAGCCTTAGACTCCACCCCTCCGCCTAAGTGGCTGTTCCTGTGCACATTCTCATACATGTGAATATTTCTTCCCGCCATTTCTAACCACCCGCAACCAACGCCTCCCACCCAATCCATGCTGGCTGGATAGCGAAGCGAATATTCAGGGAAAGCACTTTCTCTGTTGTTGAAAGGACAATTGTCTCTCTTAGTTAGCCAAGTTTAGCCTAAGGGAAAGTTCCCAAATGTTTAAGCTCTTATCACATGCGAAGAGATGTTTATTGGCTGAATAAAGCTTTGTGGATTACTTGGCAGACCTCTTTATTGTCTTGCAAGGCAGTGGGAGGGCTGGGAAATATGACAACTACTCATGGAAGTTCGCGGGTCCTTTTGATGATGCTGTTCACCTCCTGCACATCTCCCACTCCTTCTACTTGTTTTTCTATCACAAAAAAAGACCCAGAAATATGCAATTATTATTATTTTTGGCTGTAATGAAACTTGCCACCATTTCTTGCTGTGTGCAGGAAAATCAGTGCAATAAAAATGCCTACTGAATGGGCCCTGTGGTCATTGCTTGTTTCCTCTTCTTCCCTGTGTGAAGAAAGAGGAAGCTGCTCATCCTTATTGTGGGACAGAAGCAGGAGGCAAAGAGAAGGTAGGGAAATGTGGTTTCTCCCTGGTCTGATGATCCTCTGTTAGCTCCAATGGTGCCATTCCACCAGCAGAAGAGAGACTGTAGGTGGAACCATTTCATCTACCCCCTACAACCAACTGCATGCTTAGGGGATCCTTTGAATTAGATTTGGGAGCAGGGGGGCCTGCAGGGGGGAAAGAGAGGATGTGGAAATCCTGTCATTCAAGCAGAAGTCCTGCTGTATGAGTGGACATTCCTACACACAATATTTGATCCAATCCTATGAAACACTGAAAGAAAATAAGAACAAGACAAAATGCCACTGACAATTAGGGATGTGCATTGGATTGGGTCCAATCCACGATCCAGAGCTGATCTGACCGAAATCTGGATTATCCAATCTGATCCGAACTGGTCCAGAAGGACCCGAATCGGTTCAGATAAGACCGGAGGATTGGACCTCCTCCTCCCCTTCACGCTCCTTACCTGCAAGGGCTGTCCACTGCCATCCGCTGCTCCAATGTACTGAGAAACAGGCTTCACGGCCTAGTTCTCAGTAGATCGCCAGGTCACCCGGCGCTCTACTGAGAACTAGGTTGCAAAGCCTGTTTCTCAGTAGATCAAAGCAGCGGATGGAAGCGGGCGCCCCGGCAGGTAAGTGGGGCCCTCGTCCTCCCCCCTCGCGCTCCTTACCTGCCGGGGTCGTCCGCTGCCGCCCGTGAGCGGCAACGAATGGCAGTGAACAGCCCCGGCAAGTAAGCCCCCTGCTCCCCCTCACGCTTCTTACCTGCCGGGGCCGTCTGCTGGCATCTGCTGACATCTGCTGCTGCCTGCAAGCGGCAGTGGACGCCAGTGGATGGCCCCGGCAGGTAAGGAGTGCGAATAGGGGGGAGGGACAGGGAGGGGGGAGTTAGGTCCCCACTCACCCACCCACCGCCATGTTTTCGGTATAGGCTTGCATTGGGGAAAGCTTTCTTTCCCCCCAATGCAAGCCTATGGCGAAAACACCAAAAATGGCAGCCGATCTCAAAATCGGATGTCTGATTTTCAGATCAGATCAGGTCCAATCCGATTTGAGAGACCTCCGATTTTGTCCAAACCAATCCAGGACAACATCGGAGGTCCTGATCCGGGTCCCGATCCAATCCGGGGGGGGGGGTCCGTGTACATCCCTACTGACAACATATTCAGTGGTATAACCCACGGCCAGTTTTAAGTGTATTTTTTTAAAATGTGGGCTCTTGTAAAGAACTTAGGTTACTCTTAGTTGTTGTAGAAACATTATTATCAAGTGCGCGAAACATTGTGATTTCATTTCTGCATATGGACCCAATTATATAGCCTAAGCTTTGAACCACATGCTTTAGATAAATATATTAAAGGTAGCAAAGGTAAATAGCAACAGTTTAATGCTGTATTTTAAATGAGATATTCACTTCTTAGAGGTTCAGGGACTTTTAAGGCCACCTATCTTAATTAACAGTCTAGACTCTACAGTTTTAAAATACCTTCTATAGTTTTTTAGTGGATAAAATCCATACAGGATCATTAAATAAATGCAAAGCAGCTGCTTTCTGGAAGGCAGTTTCATGTGCATATTTATATGGTGTGCTCTCCCTCCAGCTTTCCCTAATACCTTCAATTTTTCTTTAAGAACATGCAACCCTTCCTGTTAACAAAATGTCACAAGGTTTTTTTATTTGTTTCTTGTCCCACCTGTTGTTAATTTGCTGCTCCTTACTAAAATCCCAGCACAGAATGCCACAGAAGAAAAATGTCTGAACTATATCCCTTTTGTGTATTTTCATTACATATTATGATGTAGGTAAAAATAAATGAACGCTTCATAGGGTTTAAAAGTGGGATTCTAAATACAAAAAAAAAATATTGAAATGACTTTTTTTTAGGGCTACAATCTGTATGGAGCATGTCATAGACCCCATCCTAAGCTATTTTGGTGCTGCAAATATCAGGATGACAACTACAATTTCTACAAAGCAAGCACCATTGGGTTGGTTCTAGACAGCAATGCTTCCTGTAGACCCAATGAAATTTATGGGACTTAACAACTGCTTAAGTCCCATTGATTTTAATTGCCTTCCCTAAGTATGACTAAGGCCCAATCCACACCAAACAGATATAGCACTATGAAAGCAGAAAGCACTATATATGAGGCAGGAGCTACACTACTGCTTTATAGCGGTATTGAAGTGCATTGACAACTGTTGAGGCCCATTGAAACATACCATATACCACTTTCATACCACTTTCATAGTGCTATATCCTGCTTGGCCTAAGTCTGAACCCAACCCATTGTAATCAATGAGACTCACTTCCAAATAAGTATGCTCTGAAAGGGCTAGAGATGGTATTTTTCACCAGTTGTCAAAATCTCTACCTTCTATAGTCGTTTGGAGGCTTCCCAGCTCATTTATATGTTCCAGTAGAAAGCAGGAAAGTTTCTGTTAGCTTCAAAGAAGAAGAACATGCCTAAAAGGTTGTCATGACAGCAAACATAACTGAGATATTGCAAAGCATAATAAAAGTGCTTTAGAGATGACCAATGAATTGCATATTCTGACAAGGGATCAAGAACAGTGGTGGGGAACAACATTGGGATGAGATGACTTCCCCCACTGCCCAGTCCACCATGGACTGGATGATGTTACATGGATAAGTGGCAATCAGAGATAACAGTAGGGATTACCCTTTCCACCACTCCCCTTCCAATTTGGAGAGGGAATGGCTGACTAATAGGGATGTGCACTGGATCGGGTCCGATCCACGATCCAGATCCGATCCAGGGGAATTCAGATACAATTATCTGATTTCCGATCTCACCGCTGGATCATTTGATCCAATCCGATCTGATCCGGAAAGGTCCCAATCCAGATCGGATAGATTGGAGGATCGGCGGGCGCCCGCTGGCGCCCACCGCCGCTTCCATTGGCGGGCGCCAGTGGGCGCCCACTGATAGAAGCGGACAACGGGGGCAGGGGGCTTACCTTCCGGGGACATCTGCTACCGTCTGCCGCTGGCCGCTACTGCGAGCAGGCTTCGCGGCCTGCCCCTAGGTAGCACGACAGGTGAAGCCTGCAAACGAAGCCTGCTTGCAGTAGCGGCCAGCGGCGGATGGGAGCGGACGTCCCCCGAAGGTAAGCAGGGGGGAGGGGGGCCCGCGGCCCACTTACCTTCCATGGCAGTCCGCTCCCATCCGCCGCTGGCTGCTACTGCGAGCAGGCTTTCTGGCCTGCCCCTAGGTAGCGTGCCAGGTGATGACATCACCTGGCGTGCTACTCAGGAGCAGGCCATGAAGCCTGCTCACAGTAGCGGCCAGCGGTGGACAGGAGTGAACGTCCCCCTAAGGTAAGCAGGGGGGAGGGGGAGGGGGAGGGGGCCCGCGGCCCGCTTACATTCTGTGGCCATCCGCTCCCAGCCGCCGCTGGCCGCTACTGTGAGCAGGCTTCGTGGCCTGCCCCTAGGTAGCGCACAAGATGATGATCACCTGGCGATGATCAGGTGATGATCACCTGGCGCGCTACCTAGGGGCGAAGCCTGCTCACAGTAGCGGCCAGCGGTGGACGGGAGTGGATGGCCACGGAAGGTAAGCAGGGGGAGGGGGAGGGGGCTTACCCCCCCGGGGCCATCTGCTTCCATCCGCTGGCACCCATGGGCACCAGCAGATGGAAATGGACAGCCCCGTGGGGGTAAGGAGCACAGGGGAGGGGGCTTACCTGCCGGGGCTGTCCACAACAGATGGCCCCGGGGGGGAGGAGGGAGTTAGGCCCCCCCACCTGCCGCCATTTTTTTCTCATAGACTTGCATTGGGGGAAAGCTTTCTTTCCCCCAATGCAAGTCTATGGGGAAAACAAAAATGGCGGCCGATCCAAAAATCGGATACACACCCGGAGACACGTCCGCATACACGTCCAGGAAGCGGCCCTTGGCATCCACAACCGCCTGGAGAACCATGCTGTAGAAATGCTTACGGTTGTAGTACTCCTCGCCACGGGTGGGCAGGGCCAGGATGCGCACGTGGGTTGAGTCCATCGCCCCCACTGCCCATGGGAAGCCCAGGGCATGGAAGACACGCACGTGGTAGACACACCCACTCCGAAGATGGTTGACAGGGGCAAGTAGCCCACGTTGAACGCTAGCTTGTACAGCGTCAGGCCGAGGTGACGGGACACCGGAATACAGCGGCGCATACTTGTACATTCCCGCTGTAGGACAGGTGTCACCTTGGCCACCAACACCTTGAACGTTGTGCGAGACATGCGGAAGCTCCCACGGAAGCGCTCATCATCCCAGTCCTCCAAGTCCTGCATCTCATGCCACACGGCGTCCGTCCGGGGAAGCACCCAGCGGCGGATGCTCTCGCGCTCGGCAAGAAGCTCGGCCGATGTCGAGAGGGGTGGTGCAGGGCTCCTTCGGCCGCGCCTTCGGCCAACTTCTCCACGAGCAACGTGGATGCCGCACGGGGACGAACCAGTGGCAGGATGGTGGCCCGGAGACAAGGCACAGCCTCCGTCGCTCCGAGGGGCCAGCGGAAGGTCCCCATCCCGAACACTGGCTTTGCGGGCATGGCTCCACCTAGCTGGTGTAGGCGGACACGGAATGGGTCTTCCTCGTCGGCATCGGCATGGTTTTGCGTGGCCGCCTGGATCTCTCCTTGCAAGCAGGCTGTTGCGAGCTCCCTCTGGAACATCCTTGCAAATGCCAGGCGGGCCGGAGAGGGGTCGGGCAGGACGGGAGGTGGGCGAGACGGAGCAGGAGGGTGGAGGGAGGTGGGGCTAGGTATGGAGCATGGGACCGTCAACATCATTAGCATGGGAATGGGAGGGCAGGAGGATTTGTTTAGGCTAAAGCACACCTACAAGGCCGAGAGGAGTGACAGGAAGCGGCCGGAGTGGGGCGCGTGATGGGGAATCGGCAGAGCGGGCCGTTACTACGATGCAACTAGACGGGATGGGCATGCGCCTCCAAGCTGCCAAATAACCCTAAGGCTGACCGTGGATCGGTCGGCGATGGCGATGGCGCCGGATGCTTCGTTCCAGACGTTGAATGCGACATATTATTTCTCCCAGGGCCACCTCCAGAGCATGGAGACGGCGTGCCTTTTGGGCCCTCCACCTTCTACGGAAAGCACAGCGAAGGGAGCGCAGTTTCCCTGGGAGGCGAGAACAGAAGGGAGGAGAGGAGGGGGAGAGCCATCAGTGACACGGAGGCCACACTATCACCACTGCAGTCCACCCAACAGCCCAGTTACCCACCTCCACGCCGAAGGGCCCTTTGGGGTGTCGGACAATGCGCCCTGCGTGGTGGCCGTCGGACCTGTAGGGTGATGCCATCTCGACTGCTTGTGGCTGCAATGAGGGGAGATAGGGCCGGGAATGAGAGGCATCCAGCGCGTGCAACAATGTTGCATAGGGATGTTGATGGACATAGCCTTGAGCGTCTAGACCGGGCTGAGGGAGGCGGCAGCCAGAGGGACGCGGATCTAAAGGGGTCCTATCGCGTATAGGGGTGCGGGAGAGTATACAACTGCACGTCCCCATGGATCAATGGGGGATGGGTCTAGGGGCTCATAGGACGACCTCACCTTAGGCCATGTCGTCCTGAGTGGGCCTTTCCACCCCCTCCTCCTCCTCCTCCCCCCCTCCTCTTCCTCCTCTGCCTCCTCATCCCCCTCCTCCTCTCCCTCTTCGTCGGTGTCAGGTGGGAAAGCGCAGCCCCACTTTGGGCAGCCGCCTATGCTCCGGAGCTTCTGCCCTCCGGCTGTCCCCCCTGCCTTCCCTGAGGCACCTGCTGCTGACGACGCTGACCATGGGGCCCGATATGGTGCGGCCATCGGTGGGGGCAGGTACTGCTGTTGCTGTGGCGGCGCCATGTATCCGTATGGCCCCATGTAGGGCACAGCCTGCGGTGGCCCATGGTAGGCTCCACGGAAGTATTGGGCGAGCTTCCTGAGCACCTCGGTTTGGCGATCGATGGCTGCTGTGCGCTCCTGCATGCCTCGGTCGATGATGGCATCGGTGGCAGCCATGGCCTCAGTCATGCCGGTGACATGGCGCTCCAGACCTATACGCACATCCCTCTCCACCTCCCGTGTGGCTTGGGTGAACTCCTCCACGGCTTGTGTGGCTGTGCACATGGCCCACACGGTGAGGACGCGCTCCTTGGTGTGCCTGGCCTCTTCCTCGGCCACCATGCGTGTGAACAGGTTGTGGATGCGCTCCCCAGTTGTCTCCGTGACAGAGACCAACTCCCTCGCCATCTGCAGCCGGTCTGCCCTGCGCCTGTTGTGCATCCAGACACACCTCTGCGTGTTGGTCAGGGGACAGGCTTCTTCGGCTGCAACCTCACCATGCTCGCCTACGTGCGGTGGTGGCGGCTCCTCCTCTAGGGGGCCCCCTCCCTCCATTGGCTCGTCCTCCGGCTGTGGGGGCCCCTCGATCTCCTGCTCCAGCACGGCCTCCCCAGCCTCCAGCTCCACATCCAACGGCGCCTCAGCCTCCATCGCTTCCATCTCCACGTACGTTTCATAGGAGGCCTGCGTATCGATATGCAGCAGCTCTTCCTGGGACGGTGACAGTTCAGGCCCACCTGTTGTTCCACGAGCAGCTCCATTTCATCCTGATCCTCCTGGGACAGGCCTTTTCTCCATCACGACATCCAGGATCCCGTGCAGTATTCCCTGCACCATAGTTGCATGTCTTGAGGACCCTAGCTATGTGCATGGCACTGGCACTGGCCGTGCCACTCGCCCAATGGTGGCAGCCATGCTCCCCTTCGCGAGAGTGTTCCGCATACAGGACGGCCCTGGCTCTTCCTCTCCCTGCTGGGTCTCTGGCACCAGGGGGGTAGGTGCGGGGTCCTCTACCTGCATGACTGCACAGATGAGGCGTAGGAAGGCCGTGGGGCTGCTGCTGCTGGAGGAGGCTGGCGTGGGGGAGATGCTCCTTGAGGTGGTGGCTGTCCTGGGCGGCACAGGTGATGGCCTCGCAAGCACCAATGGACTTTGGGATGCTGCGGGCTGGCTCATCGGCCTCGCCTTGCCCGGACATGCTTCAGCTGCTGCCCTTGCAACTTTCTTGGCAGGGGGTGCGGATGATGCTTTCGGGGCCCTCTTAGCGGGGGGTGCGGATGATGCTTTCGGGGCTGCCTTGGTGGGGGTTGCGGATTATGCTTTTGGGGCTGCCTTGGCAGGAGGAGCGGATGATGCTTTCGGGGCTGTCTTGGCAGGAGGAGCAGATGATGCTTTTGGGACTGCCTTGGCGGGGGGTGTTGGCCGTGGGTCGACCGGCCTTGCCGGGGGCTCCTGTTTCTGTGTGGTGGGCCCTCTTCCCATTGCGCCCCTTTGTCCAGCTGTGCTCGTTGATGCGTGCTCGGAGGCTTATTGGTGGCGACCCCGCTGCCCACCATGTGCCCCGGGACGATGTCATGACGCTCCAACAGCAGGCATGACAGTTCGTCATAGAAGGGCATGGTACGTGGCTGGGCGCCAGTTCTTTTATTGTGAGTGACAACCTCCTTGAACTTCCTCTTGAGTCCGTGGAGCTTGTCCTTGCATTGCTTTCCATTGCGGTCGTATCCCCGTTCCTGCATTTTCTCGGCTAGCCATGGGTAGAGCTTATCGTGCCTGGCAGTGGCCATGATCCTCCTGGCTTCCGGGCTCCCCCAGAGCTCTATGAAGTGGCCGATCTCCTCCTCGGACCAGCACAGTGCTCTGCGTCTTTCCTGGGGGTCCTGGCTGCTCCCCTCTTCAGGGAATTGTGAGCCGGTGTCCTCGGCCGGATCGTCCCTTGGCCCCTCTCCCTCTGGCTCCATGTTGCCAATGGGTGTGTGGTTCAGTGGTGAGGGTGGTGTGTGCCTTGGGCTGCCTTTCCCAGTCCTGTATGGATGTGTGTCGGTGGGTGCTGGTGGGCTCTAGTGCTTGCTGTGAATGTGCCCTGTGCATAGGCGTTGTTGTCTTTGGTGGCCGGGGCCGCTTCGTGTCCTTGGGATTGTTGTGCATGCCTTCGTTGGTTTCCCACAACATCCGCAGGTGGCTGGCTGTCGCCCACGGGCACCAATTGCCTAGGCACTTCTAGCGTCTTGGGGATAGGCTTCGCCTATGCTCGCTGTCCAGCTGTGTTGGGCGAATGGGGGGGGAACTATCTGAACGCTGCTTCCCCGTCCCTCGTCCTTCTGGGTGATGCGAGTGTGGGGGTGGCGTTGCGGTGGGGGTCACCTCTGGATGGGGTGTCATCCTCCCTGTTGGGGTGGGGGGGCTAGCCCTTGTTCCTGGGTGCCTGGGGTTGTTGCTCGTTCCGTCTCCCGCTCCCCCCCTTTGCCATGGCTCCGTTCTGGTGCGCTTCCCTGTCCGTTTGGGTGGCTGACTGGGCACCCTGCGTGAGTGCTTGCAGGAGCTGGCTCCTTTTTGAGCTCCGTGCCGGCTGACTGTTGGGGGAGGCGGGCATCCTGGTTGCTATGGCAGCGAAACCAGAGCTCCGTTTCATCCGCGCCTGAGCTCCCGTCCGCTGTCTGCTGCTCTTGCCGCTCTCCTCTATGGTCTTTTGAGTTAACATACTCACCTCAGTTGTTTAACCCACACACCTCAAGTGGCTGAATTCGGACAACACGTTAGTCAATTGACTAACTTTTAAACAACTCGCAAGCGAGTTGTTTAACTCAGTTGTTTAAAACTGCAACTTAAACAACCGTGGGTTGGTTAACCGTTGTGTGGCTGAATTTGGATGACACGTTAGGTTAACCCACTGACGGTTGTTTAACTTAACAACTGTTGGTTAACGTGTCGTCCGAATTGAGCCACTATCTGGGTCATTTATATTCCACCCTTCATAATATATATTATCTAGGTTGGTTTCAAGTACATATTAAAAACAGTTGAATGCAACAAAAAAAGGGAGAAATACCCAAGCAAATACAAAATCCTCCATTCCCACCACTCCCGTGAGGAAAAATAACCGACACATAAAATGAGACACAGAATAAACCTACCAGGTTTGGAAAGTATGAAAAAGGTATTTGCGAGTGGAGAAGAAAGCACAAGAAATAAAACATGGACAACAGAGCTTGAGATAAACTAGGACCTCTTTATTTAAACAGGGAAATTCTCCCCTCCATGGTTCTGCATGTGAACGTGCCAGGATCTCTTCTCGATCAACCCAGAGTGCAGGATACGGAATAATGGGCTCAAGTTACAGGAAGCCAGACTCAATGGCCTTATAGGCCCCTTCTAATTCTACTGTTCCATGATTCTATGATTCTATGAATCCAGCTCAGTTGTCTCCAGGCAACTAGCCTACCAACCAGGGCGAGCCACTCAGTTGAACACAGGGGTCAGGTGACCCAGCCCCCTTTTCCAACTACACTTGCGTGTTTGGTGAGACCTACTTGCATCATCCCCACGCAGGTAGATGAGACAAGCAGATCCTCAAAGGCATACCACATCCTGACACGGAAGCTGCATCTCCCAAAATTCCCACACCATCCACTCACTTTAAAATTCACCTATTTATCCTCCACTTCTAAAGATTAAATCCCATATGGAGTAGGCAAAAACTTGTGCATACTAATGTCAGGGAAAGTTCCTACTCAGTCTAATCTGCAAAGAGGATGACTGGCCATTCCCATACTAGTTGATAGGAGGGAGGGTGGGGTCAGAAACGCAAGAGGCTGAGGGCTGCATGGGGTGAGCCTTTATAACCTTGGCTCCTCCCCCACCTGAGGCTGTACGTGTGCTGTGCACATGTACAAGTCTCTTTCCTGTCTCCTTTCCCCTTCCAAAAATCGACCCCCTTCCAAGCCATCTCAGCTGGGTGGAGATCGGGCTTTTAATAAATAAATAAATAAATAAATTTTTATTTTAAATGATTGTAGGCCACCTCTAAAGGCAGAGCCCTTATTATTACTAATGTGAATTAGTTAAAAAGCCAGAAGAATGCTAAATAGGCATAGCATTGTGCCTTAAGAACATTTTAAAAGGCTTGATATCTCGGAGTAGCTGCCAGATATGCTTCTTTGTAGAGGAAGTTCCATAACCAGGGCACCTTCTCCCGTGTCACCACCCACTTCATCTCTGATAGCGCAGGTTCCCGGAGAAAGGTCTTCATACACCATCGTAACATCTGGGCGGATTGATGTGGAAAAAGAGTTGATGCGAAAATGCAGTTGTATATGCAGGACCCTTAGCAGGTGGAGTAAAGTTACTGTGGATCAGATTGTGAATCAGGTCATTTCTGCCATCATAGTAGCAATTTTCCCAGTAACCACTATTGCAGAAATAGCTGCTGGATCTTGTAATGTGTTGTTTGGATCACATCAATCTCTTTGTCCATGGCCATTTACCTACATATATAGTCACATGGAAGAATTTGACAATGTTTGTGCATGGAATTTAGCAGTGTGAACCAGCCCAAATATGCCACTGTGTACAGTAACTGAAATGTTGAGTCATAGTATTAAAAATAAGAACTGGCTCACATCACCACCACTATAACTTTCATTTTTTTAAAAAAAAAATTGTCTCTGGGTTTTTTTGTTTTGTTTTGTTTGGTCTTTGACAGCCTGGAATACCATCTGCCACTGGGGATACTCATCCTTTAAATGGGATGTGTAATTCAAGTGTAAAATACAGTGCTGTGCATCTGTTTTTAAAAACTCACAGCTGTAGAGTTAAAACTTAAACTCCAGGAGTGTTATTTTAAGACATTCTGTATTAAATATCAATGAGATGCTTCATTTTGTTGCACTGGTTTCAAAGATGGTAGGGTGTTCCTCCCCCCCTCAAGTAATCAGAGTTAGGGAAATAAACAATCTGTAGCTCTCCAAACAAGATTTGGAATTTCATTAGTCAGTATGGTGTAGCTGGTATGCTCATTTATCATTCATTTCGGGAAACAAAGTCGCTCATTCATTTCAATGAATGGTTCCCATACATTACATTGAGGGAAATCACCAAGAAGTGAGATTCTGCTGCTAAATGAGGTGCAGAAGTTGTTTCCCCACCTCTTTATTTCAATAAAATAAGAAAAGAAATTCATGGTGGAAAAGATTCTTTCTTTCTCAATAATTAGAATTCATGCAAACATTGTCAGTTGAGAATTTTTAACCCAGATTTTCCACAGATACATCAGGAATGTAGCCACCCAGGCAATCGATGACTAACATGACTATACCATTTGGCACAACCGATATAGGACATACATAGATCTTAAGGATGAATTAAAGGACAGTATGTATGGCTAGGTTCAAAGAAAATAAACCAACACAATTGGGAGAGTTATTGGAAGACACCTCTTCAATTTTGCTTGTTAGAAGAGTTTTGCTGCAATAAATCAAATTGGTAAGTTGGTCCAATGTAATAAAAAAAAATCAGCACATTTTTTGTAAATAATCATGGACACTTTTCATATTTATGTCACGTTATGGGAGGGGAAAGAGAGAGCAAAGTCTAAAGGCAAAGTAAATCAGCCGATTCATACGGGAAGAGGGCGCAGGCTATTTACCTTTTTACCATGCATTTATTTGCAAAAATAAGTCTCATTGGGTGCAATGGAGTTTACTTCCAGGTAAGAGGGTATAGGAGTACAGTCTTTGAGTATAAAACCATTACTATGAATTGCTTCTGGAAATGCACAAGAATGTAGGGTATGTAAAACAGGCATTATGGCTTGGTTCAAACATAGCTCATAGTGTAGGCTGTTGAATTCTGTGTTGTCGTGTTGTGTGAACTTGGTTGTGCTAACAAACCATAGTTTGTTAAGCACAAACAACCCAGAAAGTGAACCCATGTTTTTTTTGGCTGTGAATTCTGGGGTGTTTAAACCATGGGTTGTCATTATATATGAACCCAGAACATGGGGTGTTTCACCAGGCTTCAAAAGTGGTGGGTAAGAGTGGTAAAACAACAACAACGAACCCAGCAGCTCTACATGCCAGTACTACAGAACCACAAAGACATTTGACATACCAGGAGAGAGCAGGTGAAGGAAGAGCAAAACAAACAACCCATGGATTAAGAAAACAAACCATAGTTTGTTCAATCATCTGCCAGATAGTCCCTGGTATATATTTGTTGTGGCAAACCTCAGTTAAAGATTTTGGACCAGTTAAAGTTTCTCAGTTGTCTTCAAAAGTAGCTTTATATGATACAATGAATTAAGTGGTGTAATCATGATTTGACCATAGCATAGACAATGATGGGAACATAATTTCTATCCACAAAGGGTTGCAGCCAAAACACCAACCAAGTTGGTCTAAATGTGCTCAAGGCAAGGCATATCCATAGAGAAAGACATGGTTCTGCCAAATAGTCACAGAAATCTGTGCTATGGTGGGTAAGGCTGATTATTATATATCAAAATTATATTTTGAATTTTGTGGATCTCCTAAGTTGTCTTACATTTTCATTTTGCATGCTGGCTGTTCTTTGATTCCCACTTTGTACTCTAACCCACACTTAAACACCACAAACATGTTCCTAGACAAGAGTATTGTGACTTTAGCAGCAGGTCAGGAATTAGGTGACTTGCCAGGCAATGTCATTAAGACAAAACCAAACTGTCTGGATATAATGAATAACTTAGCCTTAAATCCACGGGACTCCATTAACCACTCAATGGTGCCTTGAAAGGTATTAAGGCCTACCAGCAATACAGACTACTTTATATTCTATCTTTAAGGCTGCAAGAGTATTAGGAAGAATGCCAACACAATGATCTACCATGTGTTAAAGATTAGCACACTGTTTATCACATTCAGATCACCTGACCCATCACAAGTATGCTACCTGCAATTGTGACTAATTGTAAAGTATTCTTGTTGATAGCATTTGTTTCCATGCAGTGATGTACTGAATTTGCAATCTAAGACAAAAACTAAACTACAAAACCACATTTTTAGACGATATGCTCTGTGGGATGGGCTGTTTGATATCTGATGCAATACTTAATTCACAACTGAGCAATAATAGTAATAGAAGACACACATTAGAAGCATAAAATCCTATCATTTATGTGATATAAAGATGTACAACATTAGGGGAAGGGACCATAACTCAGTGTCAGGACACTTGCTTCGCAAGGAGAAGACCCCAGGTTCAGGCCATGGTGTCTCCATGATTTTTTTTTTTTTAAAAAAAAAGATCAAGTACTCGGTGATGTGGAAGAATTCTACCTGAAAACCTGGAGATTCACTAACAATCAGGATAGGTAATACCGGCCTTGATGGACAGACAATCTAACCTGGGATAAGGCAGCTTCCTATGTTTTCCAAGCTTGACTCCAATAAAGCCGAAAAGCCCAACTTTGCCAAGTTTGATTCAACCTTCTGCTTTAGATGGACACTTCACAGGCAAAAGGTAGAATAGAATTCTGGAAATCTGGCTGGTAATATAAGGGTATCCAAATAGACTCTTACTTGCATTCACCTCACGTGTGAGGGCGCTCACATGCACCAGCCATGCCAATGCAGTGCCATCCAGGCCTCTCGGTGGCTGCATGCTTCATTGCAGCAGTGTGAAGGAAATATACATGTGCAAGGCTCTTCCACATGAGGGGGAATCCTGGACCAATCAGTTCTTTCTTTCTTTCTTTCTTTCTTTATTTATTTATTTATTTTTATTTACTGAATTTCTATACCACCCAATAGCTGAAGCTCTCTTGAATAGAAGAGCCCAACGCATGCACATCTGTACATTACACGGACACTGGACACATGGCTTCCTGGTGGTCATGACCAGTACAAGCATGTCAGCATGCAGGGGATATGGCCAGCAAACATGATCCCACTCTTCCATCATGTGTTCAGTGACCTACTTACTGTAGATATTTACATTTATACTTCTTAGTAGCTGCATATAAAATCATTATGATCATTCTATGAGCACAAAGCAATTGATTTTTTTTAAAAAAAATACCGTAAAAGAAACATACATAAATCCTGATAACAATGGGACATGGGATTTGCTCTTGCTGTGATGTAACTTTTTAAAAACATTTTATACCAGTACTCAAAGGTACTTGATTGAGGTGAGATAATATATTTTATTATAAGCTAGCAGTTCACTTAAACGTGGATTCAAGATATACATAGGAGAGTATATTTCTTTTAATGAGAAAGTTCAAAAACAGCTTATCTCCTGAAGCTTCTTTCTTGTGCGTTTGCCAGTACAACTAGCACATACGGTCAGCATCTGCTTAGTGTTATGACTCCTTTATGTTGCCTCAGGGAGTAAAAGTATACCCTGAAGACACTTCTTCCTGCACTTACACATTTAACATTAAAGTGCTGAACTGATTCCTACCTTGCAAGCAAACACTGGGAAAGACAGAAGGTTTAAAAATGAATAGAGACAGGTAAGTGTTTGGGAGGTTGTAGTGAAGATGTTTAAGGAGTAATGTCTATGGTATAGTGGAGATTATGGTTTAAACATTACATATCACAGCCCTAAGAGTATTCGAAACGGTCAACACATTATTGGTGGTTCTGCATGTCATATGTTATGGAGGAATCGTAGATGCATAAATAGGTGTAACAAGGTTAGTGCTTCTGCTGTTAATTATCCATTGTCTCCTTTGAAAGGGGAACTCATGCATGTGGGATCCTTGGACAATGTCATTATCTGGGAGAGAGTGGGACAAACTTTGATGGGGAATCTATAGGATACTGCACTGAATGCATAAGGTTCTGAGGTTTTGTTCCAAGAATCTCTAGTTAAAGGACCTCATGGTCAAGCTTCACATTCTTTTTATTGCGTAGCTTGTAGCTGAGCCTTATTTTTCTTTTTAGTCTGGAGTAGGTGCACATTGAGACCACCACACACCATGAAAAGAGAATTAAAGTATACCCTGCAGCCACTTGCTTCTAAAAATTTTCTCCTGTGCATGAAGACTTAAAAAGGGGTGGTGCTTCCACTAGCATCAATGCAGAGCCCCCCCTGGGTGTAGAGGGAGGGAGGGGGGGAGGATCATGGACTTACCTGTTTCCGTGATCCTTCCCCACCTGATCCTGGAAGGACGTCGTGGCCGTCATTTTTTTTCTGAAGAGGGAGAAGGAGCACAACTGCGCTCCTCCGCAAAAGGTAACAACAATCCCTGAACCCGTTCCCCACCCACACCCCAATGGGCACAGACTGCCCCCACACAGCTCTGTGCCCATTTTAAGTGCTTTGCTTCTCGGGGGAGGATGGGACAACCTGGGAGCAGTGGCCACACAGCTCACACTCTGCAGGATGGTCCTGGGATCATGGAAAAATTGGGTTTTCCATGGTTCCCTATATCCTGGGGAAAATCCTTGGTTGTCCTGGGATCCTCTGTGCATCATTTGGATGCACATGGACAATCCAGGGACCACCCTGGGATATAGAGCTTTTGTAGACATGCCCCTTGAGTGCCATTTTTTGGTAAAAAGTGGGGTATAAATCAAATAAATAAATAAATAATGGAATAAATGAATTGAAGAACTGGTAAATAATGCTGTACAGAATGCAGACATCTGTATCTACACTGAATGGCATTGAGATATTGACAAAAACAATGCCAGTGACAAAAACAAACAAAACAAAACACCTCCTGAGAGGGATTTGCTTTGTTTAGTTTTTAATTTTCTCTTGTAGTATTTAATGGGTTTGTACCCATCTGGAAGTTTTATTCCAAGAGATTAAGATTGTTAATAGGAACCAATGGCTAAAAGCGACTGATTTCGGCTCTGTTTCCATAAGAATCACCCATTCCATCGCTTCCTTTGTTGCTAAGATATTAATGTAAATATTTCTATAATTCTTTACATATTTTCTATATAGCAAATATCAAGAATCCAGAAATGAAACTTGTCATAATAGCAATATTACTTGTAAGAAAAGGCATTTCCACTGTGATCCTTAGCGCTGTGTGGATTACCAATAATCTGATAGATTGAAACTAACTAATTGTAAACTGATTTACCAGTTGCCTTCATGAGACGAAATAGTGCTGCTATTTACACCAAATGCGGTCAAGAATCCCTTTTAATGCAGACATGGATTACACACATTAAATGCAAGACACCATAATCCGAAAGCACACTAAAATGTAACAGAAAGCCTGACAAAATCAGAAACCAGCTGTTGGGTGCCTGCAAATTAATTTGGTAGCTCTGAGGAGTTTTAATGAAAAAATAAGTAACAAAGAAACAGCACAATAAGACCAAGGATAACAATGACAAAAAAATCAAACATCTTATTGCACTGCTGAATGTGAATAGAGCTAAATTATACTTACAATGCAAGCAAAGCAAAGCAAAACATAACATAACCGCAACCCTTCTTTTTCTTCTTCTTTTGCTTCCTTGCTTGCATGTTTGAATCTATTTTCTCTGGTGGGCTTCTCATGTGCAATTAGAATGTGCCAGATAGGCCTTTGGTCTGATCCAAATGGCCCGTCTTCTGTTATTGTGTTCTTAGTGTGGACATGAGAAATAGCCTGTTATTTTTTCCCCTGCATTGCATAGGTATCTGCTATATACCCTCATGTGGGTCTCCCCTCTCATTTAGTTCAGAGCATCCAAGAGAAGAATAGAATTGACACAGCTGCCATGAAAATTCCAGGGATGACACCTCTGAGTGCTGCTTTTTTCCTGTTCCATTGGAAGACACAACTCAGAGCCAATGCAGCTGGCTTTGGTATTTTATTTAGAGAGGTAGATGGCAACATATTTAAGCAGAAGAGTGTTCAAGAGTTCACTAGGAAGAAATTAAAATGTGTCTCAAAAGGGGGAGTAACAGTACAATCCTAGACATGACTCCTCAGAAGTTAAGCCTCAATGAGCAAAGTGGGATTTACTCCCATGTAAATATAGATATGTAGTTTCAGCCTAACATATACTTGATGACACTTTTAATATGATCATATATACTAATAGTGAACTCAGCTGGTGAGTGTTATGTTTGTAGCCAACACAGTGCCACTGGGAAACAAGATGGAGGGATCAGCATACTCATGAGAATCAAAAGATTTATAGAAGTACCACCAAAAAAGAAAATAAAAAATAAGGGACAAACCCCCCACAGAATGGTGTGTGTCTGTGTCTATGTGGAGAGAAGTGTTGAAAACCTGGGTGGAGAGGAACAATGCAGTGGAATAACCTGGAAGAGGGCTTGGCTTGCTGGAATCCAGAACATGAGCACTCCGTGCTGTAATATTTTGTTGCAGGTCCCACTTGTGAGTATAATTTTCCAGATGATAATCTGGTTGCCTGAAATTTATCATATTTCAACCATGGTTAATAAAGCCTTTGTTTAGTTATTTATATTTATTTATTATTATGTTTATGTCCTGCCTTTTTTCCTCCAAGGAACCCAAGGTGACATTCATAATCCTCCTCCCCTCCATTTATCCTCATAACAACAACCCTGTGAGGTAGGTTGGACTGAGATTCTGTGACTGGCCCAAAGTCACCTAGTGAGCTTCCATGGCCGAGTGGGGACTAGAACCTGGATCTCCCAACTCCCAGTCCAACATTCTAGCTACTACAACACACTGGCTCTCTACTATCAGCAACAGAACACAGTACTTCCAAAATGACAATGACAAGGCAAAATTCAAGAGAGGTCAATCTGACTGATAATTTTACAGGCAAGTTCATCACATGTTAACTAAAGAGAGAAGACAGGAAATTTATACGTGACGAGGTTATTATTTGACAAGATCTAGATGGCGAAAGGTTATTGAAAGGCACAATAAAAATGACCAGCTTACCATTTCCTATAATAGTTTTCTTGGTCACTTGGATGTATGAAAATGTGTGCTGTGTTTCTTTTCTGCCACCTAAGTGTGGCAAAGGTTGAGACTCTTATAATGTAGTAAGGTTCCCCCTACGTTTTGCACTTGGTAAATTGGCCATTTGTCTTTCCTCTACAGAGAACAGCCTATGTGAAGGCAAGTTTACATTTCAAGTGAAGCCATTACAGTATAGGAAAGGTAACAGACTCCCAGTGATATAGTAGTAGGATTGGCTTCGAAGTTTGCCTCCGCTACTATCAGCTGGGCAGTTTTGGATATAATGTGAGGGGTTAGAAAAGAAAGTACAAATGTCTCACTCTTTCTGTATTCCATGTTCTTTTTGTTATGTCTAGAGTGCAACTTCTGCATCTATTTTCATAATTCATTTTGTTTAAATATACTCTTAGAATCCATTTAAAAAATATCTTTCTGCCCTTACATAAAAACCAAATTTCTAATTCTCATTGATGGCAACTAAAACCTCAAAATTTAGGATCCAAAATGGTTAGGGGAGAAGATATCTTCATAGTAGATTGTTATCTCTTAGTTTTGATTCATTAGCTGATGTTGTTAAAACCTTATACCTCATATTATCTTTCTGTTATACCAGCCCTCATAAAAAGCCATCCGCACCAAAAACAGGGCCAAATAAAATATCCTTAACAAATTCTACACCTTATCCATTCATATTTCCAGCATTAAACTATGATTCTATTTCAACTGTGCTTTCTGTACAGAGAGATAGAAGTGGAGAAGGAGAGAAACACTTTGTTCTTGCAATTTCTGATGATTAAATGGAAACATACAATATGACAGTAACCAGCCATTTTTTTATTGTCACCTATTATACAGAATTACTGACACTTCATTCATGTGAGATACAAAGCTTTCTCCCCTATGCCCATCCTCCATTTTTAGAAATCCAAAACACTGCAGACTATTACCCTCTGATGAAAGCTGAAGGAAAAGAGCCTGTTCTGAAGGAAGAAGAAAAAAAAACCCCACCTTCATCTGGTAATTCAGTCTCCAACAAGATGCGTACAAAAGATAAATGGACTGATAATCAAGGATGCTTCTTTTGTAAAAATCCACATGGACAGTGTGCAAATAATCCCACAGAAGATAAAGCACCTATTACCAGCACAGAGCATAAGTCCCTCTAAGCAAGGTTTCGCCTGTGTGAATGACTGATACCATCTGAAACCAGAAGATTGACAAGCCAGAAGACAGTTAAAGATAACAACAGGGCACCTGAGATTCACTGAGGGAATTTATCACTGTCACAGTGTGTGATAAGTGGCACACTGCAAGTGTGTTGAAGCTTTATAGGGTTCCCCCGTCTCCTTAGTCTTATACATTTCCAGATTTTCCCAACTTACTTCACATGCGATAGTGTGTCACTTTACTCCAAATCATAATCTTATTGGTTTTAACAAACAAAACAAAACATGGATTTAATTGGCATGTTTTCCTATTACACAGCTGAGAGGATGTGAAGCCACTCAGACTCTGATCATAAAAACAGTTCCAAGTCCAAGAAGGGAAGCAAGCAAGGAAGTTTATCACTAAAAATGCTGACAGATATACTTTACAATCTAATAACATAGCAGCAATGCCCGCCTACCTGAAACATACAAATGACAGCAAAAGGTATATATTAAATAGAACTCACTTATCTTCTAGGTACTTTATCTATATTATTATTATTATTATTATTATTATTATTATACATATTATTATTATCATTATTATTATTCAAGCATGGAGAAACATTCATATACTATATTCTAGGATTTAAAATACCAGAACTAAGTCAATCTCAGGTTGGCTTAATTTCCACAAAGCTAGGAAATTGGAAGCTAAATCTGATGCCTTAACTGATTTGCCCTGTGATCAGTGATGATGTATGTCAGAAATTGTGCTTGCTTACAACTTACCCTCCACATACCCAGAATTTTCCTTGATCTTGCAGGGCCAAATCCAGATGGGGAGGTTGGAGTATCTGGGATAAGCAAAGATGACCCACATTGTCCTGGTCCTTTACTGCCTTCTGAAGCATCTGAGCCGGAAATCTAAAATCTGCCTAGAAAATTGTACAAAATACATTAAGGGTGCAATTCTATGAATGCTGCAATTCTATGCATGAGAAACGTAATGCTGGCTGGGGAATGCTGGGAGTTGTAGGACATTTTTCAGTCTAAACATATATGGGATTGCAGCTTAAATTTAATTTTTAAAAAATGTCAATTTTATTTAGCAATTTCAATGGGATCATTCCTAAAACAGCCTTTCACAGTTCTAGATGTGTTGGACCACAACTCCCATTATCCTCAGCTAGTATGACTGTTGAACACATCTGAAGTGTACCATGTTGGAGAAGGGTGCCCTAAAGTAAATAATAGCAAGTTGAATAACCTCAAAGTTTATTTCTCATTCAACTCTACTATTATAGAATAGTTGCAGCATAAGTGCCCTACTATGCGTTTGGCTTGCCTAGCTGCAGGGGGGCCCATTGCATTGGGGGGGGGAAGACACTAGTCTTGCCTGCATTGGAGGAGGCAAGGTGGTGGCACTGGCTGGGGGAGGGGTTATTGGGATTTATTAGCTCTTTCAGCCCTGTCCCCAGCCTCTTTGGAATGCAGCTCCCTCTATCCCTCTGTTCTTTCTTTCCTGGATGAAGTGTGGGCTTCTGTTGGTAATGCTTTTGGGGGCCGAGTAGGAAGTTTTGGCTTTTAGTCCAATTTGTTGGGCTAGGAGGTTTTTTTTGCTTACTTCACACTGTAAGTAGGGCGAGAGTGTCTTAGGCTAATCTGGAGGTTTGTTTAATTGTTAGGTCAATTGGTCCCAATTTTCAGTTAGGCTGATGGGGGGCACAATGAGGAAATCCAGGGATGGTGTGCCCTGAGGGCCTCCTGCTGAGGGTTTTACGGCCCCAATGGGGGAGGGATAATGGTTACCTGTGAGACCAACTCACCTCACCCACCTGATGTTTTATGGCCCAGGAGGGGGTGACATAGGAAGGCCTCCTATCCCCATGAGAGTGGCGATATGTCGGTGGTGATATGGCAAGTATCACTTGATAGGCTGTTATTTTTACCCAATAACAGCCTATCTAGTTGCTTACTGAGTTTAGCTGCCTGCCCAGTTAGTCTTTTGCATATCTAATTTGAATAAATGTGGCCCAAATTTATACCATACCTTTGTGCCCCATCTTTTTATTTCCCTTCCTTCACTAGCAATTGGGAGATACATGGCTTTTCTACATGAGGTATTGATCATGTGCTCATCTCCCTACTCATGGTTGTTTTGTGTAACTTGAACCAACATGAGACTGCCATAACTCTTGTCTTAAATGAACAGGTTTTTAAAAATACATTGAATATTTAACTGTTCTAGCAGTTTGTGGTATGTACAAGACATGAGCTTTTCATGCCACAAGTACTCCTCACTGGAGGTAGTAATTTGTGTGGCCCTCAAAATATTATTGCATTTACTTTTTTTCAGAATCCCCATTTCTGTTATTGCTCACAAAGCAGAACTTGCATTGCCCATTACACGTTACCTTCATTATGTTTATATTATAGGCGACATTAAAAAAAAAAATCTATGGGGAGAAGGCTTTAAATTGTTTGCCACTGCTCAATAATCACTATATGTGCAGTGGCTTGTATGAAAATCTAGAGAGGGAAAAACAAAAACACACACCTTCCACTGCATTCACTATTGAGCCAGTCAAGAACAAAGGGGCCGTACATATTTACAAGTATTTTGGTAGAACTCCACAATAAGGTATTGTTTACTAGGAGCAATGTAAGCAGACTCACTGTGCATAATGGGACTCTAGTGTAGCGCAGGCAGGATATTAATTTGTATGAATAATGAATGTCATGACTACAGTGTAGCAAGAAGTCTACTTCATGGTGAGACCAGGGAGCCTGAAATGTGATCCGTCTCCCTAATTAAGTTGAGTTTATTTTAATTATAGCATTTTAAAAGTTATGCAAAAATTACAAGGATAACAGAATTCCCAATTTTTATTAACTAGTATCGTAATTGTTAGAAGACAGATAAATCCATAGCCAGACAAAGTAAGATGTAAGTTAAGAAACAGTGCTCATACAAGATCTATATCACCATAGTGAGGGACTGAATACAGGGGACTGTCTATACGCCCTCAAAACCCCGTGATGGCTGCAAATCAGCGCAGCGTCGGTTATATGATGCATCTGCAGATTCAAAGCCACCGCTGGGCTTTTCTGTGAAGCTGCATGGTAAAAAGTTGGGGACTTACCTCGACTTTTTTGGCAGGAGCGAGGTCATCCCAGCTCTTTCGCTATCTGACTTTGCTCCATGGCTGATTGAGGTGGCAGTGCTGGTAGATGGTGACTGGCGATTAGTCACCAGAAGCCAAGAAGAGGGGGGGAAGCTTCAGTACCCACATGACCACCAGAAATCCTGCAATCCCTCCTTGGCATGGGGATTACCCGATGTCACCCCACAGGAGCAAAACTGCCGGGTTTAGGGGGAACATGGCACAACTAGGCACCATGAAGACATCTCCCAGGAGAGCCATTTGAAGAATAAAAACCACACATTTCCCAGATCTACATCTTCCAAAAGGGGAGATGGAGAAATTACAATCAACAGGTCAGAGGTCTTCAAGTGTCCTAAAGAATTATTCATTTTTATCATGGGACTATACATGGTTTCTCCTTTATTTATTTATTTATTTATGAAATAAAATAAGGCCAAATGAAAAAAAATATATGAAAGAGGTTGAATATTTAAGGTGCATTCCTGTGGGATGCGCTCCTGATAAACAGATGGCTCTGAGTTTGTAGCCCTCCACCTATACTATGCCCTGCCAGGAAGATCCGTAGAAGGTGAAAGAAGGACGGAGGTGATTTCCCCTCTGTTCCTCCATTTAAGATGGTAAAAGCAGCAAGAAGGCCTGTGCACTTGTCTAGCTGACTTACCTTTTAGTGGATGCTGAGGGGTCTGGAGAAGCTATAGGATATTGTGAAGACTGGCCTTTCTCTTCTGCTGTCCACCCCACCCACCAGCATGCCCTCCTCTCCAACTTCTCTTACAAGGTCACAGTTGCAATAGTACCTTTCTGGCTTCTGCAGTAGCTGGGAGGGGGATAAGAGTTGGGGAAGGGAAGATTCTGATCTGATCTCTGACTTTGTTCTTGTAGCTTGGGTATGAGCATGGAGGAGGACACTGTCTAAAGGCTACAGGTTGTGGAGGTTGGTGGCTCTGATGCCAGTGTGATGGTGAACCTGCTCCTGGTTACAGTCAAAAGCAGTCAGAACTCTAAAGGAGCTATTCAAGGTGTGGAACACCTTGGATATCTCTTTTAGAATTCTGAGTGGTTCTGACTGAAACCTGGCTGAAAGCCTACTGGCATTGGAGCCACCAGTGTCCACTGGCCACAGGATTACGCTCCACATTATTTTTATGAAATGGACGTCTTCCCTTGCTTGCACAGAGTGAAGTGCTTCTTTTAAACAATCACCTTGTTGTGGGTTCTTTTGTGAGATGTGACAACAGGGTGTTTTATTTCCCATCAGTAAGGTACCTCAAGACCATGGCTGAAACCTGCCGCTTGGTTGGGATGAGAATCAATTTATAACATATGAAAACGTATAAAATCTAATCATATAACAGCTGCTCCCTTCACTACATCTATTCTGAGGGTACAAAGAGGACTTGTTCTCACAGGCTGTCAGTTCACTGCCTCAAATATTAAAAAATATATGATCTAGGAGAACTGCGACATCTATGACTTAGCTTGGAAATGGAAGCATCAAAGAGGAGACTCAGATGTGAGAAATTTCTATTTCCTCCCCACACACCTAAACACATTAGTGAATATGTTTTGCCCTGTGTGAATCATGAATTGTCTAACAACATACTTTCATTCCCTACCTTCTAGCCACAGAGGACAAGGCTCAATTTACAGGAGACACTTAAATTGTGATTACAAATGTGCTGACTTTCTAAGAACCTTGGTTCATGTTCTGTTTTATGCTAGACTCTCTTGAGATTTCTCCAAATTACAACAGGACATTATGTCAGCTGAGCTTTGGATTTGAGATTGTATTTTTATGATCCAAGATCTCATTTTAGGAAGAATGTCCTTCCAGAATATACTGTAAGACTGGCCTTCAAAAAGGTCCCATCGGTGGTTTGCAGCCATAAAAATATATCTTAATATAGTAAAAATGGAGAGCAACAAACTCTTTAAAAGTGGAATAAAAAAAGAGAATGAACACACCTTCAAAAAGTATGAATTTTATAATTTATTTATTTGAAAAAGAATTATCCCACTCCTTGTACAAAAAAAAGCCCTACCTCATGTCAAGTGATGGAACACAGGGCACATGACCTCAACTTGGAAGAAGGTTCAGACTGGTGGTCCTTCAGATATTCTAGCCCCATGCTATATTGGGGTTTATAGCTAATAATAATCAGCTCCCAGAAACAAACAGGAAAGTGGTGAAAATGGATCAGGATCAGTGTAATGTTCTGGCCTCTGCAATTTGTATTGATTGCACTTTTTCAACACTCTTCAAAGGCAACCCCGAGTAGAGTGCATTAGAGTAATCTAATCTGTATGTGATGGAGGCATGTGTAAATTAGGCAATTTTTTATGGGATGAACAAAATTTACTGTAGCTCTTCAAAGCTCTGTCAAGCGGGTGGCCATTTTGGATTTCCCTGAATGCCCTATTCCAAGGGACAGCTGCTATTTTGGCCACTATTCCTCTTCCCCAAATGTACCTCAGAACAGGAAATTCAGTGAAATCAAGAATAAAACCTACTTGCCAAATAGAGATTTAAATAGCTCCTGTATGATACCACCTCAATAATCATCATCATCATCATCATCATCATCACCACACCCCAACCCTTGAAAGTACAAAAAAGGGAGATGTTTTGTCCTCTTACGCATCAAACTCCCACTGTGAATTTGGATTCATAATCTCAACTCCCTGTTCTTTGAATGAGATTCAGCCCTTGTACTAAGAATGGTTGTTTGAGGTGGTTGCTTAAGAACATGACTGAGTTCTATAGCCTCATACTGTAGGTTGGCAAAAGTGGCCCGCAATAGTCTAGCTAGCATTATATAGTTTTGTCATCTAGCATCTGTCACAGATCTTTGTCCAGTGTCTCAGGATCTCAGCAAGATGGGATGAACTCTGAATCTTCCCCTCACACGCATTTTAAGAAGTTCACTCAGATATGTACCTTTCAGATAGTACTAAGAATGTGTCACCCATAATGTTAAATTTGCAGCTTTCTGTTGAGCATAACTGGGCCAAAAAAATGTAATTGATATATTTCTGTTTGATTATTTGGACCAGAAAATGAAGAGAGAGAGAGAGAGAGAGAGAGAGAGAGAGAGAGAGAGAGAGAGAGATGCTTATCTCCAACCCTAGCTGCAGAACCTGGGGTACCTCTAGACGAGAGGTTTGCCCCACAGTAGCTTCGGAGTGGCTGCACATGGTCTACATGATGCAGACGCCACTCCGAAGCCATCCAGGGGCAAAGCCCCATTGCTACGCTTTTAAAAAGTCAGTCAGTTACCCTGACTTTTTCCATGGAGCAAGGCGCAGAGGCGTATTTGCTGTCTGTCACCTTGCTCCATTATTACATCAGAGGCGGGGTAAGGACAATGGTGCCCCCTGATTGGGTGCTATCGCTGGGACAGGGGGGAGGGGATTTCTATTTTCTCCTGGCTCTTCTCCTACTGATCTCACTCTGCCTGCTCCATTCATCTCTCTCCTTTTTATTTTTATTCCCTCTGCCTGCCCCGTTCCTCTACCCCCCCCATTTTTTTTTCTCCTGGCTCTCCTCTCACTGACCTCTCTCTGCCTGCTATTTTCCTCTTCCTCCTTTTTATTATTTTATCTGTAAATGCAAACCTTCACATTTGCAGTTAAAAAAATAAAAATGGGAGAACAGGGCAGCTAGAGGGAGGTGAGAGGGAGGAGAGCCAGTTTGGGCATATCGCGTCCCTGTTGAGGCCCTGGAGACAATCCTTCACAGAGAGACTGATATGAAAGCAGATACTCCCTTAGGTACTCAAGACCCAGACCAGCCTTCCCCTGGGTTTGTCCAGAGGGTTTAACCTACAGTTTCCATCATACTTGACCATTTGCCATGTCAGCTGGGGCTGATGGGAGTAGTAGAACAAAACATCTAGATGGAGCCCATGCTGGGGAAGACTGACCTGGACCAATTAGGGCTTTATTGTTCAAAGGAGGGGTGCTTGAGAAATTCAGTATTTGCGAATTCCTATGAAAAATAATCTGATCTTCACCCCTTATGAGTTCTACCCAGGTGTTCTCAATGTGTATCATCTAAATTTACAAGGAGAGGGATTGTTCTACCCTGCCCCTCTCCTTTATTGCATTTGTCACTCTATACTTATCGCCATGACAGTCTGAAAAGGAGAGCCTCCTCTATCCATTGAGGATCTCCATGCAATCTGGGCTACAGCCACTCCTCTTCAGACAGTCACCCTCCACATGCACAGGGTGACAAGAGTAATGATGAAAGGGCTACACACTTTGAGAATGCATGGATAGGGTTGGGGTAATGAATGGATCAGAACTTAAGCTACCAGAGTTTCCACTTTTGAGTGTTGCAATACAATTCTCAGCAATGTAAATGTAGCAAATATGCAATAATACATATTTTAAGTGAAAATCTCCACTTAAATACATTTTTAGATTATTTTAACATGAATTTTGAGAGCATCACTCCCCTTCCCAAATTGCAGTTTAATGCAGAAATAGAATAGAATGGAATGAAAATTGACAGATTCGCTCATGGCTAGACCAAGGACACAAGAAGACTGGGTTCAGAGAACAAGACAACTAATGGTTGTTTAAATAGTCAAAGGTTGGTTATTTAACCCATGTGGGTTATCATGTTGCGTAGTGGGAGGTTTTTTTAACCAACAGTTGGTTATTTGGCCAAAATAACTCATGCAAAGAACCAACACTGTGCAGAGTTGGCTGTTTGAACCACCATTGGTTATTGTGTTGTGTGGTGGGCAATGTTGGTTATTTTCTCGGCCATCATTGGTTATTTCATCAGTCACTGAGTCTTAAGGCAAGAGTGTCTAAGTGGTGGCTGCCACTGTAACCCAGCCGGTAGGATAGCTTTTGGCAGCAATGGCTGATGGGATACTAGCAGTAGGACTGAGGGGGGAGGGAGGGGAGGGATGAGTGAGTCAACTCAGCATGGACTAATAGTCAACTCGGTTGAGTATTATCATATTGTGTGGGGAATATCCCCTAGATAAACAACTATTGAGTTTATAATTAACCTACCGTTGACTATTGAGTTGTCTGAATGCAGCAGAAGTCCTGTTGCATCAGACCAAAGGCCTTTCATGTCCAGCATCATATTTCTCACAATGACCAACCAGAAGCCTAATCCCACATATGGTCAGGGCTTGTTAGTGAAACGATCTACCTCTTGGCATTTGAGATATCCCAGCTGTGGTGGGGACATAAATCAGCAGAGCTCTGACAATGTACAGCTTTTTCAGTTTATTCCCTGGCTTTAACTGTGTTGGTCAAATATGAAGAGAGAAGCGGCCTTGAAGCAGGATGAATGCATACAATATTGAGAGCAGAACTTACGTCATTCAGCTTCTCAACTAAGAAGAAAAGACACATCAAAGAAGCAACTGCTTTTTGTCTCTATATTCCTGACTGAGGAATTACATAGCAGCAGTCCCATTAGTGTTTAGAAGAGGAATTCCCAGATAGGCAGGAAAGTGGGGCTTCTACCAGGGAGAAAAGTTAATGCAGCACCTGGTCAGATGAACCCCAAGATGCAAGTCTGAGTGGGACATTCCCTGCTGCTGCTCCTGTCTCTGGCTGGAATCTTTCAAAGGCTTCCGCCTCACTGGGCATGTTCAGTTGTCACCAACAATCCTCCTGCAGCTGCAGAGAGAATAATATTTTATGTACTAGTCCTCAGCAACTGCCCTATCCATCCCTGCTCACTTTCCCAATCCTCACTTCAAATACTTCCAGCTCTCCAGTGGTTTTCCGAATCTGCCCATGGCCCAGCCAAGCAGCAGCTGTGGGAGTTACTAGAGCTATCAGTGTGCTTAGGATATCTCAACTTGGTTTCTGTAGGAGCCAAACCCAGCTGTTACTGAGGAGATTTTTTCTTTTGTTTTTACTCTAGAATAAGTGTGAACAGCCCCAATTCAGATTTGGACCACTGCTCATCAGGAGGGGAGGATTAAACCTCACCCACCATTTCTCCCTTGAATTCCTCCATTCCATTGATGCCAATGCAAACTTTCTTTTTTAACCCTCCCCCACAGGGAGGAATTTTGGGAGAAGATGGTGTGTGTGTGTGTGGGGGGAAAGTCTTAATCTACTTTTCTCAATGTGCAGTAATCCTGTTCCATTTTGAGGCTGGATACACAATAATAATAATAATAATAATAATAATAATAATGTGAACTATTTCCAGAAACAGAAGGATTCCTAATAGGTAACAAGATCAAGTTATAGCAACCAAGAACTACCAAAAATACATCATAAAAGATAATAATATAACAACAGATTTATGTAGGAAATACCATTAATTCCAAGAAACAACAGACCATGTAACAGGAGGATGTAAAATTCTGGTAGGAATGGACTATAAGGACAGACACAATACAGCTGCAAAAATAATTCACCAACAACTGGCCATCAAATTCAACCTCATCAAAGAACTTACACTATACTATTCATACTCACCCAGAACAATCTTGGAAAATGCAGAACATAAAATATATTGAGACAGAACAATTCATACGGACAAGACAATACTTTGCAACCGGCCAGACATAATAGTCATACACAAAAAAGAAAAACACACAAACCTCATTGACATAGCAATACCTAGTGACAAAAATGTTGTAGAAAAGGAAGAGGAAAAGAGAGAGAAATATTCACCACTGGCCATGAAAGTCAAAGAACTATGGCAACAGGAAAAGGTTACAATTATTCCATTAGTCACATATGTCACCAGCATCACACCAAAAAACTATACAGAAACCCTTCAGAAACTGGGCCTACCAAAATACATCCACACCACCATCCAGAAAGCAGTCATACTTAAAATATGCTCAATTATCTGGAAATTCCTGAATCTGTAAAAGACAGCATGATTTGGCACGGCCCGTTATGTCCATCTAGACAAACTGCCATAAGCGAGAAAGAGATTATTAATAATAATAATAATAATAATAATAATAATAATGTGACGTGTAGTTTGGATCTAGGTAGGGAAGTATCCAAGGCAGCCAGTCATTTCTCCATGATGATGCTACTCCACAAGCAAGACACAAGGACAATAGCTGTTGATCCCCAACAACCCGGTATGCACCTTGAATTAGTCCCAGAAAGACACTGGTAGACAAAGTAACCACTTTAACCCTAGAGCAATTCCAAATGAATGGCAGCTTTCTGATCTAGCTATAGTATAGGGTGACCAGATAAAATCCAGGTCAGGGCTCATGTAACTTTAACAGTTGTAGAGAAAAGGGAATTTCTGCCAGTGTCATTTGTATGCAATTAGTTCCTGGTGAAATTCCCTCTTCATCACAACAGTTAAAAGTGTAGGCACTATACTAGAGTGACCATATGCAAAAGAAGGCAGGGCCCCTGCAACTTTAACTGTTGGGATGAAGAGGAATATCACCAGGAACTAATTGCATACAAATGACACTGGCTGAAATTCCCTTTTCTCTACAACTGTTAAAGTTACTTGAGCCCTGACCTGGATTTTATCTGGTCAGCCTAAGCTATAGATTCTAAACCATTTTCAAGGGCAGCACCATGAACAATGCATTACAATTGTATAAAACCTGCTTGACAACAAAAGAACAATGTGAAACAGAGAGGGTACAAAATTCCTGTATAAGGACCATACCAAATTAAAAAAAATCAGTTAAGAATGGGTCTGTTTGAGCTTTGAGCTTTGTATCTTGATGAGCACTGTGTCATGCAGAGACACAGATATTTTCAGAGACCATATATTTCTGTCAGGATTAAATTGGACTCTTTCTCTGGTTACTGTTAATGGGAGATTCCAGATTAGTTGCCCTCAGTTCCCATTATTCCCTAAAAGTTATGGCCTGTGCAGCCATCTTACCTATTTCCTGATTATATCCCTTTTACTTCTCTCTGCAAGTAGCTTCTGATAGCTAAATTGACATTCAATTTGATACTCCTGTAGGGTGAAATTTGCTCTTCTGAGGAATTGCCTCAAAGCTGCACTGCATAGGTCCCAATTTTGAATGAAAGAATGAGTTTTCTTTAGTATAGCTTTTTTTTGCTGACTCTGCACAGTGTGCAAATTTAATCTAGAGCCATTGTTTAAAATTGTATATGATTCCCTTTTGACACAACTATTTTATTGCACACTGAGGTGATTTCCCCCCTCAATTTGCCAAAAATATTTACATTAAGGTTTCAATCTTATAGAACCACTTACCTGGGAATAACACCCATTGAATTCAATTGCACTTCTGAGCAGACTTGCAAAGGATTGCACTGTAAATGAGTTATCAGAAGTCTAAACAGGTGGAGGCCATAGGAAAATATTGAGGTTCAATGAACTAGTGATGTCCTGTGCAGAGGAGACAGCACTAGACTACTTTGACTATTAGACTTCCATTCACATTTGAAAAAGTTGATAAAAAATCCCTTGCTCACAACTAGGGATGGCCAGACTCCTCTGCGTCCTGTTCATGTTCTCGCCCGCCATTTGCTCAACCTGGTGGACACATGGGGTGAGCTGCCAAATGGCCCACGGTCACCCAGTTTGGGTTTATGACTTTTTTTTTAATCCATGAACCACAATTTTGTACAAAAATTGCAGGTGGGAATATTTCCTAAAATGGGGATTTGCGCAAATTCGCAGCCGTAATCAAAGTGACTCATTTGACATAGGCCACTCTTGGGACCTCAAGAAAAGAAGGTTCTACTTCAACAACCACATGGAACTGCAGGCATTACCAGTGTGACCTTGGTGCTGACAAGTGAGGGGGAGACATATGCCAAAAGTATAATCTGAAGTGGCCTCAGTTGAAACTCAGGGTGGGAAATCCTTATATGCACTCCTGAAAAGTGATATAAATGAGTTTAACGTCTTAGGACCTGTATGTACTGTTGGGGAAAAATGTATTACCAGAATGTGCCACAATCATTAAAGGATGCATAATGGATCTTGACAGAATGACATTCTTTTCTCCCCTACACAGGCAGAAATACATACAGCATGGCAGCAAACCATAAAGAGCATATAGATTATATTGTCATGAATATGTATGGTACCAAAGTTCAGGCTTCTGCACATATTGAGTGAAATGAATTAATATACCATGCTGAAAATCACCTAAAAACAAATTAATGGAGAAGAATGAATTAAAGAAGATAATGATCAAAATGAAAAATAGCCAGACTGAGCAATGTAAATAGTGCAAAGTCAAGGAATGAAAGACAATATCAAATAATCATTCTGTGTAATACTGTGTATGTTACTTACTTACTATATTTGTATAGCTTCTTTCTGCTAGGGCAGTTTAGATTTTATAATACTTAATTGCTTGCAATCAAAGAGATGCAATACAAAAAGAAAAGGAATGGTGAGATAAGAGGAAAATAAGCAAATTCAAGTACCAACTTTTTCATACTGTTATATAAATACATTCTGGAATGAACAGGTAGAAAAGTTCAATACAGGGGGCAGTTCTGAATAGGAATGTCAAAGAAATTCTCAACAGGGCTGTATGTGATCATTTTTTAAGTCACATCTGAAAAGATAGGCTCTGGTCCCTACAAACATATTCTTCAATATATTTCTTAATGTCAAGGACTGAAGAAGCAACATCTAGCTAGTGCGGTTTGTGTGTAGGATTTTAGAAGGGGTATAGTAGGTAGGGAACTTAGGACCAAGCATTGATTAGTATTAAAATAATAATAATAATAATAATAATAATAATAACAACAACCTCCTTCTCCCTCTGGATCAAGGCAGGGAACAACATCAATGCAGACAATATAAAATACATAAAACTGATTAAAAGCATATAAAATTAATACATCATTAAAATCAAACAAGTCTTTAAAAGAATCAACTGGGTAGGCCTGCTGGAAGAGATCAGTCTTTATAGCTCTCTTGAATTTTAGAAGACTGGTAAGTTGACAGATCTCTCCCGGCAGGTCATTCCACAATCTGGATATCTGGATATTTAAAATATCTCTTTGTATTTTAAATAAATATTTATCTGTGTTTCTTTTTTAAATACAAACTTCTGCATGTTGACTGACTTATTATGCTACCATTATTAAATCTATTTCCTTGTTACTTCTCCTGTAGTGGGTTAAGGGAACCAATAAGGTAGAATGGATGTCTTTGGACCCAGAGAGAGAGAAAGGGCTGAAGCTTTGGTATCAGCAGGGACAACTGATCCAAATGAAAGCAGGCTGAGGTAGAAACTGGAGAAGGATGGAACCTGGGTAGAAATGTCACATTTAATTAATGTCAGGCAAAAAAAAAAAAATACTAGTAGAGGGCTCTGCCTAATCAAAGCAAATGGTCCAGATCAATCACTTATTGTACAGCCGCCTGCTTAAAACTTTGTTTCATTTTGTACAAAGTTATAAAACCTGCCATCTTGCAAGTAATGATAAAGAAATAAGTCAATCTGTGCATCAGCATGAGGTATTTGGCAAGATATTTTTAAAATGTTTTGTTATAAAACATGCATGATGAATGAGTCATAAAAGTCAAAACATGTAAAATTAATGTTCAAAGATGTAATGTATTTTCTATTTCTTTAACTAACTATAAATTATTTCAAATGGCTTTTAGCCATGAAGGATAGCTTTGTGCAGATCTGAGATGGGCCTGTCCTACAAATTGATACTAATGGCATAAGAGTTATTAAGCAAATTAATATGAAACTTTATGACTGTGGCTTTTTTTCTCCTCCTGTGAAAAGTGGATCAATGATGAAACACTTCTCTAAAACCATGGAGATAGCTCAGAGATTGTTTTCAAAACAAAGTCTCCATGATATTTATGAAACTGTTTAAAAGTTCAAGCCATATCATATTTATGACAATGTACTTGCTTTATGCCATCAATTCAAGTCCTTATGCTTATTGTGGATTGCTTTAATGGTTTTACCTGTGTTAACGTTATAGAAAAAATGATTGTACCACTCTGGTATCAGGGTCAAATATACCCCAAGAAAACCACACAAATAAAATACATGATGGAAATTATCAAGTAAAATAATAATAATAATAACAACAACAACAACAATAATAATAACAACCCTTTCCCAGTAAAACAATATAGTTGCACATTACTTTTCAGGGTCAATAATACCCAACAATGCACACAAACTGTTTTAAAACTTAAAATAACGTATTAAGATTCATGTAAAATAATCGTAATGATGTGACAATCATGAATGATAAATTACTGATAACTAGGGATTTATTTTTATTTTATTTTAATACATTTATATCCTCACTTTTTCCTTCAAGGAATCCAAAGTGGTGCACATAATCCTCCTCCTTCTCTCCATTTTATCCTCACTACAACCACCCTTTGAGGTAGGTTGGGCTGAGAGTCTGTGACTGGCCCAAAGTCACCCAATGAGCATCCATGGCTGAGTGGGGACTAGAAGCTGATTTCCTGACTCCCAGTCCAACACTCTAGCCACTATACCACACTGGCCAAACTCAATGCTCACCAGATTCCCACTGGCCACCTGGTCCTGTTTGTTGCATGCGGCAAGCTGCTGGGTGTTCTGTGGGCACCTGGCAAGCAACGTGTGACCTCCCTTTGCATAAAAATGGCAGCTGGTATTTTCCTTAAAGAGCCGTTTTGCACAAATGGAGGCCATCAAGAGGCCATTCATGCAAAATTACATGTGTCAATGGTCTACCATTTACACTTGTAATTTTGAATAAATGAGCCTCTTTACAGCCACCATGGAAAGGCCAAACTGCCATTTTGGGGCTTGGCAGAACAGAGGGGACAGCCATGCTTGCCTGACTTAGCATGCTCAGAATCAGGCAAGCACAGGGGTCTGCAGAATGATAACAACAACAACAACAACAACAACAACAACAACAACAACAATCACACACCTTGCAGCCTATGATGTTTACATTTTACAACTGCATGATTAGGACAAGCAAAACAGTTATATGAAGCACATTATTGCTGTCATTTTCTGCCATTGTGTTCCTCCCAGTTCCAAGGGTGCCACTCGTGAAGTTCCAAGCAACCTAGCTATATCTAGGGTGACCAGATAAAATCCAGGTCAGGGCTCATATAACTTTAACAGTTGTAGAGAAAAGGGAATTTCAGCCAGGGTTATTTGTATGCAATTAGTTCCTGGTGAAATTCCCTCTTCATCACAACAGTTAAAGTTGCAGGGGCCCTGCCTTCTTTTGTATTTGGTCACTCTAGTATAGTGCCTGCAACTTTAACTGTTGTGATGAAGAGGGAATACCACCAGGAACTAATTGCATACAAATGACACTGGCTGAAATTCCCTTTTCTCTACAACTGTTAAAGTGGCATGAGCCCTGACCTGGATTTTATCTGGTCACCCTAGCTATATCCCAACATTTCCTTGTCAGGTATTAAATTTGGGGCAATTTAAGGTGGTGCAGAGCAGAGCTGAGCATTGAATCTATTTCCCATGGAAACCTTGGAGGGAGCCGGCAGCAGGTGGGGTGGGTGAAATGGTGGATGCAGCTGGGGAAATGGAGGGGAGGTGGCTGTTAGTGAAGAGGAGCAAGAAGTGGCCAAGGTGTGTGGGGGAGGGAAGAACCAGGGGGAGCATTGACAGCATCATACCTGAGGGTGCTGAGAAGTCTGTCACTGGGCCTAGAGACAAGGATAATCCAGGATGGAGACCAAGAGGACAGTCGTTAATAAGCTACTTGCTCAAAGATTAGAGAAATACTACCACATGGATTACGATGCGCTCAGTGAAAAAAGTGTTTTCAAGAATGTTCAAAAATATATTGATGTTCAAAATAACTATGAATTGTTCAAAATACAAAACTGATGATCAAAAATAAATATTTTAAATTCAATCCCATTCCAAACCAAGCCCCATTTTTCTCCCAAACTCATTGTGAGCAAGGTGGGGCCCAATGGCTTCCATATCACCAATTCCCACTACCAGCCCTATTCACTCTCCTTTTCCCAGCCTCATAGGTCCATTGATTTCTAAGATACAAAGATTGCCCATGTGTCATCACACTATCTCTTTAGCCAGCAGAGCAGGGCACTTGCTGACATGTTCTGGATGAGTTGTTGGTCAAGATACTGAATTTTCTATACTTCCATGACACCGATACAAATAGACAGAACGTACATGGTCCAGGGCATAGGGAATTGGTGTGTGTGTGTGTGGGGGGGGGGGGTTAAACTGAAATTGTTGTACTCACATATTGGAAGTGTAAAACTAGAAAACTATGGGTGTGCCTGCTGATCATGTCCCTACTTCAGCTGAAGTAGGAGAGCTGGTTGCAAGATGAATGCTTCCTATATAAGCATCATGACTTAAGACAAACTCTTACCGCCATCACCCAGCATCACTTCTCTTGAGCCAGGCCCAGTTCCAACTGCAATGAACAACAAGAATATAGAACCCCAAACTAACCTCCCTGAAATCCCTAGATTACATATGGCCTATGACTGTTGTTCTAAACAGGAACACATCACCACAGAAACTTATCAATAACCTGGAATTGTTGCAGGAAAATATTTCTGTTGGTGCTTCATTTGAACACTTTAAATGCATTGTTCTGTGTTGCCTTAATTCTCCCCCACTCTTTTTTTACCCTATTGCCAACGCAAGATGATCCAGTGGGGGCTTGTCAAACACTATTGCCTCACTCAATTTATTTGTTAAAATGGGCCTCACCCTGGTTTCTCCCCAGGTGTCCCAGTTGTGTGTTTTCACTGATGCTTTTACCGTAAACTGCAAAGCAAAGGAGTTCCTTTGTGTGTGTGCAGAAGACTTAGCTGCCATTTTGAAGTCATCATGGTTTCTATTTGAAGCTCTGGGCTTTCTTGGAGGATTTTTAAAAAAATATTTAATTTAACAGCTCTAACCATTTTATTAGTTTTATCAAGAAAAGTTTATTTTTGATTTTGTTTTCTAGTTTTTAGGGACATAAAACTAGGGATGTTCAATGGATCGGACCCTATCCATGATCCGGGCCCGATCCAGCCAAAATCAGAACATTAATTAACAATTCCGATTTCAAAAAATGGAGGTCCGATTTTTTCTGATCCGAGTACCCCCCCCCCAATTTTGATCAGGAAAAATCAGAAAATTGGACCTCCATTTTTTGTGTTTTCGCCATAGGCTTGGATTAGGGGAAAGAAAGCTTTCCCTAATGCAAGTCTATGGGGAAAACATGGTGGCGGGTGACTGGGGACCTCCCTCCCTTCCCCCACTTGTGCTCATTACCTGCTGCCTCCTCACTGCCGCCCGCTGTCCCAATCTACTGAGAGACAGGCTTCGTGGCCTGCCTCTCAGTAGAGCGCCGATCACCCGGCGCTCTACTGAGAGGCAGGCCGCAAAGCCTGTTTCTCAGTAGATTGGACCTGCGGGCGGCAGTGGACAGAAGTGGACGGCCCCGGCAGGTAAGGAGCACAAGTGGGGGGGAGGGGGACCTGCCAAGGCTGCCCACTTCCATCCGCTGCCTGTCATGACACAGCCCAACTCCAGGCTTCTGCTCACGAACTTAGGCAAACTGACTACACACTCCAAATGGTAAGACTCCTTTATTTGTGAAATCACATGGAATTCAAGCATAATGGTTTCATTTCTGCATACATACACATAAAGCTGATGAAGGCCAGATAGCTTCAGGTACAATGGCTTGATGTGAACCAGAACAGCAATTACTCGGGGAGAGACATGTAGGGTTGCCCCTGTCTCATGTGAGCAGTCAGCAGGAGCAACACACACAGACTCATCAAGAACAAGAGCAGAGCCCAAGGAGAAACTCCAGCACAGGGATGCATGAAGCCCGGCAAAGACAGATTCATTTTGCACTCAGCCTGCTGGAAAACACTGAGCTGAACACTTAAGCAAGATATCAGGGCATAAATCTCTTTGACCTAGGAAACCCCTCTGTCTGTAACAAAGGCTCTGAGAGGAGGCTCTCTCGCAGGTCACACACACACAATCCAGAACAGCAATGGTCAGCCTAGGACTTTTTCCCTGTGCCCGTACTTTGGCTCCATCCAAGGAAAGGTCTCTCTCAGGCCAAAGAACACGATTCAGAACAGTAGTCTACAAGTCCAAGTCTATAAAAAGCCTCAGAGCACTTTCCATGGCACAGTCCTTAGAAATTCCAAATCCAAATAGCAACAAAACATGTATAGAGTGCATCCAACATCTCCAAAACAGATAGAATCCCAAACACGAGGAGTTTCATGGCAAGCGTTGAACAGATGATTCCTAGCAAAGGGACTCCCCTTTGCTCATTCCTCTTATAGGCTGGAGGCTGGCTATTCAAAGCCACTTTGACAGACAGAACTTCAGGCCTGTAACCCAAACTCATGTGCCAACAGGGCGGCACAGTTCAACCTCCTCTTGATGATGACACCATGTGAAAGACAGCTTGCAAGATAGCCCCCACCTTTTCGAAACAATCTCTTGTTCTCAAGGAAACTCAAGGCCTCGGCTAGCAAGCCTCCCATGAGAAACAGCAACAGATAAGCTTACAGAGACACAGACATTCTCACAACAATTCCCAATCTTTCAACTTACAATTCACAAGGCCTGCCTTGTGAATTGTCCATGAAACACTTGACATCCGACACTGCCACCTGCTGGTAGAAGGGACCAGCGGGCGGCAGAGGATGGAAGCGGGTGGCCCTGGCAGGTAAGGAGTGCAAGTGGAGGGGAGGGAGTTGGAGGTCCCCACTCATCCGCTCCCATGTTTTCGTCATAGGCTTGCATTGGGGAAAAGCTTTATTTCCCCCAATGTAAACCTATGGCAAAAACACCTAAAATGGTGTCCGATCCAAAAATCGGACATCCGATTTTTGGATCGGAACCAGATTTGATCCGATCTGGATGACACCCGATCCGATCCAATCTGACGCCACAGTGCCAGTCCTGATTTCAATCCCAATCTGATTTTTTGGGCCCGTGCACACTGCTCCCAGATTGTGGAATGACCTGCCGGGAGAGATCCACCAACTCACCAGTCTTCAAGAATTTAAAAGAGTTATAAAGACTGATCTCTTCCAGCAGGCCTACCCAGATTAATTTTAAGTGTTTTACTGGTGTTTTATTGGTATTTTAATGATGTTTTGGTTTTATGTGCTTTTAATCAGTTTGTGTATTTTATGTTTGATGTTGTTCCATGCCTCGATCCGGAGGGAGAGGCGGGTAATAAATAAATATGTTGTTGTTGTTGTTATTATTATTATTGTTATTATTTATTAATAATAATAACCAGCATTACAATGCCCCTAATTTAAAAAAATGGGATGAAATCCAGGTTACCTCTGTCAAGTCAACACCAACAAGCAGTGAGGATTTATCTTAGTTAGCCCTAAGAGATATGTGGTAGTGCTTAGTTAAGTGGCATATTCCTACTGACAGGTATAACAAAAGAACTTAGATGAGAGATAGATTTGATGGATATGAACTTTGCTGTGAGGATTACTCTTGGTTCAAAATTAACTTACTTCATAAGCCAAACTGAAGATCTATGAATTTTCACCTTACTGAACTTTACTTTTGAATGTAAGGACAAAATGCTATTTGACAGCTTCTGGCTGAGAGGAAGATTAATTTTTGATCATTTTAGTATCCCGAAGAGACTGTGGTTGCTACTTTTTGTGAGGTCTTCTGAAAGGTCAAGAAAAGAAACACATCTACTTGTTTCAGGACTCCTCAAACAATAGCAATGACTTTTGCAATGCTTTGCATTGCTGGTATCAACTGCTAATGGCAGGTTCACATCTAAAGGAGGCATTAAGAGAGGATGTAAAAGTAGAGATGGGTGAACCAGCGATGTTAAAAATTTCTAGGATTCTCCAAACCCTGTCTCACCATTAGTCTCATGTCCATTGTGGCTTGCTTTGTAAAAATGGAAATATTGTGCAACTTGAACAGTAATCAAATGAGAATTCTGTGCCACTTGAACAGTGATTGAATGGGAGTTGCGAGTGGAGAAGGAAGCAAGGAATAAAGACACGGACAACAGAGTTATGGATAAAATTTGGGCCTCTTTATTTAACAATAGGGAATATTCACCCCTTCATGGATCCGCACGTGAAAAGTGCAGGAATCAATATGGCCTTGTCCTCAGGCAACTGGCCTGGCAGTATGGGCAAGCCACTCTCATAAGTCAGGAGTCGGGTAAACCTTTATAGGCTCGGCCCCATCCCTACGTCACCTGGCCCACATGTGCTCCCTCGTGGGTCCTTTATTCCCCCTCCTCCCCACCACAAAGGCCAGTTTCTCACCCAAGCTGTGCTGACTAAGCGGGGAAGGGACTTCTGTGCAAATCTCCCAAAATTTGTACAACAGATTTGTGCAAATTTCCTAATTTGTGCAATGTTCCTAATTTGTCCAATGTTCTTCTGTAGACCAGAGCGGGGCTGATTATTAAGGACATATGCACCAATTAGGAATTCACATAAGTTGAACTGGGAATCAGAGATGAGAACAAGCACACATTCAACAATTTTCGAATATTTTTGGCAGGAACATGCTCATGCTCACATTTGGGGCTTCAAACAGTGCATGCTCACGTTTTGCAAACAAAAATGAAATGTTCATACATTCATATGTGCAAGTGGTTCTAGTTAATGTCTGAAGTAGTGTATATATATAGGTGATACAGACCATGCCTCTCTGGTGTTACACCAGGACTGCAAAAGAGAAGGGAGGTAGTAATGCATCTTCTTTTGGCAGGTCCTGAAATGAGCAAGACCATTCAGCACTTCCTTTAATGTCCATCACCCCACAAGGTTTTCATTGAGCTGAGGCGAATTTTTTCAATGCACCTGATTCCACGTCAGCACGTGTACATGAGGGACACCATAGGGAGGAAGCCCATTTCAGTACTATTTAACTATGATGAAAGATGGGTTGTACTCTAAAGAACATAAAATTTACCTAGAGAAAGAAGTACTGTTGCCACACAAAACAGCATTGCATTTGTCCGTTTCCCTAGATATTGTTCCTGCAATTCTGATGAAGTACAAGAATCAAGGCCAAAACAAACATGACTTTAAATATGTGTCTCCCTGATCCATTTTTACTCAAGAGTAGGAACATAGACTCAATCCAGATTGGGATCCTAGCTTGGCTGTAGAGTAGGCTGACCATATGAAAAGGAGAACAGGACTCATGTAACTTTAACAGTTGCAGGGAAAAGGGAATTTCAGCCGGCATCATTTGTGTGCAATTAGTACCTGGTGAAATCCCCTCTTCATCACAGCAATTAAAGTTGCATGCACTATACTAGAGTGTCCAGATACAAATGAGGTCAGGGCCCCTGCAGCTTTAACTCTTGTAATGAAGAGGGAATTTCACCAGGTACGAATTGCATACAAATGACACCGGCTGAAATTCCCTTTTCTCTACAACTGTTAAAGTTACATGAGCCCTGTCCTCCTTTTCATATGGTCAGCCTACTGTAGAGGGACTTTTGGGAGTAAACCAGGAAATGGAGACATAATTGCTAAACATCCATTAAAGAAAATTCTGTTTTGGCTCTCAATGATTCCTCACCACCCTATGCAAATAATGTAATAGCTGAAGCCCTTCTTAGACATTACACTGAACTGAAAACAATCCATCTACACCAAAGATGACAGTCTGTGAAACTGTAGCTCCCTTGTCTCCATTCAGTCGGATGCTGTTTTTAATTACTTGGTCACATGCTAGTTTGTCCACAGGTACCTGTCTATGTTTTGTGCCTGCAAAGATGATGCCCAGCAAGTGAACACAAGTGATACTTGACCATTTGAACTAAAATGCTCCTGTTAATTGAGAGATACATTGCAGTTTCTCTCTGGAGAGCTTTCTAAAGGATAAGTCAGTACAATCTCCTGGAGCTCCAGTATAGATGTGTTTTTATTACAAGCCTGGAATCTGAAATTTCCCCCGTGGTATTCTGCTGAAGAAAAACAGGTTTAAATAAAATTTTATGGTTTTCTTCTTCAATACCTTGTTTCCCAAACATACTCCTTGATATATAATGATTGCTTGTCCACCATTTCTTCTTCAATGTCTGAACGCTAATGATATTCATAACTCCTGCAATATGGGGGAAAATTGAAGTTTCTAGATATCAGTGAACCTCTATTGCTATGCTAATGAACATTACAAAATAACTTGTTTTTGAAGGACGGCTCATAGTTTTTGTGAGCCTAGCTTCATATCAAGTGGTTGAAATATCTTCCCGTATGGGCAAACCTATACATGTCTTCTCAAAAGTAAGTCCCATTTAGTTCAATGGGGCTTTCTACCAGATGAGTATAGGCCTGCAGCCTGACTGCATCATTAGGCTGACCATATGAAAAGGAGGACATGGCTCATGTAACTTTAACAGTAGTAGAGAAAAGGGAATTTCAGCCGGTGTCATTTGTATGCAATTAGTTCCTGGTGAAATTCCCTCTTCATCACAACAGTTAAAGGTGCAGTCACTATACTAGAGTGACCATATACAAAAGAAGGCGGGGGCCCTGCAACTTTAACTGTTGTGATGAAGAGGGAATTTCACCAGGAACTAATTGCATACAAATGACACTGGCTGAAATTCCCTTTTCTCTACAACTGTTAAAGTTACATGAGCCCTGTCCTCCTTTTCATATGGTCAGCCTATGCATCATTAGAATCAATATCAGTTGATATAAAATGTTTATAGCAATCTTGGGGTGGTGATTTTTATTAGGACCTCAATGCACAGAGAGGTTTTTTCCCTACCTCACATTGCAGTCCTAACAAAACAACATCTCTGATATTAGTCCCTAATATTAGCCCCAGAAAATGTTAGATCTCTTCTGTGTGCCAAAGTCCCAAGAAAAAAATAGTATCCCTGTGCACTCTTTTTCAACTGATATAGTTGCAAGTGGTACCCTCAAGCTGATGAATTATTGTTCCACCAAAAACTATTCCTTGTCCTCTTCACTCACATTGCCATCACAAAAAAGAAAAGAAAAAAAAGACTCTGCTGATAGTGAAAAGTGGGATTCTGTGCACTTTATTATTTTTCTAGTTCCTAGTGTCCCTAATCTGGTCCCAAACACTAATGTAATGTCAAGAAAGGTATATATATATATATATATATATATATATAAAGCAAAGAGAGATGGAAGAAATCCAATCACTTAGATTTGGAATGGGTTGAGTCTGTTTATTACGGGTTGCATCCAGGATCTGTCTTCTGAAAGAGGAAGGGACCTTCCACAGTTGAAAAGGCTCAATTCGCAGACATTTCCTCTGCCCAATTTTTGAATATGCTACCTCCCCCCACCCAAACCACAGCTAATTCTATTCAGCAAAGTTTCCTGACTCTCCGTATAGTATTTTCATGGGATGCTGTGAAAAAGAGAAGGCAGAGAAGTCCACTTCCACCATTGCATTGATGAAGCATAAATCTGGATCCAACCCTATGTTAAATATGATGTTATCTGGAACAAAATATGAGAAGATTACTAATTTGCCTTATTATAGATAATGTTTGGTCCTTTTCTGTAGTTAAACATAACAAGGTGTAATAGGCCATGGCTCTGTTTTCACTGCTCCAAAAGAAAAAAGTACATTGCTCCTTCATATATTCATACATGTCTACCTTTCAAAAGGAATGAGATTTCTGATATTTTTGCTTATGTTTTCTTGTTGTTTGAGGCTAGGGGCTTAAAAAAAAAGAAAGTGCATTCACAGATCCTAAATTATCAAACAGGTTCAAAAATGGCTATTTCCTTTCTTTCTTGTCACATTGTCTCATTCTCTATTGCCCTCTGGTGGCCACTTATTCTGATATCACTGTTGTCAGCCATATGAGTTGTCAGCCATTCCAATAGCAAAAATAAACTGAATACGGAATCACAGCAGCTATTATGGTTACAAGAACAATGGAAAACTCGTGTGTGTGTGTCCGCGCGCGCGTGTATCTAGGCTGACCATATAAAGGAGGTCAGGGCTCATGTAACTTTAACAGTTGTAGAGAAAAGGGAATTTCAGCCAGTGTCATTTTGTATGCAATTAGTTCCTGGTGAAATTCCCTCTTCATCACAACAGTTAAAGTTGCAGGGGCCCTGCCGTCTTTTGTATATGGTCACTCTAGTATAGTGCCTGCACCTTTAACTGTTGTGATGAAGAGGGAATTTCACCAGGGACTAATTGCATACAAATGACACTGGCTGAAATTCCCTTTTCTCTACTACTGTTAAAGTTACATGAGCCCTGTTCTCCTTTTCATATGGTCAGCCTAGTATATCTGTATGCATGTGACTATTATAGTGAATTCCCATCCAAATCTAAAGCATCTGCTAATGCAAAAACATACCAGCTTTCTCCAGAAAATGTTTGCTTTAAAGTAAATATTTTCTATAGATTGACATAATAATGTGATGACTTCATTGGTGTAATGGAATCTGATGAGTAAAAACATAAAATAAAGTAAAGAAAGATAACAGAGTTGGGACCATTTCACTTGTCCCATTGGTTGAAGCTGCTGTTTTTGTGCTTGTTTCTCATATTATTTATTTATTGCATTTCTATATCTCCCAATAGTCGAAGCTCTCTGGGCAGATCACAAAAGTTCAAAATTGCATATTCAAAATGCAATGCACAACAGTCAGCGGTCGTGGGGACTGTTTGGCCTTTCTCAAAAGTTGCTCACAATTGGTGATCCCTTTATGATTTGAGCCACAGCGAATTCACCAATAACTACTCAAAATGGAGGTTGGAAAAGAACATGCTGGTAATTTTTGTTTTAATTAATTAAATATAAATAATTCATTTTGGACAAAAATGGCAGTTAAAGTCATTTTGGGGAAATAGCCACTGTTTTTATTTACTTTTCTAACACACACACACACACACACATAAATAAAATGTATTCCAAATTCAGGCCTGCCCAGGGCCTAAACTGCTAAGTCCCCTTATTTTGCTTCCTAGTTGGAGAGACAAAACATGGTGAGAAGGGAGTTGTTAGCACCTAGCACAGAAGTGCACAGAAGGTATATTTCTATCTATTGGTATATCGCTGAGTGATCTGCATTCAATTGACAAGGATTTCTGACTCCCAATGATGTAATAACAGCAGCAACAAAATAACTCTCCCTGCACACACACACACACACACACACACACAAAATTAAACTGCTGAAATGAAGAAAATGCAGGCTCTGTGTACAAAACCTCAGACCCTGCGGCCAAATCCGGCCGCTTGTGGGCCCAATCCAGTTCTCCAGGGTTCACCAGTGGGTCCCACCCCATTCCTCCAGCCACCAGTTATCTGGTAGTTTCTCAGCTGTTGTGCAGTTTCTCCCATTCTGAAAGTTTTAAATGCCTCTCCTAAGGTTTAGGTTATGGCAGCACCAGCTTTGAACTAAAAAAAAAAAAGACAAAAAGATAATTGTATTTTGAATATTTTGGTCCTGCCGTTTTTGCCCCGCCCATTACTGGAATCCGTCCCTGAATGATTTTCCAAAAGAGAATTTGTCCTTCAAGCTGAAATAGAGTCCACACCGCTAGATTAAGCTAACCAGGAATGGATTTGTGCGCGGAAAGACTGTGAGTTCTTCTAGGCTCAGAATTATTTCATTCTAAGCATATGTTAGTTTGTTTTTACCAGGCTCCAGTTCATGGATCTTGGAGTTCCAGTAAAAAAACAAAAAAAAAAAACAAAGTAGGCCCCACAAGGCTGAGATTTTCCCATTCCAAGCCTAGCATGCCACAATACATGATTTTTTCCAGGTTCAGAAAGATTTAAAGCCGTATGTGGGCAACCTGTGACCCACAGAATATATGGGGGTCTCCTCTGCATCCAAAGAATGCCCTGTTTCCTGTAAAATTTTGCCTGTTGTCCTCTGTGGTTTTTTCTCCTCAAGAATAATTCAGAGCTGCTGGAACTGAAGAACTGGTAGAATGAGAGCTGGACCAAGGACAGTAAGGCCGCAATCCTATACCCACTTACCTGTTGAGTAAGCCCCATTCAACTCAATGGGATTTACGAGTAGAAAAGTACAGGATTGTTGAACAAAGGATCTGGATAAAACAGGGAAACAGTTTAGTTACCTGGATGTGTTTATCCTGGTTGATTTATTACTCTATAGCTGAAATGGTTTTGTGGTGTATGTGGGACTGTTCCAATTCTGCAAGTTGTTCCTATTGCCATTTTTCTTCAGTAAAATGTAACCTTTGTTATTTGAAATGTTATGGGTTCTTCTTTTTAGCTTACCCACCTCATGTCTAATAGCCAATCCCACACTTAGTGAAGGCAGCCAGAGAAATAAAGATTTCCACCTGGTGGCAGTGGAAAAGCTCACAGGAAAGTCAGGGCAAAAAAGAGTGTGAGCACACTATTTTGCTTTTTTTTTCTCTTTCACTCGCAGAACAGGGTGTTGCTGGTCTGTGACAATGGCATATTTAGGCAGGACAATGAAGAAGGGGGCCAGTGGGGTCAGTTGGCCTGGGGCCCACGATTTTGAGGGGACACTCTGATGAGGAGGTCCCCCCAGCTTATGCTACTGCTTCCGTAGTGTAAGCAGCCCATTGAGAAGCGAGGAGCCTGCCTTGCAGAAACAGCACAGAAGCCATCCACCGTGAATGCCAAGGTCAGACTACAAGCTCCAGAGGGCCATGCTGCATGCGGGGCGGGATATATGTGCCTTGAGGCGTTGTAGAACAGGTTTAATATGAAGGTATTATGGAGAATGGACATGTTGGTGGGCATGCCCCCTTGGGGCGGCCATGTTGTTCTCCTTTTTTGAAATGGGGGGCACACACTTCCCATCTCGCCTGGGCATATTACCAGCTCTGCATAGCCCTGTATTTAGGAAGTTAATTAGGGCCCTTTCTACACCTAAGGGTTTAGAGGGAGGGAAGGGGGAGGATCACAGACTCACCTGGTTCCGTGATCCTCCTTGGGCATCTAAACAGGAAGCGTGACATCTTGGAAAATAACAAGGATGTTGCACCCATTGTGCCTGCCATTTTTTTTAAGCTGCATGAGCTGGGAGCGCAATTGCGCTCCTACATAAAAATAAGTTTTTTAAAAAAGCCCCAACCCCACTCCTCCAACCCCGATGCCTCTGGATGCCTCCCCAGACCAGCTCCTTCTCTCTTGCTGACCCCCACTACTTGTGGGGAAGAGGAAAGAAGCTAGGGTGGGTGCCCACACTGCTCATGGTCCTCGGGAATCATCCCGGGATTGCAGGTAAAATTGGAAGGGTCATCCCTCCCTGTTTCCAGGATCCCCTGTGCGTCATTTGGATGCACAGGGATGACCCAGGGAAAAGGGCCGGTGTAGAGATGGTCAAATTCTAGCTTAAATATTCCTATAAATATCTGGGAATCGGTGTCCCTAACATGTCAAAGATATATTGTAGGGTAGTGTTATTTTTATACTATTTAAAGATTTGTTAGACTTATCATTTTGATTTTACAGCAGCAGTCACTGTAATTTTTATATAATCTGTAGAGAGTGTTACATATTTTTTTTCTAAAAATAGGCCACAATTCCTCGCTGTCTTTATTCTGAAAAAGGTGATTATCTTTATTTAATACCAGTGCAAATTTCCCTTCCTACATCCCCATTCCTATAGCAATCCTATTTGATCTTAATAGGAATTTCTTTTGTGCTTCATTTAAATTCAAGGGACCATTCAGGTCACCTAACACAAATATTTCTGGATCAAAAAGAATGTCACCGTCCATAACCAGATTCATTTTTCCCTCTTTTCATTTTCTTCAAAGAAACACTACTGTATATTGCCACAACATAAAGGAACACGTTCCAATTTTCTTTCCCACAATCCCAACATCTGTCATTTGCTTTCATGCCAAATCTCAGCATCTTGGTAATCAATGCTCAATATGCCCCTGAAAACAATGCTCTACTACCTGAGAACATATGGTGAACATTAAACTGTTTCCTCATTTTTTCAGACTCCTTTACTTATTAGGATCTCTGATATTTGTATTCAATACATATTTGCAGAGTATGACCAGATTTGAAGTAGCGGAATATATTTTTAAAAGCACTTTCCTGATTATCTGAGTTTTTTGTGTAGGAATTAAGTTTCCATTTAAATGACCTTACAAGATTTTGATTCAGTACTGAGGGTCCAACTTTGGAAAAAGACAATTAGCTGAAGGACTGCAGCTAATGTGTGAGTCTGGCTGCATGTAAATAGAAATTGTCTAATCTAATTCAAAATTTTGATGGTGAAAGTATCTTTTTCATCCTACATATAATCAGATTTATATCACATGGCAGGGAAGATAATTTTAATGGTATTTTAATAGCTAAGAGAGTCACTGTTCCCAAAACAAATAAAAAGTATGAAAGGCAGAAAATAGAAATAAGGATCCTAATATATTTAACATTGTTAATATATTAGTACAGAATCGGAAGCCCAACTTTCTTCCAATTTTATTTATTTACAACATTTGTATACTGCTCCATATCTAACAGGGATATTCTATTATATTCAGCGGTATATAAATGCTGCAAATAAATAACAAAAAAATGAATTAACAGATTCTCGAGTCGTAAACATAAGAACAGTAATAAAAAGATAATAAAATTAAAACACCATATTAAAATGATTAAAAACATAATCCCAATGAAAAACATGGCTGGCCATTTAAGAAATACTCCTGGAACAGAACTGGGTTCAGGAGGTGTCAGAAGCAACACCGTGTTGGCACTTGCTCGACTTCCAGGTAGGGGTGGGCAAACTCACCCACGGCAGGCTCAGCGGGCACTTGCTCCGTCGCTGCTGGCTTCCACCCCTGCTCGCTGGGCTAGGGTGACCAGATAAAATCCAGGTCAGGGCTCATATAACTTTAACAGTTGTAGAGAAAAGGGAATTTCAGCCAGTGTCATTTGTATGAAATTAGTTCCTGGTGATATTCCCTCTTCATCACAACAGTTAAAGGTGCAGGGGCCCTGCCTTCTTTTGTATATGGTCACTCTAGTATAGTGCATGCACCTTTAACTGTTGTGATGAAGAAGGAATTTCACCAGGAACTAATTGCATACAAATGACACTGGCTGAAATTCCCTTTTCTCTACAACTGTTAAAGTTATATGAGCCCTGACCTGGATTTTATCTGGTCACCCTACGCTGGGCTGTGGGAGCCTCTGCTGTAGCATTGGTGTCTTTACCCTTGAGTCAATGGGGCCTTTAAGGCTGCCATTGGTGCATGGAGGGAGTGCACAATCTATGGAGGCCCCCAAAATGTACACTTCCCCTGCTGTGTCAGTGGCAACCACCACTGATGCAGGAAAGGGGAAGTGTGTCATTTCAGTGCATGTGGGCAGCTGCCAAGCACTCGATTGGGCCTTGTGTAGGCTGACCATCTGAAAAGGAGGACAGGGCTCTTATAACTTTAACAGTTGTAGAGAAAAGGGAATTTCAGCAGGTGTCATTTGTATGCAATTAGTTCTTGGTGAAATTCCCTCTTCATCACAACTGTTAAAGGTGCAGGCACTATACTAGAGTGACCATATACAAAAGAAGGCAGGGCTCTGCAACTTTAACTGTTGTGATGAAGAGGGAATATCACCAGGAACTATTTGCATACAAATGACACTGATTGAAATTCCCTTTTCTCTACAACTGTTAAAGTTATATGAGCCCTGTCCTCCTTTTCAGATGGTCAGCCTAGCCTTGTGAGCGCTTAGGGGGCAAACCCACTCACAAGAGGAGAGCATGACTGAGTCCGGGGGGGATGTGGGGGGGATCTGCTGGACTCATGACAACCCTACTTCCAGGGGCAGGGAGTTTCAAAGCAAGGGGACATTCTAGCATGATCCATTTCCCAAACCCAGCTTGGCTCTGCTTCCTTTTAATGAGTGGCTGAATACTAGGGATGGATTAATCTGTCAGTTTTACTTTCTCCCACATTCATATATATATATATATATATATATATATATATAATCGCAAGTTTTTCCTCTCCCAGATGTGAAGAACTTTGTGAATTTTGGTAAGCTGTTACAAAAATTCTCACCCACCTGAACCAGCCCAATTCAACAGGTACAGCTATTCCCAGCATGGTGAGAACCACGATGTACCTGCCTGACATATTGCTGTTAAAGAGGAGGAGCCTGTCCGAAAAAAAGAGAGGTGGAAACCCTCATTAAGTACCCAGATGGTTAAAAGCTAAGCACTCAAATCCCTGGGCTGGGATAGAAGAAACGACAGTTTCTTCTATGTGGGAAAAACTGAAACGAAATTTCAGTTTTTCCCACATTCAGTTGTTGTTGTTGTTGTTGTTGTTGTTGTTGTAATATCAAGTTCTTTTTGTCCCAAATATGGAGAACTTTGAGAATGTCAGTAAATTGTTATTCTAACCAAACTGAATATTGAATACTTCCTCAGTCCAAGACTTAGTCCAAGGGAAAGGTTTGCTGAGTTTCATGTTTCCTTGGCTCAGAATACAAATCTCACAATGGTTGCTTTATATACAAGGCAAACAATCGCAGTTCGGATCTGAATTCAAGATTCAGCCTCCTTTCCTCCCACACATTGACTGTTCATCTCACCAGCTGCCATCCAAGCCTTTCCATTGCACCCTCCCATTTGCCTTTGCCCTACATGGGAGTCTCCAACCTACTTGGCTTTATTTAGTTATTTATTTGATTCTTATGTACAATATTTATATACTGCTCCCCATTCAAAAATTTTGGAGCGGTGCACAAACAGAATAAAAGAATAAAAACAGAATAAAAACATATTAAAAGCATTTTTTTAAAAAAGAAACTTATGGTTCTTGCTATGGTTCTTATTCCCATAGCAGCAGGAAGATGGAGCAGTGGCAGACACTGAGGGAGAGGAGGGAAAATGTCCTTTCTCTTCCTATGGTGATTATGGAGCCCCAAAGTAAGCAGGCAAGATAGGGTGTCGGAAGTGGAAGGGTGAAAGGGAAACTTGTGATTGGGTGAGGGGCAGGAGTTTTTATGGTTCACTGATGGGGTTGGGGGGGGAGAAAACAGCCCAACATCCCCCCCTGTCAGGAGTGCACCGGGGGTCCAATTTAACTCATCTTGGTTTGGAATGAGCAAAGCTATTTCCCAAGGGTGGCATCCAAGAACTAGGCAAGGGGAGGAGGATTTCGCCCATCACTACTTCAAACTCATTAGCAGCTATGCTGCTAGTCTATTCTGCAACAGACCAAGCTACTGAAAAGTCACTGAGGGCAGTCCCTGGTACATTGCATTACAGCAATATAGCCTCAAGATTACAAAGACATGAATGACAGTCAATTTCTCTTAGCCTGTGTCTGAGAAAAAGATTTAGCCTCCCCCCACTTTCCTCCCTTTTTTTCACACAAAGAGCAGGAGAAGTGCTCCTGGCTACTGCTGCAGTTTTGAATGTTAGGTACAAAGAAGTGCCCATGAGCTCTAATTCCGGGTGGCCGGATTAGTTTTCCCCAAAGGAAGAAATAGCCATTGTATCTGAATGACAGATTGAGATGCCAGTGTGTGATATTAGTCCCATATCATGGGAAGTCAGTCTATTACTGTAAATGTTTTTCACTCCATCGCTGTTTCCTCAGAACCCATGCTGACAAGCACACCCCAACTTGTGAGTGTAGCATGCATATACATTTCTTTTCTAAATAATCCCATCAAAGCCTCCCTCGTTTTTTATGTTTTATATATAGCAGTAAACGGCAATGCACAGTGCCTGCGAAAACAAGTTACATGTCTCTATCTTTGCATGTAGAACTGTAAAGAAAATGATCTCATCTACATTTCTAAGAGATGCTAATTACATACCGCATATTAAATCAAGTCCACTTGGGAAAAGGTTTCCTTAATTAATTAAATTAATTAGCAATAAGGCAGAAGAAGGAGCCATGGTTATCAGGAGATAATCACACCCTTGGGGCATGATTTTGCACTAACAAGTGCTGCTTCAACTCTGTAGGATGGTAGCACAACAACTTTTAATTTTAACAAGTGTGTCCTATATACACCCCCCCGCGTCATACCAAATGCCGCGTCATACCAAATGACCCAGCAATGACAACATAGCATATCAAAACCTTTTGCACCCTCATCTCAATTTGATAGTATCTATTATTTTCTTTATTTATTACAGTTATATCCTACCTTTCTTTGATTGTGGAACTCAAGGTGGCTACCTGTGGTTCCTGCTTAGTCTCCCCTCCAAGCACTGACCAGACCCAGACCTGCTTAGCGTCAGCAAGGTGGCTGCCTCATGTGATTTCAGACCATATCTTGGGACTACAATACATCTCCTGACCAGAAACATATACTGTATTCTTTTATACAAGAATACATAGCACATAATCACAAAGTAATTCTGGACTTAATAAATAAAACCATTCAACCTATTGGATAGTGTGAACAGAGCAAAATCTGGTAGTCATTGAATGAAAGACGATATACACTTTTATGAGGTCAAACTTAATTGCCTCCCAATAACAGAACTCCCATGAGACTAATGTCCTAGTAGCTTCTTGTTCAATTTTATAGGAATTGAGTTAAAAAGAGTACATGGGGTGCTGCCTTTCTGCTTCAGTATTGCCAGCACTGACCACTAGCAGGTCTCCTCCACTTTCAGACAGTGGTCTTTTCCAGACCTATCTGGAGATGCCAGGGATTGAACCTGTAACTTTTTGTATGAAAAGAATGTGCTGTACCACCGAGCGATGTCCCTTGCCCCAAATGAACAAATGAGTCTTGTTAGTTCCAGTATCAGCACCACAGCACCAGAGGGATCTGCCCATTTTGGTTTCTCTCAGTTTCTCATTTCTCCATTCTTAAATAAAGTTTATCCCGAACTCTGAGAACATTTCCAAATCCTAAATTCAGTTCATCCTGAATTTTTTTTCTTCTTTTTTTAAGTTTCCATGAAAACTTGTAACTATTTTGTATGAATTTTTCCTGATACATGCATTTTGATATGCAGCTAAAAAGACACTTTTTTTGCAAGTAGTTTTCCAAATATATTTTTGGTATATTATTTTCACTAATATGCATATTTAGTACACATTTTTTGGACTGTAAAATTCCATTGCAAAATTTGGTGAAATGCAAATATTGAAGGATAAATTTTGGTTCATATATTGATTAGCAAGTGCAAAATTAGGTAAGTTTCCATTAAATTGCAAACCGAACAAATTTCTTCCCAATCCGGAGAAAGACAAGATAAAATACTATCATTTCAAACCAGAGTTTCTCAAACTTTCTGAAGTGTGGGTTTTCTTTGAAACTTTTTCTAGTGTTCTGATGCTTCATAAATAATAAAATCTCCTAAGCTCCCCAACCAACTAGCATCCACCCCTTCAGCAGGCAACTGCACAGGATCTCTGCACAACAACCATATGTATGAAGACCATTGCATGTAAAGATGTGTGACTTGAGGGCTGTAGCCAGTGTTGTTCTCTTTAGTCCAATGGAAACTTCCAGTTCCCCTCTTCCCCCTGCAGCACCTCCATGCTACCTTACCCACATTTCCAAAGGGTCCCATGACCCTTCTGCAAGAGGGAGAGGAATCAGCAAAAATCCACTCCCTCCCTGTTCCACATATGAAAGTCATTGTTGGATTGTAGAGCCTTCCATTAGCAGAAGGATCCCATTGGATACAACCCTGACATTAGAAGAGAGCTCAGTGGAGTTTCCTTCTGAGTAGACACAGATACTTAGATAGTTTGATATTCATATATCCAGTGTTCTGTGTAGTAGGGAGTTTTGAGAATCACTGATCCACAGACTGGTGTTTCACTACATGCCCTTACAAATTAAGATCTTTTCTTTTAAGTTATTAGGCAATCTGTTCTGGAGTTGACTTTATCTAGACTTTGGTTTTATTAATGTACCTTGTTCTATCAAGGCAGATCCACACTCAGGAAGAGGTTTCTACCTGTGGATTATTAAAACAGGAATTGTGTTGCCCAAATGGCTGTAAACGTCCAGAACTAATTCGCATATGTGCTACAAGTTGATGTGGACATACATGTGTGTTTGCATCAGTCCTACAAATGTATAGTCCCACCTGCTGTTGCAAGCCACACACGTTCAACATCACAGTGGGGTGTGGCTATTTCTGGACTGAATCTATGAGGTATGCAGTAATGAACAGCAGTCACACATCATAAACACACAGTTATTTCTATTAAGTATTATCATGATTACCGCAATATTGAGTAAAAAAAACACTGATGTTTTAAAGATGCTTTGATGACAGGTCACACAGAATAATTTGTTGATACATCTTGCCATGTTATCCCCCACCCTTTCTAATTTTCCAGAAACATTTAGATTTTCCTGACAATAACAGAAAGCACGACTGCAGAACTGTAGAAAACCAGTAGATCCTGGGAATGGCATCCAAATACCAGGAAATTACAATCTTTAGATGATGTCAAGAAAGGGCTAATTCAGTACAATTTCTTCCCACAGTTATAATTTGGTCATGACTAAGATATGTCAGAATTGTAATGCCTGACTGTTCTGTGATTTATGATATTGGCTCTAATACTTTGACCTTTCTAATACACAGTATTTTGGTTGGCTGACCACTCTAATCTTCATCTTGAAACAGCTAGGCTGCAATACTATGTACACTTACCTGAAAGTAAGCCCCACTAAACATAGTAGGGTTTACTTCTGAGTAAACATCATAGAGCTGCTGTTAATTTGGAAGTCAGGAAGTAGCCACATTGCTTGAATTCAGACCATTTGAAAATGTACCTTTATTTATTTTATAAATGTTATGTTTGTATGGAAACAGTAGACAGATCAGTGACTTTAAGGTTACAGATGATGTTTAAGAATAAAGTTCAACAATCAAGATCAAATAAAGTAATGCTCAAACAGATTCATTCACATCAATGTGATGATCCATTGCACACACAGAAATTATAAGGCTCCACTGCACACATGGAACTCCTGGGCTCACAAGAGCTGCTCAGTGGAGCAAGGAACTCTGAACTAGTGATGTGGCCAAAATTCATAATTATCAAATCCATACACAATCCTCTTCAGATACTCATGCTCAACTGAATTGCAAATTGAGTGCCAGTTACCAGAAATATTAGTATTCTGAGTGTTACCAGAAATACAAGATTCTGAGTGTGAGCTCCAAGTTCCATTGCCAACATCTCCAAGTAACAGGATGGGAAAGACCTCTGCCTTAATCCCAGAAAGCTACTATCAGTCAGAGTAGGCAGTAGACGGTTCCCTTGCCTTCCCCTATTAGAGAGTTAAACTAGGGCTGGAGAAACCTAGGTTCAAATCCACACTCAGCTCTGAAGTACACAAAGGGCTCATCTACACCTAGAAACTTTTTGAGAGAGGGGAGGGATGATCGTGAAGTTTTCTACTTCAGCGATCATCCCTCTCAGGACACACGCCAGCGAGTTTGTCTGCAATTTAAGGACAGCCATTCTGGAGTGATTTTTTTTACGACTCCTGACTCTTGTGCAAGAGCAGAGTGGTGATCCTGTGCGAAGATGATTTTTTTTAAAAAAAAATGCACACACAGATTCGGCATTGAAAGACCCCAAGACCCATCCAGAACGTGTCAACAATGCTCACCTCATCACCGCCGATACCCATGGGCTTGTTCCACACAGTTGGTTGCCTGTTCGCTAAACCCTGCTACTCGTGAAGAACAGCAACAGCTTTATGAGGGGAAGGCACATCAGCCGCACACCTTGAGAGTGTGTGTGTGTGGAGGGGGAATGGGACAAATGCTGACATCGATATCCCGGGGAAATGGAAGTGTCGTCCCTAAATCATTACGGGATCAGCTGTAAGTCATGTGGCCCAGTAGGGACGACCTCGTTACTATTCTGGAATAAACGACTGGTGTGGATTTTGAGCCAGTCACTTTCTCTCAGCCCAATGTACGTGGTCAGGTTAATGGTGGTGGTAGGGATACACAGGTCTGCTGCCTTGACCTTATTGGAGGAAAGGCTGGATATAAATGGAATAAATAACAATAAGGCAGCTTCATATATAATTTATAGCTCATCATGAAGAAAAACGGGGAGTGGTCTTCTCTGAGCTTTTAGAAAGGAAGGCAGGATAAAAATGTGTTAATTAATAAATCAATTCAATCAAACCGGCTTCTGTATTTTTAAAGAATTATTGTGCTTTGGTTTATAGCTTTACTAAGTGCTTTATGCCTTTTCAAGGAAAGGATTTGCTAGAGCAATCAACTATTCTACAGCCCTGTGATTCAAATTGTCTCTGCGTCTCCCACCCACCCCCACTCCCTCTCTGGCTTCACTCTGGCATCTTTAGTACTGTTCCTCTTGCTTAACAAAGCCATCTATTTGAATATGAATTCATTTCGTAAAATTAACACATTAAAGGTTTACATCAATCATATTGAAAAGCTAGCAAAAATGAAATATAACTTTCATTTTCCATCATCTTATAAAGAAAAATGTCTTGCTGGAACAAGACAATTACATTTTTATGTAAACAAAAGTCTGCACTAATATGATTTAACAAAGTATTTGTAAAAATTGTTATAAGAAAACTTCAGGTAGTGATAAATTCTTAGGAGTGCATACTTGTTTTGTCTTTTCAAATCTCATTTCACAACTTACATTCAAACTTCACTTTCAGAAAATTCTCCCACGCCTTCTATTTGATGAGCTTGCCTCGCTCAAAACCCCGAAAATACCCATTTTGAACACGGTATTTTCCCACCCACATGGAATGTGAAGGGAAAGGGATCACAGCAACTAGTTTTCTTCTGATGCATCCACAGGGCATGCATTCTGGCAACTGAACATTCAGTGGTAGTGTGTAAGAGAACTTATAGTGTATGTGTACAGATGTGCTCCTCTACATGAGTTTTAGCCTTACCTAATCTGGGTTCTAGTTTGCGTAGAGGAGCCTTGTGCATATACAGCTGTACATGTATAGACTCCCTTTCACACCACTGTAGAATGCAGAACTGCTGGGACTTGTGGCCAATCATTCCTTTGAACACCCTTTGCCTCTCTGCATCTGACAGTGGCCTAGGTCACATAGCATCTCTCTCACACTTTTTAGCCTCACAAACACATTTTTGAGGTGATGAAGCTTACAGAGTGACTTACTTTATCAGCACAGCATTTTTATGTGGTGATGAGTGTATGTGAAACTGGAGGATTCACTTTTTTGTCTGATGCTGGTGTGTGTGTATGCTGAGGGCATGTCCTCAGCATGGGTTCATTGGCTGATTCTCTATGTGAGCATCAGCAGTGGAACGATCCTTTATTGGTGGACACTGGTGGGTTTTCCAGGGATGTTCTGGGCATGTTTGCCATTTTTATTGTTTCTACTTGTTTCTGCTTGTATGCTTCCCCTTCCCCTTCCAGGCTGAGCATGTCTAGAATATGGTGGACCTTCCACTGCAATAACAGTGACATCTCTTTGGTCCTGGAATATTGTAAGTATAGGATTGTTCTGTCCATCACTTTCCAGACCTATTTGGTAGTTCTAATGTGTTACTTTGCAACAGTGCATTTGTGAAATGGTGATCCTGAAGCAGCAGCTTTTTGTAAAATGTATTAATTAAGGTTTAATAAGTAAAATACTATTATATGTTTTGCACCTTGCCTTTAGCTATCCATAATGACTACTAAATTTGATAGCTGACCTGTCTATCATTTTCAATTGTATGAACATTGAAGCATTCTCCTCACTGAAACTTCACAATAGCACTGTGCTTCATTTGAATATTAATAGACTCCACACCACTTTTTTATTTCATATTCTAAGAATGGGAATTATGAAGTACAAAATGTAATGATCAACATCAGCCTAATAAACTATAAACCCAGGCATTCAGCCTACAAACACAAGCACACACAAGTACGTTTTTCTTCTTCATTTAACAGCCATTTGCGTCTGAAAATAATTATAGCATTAGCTATTCGTATTTATTTATATACAAAACGGAAATGTGACGCTATGATAAATAGGTCAGTTTTCTATTTTCTTTGGGCTTAAATTATGCAGAAGAATTCTATGTACAAATTAATTATATTTCATATGATTCTGCAAAAACACTGGGATTGGTACTTGATAAATGCAAAAGCCCATCCCACCATTATTTATCATGAAAACTCATCCAGACTGAAGGTTCCTTTGATCTAATATTTCTTTACCTTTTTTTTTTCCAATTGGTCTTGAGACCTTAGCAAGCAAGGTCAACGTTAGTTCTATTTTACACCTGAAAAACTGGGGTTTCTCAGGTCAACCCCAAATAGCCAGTTCACAGGATAGGAAAACAAATATTTGGCTATTTTTTCCAGCAATTAACAACTTCCTCATGAGAAGCTGGTCTTCTCATGTTTGATTTGTGCCATCATTCAAACTACTACTCAAAGATAGTGGCGCTGCTATGATTCTGAATCTTCACATGATTTGCTGACAGTAAGCAAACAGAAGAGTATGTTAGGAATAGAGTCATTAGTGTTCCTGCCCCAACACACACACACACTCACACACACACACACACACACTTTTTTTGTTGTTTCCCAAATGAGATTGAGTTTCTACAAGTCTTTCATATTAGGTGAGTCAATCCAAGGGGCTCATCTACACCTAAGGGTGTAGAGGGAGGGAGGGGGAGGATTGCAGATGTACTTGCTTCCACAATCCTTCTAGATGGCCACACAACATCTCAGAAGGGAAGAGGGATGTCACGGATGCCATTTTGTTTTACTGAAAAGGAACCGCGTGGCTCCTATCTGAGGGAAGGCACAACCTCCCCGTGCCCAACCCCCCTTGCCATCCTGGGGATGGCAAAATTGCTGTCCACCACCCCCTTGGGCACGTAACTACCCCATGTGGCTCCATGCCCATTTTAGGCCCCAGGACTGCACACCATCCCAGGTGCAGTCCTCAGGATGGTCCTGGGACTGCAGAAAAACCAGAATATCCCCGGTTTCCATTATCCCAGGGTTGTCCCTAGGTCATCCCCAGTTGATCCTGGGATCCCCTGTACGTCATATGGACACACAAGGACATTTATCCCAGGATGACCCTGGGATAAATGCCTGGTGTAGACATGACCCAGGTAGGGCTGTTGTGAAAGAGGCACCTGTGTTTCTCTTTCAATTATAGGGATATTTGATTTTGTCTTACATGACGATCTTTGAGATGTAAAACTGAAAAGCACTAAGAATATTTGTGTTTCATAGTTTTAAAAATTATTTTAATATAAAAAGGAAAACATGAATACAAAAAATACAAAAGAAGCAACAAAAAAATAGGAGGAGGAGAATGATGTTGAAGAAAAGACAACAGCAGCAGCAGTAAAGCCATAGCAACAGTCATCAAGCTACAGGTGAACCATGATTATTTTAAAGAGAAGCAGAAACGCTGGGTGTTGGTTGACCTGATAGTGGGATAAAAGTAGTATGAGATTTATCTTCTGAAGAGTCCTAGATCCAACACTAAAAAAATTACCTTGACTGAGTAAATCCATGTGTTCTAACTGATCTGGGGAGGGGGCATGATTTTACAGGGTTTATCTCACCTCACATCAAAACCCTTTTTCCCCAGAAGGATGCTCAAGAACATTTATAATTAACCTTTGGAAGAGGTGAGTAATTAGAGTTTTTAAAGTGGAAATGTTGTAAAATAATCCAGGTAGGTATCTAAACTTAAACAAACAATCCTCATGATTGTTCAAAGCCCTACTGTTTTTTTTTCACCCAGTGATGCTAACAGTTGTAGTGATTTATAGCTTGTTTTAGATAGGTCTAGTTCAGGATAAGGTGGAGTGACTAACTAGACCTCCTCCCATCTCTCCCAATGAACCAGTGATGTCAGAGGTGCCAGGATATCGAGAAGGATAAATATTATCCCAAAATGGGGTAGGAACCCTTTTTTGGCCAGGGGGCTGGGAAAACATTTGGGGGCTGCATTCCAGCATGGGATGGAGCTAAGGACATGAGGTGGGGCAAACCACAGATGCATTTTTTTTAACCAATTTGGACCTTCAACTATGCATGGAAGTCACTGCACAATTCTAAGCAAGTCAAAATTGAAGTAAGCCCCAGTGCAACCGCTCTCATATCTGCAAAAGCAACAGCTCTATTCTTTGCTGAGTATGAAGTTTAATTGGGAAACCTGCTGGCTGGGGAATGCTGGGAGCTGTTGGACTTTTTCCATCTTCCATCCTTCCATAGGATTGTGCCTAAAGTCACCTGGGGAATCCAGAAGCCTAAATGATCTGACAGAATGATGTAAGTAAATTTAAATACAAATCTGAATGTGAAATAACTATCGTATTAAGCAAAATGAAATCAAATTTTTAAAAGGAAGTGAGAAAATTTATTTCACCCTTCCCCACGTATTTCTCACCTCTTAACTCCTTGGCAGTATTTGATACCTGCATAAATTCACTCTTGTTGGGTTGAAGATTTTCTTAGAAATACAGCCTGGCATGTTATATTGAAACCTGTCATAGGTTACACTCATGAGTGAGAAAGATAATGTTTATAGTGAGGCTGATAACTATATTTTACGAATAGCTAAAGAAAACCTAAAGGTAAAGTGCTTCCTCTAAAGTAGTAATTCACATAGTAATTCTTTTTCATTTCAAAATTGATTCTGCACCCCAGCTCTATGACAGCAGTCATTTCTCAACCCAGCTAGCCTCCTTAACCTTATTGTTACGTGTGAAGGATAACAGTAAGTGCCTATCACACCAAAATTGATTAATCAGTGGTAGTCTCACTCTAACGTGGGCTGCACATGAAATAGCAATCTCTGCTCATCATTATATGCAAAATTCATAGAACTAAGAAATTGTATTCAGTTTCTTCCCATCTAAGGGCTAATGCACAAGATGTGTCTGCTATAGAAAAGTTGCTTTGTATTGCTCATTGTAGCAGTGTTGCAATATGGCAGGCTGTTCACATGGAATAACATACCATTGAGAGTTTTTCAAGCAGGCCACTGCTGAGACATTAATAAAACGATCTGCGGTGGCATGAAGAAACATTCTTTGATGCACATGATATGCCTGTTTACATGAATGGCTCTTCCCCAGGGAGAGAAGCTGTTGCTGAAGAGCACTGTTCTGCTGCCATTTCATGAGTCCCCTCGTTAGTGCTTGTTCAAAAGGCTACATTTTGTCTGGAAACATGAGGTAGTAAGAAACCAGGATAAAGTGCACTGGAAAGTTTCCTTCCGAAATACTAGCATGGGACCAACTGAAATTGTAAATGCCCAGCCTTCTTATGGGTCCAAATTTAATCAATTTAATCTGGAAAAGTCCTCAATCTCATCTCGGTTGGTCTCCAAATTCCTTATCAGGGCACTTCAATACCCACAGTGTACGATCATAAATGAATCATGCTGTGTTCCTGTGTATTTGCGAAACATGCTAGTTTCTGGGTCAGCTCTACTAGACAGACAACACCCTGTCCTATGACAGGATAAAGCCAGGGTTGCAGTAGGAAAGAGTTCCCTAAGCAAATTTAAACTAAATGTAGTAGGACTTCTGGAGCAGAATGTGACTGGCATCCATTCTGACCATGCAGTTCAGGTTGCCTTATGACTTTTTATAGAGTCAATTCCTATATGATCATTTATTTCAGAAAGATGTTTGTCTAGCATTCCAAGCACCAATCTATCTCTGCAGTGCTCTTTTTTTCACTCAACAAACTCTTAGTAGGGATGTGTGCGCCTGAAAATATCGTATCGTATCGTTATTGGAATTTCGGACCAAAAAAATTATCGTCTTCGATAATATCGTAGGTGAACCATATCATATTGTATTGTATTTATGATAATTATCGGAAATCCTATATTATATCGTTTCTACATTTTGCCCTATAGAGTTGATTTTTGAGTCAGAGAAAGGCCTAAAACTTCTACATTTTCCAAGTTACAGTTTGAAACTTGGTCACAGTACAGACTGAGTGTTGCTAGTCATGTGTGCCAAATTACAGAACAATCGGTGCAAGTGTTACTTGGAAGTAAGTTGTCAAAAACTCAAAATCCACTGTTTCAGTTGGCATAAGAGACATCTCACATATGGCTTTGAGGGTAGGGATGTGCAGCGGATCAGGTCCGATCCATGATCCAGACCTGATCCAGGTGAAATTGGATAAAATTATCTGATTCTGATCCCTATCATCTGGATTGGCTGATCTAATCCAATCCGATCCGAAAAGGACCCGATCCGGATCAGAAAAAATCGGAGGATTGGACCTCGGACCTCCTCCCCACTCCCCCCACTCGTGCTCCTTACTTGCTGCCTCCTCACTGCCGTCTGCTGCTGCCTGCTGGTCCCTTTTACTGAGAAACAGGCTTCACGGCCTGCCTTTCAGTAGCGCGCCAGGTGATGACGTCACCCTGCGCGCTACTGAGAGGCAGGCCACAAAGCCTGTTTCTCAGTAGAAGGGACCAGCGGGCGGCAGCGGGCAGCAGCGGGTGGCAGCGGGCGGCAGCGAACGGCCCCGGAAGGTAAGGAGCGTGAGTGGGGGGAGGGACAGACAGGGAGGGGAGAGTTAGGGCCCCACTCCCCCACTCCCATGTTTTCCACATAGGCTTGCATTGGGGGAAAGCTTTCTTTCCCCCAATGCAAGCCTATGGCGAAAACACCTAAAATGGTGTCTGATCCAAAAATCAGACGTCAGCTTTTTGGATCAGAATCGGATCGGATCCGAACCGGAAAGCCTCTGATCCAATCCAATCCGAACTGAGGCATCAATTCCGGTTCCAATTCCAATCCCATATTTTGGGTCCATGCACATCCTTACTTGAAGGGACTCATCTGTGCCCAATTTTAGATGCACAGCTGCAGCTGTTACTCAAAAGTAAGCTCTCAACAACACATGCACTGTTTTTTCTGGTGGTAATGCTGCTGCTGAGAGAAATCCTCACTTTTAAAGAGCTAGTCCTTAATAGTTTTAAATGAGTTTTTATTAGATTGCACTTTCATTTAATTAGTCATATGCTCTCCTCTCTCATGTGTGTGAATGCACACACACACACACACTCATGTGTGTGAGTAATAGATAGGAGCTAAACCCCAAAGGGCCTCATATGTGCACAAGGAGACTCTGCATGTCACATTTTTAGTGCAGCTCCTTATGCTGCATTGGATCACAATTTTGAGGGTTTTCCAGCTGTGTTGAGTGGTTCTTTAGTGGGAGAACCTGCACTGGAAAGGGGAAGCTCTGGCTTTGGCTCAGTAGATTCTGCTTGATTTTTTTGGATCCTGTTCCATGCGGTTTTCAACAACACTAATGTACATGTTGAATCACACCACAATGGTTAGTATATCTAAATTGACATGTCTTGTTTGTGATCTGTTTGAAACAAGGGATCTGTTTAACATTAGCGCCTCCAAATGATAATCCTTTTGTGGGCTGTAGCAACTGTTCCTTCTTACCAGTGCTACAGTAAACTGGAGAGCTGGTATGCTCCTCTGACAAAATGGATTTTTCCTGCATCATGTTCAGGGTAGAAGTAGGCACATTGGCAAATAAAAAGTCATGTTCCGTGTAGAGGTAGGCACATTGGCAAATAAAAAGTCACGTTCGGGGAAGAGGTAGGCACATTGGCAAATAAAAAGTCATGTTCGGGGTAGAGGTAGGCACATTGGCAAATAAAAAGTCATGTTTGGGGTAGAGGTAGGCACATTGTCTAGATCAGAGTCTCAAAAAAAAATGTGTGAGGGGTTTTCTTCTGCAGTCCCTCACTAACGACTCCATGAGGAGCAGACCCAGGGATGTAGTGATGAAAAATAATAATACAGGAATCTCTCAAGGCTCACTAAAGCAGTCCCTCCAGACTGGAAACATTGGATGGAGCAGTGTCTTTAAAAAAGAAATAAAATGTGTGAGAGGGAGAGACAGCCACCCCAGAACTGCCCCCAGCAGCAACAGCATCTCTCCTAGACCCAGAGCCACCTCATCCAAGGCGCGCCTTAGAGCCGCATTTCATACTGCTACAAAGTGATCGAAAATGAAATTATTTATATTAATAACAATCCTTTGCAAACAGTTTGTGTGCTCCTTTGACCACAGATTGTGTAGTGTTATCCTGTGTAGCAGGCTACAGGACACACCAGCACACTCACAGTCAATCAAGCAAACACACACACCCAGAGAGAGAGAGGCAGAGAATATATATATATATATATATATATATATATATATATATATATAGAAATTAAACAGGGAAGAGGACAAAACACACTCAGTCACAGTACCCCCACTCATGCTAACTAGGGATGTGCACTGACCCCCCGGATCGGATCGGATAGCGGATCGGAATCGGACCTGGGGGGTCGGATCGGATCGGATCGGAGGATGGTCGGATCGGATCGGACCGGATGTCCGATCCGGATCGGACGCCATTTTGAATGCTTTTTCCCATAGCCAAGTATTGTTTTACAAAAACGCCTATAACTTTTTCATTTTTAAAGATAGAAGGATGAAACTTGGGCACATTATACACTGGTTAGGGATAGTTATCTGTGAGAAATTTCAGAAAGATTGGTGCATGCGTTTTGTGGCAATTAATTGTTTAATAAATACCCAGAAATGCCTATAACTTTGTCATTTTTAAAGTTACAAACATGAAACTTTGCCACATTGTAGGTGGTACCTTGGGACCTATCTGTGAGAAATTTCAGAAACTTAGGTGCTTGCCTTGTGTGGCAATTAATTTTAGAAAAATGGGTAGTAGTGGGGTAAATACATTTACGCCTCCCATTTTTTTATTTTTGAAGATACAAACAGGAAACTTGGGCACATTACAGGTACCACTTGCCTTGATATGTGTGTGAAATTTCAGAAACATTGGAGCTTGCCTTGTGTGGCAATTAATTTTTGAAACAATGAGGAAAGAAACACCTATAACTTTGTCATTTTTAAAGTTACACACATGAAACTTTGCCACATTGTAGGTGGTACCTTGGGACCTATGTGTGTGAAATTTCAGAAACATAGGTGCTTGCCTTGTGTGGCAATTATTTTTTTAATAAATACCCAGGAATGCCTATAACTTTGTCATTTGTAAAGTTACACACATGAAACTTTGCCACATTGTAGGCGGTACCTTGGGACCTATGTGTGTAAAATTTCAGAAACGTAGGTGCTTGTATTGTGTGGCAATTAATTTTTGAAACAATGAGGGATTCATTGGACAGCACTTGCCCATAGGGATTCATTGGACAGTACTTGCCCATAGGGATTCATTGGACAGTACTTGCGTATAGGAAATCATTGGAAAGCACTTGCCCATAGAAAATCATTGGAAAGCACTTTCCCATTGAGAAATACAGTTATGCCTCCCACTTTTTTATTTTTGAAGATACAAACAGGAAACTTGGGCACATTGTAGACTGGTTAGGGATAGTTATCTGTGAGAAATTTCAGAAAGATTGGTGCATGCGTTTTGTGGCAATTAATTTTTTAATAAATACCCAGGAATGCCTATAACTTTGTCATTTTTAAAGTTACATTCATGAAACTTTGCCACATTGTAGGTGGTACCTTGGGACCTATGTGTGTAAAATTTCAAAAACGTAGGTGCTTGCCTTGAATGGCAATTAATTTTAGAAAAATGGGTAGTAGTGGGGTAAATACATTTACGCCTCCCATTTTTTTATTTTTAAAGATACAAACAGGAAACATGGGGACATTACAGGGAACACTTCACTTGATATGTGTGTAAAATTTCAGAATGATAGGTCCAGGCATGTGGTGGCAAGGTGTCTGCACACACCACTTTGAAGACTGTAGAAAATTTCTCCCGTAACGATCCTAGCGAGAGAGAGTGATCCTAGGCTCAGCCGTTCTGCTTAAGTAAAAAGGGAAAGTATCAATCAAAGCAGACACGAGCCAAGTGCTACTTTGTTTCGCCTTTTGTAATGGATACTACCTCAGTTGCAGCCAAGCGTGCAAGGATCAAAGAGATGAGAGAAAGTGTTTCCTTCTTCTTCCCGGGAGGCGGGAGGGTGCAATTGACAGCCCCAGCCTCTGTGTAAAAAAGGTTAATAACTTTTAATCTAAAAAATTCGTAGCCACCAAATGCCTGGACCTATCATTCTGAAATTTTACACACATATCAAGTGAAGTGTTCCCTGTAATGTGCCCATGTTTCCTGTTTGTATCTTTAAAAATAAAAAAATGGGAGGCGTAACTGTATTTACCCCACTACTACCCATTTTTCTAAAATTAATTACCACACAAGGCAAGCACCTAAGTTTCTGAAATTTCTCACAGATAGGTCCCAAGGTACCACCTAAAATGTGGCAAAGTTTCATGTATGTAACTTTAAAAATGACAAAGTTATAGGCATTCCTGGGTATTTATTAAAAAATTAATTGCCACAAAACGCATGCACCAATCTTTCTGAAATTTCTCACAGATAACTATCCCTAACCAGTCTACAACGTGCCCAAGTTTCCTGTTTGTATCTTCAAAAATAAAAAAGTGGGAGGCATAACTGTATTTCTCAATGGGAAAGTGCTTTCCAATGATTTTCTATGGGCAAGTGCTTTCCAATGATTTCCTATACGCAAGTACTGTCCAATGAATCCCTATGGGCAAGTACTGTCCAATGAATCCCTATGGGCAAGTGCTGTCCAATGAATCCCTCATTGTTTCAAAAATTAATTGCCACACAATACAAGCACCTACGTTTCTGAAATTTCACACACATAGGTCCCAAGGTACCGCCTACAATGTGGCAAAGTTTCATGTGTGTAACTTTACAAATGACAAAGTTATAGGCATTCCTGGGTATTTATTAAAAAATTAATTGCCACACAAGGCAAGCACCTATGTTTCTGAAATTTCACACACATAGGTCCCAAGGTACCACCTACAATGTGGCAAAGTTTCATGTGTGTAACTTTAAAAATGACAAAGTTATAGGTGTTTCTTTCCTCATTGTTTCAAAAATTAATTGCCACACAAGGCAAGCTCCAATGTTTCTGAAATTTCACACACATATCAAGGCAAGTGGTACCTGTAATGTGCCCATGTTTCCTGTTTGTATCTTCAAAAATAAAAAAATGGGAGGCATAAATGTATTTACCCCACTACTACCCATTTTTCTAAAAATTAATTGCCACACAAGACAAGCACCTACGTTTCTGAAATTTCACACACATAGGTCCGAAGGTACCACCTACAATGTGGCAAAGTTTCATTTGTGTAACTTTAAAAATGACAAAGTTATAGGCATTTCTGGGTATTTATTAAACAATTAATTGCCACAAAACGCATGCACCAATCTTTCTGAAATTTCTCACAGATAACTGTCCCTAACCAGTGTATAATGTGCCCAAGTTTCATCCTTCTACCTTTAAAAATGAAAAAGTTATAGGCGTTTTTGTAAAACAATACTTGGCTATGGGAAAAAGCATTCAAAATGGCGTCCGATCCGGATCGGACCTCGTCGGATCGGATCGGATCGGATCGGAGGTTGATCGGATCGGATCGGATCGGATCGGATTTTCCCGATTTTGGGGCGGATCGGATTCGGATCGTGGATCGGATCCGATCCGATGCACACCCCTAATGCTAACCTAACCCTTCAATCAAACCAACCAGAAAACATATAAAAAAATTAAAAATTATAACTCAAACACACAAGCAACGAACAGCCAAACGAACCTGAGACACAAAGATGCAAGACTACGATGAATCTCTAACAATTCGCCATCAAGTAACTCTAAAACCCAGGAGCTAGGACAGAGCTCCAACAAAATCCATCCTTCTCCCCTCAATGCCTAACTCCCAACAGAGCTGGAACACCAAGTGTGGGGGTTTTATGCGGGGATATCCTTAGCCCTCCTCTAACATTGTGATTGGAGCCTGCTGGAATCCTTGCTGCACGATTGGTCACTGTCTCAGCAAGCACGCCCCACCTTCTAGCTCTGTCCATGTGGCGGCAAAAGAGAAAGAGCCTTCCGATAAAACGATAACATATGATAATTATCGTAGGATTTTTTTGTCGTCTCCGATAATTATCATAGGGTTTCCTATTGTATCATTATCATTAAATGGTGCATGATAAAGAGCGTATCATATCATTATCGTACATTTTAACGATACGATACACATCCCTAACTCTTAGTATTCAGTCTGTTCATGCAAAGCCTAACAAACTATTCAACAATTTCTCCAGACTCTGGAAGCCTTTGTAAAAAGCAGGCTTTCTCATAAACTAGGCTGACCATAGGAAAAGGAGGACAGGGCTCATGTAACTTTAACAGTTGTAGAGAAAAGGGAATTTCAGCCAGTGTCATTTGTATGCAATTAGGTCCTAGTGAAATTCCCTCTTCATCACAACAGTTAAAGTTGCAGGCACTATACTAGAGTGACCAGATACAAAAGAAGGCAGGGCCTCTGCAACTTTAACAGCTGTGATGAAGAGGGAATATCACCAGGAACTAATTGTATACAAATGACACCGGCTGAAATTCCCTTTGCTGTACAACTGTTAAAGTTACATGAGCCCTGTCCTCCTTTTCATATGGTAAGCCTACATAAACCAACTTCTTCTTGGGGGTGAAATGGGCATAGAATGTGAGCAGAACAGTCTCACAGCAGTACTTAATGGCCCTCTTCATCCAAGGTAAAGGATTTATAAACACAGCTATCCTTCCCCATAGCATAAACAATTAACGTACCTACAACATACCTTGAGTCATTCTGGAGCTTTATGAGCAGGTGAAAGCAAATTGATATTTCCTTCCATTTTAATAAGGCTGCCTGAAAATTATAGCTGAAGTCTTCTGGTTCAGGCAACTGTTTTGTCTATTGTATTAGGAATTCGTGAATTTAAAACTTGACTCCTGATACCATATAATGGAACATGTATTGCTCATACCAGCCAGGAAACTAGACAAGAACTTTATTGTCTCTCTGAAACAAAAATAGAACAGCAACAGGGAACTCCTGATTGCACTCTGACACAAATTAGTCCAGTGCCACCTAGTGACTAAACTATATAATGGCAGCCCCACACAGCAGCTAGTCCCATACCAGGACTAATTCAGGTTGCAGAGCATAAAAACCTATGCCCTGAAGGACGATACACATGAGCAGAATTGCCTAGCAAGAATAGCCTACAAGGGGCTGCAATTCTCTACATTTACTTGGTAGCAAGTCTCACTAAACAAATCAGACCTACATCTGAGTAAACTTGCACAGTATCAGGTTGCATAAGTATCTTTGTATAAAACACCTGTGGATATACCTGATCTCACATTATGTACCTATGATAATATGTATCTAACATGTTAAAGACTAGAGAAAGTGAGTAATATAAAACACACAGGAAGAAATCCTTTTTACTAACAGAGTACTTACGTCTTTCATTTTCATTCATCAACCAATTTCTCCAATCCCGGCTCAAAAAGTATTTGATTATATGCACTTGTGCTCTTATAAAATGAAGGTTGAAATGAATTCAATTCAACACTTTTCACAGAACGAGACTCAGGCAGATTTCAGTAAGTCTCAAAGAAAGAGAAAATGTTCAAATTTAATAATAATTCTTTCTAATACTAATTCATATCTTCCTGTGCTCGTGCAACTGTTAGCCAAAACAGCACCACCCGTGTAAAAGAAAGATGCTAAGAAGGAAGGATCCCCCCCCCCCCCAACAGTCCAATAAGGACTTAGTTAGAACGTTGACTGACTGAGGGCAGGGGGAGAGAAACAGGTAGGAGGAGAAATGAAATGGAGTGGCTGGAGAAGAAAGATGGAGGAAGAGACACATAGATATAAAAAGGTGTTACTACAAAGAAAACCATCTCTTGCCTGGATAGGTTATTGCGAGTGAATGTGCGGGAGGGGGAATAAAGAGGCAAAACACAGAAATATGGTGTAAAACCTGGGGCACATTTATTCAAAGATCTGCAAAGGGGGTGGCCTGTGTGGGCTTCTAACCTATGCTGGAGCCTAGCTAGGCAGTGTATCAGGCAAGCCATCCTGTCCCTGTTGAGTGACGTCTAGAAGATTGCCACTCCCAGGTCACCTCATTTGGGGTTGGGAAACCTTCCCATGTCACCTCATCCCAGAGCTGCAAAACTCTGTTGCGTGAGGTGAGTTAGCCTCAAAGACAATTCTTATTTCTCCACCAGGTCTCATAGCCCTGAGCAGGAAGCCTAAGGTCCCCTCTACAAGGATTCGCTTTTGCGCCCGGTAAGGTGATTATGCGCATAATCGCTGAAGCGCATTTACACCTAATACCTCTGCACGAGAGGCAGCGAGAGGCGGCGAAGCGCATTAACGGATGACCAAAATGCGCTTTACAAGTAGTTAATGCGCATAAGCGCTTGTTCACATAGTCAGAATGCACTTTAACGGCCGGAGCAAAATAAAACTTGCGATTTAACGCGCATTTGATAATGCGCATAATCGGAGAGATAACGAGCCTCTACGCCCGATTTGCGCTCCGTTCTTGTAGAGGTAAATTTTTTAAAGCGCCTTGAAAGAGCTTTAAACTTCTCTTGTAGAGGCAGCCTGAGACATTAGTTATGGCAATAGAGGTGCTCCAGAATGCTCACTAACCTTAGCCCCACTAAAGGTGCCTGCACATATTTGCCATGAATGTGAACATATCAATCCAACAATTAAGCCACATCATGAACCAAGCTAACTTATCCTCACTTATGGTGTAGAGTAGGCAAAAACATTCATTGTCCAGGCCAGACAATGAGCCAAAAAATCTCATCCAGTCCTCAAAAAGGTAAGCGATGAAGCCCACACTAGATACAGGGAGGAGAAAGGATGTTGCAGGCTAGTATCACCTCATAACCCCTCCCCCCCAGCAACATCACCTGCATGGATATGCAGGCCTCATCCAGACCTTTGCCTCTTCCTCCCACACACCCCAAATGTCCTAGTTCACACTGGCTGTTTCTACACCACACCAGTATAGAGGGAGGGAGGGGCGATGATCCCGGAAGTACCTGCTTCTGGGATTGTCGCTTGAATCCACATCCCAGCTTTCTCCTGGGCCGTTGTGCCATCGTGGCAACCATTTTTTTAAAAAAAAATAACTCAGGAAGAGCGCCACACGCGTGAAATCAGTCCCCCCTCCCCCCTCATCTTGGGGATGGCAGACTTGCTCCCCCCTCCCTGATGGGCACGGAACTGCACGGTGCAGCTTTGTGCCCATTTTTGCTGCCGTATTTACTAGGGTGACCAGATAAAATCCAGGTCAGGGCTCATATAACTTTAACAGTTGTAGAGAAAAGGGAATTTCAGCCAGTGTCATTTGTATGCAATTAATTCCTGGTGAAATTCCTTCTTCATCACAACAGTTAAAGGTGCATGCACTATACTAGAGTGACCATATACAAAAGAAGGCAGGGCCCCTGCACCTTTAACTGTTGTGATGAAGAGGGAATATCACCAGGAACTAATTTCATACAAATGACACTGGCTGAAATTCCCTTTTCTCTACAACTGTTAAAGTTATATGAGCCCTGACCTGGATTTTATCTGGTCACCCTAGTATTTACTCATGAGTAAGTGTGGCAGCAGCCGGGACGGGTGGCCACATCTCCTGTGGTCTTGGGCCATTCCCGGGACCACGGAAAGATTCGGGATTCCCCAGGGATCTGTTATCCCAGGGAATACACATCCCTGTTCTCCCCACCCCCGGGAGTCCCTGTGTGTCATTTAGGCTCACAGGGACCAGCCGGGGGCCATCCCAGGCAAACAGCCAGGTGTAGAAACAGCCACTTAATAGCTATTTTTACAATCCTCCCAGGGACAAAATAGAGATCTACCCAGAGAAATACATGTAAATTCATGCTTTTATGTAGCCAGGATCAGACACAATTGTGCTTAACCCTTTCCTCCCAAAGTATGCCAAGATGAGGCCCACCTGGCACCAACATTGCTATCTTTTCCCAGCCATTTAGCAATATGTGATGAGCTTAAACAATCCTGGATCTGTTTTTAGGTTTGGCTGACAGCTTATAGGGTTTTTTAAATGTATGTTCTTGTGTATACTGTATGTTTTTATAGTTTAAAATTTTGAATATCATTTTTAATGTTTTAACCTGATGTAAACCACCCAGAGCTTCAGCTATGGGACAGTATAGCAATGTAATTAATAACAATAGCAACAACAACAACAACAACAACAATAATTGTGTGTCAGGATTCCTTCTATGATGTGGACTCCCTCAATGACTCCTTAAGGATCTCTTGCCTGTTTAAGAGTCCTACCTGCCTTAGTTTTACCTTCCCCTTCCCAGTAACATGGAGTTTAGGCTGTAGATGTGGGGTGAGTGACATTCCAGACACTTTATGTTTAACACAACACTTTACTGTTATATTAAAACAATCAAATTACATGTAAAGGTATTTTAGTCAATAAGGATGAGTGGTGCAAAGGCATTAAAAGAAAATAAAAGTTGCAAAAATGCAAGTTCTTCACCTAGACTCCTTCAAGCTGCTTCTCTCTGCATGTTCCTTATGCTCTGGTCATCCCTAGCAATCTCTCTCTCTCTCTCTCTCTCTCTCTCTCTCTCTCTCTAGCCCCCTCTTCCCCCAAAACTGAAAGTACTGTTTCAATCTTGAAGAAATGAAAGTGAGCAGGAGAGAAATGAATCTGAACCGGAGAAATGAAATTACTCTTATCAGGGATTCCCCCTCCCAACAGAAACCCCCCATGCCTCTAAGGCCTGAATTTATTACCTTGTCTCAATAGGTCTCCAAACTTTGGGGGAGGGGACAAAAATGGAGGGAAAAGCCCCTAAACAGTCCAATGAGTACTGAATATATAGTGGACATGGAAATGCTAGCTGACTATGGGAGAAATGGAAGGACAAAAACTGGGGGAAGGGGAACAGGAATGGAATGAAAACATTGTGATATTTTATGAAGGAAACCATTTGTTTTTACTTTAAAATCTATATTCATTTCCATTAATATTATGGTGAAATTTCAGGTACTGGTATTCATTGTACACAGTGAAACTCAGAGACTTTTTCTTTTTCCTAACTCAATTAATCTCCTTAGTCTGCTAACATATATCCGTTCACTGTTCATAGGTGTATTAAGGCACACATGATTTTAATTCGTATGTAAGAATCTCCAAATTGAAAATTACTGTTGCCCCGGAAACATCATTGACATCACCAAACAAACACAACACAATCAATAATTTCTTCCATATGTGTGCTCAAAAATAGAAGGCTTTAAATTAACTTGCTGGGGAAAAAATATCTTAAAATGCCTTTCTATTAACTCTCGGGGGGGGGGGGGGATATTGCAAAATGAACGAATGAACAAGTTGGTTGATAACAATTCATAACCCAGCAATCTTTCCTGATGCAAACGAAATATCCTTAAACTAAAATACTGAGCAATAAAAAAACCTGTAGAAACAAACTAGTGGTGTGTAAGCATGGTTGGCCAGTGCACAAAAAGGAAACAAATGTAAGAGAAGGGAATAAAAGGGGAGCACCCCCACAGAGTGCCATAATGTGAAAACTGATGCCAAGGGTCTCAAACTTACTTAGAATCCTAAGTCTGTTTTGAGTAAGCCAGTTTTGATATAGTAGTTCATGAATTTCACCCTCACGAGAAAAAAGGAGCATGATATCACCATGCTCCTCATAATTATTGCTGAGATGTATAGTTTTCCATACATTAGCTACCATCTCCCATAGTCCTTGCACCAGAGTAGCCACATGGAGCTAATGTATGGGAGACAGTGGGATTCCCCTTGGATGCCCTGTAACATTCTAGGGCCAGCTGGAGTGATACAGTGTAGAGTAGGTGAAGTAAGAGCAATCAAGTTGACTCCAAAATTCCTATTTTGTTTCTGGATGGTGACCAGCAACACCTGCACTGGCCACCAATACAGAGAGGGACATTGTGATGCAGGAAACTGCTGAATGCAAGGAGGTGGAGTTAGCTTTTAACAGTGCATGGCTACCTTCCCTTTAACAGAAGGGCCTGTTCTGCCAAATGCAAAAAGAGTTCTTTATATTATCAGAAGCAAATCGTAACACAAGTGATGAAGTTTACAGATTTATTGTCTAGCAAATCAAATATTATGGCTAAGCAATGTTGTATCTCATACCTAAATTGGTCAGCACATCTCCAGCCTCTCCAGCAGCCTCTGTCCCCTCCAGCAACCAGCCTCTCTCCTCTCCTGCAACTTCCAGCATCTTCCAGCAACTCCAGCAACAAGCCTCTCTCTCCTTCTGCAATTTCCTCTCTCCTTCAGCAACTTCCAGCAAAAGCATAGACTTTTATACAGTTTAGTCCCCTGGACTACGTGCAGTCCTGTACACCACCCTTAATTGACAATCGTAAGCTCCAATCTTGATGTTAATGTACTCCTTATCCTTGCTAACAGTGAATGGCTGGTAGCCAAGCTGGGACCCTCCTGCATTCCAAGGCTGTACCATCCCAAGACAGATGCGGCCTTGAGTATCTGGAGATTTAGCTAAGAGCTAAAGCTTTGTAACCCTTTGCTAGGCTTGAAGGTCCAAGTCTGAGAAGCAGGCATAAAAGAAGATTATATCATGTCACTATCTCCTCGAAATACAATAATCTTCCGCATTTTCAGTACAGGGCCACAATGTTTTCTTCATAAGGTGGAAGCACGGCATATTTGCTAGGGAAGTGTATCGTATCGTTAAAATGTACAATAATGATACAATATGCTCTTTATCGTGCATGTGTTTAACGATAACGATACGATAGAAAAACCTCCGATAAATATCCAATCCGATAATTTTCAGCCCGATTATATCGAATTATCGGACTACCATAGAAATAAACCTATAACTTCTGTATTTTAAAAGTTAGAGGCTTGAAACTTGGTCACAGTACTTAAGGGGTATGCCTAAGTATGTGTATGAAATTTGAGATCGATCCCTCCAACCCTCGATTTTATATGAATTTATTAAAGATCGTTTAAATTCTGACAGGTCAGAATGACAGCTCGCCACGTACGTTCATTCAGACCTGTCAAAAAGTTGCAGGTTCTTTAATAAATTCATATAAAATCGTTGGAGGGATTGATCTCAAATTTCATACACATGTCTAGCACATGTTGCTACGTATATGTGCCAAATTTCAGATCAATCCCTCCACCTCTGTATTTTATATGAATTTTTGAAAGATCGTGCAACTTTTAACCTGTCAGAACTTAAACGTTCTTTAATAAATTCATATAAAATCGAGGGTTAGAGGGATCAATCTAAAATTTCATACACATACTTAGGCATACCCTATAAGCATTGTGACCAAGTTTCAAGCCTGTAACTTTGAAAATACAGAATTTATAGGCATTTTTTCTAAAACAAATTCAGCTCTATAGGGCACAATGGGGCTGCAAATTAAATATCGGATTTCTGATAATTATCGTGAAGACGATACAATTAACCTACGATATTATTGGAGGCAATATTTTTTTTTGGTTCGAAATTCCAATAACGATAAAATACAATATTTTTGGGTGTGCACATCCCTAATATTTGCCCCCATATAGATGGCACATATGGGAGAGTACTGCTGTTCATTTTATTTTTATGACCCTTTTCAGACAACAGGCTAAGCCACGGTGGTTAAGCATTATAGCTAAACATTATGGCTAAACATTATGTCATGTGAACCATTCCTAACCATGGTGGCTACATAACCATGGTTTAAACATGCTCACTAATCATTTGCTGCAAAAGGGATAGTGCCCTAACCATGGCGTAGCATGTCATCTGAACAAGCCCTAACTCTTCACCCCATGAAGAAACCTGATTTAAACGAGTCCCTTATGCCTTTAAGAAAATTGCTGTTTTTGTATTTGAACTGTAAATGGCACTTTTTAAAACACATAAATACAAACTTCTAGAACTATGTAAAACTCATTGGGCAGCTCCCAGTACTGGCAAGCAAGTGATTTGTGAAGCAGTTGCAAGTGTTAATCCCAGCTTTAATATTTCTAATTAATTAACCTTGGCTACAGCGACTGTAAACTGAAAAGCAAGGGATTACTTTGAATTATCAGAGAATAAAATAAATCTATTATTTAAATGGGAAAAGTCTTTGAAAACAGTTGCTGAAATCCTACTAAAGCTTTAAATCATATTTAAATAAGAAAGTGTGTGTTAAGTATCCCATTTTATTTTGTTTAGGAGGCCATCTCCTCCAAACTAAGAAAAACAACTTTAAGTATTTATACAGTTACTTTGGATCAACCTCCATCAAAGCTGTTCAGGCTTCCCTATTTGCTGAAGTGCCCAGAGCAGTTCCTGATGTTACAATGCATGTGAAAGTCCCACTACCCAGATAGAGTCCAATTCTCACACTTCCCTTGGATCAGTCACTTGCCCATCCAAAGCAGTTTTCCCAAACTGGCCCTTTCCAGGTGTGTTGGAGTATAACTCCATCATCTAGTCCAGTACATCTGTTGGGTACCAGGTTGGTAAAAGCTGATTGAATGGGGTTGTTTTCAAAGGTTACACGAGCAGCCTTCCAATCTTTCCTCTTCCCTCCTCCCCAATAAATCCCCCTGTCTCTTCCCCTCCACCCCCTAAGCCACACCAGGGGGTCAGGGTAAGGTGACCATATGGAAAGAAGGACAGCAGGTGTCATTTGTATGCATGCAGCACCTGGTGAAATTTCCTCGTCATCTCAACAGTTAAAATTGCAGGAACTTTGCCCTCTTTTGTATCTGGACAAGAGGGAAGGGCTCCTGCAGCTTTAACTGTTGCAATGAAGAGGGAATTTCACCAGGTGCTGCATGCATACAAATGACACCTGCTGTGATTCCCTTTTCTATACAACTTTAAAGATACAGGAGCCCTGTCCTCCTTTCCATATTGTCACCCTAGGTCAGGAGACCCTCCTGAACAATATGGGCAATGTTGTGGGAAATTGAAATAGTAGGGGGGATAGCCCAAGCTTTAGAAGAGGCACCCTGCACAAGCTCATGGATACCAGCAATGACATTGAACGTGGGCAGGAGGGAGGGAATCAAGCCATTTAATTATCCAACTCTGTGTGTGTGTGTGTGTGTGTGTGTGTGTTTGTGTGTGTGTTATTTACTAGGGATGTGCACTGGATCAGACCCGATCCACGATCCGAGTCCGGTCCAGTGGGAAATCGGATAAATTATCTGATTTCCGATCCAACAGCTGGATCCGCGGATCCAATCCGAACCGATCCGAAAAGGGTCCGAACCGGTTCGGCAGATCAGCGGATCGGCGGGTGCCCACTGGCGCCCACCGCCGCTTCCATTGGCGGGCGCCAGCGGGCACCCACTGATGAAAGTGGACAGCGGGGGGGGAGGAGGGGGGCCCTTACCTTCCCGGCCCGTCCGCTCCCATCCGGCACCAGCGGCTACTACCAGCGGGCTCCGCGGCCTGCTCCAGGGTGGCGCGCTGGGTGATGTCATCACCCGGCGCGCTACTCGAGAGCAGGCCGCGGAGCCCGCTGGTAGTAGCCGCCGGCGCCGCACGGGAGCGGACGGGCCGGGAAGGTAAGCAGGGGGTGCATGGAGGGGAGGAGGGGGCGCGTGGAGGGGGGGAGGGGGCCCTTACCTTTCCGGCCCGTCCGCTCCCGTCCGGCGCTGGCGGCTACTACCAGCTGGCTCCGCGGCCTGCTCCAGGGTGGCGCACTGAGTGATGTCATCACCCGGCGCGCTACTCGAGAGCAGGCCGCGGAGCCCGCTGGTAGTAGCCGCTGGTAGTAGCCGCTGGCGCCGGACGGGAGCGGACGGGCCGGGAAGGTAAGCAGGGGGTGCGTGGAGGGGAGGAGGGGGCGCGCGGAGGGGGGGAGGGGGCCCCTTACCTTTCCGGCCCGTCCGCTCCCATCCGGCGCCGGCGGCTACTACCAGCGGGCTCCGCGGCCTGCTCCAGGGTGGCGCGCCGGGTGATCACCCGGCGCGCTACTCGAGAGCAAGCCGGAAAGCCGGCTGGCAGTAGCCGCCGGCGCTGGATGGGAGCAAACGGCCCTAAAAGGTAAGCAGTGGCGGGGAAGGGGGCTTACCCCCCCCGGAGCCGTCCGCTTCTATCCGCTGGCGCCCGCGGGCGCCAGCGGATGGAAGCGGACGGCCCCAGGGGGGGTAGGGAGCGCGGGGGAGGGGGCTTACCTGCCGGGGCCGTCCACAGCGGACGGCCCCGGGGGGGAGGGAGTTAGGCCCCCCCTCACCCACCCGCCGCCATTTTTTCCTCATAGACTTGCATTGCAATGCAAGTCTATGGGGAAAAAAATGGTGGCCGATCCAAAAATTTCCGATTTTTGGATCGGGATCGTACTCGATCCGGTCCGGGGGGCCTCCGATTTTGTCCGAACCGATCCGTGACAAAATTGGAGGTCCCGATCCGGGTCCCGATCCGATCCGGGGGGTCCGTGCACACCCCTATTATTTACTAGGGGTGTGCACGGACCCCCCGGATCGGATCGGGACCCGGATCGGGACCTCCAATTTTGTCCCGGACCGGTTCGGACAAAATCGGAGGCCCCCCGGACCAGATCGAGTCCGATCCCGACCCAAAAATCGTACATTTTTGGATCGGACGCCATTTTTTTCCCCATAGACTTGCATTGGCGGCGGGTGGGTAAGGGGGGGCCTAACTCCCTCCCCCCCCCGGGGCCGTCCGCTGTGGACGGCCCCGGCAGGTAAACCCCCTCCCCCGCGCTCCCTACCCCCCCTGGGGCCGCCCGCTTCCATCCGCTGGCGCCCGCGGGCGCCAGCGGATAGAAGCGGACGGCTCCGGGGGGGGGTAAGCCCCCTTCCCCGCCACTGCTTACCTTCTCGGCCCGTCCGGCACCGGCGGCTACTACCAGCGGGCTCCGCGGCCTACTCTCGAGTAGCGCGCCGGGTGATGACATCACCCGGCGCGCCACCCTGGAGCAGGCCGCGGAGCCTGCTGGTAGTAGTAGGCGCCGGCGCCGGACGGGAGCCGCCGGGCCGGGCAGGTAAGGGCCCCCCTCCCCCCTCCCCCCTCCGCGCGCCCCCTCCTCCCCTCCACGCACCCCCTCCTTACCTTCCCGGCCCGGCGGCTCCCATCCGGCGCTGGCGCCTACTACTTCCAGCAGGCTCCGCGGCCTGCTCTAGAGTAGCGCGCCGGGTGATGACATCACCCGGCGCGCCACCCTAGAGCAGGCCGCGGAGCCTGCTGGGAGTAGTAGGCGCCGGCGCCGGACGGGAGCCGCCGGGCCGGGCAGGTAAGGGCCCCCCTCCCCCCTCCCCCCTCCGCGCGCCCCCTCCTCCCCTCCACGCACCCCCTCCTTACCTTCCCGGCCCGGCGGCTTCCGTCCGGCGCCGGCGCCTACTACTTCCAGCAGGCTCCGCGGCCTGCTCTAGAGTAGCGCGCCGGGTGATGACATCACCCGGCGCGCCACCCTAGAGCAGGCCGCGGAACCTGCTGGGAGTAGTAGGCGCCGGCGCCGGACGGGAGCCGCCGGGCCGGGCAGGTAAGGGCCCCCCTCCCCCCTCCCCCCTCCGCGCGCCCCCTCCTCCCCTCCACGCACCCCCTCCTTACCTTCCCGGCCCGGTGGCTCCCGGCCGGCGCCGGCGCCTACTACTACCAGCAGGCTCCGCGGACTGCTCTAGAGTAGCGCGCCGGGTGATGACATCACCCGGCGCGCCACCCTAGAGCAAGCCGCGGAGCCTGCTAGTAGTAGTAGGCGCCGGCGCCGGACGGGAGCCACCGGGCCGAGAAGGTAAGTGCCCCCCTCCTCCCCCCCCCCCGCTGTCCACTTTCATCGGCGGGCGCCCGCTGGCGCCCGCCAATGGAAGCGGCGGTGGGTGCCAGTGGGCGCCCGCCGATCCGCCGATCCGCCGAACCGGTTCGGAGCTTTTTCGGACCGGTTCGGATTGGATCGGCCGATCCAGCTGCGGGATCGGAAATCGGATAATTTATCCGATTTCCCACTGGACCGGACTCGGATCGTGGATCGGGTCCGATCCAGTGCACATCCCTATTATTTACTACATTTACCTACCTCCTTTCCTATAAAGCAGCACCAGGATATTTGCAAAGTAAAAACACAGCATGATTAAAATAACAACAACAACAAAAATAGGTTTAATACCTGCTGTATTATTTAATTTTAAATTAGTAGGGGTATAACATAACAATTTATTTTTACACATAGTGTTGAATTTAATTATCCCTGTTGGCCACCCTGTACTTAAAGAACTAAATACGAAAAATGATTGGTTGTCAATAGAATTATTATGTTATACTTTGTTCCCTCAAATGTGGGTTTGGCAACAGATATTATATATATATATATAGTGTGTGTGTGTGTGTGTGTATATATATATATATATATATATATATATGTATATTACTAGACATACCTTAATTTTGAAGATTTCCTTCTAGACGAAAACATGGGCGCAATCGCAAACATGAAAAAACTGCAGATCTGATATTTTTAGGAGATTAGAAACGTCGATCAGGTCTATATCTTGTGTCAAATTATTACAATCCCTTCATGGTGACGCTATCTCCCTCTGACACATGTCATAAACAATGACATTTGTTGCGCCATTTTGGATAATGTGGAACAATAAACAGGAAATAACACTGTGAAAGGGGTATATGGAATGAGGATTGTGCCCCAACAGTTACCAATGTGCTTCAATACCTCTATAAAGCAGTAGTGTAGATCTAGCCCAGATGTACAGAGATTATTTCTGCACAAGCACAAACACAGGGAGAAATGACCACCTTTCGAATTCTGTCCCTGCAGGCTGACCACAGTCTGGGCCTTTGCATGATCTAGAGATCAGGCAATTTTGAAGAAGCTGTGTAGTGGATTTGTATTACATTAAATATGTGTCATGGGTAAATAACATATCTACTTGATTCAAGAATCCACATCCAAGTAATTTAATGTGTTACTATTCTAATATGATGGTCACCTACACAGCAAGATAAAGTAATCTTCTTTAAACATTCTTGATTAATTATCACTTTGTGGACTGTGTCATTGAATTCAGTCATCTAATATATGCTGTTATATCTATTCATAGCAAATTATACCAGTTCAAAGAATCTGTTCCTGAATAAATGGATATATATTTGTTAGGGCAATCTGAGTTTTTCAAAACACATTCATCTGGTGAAATTAATTTCTAGCTGAATATTATTTTTACCACCTCAATTATAGATGGTAGTAAATCATTTGAATTATCTCTCAGTCCATATACAATTGCTATCATCAATAAGGACTTATAGTTCTTGCACCCTGTAGCTAGTGGCTACTGGAATGGGTTTGTAACATGCTAAATGAGAATGTCTATAGATTTTGATGCATCAAAGATAAAGATTATATGGTACCTGGTAGGTTGCCATAGACGTATGACACTAGAGAGGACCATCTGTAGAAGCACTTAACTCAGCTCAGCATTCCAGATATGTTATAGCCTCAGAAGAAAATAAGTACATATGGACAAAAATAATTCTAACACTCAAGAGGAACTGTGGATCCCTAGGTCCAGGTGATTGGGTGCAGGTCTGGGGCCCCACAGCTCAGGTATGCTGAGTTCAGGTATACTATCATCGGCAAACACTCATATCCGAGTAAGATTGTCTTCTGAGTAAAATTGTCTACCAAGATTATCTTCCAGAGTTAGAGGGACTTTAGCGGTGGGTCCGCAAATGACTGTTGTGGTCGATCCTAGATCCACACAGCCTCCCACAGTAAGGGCATAGGTTACCAGATGGAAGATGGTCACAGTGAGGGTTTTCTTGGTGTATTTTCTGCTTAGCTCTTTTATCCCTTTCACTCTGTGTACGCTCTTCTTCAAAATCCATAGCATCTTTGAGAACAGCTGACCTCCAAATCGGATGCTCCTCGGCCAAATCTATAATAGCAGCTCAGGTATGCTGGCTGCTATAGATTCAAGTTGCATATATTGATGCCTGCCATCTTCATTTCCCAAAGTGTTGTATCTCTGGGCCCTTTGAGCTGCTGCTGCTCACCTGGAAAGCAAGAGTAGCAGTGCAGAACACCAGAAGGTACCTGTTGGAAGGTGTCAAATAAGTCTGTTTTTCTTCTTTTCAAAACGTTTTACATACGTTGTTGGGCACTCTGGCTTCACCATGGGACCAGTGGTCCCAACAACAACCTGTATATAAAGTTCTGAAAAGAAGAGCTTTTCTAACCAAGGTTGTTAAACTGCTGCATCTAATTTTGGCTTTGTCACAGAATCGACATCTGAGCACTACACAAAGAAAATGTCCTTTCCTGCTTTTCTACTACATAAGCTCTAGGTGGCACTGTGGCATAGTGGAATAGTGTGAATACACAAGTGGAGAAAGCATTTTCTTTCACTTTCAGAAATAATAATGAATTTTCCCTGTTCTGGGGGAGGGAGACTTGCGGAAAGTGCTCTTTGAAAACAGAAGTGAAACAGGAAGATCATGACATCATCTAAAGAACCTGTAAACAACTATGAGTTGGAATGATGAGTGTACAATAAATGCCTCAGGTAGAAAAGTGATACAATAAGTAAAATTCCTTCCTGTTGCCTTGCAGGTGATGGTCCCTTAAAAGAAAGAAAAAAGGGTTCTTTTGTTACTTTTCCCCATGGCTTACCAGGCAGTGGGAAGCTCCTGTTTTCTGTATCTGACTGTTTTCAAAACTTTTCACAGAGCTTGTCAAGCATGCTGGCTCCAGCCAAGAAAAGTCAGATATAGAAAAAGGGACCTCTGCATTCCCTTCCGGTGTGCCAGCTGGTAATCAAAGGGGGATGGATGGATTTCCTTCTTCTTTTTTTTACAAGAAAGAAAAAGGGACCAATTTGTTCCCTCTGCCTGCTGCTTACCAAGAGAACAAATGTTTCATTTTTTTTTATTTTTAGTGGTGAGGGGGCAGAGTGATCAATCAGGCCAGTGGGGTGGAGAGAGGCAGTGGGGTGGGGTGGGGTGGGGGGGCATTTAGCCCATGTTCCCTTCATCTCTGGCAGTATCACTAGAGAGGAAGTAAAAATAAATGTAAACCCATTAACTCCTCGTCCAGAAGACATTTGTTGGTAATTAATCCATCCCAAAACATCGCTGCTCTGAATAAAATTAGGACAGACCTCAAACATTTTTCTTGTTCAAGGGGAAGGTGGAAAACAACATCTCCACCTCAGCAGGGTGAAGCAAATCTGATAAACAGAGAAGGCAGATATAAAAATTGCATGGCTTTTGTCAACATACCCTGATGTTCATGATTGTAAAAGTAATTTACTTGCAATGTTATTGCTTAATGGTAACGATTGTATCTGTAGACCATAATTAATGTATGATGAAGATTCCTGCAGTTAAAATACATTATAGGTTCCCAGAGGAAAGAAACCCCAGAACTTATATTTCCCTCCCCAGGTAGTTTTTTTCTAAATCTACATTTCACCCCCCAGAGTTTTAAAATGCCCAGTACTGGGAGATTTTGTAGTCAGGAAATGAACACTTCAGTAATTCCAGAGGTATGAAGTTGATGTAAAAGCACCCTTGGGTGACAATGCAAGAAGAGTTACTTATATTTGGTTGAGAGAACCACATGTACAGAGATTGGAAAAGTACATTTACATATATTAGAAAGTGACATTAGAGTTGCCTGATGGAATTCCATGTATGTTTATCCTACAATGCATAATCATATACATAGCATTTCCATTAATTTTTTTTATCCTGGCTGTTGTATAGCGAAAGCAATCTAAAGATACTGATCTATTTAACACACAGTCAACACAGATGTCACTTACTTTTCTCAACTTGCTTAGAGTTGCTCATGAAATTTATGTGTATCTGTCAGCTTGTCTATTCCTCACTTTGGAGGCTGTCAGAAACAATCAGCTTGTTCACTCCCATTTACTCAGGTGCAAATGGAAGTCCTACTTGCCTCATGACTGCCAAGGGATGCAGCCCACAGAGTGCTAGCTATTTACACTGGAGTAGTATCACTCAAGAAAGGAACATGCAGATGTGTAAACAACCATAACATTCACAACAGAATTAGATGAATGTTGATATGGAAATTGCTTTTGCCAATTTTCTCTGATATTTACTATAAATATAAAGCAAATCCTATTTCCTGGAGAGAGAGAGAACAATCTTTGTGATCCATTGATAGATAAGTACACCAGAACAACTATTGAAGTGCAAGTAACAGCTGCTTCCTGGTGTCCTATACAATGAAAGCAAATTTGTCTGTTTCAACCAGTGACCTATTAACTTAAAGCACAGGGACTCATTATTTGGGAATAACTTGTACATAGGATTGTACAAAAATTGATTATATAATAATAATATTCACTGTGGTGAGATATTTTTGGTCATAAAGTAAGAGAAGATGATAAGTTCACCAGAATAATTTCTGGCAAAATGTATGACTTAGAAGAAAGAAAGGAGTGAGGACAAGAAGGGAGAGGAATTGGAGGGAGGAAGTAGGAGAAAAGAGAGAAAGGAAGTAGGAGGGGGAGAGAGAAGGAAAGAAGAGAAGGGAGGAAGGATTTTTGACATTATGAAATCCCATTCTTAAGAGAGACCTGGGCTGATCTCCACCTCCTAGATGAAGCAGAAACATCGGGGGCAGGTACTATAAATCCCTGCCCTCCAAGGTTGACTTAACAGAACAGCCACCTGTGAATCTCTAGTCCCACTGACAAATACTGAGATGCTGAAACAAAATGGCAGGTCTATTTATAATGTATTTATTTAAATATTTCTTGGTTGGGATGAAGCTCTCCAAAGGCAGCTTACTGAAATAAAATATATTAAAAACGTTAACGTATTAAAAGCATTCAAAACATAAATACAACAAAACAGCAGTAAAACAACAATAAAAGCCAACAACAAAACCAGCAACAGAAAATAGTGGCAATAGCATATAGGTCTGGCTGCTGGCATTGGCTCTTTCCCCTCACTGGCCATCCACTGGAGTCAGCTAGCTATCTAGGCAGGCATGCTCAACAGGGATGATAGCATTGGGGCAAAGGCAAGTGGGAAAAGATTAGTGGCAGGTGGGAGAACAGCAGCCTTCCCACCTAACAAATGAGGGGAAAACTGGGCTACCATGAGCAAATGGAGTGGCCAAGGTGAAAGGGATCCCTGAAATTTCTCAAATCTGGCAGCATCTCTGCACATGTATATCTCCCATCATGTTGTGAACCACTGTATAGAAATGTTTCAAATAATATAAATAAATAAAATATTAAGGCAATCAAGGTGGCTTCCCTAAACCAAGCCTGAACCCAGATTGGAAGGGATCCATATAATCAGCTCTATCATAGTACTGTGACCCCAGTAACACAGAAAATAAGAAATTTGAATCAAGCCAATAATTATCTACAGTAATGGGAGCCAAAGATGGCTTCTTCAATATAAGTCTAACCATTGCTTAGTTTAAAGGGACTGGAACATACTCCGCTTTCAAGGAAGCATTTACAACTTCCACCACCCACTTGGCCAGCCTTCTCTGGCAGCTTTTATAAACTGAGATGGACATGGGTCCAAGGAGCACATGGTTGGTTTCACCCCTTTCCTACTCCAGTGGTCCATGCAATGTGGCACCAACAAAACAGGCTAACACTTTTACGTAACACTGCAGCCTGTTTCCTGTTGGGAGTTGTTGGGAGTGTGTTGAATACAAACTGAGTTTGTAGCACATATTGTTATTGTAATTATGGAATTAGTCTATATGGGAGGATAAACTACCAATCACTATCCACTGAGATGGGATGCTTGTCTATCATTCAACATCCACCTGTGACTAGGAATGTACAGGTTTTGAAAATCCATTACAAATGCTTGTTAAGTGCCTTTCGTTCCATCATCTGCTTATTGGTGGAATCAATTTTTTTCTTCCAATTTCCAGAATTTGCACAAATTCACATTTGTGCAAACCTGCCTTTGCACAAACCTACACTTACAAAAATGTACAAATCCCCAAAAAGTGCACAAATGTGTATTTTCATGCTTTAGCCTATGGGGGAAATGCACATTTTCAGTCGGTGTTCTTATTCTTTTTATTAATATTATGTTACATATTTTTCTATTATTAGGTTTGCGTTAAATTCCAGAAAGTAAGAAAATGAGTCTGCAATTCCACAGAAAAAAGGCAGTTCATAGATTCATAGAAATCTGAACTCCTTTTATTCCATTACAGATTTCTCTGACATCCCTACCTGTGACCACCTATTCATCATCATCATCATCATCATCATCATCATCATCACTTCATTTCTCCCTAGTTTTGAACTGCTGTTCTATTCTAGTTGTGTATTGTATGATGCATAGGGGCTTGCATAATGTGCTTATGCTGCTTTTGTGATCATGAAGCCAGCCTTATCTAGGTTCCTGATTACAAGAGCTGTGTAAGTGTGTTTGGCCAAATGCATTTACATGGCTATATGAAGACCTTCACACTCATTGTACAAAGGTCTCTGAGGTACTTGGGTGCAAGGGGACACTGCTCACTATTGGCTCATTCCCAGTTTAGCCCTATGTGTGATACTTGCACAGGGGGCTTCGTTTGAGTTAGGGTAAGAGCAAACTGGAAGGAGTCAAGAATTCCAAAATTCTGCCCGACCATTATGGTTAGAATTTATTTCTTTACATTTAGATTTAATGGTAACTTTAGGCAAGCAAGAGCATCCAGAAATACCCTAGCTTAAGATCAGTTGTGTTAATTCAGAATTTTAAGATACCACTACTTTCATCTATAATCAAATCATATCTTATGAAAAATTAAGAAACACAAAGATTTAAATAGCAAAAACAGTACAGCAAAAAGGGAATAGCTACCAATATTGTTTTTAATGAATGTCATCACACAGGGGGAAATCGTGTTTGCTTACCATTGGTACTCCACCTGTGCGTTTGTCCCTCTTTTGAAAGAGGAAGTAAACAACTTGCTTGTGGCTCATTCAGTGGGCCATTTTGATCCCACTGCTTTTCCTGCACACAGCAGGAGATAGCGGCAAGTTCTGTCTTTTTTTTGTGATGCGAAGAAGGCTAGAAGGGGCAGGAGGCGTGCAGGAGGCAGACGATGTCATGAGAGGGACCCATGAAAATCCATGAGTGCCCAGTAACAAGTGTGCAATAAAACACTCATCTGATGGAGCCCACAGTCATCACTGAAATGTTGTATATATCACCTTATACATGAGACTAACAAGTTCAATGTCACCCTGAGGAAGATTTGTCTGCACATTCAATTGTGTAATCAATACATGGAGCAAAAATGTCATCCCTCAATGCTATCAATGCCCCTTTGTAGAAGCACTGTAAACACAGGTTTACATCTTTATAAGTTTCAGGCAGTGCTAGTCTTTAGGGTAGAAAAATATAGAAAGAAAAAAGAGGAAGAAACCCAAACAAGCAAATGTCTTGAGAATTTTGGTATTGCAGACTTCCAGTATGCTGGCAGGAGCAGGCAAACAAATAAAAGTGATTGTTATTAAGGCAAAGAGAGAATGTGGATACAATGAAAGAAAATAAATGTAAGTGCCAGCATGTTTTAAAGGCAGTTATTTACTCAGGCATCACCTCTCTCACTACATCTATTCTACCCACATACCATATTGCTGGTGTCGGTCTTCTCAGCAGGTGAAGAAATCAGTTCTAAAGCAACAAAGGCTATGGCTCTGTACATTCTTAACCTATGAGAAAAATCCAATGAATTTTTCAGAGGGAATTCTTTCTAGTATATATGCATAGGATCAGGCTGCATGTAGGGATGTGCATACAAGCAGAACCTGTGTTGGTCAAAGTTGTCCAAATTCAACCTCAGTGCTCATTCTGTCTTATGTCTCTATCAGATTACAACCTTTGGTATGTGGTTTTAAAAAAAAATCATATGAAAATGTCCATACTTTGTGTAATTTCCCCCCAATGTACACATTAATTGTGCACATCTTTGAAATGTAAGCAGTCTTCTCCCATTAATTAAAGGATTTTGTATGCATTTTTTAAAAGTACACTTTTTATCATGTATATTGTTTGGTCCTCAAATCTCATTGCAAGCTCATTGCAAGCCCAGAGAGCTTCGGCTATGGGGCGGTATACAAATGTAATAAATAAATAAATAAATAAATATGTACAGACATTTACCTCAAATTGCATTCAAGTCCATGTTTGATCCGGAAGGTGAGAACTGGGTAAATCCCAATCAAAACTGAGCTCAAATAAATTTCTCATACATCCAGATCTGCAATATGAATCTACATTTCCAATATAAAGGGAACAAAATGATATTAAGCCTTAGCTCTTTCTTGTACACTTTCTATCACATTTCCAAACAATAAAACCAATGGGGTGGTCTGGGTTGGGGTTAGGATTAGGGTTAGTTGTATTTGGACTCTATAGTTAGTTAATTAGCCAAAATAACATTTCTACACCAGCTGAAAGTGCAGGAATATCTGTTGGCTTGCTCCATGTACAATCTGATTCACACTAACTATTCCCCATGCAGAAAGTAATGTCTTTGATATTTTCCCAGATTTTGAAAATTCATAGGTTATTTCAGAAAACAGTGCATTAGAAATTCTTCACTGTTCCTTTTTTTTTTTTTTAATCAGATTTTGGAGAGTTCTATGCACTTGCAGCTTGGCAGAGTTTTCAGTTGATTTCCATCTATTTTTTTCTGTCATCTAAGCCACCAATGCAGGACCACATACGTCGTGCACCATCAAACATAACACAAAAAGAATCTTGATGTATTGATATCTGCATTCACATCAAGACTGGGGTGTTATTGTTTGTATTTTATAGGGTTCTATTCATATATACATTTGAATCAGTAATACAGGAGGAGAAAAAGAAAACTCTTTCTATGTTACCTTTCTTTTGTGACATTCAGACGGCAACTCCAAACACATCATAAAATATACAATTCCATTTTTTTTATAAGATTAAAAATATATGTTTATGAACAGTCTTGCAGACTTAGAGTGGAACAGACATAATGAAAAACTTGGTGTCACTGCTGAAAATGGCAACTTTCTGTTGAAAACCTCCTCTTCTCCCTGGAACATGGTAGTTAGGGATGTGCACACCCAAAAATATCGTATTTCATCGATATCGGAATTTCTGACCCAAAAAATTATTGTCTCCGATAATATCGTAGGTTTATCATATCATCTTCACGATAATTATCAGAAATCCGATATTTAATTTGCAGCCCCATTGTTACCTATAGAGCTGAATGTTTTAGAAAAAAATGCCTATAACGTCTATATTTTCAAAGTTACAGGCTTGAAACTTGGTCACAATGCTTTTGGGGTATGCCTAAGTATGTGTATGAAATTTGAGATCGATCCCTCCAACCCTCGATTTTATATGAATTTATTAAAGAACGTTTAAGTTCTGACAGGTCAAAAGTTGCGCGATCTTTCAAAAATTCATATAAAATACAGGTGTGGAGGGATTGATCTGAAATTTGGCACATATATGTAGCAACATGTGCTAGACATGTGTATGAAATTTGAGATCGATCCCTCCAACCCTCGATTTTATATGAATTTATTAAAGATCGTGCAACTTTTTGACTGGTCTGAATGAATGCACGTAGTGAGCTGTCAGAACTTAAACGAACTTTAATAAATTCATATAAAATCGAGGATTGGAGGGATCAATCTCACATTTCATACACATACTTAGGCATAACCCTTAAGCATTGTGACTAGGTTTCAAGCCTTTAACTTTTAAAATACAGTAGTTATAGGCTTATTTATTTGGCAGTCTGATAATCCAATATAATCAGGCTGAAAATTTTTGGATTGGATATTTATCGGAGGTTTTCCTATCGTATCATTATCGTTAATCAGATGTCCAATAACGACCCTATCATATCGTTATTGGACATTTTAATGATACGATACGCATCCCTAATGGTAGTTATGGAAACTCATGATGTAGCAACATCTCTTGCCATTATTTTCCTGTCTGTCCAGAAGCCGCAAATGATCTGACATTAAGATAGGGGAGGGAATTATAACATAATGGAGTCAAAAATACTCATTTTGATAATGATGTGTCATGGTGGAAGAAGAGAAAGAACTCAATCCAGAGCTGCTGTTCTTAGCAGTAATCCTTGTCCTTGTCAAATGTAGATCCAGCTTTAATTATAAAATATATCCTTAGGATGTGAGCAATGGAAATGAGTTCTGTGTTAAAGGAAAGCAGAAAACCCCCACATTTTATCATTTGTTCTTCCTCCTGTAGTGACAGTGGCAGTGCTTGATAGTGTCTATGTTGTCAACTGGTTTCCTGAATTGAGCTTTTTGTCCGAGAAATAATCAAGCTGATGGGAGCCAAAGTTAAAGAACATGTTTGTTCAGTATGTGTCACTGTACTGATGTGTACATGAAAGAAGCTGTCAACCTCCCAACATACAGGATTATTAAATGGCTGCAACTTTCTTCGGAGCCTGTAATATACGATAGTGTTATGGGGAACAACTTTCCTGATGAAACAGAAAGCTGACAGTTTTGGCTTTGGTAATGTTCAGGAAAAGTGTGTGTGTGTGTGTGTGTGTGTGTGTGTGTGTGTGATGTTTGGTTCTAACATCAGTCTTTAAGTATCCATGAAACCCTGTAAAGTTTACTCAGAAGTAAATATTTCTCTGTTGAATGAACTGAAAAGAAAAATCATGTTTCCCTCTTCTCATTTTAACATGTGTTTCATAGCCTTCTGCCAACAGACATATTCACACAACTCTTTACCTGGGCGTAGTTCACCTTTTGGTCCATTTCTTTGCTTTTGTTTTTATCTTCTCCTCCAAATACTCACTTATTACCAAGGAGCTCAGTTTGCCTGCTACTTGGTGGAGCATGTCTTACATACTTTGACACTGAAATCTCAATTTTGTTCCAAAAAGTTGGCTAAGCAAGAGAGGAAGAGTTATCATTTACAGCTGCTGTCCTCTTACCTCATTAAGGGCACCATCCTATTACTTCTGTGTCTGATGTTCATAAACCTCTGAACGCAAGAGGAGTGGTGGAGGCAACAACCAGCTCTGCTGCTCCTCTTGCTCTACAATGTAGCTAGATGGGCTTTTTTGCCCATCTAGCTGGGGCACATCACAGGTCAAGGGAAGAAGGCTGTAGAGGCCTCGGGATAACTCAGTCCCTCCACTCCCTCCCTACCCACCAGAATGCCCTCTCCACCTGCTGTCTGCACCAGTTCTTCTGCACTGGCTGCGAGGAGGAGGGGGAAAGGAGCAGAGATTCTTGGCTACAAGATCAGAGCACTGTCTCCAACTTGGATCCTACCCCCCTGATGCTGTATAGGGCCCATAAGATTGCTCTCTAAATCATCAGGAGAAACATTCTGGGATACAATGAATGGGGAGTCCAAAATTTGTAAATGTATTTTGGATTACCGAATCACTATCCTTATCAAGCTACTTAAGAGAAATATTGAATTGACCACTCCAGAGATGTGGCAGAAACACTATTATCACAAGTAGAAACATTAGCAGTTGTTAGCAGTCATGAACAGGCATTAAGGATAGGAATCTAAGCCCCAATGCTTGTATACAACACCCATTGCAACCTCTATCCTTTTTTTCACATGGAATCTTCGCCTAGACATCACTTTGTTTTGGGTATACTCTCATTCCCTAACTAAGGCTTAAGAGCAGTTTCCTTTCTAGAAAATGCTCAAAATGCAGAGTTGGAGTTAGCCCCTTCTCCCCTTCTCCCCTTCCTTTCATACCCTCTTCCCTAAGTCTCCTTCTCTACATCTGTGTCTGTTGTTTTGCAGCTAGTTCTGTCTAGGGATGGATTAAAAAAAATCACTCCATTAAGGCTTTTTATGGATTTTCCTGATCTGTTCCTCTCAGAACTTGATGCAGAAATGGATGCAATTTGCAGCTGGAAATCTGTACATTTTTGTTTGCAGTGCATCCTCAAAGAGGGGAAATGTGTTCAACAACATATGCACATTTGAAAAAATGCACAAAAACACAATATATTTTGAAAATGCACACAAACACACTTTAGACAATGCAGAATGCATCCATGAATGCCTCCATTTCAAAAAGGTGCACATACACAAAAATGCATATGCATGTTTTTTCCCCCATTCATCTCCCTCCTACCCCCCAGATGGATCTAGTAAGGACAGAACTTGAGGAGGTGGAAAAAGGAGGAAGTCTGGGGTGACGGACCTGGCAGATCTGCCCACTCCTTGTTCAGTCAATGTAGAGCTTACACATAATGAGAATGAATGAATAGGGCTAGATTCTCACAACCATTTTAATGAGCATACATAGAGTGTGAATGCACAATCAGTGTATCATTCAAATATATCCCTAGTGTGAGACAACAACCTTGCATGCCCTTTTCCCACCACACAGAAAGTAAGAGCAAAGATCATAGTCCTTGTGCAGCATTTCTTAATTCAGAAAAGTGGTCTGACTCCATGATCCTTTTGCTCCCTACATTAGATAGATCATGAACCCTAAAAGGTTCAAGTTATTAATGCAACAAGTATCATTGTTATAAGCAGCAGAATTATGGGGCTTATAAAGGTGGATTTTGTTTTGTGATTCAGCTCAACGAAAGGTGCACTCCTGTGCCTCTTTAATATCTCCAAATCTAGTTTTACCAAGACTCTTATGTCTATAGTCCCCAATCTGTTCAGATGACATGTATGAAACCCAGGTTCAATTCCTCACCCAACTATTTTACAGGATTGAAAGAATGCCATGCAGACCACCAGTTTCTTGGAGGAGAAGCCCAAGAATAAAAATGTATCTTCAAATCTCCACAAGAGAGAGATAATTGGAGTGGACATATTTATTTACAGAATAAAGTGCTCTTTAGGCAGCAACACTATACACACTTGTTTGTGAGTAAGCCTCATTGAACTCAAGGGGACTTAAGTCTGAGTAGATATGTATAGGATTGCACTTTTAGAGGGCTTAAACACTATCTTATTTTTAGAAAGGAGTCTTGAAAATCTTAGTAGTTCAAATGACAGGATAGTAGGTGGTTATATAATTTTGCTGTGGATACTTATTACAAACATATATCTAACATGAGAAAAAGTTACTACCACTCAATACATGCTGCAACTTCAAAATTACTATCAGACTTGCTCACCTCTTCCTGCATTTCCATCCACTGGCACATTTTGCAATTTCTGCTTCTGTGACTGAAATCTAGCACTGGTATAAAGGCAGTATACGTGAGATTACAATTTATGTTTGAATATGCACAGACATTCACATTTGAATGAGGAAGCACTCTAGACAAACAAACAAAAATTCCTTAACAGTGAGGTTTTGAACCACTTGTGACGTAAGTCTGAAAAGCTATGGTAAGAAAGCGGCAAGACCTTACCAAGACACAATTTGAAGAAAAGCACATGGGAGGTCATTCTTGACTCCATAATTTTATTTCAGCCATGAGAGATCAGTAAAAATCTATAGATCTAATGTGCTAAGATTTTTAATAAAGCATCTGACAAAGTGCCACACCAGAGATTAATGGTCAAAGTAAAACAACCACATGTTTGAGGAGGAGTAAAAAGGCACAGAAGATAAATAAGCCATTGAAAGCTAAAGGAAATTATATATATATATATATATATATATATATATGCAATAGACTGGAAATACTGGTAACTGGAATGGTGATTGTAGGGAAAAGCATCCAAGGTCAGATTTAGAACTTCTTGATTACAGTTCATAGGATTATCTGGTTGTCATCAGAAACAAATTCTTCCCATACAAAATTCATCAGACAATAATGAGTGGCCCAAATACCTGCTGCGTACATGATATGAACAGCAAGTAGAGGTGAAATTCAATACAAAAAAATGTATGCAGTTAAAATGTGAACACATCCTCCCACCCTCTGTCAATCAATCAATCAATCAATCATCCATCCATCCATCCATCCATCTATTTATCGCTATCCATTGAGATGCTGTGCAGACAGCTAAGAGACAGGAAAAGGCTGCTAAAACTGAGTAGTGACCATGGGGATGTAGAACCAGGTCTCTTACTGGTTGTAAGAGATGTGGGAGATATTCTGTGGTAAAGGAGAAAGGGTGCTGATTGACTAGGAGCACCCAACGTGGGCTACTTATATCAGTCTCTGTTTCTATGCTGGGTGTCCCAAGCTAATCAGCAATAGCACATCTGCATGGCCCTAAGTCCAACCAGTCCCTTCCTCTACTGCCACCTTGAATCTCCTAAGTGCAAGGGCATACAACCCTAGATGTTGCTGTTCATGTTCATTAATAGTTAAATATACTACCACCACCCAAAAAGGACCAGAGAGCTAATGTCAATGATAATTGATGAGATCTGATATAATAATATGTGATACATGGCTATTTGTAAATGAAAGAGAATGTATGCAACAACTTAAACACAACTTGTTAACATATAGACTAAACAAGACAAAGCATCATATACAACAGAGCTATTTGGGGCAACCAGGAATAGAATAAGACATATTGGATATGCTCCCCCCTCTAGTATTCCTTGGTGGTTTGATTCTCTTTGGCATTTATTTTGACATTCAATCTTGAATCTTGTATAAAAAGAGACCATATCTGCTTTACACAAAATAAAAACACGTTGTAAATTTCCTTTAGGGATTTTGTCACCATTTTGCCCCTGATTTTTTCTGACATCTTATCTTTCCAAGTATGCCATTATTTTTATAGGTGTTAATTAACGTAGAGCTTTTATAAAATCAAAAGTTCAACAATCTCCCTGTGGATATGCAACATAAAGTGTAAGGCAGAGGGAAGACTTTAAAAAAACATTCTGGAAGGGGATGGTTATAAAGTAATGCTGGTTTTGTTAGCACCTTAGTGAAATACAGACTGGGTGTTTAAAAATCACGTTCAAGATCTAAAATACTAACTGCTTTCAAGTGAAAGAATAGAAAACAAGTTGCTTGAAATGTTCCTTTTTGTATGAAATGCAGGAAAGGGCTATCATAATCCAGATACTCTAAGCATGCATGGGGTTTATTATTGTATATGCATGTACAAGAATTTTGTTTCAGTTAACAAATCACTCAAAATCGCCCAGTTCACAGCTCTACATGCCAATGGGAGCACATGTTCTCTGAAAATGTTCGCAAATTCCTGAACTTGCATGTGCATCTGCTACACATGCACTTTTTAAAAGAAAATCATACTTTAAAAATGCACAACTTTAAATGTACACAACTTAAAGTTGTGCATTTATAAGTTGCATTTTTTTTTAAAAAAAGGAAACTCTTAAATATTCCCATTTTATTCTTTAATGGGGGAAAGTGCACTTTTAAAAAAATGTGCACATTAAGAATTGAGCATTTTTAAAATTGGGATAATCCCATGTTCCCTGGATGCTCTCAGGAACCTTAGTTTTGTTCTCTCCTTGACTTTAAAGAGACAAAGCACATATTTTCTTAGCATTCCATTTGAGATATATTGCTAATATCTCACAGAAGAATATGTTGAATTACTACCTCCTTCCTTGATCTCAGAGTAATTCCATTGATTCTACCAACAGTGTATGTGTAATTGACTGCAAAATCTGTCCTGCTGAGTGTTTGCACCCACTGTGGAACAAGGACAGAGAAGAAAATCATATACAGATCAAAAGGAAGAAATAGCCAAGTAACAATATTATTGTAAAGACAACATTTGAATTAGGGGTGTGCATGGGAGGAAAAATCATATCGGAATCAGAACCTCAGATTCTGCCCTGGATTGGATCGAACGAAATTGGAGGTGGATCCGATCCGATCCGATCCGATACGAAAATTGGACGTCCAATTTTTGGATCGGATGCCATTTTAGGTTTTTTCACCATAGGCTTGCATTGGGGAAAAGAAAGCTTTCCCCCAATGCAAGTCCATGCAAAAAACATGGGGATGGGTGAGTGGGGACCTAACTCCCCCTCCCTGTCCCTCCCCCCACTCATGCTCCTTACCTGCGCTTCCGTCCGCTGCCACCCGCTGGTCCCTTCTACTGAGAAACAGGCTTTGCGGCCTGCCTCTCAGTAGAGAGCAGGTGATGACATCACCTGGCGCACTACTGAAAGGCAGGCCGCGAAGCCTGTTTCTCAGTAGAAGGGACCAGCAGGCAGAAGCGAGTGGAAGCGGGCGGAAGCGGACGGCCCCGGCAGGTAAGTGGGGACCTCCCCCTCCCCCCCACTCATGCTGCTTACCTGCCGGGGCCATCTGCTTCCGTCTACTGCCGCCCACTGGTCCCTTCTATTGAGAAACAGGCTTTGTGGCCTGCCTGGCCGTGAAGCCTGTTTCTCAGTAGAAGGGACCAGTGGGCAGCAGCGGATGGAAGTGGATGGCCCCGGCAGGTAAGTGGGGACCTCCCTCTCCCTCTCCCTCCTCCCCACTCACACTCCTTACTTGTTGGTGTCCCGCGCTGCCCTCCACCGCTTCTGTACTACTGATAAGCAGGCCTTACGGTCTGTTTATCAGCAGTATGGAAGCAGTGGATAGCAGCACGGGAAGGCGGCAGGTAACGGGGGAATTCCCCCTCCCTCCCTGTCCCACCACTCGTGCTCCTTACCTGCTGCCTCCTCGCTGCTGTCCACTGCCACCCACTGCTTCAGTACTACTGAGAAACAGGCCTTGTGGCCTGTTCCACAGTAGAACAAGGGCGCGCTGAGTGATGATGTTACCCAGCACGCTGGCGTTCTATTGTGGAACAGGCCGCAAGGCCTGTTTCAAAGTAGTATGGAAGCAGTGGGCAGCAGCAGACGGCAGCGAGGAGACAGCAGGTAAGGAGCATGAGTGGGGGGAGGGGGGAAGAGGTCCGATGCTCTGATTTTTTCCTATCTGGATCGGGTCCTTTTGGATCAGATCAGATGGTCCAGATGATCGGGATCAGATAGTTTTATCCAATTTTGCCTGAATAGGGCCTGGATCGTGGATCGGACCCGATCTGCTGCACATCCCTAATTTGAATTATTAAGAGTTGAGAAAACCTGGGCAAAGATATGGATGTGTTGGAATGTGTCAGACCTGTCTTTTGGACTATAGAGCCAGAAAAAAAAGAATGCAGAACTGAGGCAACTAAGGAGCTATGAAAAGAGCCCCATCACCCAGATGCTCTGAAATCATTCTAGAAATCAAGTTGCCCTCAGATAGAGATGTTGGAAGGATGTTTGGGAGTGTAGCTCAGCATGTTTTTGCCAGCTTAACCCCCCTGGAGGGCAGTCTGTGGACCCCTGAGCTTGTGCAACTCAACAATTTACACCTGTAGTTTTGTGTAAATGGTACTATTTATGGCCACCATTTTACACAAACTGTGGTCCACGTAAGTAGCATATGAGGAAAGAGGAGTCACGAGCTCTCGCCAGGCACCCACAGACCATCAGGTGACTCGCCCCCACATATATGCTGGGGCCAGGCAGCTGGTGGAAGTCTGGTGAGTTGCCCCCAAACAGGACACATGAGAGTTTGCCCATCCCTAGAGAGTCTATAAAGAGCTCTCATAAAATGTGCAGGTGTCTTGTTTTGCTCTCTCACTTTTTCCAACTTTCTGTTTGCCTTACCAAGCCCTGCTGTGATACTGTCACCTTTGTCTCAGAGAAACATCCCATTGTCCCAATATGGCTCTTGGTTCATGTGCAGAGATATAGATACCTAAATTCATCTTCTATACATCTCCAAAAAGTGGAAAGAAGATGTGGTACATTGCTTACACTGTGTCCGTTTCATGTAACAGCTGAAGTGGCTTTCAGAGTCAAAACACATTAGCTCCCAAATAGCCTTTCCTCTGAGCAGACACACTACTGGCATTTTTTTAAAAAAAGGTTATATATATATATATATATATATATATAAGTGTGTGTGTGTGTGTGTGTGTGTACTACCACCTGAGAACAAGTTGGCATATTTCTTCCTATAGCAATATACTCTGTTTTTTTTAATGAAGTAGAGGACGAAGGGACAGCCTGAAGTTGCCTGAAGTTGCTTCTTCCATTACTAACACATGGTTACAAGCAGATCTTTAATTTCACTTTAATACATGTTGCAGATGGTTAAGACTACAATGTGTCAGACTGCTCTGTCACTTTTCAGTAGAGGCAGGTGCCAAATGCCACACTTCCATGCAATTAAGACCTCTGGGAATGATTGTTCTTTTTTCCCAGTAACACAAAGTAGAGAAGAGGGGTGTCAAGAAAAGTCTTTTCAGTTGGAGATTTTTATTTAAAATAACCAATGGGATGTTCAGTTTGCGAATGTGAATTGATTTTTTTTTAAAAAAGAATGAACTGCCATTTGCTCTGATTTCTCTGCAGAGGAAGTGGATTAGGGCTGAAAGACCAAGGGAAGGTGTGGGTTTTGAGAACAATATGGTAGACACTGTAGGATGTGTTCACATGGTGTAGGAAGGTTCTATCTTGAGACATGCTGCCTGCCTTTCTGAAGCTGAATGGAGAATGAGGCCTTGAGAAAGACTTAGCTTCAGTTCTGGTTAAAGAAGCATGAAAAAATTGTTTCATTTTGCAGATCATCAAGACTTGGGCCATTCGCAAACACAAACATTTTTGGAAAAAGTTTGTGCATTCTCAAGCTTGTGATCACATTTGATTTTTTTTAAAATGTTCATTTTCACACTTTAGTCAAAGTGACTAAAGGGGGAAATGTATGCATTGGGGCACATTTTTTAAAAAAATGGGAAGACATTATAGAGGTGAAAGTAAATATTTTCTATAGCTTGACATAATAATGTGATGACTTTATTGGTGTTATAGAACTTGATGAGTAAAAACATAAAATAAAAGAAATAAAGAAATACAAAACTTTAACTTGGAAAAAGGAGGGTAAGGGGAGACATGATAGAAGTGTACAAAATTATGTGAGGTGAAAATATGGATAGCTTGTCCCTTTCCCATAATACTAGAACCTGGGATCATCCATGAAGCTGATTGTTGGGAAATTAAATACAGATAAAAAGAAATTCTTCTTCACACAGCACATAGTTAAAGTGTGGAATTCACTACCTTAAGATGTAGTGATGGACACTAATTTGGATGGTTTTAAAAGTGGGGGCTAGATAAATTCCTGGAGGAGAAGGCTATCAATGGCTACTAGTCATGATCGTTATATGGTACCTCCAGTAGCAGAGGCAATAAACCTATATACACCATTTGCTGGGGAACAAGGGTGGGAAGGTGTTGTTGCACGTGGCCCACTTGTGGGTTCCTGGTTGACAGCTGGTTGGCCACTGTGTGAACAGAATGTTGGACTAGATGGACTTTGGTCTGATCTAGCATGGCTCTTCTTTTCATCTTCTTTTTTTTAAAGGCATACCAAACCGCACTTTCTCCATCTGTCAGGGATGCTTTGAGGTAGATTCTTGCATTGAGCAGGGGGTTGGATTTGATGGCCTTCCAACTCTACTATTCTATGATTCTATGATTCAAATGAAAGGAAAGACAGTTAATAATAATAATAAACAGGAGTGAGGTGGCCTGAGCTTCAAAGTGGAGCTCAGAGAGTTTCAACAACCTTGAACATTGCTGATTCTCTCCCGTCCCTACCCTGAAGTAGGTGATTCTTTAGTTACCCAGATCCCAAGGTGTGTAGGACTTTGAAGATAAGCAGCACCAGCACTTTGAATTCTGCCTGGAAACAGACTGGGACCATAATAGTATTCTAGCAATCTTCCAAACAGGTTTCAATCCTGATTTTCTTTATTATGTGCTAATTTAGATCAAAAATATGCAATAGTTTAGTGAGAAAATCAGGATCATCCTTTCATATATGCACCAGCACATTGCAAAAGCCTTTCCCATTTCACTACTATCCCCAAACAGATTTTGCTATCTGCAAATTATATATATTGCAAGTGTCAGCGTCACTGTGCATGCTTCCAATAAAGCCCTAAATTGTTTGTTTTCCATTGGAGTCTGGTTGATTTCTAGTGGATATGTTGATATGCATGGAGTTGGCGGGTTTGGTAAGATGAACCCAGGTTGCTTATCTCATACAATATTAATCTGTGCCCCCAAATGACAAAACATTTCAGCTGTCAGCCTCTAGACGCATTGTAGATGTTATCTGTAAGGCTTTCAAAGGGATCTTGTTGGTTTTCTTTGTGGCCTGGTTAACAACAATAGATATATTTACAATTCATTTCCTATTCTACTCCAGTCCATTACAAAGGCCTCCTCAGATCTGTTGCTAATATATTCAGAAGCCTCTCTGGCATAGCACTGCAAAGAAAACCTGCTGTCACCTTTCAAAACTTGCCAAACCTTGGCAAAGTCAGCCCATTCAAGGATGTATGCCTTGCTAAAGAACAGCAGGAGACTTTTCTATTCCAAACATCCTTCACAGTGATGTATGTAAGTGAAAGTGAGATGTTAATGTTTGAATGTTTCTTATATTCCTAAGACCACAGGGACACTTCTTGCCTAAGGTCTCTTCATCTTAAGAAGAGTTCTCAGGTTTAGGGCCATGCATGCTTTATCTGGGTACCTGTAATAACGAGCGTAGTCACATTTAATGGATGTCACTAGCAGGAAATCAACCTGTGACACTGGAAAAAGTATATCTGAAACCACAATAGGTGTCACTGCTACAGTCCGTGTGCTACTGCATCCTTCCTAAATATGGTGCTCTCCAGATGTGTCAGACAATTCCGCAACAAGAGTTGTAGCCCAACACATCTAGAGGCTTCAGGTTTGGAAATATTGTGTTGCTGGATGCATTATATTGATCACATGGATGTGGTGCTTAGGGATAACCCATACAAATAATAACATAACATAACAAGATTCATGGTGGATCAGACTGAAGTCTTTTCTAGTCTAGCATCCTGTTTTTCACAGTGAGCATCCAGAAGCTTCTGAGAAACCCACAAGCAGGACATGACTCTCTGTGTATTTTTCCCATTCTGCCTCTAAATCAGGACATGGAATGTTGTCATTGGGTGGTATTTCAAAGACTGCTCTGCCTCTTATGAGCCCTTGGCTCCACCTCTCCTGAGCCATTTTCCACCCCACCAGTTAGACTGGCCATCATGATAAGCAAAACCCTACATTTTTGCTGTATCGGGATGGTGGTAGCTAATCCCTGCCAAGCAGGGTTGCCATCTGCCCGGCCATGCCTCTGTTGTGACTCTGGAGTAAGGATAGATGGCAGATGTACCATACTCACCTCGCTCTGGAGAAAAATATTGGGGTAAGCTCCCAACTTATTTGCATCACAGCTTCACGGGAAAGCCCTACAATGGCTGTGAGGTGGCTGCTGCATTGTAAAATTGATGTAGCACCACTGCACACCCACCCCGGGGCTTTCCATGCATATAGGGAGCCTCCATAGTTGTCCTCACATCAGAACTGGAGAGATATATGTGTCCCTTCATCATCTGAAAGCACAATTCTTCATTGGACTGAACAGTCCATCTCATGGTTTTCTTTGAATGCTATACAAAAACTCAGGATACTAAGGTCTGATGTGATATCCAAGAGATTCAAGTCATATGTGTATATCAAGGATGGAAAAGAATAAAGGGGAAATTGTAAGTCGGAATAATATGGCCCAAGAAATATTTATTTAAGACATATTCAAGTAAAATATATACTTATCTTGACCAAGCAAACCTGTTTAATTGTGGTTGAGCAGATTTTTCTCAACATTTTTTCTAACATAAAAAATATCATAAAAGGACAAATTTTATTGAATCATATTAAAAATGTGTGCCAGATGCTTCCTTCCTTTAACATTTGCAAAGTTTATATTTCTGCCCTCATGAGCCTTGCTGCTTTGTTTAAGGCTCGGAAAGGGTAAATGTTGGGGTATGTTCATTTGCATCAAAAATACCACGTTGATCAGAATATAATCTAACAACAAATACCCACAGTTCCAGAACATATATTTAGCTATATGCTTCTAAAAATGCAAAACAAGGCCTTATCCAGATGATTTTTTGTTGCTGTTTTCTGTTGTTCCATTTTTATGTGTCTAACAATAGTTTAGAAGGAAATATTTTTGTACTTTTAGAGAAGGAATAATCTTTTTTAAAAAAAACTGTTTGAGGGAGAAAAGGGATGTATCTTTTAAGACTGTACTTGTCATCAGCAGGTTTTATAAGTGCTTTTATTTAAAACAAACATTTATTTTTTAGAAAAATCTGCCGTTCATATTTTTAGAGCATCATCAGATGGGTGGATTTTCATGTTTTTCTACTGTTGCTATGGCCTCCTGCTGCTGTCTCACAATAGCGACTGGCTGAATTCGGACGACACGATAGTCAATGGTGGGGTAATAATCAACTTTACAGCTGTTCATCTAGGGGGTACTCCCCACACAACATGATAATAAATAATCAACTGTGGTGTGGATTAGGATCAGTGCTGAGTTGACTATGGCAGCATTTGGATGACACGATAGTCAATACAACTGATGATTGTTCCCCCTCCCCCAAGTTGATTATTGTGTTGTCCGAAGTCAGCCACAGTCTCTTTACACGGGGAGAGAAGGAGAAAGCAGCAATGACCACGTGGCCCATTTAGGGGCCGTTTTTATTGTGCCACTTTTCCTGCACACAGCATGAAGTGGCGGTACATTCCTTTAAAAAAAAAAGATGGATTAAAAGGGGTCTATTTTGCAATGGAAAAACAAGTGGAAGGATGGGAAGGCTCTTGGAGGCTCATGGAAGGCGAATGATGTCATCGACGTGCGAACATCGTAAGTGGGCAGTAGTGAGCAGGCAATAAAATGCTTGTCTGATGATGTTCTTGGTCAAAAATGTTTTAAAACTGATTAACCAATCCCTCTGATATAGGATCTACACCAAGCAGGATATAGCAGTATGAAAGCAGTATATAAAAGGCAGGAGCCACACTACTGCTTTATAGTGTTATTGAAGTGCACTGATAACTGTTGGGGTCCATTGACACATACCATATACCGCTATATCTGTCGTGACTCTTAGCTCACCCCAGAGCTTCTGCTCACAAATCTTAGGCAAAGTGACATACTCTAACAACTGTGAGATTTCTTTTATTTGTAAATCACACGGAATTTAAAGCATAATGGTTTCATTTCTGCAAACACACACTTGAAGCTGAAGACGGACTAGACAGCTTTCAGGTAGAACGGCTTAATGCAAACAGCACTCACTCAGGGGTAGACATTTAGAGTTAGCCCCAGTTCCTTGAGGTCAGGCGTGGCCACACACACTGGGAATCCTCAAGAACAAAGGGGGACTCAAGGAGAAGGCCTCCTGACAGTAGATTAACGATCATCTTGAAACTAAATCCTCACTCAGCCTGTCAGGGAACGCTGAGCTGACCACGGCAACAAGATGTCAGGGAAAGAATCTCTTTGACTCAGGGAGCCTTCCCAAATTCACGTAGCTTTAGCACTAAGGAAGGTCCTCTCACAAGTCCCAGACACACAGAATTGTAGAACAGCAACGAATCAGCCTCTGCCTCCCTGTGCCCATAACTTTGGCTCCATGCAGGGAAACAGCAGGCTATAGAACACGAATCCAGAACAGTACTCTCAAGTCCAAATCTATGAAAAGCCACAGGGCACTTTTCATGGCATAGCTCTTAGAAGTGTCAAGTCCAAATAGCAACAGAACATGTACAGAGTGCATCAAGCATTTCCAAATCAGATAGAGTCTCAAACACAAGTTTCTTGGCAAGCATAGCGAACAGCAAAACAGAACAGGAGAGACACAAGAGCAGTAGACGAGATAATTCCTAGCAAAGGAATTACTCTTAGGATGTAGCTAATATAGGATAGAGGCTGGCTAATTCTAAGCTACTTTGACAGACAGGGCTTCAGGCCTGTAATCTAAACTCCTGTGCCAACAGGGCGGCACGGTTCAACCTCTTCTTGATGACGCCACAATCTGAGGAAGAGAGCCCCCACCTTTCTTAAAACAACCTTCATTCTCACAGAACTCTCAAGGCCTTTGGCCTACAGTTATAGATAAGCAGAGAAGCAGAGACAAATTCTTCTCATAACAAATTGCCAAGTCTTCAGTCTACAATTCACAGGGCCAGCCCTGTGAATTGTCTACGAAGCACCTGACACCCAACAATATCCTTGGTGTAGATGAGGCCATGGTTTGTTGAGAAAAGATATAAGTCTTACTCATGCTGTAACACTGCATACAATAGCTTTGGCTATTGGGCGGTATAAAAATGCAATAAATAAATAAATAATGTTTGAGAAATCTGCCATGGGTTCAAACGAGTTTGGATTTCTCTGAACCCAATCTGTGGATTATGCTGTAGACTGTCATTTTCTGAGTTTTATGGATTCTGTGGACTTGCGGCCGAGCATTCACTTAGGGTGGGAATTTGTACTAATTTGCTTGCAGGCATCAGTGCTAATGCACACTTGTACAAATATGCTAATCTGCAAAAATAGTGCACATTAACTGGATTTAATAAAACCTGTACATCCCTACATACAAAACTGAGGCACAGAAGGTCTTACCCAACAATATATAGACCACAGCCTGAACAAGAAAAAAATAATTTTGGTCTCAATGTTTAGAATCTAGACTGAATTTGACTTTCTTACAGAAAATCATAATGCTCTAATGACAACATTATTGTACTTAGCTAACTCAGCCCAGTACTAATTTCAAAAAGCGACTCATACACCTCCTTATTCAATGTCGCAGAAATATTGCTTTTGAAATATTTATAAAAGTTATTGGTAAGAGTAACACATCTTGTCGAGTCTTTCTGATTCATTTCCCAATACGTTATCGATACATTACAAATGCAATTCATTACCATGATGCATATTTACTAAGCAACTTCTGCAAGTAACTTCCCACAAGGGCACAACTGTAGAGTGTATATTTTTGAAATTATATTTGTAGAAGGCAATTGAGTGCATTAGCCATTAATGCACAAAACAGCAAAGGCAGCTTCACTTAAAGATGCCTAATTTTCTACACAGACTGACTAAATTGAATTAAGCGTGGGGAAAAATATATTCCAACAATTCATGTTAACAAAGAGAAATAGTCAAATATTGTAATAGTTACAGAGCCAAGGGCATTAATTAAATGAAAATGGCATTTCTTGTGTACTTTAGGGTTTTAATTCCAAAAAAATTAAGTTTAAGCCCAAATAGTAAAAGTATGTCACTGCATAGTAATAGCTTATGTTTTATCATTTATAGGCCATTTATGACTATAATGTTGCATAAATGGCCACCATTTACGTAATGTTAGATTTCTGGAAAACATAAGCCGCCATTGTTACGTAAAATGGTGGCTCCCAGGAGCCCCGTTGCTAGCCACCAACCCCTCCTTCTCTTCTTGCAAGGAGACAACAAGGGTTTGGCGAGTTACATGGGACTCATGCCCTTTCCGCCTGTCAACCCCTCCTTCTCTCCTTGCAAGGAGAGAACAAGGGATTGACGCATGGAATGGGCAGGAGTCCATTACCACCCATCAACTCCTCGTTGTCTCCTTGCAATGACAGAATGAGGGGTTGGTGAATGGCATGAGACTCCTGCCCCTGCTGCCTGCCACCCCTTCATGCTCTCTTTGCAAGGAAGGAGAGCATGAGGGGTTAACAGGTAAATGGGGCAGGAGTTCCTGTCACCTGTCAACCTCCCATGCTTTCAACCCTTATAAGGGGAGCGTGAGGGGTTTCTGGGTGGTGTTGGAAAATGTGAACTAGCTCTATTAGTTGTGTGAGGAGTTGGGCAAGCTGGTGATTTCTCACCGAGTCTTTAGACACCCATGCCATCCTAACGCTAGCCCATTCCTGTGAGGTGCTACACTAGCAAATCAATTAAGATTTATCAGCACTGGATTAGTACAATGTGGAATGCAAGGATTATACACCAATGTTTCAGAAGAATTATGCTAGCTATAATGTCAAATTCCCCAATGTAAACTCCCTAAATTAACACATCCAAAATCCTGAATGCTGGAATTTTCCATTACAATTAAATGAGTGCTTTTTATGGTCACAATCCAAATTCAAAACACTCATTGTGCTGCATTTAAATGACATCACCCACTATTAGCACATGAACCAAGGCGTGGCGAACCCCTAACCTATTTGGGATAGCACATGGCTCAAGAACCATTTATGGCTCGGGATGTTGGGATTTTGTGAAATCCATGAAATCCGTTTCACATGTGTTTTGTGGGTTGTGCAGTGTCGTTCGTCCTGGCATCCGTTCTCAGTCAGATTCAATTTCCCCCCTGCTATGCAGAAAAATGGGGAAATAATTCCATAAGAAATTTTGCAACAATTTACTTCACATTTAGCATATTGTCCTCCATTCCATTTGACTTTTTCATTGTATATTTTCCAGCATGCAATATGTCTCAGCAGAAACATGTGTATTTTCCTGCAAATGGATTTGCATAAATTATGGCAAGTAAAAAATTCTATACATCTCCAGAAGTCCATGGACTCTGTGAGGCTTGAGGAGTTTGGTCCACAGCGGATTTTGTAGGTCAGATTCTTAGAAACCTGAAATCGTTTTAGTTCATCTCAAATTTCTCCAGCATCCCTATTCATAGCTCTGATGCTGATGTGACAGTTCAGACCAGCTGTAGCAATTTCTGGAGAAGAGCTGCAAGGACATGGTGTTCTGTTCCTTTGATGAACGTTTATGGACTGGAATAAGATTATTGTGGATTATTTCCTAGGACTCAAGATTTGAAGTCATATAAATTTGCAAAAGGTTCTTGGTGATGCATATTCAGATTCAAGAGGCAGGATAACCAACTACTTAATAAATTAGAAACAAAATGAAAATAAATCATAGGTTTTATGCATTTTATTAAACCAGTTCATACCAAAATAAGCACATATTTACCTACAAAGCAGAAAAGGGCAACATCTGTGAATAAAGACAACTAAAAGAATGTCAGAAAGCATGCAACTGATATGGACTTTATTATGTATGTAAAAAATATTGGGCAAGGTCCTTGAATGAGTGGTTACAGGCCAGCTCCAGACACTCTTGGATAAGATTGATTATCTGGATCCATTTCAGTCCAGCTTCAGGCCTGGCTTTGGCACGGAAACAGCCTTGGTCGCCCTGTATGATGACCTATGTCGGGAGAAAGACGGGGGAGTGTGACTCTGTTGATTCTCCTTGATCTTTCAGCGGCTTTCGATACCATCGACCATGGTATTCTTCTGGGATGACGGGCTGAGTTGAGAGTGGGAGGCACTGCATTGAAGTGGTTCCTCTCCTACTTGGCGAGGAGGCTCCAGGAGGTGGTGCTTGGGTAACACTGCTTGGCCCCATGGATTCTCCAGTATGGGGTCCCACAGGGGTCAGTCTTGTCCCCCATGCTGTTCAACATCTACATGAAACCGTTAGGTGCGGTCATCCGGAGTTTTGGAGTGCGTTGTCATCAGTACACTGATGACACACAACTCTATTTTTCCTTTTCATCTTCAGCAGGTGAGGCTGTGGATGTGCTGAACCAGTGCTTGGCTGTGACAATGGACTGGATGAGGGCTAATGAACTGAAACTCAATCCAGACGACTGAGATACTGTTAGTGGGTGGTTCTGCTGACCGGATGGAGGGTCTTCAACCTGTTCTGGATGGGGTTTCATTCCCCCTGAAGGAGCGGGTTTGTAGCTTGGGGATTCTCCTAGAACCATCTCTGTCACTTGAGGCTCAGGTGGCCTTGGTGGCACGGAGTGCCTTCTACCAACTTCGGTTGGTGGCCCAGCTACATCCCTATCTGGACAGAGATAACCTGGCTTCAGTTGTCTACTCTCTGGTAATCTCTAAATTGGATTACTGCAATGTGATCTATGTGGGGCTGCCTTTGAAGACAGTTCAGAAGCTGCAGCTTGTGCAAAATGCAACGGCCAGATTGATAACAGGAACCAGAAGTTTTGAGTGTATAAGACCTACTCTGGCCCGCTTGCATTGGCTGCCTATACATTTCCGAGCCTGATTCAAGGTGCTGGTTCTAACCTATAAAGCCTTACACAGCTGGGACCACAATACCTGATGGAACGCCTCTCTCAACATGAACCTACCCTTACACTATGATACACATCTCAGGTTCTCCTCCAGTTGCCTACTCCGAGGGAAGCACGGAGGGTGGCAACAAGGGAGAGTACCTTCTCAGTGCTGGCCCCCCAATTATGGAATGATCTCCCCGATGAGGCTTGCCTGGCACCAGCATTGTTTTTTTTTTTTGGTGCCAGGTCAAGACTTTCCTCTTCTCCCAGGCATTTTACAGCATATATTGAGGGTTTTGTTGTTGTTGTTGTGGGTTGACCCCGAATAGTTGTTTTAAATGATATTGTATTTATAACCTGTTTTTATGCTTTTTATGGTTTTAAATTTTGTATATCAGGTTTTTTTAATGTTCAATGTTTTTAATTTTTGTAAACCACTCAGAGATCTTCGGCTATGGGGCAGTATATAAATGCAATAAATAATTAAAAAAATATGCTTGAAAAAAACATCTTGAGGTATATCTGAAGAGAACATTTATCCATCTAATTTTTTTGTCTAAATACAACTCAGTAATCTTTTTATGGTTTTGCATGGCATTTTTTGTTTGTACAAAATACACATATTAGCCTGGTTTGGATGATTATTTGGATGATTTGGATGATTATTTGGATGATTATTTGCAGGTTCATAAACCATAGTTTATGAAGCTGGAAAGCAGTGGTTGGTAAATATATACCAACATGGTTAAAACACTGGGCACTAATATATGTAGAAAAATATGCAGACATTTTATTACGAAGTGTAATCTTGTGAATCCTGCAAGAAATAATACAATTGTGCAATGCCTGAAAGCTAATAAGATCCAAGCATTGAATAATAATTGTATTTATTTCATGTACGATATGCATGATTATACTTTGTAATAAAATACCTATATAATTTTTACATACATAATAAAGTCCATATCAGTTGCATGCTTTCTGACATTTTTTAGTTGTCTTTATTCACAGATGTTGCCCTTCTTCTACTTTGTTGGTAAATATGTGCTTATAGACAGGAAGAAGAAACAAGGAAGAATTTATTTATATTTAAGGAGATGAGCATAAATCCTAACCCCCCCCCCCCCAATGTATTCGATTTCTGAATCTGGATAGGTCTGCTCATTAGAGATCAAAAAACAACAACAACAACCCCCAAACAAACAAACAAACAAAGTTGGCATTAGAACAACCCAACAATCAAGCCAAGAGTTCATCTGAACTTAATCCTAGGTGTCTGATTCATACTTATCAAATAAGGAGCTGTGTAGGAATTCATGGAAAAAATTGTTTTGCTTCATTTTGGACTTGAATTTGCCCCATTTGCATGCATCCCTGAATGTGAATAAAAATGTAAACAATTTTTTTTTCAGGAAAAGATTCCATGTTCCTGAACTTCTGTTTGCATTTTTAAAAAGTGCACTTTTTTTCAGAAAAAATATGCATTTTCATGTTTGGGTACACACTTTCAAAAATGTGTACTGAAATGTGCATTTCCCCCATTCAAATAATAAAAAAAACATGATTGCAATTTTTTGAACATGGGAGCAATGTGATCCAAATGTCAAGGTCTAATTTGGGGGATTTTGATCTTGAACATTGCTGATTCTACCATCTCTACTGTTGTGATGGAAAACTTGGGAGTGGAAAAAGCTGAAGCACATGTGCTCTGGATGCGGAAATATTGTTTAGGATTTGAATGGTAAGCAACCGAGTGAAAATCCTGCACAATGTAATGCTGAGTAAAAAAAGCCCAACATAAATCCATAAGTATTAACTGCTTTGTATTATTTGTCCATAATAACTTACTAGTAACACAGGAGAAAATCTTTGCAAACCTGTAAAAATTATCAGATCACACACACACACACACACACATATATATATATATATGTGTGTGTGTGTGTGTGTCCTGTCTGTACAACCATTTTGCTGACTCCTTCCTACCCAAGGTGCTTTTAAACTGATACCATCTTGTTTTCTTAAGTGAGTTTCTTTTTAAAAAGATGAGGTCAGCTTTCCCCCCCCCCTTTCCAACTATTTTTATGTGGATGTAGCATTCAAGCAACTTACATTCCACATTACAAATTTCATTATTGCTTTTGCCATCAGTTACTTCCGTAATATCCAGCCATTTCATATAGAGTACTCTGCTTTTTTGCCAAGTTTGAATGTAACCCTCAGAACACTGCTAATATTTTTGAAATTGGCAACAGGCACAACAAAAGGCAGGCATGCTAGAAGTCTCCAAAGGAGCAGAACAAGTAGAGAACATTTTATAGTTTGGGGAAAATATATCTGAAAACATTCAGGTATTGCTGTGTCCAGTTAATTTAGGGTGCATCTTTTGATGCTGTAGCATTATATGTTTAATAAAATGCATTAAAATAATAGAAGTAATGTCTTAGTAAAACTAGGAACAGCATTATTATTATTTGTAGTAGTAGTAGTAGTGCTACTACTATAACTTACTTGTGCCTAAACTCTTCTAATCACTGTGCAAATGTTAAAAGATAAAATATTCCCAGCCCACAGGCTTCCAATCCGATAGACACAATACATAAGGTGGTGGTGGTGGGGGGATGGAGTAGGAAATGGAAAGCAAGCATTGTTGCAGCTACATCTTCACTACTAGGGTGACCAGATAAAATCCAGGTCAGGGCTCATGTAACTTTAACAGTTGTAGAGAAAAGGGAATTTCAGCCAGTGTCATTTGTATGCCATTAGTGCCTGGTGAAATTCCCTCTTCATCACAACAGTTAAAGTTGCAGGGGCCCTGCCTTCTTTTGTATATGGTCACTCTAGTATAGTGCATGCAACTTTAACAGTTGTGATGAAGAGGGAATTTCACCAGGAACTAATGGCATACAAATGACACTGGCTGAAATTCCCTTTTCTCTACAACTGACATGAGCCCTGACCTGGATTTTGTCTGGTCAGCCTAGATTCACTACCTAAGTTTTGGCAGTGTTGCTCTCCTCCCTTGCCATTCTGTTCATAAGGGGTAGCAAGGGTTATAGCCTTGTATTAGCCCTTGATCTCATGTCTGATGGCAGAGGCCAGAGTGTGCCTCCCTTCTGCTATACAGTCCCAGACTAACAAGCAGTTGGAAATGATTATTCTTTTTAGAAGGGAAAAGGAGAAACAACTCCCTACAGCTGCTCCTTCTCTGACTGATGAATAAGATGAGGGCCCCATCTACATGGGGGGATTTACTCCAGAGCTACTGCACCTCACACACATGCCACATGTTTCCCTGCTGTCTGCAGCAACCATTGCAGTCAGCAGGGATGAAAACTCTGTTGAAAGAGACTGGAAAATGTGAGAATTTTGGAGAATTTTCTCCTTGGGGAGGGGAAAAAAAGTTTTTACATACCTTTTTAAGTGTTGGATGTTTTTTTTAAATTATTATTAAAATACCCCCCAGCACTTGCAGGAGCCCATGAGTTCTTCCTGATTGCCTATTGGAGAGGGTGAAGTCACATGGGGTGCATTTGGACGACACATTAGGCAACAGAGGGGGGAATAACAGTGCGTTATTTCAGTGGCACCCACCACGCCACATGTTGCCTCTGATGCATTCGTGAACAGCGAACGCACACTTGACTGACAGTCCGCCAGCCCCTTTCCTCACCCTCCCGTCTCCCGCAGGCCTCCCAGTCGTATCCCAGCACACACCGCAGCCCGAAATCCATGGCCGTTGACATTGCAGCAGTAGGAAGACATGCCTCTCAGGCCCCATTGGGTGCTGTGTGGCACTGGGCGGGCTTCCCCCTCTCCAGACTCAGCAGCAAGGTTCAGTGCCTTAGCCGTACAGATGTACTGGCCCCGCTGCCCCTTCATGGTACCACCAGCTATGTCACCCACGTTCCTTTGCACCTGCACCCTCGATGCCCCTGCCTTGTTCCCAGATCACTCATCCACATACTATGCAGACACCATGGCTACCCGATACCCCCCCCCCCAGCTCTCTCCATTGCCATCCGCTGCTGAGGAAGGTAGCCTTGCCAAACGTTCATGCAAGCACTGGCCAAATGCCGCACATGGGTGACAGAGCCTGACACATGGCAGGCCCACCCCCAATCACCCCCAATACCTCCCCAAATGAGCTGGGTGGCATCATTGAGCTTTCCCCACTCCCCAGACAGTCCCCACACTTCCCCAAGTGGCCCCTTCTGGACACACAGGAATGATGACAAGTGAGGGTGCTGTGTCAACAATCTTTATTCCTGAAGCACTATAGAAATGGGTACATGGCCATTGAGGCATTGCAAAGCATTGGCAGATTAATCAGAAAGGCCAGCCACCCTCACCCTGGGCAAAGGTGGCCACTAAGGCACAATGGTTAGGTCTCCTCAGAGCATGGCACCTCTATGTGGCAAGGATAGCAAGGGAAGCAACGTAAGGAGGGGTGGCCCTTTCTCTCAGGAAGTGATGCCATTCCACAGATGCTCACTCCACATCCCCTGCTCACATGTGGGGGTAGTGCATCCAGATCCACTCCCCAATCTTTTGACACACCCACACCACCTCTGCATGTGCCCCACGCTCTCCAGCCGGGTTCAGGGGCCGCGGCAAGGGTGCCACATCCCTCCCATCCATAGGAATGGCATCATTGTCTTCACTTGGCTGAGGCAGGTCAGGGTGCCCAGCCAGTAACACATCCCCACGAGACTCACAGATGTTGTACCGAATGCAGCAGCACACGATGACATCTGGGATGATGTCAGACTGAAGGCCAAGCAAGCTAAACAGAGAGCAGCAACACACCTTCAGGTGCCCAAAGGCACGCTCAACAGGTAGGCAGGCACAGCAGTGGTAGTAGTTGAACTTCCTCTGCACGGGTGTTTGGGGGTAGCGTTAAGGGGCCATCAGCCATGGCTGAAGGGCAAACACCTGGTCGGCCAGGAACACAGGGCTCACAGCATGCCTGCACATGGAAGCGGGGCCAGAGGAGAAGAAGCACCTTGTCGCCAGCTTGTCTGCCAGGGGGGAGTTCCAGAAGATGGCCGTATCGTGGCTCTGGCCAGACACCTTGCAAACACATCCAGGAACCTCCCCTTGGCATCCACCACAGCCTGAAGAGCCATGCTGTAGTAATGCTTGTGGTTGTAGTACTCATCGCTATCAGAATGCACACATGGGTAGAGTCCAGCGCACCCACCGCCCGTGGAAAGCCGAGGGCCCAAAAGCCATGCATGTTCTTCCCTTCCTCAACCCGGATGATGTCAGCGAGGTACATCTCATTCAGCACGCGCATGGTCTCCCAGAAAATCTCGCACACAGTGGACTTGCCCACCCCGAAGATCGTGGACAGAGGCAGGTAGCCCATGTTGAATGACAGCTTGTACAGCATCAATGCAAGGCAGTGGGACACCGCAATCGATCCCTGCATCACGGTGTATTCCCTCCACAGAATCGGGGTCACCTCAGCCACCAGCAGATCAGACATCATGCTGGACATTCGGAATCTCCCACGGAAATGCTCCTCATCCCAGTCCTCTAAATTCTGCATCTATGCCCACACGGCATCCATCCATGGAAGTACCCAGCAGCGGATGGTATTGCGCTACTCCAGGAGATCGTCAGCTATCGCCAGTCTTGGGATCCAGTGCAGGGCTTCCAGGACTGTTTCCCTGCCCAACAGCCCTTCAATCACTGTGCCAGCCTCAGGGGTGGGCAGCAATGGCAGAAGGGCGGCCAGGAAAGTGGGCAGGGATGCTGCAGCACCAAGGGGCCAGCATCCTCCCCGAACACAAAATCAGTGGGCATGGTGCCACTCAGCTGCCTCTGCCTGGCACGCAGGGCATCCTCCTCATTGCCTGGAGGGCTGCTTCCAGGCCGGCCATAGCAAGTTGTTGCTGGGACATTGCCATAGGCACTGGTGTGGTCAGAGTTGAGGGAGGCCAAATCGAGATGACTGGTGAGCGTGTGGAGCAGGGGTAGGCCAGGACTATGGAGGAGGCAGCACCACGGCCAGCATGGGCCAAGCCTGTTCGGCAGTGTGGGAAGAAGATTACACTGACACATTGTTATGTCTACTGCACACCTGGCCAAAAGGGGAGTGGAAGGAGGAGGCCAGAATAAGGGGGTCACCCCTTAAACAGCGGCACTCTATTAAGAAGCAAGGGCACTACTGAGGGAGGGGTGCTGCCCGGTCATTCTGATGGCACTTCTTGTGGCCACAGGGGGACTGCAAGGCGGCAGCGCCAGACGGTGCGCTCCAGGCATCGAATGTGACGCTCAAGACCACGTATGAGTTGGTACAAAGCACTGAGGTGGCACTCCACCTGCCCGTGTAGCCTGCTGAGAATGGCCAAGTGGAGGTGCACCAGCTTCACTGGGTGGGGGGAGAGAAGGAGGGGGGAGAGGAGTAAAAAGAGCCATCAGTGCCAGGGAGTTGTTACTGGTAGCCCTACTCTCACTCCCACCTGCCCATTTACCCACCTCTTCACTGCAGAAGCCTGTGGTGGCGATGGCATTGGGCCCACATCTTACTGAGAAGGCTAGGCCGGGCACCGTGGGCCCCTGCAGAACTATAGGGTACTGGCATCTTGAGGGGCTGCAGCTTCACTGTGGGGCAATGGGGCTTAGCATGGGACAGCTGAGGAAGCAGCAACATTATTGCAGAAGTGCTATAACAACACCTTGGCCTTGAGCAGGCAGCTGCGCCTGAAGGAAGTGGTTGCTAGAGCAACGGAAGGTGGTAATTGTGCCTGGCACAAGCATGGGGAATGTGTACTGTAGAGGAATCTCAGCAGAAGGAAAACGGGGGAGCAAACATGATCGGGGCCCTACTCCAAATCATGTGGGAAGGTGGCCCCAGACCCATGTTCACCCTCCTCCTCTGAGTTGAGCAGGGTGCTGCATGGGCACTTGGGCAGGCTTCTTCCCCCAATGCAAGCCTATGGGGAAAACACCTAAAATGGCAGTCTGATATTGAGATCAGAACTTCCAATTTTGTATCGGTATCGGATCTGATCTGATAACACAGACCTCTGATTCTTCCGATCCGATATTTTACAAAATCTGAAGTTCCGATTCCGATACCTATATGATTTTTGGGGTCCGTGCACATCCCTATATTTAAACACATATTGAAATAATGAATTTAATGGATTTTCTCTCAAAATACACATTTCTAACTCTCTCTCTCTCTCTCTCTCTCTCTCTCTTAATGCTAAGATCAACTTCAGCCATCTTTCTCCAGGAGCCCCAACACAATGAAGTGAGGTGGATAGCTACTAAGAAGAGGGCCTTTTCTGTTGTGGTACCCTGGTTGTGGAATGAGCTCCCCAGAAAGGCTTGCCTGGCATCTACATTGTGTTCTTTTCAGCACGACCAGGTGAAGACTGCAGTATTTTCCCAGGCATTTTATTTTTCAGTTCCTGTCATTTTAAATATGCTACTGCATTTTAATTCTTTACACTGGTGTCAGGTCTTATTTTGGTCTTTATTTTTATTTTTATTTTATACTGTAATTTTAAACTTTCAAATGTTTACATTAACTTTTGTTATGTTATATTCTATGGTTTTAATTGTTGTGAACCACCAAGAGAGCTTTGGCTATTGGACAGTACAGAAATGTAATAAATGAATAAAACATAGTTTTATCCATTTTCAAGCTGAGTACTCAGAATAGAATGAATATTTGTGGAATGTGAAAGCTGGTTGATAACTCTTTTCCAGTTGACAAGTTTCTCCAGGAGGTGTGGATCAGAGCACCTCATATTGGAATTCTCATAGATCAAACACCGTAAACATCCCTGCCATATTTACAGTGAGGAACACATGAAGCTCAAGATGTTCCCTATAGAGAAATGCATTGATTTGGGATGGGGGTGCCTTTAGGGTGACCATATGGAAAGGAGGACAAGGCTCCTGTATCTTTAACAGTTGTAGAGAAAAGGGAATTTCAGCCGGTGTCATTGGTATGCATGCAGCAACTGCTGAAATTCCCTCTTCATCACAACAGTTAAAGCTGCATGAGTCCTGCCCTATTTTGTATCTGGTCACTTTACAACAGAGGGCAGGGTTCCTGCAGCTTTAACTGTTGTGACAAAGAGGGAATTTCACCAGGTCCTGCATGCATACCAAAGACACCAGCTGAAATCCCCTTTTATATACAGCTGTTAAAAATAAAGGAGCTCTGTCCTCCTTTTCATACTGTCACCCTAGGGGCATTCATCTCTAAAGGATAGAGAGTATATGCAAAAAAATCACAACTTTTGAATGTGCACGTGTAATGTGAATATTCCTAGTTTTCCAGCAGCTTTATATTCTATTAAGAGACTGAACTTTTAAGAAAAGGAAAACATCTAAAGCCTTATTGCAACATTTTCCATCTGTGAAGAAGCTGGATGCTGACTTAATTCCATAGGCTTGTGATATAGCATTCTCTCACACCTGATGCTTTGGCTGCAGCCCCAGGCAACCATCAATTGCAGTGGAGTCTGGAATTTGTCTTGCTTTAGGTGAAACATAGTGATATTTACTGAAATATTAAATAGGAGAACAGATTGCAAAACCCCAGGCTAGACATCATGTGGAGCTTCAGAGGCATCTTTAGGGCATTTTTTTCTACTTCACTTCATAAGTAGGATAAGGTAAATACCTATCTGTTAGCAGCTAAAGTCACTGCATAGAAACCTATAGGAAACCCATATTTGCTTACAAAAGGAAGTCATTTCCTTTTAGAGAATTCTATTTATTTTCAGGAATTACAGGAATCTCTTTTTCAAGAAATACAGTTTTAGTTCTTCCCATCTGGGCAATCTAAAATATTATACTTTAGAGAAGAAGGCATCCCTTGAATTGAAATTATAATCATATAAATATTTATTTGTGATGAAATTATGAACATGCCAAGAACACAATATGCCAGAATATTCTCCTGTGTAAAACCTACTGAAATGAATGGGAACTGTGCAAGAGCAAGTGATACCTAAATTAATGCATTCAAAACAAATGGGTTTATTCCAAAAAGATTTGGCTGCAATAGTATTCATTTATTAATTAATTTGATCGCGGCCCAAGAAAAGAATCCTTTGCATTCTCATCCTTTAGCATATCAACTATTTCCCCAAATATTCCATCTGTCGTCAAATAAGTTATGTAAATCAACTGACATATATAGCATTTTGATGTGCATAATGCATTCTAAACACAGGTTTGGAGTTGTTTGGCAAATATTTGGGGTGTTGTTGTTTTTTGTCCAAAGAACACCACTTTGGTTGTTGTTGTTTCTTTACACCTCTTCAGTAACTAAGAGCCTATCTACACTACTGCTTTAAAATGGTTTATAACAGTTTTAAACTGGTTAGCAGTAGTGTAGATACGCTCTAATACTGCAATCCTCATTCCCTGATGTTGGTGACTAGAGGGTGATAGGATGGCACATTGGTGGTCTCCACTGGCCTCCACTGCTAGAGAAGAGTACCACTCTACCCTTCCTGTGCCTGGGCTGTCAAAAAGCTGCCTCCAGTTGTTGTACCATTGGTAGTAGTCATAAAGTACTGAAATGGAGATGCTCCATGACTGGGGCAAGGAGAAGCAGCTTTGAATCCACTAGATTCAAAGTCACTCCATTCCACCGATGGGTCCAGTTTGGGCAGGTTAGGTAGGCTGGCTCTGGAGCTGGTAGAACTAATTCTGCACTGCCATCACCACTACTATTGTGGTGAGGAAAATGATGGGGAAAATTTAAAAAAGGACAGAAAAATTGTAAAAACTGGCCCTCCCACTTTCTACACTGGCTGGTTGTTAACAGCAGGGCTGGGGAATCAGGTGTTAGATCAGGCAGCAAAATGTCTTGGGCTGCCACTGTAAAAATACATGGACAAGGAAGCAGATTTTCAAGAAACTTTTTTTAAAAGTTTAAAGAGTATGATGCATTGTATCTTCCCTCTACTTCGCTTCTCCCTCCTAATTCTCTACCACTGACTCCTCTATTTTGTTAGCACCCATCTGAGCATGGTTTTTTTTTCTTTTACAACAATTGAAAGGAGGGGAATGACTGGATCAGGCCCCTATTTGTTTGATAAACATTCATTCAAATAGTTATCTACATAAAATCATAATAGTTAAGAGAATATTTAGCGGGAGGGGTTAGAAAACTGGAGAACAGTATCTCTATGTGGGATTGTTTTCTGAGAAGAATAAAATGGAGCCTTAGTCAAGAGGGTCTTCAATTTGGAGATAGGCTAAGGGGTCCTGAAGAAGTATTTGGAAGGATGAGGATGAGTTGTAATATGAATTGCTAGTGCGGAGTCCAGATCTAGACAGTCATAGAATCATAGAATAGTAGAGTTGGAAGGCTATCAAATCCAACCCCCTGCTTGAAGGAATCCATCTTAAAGCATAGCTGAGAGATGGCTATCCAGCTGCTTCTTGAATGCCTCTAGTGTGGGAGAGCCCAACACTTCCCTAGGTAATTGGTTCCATTGTTGTACTGCTCTAACAGTCTGGAAGTTTTTTCTGATGAACAGACAGAATCTGGCTTCCTGTAACTTGAGCCCATTATTCTGTGTCCTGCAGTCTGGGTTGATCGAGAAGAGATCCTGTCCCTCCTCTTTGTGACAATCTATCATGTCTCCCCTCAATCTTCTCTTCTCTAGGCTAAACATGCCCAGGTCTTTCAGTCTCTCCTCATAGGGCTGTTTCTAGACCTGTGATCATCCTTGTTGCCCTCCTCTGAACATGCTCCAGCTTGTCTGCATCCTTCTTGAAGTGTGGTGCCCAGAACTGGACCCAATACTCAAGATGGGGCCTAACCAGTGCCGAATAGAGGGGAACCAGTCAGATCTGGATATGTGACTGTTGATGTCCATGTAAATGAAGCTAATCCCAGATGAGTGTAATGGTTCCTGAACAGCATCTGAATTAGCTTTATTTGATCTCATTGAAGTCACCACATAGTCAAATCAAATCAGCTGTGACAACTTCATTGTTATTAGGATGAAGAACAACTTAAACAACAAAAATGTTACCAAATTATAGTCATTTGGAGATGTGGAACAGATGTGGAAGTTTTGTAGGGAGGGGATTTTTGGATAAAAGGCAACCCCACCTACTGAAACCCACATTTGTTCACCAGAGAACATTTGGTTCAACCCTAAGGAAAAATGTTAATAGCACTCTTGATTTTTGGTCAAAAGAACCCATAACGTTTCAATAATTTTTCTCCTAAAATGATAATGACTCAGTGTCTGAGGAAAAAAATCAGATTATCTAAATTAAAATCTAAATTAAATTCATTTTCTCTAATGATTCAGCATTGTGAAATTGCAGGGAGTCTAGTGTTATTTCAAGCAAGACTGAGAGATATTAACATCTCTGAAAGAACAGCACATTGAAACAAAAAATGGACTAATAATGTGGCTATTTTATTGGAGGTTCTCACATCAGTTTGTTCTGACTCCTACACAGTTGGGATTAAGTCTCATTGAACTAAGTAGAACTCACTTCTCAGTAGACATGCACTGCACAAGTTATTTCCCCCCAGAAATATGATACATTTAAGACTGAGATTCCAGATGTTGTTCTTTTCCATTACTGTAGTGAGTGGTCAATGTAGACTTAAGTGACTGACTAGTACAATGAATAGTGTTTTCAGTTCTCCAATGATACCCAAATGATATCACATAAAGGGCCTTCCAGGAAGACTTCCCCCATTTCTTTTGCTGGGGAAAGGCTTTGCACATGAGGACACACAAGCAATTCACAAAAAGATGTTGCCAGGTCAGAAGTTCCATCCTAGTTCGGCACTGTAATGGTGCCACTGTGCTGCACTAGGAGAGCCGCTCACAGCTGCAGTGGCACAAAAAAACATGGTAAAGGAGTTCGGAGGAACTCAGAGGGGGGAGTTGCATCCCAGGGGAGGTGCTGCGACCCCCTTGCATGTTCATTGAATCCAACCCTGGCATTTTATGTGATATCATTTGGGTATCATTGGAGAACTGAAAACACTATTCATTGTACTAGTCAGTCACTTACATCTATGTAAGGGAGAATATAGGCCCAAAGGAGTGTATGTGTGAATTCACCTCCCCCCGCCCCTCGCATTTGCACTTAGTTTCTCCTTTCTGTAGTATGGGTTGCTGGCTATTCAGAATTTAAACACTGTTCTGCCTTCGTTGACTCCTTGGCTTCACCTCTGGTGATGCCTTGGCACTGCCTCTAATGACCAGCTTTCTGCCCCATAGTTAGATTAGCTATCAGCCGCTCCTGAAAAATGGAATAACATTTGAGGAATTTCATTCATGTATAAAATAGTAGTGACAATATTTGCACTGACAACATATGCTTTTCACTGGATCCATTAATTCAGGACCTTAGATTTATCAGAGACTCATAATGAACATGTGACATATAGAAAACTGCACATCCTATAAGGGCAACAGGGAAGGTGATGTCCTCCATAGCCTATGTTCTCAATCTATTGGGAACTTAAAATTTGCTGAAATCTTATGAAGCTCCCATTCCTTTGATGCTGCAGTTGCAAAGGACTTTTCCTATGCAACTACAGGCATCAAATGAATGGGGGCATCATAAAATCACAGGCTATATTAAATTCCCAGTAAATTATGGTAAAATGTTATGGTAAAGAAGTAGATCATGAGTTACAAATCCTTTACTTACATGCTTGATCTTCCACAAAAGAACTAATCCAGAGAAACTGACCAGAAGAGAATGATACAAGCTACCAAGCTACCACTCTGTATATACTTACCTGGGAGTAAGTCCCATGGAACTCAATGAGGGTCCCTTTGAAGTAGACATATATAGGCTGGCACTGTACAAGTAGCTAAATAGCTCAATTAGAATGGCAATTGGGGAGACCTTGAAAATTAACTTCAAAGTAATTGTGGGTGTGTTGTTTTGTTTGTTTTTTACACTTCACAATTTTAATCAGTATGATGAAATATAAGGACTTCATTTCAAATGAATAACTTCAATATAATTTGATAGACATAACTGAAACATGACAGCATGATTTCATCAACACAGTTTTTGCCATCCATTTCATATGAAATCTTTACCCATTAGGATCTTTTATCCATTAGGCCTAAATGTATTTCAATTTTACACAGGTTAGGTAAATTCAAATAGTCTGTCTACATATAAGTGAACTAATGAACATTTTACTGAACCTGGGAAGATGTAATATATATGTTTCCTGCAGTGACAGCCATAATTTTATTCATATTGTATATGCATGAACCAACTGAAATAAGCTGGAGCAGTTCAGTGGCCAATGCTGAACTTGGACCATTAATTCAATATGTAATACATTTGTACTAAGCATTTATATAGCAGTTATACCAGCTTTAATGCTTCAGAGAAAGAGGTGGTGTTGAAAGTGTGTGTCTCCATGGAGTAAGCAGGCATGACATGGGGGACTATACATCTTTGCTACAGTGTTTACATAGCATATAAGTTAAGGCAAGAGCGTTACCATTCAATTCATATGGTTTTTGGAGCATGACTAAATTTTTAAGAGCCTTAACCTTTCTCTTACATCAAATTGAATTTGATCCTAGAATGTCCATGTTTTGTTGCAGTAATAAATGCACTGAATTACACATCCTATAGCAGTATCTACCTTCCTTCAGATATTTTTTCATTTCATACACATACTTCATAAATTCAATTTCTCATCTATTTCCCTTTTACTCTTAAGAACAAACTCTTAAAATGAGCTAGCTAGAAAAAAAATCAATATTCTCTCTTTTCTTCCAAATTATTAAGCCTATGCAGTCTTAAATTAAAGTTGTTGTGATGTGTATAAAGAACATTTTGAAATTGCAGACATCTCTTTTTTCATGCCATGGTCTTTAAACACAACTAACAATACACTTGAGGTACAGTGACGTCAGAAAGACACTTTTTCACATCTAAAGCTGGGGTAAGTCAGCCATTTTTCATCAGATCTGTCTTAAATGTGGACCGCTTATATCCTCCATCAAAGAGACTTTTAATATGAAAGAATATAAATATTAATACCTTCATATGGGCTTTAAAAAAAAGAAAAGAACATAACATGCCTTAACTATAGAGCTCATCTTGCAGTAATAAGTGCCAGTGAATTTTAATCAGAACAAATCATCTTAAGAGCCTATCCACATTGCCCTTAAAGCAACTTATATTCTGTTTAAAAACATAATTTTTAAGTCATTTCGTTACATGGTAGGATACACTGAGCAGTACTTTCATTTCATAGTGACTGCTTCCTCTGTCCTCAAAGTGTTCAATGGTGTATTACAGGGTTAATTCCTTGACTCTTCTTCTTTAGTTTTTGTTTTGCAGACTGCTTGAGTTATGGAGACAGAAGTGGGCAGGTCAAGCAGCCTGCAAAACAGAAACTAAAGAAGAAGAGTCAAGGACTTAACCCTGTAATACACCATTGAACACTTTGAGGACGGAGGAAACAGTCACTATGAAACATAAGTACTGCTCAGTGTGTCCTACCACGTAACAAAATGACTTAAAAAATCACATTTTTAAACAGAATATAAGTCGTTTTAAGGGCAATGTGGATAGGCTCTAATTTTGCAATGCATAGCATTCTTGTAGGTTTTGGGGTTTTGTTATTTTTACAGACAATACAGCACACTTTAAACTACAGAGCTGCTCTTCTGGCTCTTTGTTAAAGTCCATATTGTAAAATATTCCCATAGTGAAACCAATAAGGCATATTTTGTCAGTGATTATTAGATTCCCTGTTAATTGGAATAACATAGGAAGATTATAAGGGTATTTGCAACAGAGCCAGAAATCATGGGGCACAACATACAATTTTCTGCTGCATTTTGTGATTTTGCTTGTTTGAAGTGACTTCTGCTACTACCAGCTGTATAACTCTTGAGAATAATTAATGATAAAAAGATTTCTTGGCAAGTAGGTTCTTCTGTTTAATGGTGAATGTGAAGTGTTTGGCATCTGTGATTTAGCTAATTTGTCTAATAAACATATAACTTAAGACAGCTGTAGATTTTGCTATTGCATGATAAAGTTTACTATCCATGGGCATTTATTATTGTTGTTGTTCGGAAACAAAACCCTAAGGATTTTGATACCACTGAATCAATAAATATAATTAAAAATATGGAATGTTGCAATCATTTATTCCATTGTCGTAAAGCCATTGGGTGGGATTACTGAAGCATGACCTAAACAGAAAACACTACCTTAAATTTCATTTATTGAAATAATGAATGTGTGTTAATAATAAAGGACAAAAAGTGTAATGGAAATTAATGTACTGTGAAATAAAATCATGTCAAAAAAAGTACAGCAAAAAGTTTAGAAATATTTAAATGAATATTGCATAAAATACACTTTGAGACCATTTTGTGTTGTTTTAATAGATTGTTGGCTGCAACCTACAAGCCATGAAAAATTATCACAGTACATTCTAGACATATCAGCTCAATGAGATCAAATTAGTTTCATGAAAAATTAGTCTGAAGTTGCTACTGAAATAATTAACAATAGAGGAAGCATGAAAGCAACCCAGATTCTGATTTGCATTCTTTTATTTGTGATCAAAGATATATATCGAAACACAAGCTCTTCTATGTACCATGTTGGACTCTTGATTCCACAGTATTGAATTTCCACAGGATCATTGTTCAGCCTGCACTGTGTTTCTCCCCACTTCCTGTTTTTTGTACCATCATCTAGCCTGATGAAGAGTTCTGGAGAACTCAAAATCTTGCACACTCTTTTATGGCATTTTTGTTGCTCCTAATAAAGGTATTGCCCAACTGTGGACTTTGGAGACGATTCAGTATTGCAAATGATCATAAGTTATATGTGTATTATCTTAATAAAGTGGGAAATGCAATATTGTTCATTAAGAAGACTGAATACAATCATCATCATCATCATCATCATCATCTGGTTAGGTCAAATCAATATGTGAACTTCTGCCACCTATATTTCTAGCCCTTTCCTGCCACTCACCTCACCACCTTAGGGATGTATGGCGGATAAAGATATCAATAGCTACTAGTCATGATGGCAATATATTATCATCAGCATCAGAGACAGTTTGCCATTGTGCTCATGTCATGCTTATGGGATTCCCATAGGCATCTTGTTGGTCACAGTGGGAACAGCTATGACTAGGTAGGCTTTTTAGTTGATCCAGCACTGTTTCCACCACCTATTGTGAGGTCCCTGTTTTTCAGTCCACTGCCTACTCTGGCCTATTGCATTAGGCATTCTGTCTTGGCTGCTCTCTCTGACATTCGTTTTCCTTTTCCCTATAACATACAACTGCCCTGTCCTTAGATGTTGTAAGACAAATTTTCACATTTCTGTCTTTTATTTTTGAAAGCATCTTTCTCCCCCATGCTTTTCTCCCCTTCCCCCAGATTCCTTTTCCTCATTCCATTATCTACTCTGATTTGTCTATCCATCTTGTTTCTTGATTTCCTGTCTCTTAGCTTCCCTGTGTCCTGGTAGTTCTTCCCAATCCATGGCCCGCCTCACAAATTTACCACTATATCTTGGTTCTTTGTGAGAGTTTTCATCACGTAACACAGAAACTGATATATTTATGTTCCCTGAACAACAGAATTTTTGGTTCCAGAGGCTGTATTGCACCTTCCACAATGCAATATACATTTCTGGGAAGAAACATGAAAACAGAACTAGAGGAGAAAAAGGTGATTTCCAACACTGCACCACACAATTGGAATCCAAATTGTCTTAACAACAGTGGACTGCTGAATACCAAAATCAAATTTCACTTATGCATCTAAACTAGTGAAAATCGTGTGTTCTTGAATGGGGCCTCAACTGCATGATTGAATGAACAGTTTATGAAAATCTTCACTAGACCCTACTGATCTAATTGCACCAAACCCTTGAAAATCATATCCTTAGCTATCATTTATAATTACTGGATGGAATCCAAAGAGTTACTCTAGGCATGTTCATAGGCTTGAACCAACCCAGTGGGATTTTTAACACTTATATCCTCCTTAAATGACATGCTTTGTGAATTTGCAACATTTTTCCAAGGTTTCCATAGCCTCGGAATTTTGCTTTAGACAAAATCTCTTGGCAAATCTGTTGATAGTGAGAAATGAGAGAGGGTTGTGTGAGAGATGCAGGTACAGAGCATAAGTTTCAGTTGGTGCAGCTCGAGGATGTTGACAAGGTGCTTGGACAGGTTCATGCAACCACTTCCATATTGGATCCTTGCCCCTCTTGGCTAATAAAAGCTAGTAGGGATGGAACAACTGGCTGGGCCAGGGAAGTGATTAATGCCTCTTTGCAAGAGGGAGTGGTCCCAGGCCTCCTGAAAGAGGCGGAAGTGAGACCACTCCTAAAGAAATCTTCCCTGGACCCTGAAAATCTTAATAGCTACAGGCCAGTAGCAAATGTTCCATTCCTGGGCAAGGTCCTGGAGTGGGTGGTTGCGAGCCAGCTCCAGGCACTCTTGGATGAGACTGATTATCTGGATCCATTTCAGTCGGGTTTCAGGCCTGGTTTTGGTACGGAAACAGCCTTGGTCGCCCGGTATGATGACCTATGTCTGGAGAAAGACAGGGGGAGTGTGACTCTGTTGATTCTCCTTGATCTCTCAGCGGCTTTCGATACCATCGACCATGGTATCCTTCTGGGATGACTGGCTGAGTTGGGAGTGGGAGGCACTGCATTGCAGTGGTTCCGCTCCTACTTGGTGGGTCGGCTCCAGAAGGTGGTGCTTGGGGAACATTGCTCGGCCCCGTGGATTCTCCAGTATGGGGTTCCGCAGGGGTCAGTTTTGTCTCCCTTGCTGTTCAACATCTACATGAAACTGTTGAGTACAGTCATCCGGAGTTTTGGAGTGCGTTGTCATCAGTACGCTGATGACACGCAGCTCTATTTCTCCTTTTCATCTTCATCAGGTGAGGTTGTGGATGTGCTGAACCAGTGCCTGGCTGCGACAATGGACTGGATGAGGGCTAATAAACTGAAACTCAATCCAGAAAAGACTGAGACGCTGTTAGTGGGTGGTTCCGCTGACCGGATGGAGGGTGTTCAACCTGTTCTGGATGGGGTTGCACTCCCCTTGAAGGAGCGGGTTCATAGCTTGGGGGTTCTCCTAGAACCATCTCTGTCACTTGAGGCGCAGGTGGCCTCAGTGGCACGGAGTGCCTTCTACCAACTTCGGTTGGTGGCCCAGCTACATCCCTATCTGGACAGGGATAACCTGGCTTCAGTTGTCCATGATCTGGTAACCTCCAAGTTAGATTACAGCAATGCACTCTACGTGGGGCTGCCTTTGAAGGTGGTTCGGAAGCTGCAGCTTGTGCAAAATGCAGCGGCCAGATTGATAACTGGAACCAGTAGGTTCGAACATATAAGACCTACTCTGGCCCGCTTGCATTGGCTGCCTGTATGTTTCCGAGCCCGGTTCAAGGTGCTGGTTTTAACCTATAAAGCCTTACACAGCTTGGGACCACAATACCTGATGGAACGCCTTTCCCGACATGAACCTACCCGAACACTACGTTCAACATCTAAGGCCCTCCTCCGAGTGCCTCCTCCGAGGGAAGCTCGGAGGTCAGCAACAAGAGAGAGGGCCTTCTCTGTGGTGGCTCCCCAATTGTGGAATGATCTCCCCGACGAGGCCCGCCTGGCGCCAACATTGTTATCTTTTCAGTGCCAGGTCAAGACTTTCCTCTTCTCTCAGGCATTTGGCAATATCTGAGGAGCCTGGGTTTGTTTTGTTTTGTTTTATTTTTGTAGTTTTTTGAGGTGTTGAAGTGGTTTTTAAATGTACAGATTGTGTGTATGTTGTATGTTTTTGCTGTTTTAATTTTTGTATATTGTTTTTAATTGTTTTTAATCCTATGTAAACCGCCCAGAGTGCTTCGGCTATGGGGCGGTATACAAATGTAATAAATAAATAAATAAATAAATAAATAGAGTAGGTACAGAGCATAAGAGTAGAGTGAGGTTCATCTCCGTCATGTTAACTTTGCTCAGCAAAATGCAACGTGCCATTACCTTCAAAGAAGAAGACATGGATGATTTGTTTTTGTTTATTGCAAAGTTACTTATCTCTCTCTCCACCCTTATAATTTGGAATGAGACTTATTAAGGTTGCAAAAATGGGATTTTTATGGTACCCTAACAATGACTTTCACTTATAGAAAATATCAGATAAAAAAAGCTTACAACTCTGCTAATGTAAAATATTATTGCATTTATTTATAAAGGAGAGGAAAAAAATCAGAAATTGCACAGTAGATGTAAATAGAGGAAAGCAGATATCCTTTCCCTGTGAAATTAATGGAATGTTTATTTTAATATTCGCTAATTAGTACTAACAATATGACCAGCATATGCCATTAAGGTTTGTGCTATGGAATATGTTATACTTGACATAATGTGCTTCCTCAGGGTCCTCAACTTTATGTCATAATGGGTTGCAGAGCTAAGGCAATGGTACATTCTATCTGGAACTGTGCCTGAATCAGAGTGAGCTATGCATTCATGCTTCATTTTGAAAAATTGATTAATTCCAATGTGTTAATTCTAGATTGAACCACTGGTTTGGAGGACTCTAGCTTCCATTACATGGTGTTATCAGACCCACATCAGGACCATAACTCTGAGCCTGCAGTGCCCCTCCCTTCACGGAAAGACCCATCCCCACTCCCACTGAAATAGTGAGGCAGCAGAGTAGCCTTGCCCCATGCTGAGAAGAGCACAACAGGCTAGAAGCTTCTAGGCCATAGCAGACACCTGATGTCATCATCAGCTGAGGCAGTAAATGAGAATGTTCTAGCAACTGTAGTCTCAACAATAATTCCCCCACCCCCAATCTGCACCTCCAGTTTCCTTCAGGTGGTTAGACTAAGGGCTCATCTACACCTATGACTCTTTTGAAAGGGAGGAAGGATAATTGCGAGGTTTCCCGCTTCTGCAATCGTCACTTATGGCCATTGCGGGAAGACGTGTGCCCTGTGACAGTGGTTCCAAATGTGCATCTGCAGAGATGGGCAGGACTGGACAGATGGGTATGGGGCATGGATTTTTTTCTTTAGTAACTCCTCCGAGATGTGCACCAGTGCAGACACACAGCAATGCAGCGGGGGGGGGGGGGTATAGGTACTGTGTCGAAGATGCACTCCTGCACATCGATATGTTTGTGTCAAAAAAACTACACACAGTTAGTGCCAAAACACAACGATAACCAATGAAAAAATGTGCTGGAAATCGTGGATGCCCACTCCCACACATGTCCTAAACCACTGGTCACACCCCTGACAGTGGGTTGGCTATTCACCGAGCCAGAAGCTTGCGTCAAACAGCAACAGTTTTGGGAAGTGAGGGCACATCAGTCGCAGACGTTGGGATTGTAGCAAGAGAGTTGGAAAAGCCATGACAAATCCAGTCAGTGATGTTCATGAATAATGGAGGGGTTGACCTGAGATCACTGCAGGAGTAGGTGAACATCATGTGGCCTGGTAGGGATGACCTCAATATTTTTCAGGAATAAACAGCTGGTGTAGATAGCCCCTAATTGTAGAGCTGACTCACAAGTCCAGTGTCAGATGTGGTGCAATTCTTTCACAGGTCTCTGTCACTTCTTTAACATGGACAGACTCTCAATCTGAAAGTAACCCCTATGTGAAAATTGGATCTTATGTCAAAACTTGCACCTCAGAAAGAAAGCAAATGATTTAAATCTATCCAGGACTGATTTGAACTGCTTTGGAATGGATATTATCTTGTATAAGGTTTGGTAGTTATGTACCAAAGTATACATTTCAGAGGTCAACTAGTATGACTAAACAACCTTGGGAAGAAGGAACTTAATTTCTTCATTTTATTACTTCTATTGACTACATCAACTGCAAAACAGCAAATAACAACAGTTCTGTAATTAGTTATTAACAAATCCATTATTAGCAAGTTATTTCACATCTTTCCATTTTAAAGAATACATTAGACTTTCCTGGTAATTGAACAATCTCCCATATCAGTTACCTGAAACCATGCAGATTTAAATTCAAAGGGTTAATTACTAAATCAATGAATTACAGTATCAATAGTACAGCCCCTTGGCCTTGTATTTAATATACACCAAGCAGGATATAGCACTATGAAAGCGGTATGAAGAGGCAGGAGTCATATTACTGCTTTATAGCATTACTGAAGTGCACTGACAACTGTTGCCGCCCGTAGACACATACCATATACCAGTTTCATACCGCTTTCATAGTGCTACATCCTGCTTGGTGTGGCCCTTGCTTTTTATATAACACTTTCATACCACTTTCATAATGCTATATCATGCTTGGTGTAGATCTGGCCTTTATTTATTCATTTTAAATATTTCTTGGCCGCCTTTCAGGGCAGAAGCCCTCCCAAGGTGGGTTACAACGATAAAACACACTAACCATTAAGATATTAAAAGTGATAAAAACATAAACACAGTGAATACAGCAATGCAAACCAGCAATACAAACCAACAATAAAACCAGCAATAACAACCACAACCACAACCACAGAAAAAACCATAGTGTGGAAATTCTGCTGTAAATATCCTGGCATTTATACTAAAGTGATATAATGTATTGCGTTTCTAAATTTATAGTTCAAACTTATACATGTTTACTTGGGAAAAGGTCCTATTCTGTTCAGTGTGGCTTACTTCTGTGTGTAGGTCTGCAGCTCTTGTTACGCTGCAACTTGTGAAATCAGTTCGCTGCCTCTCTCTTCCTTTTCCCTTTTCCATCAGTCTAGGGAGGAAGACTCTTTGCATTTTTGTGGCGGAAGCCATGCCCCTAGTGTAGATTAGTGTCACTTAGGTTTTTCATTTGCAGCCAAGCAGGCCATGAATGGAGCAGCTCAAAACACAGTAATTTGAGATTTCAGGGATCAGTCAGGACAGGTTGCCATTGCCCCTTGGTTTGCAGAGGCCTCAATTTATCTTGCAGCCTCTTTCCTCATAGAATTAATGGCTCAATTTTGAATCACCTTGGTTTTTGTCATTGAAATTCTCTGAACATTTTGCTTTAATTCTGCACTCTACTGTGCTTTTTGCTACTGAACTGTAATAAAATAGTAACGCATGTCCTTTCTTTTCCTAATTCATCGTTTTAGTAGATCTTGGCATGCTTGCTTCAGAAGCATATGATACCTGAGAAATAGTGATGGCAGCACAAGCTGAATGCCTGTGTCGTCCAGTATATAATGGAAGGAGATTTCACCTTCATTTGGGTGAGGTGGAAGAAGCCTTTTACAAACAGACCTGAACCCTTAACATCAGCCTTAAGTTGCACATTAGATTTTTTTGCCTTGCAAATTTTAACATTTGGATGGTCTCTGTGTAGTGATTTACTCCTATGCTTGTTCTGAGTTGAATCTGTATCAGATTGCAAGTTTTCTTTTTTTTTTCTTACTGCATGAAAAACCATGCATATTTTTGTATGTATTTTTCCAAACATATGCATCAGTTCTGCACATTTTTGAAATGTACACATTCTTTTCCCATTGATTAAAGCCTATTTGCATGCCTTCCCCCCCCCCACATTTTTATGTGCATTTTTCAAATGCACACATGCTATTGAACACATTCTTTTTGGTCCGTAAATCACATTGCAAGCTCGGAAGTGTACAGATTTCAACCACAGATTGCATCTGATTCTGTGTGGGGGTCAAAAGGTGTGAACTGGGTAAATTCTGATCAAAAATGAACTGAAAAATTTCTCATACATCCCTAGCCCCAACACATCACAACCTACTCACTCCATTGGCACTGCATCCCCCACCTAGTAGGGCTCTTCCGAGATCTAGTCAGGCCCAAATGTCTGGCTCAAGGGGTCCTGAGAAACAGGCAGTGTAGGAGGGGGTGTTCCTGAATATCACTCCTCCCATTCTGCCACCTGAGGCAGGTGCTTCACACTGCTTCATGGGAGGGCTGGCCTTGTTTGAAAGAAACAGGAAAGGCAGTCTCAGGGTTGACTAAGGAGAGGGGGCATCAAGTACAATCTCCATGCACTTCTGCTGACTCCAGCCAGATTTTTTAAATAACTTTGAAAACAATTGAAAACTTATGGTCCTTGGATATCTGGCCATGTTTTAAGGATGTTTTTAGGATGTTTTAGGATTTTTATGCAGTTTTAATAATATGTGTCATGTTTTAATCAGTTTTATGTATTTTATCATGTTGTTGTTCCCCACCTCGATCCAGACGGAGAGGCGGGTAAGAAATAAATTGTTGTTGTTATTATTATTATTATTATTATTATTATTACAAGCAGCAGCCTGAAATAACATTGTGGGGCATCTTGATAGTCCATAGAAATTCCAGTGGCACACAGGGACATGCAATCTGAGTGTCTGCTGTAGAAGCAATTTAGTGGGTTTAGACAGCAAGGGTCCTTTGGAGAGCAAAGTGCTTTATAAATCACAAATGGTAGGAGCATCATTTGTCATTGAATTTTCCATTTGGAATGTTTTATTGAAGGTTATTTTCAGGTGGATAGAAATGAGTGATATTTAGTGACATCTTCACAAATTATTGGGCAAAGCCACTTCATTGGTGTGCATAATCTTTGATGCTCAGTTAAGACTAAGCTCTCATTTCCAGTTTGAGGAGCTGGATGAAATGGATTCCTTCAGTCTGTTTCATATTAATGAAATGAAGAATGAATTTGCATGAGATTTAAAGTTTAAAGAGAACAGATATGTTGCTTGAACAACAATAAAATTGATCTGAATTTGGAATTCCTCCCAGTTCTTGAAATCTCCATATCCAGAATTTGATTTTATTTGCATAAATATAAAAGCCAGACTCAAAAGTGCAGAGGTTAATAGTGTCCAGCTCCCACACCTTCAACATTTGAATTGTTCATTTGAATCATGACTCCCTTAATATCAAATAAAATGTTCTTGCTAGAATATGTTATCTCTATTAACACGTATGGACATGCCCCAGCTGTTTCTGATAAAACAAAAAAATGAATATAAATTTTATTGACATAATCACCATAATTGTATTGGTTAAGAATAATTTGTTAGAAAACAGCTAGACAACAGTGAATCTCAGAAGTTTTCAATTCAGTAATAGCTGTGTTTATTAAAATTACACCATTGCAATTTTTAACCAGGTATCCCAGTGAAGATGCCACTGGAATATGGGGAAATGCTTTCAACCTTTTATTTTCTTCCTCTAAAACATCAGAGAAAACTAAAAATGGAAATGGAACTTATGCTTGATTGACATGTTTGAAATATGTTCAACTCAAACCCCTGTTGACTGTTCAAATGCGGAAGATGTGTATGTAGGGGGAGGGGGAACCACCAGCCAACGATTGCTCTACTAAATGAACCAAGAAAAAACTTCACTGCCCTATGAGAAACAATGCTATAGCAACTACATGACCTTTGTTTAGGCTGAAATGTAGGAGAGATGGACAGGATGATATCTTGAGTGACATCCTGAGTAGAAGTGACATTAGAGGGCTGATGAGATGGTCATACTGGTGTACAGTTGGCATCCATCCTAGCCTCTCAGATCCTACAGAATCATTTGATATTTGCACAAATCTTCACTTTTTCTTCAACTGTACTATATTCAACCAGCAAGTGAGCTGAAAGGGATGACAAGGTCCTTCATGTTGTTCTTCTTCCAACCCCATCAGGGAAGACTTGGAAGACTTTTTTCTTGTGTAGAAAAGAGGGTGAAAGAACATACCTACATATCCAAAAATATAGGTATGCAAAGTCTTTAAGGCTTACTATTTTACAATTGAAGATACAAAGAATAGCTGGCCACTTCTAGTGGGACTCCTAGGCATTCAAGAGATGTATGACAGGTGGAAATTCAGGATGTGGAGCTTTTTCTAGTATGAGAATGAAACTGGACCATATTTTTCCTGTTAATTTTTTGCCTGTACCTGCAAATGTCAAAGGTACAGTACCCTATTAGGGAAAAGGTGAAAGCCCAACATGTGGTTCTTATATTCTGGATCCTCAAGTTGAAATAACTTAAAGGGTCTATGACAACAGGAGCCTGCACATCCAAACCCTTTATTTATTTATTTATTTATTTATTACATTTGTATACTGCCCCATAGCCGAAGCTCTCTGGGCGGTTTACATAGGATTAAAAACAATTAAAAACAATATACAAAAATTAAAACAGCAAAAACATACAACATACACACAATCTGTACATTTGAAACCACTACAACACTTCAAAAAGCTACAAAAAACAACAACAACCCAGGCTCCTCAGATATTGCCAAATGCCTGAGAGAAGAGGAAAGTCTTGACCTGGTGCCAAAAAGATAACAATGTTGGTGCCAGGCGGGCCTCATCAGGGAGATCATTCCACAATTGGGGGGCCACCACAGAGAAGGCCCTCTCTCTTGTTGCCAACCTCCGAGCTTCCCTCGGAGTAGGCACTCGGAGGAGGGCCTTAGATGTTCAACGTAGTGTTCGGGTAGGTTCATGTCGGGAAAGGCGTTCCATCAGGTATTGTGGTCCCAAGCCGTGTAAGGCTTTATAGGTTAAAACCAGCACCTTGAATCGGGCTCAGAAACATACAGGCAGCCAATGCAAGCAGGCCAGAGTAGGTCTTATATGCTTGAACCTACTGGTTCCGGTTATCAATCTGGCCGCTGCATTTTGCACAAGCTGCAGCTTCCGAACCACCTTCAAAGGCAGCCCCACGTAGAGTGCATTGCAGTAATCTAACTTGGACGTTACCAGAGCATAGACAACTGAAGCCAGGTTATGCCTATCCAGATAAGGGCATATCTGGGTCACCAACCGAAGTTGGTAGAAGGCACTCCATGCCACTGAGGCCACCTGCGCCTCAAGTGACAGAGATGGTTCTAGGAGAACCCCCAAGCTATGAACCCGCTCCTTCAAGGGGAGTGCAACCCCATCCAGAACAGGTTGAACACCCTCCATCTGGTCAGCGGAACCACCCACTAACAGCGTCTCAGTCTTGTCTGGATTGAGTTTCAGTTTATTAGCCCTCATCCAGTCCATTATCGCAGCCAGGCACTGGTTCAGCACATCCACAGCCTCACCTGATGAAGATGAAAAGGAGAAATAGAGTTGCGTGTCATCAGCGTACTGATGACAACGCACTCCAAAACTCCGGATGACTGCACTCAACGGTTTCATGTAGATGTTGAACAGCATGGGGGACAAAACTGACCCCTGCGGAACCCCATACTGGAGAATCCACGGGGCCGAGCAATGTTCCCCAAGCACCACCTTCTGGAGCCGACCTCCAAGTAGGAGCGGAACCACTGCAATGCAGTGCCTCCCACTCCCAACTCAGCCAGTTGTCCCAGAAGGATACCATGGTTGATGGTATCGAAAGCCGCTGAGAGATCAAGGAGAATCAGCAGAGTCACACTCCCCCGTCTTTCTCCCAACTTAGGTCATCATACAGGGTGACTGAGGCTGTTTCCATGCCAAAACCAGGCCTGAAACCTGACTGAAATGGATCCAGATAATCAGAGCCTAGGAGATCCAGACACACTCAAACAAGTCAAGCCAAGCCATGCTATGCTGGGACAGAACAATTCTGGGGCAAGACAATACTTTGCAAGCGACCAGACATCACAATCATAAATATAAAAGAAAAACACAACTACCTCATTGACATAGCAATACCTAATGACAACAATGTTGCAGAAAAGGAAGAGGAAAAGAGAGACCCAGCAAAGGTTTTAGGAAATCTTGCTCATATTGGCATAGGGTGAGATATTTTGCAGGTCAGAATTTTCATCAGTAGAACTCCAATGGAAATACAGCTTTAACCACAACTTCTGAGATAATCAGCTGCTGGTCAATGAGCTGGCCTCTGTTTCCAGGAAGGAGCTGAGGAGGTTGATATGTCCTTGTCATTGCCAATGCATGAAATTAAAGCACAGTGATAGCAGTCTGTGAGTGCTTTTTCTCTCTCCAAGCATACAACAATAAAATAAAAGAACCTTAAGATGATATCACAAGCTGGACACAGGCTAAGACATTTCTCATTGTAATCAATAGGACATTCATTATGTTACTTGTTTATGTATCAATTATACTTTCTATTTATTACACCCAATAACCCATTCATAGACAAACAGCCATGCAGCCCCATTCACCCATCACATCAATACACTCACACACTGGCCACACAAACACACAAAGTCCCTCAGGACCAACCACCCTAACACACACGCACACACATCCATTCAACCATGCACCCCATTCATTCATACACACATACCTCCTACCTGCTCCTGCTGCACGCCCCTTCTTATGTTCTTATGTAGTGCAGGAGTTTTTGAACATGGTTGCTGATTACTTTCCATTTTGAACCTAATGACCCTGGATTCCTTCATAAAGATTTTAAGCAATTTTGTACTGGTGCAAAGTCATGTATATCATGCAGTTGAAAGTAGGCTGACCAGATAAAATCCAGGTCAGGGCTCATGTAACTTTGTAGAGAAAAGGGAATTTCAGCCAGTGTCATTTGTATGCAATTAGTTCCTGGTGATATTCCCTCTTCATCACAACAGTTAAAGGTGCAGGCACTATACTAGAGTGACCATATACAAAAGAAGGCAGGGCCCCTGCAACTTTAACAGTTGTGATGAAGAGGGAATATCACCAGGAACTAATTGCATACAAATGACACTGGCTGAAATTCCCTTTTCTCTACAACTGTTAAGATTACATGAGCCTTGACCTGGATTTTATCTGGTCACCCTAGTTGAAAGTCTACAAAGCAACAAAATACATAGCAGTGGGTTGATAAAACTTGTAAAACTACGATTATGTATAAATTTACTCAACAACTGCAGCAAGAAAATCCCAATTTTAAGAAAGATATTGTGGCAGAATAGTTTCAACTTATTTCCCTTGTTGAAGATCTTCAATTTTTTTATGAAATCTCAACCTAGTACATTACATACACACACACACACTCAAAGCATGCAAGCAAGTTGTTAATTGTAGAATTATTGTACTGAAAATGAGAGAGAATTCTCACTAACATCTCTCACTCTCTGCCTTCCAAGGTTCCAGAGTTTTTTTTAAAAGGCTACAATCCTCTACACACTGACCTGGGAGTAAGACCATTACATCCAGTCAATGGAACTTACTTCTGAGAAGATACTAAGGCAATGTTTGCTAGAGGACACAGCCATTGTAGCTGAGGCAGGATGGAGGGGAAGTGAGACTCAAACTCAAAATGGCTGCCGGATTGAATAATAAAAATTTAAAGAGGCACAGTTTTAATTTAAAATCTACAGAAGGGAATAAAAAAAAGAAAAGCTATTCCGCCTACACCAGGATGGGAGGAAGCAGACCCTGCACCTGGATTAATTAAATATCCTCCCATTTGATAAGGAGAGGTGAGCAAAAATAGTTGGAAGCCCTAATTTCAAATGTCCGTTTCATTTTCAGAGAATTCTTTAACCTTTTTACTTTAAACTGCCCTCCTGCCTTCAGTCTTTCACCAATCGTTTTGAAATTTTCTGGTAATGAAAAACCAACATTTATTTCTGGAACATGTTAATTTCATGGTGAAAAATTGTAGATTTTATGGCTGTTACAATGACCCCCCCAAATATGCCTTTATAATGTTAGAATGTCTTTTTTTTTTTACAGATGGAGCATTAAGAATCACAGTCGTGATTCCCTTAATCATACTATTTTCAACTCTTTAAAAAATGAAAAGAATAAAGCCCTGTCTACAAATTAAGAGGGACTTCACTGTTTGAAAAGCACTATCCCCACCATTCAAACACACACACCTCCTACCTGCTTCTGCTGTTACTGCTCCAAAATGCGTCTTCCAGCCCTTCCCCCAGGCTGATCCGGGTAGTTTCGAGGCCTGTGCAGTCGTGCTGGCTAAGCAGAAGGCCCGCATCAGCCAGGGGAGGGGCTGGAAGTCACGTTATGGATGCGCCAAAAATGCAACTTCCAGCCCTTCCCCAGGGCCAATCCAGGCAGTTTCTAGGCCTGCGCAGTCACACTAGCCATGGAGGAGCCCAGGATGGCCTTTGGGAAGGCAGCCATTCCTGGACTTTGGCCAAAATACTCCAATGTACCCCGGACACCATTTTGACGCACCATTTCCGGACTTGTCCTGGGGAAACCAGACGTCTGGTCACTCTAAGTCTTCCCCAATTTGGCACTCTCCAGCTTTCATTATTCTCCAGCCAGCATGGCCAATGGCTATGTGTGATTGTTTTTGAGTGTTGGCTGCGGGGCAGGGGGCAGGAGTTGTATAATACATCCGGAGGGAGCAGGTTGAGAAAGGCTGGATTAGAACATCCAACATGATTGAGTGTTGCAAACAGCACTGACTGCCGGAAAGGTTATGTCAGAAGTGGCCCAAAGTCATCCTTCTTCATTAACGGGCAGGGCTCAAAGATATCCCCTGACATATCTCCATTAATCCAAAAACCTCCACTCACAAAGAAGGCTAATACAGAAAGGTACTTTTTTCATGTCTGTTCTCTGTTCTCTACACACAAACACACACAAAAATGAAATAAGCTTTGATTGTGGGCTTAGATCTGACATGAAAGCCCCTGCAGCATGATTCCTTCGCATATAACTATAAGGCCTTCTCATAGTAGCTACAGCAGAAACAGGGAGCTAAAATAAACAAACATTAAAAGCCAACTTTCTTTTATTTTTCCAGGATAAAAGTGTAGCATTGTGTTCACAGCAGCAACAAACCTACACAAAGTATAAATGAATTTTCTTTTTCATCCCCAGCTTTTTTTTATTGAGTTTCATCTTCTTTTTTACTGCCATCGGCAATTATTCTACTCACCAGCACTCAACCAGAAATGTAATGAAAGAGAATCTGTCTCACAATAGAAAAGTTATCAACAACTCATCATATTGGACCACTTTTATGGGCTGTACAATGTCTCAACCAATTGCCTTTTTTTTGCCATGACATACTGTATTTTGCTTATAGTTGCAACCTTCTCAAGTACACTAACCTTTGCTTCTCATGTTTTGAACCTGTGGTGCCAAAGAGGCAGTCAACAAAACTGTGCATTTCGTATAAAGAGAGGAAGCTGAGAGAAGCAAGGTTTGCTATATGACAAAGAAATATACTACTAAATCTGATGTCTTCAATAATATTCATTTTGAGTTTATGACTGTTTCAGAGTGTACACATTCTCTGCCTCCACTGATGGAGAGTTTCAAAATCATAATTTGATTTGCTGAGGTTCTCAGACTGTTCTGCTGATGTGAACCCTATTAATTGCAGTGAAGCTTGCAATGACAATATTCTTATTACTTTTCATCTTGATTGAATCTGATGGGAAAGTTTAGATACCATACCTTACTTCATAGCACAAAGGACTGTATATAGCCCAATTACAAATATATATATATACACACACACACACACACATTGGGACAATGGAACCTTCAACTCCTGCACCCTCCTGTACTATGCATAGAACTTAAATATGAACTGGTGCTTATGTCTGTAGGCCCCACTCCCAATCCCACAATCTGTCTGCTGTTGTAGGGGGTGTTGCTTGAGTGAAGTCTATTTTAAAAGCCGAGGCATGTAGACTCTATAGAACCTATCTACACACGCAGGATAAAACACTTTGAAAATGTTTTGAAAACTGTATATGGAGTGTGTCCTGGGCCTCAACAGTTCTCAAAACTGTTATAAACCATTTTAAACCAATTTAAAGCAGTATTGTAGATAGGCTCACAGATTTGCAAGCCAGAGAGGGTTGTTGTTGTTTCTGGCCACATGCCTACATTCTGCATTAATGAACCGAAATATAGGGAGGCCCCTTACCGTTCCTTGTTAAAAGAAGAAAAAAGGATAGCATGTTAATGTCCCACAAGGAAAATGTTCATTGCCAATGAAGATGGCAAGCACTGGATTTGAATGTGATCTGATAGCTGCTGTATAACCTCACTATTTTGGAACCAGATTGTCTGGAAGTCACTTTCTTCCTTAATTTTCCTCATTATGAATCAACACAAGTTCAAATAGAATCACTCCAGTTTTCTTAATATTCCTCCATTTGAATTCCAGATGTGTAAATGCTGCACACCAAGTCATTGTCTCCATATCATTCTCACTACAAAATTCAAGAGGATTTTTTTTGCATCCTCTTCCTCTTTGATGTAGCATGACTATACTTTGCTTCTATCTCCATGACCTCTGCAAGATATGTCCTCACCTAATACAAAATATCATTCTCCAAGATACTCTTTTTGAAATCAGCCATTCTAGTATCTTGACCACTCTATCTATCTTCTCTGACTCTTCGATGATGAGATCATGACAGTTAATGACAATATGGTGGTTTTGCCATTTTACTTGAATGTGTCTGGGACAGACAATTTAGTGCAGAGGATCATATGAGAAACTAAGAGACCTTGATTCAATGATGCTACACAATCCTTGCTTAACTTTCTTTTCTTCTGGATCTTCATTTATTGGATTGAATGGCCTGCCTTTCTTTTGTATGCCAATCATGATTGATTGATGTCATGCTCATTCCAATGGTCAAACATTTAGTTTGGTTCGTGATTACTTTCCTATTCTGCCAACCTTAATTCTGCAGCTGCATTTGAATGTCACACTGAAGCATAGTTTAGCAAATGGGAACAAGCAGTAGTGAGCCTTGTACTTTTGTTCTTACCTTTCTTCTTCTGGCATGGCTGTGAGGGAGAGTTCAGACATGTTTGCTTCTCATTTCGATTAACTACAGTTAAACCCTAAATGTCATAATTCATGGTTAGAAGTTGGCTTGTTTAAAACAAACTATAGGTTAGATTAACCATAGTTTGATGGGTTTAACTGACACAACAAGCTCCTCCAGTTAATGTTTCCAGTTTCCAAACTCTTCTTTGTTTGATGCTCACTGCAGGTTATTCACATTATACTAAACTATTATTTATTTATTATTTATTATATTTATTTATATCCTGCCTTTTTTCTAATAATGGGACCCAAGGTGGCTTACAAATTAAAACATGTACAGTTAAAACAAATAGTGAACTACAAAAATTAAAAATATAATTAAACATAGTACAATTTTTAAATATTTAAAACAGATTGTCTGGAAGCCACTTTCTTCCTCAATTTTCCTCATTATAAAAAAATCCAAACTATAAGCAGTACATCCACAAAAGTCTGAATTACTCCCTAAAGGCCTGCTGAAACAGAAAAGTTTTAGCCTGCCTCTGAAAGTACACCAAGGAGGGAGCCAGTCTAGCTTCTCTAGGAAGGGAGTTCCAGAGCCCCAGGGCAGCCACTGAGAAGGCCCTTTCCCTCATTCCCACCAGGCGTGCCTGTGATGGTGGTGGGACAAATAGAAGGGCCTCTCCTGAAGACCTCAGGGGACAGGCAAGCTCATAAGGGAGAATGCAGTCTTTCAGATATCCTGGACCAGAGTCGTATAGGGCTTCGTAGGTCATAACTGCACTTTGAATTGTGCCCGGAAACAGACTGGAAGCCAGTGGAGCTGTTTTAACAGGGGAGTTGTATGCTCCCTGGCCCCAGCTCTTTGAACCAGCTGAAGTTTCTGAACACTCTTCAAAGGCAGCCCCACGTAGAGCACAGTAATCCAAACGAGATGTAACTAAGGTGTGTGTCACTGTGGCCAGGTCTGACATCTATGGCTTAGCCTGGTGAAAGCCTCAGTCTTCTCAATTATGTTTTTTTTTTAAGATATGTACGATTCCTGCCCAGCTGAACAGCTTAGGTGGGAGTTGTATTTGCGAGTGGGGATACGCTAGATAGATGCTGCACATGTGTCAAGCACATGTGTAGCTTTAGGTGAAGACAGGGCCAAGCCTATAAAGGTTGGCCCAGGAAGGATCTTGGCCTCTTTCATTGCTGGCCCTTCCCTCCTTCCCTCATAACCAGTATGGGATTAGCCAGTCGCTCCCTTTGGAGGGAGGGCTGAGTAGGATTGTTTCCTGATGCAGGCTTAGTTGGCATACAGGTTTTTGCCTACTTCATACTGGACTAAATTCATTAGCATTGGAGGATAAATTAGTCAATCGGTGGGTGTCAAGATGGTGCTGGAATCTCATGAGTTTTGAATAGGGATGGTGAGCACTCTGGCATCTTTATGTTGATTGGCAATTCAGAGGCCCTGCTTCTCGGGGGCTGTGCAGCTCTCGTGTCAGGATATGGGTTGCCTTTGGAGGCCTTCCTGTCTTATCTACTCAGAGCTGTGCAGCACTGAGTGAGGATGACGCAGGCTGGTTCCCCTATTCACTGAAGTGTAGCTTGAGTAAGGGGCCTGGTTTACCTGACCCCTGTGTTCAGTGGAGTGGCTCGCCCTTATTGGCAGGCTAGTTGCCCGCACTCTCATGCTCAGATCCAGGGAGGGATGAATTACCCTACTTAAATAAAGAGGCCCTAGTTTATCCCAAGCTCTGTAGTCTGTGTTTTATTTCTAGGCAGCATTCTGTGCTCACAGTCTAGGGGCAACTAAAATGGTCAAGGGACTGGAGCAATTCTCCTAAGAGGAAATGTTAGAATAGCTGGGATTGTTTAGCTTGGAAAAAAAGGTGAGTAAGGAGAGACATGATCAAGGTGTACAAAATTATGCATGGAGTGGAGAATGTGGCTAGAGAGACATTTATCCCTCTCTCATTATACTAGAACCGTGTGGTCCCATTAAGTTGATTGGGAGATTTCAGACAAATCAAAGGAACTACTTCTTCATATAGCACATAGTGAAACTATTGAATTCGCTACCACAATAATGATGGCCACCAATTTGGATGGCTTTAAAAGGGGGTTAGACAAATTCCTACCCCTCCTTTTAAGGCATGGCTCTTATTACATGCTTATGTTCTAAACTGAAGCTACCAAACAACATATACAGAATGCTTTTTCTGCAAATAATACCTTTCAAACAGTTTCCTCAAACTCATATCATGGGTGTCAGAAAACATAACAGCAAGCAGTTAATTATCAAGTTGCAAAGAAATACAGTTCTTCTGTACCTTGAACAGTCATACGTAGAAGAGGGGATTTTGTCAGGTGCAACTAAGTCATGAAAATAAGAATTGTTGGTTTCTGTCTTGGCAAAGCAACTGAGAATTTAAGGGGAAACAAAATGTTTTGATTAGGGTTAGCAAAACTTTTTCCTGAGAAGGGGAGGGGTTGCTTATTCCTAGTCCATTTGTCTAGACAACTAAAGTAGTGTGGTGATTGGCAACAGTAGCTTATTAAGCTGAAGACTTGACTATATGGAGGCTTCAAATGCCCACTGACACACTATTCCCATGGTGATAAGGAGCTTACAGGCAAAATTGTTCCCCGTTAACAACTAGCGCTTTCATGTGTTCAAAATTTCTGTGATATGAAAAGCCATCATGTGATAGAAGTTTCAAGTGACAAGGATATTTTGTGAAAATTGCTATCACCATTAGAAAAATGTAATTGTGTGAATTCATTCTAAGCAAATTCAGAAAGGAATATGGGCTGAGAAATAATGCTTTAATTATTCAAAAGTGAAGCTTTTAATGAGGTATTGTTTCTATTCTGTTCTGGGCAGCATTTTCAGCAGCCCCCTCAGCCCCCAGCCACATGCACACAATGAAAATCCTGTTATGTTGTTCACCATCACACTTTCGTTCTTTCTGTTTCAACAAGCCACACTGACAACAAGGTGACAATTTTCCATAACCAATTAAATGTAGATGGGATAACAGCGCATTGTAAGAGGAATATGCATTGACAAGTGAAAATTGAGTTTTTAATAATAAACGCATTGGGGAAAGTCATTCTGAGGGCCGGAGACTGAAATGTAGGCAATTTTACAAGTGATACCTGAAATTTACATATTAATGATAACCTTTTCAAATGTCTGATTTGCTGTGTTTCTTGGTCCCCCCTCCCTCTCAGAAAATAATGGTATTCTTTTAAATAGACTCTGCCCAAGTATTGATTATGGGAACTTCAAAGACAAAATGATCCAACAGACAGCATCCAAGAGACAAGGGGGGGGGGGGAACACAATGAATGTTCAAAATGCATACCTGCACACTTATGCTTTTCATTTGCTGCTACTGAACTGTCTGTATCCCTATTGCCTATGTAAATGTATATTCTCATATTCCTATAGATTCAATTTAAATGTACTTGCTCATAAATATTCATAGTTCTAGAAAATCTATTAATGGAGTACAGTAGTAGTCACCACCAAGAAGAAAGAATAATTCAAAGGCCATTGTTATATATGTCAAAGAAATATGTAAAATTGAAGTTGGATTATCTGCGTGGTAACAATGTGAACAATATAATTCTACATATGAGTAGTGGTGACTTGTGGAGATATAGTTACAGTAGCCTGCTGGGGTTAGTGCCACTTCTTCCAAATGTAGCATTTGAATTGGATTACATTTGTAATATGTCCTGGGTTACACTGCTAAAGCATAATTCACTTCAGATCCTGCTTCATTCCTTCAGATAGGCCAATTTGCCTTGGTGTGCTTTGGGCAACACTTGCTCCTCTTCAGATGGGGAAACCCTAACCCCAGATTTGGAAAATCTGAAATTTCAGAAATCCAATCGGACCCGATCCATGATCCGAATCTGATCCAGGGGAAATCGGATACAAATATCCAATTTCCAATCTCACCGCTGGATCGTTCGATCCAATCCGATCTTGCCCGCCGCCGCTTCCATTGGTGGACGCCAGTGGGCACCCGCCGATAGAAGTGGACAGAGGGAGGGGCTTGCCTGGTGGGGCTATCCGCTTCCATTGGTGGGCGCCAGCGGGCACCCGCTGATGGAAGTGGACAACAGGGGCAGTGGGTGGCGGACGGGAGCGGACGGCCACGGAAGGGAAGCAGGGGGGAGGGGGGAGGGGGCCCCACAGTGCGCTTACCTTCCGTGGCCGTCCGCTCCCATCCATCGCTGGCCGCTACTGCGAGCAGGCTTCGCGACCTGCTCCTAGGTAGTGCACCAGGTGATGATCACCTGGCGCACTATCTAGGGGCAAGCCGCAAAACCTGCTCGCAGTAGCGGCCAGTGGCGGACGGGAGTGGACGGCCACGGAAGGTAAGCAGGAGGAGGGGGAGGGGGCTTACCCCCCTGGGGCTGTCTGCTTCCATCCACTGGAGCCCGCGGGCACCAGCGGATGGAAGCGGATGGCCCCGGGGGGGTAAGGAGAGCAGGGGAGAGGGCTTACCTGCTAGGGCCATCCACAGCGGATGGCCCCAAGGGGGAGAAGGGAGTTAGGCCCCCCTCACCCACCCGCCGCCATTTTTTCCTCATAGACTTGCATTTGGGGAAAGCTTTCTTTCCCCCAATGCAAGACTATGGGGGGGAATGGCAGCCGATCCAAAAATCGGATGTCTGATTTTTGGATCAGAGCGGAACCGATCTGGTCAGGGGGGCCTCCGATTTTGTCCAATCCAATCTGGGACAAAATTGGAGGTCCCGATCCGGGTCCCGATCTGATCCGGGGGGTCCGTGCACACCCCTAGTAGAAAGGGCCTAAGTGTGTTCAGCCAAATGTGCTTGGAAACATTTTATTCAGACCTCCTCACACATACTGTGAACAGAGGTAGAAACAACTCACTTTTCTCTCTCTATGGATTGTTCCACTTCCACTTAAGCCAATTTCCATAATTGAGACATGTTGGAGTTTGAATGGGGGAATGTTGACCTGATTTAGTAATTGTTTGTGGTGGCTGAGGGTTTTCATTCTTAAATTTATTATTTCTTCAAACTTTTTTTTAAAAATCATGCAACTCCTACCCCCCAAAAGCAACACAGATCTATGCAGACTGCTGGTCCTACAGCAGTATTTCCTCTAATGTCCATGGGAGGATGCTATATCATGATGTCATCCCATGAGCCCAGGGATATATGACACATTTCTTTCAGTTTTGGACTGAACACTGACTGGGACACAATCTGTGGTGAAGGTCAGTACATTTCTGAGCTTGCAATGTTATTTGCGGACCAATTTTTTTTTTGTTCTACAGCATGCATACATTTGAAAAATGAGCATGAAAAATGCATGTATTGGAACAATGTGCCCAAATACACTTTGATCAATGGGAGAACAATGCATAATTTCAAAGATGTGTGCACATATACAAATATGTACATACACCTGGATTTTTATGCCTAAGAAGAAGAAGAAGAAGAAGCTCTCAATATGATACATACTCAAGCCAGAACAAGCTTTGAGAGAGAATTGGGAGAACTTTGGGAAGCTCAGATTTGCTGATTTGCACATCTTTACATGGGCCTTCCATGAAGAGCTCTGGAGGTGGTAGAGGGGGAGCGCTGTGAAGAGCCATCAGAGAGGCATCACAATTTATTTATTTATTTATTGGTAAAGCTCTTCCTTTTAAACTCCTTCCACACAAAACATTTCTCAGGAATTCACCCTTGTCCTGAAACTAGTTTAAAAAATGCTCCCAATTTTCACAGGGAAAGAATGGATGCATGAAACTGGGGGCTAATTTTTATCACACCTTTACTAAAGATTGCAATTGAGATCAAACTTGACTAAGACTACTTTAAAAAAAACAGTGATCAATTGCATTATTTCAGTTCAGCTGTGTGTGGCTGCGGCATTTCTATTAATAAGCTGTGCTTTTCTGTTAATCTAATACAGGCTTTTAGTGTCAAATCAACAGCAACCAGCACACAAATGGCAAGGAACCTGTAGAATCTTTTTTTTTGTTTTACGCAAAACGAGATTGTATGAAAACTTCAAGTAACACAAATCTGTTTGGAATGAAGAATGAAATTGTCAAGTGTAAATTCATTATAAAAGTGATAAAACATGGGCAGCATATTTAATTACGCATCACAAGAAGCAAAAAGTATATTTACAATGTATTCCTTGTACATTTATTTAAATAATAAGGGTTAAGCTAATTGGTTATTTACTTGAGCATATTATCATTATGTGCAGCCATCCAACTGTGCTGCTGTTTACCCCACAAATATTATCCTGTAAATCTTATTTTAAACTCTTTTTATTGAGTAAAACTATTATAGTTTTATAATACTATTATCCAGTGTACACATATTTGTTTACTTTTGTGTACATTGGGCAATGTGCACTGTTTAGTGTACATGCACTTACTTGGTTTCATCAGTTTACCTAATTACATAATCTCGTGTAACCATATTCTCAAATCATATCACAGTAGTACCACAATGGGAGGGAAGTAGGAAGTAGATATGCAGGAAATGTTACAAAATGGTAACGATCAACTTTGAGTATGAACATGTCCACACTCATTCTTGCAACCAGATATATGTACCCATATATCAGGAACACACAGTAAAAGCTGCAAAGAGCTTATTTGAAGGGGAAAAGGAGACTGTTTCCAAATTAATTAAGGTAATAAATAAAAGGGATATAATGCATTGGGTTGGAAATATAGAGTGAATGGTATCTGAGCCAATTAAGGCCAAAAAAGATGACCACTTCAATATATTAGAGATGCATTTCTCAACAGAGAAGTGATACAGTTCTTCAGTATTTTGTACTATATGATGATTAGAATCAGGAAATGAGTAGTAAGAAATAAATTCAACACAATGTTACTGTTAAAACACAAGTTCCTTATGAAACTTTGAATACATTAAATATTGCTTCCAAACATACATGATCCATTTGGCAGCAACTATGTCTGCAAAAAATTGAACAAAACATTGAATGCATAATAAAATTAAACAGTTAAATGGATGAAATGAATGACTTAAAGTTCTTCAACCCTTTTCAGGTATCACTTATATGAAAAGCATGAATAAAGTACCAGATTTCCTATGACTGGAAGCCAAGCTGGAAAGTACCTTAATATTAGGGCTCAAAGAAATCCACACTGGAATCACATGAGTTTGGATTTTCATGAATCCAACTTGTGGACAGGCTCGTCTCCATTTAGGCGAATTCCACAGCTTGTGGAAATTTGTGCAAATTTAGTAATAGAAAAATACATGATTTAAAAAAAAGAAGCAGAGAATGTGAATTTTCCTAATAGGATAAGGTATAAAAATATGCATTTTGGGGGGATCTGCACCTTTTGGCAAATGCAGATTTGCACAATTGTGAATTTGCACAAGTTCAAATTTGTTCAAATTTAGAAACAAAAAAAAATCTGACTCTGTCAATGACTGAATGATGGAATGAGAGGTGCCTGACAATCCATGAAAGGCAAATAAAAGAGATTTTACAGAATCCCTGCATTCCAACTTAAAATACCACCTAAAACAGAAAAAAACCCAAACCATGGAAAGTAAAGCCTAGTCCTAGGAGTTGGGAGTCCAACAACATCCATAGAGCCACAGGATCTCCAGCCCTGTTCTAGACTATCTTAACATGCATAACTTCTAAGTGGATGGATTTGTTTTGCATGAAGGAACATTCAATCAATTAAAGTATGATGACCAATGCACCTTATTCACCTACCAGAATACATGACAAAAACAAGGACTTTATTCTAGAACACTCCAGTCAAAGTGGATACTCTTATATCACAAAAGGACCAATGATTCCAAATCAACACCTCTAACATGATACCAGTCCCAGTATCTTGCAGAAGGAACTGCAAGCATTATATTAGGAGAACCAAACACATAGATTTGGTTTGAGACATAGATTCTTCCCTTGCATTAAGCAGTTTAAATCAGCAGAAGTGTCAGTAAAGCCATTGCTCAAAAAAGCACCATAAGACTGATATGACAGGAAAATCAGCTCTCCGTTTCTTTAATGAATTACCATCAGAACACAAGAGGCCAAGACGATCCCTTCGTGAAGAAATGTGTTTTAATTTGGCTTCACATTCAGCAATGCAGAAAGAATGCTGGGAGGCAGGAATTTAAAATACATAATTACAATACTTTTAAAAGACTTTTTAAAAAAAACCTCAGTGTGTCATCCTCAGAGAACAAGGCATAATGAACATGAAATGCACATAGGTATACATTTACATATTGTCAGTGATAGAAATGATAATCACTTCAAGACAAAGCAAAATGTCAGATGAAAGAAACCTATAGAACATCGCCTGGGGGAGCTCCTGAGGCCAGTCAGATAGCAGAGATACACCTGCAGGATTTGGATTTAATGAAGCCCTTAGTCAATTCTGTAATGAATGTTGAAGGCTCCCCAGAGATTCCAGCACTATTTGGCAGTGCAGCATAAACTCTCCATTAATGCATGTGTGTGTGTGTGTATGTGTGTGTATGTGTGTGTGTGTGTGTGTGTGTGTGAGAGAGAGAGAGAGAGAGAGAGAGAGAGAGAGAGAGTACACACACACTTGCAAGCTTGCACTGGGAAACAAACATATTTCTGCTATCTCTCTGAGCTTCAGTGGAAAACATTTGCTTTACTTATACATTACCACACACACATGCATACATTACTTGAATATTGGTAATAAAGCAAGTTAGTAGAACAAAATTTGGGAGCTGAGTTCTTCTCTTTCTGAAAATAAAGGACTGTGTTATTTCCAAACCATGCTTACTCTAACCATTTTTACCCCTAAGAAATATATAACCCAACCATAATGTTGCTTCTACTTATTATTCCATGGAATAAATCACCAAGACCTGAGGAAGTGAAGCAGAACAAATAACCAGTGGCTGGTGAATTCTATTTCAGCGTGCCGGTGAAGCCATTTTGGGTTTTTCGTCAGAACCATTCAGGAGCTATCCAAATTGCTAAACCCATAAGCTCAAAAAAGCATTTTTTCCCTCAAGGCTGCAATCCTATACACACTGTCCAGGGAGGAAGTCCCATTGAACTCAGTGGGACACACTTCTGAGTAGACATGCATAGGATTGCACTATAGTTCTGTCCTTTATATATTGCTCTTTACATTACAATGAATTGGGCAGCCTCTTAATTTGCAGATGTGGATATACTAGTTGTCTATGTACTGCATTAGCCAGAAATGTCAATCTTTACAAGTTTATCCATCTTGGTGGCATTCCCCCCACCCCCACCCAAGATGTATGCATCACCGTTGGTTTTTGAGCTGCTGGAGTGGCTGCTTTCACCCATGTTATGTCTGGCTGGAATGAGAGCTGGATTATTAGTCTTATTTCACAAGAGAGCAAGTGAAAAATTCAGCACCAACTATGATTTCAACCCCCTCTCTCAAGCTTTGATTCCTGAAGGGTTTGAATTTATATGTGATTATTTATTAATGTAAAATAACCGAATGGCAGCACTAAATTGATGGCCATTATGTTCACAGGTGACATTGTGGTCCCCAAACTGTCCATTTCTCCATTTTTAATACAGTTGAATGACACGCTGCTGATAAAAATAAATACTTTATGACAGGGGAAGAAATATGACTTGAGGGTGTCAGTTGTGGAATGAATATCATACAGGTCTTCCATCAGAGGTGTTACCAGTTCAAACTACAGAGCTCAATAAATGGTCCATGTACAGCTTCTGTTTAAAATTAAAGCATGTAGCCTCTAACCTCAGGTTTTGTGTACATCCAGGAGCATATAATATTTATTTCACATATTTAAACTTTTGCATTTGCAATTCTTGGCTACGATTTTGTATAAGTTTATATATTACGTATTTCCCCCCCCCCCCCAAAATACCCACTATTTCATTGGATATAAAATATCATTTCAGTTACAGTACCAAATATATGGGTTTATCATTTTCTCTCATTATCACCATCTCTATCTTTCATAAGCTTCCCCATCCCTCATCATGCCACACCTTTCCAATGCAAAGAGAATGGGGGAAAGTAAGATTGTTATGCAGAGTAGCATTTGTATCTGCTTCATGCCATATCATCCTGTGTGTATTTCCTTTGAACTTGGACCCACTGTGTGTAATGATGCTTACTCCCAGGTAAGTATATATAAGTAAGCATGGTTGCAGGTAAATATGATTGAAGCCTTAATCCATATAATACGGCCAGTGACTTTGGGTTTTCAGCTTATCAGATTTCAATACTATTGAATTTGGTACCTTTTACTTGTGACTTCTATGGCATATCAAATTCCATTGAATTCTGGGAGACTTACTTCCTGTAAAGTATGTAAGTAAGTAAGCTTTAAGCATATTTTGGCTACAATCCCATGCACACTTACTTGGGAGTAAGCCTCATTGAGTTCAGTGAGTCTTACTTCTGAGTAAAGCTGTATAGGATTGCACTGTTACCTTCTTTTGGAATTGTCACCTTTAATCATGCATATCCTTTTAGCAGCAACATGAATTATGAGGGTTAAGATCCAGAAAAAATGCAGTGATCCAGGGGTGTGGGGGGGAATTTGTCCTCATTTGCACATGAGCTTTCCTTGTATTTTGCTTCCATAAGGTGTTCCCATAGATATAAATTGTTGCTTTATATCTGCCCCACCTTTTTAGAACAAACTCACAGGGCAACTTACAATAAAAATGTTTAAAGCAATTAAAATGGAGTAAATAAAATAAAAGCAGCACCTGATAGAATTATATATCAATGGCCAGTATTAAAACTTCTTCTTCTTCTTCTTCTTCTTCTTCTTCTTCTTCTTCTTCTTCTTCTTCTTCTTCTTATTATTATTATTATTATTATTATTATTATTTTCAGGGCCTGCTCAAAGGCTGCAAGAAGTGGGGGATGGAATTCCATAAGGGTGCTTTGGCAGAGAGTTTTATGGCATAGTGGAGACATGAGGTATTCAGCCCTCATTTTGCCAGCTCTACAATCTATGCAGAATTACTTGAGTAACAAATTAATAAAGGGCAACACAGCATTCCCCTTCCCCTCATCTCAAATTCTTTTTCTCCAGAATATGAAGAATGTTGCAAATTTTGGTAAATTCTCATATAAATGAACTGAATTGGAATTCTATTTCATCTGTGCCTGCCAAATTCAACAGGTACAGCTGCTACAGGCATGGAAAGGGCCATGCTGTACCTGCCTGCCACATAGCTGTTATTTTATGTATTTGATTTGTATGCTACCTTTCTACCAAAACATGGCACTCAAGGCAGCTTAGAGTCACAATTATAATTAATTAAAACAATAAAACAATGCATTAAAATACAATGTACATATAACCATGACAAAATAAAAAGCACCCAACTCAACGAACCTACTTACACGCCAAAGGCCTTCTTGAATAAAGTGATCTTTGCCTGCCATTGAAAGAACAGCAAAAAGGGAGAGAACATAACCTCCTTCAGGAAAGATTTCCACAGCCTGGGAGCAGCTTTCTCTCATGTCACCACCACCAAATGTATTTCTGAAGGCAGAGGTCTCAAAAGAAGGGCATACCCAGAAGAACCAGACAGACTTGTACAGGAGAAGACTGGTCTTTCAGATAGCCTGGTCCCAAGCTGTCTAGGGCTTTATGGGTCATCACCAGGACTTTGAATTCTGGTCGGAAACAAATTTGTAGGGAGAAAATTACCAAAAATAGAGAGAAGGATTAAGCCCAGCACTAATTATTTTAGCTTCTTTATTGACCAATATGTGTAGTGCATGGAAGAACATAGAAAACAACTACTTGCTGATACCTCACATGATTCAGTTTGGAGCTATGAGAAGGGAAAGAAACCCTGCAGGTTGTAATGAATGATTTTGGCAGACGCCCACTTGAAAAGAAAACAGAAATATACTCCAGTAACCTTCTTGATTCCTGCTTCAATTCACTTGCACCTAATCTTGAAAACTGGCATGTGCAAAATATATCTAGTGCTGTACTGACAATTTACCAAATGGCCCAGATTAAAAAAAAATTCCACCCCATCCTTTTTGCCTATTTTAATTAATTTTATTTCTTTGAAATGAAAGAACTGAATCCCAAACTTGCCAAGCTTGAGCACTGCTTTGGTTATCTTTCAGAACATTTACCAAACCAAAGTCTAAGACCTTCTAAATATGATCAATAATTTGTTGTGTTCCTCAGTGACATATGGTTGGCAAAGTACAGAGCAACAAGCTTTGAAGTGCATCCATGTTTTGACAGAGAATCTTCACAGGTGCTGAAGCTCTATGGGTCTCAGATGCTCTTAAAGATCTAAGACAACAGAATATCTCTCCAAACCATTAAAGTTTGAAGAGCAAGATAACAGATGTTTATTCCTTTCATTTAATATTTCAGGCAGCTGTGTAACTTCACTGTGTTGCCTTTTTTCATTTCTTTCCCTCTTTCTAACATTTAAAAGCTAAACTGGATTTAAGGTCAAAGCTAATGACAGACTGAACTGGTCCCGACAGCTGTTTAAATGTTTGTGACATCTGCCTCATATGCTGGAACTTGTGTTTTTCTTCTTCCTGAACTGACATGCAAAGAATGTTCCTTTTTGTCACTTATCTAGGAAGCTTATCTCTGTGAAAACTGAAGGAATCATGAAAATTTCTGCATTGTTGTAATCCTGCTGTGTAGCTTTAATGCTACCCATCCCGCTGCCCTTTAAATGAGAGGATGCACTTTGTTTGATTCCTGAACCACAAATATGAGTTGGCTTTTGTTTCAGTTGGAAAACCTGTTTATTTGTTGCGATATGTACTGGCAAACCTGTTGCAAACAAAGCTCACAGGTAAGGATGCAGGCACATTTTGTTCAGTGTGCATTTTTAAGCAAACTAATTAGCACTTCCTGGACTAATGTGTGGATCAGAACACATGTATCCTTTGAATTCCACACTTCTCAAAATGTTGTGATGCAGTTTTCAGTTCAAAAAATGCATCAGAATTGCATTTGCAGAGTGGAAGGTGGAAATAAAGAGACGAGACCACTGTATGGGATTAAACAAGGGCCACATTTATTATGATCTGCAGAAGGATGAGGTGTCCTATGCAGGCATCTTTTCTTTGGCCTCCCACAGGCCATTCCCGGGAACGGGCGAAGCATTCACAGACCACGAGGTGGTGCCTGGCTCTTCGCCACCCCATGATCTTCCCCTTTGGGGTAGGGAGGCCTCCCGTTGTCACCTGTCTCATGCCACAGGGCTCCAAGAGGATGAGGAAGGTTGACCTCAAAGGTAGACCTTATCCCAGCCCCTGGTGCCGCATGGCTCCCAGGAGTGGGCTTCAGGCTCTACCTATCACCTTAAAGGTGCCTGTGAATGCACACCAATACCACCCACTCCCTTAAGATGCCTGCTCCTACCACCAAGGGGACTGACAAGCCACTCGGTTAGTCACGCCCCCCCATCTAGCTAACATTGCCTCCCTTAATCCCTTCTGCAGATCCCTCAGGAAACAATTGTTACCGCGATCAGACAAGTGAACCCCATCCTGCCTTAACAGCTCCCTCCTAGACTGCACAATGTCGGGATGCTGAATACTAAGATCCCCATAATGATGCAACTCATTATAAATCTCCGTATTTACTTTTTTACAGGCACGTTCCATCGCTAGAGGGTCGCTACCCTTTCTCCAGGTGAGCCTGGGCAACAAACATGACCAGATGATAAGAACACTGGGCCAATGCTGCCGAATTGTTCTAAAATCGGCCGCCGCTTGTAAAATAAGGGCCTTGCCTTTGAGCAATCCCAAATCATTATCCCCAAGATGAATAAGCAGAACCTGCGGGGGTAAGTGACTAGCATGCCACTGAAACAATGTGGGAAGAAGATGTTCCCACCGCATGCTGCGTCTGCCCAGCCATTGTATGGATGTAAATTGGCTCATTCCGCAGATGATAATGCTCACTGGATAATGACCTCTCTAGCAATCTAAAAACAAACATGGGTATGTTAGTACTCCGACATGCTGGCTATTGCTTTGGCAATTTCCTAATGTACAACATGTAAGCTGAACTGCACCATCTCCCCACCGCCTGTATCTGAGAGGGAGAAAAACCCATACTTGCAGCCGTGGATGCTGCCCCAATTCGAAATGAATGAGTACCAAACTGGGCAACACTAACGGCCAATTGTCCTAACACCTTCTTAATGACAGCCCAAAACTGATACTTTGTCAGGCACGAGAAGTCGACATGACAAAATAAAACTCCTGGCAGACTTCCACGAAAAGCCAGGTAAGACCGCAATGCTTGAACCGGGCATAATTCATCCACTGGTGTGGGAAAAATAGAAACATCAGTGCCACGACCATGCTGGTCGGTCTTTGACTGCCTCAACCTAATAATCACCCCCTTCTTGGAAAAGGAAACATCATCCAATTGGAGAGACCTCCTTGTTTTGTCGTTTTTCGATGAGGCTACCAGCTCTGATATCATAAATGCCCCCCCCCCAAATGCCATCAAAGCCGTAGCATGGAAGAGACTCGCCTCATATGAAGAACGACAAAGATGAGCCCAAGAGGCCCTTAAACCTAAAAGTATGTTGGGAGATATGGGAAGTCTAGGGTCCGAGGACCTAGGTGACATCCTACTCCAACCCCTGATTGTACGTCTTACCCTGTCATCCGCTGTGGTATCCACCACACCTCGAATTTTGGACAAAAATCACAGGGCTGCAAGCTTATCCCCTATTGTGCGAGCCGACAATCCTTTCTGTCGCACTGCTACACAGAATTGCCAAATGTGATCGACAGGGATTGGCCATGCCTGTTGCATATTCATATCCCTCCGGAAAGCCTGGAATTCCCTACCTGCTTTATCATAAGTGGTCCTGGTGCTAGGCGCCACGGACTGCCACATTGCGTGATCTACCTCGACTCTCCAATCTCCCAGAGTTCCTCTGGCATGACTTCTGGCAGCGGCCGAGCCCAAGGAGCCAGCTCTAGGAATCTCTGCACCTGGTGACGCGATAGAGCATCGGCAATGTCATTCTGAAGGCCAGGCACATGCCATGCCCGGAACAGAATATTATGTTTTAAGCAATGTAATGTGAAGAACCTAACCAGTGACATCACTCTAGGGTTACGGGATGAAAGGGAATTGATAACCTGAACGGTGGCCTGGTTTTCGCACCAAAAATGGATCACTGTGTTTTCCATCTGTGTTACCCAAATATAAGCTGCAACCACAACTGGAAAAATTCCAAAAATGTAAGATCCCTGCAAGTGCCGTCCGTTTGCCAATGTTCCGGCCACCATTCAGCACACCAACGATCCTGCCATATCACCCCAAAACCTAATGCACCTGATGCGTCAGAATGGACTTGCATCTCCGCCTCTATGAGTAAATCGTGTCGCCAGGACACACCATTATAACGTTCAAGGAAACTCACCCAGACACGCAAGTCCTCACGCATTGAGTTTGTAACCCGAACCCTGTGATGCGGGCAACGCAGGCCCTGCATGGCTGTACATAGGCGACGGAGAAAAGCCGACCTGGGGCAATAACCCTACAAGCAAAATTTAAATGTCCCACAACTTCTTGAAGCTGATGAAGCGTGGCTTTTTGTGCGCCCAGCAAGCTAATTAACCTATCCTGTAAAGCCCTCAATTTGTCCTGTGGCAAATGACAACATTGTGCCATGGTATCCAATTCTATTCCCAAGAACATCAACGATGTCTTGGGACCTTCTGTCTTCTCATGTGCCAGAGGAACCCCGAGTTCCTCTGTCAAAACCTGAAATTGCTGCATCAACAGGAGACACTGATTTGATCCAGCAGGCCCAATAAACAAAAAATCATCCAAGTAGTGAACGATGTCCTGTATTCGAGTCCTGTCCTTCAAAGCCCATTCCAGAAAGGAACTGAACTTTTCGAACATTGCACACGAGATAGAACAGCCCATGTAGGGCCCTATCTACATAAAATTTTCCTTGAAAACAAAACCCTAAAAGGTCAAAATCTACCGGGTGAATAGGTAATATACGAAAGGCAGATTTTATATCGCACTTTCCTAGCAATGCGCCACAACCGTTTCTTCGTACGATGGAGACAGCGGCATCAAATGAAGTATATCTAACAGAACTCAAGTGCTCAGGTATTGCATCATTCACAGATGCACCTTTTGGAAAGGACAGGTTGTGAATCAACCTGTACTCCCCGGGAGATTTTTGGGGCACTATACCCAGTGGCAAAACCCTCAAATTAGGCAAAGGGTGTGTGTCAAAGGGGCCAAGAACTCTACCAGTGCTCACTTCCTTACTATTTTTTTTCCCGCAACACCGATTCCATCCCACTGATGGACTTCTGGTTATTAGCTATTGTTGCGCGCCGTGTGCCCAAGTAAGGAATACGAAAACCTACTGAAAATCCTAATTCTAAATATACTGCATCCTGTTTAAGTGGGTAACGCAACAAAATATGCCTAAGGGGTTCAAATTTAACAGGGCTGGGGCCCTTTGGGAGGAGGCTGTTGTCCTCCAGGCTTCCTTGTGCCATATCCCCCCCTACTGTTACCCCTTCCACCTCTATTCCTAGGGCAGCTGGATGCTGGGTGGGCACTGCTGCAGACTGGACACTCGTGCCTAAATCTGCAGGGGGATCTGGTGCATAAACCACAGGCACTATATTCCCAGCAAGGCAGGTGGAGTTGAACCCCCTGCCCCACCATCCCTCTAACTGTGGGGGTGGGTTGTGGTTTTACTAATATATGACCACTGTCAGACCGCTCGCCAAATCCCGGCCTGGCAGGAGTCATATACTGCAGCCAAAGGTTGTTGTCCTTCACATCCCATCTCAAAGCCAGGTCAAAGGCAGCTCTGCAATGAAAAGATTGGTCATAGGCCAACTATGCCCCACCCTCATACTTAGAATACGCTCGATAAATCATATCGAGGTATTTCGTCAAAATACTGCCTTTCCCTGGGAAACATTGCTGCACAACGCCCATGTAAATAAGGAAACCTGGTAACCAATTAGCCCAGGTCCTTGCAACTTTCTTCTTCCTCAGTTTCTCCACCTCCCTTTCTGCAGTTTTATCCTTATCTGTGTTTTCAGGTTCACAAAATAACAAGGAAAACACTTCGATGTAATCACCTTTCCAATTTTTTTCCCTGGTGGCAGGCAAAAGATGGTAGCCTAAGGGGGCTGCCGTGCTACCAGTAGGTATAGCGTCTCGATCTGTGCCCGCAAAAGGATCCCCAATTGGAGGGCTAATGGTGGAAGACGAGCCAGCGGGTCCTTGCCAAACCGCTGCACATGCAGTCATTGCAGTCGGTATCTGTGACACTGGCGTTCCTTGACCAGGTGCACTAGCCCCTGCCAAAATGCCTTGACTGCCTACCCCATGGCTCGCCAATGGTTCCCCAGACACTGGCTGACCAGTAGAAATGGATGCCATGGTTCCTTGTCCTATAATGCTGCCTGTCTGTGAAGAAGTAGCTATGCCTGTAAGCAGCAGTCCCAGAGAATTCACCGGAGCTGAGGGTACAGACTTACTGTTAAAAGATGACACTGCACTTGACTGTCCTGGGACAGTGCCTGCTATAGGCATGGATCCCGGATAATTTGGCTGTACAGGAGATGGTTGTGTGCTTGTTGTGGCTGCCTGTGTCCAGCCTGTCCCAGAGAACCATGGGTACCACCCCACAGGGGGAAAGCACCCACAGCCTGGGGAGAGGCTTGTGTATGTGATGCAATCTGCTCACCTGGACCTTGCACTGGCTGTGAAACCCGTGCCGCTGCCGAAATATCAGAGGATGTTGTGTCTTGAGGAGGAGTAGCCACCGGAAGTATTGTAGAACTCTCAACTGCAGGAAGTCGCTCCACTGGCACTTGACTGGAGGATGCTTCCACGACATCCAATCTATTTGATAAATTCAATAAAATATAATCTAACTTATGTTTTCTCGTCCGACAACGACCTGGACCTAATGAAATTCCCTGTGAAATACCACCAGGTGGAGACGCTACACCTTTCTCCTGTTCAACTGCCTGCAAATGCGCTAGGATTGCTGCTATTTGAGGATTTCCTTCTTCCTCTGAAGAAAAATCCCCTTTCTCCCTTCCCCATTTTATGGGAGGGCGTTGGGCTTTTCCTTTGCCCTTTTTGTCTCCCAAACCCTTTTTTGGCGGCATATCCCAAGCGTATAAAGTCTAAGCAGGCAGGCAAAACCAAATCCAACTACTAACAAACTGGCTGAGTACAATTCCCAGTCACACACTCTAACCACTAACTGTGAGCAATGAAGAATTCAGAGAAAGAATTCCCAGTCGACCACTCTAACCACTAACTGTTAAACAAATTAATAAATCCCTGGAGGAAGGGTGGCTCCTGGGCAGTATTCCCTAAAATTACTCCCTTACTAAAGAACCGGCCACGTGGTTATCCAACCGCCACCCCACACGCGCAGGAGGCCTCAAAAGGCTGCACCACCTGACGAGACTGTTGCAGCTATGCTAAGCTCTATAAAAGTTTGGCCGGCAGGGGACCCAACAAGGCGCGCCCGCAGCACAACGTATAGGTCACTCTACAAAGCCTGGAATCGCAAGAGGACGCTCACAGCTCTAAAATGCGGCTGACCCGCACGGCGGAGCCACCCTGTACAGGCAGCCCACGCCACTCACTCCTGCCCACACCTAGCCAGCCACTCCAGGCAGCCAAGAAAAATTGTTTGTGGTGGCCAGGAACCAATCGAGCCGTGTCCACAGCCCCAGATAGGGCACGTCACCAGGACCCTTGCCCAGGACCTGAACGGGCACTCGCCGCAGCAAAATGCAGCTGGGCCGCACAACAGAGGCCCCCGCCCCCCCCGCAGCTCACTCCCGCCACCAAAACGAGCAAGCTCCCTACGTCAAAATGCGGCTGGGCCACGCAACGGAGCCCCCGCCGCCCCCGCAGCTCACTCCTGCCCGACTGAAACCACAGTAGCCAGGAAACCGCAGTTGCTGCCCCACCCTATCTGCATTGGCTACCTGTTCACACTCAGTAAAAGTGTGTGGAGATAAGAGAAACAGGCATTCTCTTGGGTTGGGAGTGGGGGGAGACTGGGACATTGGCCATACATTTCCTATGGCCACTCCAGCCTGCTTTCCTCATGCTCTGAAACACCAGTACTAGATGGGCAAAATCACTCAACTAGCAGAAATGCAGGGATGCTGGGGTGTGGAGGTAAAGAACACTTCTATGTTCCAGCTGCCTGCATTGAATACTTGGCAGCATCTGAGTTTAGATGCTCCTGTCTATCTTCATAGGACTGCACTCTTACTTAAAAGAATATAAAATATTTTGAGGGGTTCTCAGCACTTCTCAGATAGTTTCAGTCATATAACCCCAGTGGAGCAAATGGGGAATTTCAGGGATCGACTATCTTAGTACCTTCTTGGAGGAACTCTCACAGTACTGTCCTTTCATCTCTTTCCATTGACCAAATATAAGCTACAAATAGGAACATATAGTCACTCTGTAATGCATTGCCAGAGTCCACCATTTCTCACATCAGGGGGGCATGCTTGTTCAGAACAGATGTCTATACACACCTGCTCAAACTACTTCTCCATGTTCAAAGAATAAGCCATTCCAAGTCACAAATGAGTGGGGGAATTTAACTGAAGTGCTAGGGGTACGTTTTTCCACAGTGGCCCTGGTTCTATTCTGCTGGAGTATGCGCTGCACTCTGTCCAGTAATTGTTTCAGGAACTTGGGCCTTTTTACTTCGAATTGTACAGCACAGTTAACTTTGGGAAATGAACCAGACAGTCATGGCAGTGTATTTCGGAGAATAACAGAGACAACATCAGAATTTTTCCAGAAATTAATCTTTATTGAGGAAGTAGAACAAAAATGGCATTTTAATGGTTAGCTGCGCAGGCGGTCCAGGGAGAGAATAGGTAGGCCCTTTCTACACCTAAGGGTGTAGAGGGAGGGAGGGAGGGAGGGAGGGAGGGAGGGAGGGAGGGGTGATCCTGGACTTAACTGCTTCCAGGATCGTCCCCCAGCTTACAAATGGAAGTGCGACATCTCGGAAACAAACAGGGACATCGCGCCTTTTGCAGCTGCCATTTTTTTAAAAAAATGAACAGGAGCTAGGAGTGCAATTGCGCTCTTCTGAAAATATAAGTAAAAAAACAAGAAAGCCTCCACCCCTGCTCACCTACCCCTGATTACCCTGCAATCCCCCTGGCCCAGCTCCTTCCCTCTTGCTGACCCCCGACTACTTGCGGGGAGGAGGGAAGAAGACAGGATGAGTGCCCACACCACCCATGGTCCTCAGAATCATCCCAGAACCATGGGTAAAATTGGAATAACTGAGGTTTCGGTTATCCCAGAACAATGGAGGGGGCATCCCTGCCTACTCCTGGGATCCCCTGTGCATCATTTGGATGCACAGGGACAACCCAGGGACGACTCTGGGGGAAAAGGCCATTGCAGACATAGCCGTAGAAAGGGATCAGAAGTGAGATGGTGGGGGCCAAGGAGGTGGTGTAGTGAATGTTTTGACATTCAGAGGGCAAAAGGATAGGCGCTACAGAAGTTAATTTGGACAGGATAGAGAAAAAGGGCTTTGTCTATGTGAAATTTTAAATCCACCATTTTATCAAGGCATGTGCTTCCGTATTCTTTGTGGACTAAAGATACAATCCTGAACACTTATTCCCCCCCCCCCAGGTTTTTTCCTTCTCTGTCTTTCTATAGGTTGCATTACATAATCTCTGGTTGGTGCACAACTACACGAGGGTTTCATTCTTGTATATACCAGACTTTCATCCGGGGGGGGGGGGGGAGTGCTAAATCAGTTGCAAAGAATGGGATTGCCCCTGGAAGAGGATGACATCATTTAAAGCATTTGCAAACTACCATGAGTGAAAGATTACAAACGCACAATAAATACCTTATGTAGAAAAGTTCAATGAGAGAGAGGGTTGTCCTATTTCTTCCTTATGATCTATACATAACAAGGAGGGGGCACAAGGATCCCTAGCATCAGATTATATCCAATGTAGTTGCTAGAAAAATGAGTTTTTCCATGGACGCAGCAAGGCTTTACCAGGTAACTTTGTTACCATTATGTGTCTGTAGAATGGCACATGTTTCTGTGTAGGTTACCATCTTGGGATTTCTGTGAATACCCCCTATGACAAAATGTTTACTTGTTTGTTCTTTGGAGCGGGGAATGATCCTTTTTGTGGGGTGATATATTTCCCCAAATCTTTCCTGTTCAACTTGTTTGCTGGTCTTCTGCTGATTCAGAGCAATTTTTAGGGGAACTTCTTCCTGGTGATTCTAGACAATTGGAAACCCTGTTGATATCCTGACTCTGCATTGTCATTCAGTTTTGACTATGTAAGAATGTTACTGATAGCAGATTAAGCCAATTTAGAGTGAGGACAATGTTTCCTGGATTAGTACTGCTCTAATTTTGAATGGTTGTCCCCTTTTGAACCAATGACCAGCAGATCTCCCAAAAAGGATGTGTTTTGCCAATGCCACTATCAACATTGTTTGATTGATTGATTGATTGATTGATTGATTGATTGATTTAGGCTAGGAAACCTGCCAGTGGTAGAGCAGGGTAGGAATAAAGCACTCTTTCCACTTAGAGCAGTGTGTACAGGATGGGGAGGAAATAGAATGAGATTTTATGGGCCCTTAAGGTTTAAATCTCTCTGGAAATGAATTCTGCTTTGCCATACAAATTATTTGGGAAAACCAGTGTACAAATTAATATGTTAACAGCATGATGCAGTTTCTTTGGGTTGTCTTCAGCAGGATTATCATGAGCAAACAATGTCATCTGTAAATAAATGCTAGCATATTTATGGGAAGCAAGCTACATAAATGGACTTGATCTGCTGCCAAATCAGTGATTGTTAAAAACTATATAAAGAAGGACAATCAGGGGAAATAATTAAATGTAAATTATAGAGTAAGGCTCAGTAAAGATGGAAGTCAGAACAATGGAAAGGATAGCTCAAGAGAAACACAATAAAATGCTCACTTCCCAGTTATGGTGCTTAACGAATTTTATACCATTCCAAGCCTACATTTGGTATCCTAAAGTTCTGAAAATTAAACATGATTAGGGTGACCAGATAAAATCCAGGTCAGGGCTCATGTAACTTTAACAGTTGTATAGAAAAGAGAATTTCAGCCAGAGTCATTTGTATGCAATTAGCTCCTGGTGAAATTCCCTCTCCATCACAACAGTTAAAGGTGCAGGCACTTTATAAACCATTCATATCTTAAGACTTCTTGTGTGGCATGTTTTCATTGGTTTAACAAGTTAAAAGGGGTATTCACTGTTTTCACTGTTTTCATGCTTATGTTATAAAATCTATTTTCAACAGGCCTAGTAACTTCAAGAGTAACAGAGTTGGGGAAAATCCTCAATCTCTTTGCTGTCAGAGGCACTGAGTAAGGGACCCCTGGAGACAATTTAGACTAGGCTGACCATCTGAAAAGGAAGACAAGGCTCATATAACTTTAACAGTTGTAGAGAAAAGGGAATTTCAGCAGGTGTCATTTGTATGCAATTAGTTCCTGGTGAAATTCCCTCTTCATCACAACTGTTAAAGGTGCAGGCACTATACTAGAGTGACCATACACAAAAGAAGGCAGGGCCCCTGCAACTTTAACTGTTGTGATGAAGTGGGAATATCACCAGGAACTAATTGAATACAAATTACACTGGCTGAAATTCCCTTTTCTCTACAACTGTTAAAGTTATATGAGCCCTGACCTGGATTTTATCTGGTCACCCTAGGCTTGATATGTTATCTTTCTTTTTAAAAGGAACGTCAAGGGTTAACCACCCTCCATTTTAACTTCTAATATTCCTCCATAAAACTACCTTAATACACATTGTTTTGAAACTTCTTTAAAGGGCAGAAAAGTGTTTCAGCTCTGTGACATCCCTGACAAGTTAAGTATGATATCCCCCCATTATTAATAAAATAAACTGAGCCATATCCATGCTGACAATGGCAAGAAATAATTTCATAAATTAAGGAAACTGTCCACAAAGCTAGAAGCCTTAATTTTATTCAGTATAATATAAAACTGCATCATCTCATTTTCCTAGTTCTGTTCTGTGTATATGTCAATAAGGTAGCAGTTTTCATTTTACTCATGTCATGTCAAATTGTATATGTCACTTTGTTGATGGAAGCATATTGGGAAAATTATTTCTTGTAGGCTTGTATGTATATGCTTATATAGGAGGTAATGCATGTAAATGAGGATGTGTTTTCACCGACAATAGCACTCCGAGCTAAGACATGCCGGGGAAGTGGAATTAAATACTTTGTGACATTGCTAAGTGTCAGAAAGGAAGAAGATAAATTACACCATGTCGAACCTAAGAGAATAAATAGTAATCTCAATATCAGCAGCAGCTTGTGTGTGTGTCTCTGTGTGTGGTTTTTCTTTAATCTCCCCCCCCCCCATCCCAGCAGAATGCATATAATATAATGTAATGCATTTATATGCACAGGAAAATAATCATAGCTCTGCCAAAATTGTAGAAGAGAAATAGAAGAGAGGCCTTCTGACATCAAAAGGATCTTAATCATTTATTGGCCTTTTTGGCTTGATAAACGCTGTAGTTGGAATGGTGTTTCCCTTTAAAGAAATTGAAATTCAGGAAAGTGTCAGTACTGGACAGTTAAAATTGCTCCTACAGTGAATAAGGCATTCAAGGAATCCTCCATCTGTTTTGACACAACATGGATAGTTTCAGTTCTCCTTTCTTCTCTTGATAAGAAGTGGTAAATCCCACTGAGAACTTCTCTTGTTCCATATATCCTGCTGTCAGTGACATTTCAGTATCATGCTAACAGTGTCTGTACATTTGAAAGCTCAGTATTTATGGTGACTCTTCCTTTTCCTTGCTTGACAGAAAGTTTGAACTTCAGCTGTACCTTGAAAACAAATGTATTGAATTTATATGAAGTGACATCCTTCGTTTTTTTAAAACAACAACAGAAGGTATATTAACTTCTTTCATTTTCACATTATTCATTTTTATAGCACTTTCATTCTACAACTAATCTTACAATTTCCATCTTGTTTCCACAGAACCAGATAAGATAGTCAGATTGAGATAATGTAATGACTGGGACCTGGGCTTCCCATATCCATGACCATGCACTATTCACAGTTTCATCTTTTAGTCATAGCTTTGAATGGTGAATTACTTTGCTGATGAGATGGCTTCAGAGGTGTCATGCACAAGAAAGGACTATGCCAAGGACAATACTCCTCCATGTTTTCATTGTGAGACACAGACATCAAGAGTTACAAGAGTTTCATTTTGTTGTTGTTGTTGCTGCTGTTATTATTTATATCTCATTTTTCAGAATACAAATTCTTACAGGTGGGTTAGAAGTATCATCAAAATGCATTAAAACACTCACATGTATCAACTTCTTATTTATATCAATTACACACCCAGGTATCAGATCCTTCCCACAGGACAATTTGTGATAGATGGAATCTCTCCTGGAAACTGCTTCCAACAGGGCAGTTGTGAGGAGACAGATAATACAGCTGGATCAGGCTCTGAGGAGATCTTCACCTGCCCAAAAGTCAAGCTCAAACACAGGGCTTCATCACTGCAGAATGATCAGGCTTGGGTTGACAGCCTGAGGAGCCAGAAGTGGTATCAACTGCCAAACCAGCTCCTCAGATGTAGACATAATGGCCTCCGTGAGTTAGTTGATTAATAACATTTGTAAATTAAATCAAGTTATGGCCTAATTATACTCTAAGACCAGTATCTGTCTCTTTTTTAAGAGCCCTGCTGGATCAGATGAGAACCCTATCTAGTGGCCTACTATATACCTATGGAAAGCCTACAAATAGAATTTAAATACAGTAGCACTCCCTTACTGAGGAACAGCATTCACAGCCATATTGCCTCTAATACTTGAGGTAATGTATAGCCAACATGACTGTCACGCATAGCCATTGATAGCCTTGTCTAATCTCCTTTTAAAGATGGCAACTATCATTCTGTGGTTGCAAATCCCATAGTTTGCAACCACAAAGTTTTTTCTTTCATTTGCCTTGAATCATCATTCAGCTTCATGGGATGATCCTGGGTTCTAGTATTATGGGAGAGGGAGAAAAATATATTCCAATGCAATTTTCTCACAGCATGTCTCATTTTACAGGGAGTACCTGACTCCTTGTTACAGCTTCACTAGCTACCAGTCTGATTCTTAACAAAGTGCCAGTCATGACCTATACACCTTGGGACCAGGCTACCTTAAAGAATCTGAATAGGGTGGTTTACAACAGATGCAATTGGAGTTCACTGATTCATAGGGCAGTCATAAGTCAAAGTTGACTTGAAGGCACATAACTACTACTACTACTACTACTTCCTGAAAAACTGCCTTCTTCTGTATGAACCTGTCTGGTTCCTAAGATCTTCTGGAGAGTCCCCTTCTTTGAAGACATTGCTTTCAGAGATGCATTTGGTGGAGACTCAATGGAGGGCCTTTTTGGTGGCTGTTCCCAATCCTAATCTGTGGACTTCCCTCCCAAAGGAGGTTGGGTTCCCTCCTGCTGGCAGGCAAAGACTGCTTAATTCAAGAAGGCCTTTGTTCTGTAAGTAGGTCTGTTGAGTTGGGTACTATTTTTATTCTGCAATTGTTTTTTATTGTTAATTAATGTATTGTTTTGTTGTTTTAGCCAATTTTTGTTGTCTCAGTAAGATGCCTTGAGTGCCATGTTTTGGTAGAAAGGTGAGGTACAAGCCAAATAATTAAATGAATTTTGTATACCGTATCATGCCCAACACACACATTCACCACTTTTCTAAGCTTAAAAGTCCCCAGTGTTATAACCTAGTTTCCACATAAGGGAACTGCTCCACTTACTTGATCATTTGATTGCTGGATCACAACATGCTATGATTATTTATTTATTCAAAAGGAGAGAACATATTATATTGAACAAGGTGTGGGTGTGTGTGGGTGTGTCAGGGTTCACCCTACCCAATCTCCACATTTTATTGGCTCTGGGCAGAAGGCCTGCCCCCCTGAAATGCTTCCCCTCCAAATCGTTCAGTATAACCTGTTTATGTGAAAAGGACTCTTATATGCACTTCAGCCAGTGTATTGCAGAAAAATGGTAACGCTACAGCAGTGAAAGTGGTGTGATTTTCTTAATTGCTTTTCAAAAACTGAAAAGACTTTAAAGCTGGCAAATTTGTACTTTTCATTGTTTCCAGGTTACATCTGCATATTTGAGACCTTTAAAATCTAAGTTTGAGCTGTCACACCCTTTTATCTACTCCCAGAAGATGACAATACATGCAACAGATATGAATAATGTTTGTAAATGGAGTTGTGCTTTGGCTTTTTGGGAAACTTCTTTGTTTTTGTTTTAGTGTCTATCCCTTTTGTTACCTGCAGCTGTTTCATCAGCCATCTGTTCTTTGAAACATCTTTCCCTTTTCATCCCATGCTAATCTGTGTTAACTCTCTAAGTATGCCTGTAACAGAAAGCACTGAACATATGCTCAATACCTTCTTTTTAATTTTGGTCTTCTCCCCTATAGATGCTAAATTCTTTTGACTACAACCCAGGAGCTCTTTTACATGCACTATGGGGATTGGGCTTGCCCAGTGAGAATTTTGGCACATTTTAGCTTTGAATAGCAGCCCCATACCTCCTTACAAATGAGTTTTGCAGCCCTGCTGTGATTCAAAAACACATGGGGAGTTTGTGCTTGGAAATAATTATCAAAAGCCCTACTAAGCATGTTGAGTTAGTTAAGAACATGGTTCTCCACATTGTGACCACATCTGATAAATAGCATCAGCAATGAGGACTTCTAAGCTAATTACTACCATAGAATAAGTGCAGAGGTGCATTATGTACTTCTACCTATAAAGTGGAAAATACGTGTGCATCATGTATGTTGGGAAATGTTTACCCACTTCCAGATGAGTTAGAAACTTGACATGGTGACACAGTGATAGGTCTGGCTGTACAATGTAAAAGAAAGATCTAAAAACATGAATTTTGGGGGTTTAAGTATTTTTAAAGAACTTAATAAAAACCTAGGTTTACACCTACAACTCCCAGCATGCCTTGGGCAGGAGGCCAGACTTACTGGCCTTTGGCAACCATTGTGAGTGGCTGCTGCATGTCTTTTACAACCCGACTCCTAAGGTTGGTCTCGAGCAGTCAACCCAATTCCACATAAAAGGAAGCAACTCACTTAATTGGACTGCATCCATTTGCGGTGCCTCCTGCCACCCTCTGTGTGGGTTTAAAATGTAACTAGATACAACATCATGACTTTGAGGGGCCAAACATGCTCAAAGGCACTCTGCCCTGATATCGCTGTTTTCTCAGAATCTGGGGGAAGCAAGTGTGTAGCCTTTGCCCTTAAGAGGGAGGGGAGGCACTCTGCACATGCTCAGAAACAGACTCAACAAAGGGGGGAAGTGTCCGGCTCAGCCCTGGCCCTTCAGTACAGGCTCCTGATGTAGTCCTTAGCGGGTGACAAGCACAGGCCTAGGCAATCCCAGCAGGATTGGCCGGAGCTGGGTGCATCCACTGATAGCCACTTACCTCCCCTCCTTGCTGATGCTACTCCTCGACGCTCTATCGAGGAGCAGCATTGGCAATAAGAGGATGTCTCAGAGGATGTGGGCATCTGCGGGTTGCCAAAGGCATTATGGGAGGTGTAGTACTACTGACATGTAGAGTGGCTGATTTAAAATAAAGTATGGGTGAGCAAACCCTGACCACTCACTAACTGTCTTTGTTTTCCTTCCTGACTTTCCCCAACTGCCACTAATCCTGCCCACCATTCCATTCTAGCCTCAGCTATATCAGTCAATTCTCCATTCATTCTTCTGTCTAAATGGTATAGTTACATAAAAATCATAAACTTTATTCAGAAATTCACAAGCAGGGTGCTACAACCAAGATGGCCTGCTCTCCAGTTGTCTTCCACCACATCTCAGATGGTGTTCAAAGATTAGCATGTTATTCAGGGACCTTGGTTTATGCCTAAAACTCCCAGCATGCCTTGGGCAGGAGGGAAGACTTATCAGGGTTCTGCAGCCATTATCTGGTAGTGGCTCGCTTTTCTGGGCATGAAGGTAAAGTGCCTGGGGCCAGCTGCCTCAGTTGCTAGGCCTCATTGGGAGCAGGAGGAGGCTGCAGCACTGGGCCCATTGCCAATGGCAACCAAACAAACCATCAGTCAGAAAGCCAGCTCCAATAGAAATTTTGGCAAATGTTATAAGGGAAGATGAAAGAGTGAAGGGGATAGGAAGAAAGGAGAAGATTAAAATGAATATGTTTGCGGATGACACATTACTGACAGTAGAAGATCCCCTGGAGAGCGGAGAGGTGATTAAGAAGCATTTGAGAGAATTTGGAGAAATTACGGGATTAAAAGTAAATTGGGGGAAGTCAGAAATGATGTTATTTAATTACAATAAGTATGAGCTGGAAGAAGGTAAGGTTAAGTTAGGTCTTAGACTTAAAAATATAGTACGTTACTTAGGAGTCAATATTGATAAAGATTTAGATAGGCTAGAGGAACTTAATTTGGTAGCTTTAAAAAAACAAGTAGGGGAGAAATTAGAAGTATATAGGAAATTAAAATATTCTTGGTTTGGTAGAATAGCAATTATTAAAATGAAGATTTTACCTAAGATTAATTTTTTGTTTAGAATGTTACCAATTAAAATATCAGATGTGGAGTTGAAAAGTTGGCAAAATATGATTAATGCATATTGTAATGGGGATAAGAGAGCTAGGATTAATAAAGGGTTATGGTATAAGGCTCAAAAGAAAGGAGGTTTAGGACTGCCAAATATTAAGTATTATTATATTGCTAATCAGTTAAGATATGTTATAAACTGTATTTTAGGGGAGGAAGACCTTGAGTGGTTGGAAACGCAAGCAGGGGAAATAGATTATAAATTGAAAAATATATATTTTTAAAAAATTCAAAAGAAAGATTTGAAGGGACTGGACAACCCTTTGATGAAAAATATTGTGGAGATCTGGGAGAAATTTAGGGGGAAGTTGATACCAGGAGACTCTCCACTTGCCCCAGTGGTAGTAGTGGGGAACTTCCCAAGGGTATTAAAAGTGGAGATAGAAGCGAGATTGAAAGACCAGGAAATAATTAAGTTAAGGAAGTGGATGGAAAACATGAAGGATAATGATCAAATTAAAGAGATATTAATAGGTCAAAAGATAGCATGGTTTAAATGTATACAATTGGGAAAATGGACTCAGGAATGGAAATTGAAAAACAAAGAATGTAGAAATAATACAAGATTTGAAGATTTAATTGAATTAAAAGGAAGAAAAGAAGAAACTAGAACTAAGAAAGGACTGACTAGTGAGATATATAAAATATTGATAGATGAGGAATGTCAAGATTCACTTAAAGCTATAAAAAAGATTTGGGAAGAAGATGTAAAGGGTGAAATCAATGAATATAACTGGGAGAGGTTGTGGAATGCAAGAATGTTAAAACTGCTGTCGATTAGAATTAAGGAGAATTTTTATAAGATACTGTGGAGATGGTATCTAACACCTGTTAGATTTCACCAGATTGATAAAAAAGTGTCTAAAAACTGTTGGAGAGGTTGCCAGGAGGTTGGAACCTATTTTCATATGTGGTGGAGCTGTGAATACGTACAAAAATTTTGGGAAAGGGTGTTAAAAGAAATAAGTGAAATAATTGGAAGTAAAGTGGAGTTAAACCAAAGCTTGCTCTACTAGCAATATGGGATAGAAGGAAAGAGAATAAAACTAAGAGAGAATTGATAAACAACCTCCTGACACCCGTTAGATTAATGATTGCAAAAAATTGGAAAGGACAAGGAAGCTATACAATAGAAGAATGGTATAAAGAAATATGGGATATGGCTTTGAATGATATGTTGACTTGTAAAATGAAGATAAAGAGGGGAATGTCCAGTAAGAATGATTTTGGAGAAATATGGAGTCCCTTTTTGGAATATGTATTAAGATCGGGGAAGGGACAAAAACCTTCAAAAGAGTCGATAAATCTTTGGATAGATGAAGAATGATTAAGAGGAGGTCTCATGGGGTGGGGGTGCACGGGGGGATTGTAGAGGATTATGTATGTATTTTATGTTGTTATAGTTATTATTATGTTGAAATAAATAAAAATTATTCCAATAAAAAAAGAAAGCCAGCTCCTTCACGGCCTAACTATGGGCACCAATTGCACAGTGTAGTGTGGACTGGCTCAGCCAGACTTCACTTCCCATGAGCTTCAGCAGCAGGACTCCCATTGGACAAGTCGGGCACCACGGCAAAAGGCATGCCAGGAGTTGTAGTTTTTGTTTTCTGTGGGGACAAGGAAAATTATGGTAACAGCTTCAAGGCAGCCCTGGCCATGTATTGAAGGGGGGAGGGGAGAAACCAATTTAATTTGTTTTAAAGTTACCTCATAGGCCTAGGACTGGCCTACCTTGAAGGGTTGTCATGAGGGTGAGAGAAGAAAAAAAGAAATTAATTAAATTTGTTTTAAGGTTAATTCACAGGCTAGCTGGCCTGGTACTTTAAGATGATTACTAACAGACATATATTTTAGGGGGTCTGAGCAACTCCAGGTAGAAACTTGAAATCTGGAATGCCGATAGGTCTGGCTGAACACTGTACCAGAAAAGTCTAAAAACATGAAATTTTGGACTTTAAGTATTTTTACATCAGATAAAAGCTCCAAGTCACCAGTTCCTTGACCATCCTGGCACTCTGCCAAAACCTGTTAAATGTAGATATTATATAGTAAATATGCCAATAAAATATTCTGTATTCTGGCTGCTTTCCTTTTTTCATAATAATAACTTCAGAGCAGATGCATACAACAGTTCCTCACATCCACTGAGATCCGCTTCCCTACTATATGTTATTCAGATATCTGGGCAATGCCGGGTATATTTTGAAAACATATTTTTAGATTTGTACCTTTTTTAGCTGGTAGAAAGGGGTTATGTGCCCTGATTGTTTTTGAAGTTTAGACAGCCAAGGCATGATGGGAGGTGTAGGCATTTGAGGTAAAACAAAAAATGTGGTTTATCAGGAAGCTCTAATTTAAAATACAGTTCTTATTAACACAATTTTCCATTTTTTCCTAACAAAACAATTAACAAACTCAACCAAACTAAAAAAAAACAAAACCTAAAGATGAATAAGGTGCAGAGAAATTTATTATCTATCAAATAAATGTCATAAACATTACTCCCGGACCCGAGCAACGCCGAGCATATCAGCTAGTAAACATATATAATGGAGCCCCAATGACATTTTCAAAGCGAAACAGCTGGTGGGGGAGGGAAGTATGAGATGAGCAATGGGGGAGGGGTGCTTAATCCTTTCCCCACATGCTCTTTCTCCACTCCAAATTGACACCCCCATGTGGTTTTCCCCAGTGAACTGTAAAAAGAACATGAGGAATACTGGAATTCAGCTGGAGAGATTGGAAGAAAAAGTGGTTCATACCCCGGAACTATACTGGATCACACCGGCACCACCAGAATTCCCAGAGAAAAGTGAAAAAGAAAGACAAGATGTAAAGGAGTTCTTTCATCTTTTACTAGTTGGCTAAAAGAGGCGATTTTGGAAGGTTGCTTTTCTTGCTTCCTTGAAAAGTTGCACCTGCAAACATTTTCTCTTCTGCAGAACTCTTAAAGACATGAGATCTGCATCCCACTTTGCCGCTGGTCACTCTAAGGTAGGCCTCCCTAGCCCGGTTTCCCCCCAATATGTTGGACTAGCACCTCCAATATTTCATACCATTGGCCATGCTGACTGGAAGTTAAAATATTTTTTTGAAAAATCTGAAAGGAAGCACTAGTTTGGAATCGGCTGCCCTAGAGACAAAAAAAGAGAACATGGTAGAGAAAACAACATTCAGCTGTATGTTGCATGTTTGGATAGGGAATGTTCAGCCAGAGAAGGCTGAATGTCACTGCCTTGGGATATTGTACTCCTTGCTAGGCAGAAGGTAGAAGAGAATTCTCAGACTATGTCAGTTTCCATGGAAATTCCCATTTACAAAAATCTACTAAGAGTGCATCCTAAGGGATTGCCATTTGATAGACAGAGGGCTCTGAACTCGAGACCCTCGGTCTGTGCTCTGCCTGCACATTAGACAGGACAAGAGGAAGACGGAAGCAAAAAAGCTTTCTCCTGTTCCTCTTTTTCTTTACACTTTTAGCCAAGGGTAAGGCATGGTGGTTGATGGAAAGGCTTCCCTACCCTATGGATCATGCACTCTCTTCCTCCTTCCCTACCTCAGCCACCATCCTGCCATTCATTGGTCGAGAGCTGGTTGGCAAACAGGACTGCCCTGTTATGGAAAAAGTACAGTTTTGAATCCTTCCTCTCACTGAGTCATCAATTAAACTTCATGGATTTAGTGTAATCAAACATAGACCTTTCTCAATGTAACAAGGATGTGATAATTCAGAATAATTACAGAGACACATAGAGCAACATAATACTAAACATTAATAAAAAGGGGTGATTTTATTAGCTATTCTCCTGTCATGGTTAATTAGGATCAAGTGATAGGACTGAGAGATTTTTAACTAATAAAATGTGAAAAAGACGGCAGCTCCTGTGTGATTATTGCACATCTCAGTGGTTTTATTATGGCAGAAAGCTAAATAACTATAACCATTCAAAAATCCAATAATCACTCCTCATTGCTTTGGGCTGGATGATTTGATTGCTAGTTTGAACTGGATCTTATACACTGAAATAAAGAAAAGGAGCAGGGAGTCAATCTTCACATAAATATTTAAGAATGGGACGACGACAAGACTGTCAGAACATTGATTGTGTTTAGAGTTGAAAGTTATTCCTCAATGAACTATTACAGCATTATGAACTTCACTATAATAATCACACCAACACAGACAGTGAATTAGATAGGTTGATAGCTTCTGTCATGTTTAAAGCAAAGTAATGAGTGGGCTCCAGATATCATATGTGGAGAAGGACACCATATCTTGCTTAGCCATAATACAAGACAGGCTATATTTGCCTTTCTGCCTTAATCTTGATAAGAAGGTCACAAAGCACAAATACCACTAAAAGGGTGTGCCAGCATGGACACACCCTTTTAGGGATGCGGGAGAAATTCATTCAGATCACAATTTTAATGTGCAAACTTAAAGTTGAACATAACATAAGAACATAAGAAGAGCCCTGCTGGATCAGACCAAGGGTCCATCTTGTCCAGCACTCTGCTCACACAATGGCCAACCAGCTATTCATTAGGGACCCACAAGCAGCTGTTGACAGCCAACCAGCTCTCAACCAGGGACTCACACAAGCAATTTACAGTTGTGGTTCCTCACAATGCATGATTAGAATGGAGTCTCATAGATGCCTCAGGAGACAGTATGGTCATAACTAAAATGGTCACAATTAAAACCTCTTTAAGGACATCCAGATGTGTTTGTTATCCTTTGAAATACACAATTCTCAAAATTTTGCAATGAATTCTCCAATAATGCATATAAAATATGTATATTAGGGGAAAGCACACACACAAATGTGTATATTCATGTGTTAAAATGCACTATATTGGGAAAATTACTTGTGGAGGTAATTGGACAAAATTGCATACAAAAATGCATGTGTTAGGAGAAATGTGTACAAAGAGGCATGCACATTTTCATGCAAACATTAAAAAAGACCTTCAGAATTCAGGACAAAGTGGACTTAAGATTGGAAAAATGAGAAACTAAGAAAAAAACCTGACAGTTCATCCATAGCACTGTTAGTTACTATCTGCCATCACTACACTTTGGATCATCCATTTGATTCAAAATTATTTCTATTCATAATGGCTTTTTAAAGGGAAAATAAATAGTTATTATTCAATGACAAATTGAAATCACCTGTGATGTTGCTCCTCAGGTATAGTCATGGCTGATGTTTTATAATGAAGATAATAAATTACGAACATGGAGCCAGTAAAACCACAGTATTCCCATGCATTTCATTATCCTGGGAATTTCAGTTTACAGTTATGGTTTCTCACAATGTGTGATTAGAATTAAGTCCCATGGATGCCTCAAGCAACAGTATGGATTATGGGTAATTGTCATAACTGAAAACTGTGCACGGACATCCAGATTTGTTTCCCATAATGATTTTCTAGAGAGCCAACCTCAGGATTTCTCATTAAAACTATCAGGCCAAGAACAGGTGTTGCTGTCCTTGTCCTTGTCATCACCATCATCATCTTCATCTGAGTCAAATTTCTGTTGGGGGTGACTCTGGAGAAAATTTCATTGGTGCACATGAACTTCATAAGAGTTTTTAATCCTTTAGATATCCTTTAATATATGCTTGTAATAAACTATGTCCAAAATACCCTTTATAAATAAATGCAGCCATTATAGTTAAGTGCTAATTAGTGTGTATTGTAATTAATTGTCACCTAATGAATTTGCTTAAAGATGTCTCCTTAAAAAGTCTATTAAATGGTTGAATAGGCCTTTCTGTGTTTAATAAACTAATGAGAATGATTCATTTATTTTTCATGTGTGTTTTCCAGTAATAACCTAGCTGCTGTTTCTAATCTCTTTTATTAAACATCTGCAATTAATAAGTGTTATTATCTCAGTTGTGTTTTCATTCAGTAAAATGCAGTTAACGTCCTTTAAGATCGTATTTCTTCATGTAGCTTAGATAGTGGGGATGTGCACGCCCGAAAATATCATATTTTATCATTATCGGAATTTCGGACCAAAAAGATTATTGTCTCTGATAATATCCTAGGTGAACCGTATCGTAATGTATCGTATTTCCAATAATTATGGGAAATCCGATATTATATCGTTTCTCCGTTTTGCCCTAGAGAGTTGATTTTTTAGTCAGAAAGGCCTAAAACTTCTTAATTTTCCAAGTTACAGGTTTGAAACTTGGTCACAGTGCAGACTGAGTGTTGCTAGTCTTGTGTGACAAATTTTAGAACAATTGGTGCAAGCGTTACTCGGACGTAAGCTTTCAAATACACTGTTTCAAGTGGCTGAAATGTGGTCCTTTTTCAAGAGATGTCGTCATCTAGTACTCATGGGCATCTCACAGATGGCCTTGAGGGGACTTATCTGTGCTCAATTTCAGACGCACAGCTGCAGCCATTACTTGGAAGTAAGCTCTCAACAACATGCACTGTTTCCGGTAATGCACTCCATGCTCTGCTGCTGAGACTTATAGGTATATTTTTATGAATACAATGAACTTTCAAAACCTGTGGAAAAACCTAGGCATTGCCTTCCATATGCAGACATAAAAGTAAAATGTGTTACTCAGAAGATGATGAACTGCTGCTGCCTTGTCTCATTGATTAGGCCACGCATGTCTACAAATTAAAAGGATTGGGGGGTAGGGGAATAGCACGGGTGTTACATTTATTTTAGCCAGCTTTAGCAGGCAGGGCCTCATTGGGCCAGGAGATACCCGAGGTAGCGAGGAAAGCTGGAGGATCCCATCAAAACAACCCTCACGCACCGCCTTGACCTCATCGTGTTTGAAAATTAAAATGACCCAGTCTGCCCTCCATCCCCGTGCAGGCAGGTGGGCAGTTCTTCATGCCAGAGCTGCATACATTGGCTGGAGCAGTGGCAAATAACAGTCATGTTCTGGGTAGGCACATTGGCAAATTAATATAAGTCACGTTCTGGGTGGGCACATTGGCAAATTAATATAAGTCACATTCTCGGTAGGCACACTGGCAAATTAATGTTTCCGGTAATGCACTCCATGCTGCTGCTGCTGAGACTTAGGTATATTTTTATGACTACAATGAACTTTCAAAACCTGTGGATAAACCTAGGCAGTGCCTTCCATATGCAGTCATAAAAGTAAAATGTGTTAATCAGAAGATGGTGAACTGCTGCTGCCTTGTCTCATTGATTAGGCCACGCATGTTTACAAATTAAAAGGATTGGGGGTAGGGGAATAGCACGGGTGTTATATTTATTTTAAAGACAGCCTCAGCAGGCAGGGCCTCATTAGGCCAGGATATACCCCAGGTAGTGAGGAAACCTGGAGGATCCCATCAAAACAATCCTCATGCACCGCTTTGACCTCATTGTGCTTGAAAATTAAAATGACCCAGTCTGCCCACCATCCCTGTGCAGGCAGGTCGGCAGTTCTTCAGGCCAGAGCTGCACACGTTGGCTGGAGCAGTGGCAAATAAAAGTCATGTTCGGGGTAGAAGTAGGCACTTTGCCATGAGAATTTTGACCGCTCTCATTCAATTTGATAGAAAAGAAATTGCTTTCGAAAAGAAATTCAAAGGAGAAGAAATTTTGGAGAAGTTCTCATGGGTTTGGTTCAGGGTCCTTGTGTTTACCTTATGAGATGGCTGAGGAGAGTGTGTGAGTGTCCTGTCTTTCATTGTACAGTTGCCTCTCTGACAGCCTGTAGTCTCCTTGGCTTCCTGCACTTCCCGCCCAGGGGAAGACATCATACATTTATTCCTCCCATAGGGCCTTTTCTGATCAGGAAGTGCAAGCAGCCTGGGAGACTGTATAGCAATGGTGAGATGTGCAATACAAATAAAAATATAGACAGTACCATCAGCTACTTTACAGTGATTGGATAAAGTCAAAAACATCACCAACACACATTCAAAATAAATCATAAACTGTCCTGAGAATGAGGCAGAAAAATGGAAGCCCCTTTCATGGGTTTAAAAAAAAATGTTTCAGGAAATTCCAAAGACTTTTCTTTTCTTACCTCCTAGAAATAAAAGGGCACTTTTCAGAATTTTCTCCACATTTTCTTCAGTATTATTTTTTTGTGGTGGCTGCACTCTGTCCCCTCAATGCCCTGGAGTAATGCCAGGTATATCAGGTATTCTGGAGGATGCAAAATGGGTGGCAGGCTGCCAACACAGCTGTTGCAGTGGGTGTGCAAAATAACCAAAAGCCTTTAGGAAGAGAAAGAAAGAAGCTGTTCCACAATCCTTGTCGATAGAGGTGCCCACCTGTGAGAAATTGTTGGAGAATTTCTCCTCCCCCGGGAGAAATTCAGTGAAATGGTCCCCCCAATTTATCTACTCACAAATAGGGGTGAGAATTTTGAGAAGCCACTTGTGCACAGCTCTAGACTGAATGGCCCAAATAAGCACATGGCTCATTAGCTTGGCTGCCTGGTGATGCTTCCAGGCTCATCTCCAGCATACCCTTAGAAAAGGGGTAGCAACAAAGTACCTTCCAGATGTTTGGGACTACAACTCACATATGTCCCAGGCAACATGACAATAGAGATTGAGGGGGTTATAGTTCAAAACACCCGGAGGACCCCAGATTGCCTACCACTGCTCTGTAGGAGAGGGGGGCAATGGGTGAGGACCAAAAAGAAAGATCATGACTTCTCTTATGCTTTGAACAAGGCATGATTTTCTCATACACATCTTAGAAACAGGGCACCTGGGGGATTATATTTGGTATTAGATAGCTACCTAGATGCTTGGAAGTTCAGTTAATGCAATTCCTTTCCCATTCGCTAACCTATCCACACAGTGAAATATCTGGATAAAATAGAACTGAGAGGCATTCTCACTAGTATGCAATGAGTAAGATGCTGACTAGATTATCAAAGTAAGTCGAGGCCTTTTCACACTAGAAGCTTTGTGTTTTATTTAATCTTTGTAATGAGACATGCAGAATAATTACACTGTACAATATTCAGCTCCTGTACTGAATACAATGTACTGTATTTGTGATAAGCAGTAACTAGCATGCTGGTTAATTGTTCCCCACCATCACCACCCATGAACCAATGGTAGATAATGGTTATTTTCTGCATGAAGATCAATATGTCTGGTGGTAGGTGCTCATCATTCACTTCTAAGAACTAACCTAGGCTGACATGAGACCAGCTGTGGATTTTAGTAAGTGAATGACATGAACAGACTTTTGAGTTCTGACAGTGAAAGAAGCTTTCTGCTTGCAATGAGATGACTTGAAATGTTGATAAAACACCATACAAATAAGATAAGTGGCACATACGGGTTTGAAGGTCTGTGGTCTAAACAAAACCAAGGACGTGTTTAACAGAATAAATAACAAAAAGTGTATACATAATTATCATTTTTTTCATCAACAACGCAAACACTGTAAGGATGCAAAAAGAATTAAGTCAATGCACTGTTTCTAGAAATTTCTATAGACTGCCGAAGTTGATGCTTGCCCTTCATTAAACACCCTAACTCTTCAAGGATTTCTCTTTCGCATATCCAAGCCACATTAAGCCTGACTAAATATACCACTTGGGGAGAAATGCAAGTTGCTTTGCTAAGCCAATGTATTCAAGATCCATTTTTGTATCAACACAGCAATGGCATAATTATTCTATCAGAATATATCAAGTGGAGCAGATGCAATGCTATGGGACCACTGGAAATTCAAGCATCATAAACAAGCAGGTACCACTGATTTTGAAGGGACTCAGTCAGAGCACGCCTTGGTAAAAACAAAACACAATGTCTTTTTCCTTCCAGGAGTTCTTAGAGCTGTAGACAAGTCAGTCCCTTCAGCAAAAAGATGGAAGTGTATACTTCCACTGCAGTCTCCCTCATATCCTTTCCCATTGTAGAGAAGGGGGTTCATTTGGTCTCTATTTTTAAGCTAACTAACCTAATTTGCATTTCCTGGACAAATATGCAGATAGGAACACTGTTATCCTTCAGATTGAGCACTTTTCCAAATTTGCAATGTAGTTCTTGGGTCAAACATTCTGTAGCAAAATGTCTGTCCTCACCCTCACAAGTACTTCTGGTGTAGCAATGGTCACAGACTCATCATAGAACATATACTTTATTTCTGTTATGCGGAACCTTTTTTCTTTTAAGGGCCTGACACTCTGGGAGAGTTTGGATGACACATTAGGCAACGGAGGGGGGGAATAGCACACTGATAGTGCATTATTTTGGCGGCGCCCGCCACACAACATATTGCCCTCCCCCATCGCACAGCTGAACATCCCGGCATCCTTCTGGGCTGCTGCTGCTCCCCCTCCACCCTCTCTCAGTCCTCCGTCCCTATCCCATCATGCACCTCAAGTTCTGCTAGCTGTATAGCAGCAGCTGGGGGGGGGGGGTTCAGCTGCTTCTGCCAGGGAGCTCTATGACCGACTGGAATAGTACACGGAAAGGGGGGGTTCCCAATACACGACACTTGGATTTCAGGATAAACAACTGAGCACCCCGTTCTTTTTCCTCATTGTTTAATTGCCCGAAATAGCGTACCATCAGTTATGTGTGCGTTGTGTGTTGCCCAACACATGACACAATAATTAACACAACTGACGGTTGATTTCCCCACTCCATTGATTATCGTTTTGTCCAAACTGAGCCTCTTTCCAAATTCTAGTATTAATCCAGTGAGTGGACTGTTCTGGCATACAAGACTGAGTTAGATGTTTCATTTTTCCTGCAGAAGCACAGTGAGCTCAATGGTTCCTTTTACTTACCAGAGAAAAGCTTCGAGGTTGGCTAATTACTGAATCACAGGTTTAAGTGATCTACAAAGCAAGCATGGCTCTATTTCCTCTCTGAAAGCAGCAGCTAAGAACAGGAGAAACCTATTGCTGCAGTACTGTACTACGGAAACATAATAAACTCCATTATTTGATGCTACAATTTCTAACTGAGTTTGATGCCAGCATACTGTTTTATGATATATTATATTATATTATATATTACAAGTACATATTACAATAATGATGATCCATTTTTTTGCTTCTATTTAAAGTTCTTTTCATATAACTCCAGAAAAACAGTTGTTGACACACTCTGTTTCCCTTGTTTGAAAGTAATGTTCCCTCTCCTTTTCCAAACTGTGCATGCCTTCTCTGTGGATCATGGGCCCCCTCCACAAGAATGCGCTTTTGCGCCTGGTTCCGCGATTATGCGCATTATCGCGGAGGCGCTTTTGCTCCTAATCCCTCTGCACGGGAGGCGGCGGGAAGCGGCGAAGCGCATTAAAAGATGCCCAAAAAGCGCTTTCCAGGTAGTTAATGCGCATAATCGCTTGTTCACACAGCGAAAATGCGCTTTAACTGCCGGAGCAAAATAAAAGTCGCTATTTAACGCGCGTTCGAAAATGCGCATTATCGGGGAGATAACGCGCCTGTACGCCCGTTTTGCGCTCCGCTCGTGTGTAGGTAAAATTTATAATGAGCCTTCAAGGCTCATTAAACGCCCCGTGTGGAGGAGGCCATGATCTAGTATTTCCTCTTTTTTACCAATCTTATATGACATAATGTAAAATAAATATTAGAATTATTACTATTTGAGAATTGGGGGGAAGGATATTTCTAGCAATCCCTCTATTGTGCTTCTTGTTTGTTTTTGTTTTGTTTTTTTCAAAAATAACTTCTAAGGGTAACTTGACGATAATGGGATTTTTTTTTTTCTGGGCAGTTGATACTAAGAAAGGTAATTCACTTTTCAAAGCAATCCTCCAGAAGCTAGGTTGGGTATCTAATCTTTTGCTTGCAGAGGACTGGAAATGCACTACTGGTTTCAATCACGAAAGAACAGAAAAGGCAAAATTTCTGTTTACCTTTCTGGGGGGAAGGGCAAATGTCTGGTCCACTCTATTCTTTAAAAATAAACTCCCTTGGGATTATTTCGAACCCCCCCCCCCTCTGTTTTTTCCTCTTGTTCAAACACCCTCTAGGTACAATATAGAGTTCTCCACAAGGCTTCTCTTTGCCATGTTAAGGGCTTTTCACAGCAGTGGTTTGAGATGACAGACTACCAAATTACTTGCATTTTGGCAGTTTTGGTTATCATGCTGGAAACCTTGAAAGCCTTTTATATATTAAGCTACTCTGACAAGAGACTTGCTCAACCTGTATATCCAAGGAATGGAATCTATACTTACCATTAGACAGAGTTTCCTATTACTCCTTAGCTTTGTTCAGGCATTCAGTGCCTAATGAGTAAGGAGGGGGTCAGGGATACTGGCTCTGCCCCCCTCCCTTACTTTCCCATCAAACAGTACCAACATCCTCCATACACTGTGGAGTGAAGGCATCCAGCAGGGAGCCTGCTCTACATTTGTAGGTTTCCCACAAGATTAAAGGACAAACTGAATGTTAGTTAGCTATAGCTTTCCTTACTAAGCGCAGGAGATTTGATCAATATTGGAATTTAGAAAAGGGGGTCCTTAACGCTTTGCCCCTCTCTCCCACTGTGATCCTGATCTAGTTCAGTGGGGGCCACTTGCAATTTGCATGACCAAAACCCCAAGGATATGATTTTGGTAATGCAAATCATAGGTGCAGGGAATGTGATCCAGAATAGGGCTGCAGTGGGGGGTAATGTTAAGTCTCCCCAATTTTCATACTTTGGTCCCAATCTGGATTGGCTTAGAAAAAGAAGATGTTATTTGTATCATATTCAAAACATGCTCTATATGGTTAGCAGGGAGTTTCCATATGTATCATTTCCCTATTTATTGTTGTGTTTTAATTGTTTGTAATTGTTTTGGATTTGTTTTATAATATGGTTTTATTATTATTGATTTCCCCTCACAAATTTGATTACTGATTTGGTAGAAATGTGGGGTGCAAGTCAAATAAATAAATATTACATTACCAGACATGTTCTGCAAATAAAGTGGGGATGTAGCTATCACCCAGCTATTGAAAACATCACAAGTCATAATCTGGTAACTCCCACCTAATTGCTGATTGGTCCACCAACTTGCTACCGTGAAATTACAGGTCCTTAAACACGTTGGAGAGCCACGTGCAAAATATATGCCATGATGGCAAATAGCCATGTGCCAAAAACACTTCTCCCCCATTTAAAATAAAGAGAATGATGTGAAGGAAGAGAGTGGTCTCTGATTCTCTATTATTTGAAAGGGAAGCTGTATGTGGTACACATTTGCACACATGTTTTTAACAACTCAGGTGGCTTTATATGTACATAATATCTTATGAGAAGTAGAAGTCAAATTCCAAATGGCCTCAGGAAAATAAATAAATTCAGTGGACCATAACAACTGGGAGTTTGTAGACAACAATCAAAGTGAGTTGTCTTCCCCCAACCCCCATTTCCAATAGGGCAAGACATCATAACCATGTTATGGTGAGGTAACTACCTCCTTAAGACAATTCAGAAATATTGACACATTTGCCTATGCAAATTAGTTTATCACTTAATATAGTCAAGATTTTCTACTGGCATTTTCATCCTATTCTAGCTGGGAAGAAATTGTTATACTTTCCATAGAAAATTAGGCTATTACAAAGATTTCAGCTTTAATTTAAAAAAAAATGAAGGGCAAGAACAGTTGTTGTTATTATGTGCCATAATATGTGGAGTAAATCAATCTGCAAATGGAAAACATACATCCTTTGAAAAGATCCTGCAAACCTTAGAATTCATAGTGACTATCCCATATTTTTTATCCTGGTGCCTTGTAGCTAGCTGAGTGTTCCCTTTTGCAATGAGTTTGTTTAGCTGTTTCCAAGAAGAGATTACTAACTTCATCACTATTATTTGTTTTTCACTCGGGATCTACCAGTTTAAATGGATAGAAAGAAAACAACCATAAGTTAGATAGACAGGAGGAATTTTCTGTGTTGCTTTCCACCCACCCAACCTTGGGTTTAATAATGAAACTTAACTTTGAGATGCCTTGCATATTGTGGGGCAAAAACTTGTGGTTGGAAAGAAAATTGGAGTAGCAGGTGCTGTACTCAAAGTAAAACACTTTGGGAACATCACAGTTATATCATAATAGAAGCTGAGGCAGGGGAAAGGAGGACCAGTTTCCAGATAATTGTTTTCTGAAACAGAAGGAAGTTATAAAGAGCAGCTGGCTCCCAGAGTGTAGGTGGACTTGCTGAGGGAAGCCTGAAGCTTCTAGATTGTTCTCCCAGGCAAATACCTAGAAATTTGAGGCAGCTGATTTCCTGGAAGAGCTGGGAAAAACATTATTTGGAGTGATAGGCCTAATCAAATCTCCGAGAATTGCTCTATCTTTCACTGACTCGGGCATGATGGTAAAACAATTAGAAGTACACACAGTCTGTTCATGGGGCTAGAAAAGAAAGGGGGAAATTCTGAACACTGCACTTCTTCAGTATGAAGGCAGGGTTGAATTCCTCCTGTTGATACAGTTCAAAATAAACTGGTGAGAAGAATTGTTGTCATCTAGGTACATATACTAAGGTCCAGATGGACAAAATTCATGGCTGCCAACTTCACCCACTTCTTAGTTAGTTTCATAAAAGATTTCACTAAAGCCCACATCTAACTTTAAGCACATGACATGATCCCTTAAGTCAAGGAGACTACTGAGGCCAATTTAGCTGTGTAAGCACTTAAGAGCCATCCTGGATCATGTCCTAATTGTAACTGAAATTTGGCAGGTGGTTTGAGAAAGACATTCATGCATAATATCCCAAGAGTGGAGCTGGCTGGCTCTGCCTTCTCACTTGGCACTGAAAAGTCACATGGATCCTCTCAAACGTCAGTTCTTGGAATACTCTGATGCTAATGAGATGAAATCCATGACTGAGATCTCCAGCCATCAAATGTTTATAATATAACCAGGGGCAAGTGAAAGTTCTTTATCTATTTCATCTATCAAGCAGCCCAAGTGACATGAGCAAAATTAAAATGGGAGAGTGTAACTAGCTACATGTAAAGACATTGGTAGAAAGGAACGTTGAACAAGACAAATGAAATCAAGACGGTTAGCTATGGCTAGTAGAATGCTTTAGTTGATTCAGTTAGACTTAGGGAAAATAGTTAATTAGAGAGAAAAGAGAGAGAATAAAGTTCCAATTTTACCCAGTTAATTAATTTCCAGCAGTCTCCTTGAATCGTAGGGGATTAAGTATTAAAGTTAGGAAGAGAAAAGAATACATCCATTAGCTACTTCAGTGTGACAACATCACCTTTTAGAGAACAAACTGAGGCCGCTGCATTTGCTATTAATTGTGAAACGATGCCAAGTCCACTGCAGTAATGTAGTTGTCAGAGAAAATTAACACAACAAACTTTTTAGATTCATTTGAAATGAATTAAACTTAGACTGGTGCATTTTTTAAAAAAATCTTAGGGTGATTGAGAATCAATTATTTAATTTAGATGAATACCTACTAGAACTCAGAAAAGGTTGCAATATTTTCTCACTTAATGTTTAGTCCAAACATGTGTGTACAAAGAAGTCCCTACTGTTATCGGTAAGAATTACATCGTAACAAGGGTATCCAAGGACAGGGTCAGGTTCAGCCAGCTGACTTGCCCTTTGGGGTTGGGAGAAGATGTCACCAATCGGATCCCCCTTCAGCCACTTCCCACACAGTTGAGGTTTCTGCAGATCACATAATTCCTGTTAATAAACGGTGGCCCTACTTTACCCAATACCCATGCCTGGCCTCTTTCTTCTGGGTATGGACATAGCATCTGCACTTATAACTAGGCTGACCAGATAAAATCCAGGTCTGTGCTCATGTAACTTTAACAGTTGTAGAGAAAAGGGAATTTCAGCCAGTGTCATTTGTATGCAATTAGTTCCTGGTGAAATGCCCTCTTCATCACAACAGTTAAAGGTGCAGGGGCCCTGCCTTCTTTTGTATATGGTCACTCTAGTATAGTGCCTGCAACTTTAACTGTTGTGATGAAGAGGGAATTTCACCAGAAACTAAATGTATACAAATGATTCTGGCTGAAATTCCCTTTTCTCTACAACTGTTAAAGTTACATGAGCCCTGACCTGGATTTTATCTGGTCACCCTACTTATAACCCTTCTACCCCATGGGCCCATTCAGATGACACTGAGGGATCTGTGGTTAGCTTAACCATGCTTCTCTGTGATTACCACTAGCTCACACATGACACTGTTAACCCTGCCCGGTTCCTGGTTTCCTTAACCACACTCTAACCACAAAGCAGTTAGATGAGCACCTGAGTCTTCCAAAGGCTCCATCCCATATCCCATCAGCCCTTGTACTGAGAGAACTGGCAGTTGCACAATTTAGGCTATTTAAGCTGCTCTATACTGCTAGTTCTATGATTCTGGGCCCTTAACCGCAGCTGCATTGCATAATAATAATAATAATAATAATAATAATAATAACAATTTATTTCTTACCCGCCTCTCCGTCTGGATCGAGGCGGGGAACAACAACATGATAAAATACATAAAACTGATTAAAACATGACACATATTATTAAAACTGCATAAAAATCCTAAAACATCCTAAAAACATCCTTAAAACATTCTAAAATTCCATAAGACATCTTAAGTCAAAGTTAGTGCTGCTAACCCTGCTGCAGAACAGGGTTAGTGAAATCAACCACAATGTGGTTAGCAGAGGCACCTGGTTAAGGAAAACACATTTCAGACAACACTGTTAACCCTGCTGCTTAACCCAAAACCCTTAACCAGCATGGTTAACGGTGTAGTCTGAATGGCGCCCATGTCTGCTTGGCTAGCTTGGCTAGTTTGGAGACCCAGACCTGAAACCCTGCAACCATTTCTCTCAAGGGAGTTCCCCCTCCTCCCCAGTCCTTAGGCTGATCTTTCAGCAAGCCTGTCACTCAGATTTTAAAGTACAAGGGGAAAATGTACTTTCAAATCCAGTCACATGGCTCCAAGGGGCAGTTTTACTGAGATCCTAGCAACAGTAGCCAAGGCGTCTAGCAGCCACCCATCCACAAATCGTACTGTGACAGAAATGGCAAAAGAACTATGCTTTGTAATTATATATTATTGTCCCCTTCGCATATCCTGTTGTCTCCATTTTCAAAGCAGCAGTGGACTTTCCAGGCTGTTGTAGTCAGGATTCTGGCACTGGAGAGGAATGTAGCCACCAAATAATCAGACAGGTGGTGGGAATGGACCATGGTGGCAAGGGGAGATAATCCAAAGTGATGTGATAGGAGGAGGGCACTTGTTCAGGCCCTCTCAACCCAGGCAATGATTCTGGGATTTGGGAGTGTCTGCCCTTTATGGAAACTCTGTGCCTATCCACATTGCCCTTAAAACGACTTATATTCTGTTTAAAAACATGGTTTTTAAGTCATTTCATTATGTGATAGGACACACTGAGCAGTATTTATGTTTCATAGTGACTGCTTCCTCCGTGTTCACTGGTGTCACACAAGGTTAATTCTGGGTCTCTTCTACTTTCGTTTTTGTTTTGCAGGCTGCTTGACCCGCCCACTTCTGTCTCCATAATTCAAGCAGCCTGCAAAACACAGAAATAACCCTGTGTGACACCAGTGAATGCTTTGAGAACGGAGGAAGCAGTCGCTATGAAACGTCAGTACTGCTCAGTGTGTCCTATCACGTAATGAAACGACTGAAAAAAACACATTTTTAAACAGAAGGGCCCTACCCCACCCCCGGCGCAGCTTGGGGGTGGTGGGGCGATTGCGGCGGGCGCAGATAGAGACGGCGTGGAGGCGCGCTATTGGCGGCCTCCTGAAATGGCGCCAAAAGGAGGGGGAGGAGGAAGGGGAGCCTATATTAGGCTGGAACTCCTCCCCTCCTTTGTCTTTGTTCGCGCGGCTCCCTCCCTCCCTTCCCTGTTGGCAGTATGGGAATGAAAATCCGGTTGTCCTTAGGAAGCCAAGTAGGAATTTTTTGCTCATAAGCCGTCTTTGAGGATGTGAGTTTTTTCGCCTACTTCATACTGTGAGACAGCGAGGGAGTAGTAAATAGGTTGATTGGTTGAGTTAATTTGGTCACATTTTGGCGGTTAGGCGCGGGCATCTTCATCTGGTAAGGGAGAGGTGAGCATTCACAGGCACCGAGCGGTGACTGGTAATGCCTGAGGCTCATCACCTGAGTTGTCTTGAGGCCCTGGTGGTGAGATAAGGGTTACCTTTGGGGCGGACCTTCCTCACCCGCTCGGACGTCTTGAGGCACGAGCTGGGGGTGACACGGAAAGCCTCCCTACCCAAAAGGGGGGGCCAGTGGGTGGCGTGAGCTGCACGCCATACCCTGGCCTCGATTTGACTCGCCCTATCCTTAGATTGGCGTTGGCCACCAAGTATTGAGGATGCCCGCTAGTTTCCCCTTCTGCGAATTCATCAATAAAGTGTGGCCCATTTTAAACCCAATTTATTGTGTCGTCTCGTTATTTACTGCGCTCCGATTCCGCAATGTAAGTCATTTTAAGGACAATGTGGATAGGCTCTATGTGAAAAAATGAGTTTCCTCTTTCCCTCTAAATTTAATTTTCACATGTAGATTTGATTTAACTTGATGTACAAGTTTGGGCAGATCAGCTTGCACTGATCAGCTTGCACTTGCATCTTGCTTTGTTCTTCACACACATGCGCACACACACACATGGAATTTCACAGTTCAGAGTTCCTGAAAACTATGAAGTGAGCTGGCGATTTTTTTTTTAATGATTAGTTGCAATGATGGGTGTTGACCTGATATCACATGTGGATAGTATTGTTTGGTAGAAGTGGTGGCACATGCAGACGTTGCCTCTGCATTCCACCCAGTTCCAGATTATTCCTTTCAACTTCATTATACCAACCTTAATGTTGGTATAAGAACATATAAGAAAAAAATCCTCATAAGAACATTCGCTCATACACACTATCAAAAGTTCTCTAACATATGGTGTAGTTCAGTATACTAAGACATGGACTTCAGAAACCTTTTAGACAGAAACTGATCCAGACCTCTTGACTCTTGTGAGAATACAAATAATCTATTAAACTGGAATCATATCTATAGATATGATATATAGATATCAGTTGAATATGGCATTTCAGTGGGAAAAATCTCACATTGTACGTTTGGTCTAACTTATAAGGCAATATCAATTTTTACCATTTGATTATGAAATTCCTAAGTCTTTGCGAATGTGCAGATATACAACCTTGCTGAAATATGATGTAGGGTGAGGAATTGTAGCACTTGTCTAATGTGAAATTAAAAACAATGGCATTACAAAAAGGAAAACCAGTTCTTCTGTTGATTAGCAATGACTACTAATTAATGATTTCAGAACCATGCTAAAATCCCAAATATTTCAATGTCAATGCAGTTCTTATCCAAGTGTAGTACAGCAAGGTATAATTCAAAATCATTAATGCAAATTGCTAGCACAGTAATATGACAGCCAGAAAACAGTTGGGGAAATGTTACATTATTTCAACTGCCACAAGCTCTCAGTTGTGAGCTTTATAAAAAAAAAAGTCTCTAAAATTTTAATTGTAGGGTTTCACAGTAGAGAAGAAAATCCTTTGAAGAAAAATGGCTAAGCAGAAAATGTATGACTTCCCTCCTTTTCAGGTTTGTTCCCTCTGTCAGCCCCCTCCCTCCCTCCCCCCGTTTTATGCTTCTTGGTCTAGATGAGAAGGACATTTATGAACTTTATGATACAGCTGTTGTTTTTTACTTCTGCCTCCTTGGGACAGCAAAGAACAACAACACAGGAATGTTAAGAAGTATTTCTTGGGCAATAATATCCAGCTGGTGGCCTGTTAGACATTCTGACTCACATATTGTTCAGGATTGTTTTTCAATGATACTAGATTGGATGTGTAGGCAGAGTTCTGTTCCCACCAATTAAGTAATGAAAAGCAATCTTTACCAATTCCCCTTTCCTCTTGTAGCTCGTTGCAGACTTCAAAAAACGGATCCTTCAGAACAGTGTGGAAGGTGCCATGAGGGACTGTGGAAGGAAAGAAGGAAGGAGGATTGGTTCAAATAACTCACACCCTTTGCGAATGGAGGCCTTTATTGGATGATAGCCTCTTCTATAAATTTCATTTGTGGACAGATTGTTCTGGATCCAACCTACTTTGAGGAACAGCATTCTTATTGCTGATAAACTAAGGCCAGAATTGTGACTTTCTTGGGTCCATGTACTAAATTTATCACTGGTCAGGAATTTCAGAGCATCAATCTACATAGCATTAATATGACTGATGCTACACTACCTGGTCCTGTTAATCCACTTTAGACTTTCATTTCAAATAGTATCACTGAGCTGTGGCTACCGAAAGCCATATCTAACCTCTGTAAGAGAAAAAATAGCATCCAGGGCCATTTCTACACTGTCTTTTTCCCTCGGGAATGTGCCTGGCTGCTCCCTGTGCATCCAAATGATTCACAGGGACTCCCGGGGGCATGGGAGGATGGGCATGGGTTTTCCCAGGAATAAAGAATCCCTGGGAAAACCCAATTCTTCCTGTGGTCCTGGGTACATCCTGAGAGTGAGGGAGGTGTAGGCGCCTGTCCCGCCTAGTGCCCACTTACTTGTGAGTAAGTGGGCACCAGAAATGGGCACAGAGCCATGCAGGGTAGCTCCATGCGCATGGGGGTGGGCAGGGGAGAGAAATTCCACCATCCCCAGGATGGTGGGGGTGCACACGTCCGGGAGTTTCCGTACCTTGTCTGCCGCTTGGCACTCCCTCCTGTGCCTTTAAGGTTTTTTTTTAATGGCTGGTTTGATGTCCCAGGAGGAAGCCGGGATGTCACGTTTCCTGTTTGGAAAAAGGGGGCGTTCCCAGAAGCTGGTAAGTCCGAGATCATTCCCAGGCCCTCCCTCTACACTCTTAGGTGTAGAAAGGGCCCTTGACAGCAAACTATCCCATGTCATTGGGATACCCAGGCCATAAACACATGAAACATGTGATCCTAGCCCTACCATACATTTATTTTGTTATCAATGCAATGGAAGGAAAACAGCGAAACAGCCTTGAAACACTCCTGCTAGTAAGTGTAAATTGGTCCTTAGAGATATTCACAAAAGTGCAAGCTTGTTAAGCAGAAGGAACTCCGACACAAATTATAATACCCTGTTCAAACAAGATGGACATTATTGAATTATTATGGCTGTCTAATCTCTAGTTTCAGGCTCTGACTCTGAACAAGAGTCTTTCTGCAAGTGCACATTTGGCAAACATTATGGCTATAATAATAATAATAATAATAACAATTTATTTCTTACCCGCCTCTCCGTCTGGATCGAGGCGGGGAACAACAACATGATAAAATACATAAAACTGATTAAAACATGACACATATTATTAAAACTGCATAAAAATCCTAAAACATCCTAAAAACATCCTTAAAACATTCTAAAATTCCACTGGATATGCCTGCCGGAAGAGAACAGTCTTTATGGCATTATAGTATGGTTGTAGGCACTTTTGAGTTTATCCCTGTCACTTTTTGCTAGTAAAATGTCTCCTCCACTACTTTTTTCATTCATTTGTGCAGCACCCTGGATGGCTAGTATCACTGGGTAAGGGAGAACGAGAAGAGTCTCCTGTATTTTCAGAGTTGGCTCCCGGGTTTTCAGCCAGCCCTTCAACAAGACTCCCACAACGGGCCTCTCCCTCAGTGAGTCTACCTTTACACTGCCATTGTCACCAGATGCTATGGCTCCTTATTCACTTTCTCATAATTGCTACCACTTGTTGCTTGACAGGCAGAGAGCCAGTGAAAAAGCAAGCAGTGGTATCTACTGCTCCTCTGTCATGTCTCAGCTCACAGAGTCTTTATCATCAGTCCATGCAAAACATTCAGCTTTCTCTGACTGGCAATCCAGCCAGCAGAGACACTCAAGGTTGCCCGGAGTAACAAGCCATGATAAGCAAACTTCCAAGACAGTTTCACAGAATCCAAGCACCAGAGATGCAAAGGCAAAGTCAGAGGTCTGGTCCGAGGTTCAATTCACAAAAATCCAGTCAAGATCAGGCATTCAAGATGCAGGAAGTAGTCACTGGGACCAGCAACAATCACAAGCACCTCAATCCCACGCCCGGCTCGCCTGGGCAGGGGGAGGCTATTTGTGGGTGGCATGAGCGAGTGACAAGTGGAGGCAAGCCATTGGCTGCCTCATCGTGGCGCCACCAGGCCAGGGAGGGGGTGAAGCTACTTAAGAGCTGCGCTCCCCTACTGTGTCCTCTTCGTTTTCTCAGCTCCAGCAGGTGCGGCAGAACTTCTGCGGGGACGGAGCTGAGCTGCGTGGGACGAGAGCGGCAGTTTCTCGGGCCTTTCAGCCCCAGGTTTGCCGCACGGACCAGACGGTCCCCACGCGGCAGCCCCGTGCTGTTTCCTTACCTTGGGGGGTCGGAAGGGGTCTCTCTGGCCACGGCTGTGGCCTGTCTTCCCTTTTTAGTGCCTTGGTTGGGCGAGAGAGCTCCGGGTCGCGGCGCGCGCTGGTGGGCTGCGTGCGGCCGCTTGGGGATTCCGCGGGGGTGTTTCCCGCCTGGAAGGGGCTTGTGGTGCCTCCTGGCTTCTGGGCTTCTGAGCTTGGGAATCTGTGTGCACTGCAGTCGGGGCCTAGGCTGCGCGCGGCTGCCTGCAGGCCTGGGGAGAGATTGAAGGCCCTGGGGGGTCCGAGTAGGGGACTATTCAGAGCTGGCGGGGTGGACACTAGCCCGCTTTAGGTGCACCTCATCCCCCGGTTGAGCTTCCCATTTTACAAGTCAGTGGGGTGGCTGACATACAACTCACTGAGCTTCTTTGCTGAAGCTAAGATGGGTCGGCCCCGGTTAGGATTTAGATGGGAGACTGCCTTGAGTTGTAAACCCTGAAAGCAGATTTGGGGTGGAGTACCACATTTTCATTGCTGTACCAGTTTCTACTTAATAACAATAATACTTAATTAATAATTAGTTAAATTAATAATAATAATAAAAAATTTTGAGGAATCTCTATTCAACAGCCAATAGGCCAAAACCTTATTACATTGGTTAAAATGAGCATTTCAAAATGAATTATACATTAAAATGTGCATACACATCGAATCACAGGACAGGCAGTCAAATATTTAAGCTTTTTAACTCAGGTCTAGTCACTGTTAACTATCTGGTTTCTGCAGCTGATTACGATATGGAGAAATTTAGCTAATTGTAATGTGATTGGCTTATCTTTACCCTGCAGTAAGATGCTTGTCAGTTTTTGCTGGTGAATCCCACCTATTTTACGTAAAATCGGACCGAGCAGGGTGTTCCTTGCCTCATTGTAGAAGCTACATCTTAACAGCATGTGTTCAACTGATTCAACTTCCAAGTGGTGACACGGGCAGTACCTATCTTCCAGAGGCAATCCCTTAAATCTACCCTCCAGCAGCTTAGAGGGGAGAATGTTAAATCTGGCAAGTGAGAATGCTCTTCTGTAGTGGGTACTGATAACCAATTCAGGTATCGGGTTCTCTCTGCACCTGCTCTGACCATTAGGCCTAGCGTGTAGGGGGAGCATGTTCCACGAGCCATGCTTCTCTGCTCCTGAAGATCAACATTGAGGATTCTTTGCTTGATAATCCGCCTGGCATAGTCATGGTCCATGTGTAATAGTGGAAAAGGGGAGAGACCCAGGAGGTTTGATTTCTGCACCAGCGCTTTGGTCCACGGCGATACATAAGAGTCTAATAGGACCAAGGACACCAGGGAGTTTGTGGAAAAGCCATGGTACAGTCTTAACCAGTATGATAGAGTATGGATCCAAGCCGTACTACTCAGTGAGGGCAAACCCACCTCCAGATTTAGAACCGCACCTGCCACACACCTGGGTACTCCAAAAAGCAGTCTTAGATACGATGACTGGAGGCCCACAATTGGACTTTTGCACAGGGGGAACCATATAGGGGCTCCGTACAGGATCTGGGCAGCCAGTTTGGCTTGATGGACTCTAACGGCTGCTGGTAGATATTTGCCACCTTTTTGAAGGAAGAAATGATATAACACTCCCGTTGTTTGCTCTGCCCTGCCTTTAACTTCTTTGCTGTGCTTGGTCCATTTAAGATTTTCCTGGAACCATAACCCTAGATATTTATAGGAGTCTACCTGATTGATTTTATGCCCGCCCATGTGCCATATATACCTTGCTTTTTTGTTTGCAAAAACCATTGTTTTTGACTTTTGGTAATTAATGGATAGATTGTTTTTAACACAGTAGGATAAAAAAACAGTAAGGAGTCTCTTTAGCCCAAGTCGGGTCTGGGAAACCAGAACTGCATCATCCACATAAAGCAATATGCAGACTTTGAATTGGCCAATTTTAGGAGGGTGGGACTGTAGCTGGGACAGCACCGAAGGAAGGTCTGCTAGATACAAGTTGAACAGGGATGGCGCAAGGACACAGCCTTGCCTAACTCCCTGATTGGTGGCAAATTCTTTGGTAAGATGGCCCTTAGCACTGCAGCGAACCTGGGCAGTGGAATGATAATACAATGACTGTATTAAAAACAGTAATCTGCTATCGATAGAAAGCTTCTCTAGCTTCTTCCAGAGCCGGGGTCGAGAAATCGAATCAAAAGCTGACTTTAGATCCATAAAAGCACAAAATAGTTTGCCTCCTTTTATAGCAGTATATTTATGGGCCAGGTGGTACAACACTAAGCAGTGGTCAGTAGTTGACCTCCCAGGCTGAAACCCAATTTGTTCCTGACCCAAGATATTGCTCTCACTAATCCAATTGTGAAGTTTGACATTCAGGAAGCTGGCATACACCTTACCTACTATAGACAACAGGCTAATAGGCCTATAGTTACATGGATCATTTCTGGGACCCTTCTTATGTATTGGGATCACCAGGGCCCTCCGCCAGGCAGAAGGAATTTGGCCGGAATTATTGATCACCGTGAATAAGGCGGCTAACGTTTGGGCCCACCAGCGTGTACTGCGCTTTAATATCTCCGAAGTGATTTAATATCTCCGAAGTCCGGGGCTTTGCCCGCCTTAAGTTTACTAAGTAGATCTTCTATAAGTTCAGGATCTACATTGGGCCAGATTGGAGAGTTCGGCTTTAGCGTGGGGCTCGGAGTCAGAACCTGATCTCCATTCAGAACTGCCTTATAGTGTTCCTTCCAGATGGTTGCGGGTACGTAGCTGCCAGATTCTCTGGCTCTGGGGATCATGGCCCCTGAGATGATATCCCAAAAGGATCTAGTATTGTTGGAGTTTGTGGCCACTATCAAGAGCTGCCAGCACTCTCGATCCACAGCCTGCCTCTTCCGATGTAATAGACTTTTATATTTTCTTTTTTCTGATCGTAGAATGAGTCTGGTATTTTCCTCTCGTTGTTCTTCCGGTAGGGGCAATACGCCATCTGAAGGTTTCTTTTTGCCATTACGCAATCTCCATCAAACCACGCTTTACTTTGAGGCCTTCTCTCTTTTGGATTAGGGAGACTATCTTGTACTGCATGAATCAGGTCCCCATAAGCATCAATGGCAGACTCAGGAGATCGAGATTCATGAATTTGATTCGAGTAGTTAACAAAGAGTTCAGAACTGATCAAACGGTCTATGGTACAGGCAGTCTTTGCGGACCATTTGATCTTTTTAAATTTGGAGTTAGCTTGAAGGCTGGGCAAAGAGTGAGAACAGACTTCCAGCCGAAGTAGGTCAGGGGTGGATAAAGCCAACTCAAGGGGACGGTGGTCACTTTCCAGACAGTCTACTACCAAAAAAATGCTGACTGAGCTCTCCAACTGGTTATGCACTATAATGTAGTCTATCACACTCGATCCCTTAGAGGAGGTAAAGGTAAACTCTCCCCATCTATCCTCCACTGAACATCCATTTAAAATGGACAGATTGTTTCTAGTTATAGTTTGGAGTAGACATTGGCCTGCGTGGTTAGTGATTCGGTCTTTGGAGTGCCGAGGCATCCTTTTAAGCGATGCTTTTATTGTCCCAGGGTCTGGTTCTCCTGATGCTCCAGTATGCTTGCCAGTCCTTGCATTTAGGTCCCCAGCTAGGATTGGATATGCAGCAGGGAATTTGGCCTTTAGGTCCGCGAGATAACATTTGGCTTTTGACCATATAACTTGAGTTGTCTCCTTATTTACTGAGGGAGGAAAGTATGAGTTAAGTAACATAAGGGACAACTTGGAGGGTCCTAGGTCCAATTTCAGAGCTTGCATCAGAGACTCAAAGCTCAGGAGATAAGTTGTTCTAACATTGAGGGATGATGAAATTAGGACAGATAAGCCCTGGCGGTTCCTACCTTTCCCTTTATTACGGAGTGCTGGTAAACAAAACGAGGAGAAGATGCTGACGAAGATGTCTTCACAGCACCATGTCTCCTGAAGGAAAACTAGGTCGAACTTTGCCAGATAGTTACTGATCCCTTGATCCCCGGCTTTCGAACTCCACCTGGCAATATTCCATGAAAGAAGTTTTAAATCAGTGTTTAATTCAGGGTTGACTAGTCAGTCGATCTCAACAATAGAGTCCAGCAAACCACCCCTGTTATCAAAAACACAGCCATTGACAGGTCCAGTGCTTGGAATAGTTGCTGTAGTCTGAGTACATTTTCCTAGCAGTTGACAGCCAGTCCTCATGGACGTTTTAGGGCTAGACTCAGCAGCCTTGTTGAGGTAGGGCCTGGGTGGAGCGTGTTCTGGATCTCTCTCTCTCTCTCATGTCTTTGGATATGTACAGAGGGACTTCATGATTCAGTTTGTCTTTGTTGGGTCTGGTTCCTTGAGCTGGTGTGACTCCCCATGAGGGATGCAGCACACTATGCGATGGGTCTTTACTAGAATAAATACTCTGTCGGCTCTTATTTACACACAAACACACACACACACACACATATATATATATATGTGTGTGTGTGTATTTATATATATATATATATATATATATATATATATATTGCAGTTAAATATAACTATTTAGCTTACTATAGTATTGCATTAATAGGCAGTTGAATTTTGGTAACAACTCCCTTTAGTGGAATTGTAGGTGGTATTTGGTAGTGTTATAGTTAATTTGGCTCTGCCTTTCTCTGTCATTCATTATTGTTGAATCCGCTATGCCTCCTAAAAAGGGAATGGGTGGTAAGAAGGGTAAAGGTAAAGCCCCTCCACCTCCTCCGAAAAGATCCAGAAATAATAGTGGTTCATCCTCGGATGAGGAAATGAACCTGCAAATGGCTGCCTTATTGGCAAAAGTACAGGCCATGGAACAAGACAGAGGTATAGCCATGCCACCACAGCCGACGTTGCGGCAAGGCTCCTTGACTGTTAGGCGTCACCACACCAGGATACAGCGACAGGAAGAGTTACTTTCATCTCTTTCTAGTAGAATGGATGCCATTGAGACATCGCAGAATAGTGTGCAGGCTGGGACCATGCTGCAGGCATGTGAACAGGGACCCCAGGAAGTGACATCACCTCCGGGGGAGACGGTGACAAGGGACGAAGGATGCCCAGCTCAAGCGCCTTTTTCACTTCAACCTGCAGTAAACCCAGGGCCCCGTGGACAAGGTGAGCAACATCCGTACCTGACACCAGCTCCCCCGCAGGCCATGGGAGCTCCTTCCCATCCGTGGGGATGGTTCCCATGGTTTCCGGGGATAAGCTGGACAACACCAAACATGGGCAGGGTATTGTCACACAGTGCCCCTACAGCTTCCATTTTAAACAGTCCAGCGGCTACAAGCGGGGCAGTTACCAATGTTCCCAGGCTGGACTCTTCTCCTTCTTCCCACAGCACCTCAATTGTGCCCAGTCATTCGCAGTCAATGGGGACTGGGGAAGGGCATGGTAATCCAATGGTGGTACAGCAGGGCCCGGTGGAGGCGCCTAGTACTGGGTTGGCAGCCGCTGCACAACAGACAGTATCCACTGAAGCTGCATGTGCTGTGGTGTGGCAGGGACCGGAGGGATCCTCATGGGCAATGTCTGCCCAGCCCGGTCAGGATGTTGTCGACCCTTATGCAGGAGCTGATAGAGCAGCCATCCCTTCTGGGAGCACGTCAGCCCCATTGGGCTATCATTTATTACCCGCCACAAGAGAAAAGATTTGGAAGGGCGAGTATGTAGACATATTTTCCCTACTCTTTAGAGAAATTGAGAATCCAGAAAAAGTTAAGACTTATGATAAGGAAGCTGAAAAACTGAGGAGAAAGAGGGTCGCAAGAACTTGGGCAAATTGGCTGCCGGGTTTTCTCATTTACATGGGAGTGTTGCAACAACGCTTCCCAGATAAAGAGGCTATTTTAACGAAATATCTCAATATGATATATCGAGCATATTCCGAATATGAGGGCGGGGCTTGGTTGGCATACGATGAATCTTTTCGTCCTTGTGCTGCATTTGACCACGCCCTCCAGTGGGATGCCAAAGATAATGATCTTTGGCTACAATACATGACACCAGCTAAACCAGGTTTTGGTGATAGGTCGGACAGTGGCCATATTCTGGCCAGGCAGCAGCCCGCATCCAACTTAAAAGGGAATGCAAGGCAGGTGGTTCAACACCGCCAGCCTTGTTGGGAGTTCAGTACCCGTGGGCTCTGTACTCGACCGCAGTGTCGTTATAGGCACGACTGTTCAATATGCGCAGGGCATCACCCTGCTTCCAGTTGTCCCAAGAATAAGAAGGGAGGGGGACCAAATAGAGGTGGTCAAGGGCCCAAAAAGGGTCGTCAGCAGCCTCTTCCCAAAGGGCCCCAGCCCAATTAAAATAGAGCCTCTCAGGCGGTTGCTAGCTCGTTATCCAAAACGCCAAGATGCTGCCTACTTAGAGTCGGGTTTCTTAGATGGATTTCATATCTCTTTTCAAGGCAAAAGGTCAGCTTCAATTTCCAGGAACCAAAAATCGGTTTCCTCGATGGAACTACTCATTCGGGAAAAAATTCAGAAGTAAATCACGGCCGGGAGGGTGTTAGGCCCTTTCCCCAAGCCACCCATCCCAAATTTAAGAGTGTCTCCATTAGGTATAGTACCCAAGAAAACGCAAGGGGAGTTTAGGCTAATTCACAATTTATCATTTCCCAAAGGAGCATCTGTCAATGATGCAATTCCAGAGCAGCTTAGTTCTGTAAAATACGCATCCTTTAACTCGGCAGTCAATATGGTGCGCAGGAACGGCCAGGGTGCCTTGATGAGCAAGTGTGACATTAAGGCGGCATTTCACATCCTACCCATCAACCCGGCTGATTTGAACTTACTAGGTTTCTACTTCCAAGGGCAGTTTTATATTGATAGGGCTTTGCCAATGGGATGCTCCATTTCCGGCACCATGTTCGAGAAATTCAGCTCTTTTCTGGAATGGGCACTTAGAGACAGGACGGGGGGAGGGGGGGCAGGAAGTGGTTCATTATTTGGACGACTTCCTGTTCTCTGGATCAGCTGGAAGCAACCATTGTGCGTTTCTAATGAGGGAATTTGGAGCTCTTTCAGATGAGCTGGGTGTTCCGCTGGTGTGGGAAAAAACGGAGGGCCCTTGTTCCACACTTAAGTTCCTGGGAATCGAACTTGACTCCATGCAAGTCCAATTTATCCTCGTTTGCCTGAGGATAAATTGGACGCACTAAAAGAAAGGCTTCTATGCATGAGCTACGAGAGGAAAGTGTCCTTGAAGCAATTGCAGGAACTGGTTGGCCATTTAAACTTCACCTGTCGGGTTATTGCGCCAGGTCAAGCCTTCCTGAGACAGTTTTGCAATGCTATGGCGGGCCTTCGGGCACCACATCATAGGGTATGAGTTACTGGACCCATGAGGGAAGACATAAAGGTGTGGCTGGACTTCTTGCAGCATTTCAATGGGGTTTCCTTCTGGCAGTGGGATTTGCTGCTGGAGGCCGAGCTGCAGGTGCATTCTGATGCATCCGGCTCGTGGGGCTTTGGCGTGATTTGGCAGGATCGTTGGTGCGCTGAACCGCAGCCTGCAGAATGGTCATCTTCTGGTCTTTGTAGAGACCTCACTTTTTTGGATTTTTTTCCAATATGTGTGGCTGTACATATCTGGGCCACCGAGCTGTCAAACACCAGGGTGCATTTCTGGTGCGACAATTTGGCCATGGTTCAAGTGATCAACTCCTTGTCGTCTCTCAGCCCCAGAGTGATGAAATTAGTTTGAGTTTTTACCCTGCATTGTCTGAAGTATAATATCCTGTTCAGAGCTCATCATATTCCGGGCTTGAACAATGATATTGCTGACGCTTTATTGCATCATCAGGTGCAGCGGTTTCGAGATCTGGCTCCCTGGGCCCGTCAAACATCGGAGGCAATGCCACCTGTCCTTTGACAGATTGGAGGTGTGAGGTAGAGTGTGCTGTGTGGCAGTCCATGGCACCTAGTACCAGAGCATCTTACCTAAGGACAGGTAGGGAATTCGTGGATTTCAGGAACGCGGCTCACCTTCATCGCTCTTGGCCCATACCAGTGGACCATATTTTACAATATTGTGTGTCCTCACGGAGGAAAGGCTTATCAGCCTGCACTATTGGGGGTAGGCTCACTGCTTTGGCATTTTGGGCAAATATGAAAGGAGTTGAGGATTCCACAGTTGATTTCAGAGTTAGGCGCACTTTGCAGGGTTGGCTCAGGGAGACCCCCAAGAAAGCAGATGCTAGATCTCCCCTATCTCCAGAGATTCTATTAGGTCTAAGGGATTTATGGCCGTCCTTATGTACTTCCAATTACGAAGCTGTTTTATTTCACGTTGCAGCTTTGAAGGCTTTCTTTGGTGCTCTATGGATTTCTGAGCTAGTGGCCTCATCGAGGGGCGATTTGTCTGATAAAGCTCTTCAATTTAGTGATTTATGATTCACGCAGGGTGAAGCTCACATAGAGTTTCGTAAATCAAAAACAGATCAAACCGGGAAAGGCATGGATATCAGGTTTTTCCAGTCCCCTGTCCAGTTTGTGGCCTGTCCAGTTTGTGGCCATACTTGGCTCTAGTTCTGGCTACCTATTTTGCCACCAGGATGCCTTGCCTTTGATGAGGTACCAATTTTGGATGGTGACAAAACGTGCTTTAAAAGCTTTAGGTTTGGGAGGTGTGCAGTTTGGCACACACTCTTTCCGTATTGGAGCTGCTTCAATGGCAGCGGAGGCTGGTTTTTCACCTTCTCAGGTCCCAGCCGTGGGCAGATGGTGTTCCCCGGCTTTTAAGACTTATGTGAGGAGGTTTCACAGATAAGGGTGTTCGGGGAATGCTTAACTGACTCGGGTTTACTTTTAGATCTCTGGCAGGGGCACAGCTCTATACGTGTGGTCATTTGTGGCCACAGCATGGTCTTTTGGGCCTGCAGAAGGGCTTCCAGGTCCAGTTTCGGTTCGCAGCTGAGGATGAGCCATCTAGTCTCCATCCAGTGGCTTGGCCGTCGTGGTATGAGGTGGGAAGACCTCATCACAATGTTGTTTCAGAGGATGGCTGCGCAGGCGCCCCCGCAGGTTGTGGTTATACACCTTGGGGGCAATGATCTTGGCCTGCTAAAGGGCAAAGCCCTCGTTTTGCAAGCAACAGCTGATTTTCGCAGATTGCAAATGCAGTGGCCTGGGGTCCTTATTATTTGGTCCTGTGAGCTGCTCAGGGCCAGATGGAGAGAGGGTAGTGTCCCCCTTGCGATGGAGCGGGCCAGAAGAAAAGTGAATGATGAGATCTATAGGGAGTTAATTAAACACAGGGATAGTAGCATTAAACACCCTTTGATTTTGCGTAGCCGGAGGGAGCTATATAGGAAGGATGGTGTGCATCTGTCTGAGGCCGATAATGATATTTTCTTAGCAGATCTGCAGAGAGGTTTGTATGAAGCAATCTTATGTAGGTGGAGGGGAGCGACTAAGCAGACGCTTGTCACCCCCTGTGGCGGTTAGGTGCAGTCATCTCGAGTGTGGGGAAATACTGGTGAGCATTCTCAGGCACCATTGGTGGTGATGGGTAGTACCTGAAACCTATGGCAGGGAGTGTTGCAGCACCTGCTATGAGGACTCACTCCCTCGGAGTCTTGCGGCACGGGGACGGTGACAACGGAAGGACTCCCTACCCCGATTGGGGAGCCCCTGGAGTGGCAAGGTGCAGGGCGCCACTGCAGGGGTTAAGAATGGGTCGCCCAATCCTAGAATATCGCCTGATTGTGCCATGTCACGAGATGCCCGCTTAGGAGTTCCCCCCCTTTGCAGATCTTTAATAAATGTGGCCCATGTTTATTCCATATATACTGTGTCGTCTCGTTATTTCTCGCATCTGTTCCGCAATGGTTATTGCCAGTGCTGTGTGATTCCTAGTGCTGACTTCTATACAGGCCTTAGCCTGAACCCATCTATCTCCAGCTGTGGCTCATTAATGAACCTTCTGTCTCAGCCAGCTATATAAGGGTGGTGTTCACAGAGCTGAGTTTCTGGCCTACAGTCAAGGACTTTGCCTCACAGGCTGGATTTGCTCTCTGCGATTCAATTGATGTCTTTCCCAGGGACTAGGTGGATGCCTCATTTCTGGCTCAGAATCTGCACCATAGTAGACTGGGGCAGGTGGAGAAGGATGGCTTTCACCTGGTGCTCTGGAGGGGCCTGCATCCTCTTCAGCTGCATGTCCCCTCTCCTCCTGCAATGCTGCCTCTGGAATATCCTTGTGGGGAGGAGAGTCCATGAACTCAGGTAAATCAGCTTCCTGCTCAGAAGAAGGCTCCTCAAGAGGGGTCATGACATCCCCCTTCTCACATCATCTGGGCTAGAGTGAGAGGCAGGTGAACAAGCAGGTTGCAATAGTGAAAAAGAGGCGAAAATCCAGGGGGCTCTTAGTAGTGGGTCCCTACTGGGGTATGGGTTCTCAGCAGCTACCTGACCATGCCTAGCATTGAGACAGGTCCTATGTCTTTTGATCTTTTTACAGAGTTCTTATGAAAAGATGATTATTTCAATTCAGTTTTAATTATTCACTGTTGCCTGCAATAAGGCAAAGTTACCATATGCCTGACTTCTTTCTAAACTTCAAAAGATATATTTATCAATAACCCATGCTATTATTTAGCCATTTAATTATATAAACTATAATAATTACTTAATTGAATAATGTTCTTTAGCCTCGGTAAGCATAGTTGTTCTCTTTTGATTACTGATTTGTTCTGTTTTTATATTATTGTTTTCTGTTCTATACATGGATTAGACTAATTTATTTTATTCTGCATTTACAATGATAAAAGAGGAATGGCTTCTGTTAGCAATTCAAGTATAGAAGCATGCAGAGCTAGCTGTTCTAATTTCCCTTTTTCCCCCTCATGTAAATATAACAAGAGGTTATGGGTGGTGGGCTGCAGAATTTGCAAGTTTTGTTTGTTGTGATGTAGAATAATGATCTGTAAGGATAGCACTAGCATGAAAGCATGCTCTAAAGGCAATCTTTGTGCTGATTTAAAAGGGAAGATCGGGGTGTCTGCATTCCAGAGGTGGTAAATAATCAAAACCTCTTGAAAATGGAAAGGGCATCTCCTTAGCAACCATATGAAACATGGAAATGTAAAATGAGATCAATATACTTAACTGAGATAAAATTCATCCAATTAATATATTGTGGAAGGGAAAGGGAACAAAATTGTACAGTTGTGCAATCATTTGAGAATCTCGAAGGTGTGTGGTTGATGCTTTGGTTTTCATTTATAAATGGGATTGTCTACACTGGGGTCCCCAACATTTTGAGGCCCTTGGTGTTACTTGGAATTTTAAGACAATGCCATGGGCACTGATGTGCTCTGTTTACTCACTCCCCCCCCACACACACACACTGCAAAGGATAAAAAGAGAAATAAAGCACGGACGTGCACACACTCTTTGTATTTCCATGCCATAGATTTCTATGAGTATTACAATGCAGGCCATTTTATTTTCAGTTCCTTTTCTTGATAATCCCTCACATGAAATTTGCCTTATTCATTCCCACTGATGTTTTTAGCACTTTAAGATGTTAGAGTGAAAGTACAACAAAAGTATATTAAAATGTCAAAATTTCTGCTATGGAATCCTAAAAAAATACCCTCTTCAGATTCCTCTAATCTCACTGTCTACACTTATTTAGAACCAACAACATACCTCTCAAAGAAGATCTCATACTAGGTGTGTATAAAGCTGAATTCAGACCATCTCTCAAAGAAAAGTGGCACTATATTAATCTTTACTGACCCCTTTAATTCCATCAACCTAAATGGTAGGATCTATAAAGTTTCCCTCCTTGGCTCAATATTTGGATTCTTCCAATACTCACCATAAGGCATTATTAGAGCCAAGCTGTAGGTTACATCAAAAATGTAGAGTGCACCTGCCCTTCTACTTTTTAATTACTCACAAGTAGGCATGAAGGCCCACAGTTTGGTTCAAGATGACTACATGCAGGAAGGAAATGTTTTAAACCTCCTCTTCTCACATACTGTGGTTTCAATCCAGGAGCTTTTCTACATGAAGAAGTTAATCCACTGTATCTATTTTTGGTTTCACTGTAGAGTTGCGATCTAAGCGCTATGCAAAGAGCTTTTCCACTACATAACCACTAGGTGGCACTGTTCCATAGCAGAATAACATCAATTACAAAAATAGGAAAACAATGTTTTTTTCGCTTTCAGAAACGCTTTCAATTTTCCCCGCTCTAAAAAATACAACAACATGAAAGTGGTCTTTGAAAATGGAAGCAAAAGATCACAACATCATCTATAGAACCTGTAAACTACAGTGAATAAGGAATTATAAGCACACAATAAATGCCTTATCTAGAAATCCAGATCAGGGTTCACTTGTGAATAGGGATGTGTATCGTATCATTAAAATGTACGATAACAATACGATAAGGTCGTTATCGTGCATGTTTTTAACGATAATGATACGATAGAAAATCCTACGATAATCATCAGAGACGATAATTTTCGGATGATTTTATCGTTTTATCGGACTGCCATATAAATATACCTATAACTTCTGTATTTTAAAAGTTAGAGGCTTGAAACTTGATCACAGTGCTTCTGGGATATGCCTAAGTATGTGTATGAAATTTGAGATCGATCCCTCCAACCCTCGATTTTATATGAATTTATTAAAGATCATTTCCGTTCTGACAGATCAGAATGACAGCTCGCCATGTGCGTTCATTCTGATCTGTCAGAACGGAAACGATCTTTAATAAATTCATATAAAATCGAGGGTTGGAGGGATCGATCTCAAATTTGGCACATATGTGTAACAACGTGTGCCAAACAAATTTGCTACACATATGTGCCAAATTTGAGATCGATCCCTCCAAATCTCGATTTTATATGAATTTATTAAAGATCATTTCCGTTCTGACAGATCAGAATGACAGCTCACTAGACCTGTCAGAATGGAAACGATATTTAAAAAATTAATATAAAATCGAGGGTTGGAGGCATTGATCTCAAATTTCATACACATACTTAGGCATACCCCAGAAGCACTGTGACCAAGTTTAAAGCCTCTAACTTTTAAAATGCAGAAGTTATAGGCATTTTTCTTTCTCCCAAAAATATTTTTAACGATAATTATAATGAAGACGATATGGATCACCTCCGATATGAATGAAGATGATAATTATTTTGGTCCAAAATGACGATAACGATAAAAAATGATATTTTTGGCGTGCCTACCCCTATTTGTGAATAATAAAAAAGAGAGGGGTGACTGCACACTATGTGTTTACCATGTGTAATTTGGCCCTCAGAAAGTCAATAGGCTTTCAAACTGCCCCAACATTGTGAGTGTTTGTAGATGTTGTTATCTTACTTCATTTCAGTCTCCAAACTGTGTTAGGTTTCCTCTCAAATTGTCTGGATCAGTCTCTTCTTTGGTTGCATGGCTGGTTCTTTTCAGGTGCAAGTTAGTGGCCACAGTTCCAGCCTTGACCAATTTCTTCTTTGGTATGGTGGTTAGTCCTTTCCAGGCACACACAAGATGGTGGTTCAGACAGATACCCATCTTTCCTTTGATTCTTTCAGCAGAGCAGCTAATCCCTTTAAAACTCAAGCAGTAAATGAGAAAGCAGCAGTGCAGACTCCTGCTTAATTGTACAAAGATTTGTTTAGTTTTTGAAAAGACCATCTTAGCTTATATTGTCTTTTTATACATCTTACCTATTATCCCCACAGGAGCAGTAAATCATCCTATAATAACAATAAAGCAAATGAAGCAGGTCTCATTGGGGAAACCACAAATGTCAGCTATTGATCTGTATGCTTTTTGTTCTCTCAGTGATCTGGTAAACTAGTTTCAGTCAATTTTTTGTTAATAAAAGATGCAACTTTAAAGTTCATTGTGTGTATGTGTGTGTGCGCATCTCGATAGATAGATAGATAGAGCTATAGCTAGGTGACAAAAGAGCTTTGTTTGTTATATAGACCCTGTTCAGATGACATGCTAAGCCACAATGGTTACGCATTTTGAGCTAAACATAATGGCTTAGCGTGTCATGTGAACTATGACTTAGCATGTCGTGTGAACCATTCCTAACCATGGTTGCTACATAACTATGGTTTAACCACACTCACTAACCATTTGCTGCAAAAGGGTTAGCAGAGTTGCCATGAGTTAGCGTGTTGTCTGAAGTGTCTATTTGGGCTAGGGAAGGTTTTATCAAGTATTTAATGAATTGCAATGACTGACACTAAACAAAACTCTTTTGGGAAAAGAAAAGAAAGCTATACTGAAATAAAATATAGAACTTTATGACACATAGATATGAGGCTACCAATAGCAAGGGATCTTGATATCAAAATTTCTAGAGCAGTAGATATTTTATTGTCTCTATTGCAATCTATGCCATGGAAGGTAGGAGACTGTATTATTCTATTTTTACTCTTGCCTGACCATATGTTGGGGTGGGGGACCTGACAAACCTATCACTATCCAGTCTAATAATTTGGTAAAATAAAGACCCTGCTCACCTGGGGTGAATAGGTGAAAATAGGATGACAGGGTGTATAGAGTGTACAGAGTTGTCAGAGAAGTAATAGTGGTGCCCCCCCCACACACACACTTGATATCTCTCCTTTCCTCAACCTGAATGATGGGGCAGTGGCCAGATCTACACCAAGCAGGATATAGCAGTATGAAAGTGGTATATATAGAAGGCAGGAACCACACCAAGCAGGATATAGTGGTATATGGTATTTGTCAATGGGCCCCAACAGTTGTCAGTGTGCTTCAATACCGCTATAAAGCAGTAGTGTGGTTCCTGCCTTTTATGTACCACTTTCAGAAACAAAACAATTATACAAAACCCCTGCAAGAAGAAAAATAAAGCACATTAGAAAGAAAGGTTCAGCCTTTTCCTTGCTGTATTAATGCAGGACATTTCATTCAAATGGGAATATTCACAAATATATAATTTCCATCTGCAGTGCAAAATCTTTTAATCGGTTCTTTTTTTCTTTCCATGAAATTTTATTTTAAATTTGAAATAATGTTAAAAATAGAGGCAATAAAAAAGAATATAACAATATGAGATCACTAAAGGAATAAATAAACTCATGGCACAATCCTATGCATGTTGAGACAGAAAGAAGTCCTAGAACTCCTACCATTTCATAAGATGATCAATTTAGGACATACATCCAGCCAGTGGAGCCTCTTCTTTATGAGCAAATGGGATTTGTTACTCCCCCCTCTGCTGAAAAAGGGGAAATGCAATTAAAGATTTTATTGCATAAAATTAACCAATTAAACATGTCTGTGTGACCCAAGCCGTTTCTACACCAGCCTTTTTCCTCAGGGTTGTCCCTGGGTGCTCCCTTTGCATTCAAATGATGAACAGGGACTCCCAGTGGCAGGGGAGATGGGCATGGGTTTTCTCAGGGATTAAGAAACCCTGGGAAAACCTGAATCTTCCAGTGGTCCCAGGATAATCCTGAGGACCACTGGCGGTGTGGCCGCCAATCCCAGCTTATTCCCCATGAGTCGTGTGGGTCTGCAAGAGGGAAGGAACCAGGCCGGGTGGTAGTCAAGGGGCACTGGGGGTGGGGGGAGTGGGGTCGGGGCTCTTTTCACTGTTGCGTTGGAGCGCAAGTGCACTCCCAGGTCCATCGTGTAAAAACAAAATTGCAGGTGTGATGAGTGTGATGTCCTGTTTGCTTCCAGGAGTCGTACTCCCTGTGTAGACACTGTGCAACGATCCTGGAAGCAAGTAAGTCTGGGATCGCCCCAGGATCTCCTTTTATACCCTTAGGTGTAGAAAGGGCCCCAGTCTAAGAGCATCTCTACATTTAGGGAAAAAACCTTTACCCTTACCATGTCTTCATTCAGTTGTCCATGCTCTGGTAACCTCCAAGTTAGATTACTGCAATGAACTCTACGTGGGGCTGCCTTTGAAGGTGGTTTGGAAGCTGCAGCTTGTGCAAAATGCAGCGGCCAGATTGATAACTGGAACCAGTAGGTTCGAACATATAAGACCTACTCTGGCCTGCTTGCATTGGCTGCCTGTATGTTTCCGAGCCCAGTTCAAGGTGCTGGTTTTAACCTATAAAGCCTTACACGGCTTGGGACCACAATACCTGATGGAACGCCTTTCCCGACATGAACCTACCCGAACACTACGTTCAACATCTAAGGCCCTCCTCCGAGTGCCTCCTCTGTGGTGGCTCCCCAATTGTGGAACGATCTCCCTGACGAGGCCCGCCTGGCGCCAACATTGTTATCTTTTCGGCGCCAGGTCAAGACTTTCCTCTTCTCTCAGGCATTTTGCAATATCTGAGGAGCCTGGGTTTGTTTTGTTTTGTTTTGTTTTTGTAGCTTTTTGCAGTGTTGAAGTGGTTTTTAAATGTACAGATTGTGTGTATGTTGCATGTTTTTGCTGTTTTAATTTTTGTATATTGTTTTTAATTGTTTTTAATCCCATATAAACAGCCCAGAGAGCTTCGGCTATGGGGCGGTATACAAATGTAATAAATAAATAAATATAAATAAATTCTTATTCTGGGATCTTTCTGCATTGACTATAGCTCCTTTAGATGTTGGCCAATGGCAAAAACAGTGATTTGTAATTGAAAAAACTCCTCTTGGCCATGCTACATAAAGTTAAATGAAAAGCACCATCTAGTTGCGCATGATATCCTGCAATAATTTTAAATAGTGTATTACCTCTGATCTTTTTAAAAGTGAGATTACCAGGGGAAGGTGCAAGAGACATCATGGAAGTTGACAGCGTTTTATGTACTGGACCCACAAACTCCTGTGAGTGGCCAATCATGAATGTGCAATACATTGCTCAAGTAGAACAGCTCTAAGTCACCAACTAATTAATCTGGGGGGTGGAGGTTGCTTGTCAAATCCCATTGCATCATGTCAGAATCTGAAGTCTCAAACTGGCTCCCCCCCCCCCCCCCGGCACCGACTTCTCTTGTGCTGACAGGGGAAGAGGCCTGTAGAGAGAGTCATATGACATGGTTTCCTTCTCCAGTCTCCATTACAGGGAGGTTCTAATTACTTGTTTTACTTTTGGGGGGCCCTCCTCAGGGAATTAAAAAAACCAATCCACCAATTACTGCCAGCACTTCTACGAAAAATGTCAGCCAGTAGCACAAATGCAGCCCGGGGATGGCCCCCAGATTCCTCTTGGTGAACACCTCTTTCCCTCTAAGGGCAGAACTACTGTATATAGGATCCAATAGCCATATTAGGAAGAAAAGACACAATTCTAAAGAGCTAATTTCCCATCCCATTGCTTTGCTCTAGTTCCTCTGTCAGGCCCAACTGATGTAAAAATGCCGGCCTGTCCTAGCAAGCGTTCATATTCAAATTTGTAGCCTTGTGTTCATTCCCTCCAAGGAGGTACCAGTGTCAGACAAATAATTCATTCAATCCCCTTTTATCCTTTTAAAAACCCTACAATTAAGCTGTGGGATAGTGACTAATCTAAGGTCAACTAGTTATTTAGCTACATGCTTGTGTAGGGATCTGAAATGTTTAATATTCTTTTTTGATTGATAAAGAAGGTATGAATGTTCTTCAAGACTACATTTATGCCTCTATACTATAATGCCTCACAGTCCCTCCAGAATTGTAAAATTAGCACACTGATATGTCTAGAGAATTTTCAGACAAACAATCAGTTCACTAAAGAAAAACAGGTCAATTCCACTCAAGAAATACATTATATGTTAAATAAAAGCAACAAATGCCCTACAATAGAAGAAAGAGGTCTGATAAACCCTTTTTTAGCTCTTCCTCATCATTTTAAAGATGAAATCATCACCAGATTAACCTCACTATGTAATACTTTTATCACAATTCAGCTTCCAGAGAAAGCTAGATCAGATCCTGTTGGAAAGATGAAATCAACAATCAACAGAGAAAGTGCTGGAAATAAACAGGAGAAAGAGGAAAACTTTTAAAACAAAATCAAATAGTGAGGAATACTCTCCTCCTATAGAGTACAGTTTTATTTTGCCAACAAAATCTCCCTTGACCTCGGATGAATGGCTACAAAGAAGATTCCTCACTTCAGATGAATTAGTACAGTGTGCCTCCCTACCTGCAAATCAGGCTACTTCTATTACCAGAGAATATTTCAACCCTTTGGCAGGGGAAGGGTCTGTCTATCTGGATAAGGGCAGAGAGATTAATCAAATTGTTGAGCTGGATTGACTCAACGTGAAGCCTGATAGTATCCCAAACCCCTGCCTTAATTCAGGCTTTGTTGGAACCCCTGTGACGATTGAGACAACACCCTTCCATCTGGGTGATGATAAACAAAAAAGGTAAAGGGCTCCAAACTGTCTGAAACAATGACCTATTGATAAGATCATGACCATGCTCGAAACCTACCCCCCACTTGAAGGTGGTGAGCCTATATGTTAATGATCTCAGTACAGTGGTCAAGCGGGCACGTATAGAATCCTTACTCTGGAAAGAACATCCAGATTTGATCATGCTACAAGAAACTCATCAAAAGAAGAGTAAAATGCCTTACCCAATATTGCGAGGATCATGGATAGGCACCCAATATGCAGCTCCAGGAACCTCCAAGGCAAGAGGAGTGGCTCTGCTTCTCTCTAAGAACAGCCCTATTCAAGTCCAAGATGTACATTGTGATTCAGAAGGCATTTTTGCTAATGGTTCCTGTGGTCCTCACACCATCACGATGGCTTCAATCTGCATCCTCAATAAAGGCCAAGCTGAATTTATTAAAACAACTTTAAGCTTTCAACATTCAAGAAAGGAGACTGTTAATAGGGGGAGATTTCAACCTATGTCTTAATGACTCTCTAGATAGAAGCATAGGTCGAAGGAGAGACAAATTGTGCAGGACTTCCATGCTGAAATAAACTTGATTGATGTCTGGTGTCAACAAAATGGCACAGTTAAGGCATTCATGTTCCTTTCAGCTAGACACCGCACACTATCAAGGATAGATTATCTCCTGACATCCCAAGACATCTGCCAATTAGTATACAGGACCTCCATTGGACCTATTCTGGTCTCTGACCATGCCATGGTGTCTATGTCCCTGGCAAGGCCATTCAAACAGAAGCCTCAGTTTTGGCGTTTCCGTCCGGAACTAGTGACAGATGCCATGGCAAAGATTAACTTGCAAAGGATGATAGATAATTACATTGCAGAAAATGATACATCAGATGCCAGACCTCAAACAATATGGGATGCAATGAAGGTGACCCTTCACAGATATTGTCTGACCGAGCAGGGTCATCTTCGCAGAGCAAGAGATTCTGCTAGGATGACACTTCGAGATGAAATAATGAGTTTGGAGACAGTCTTAAATGCATCCTTTACACAGGGCACTTATGATAAACTACAATTAAAATGACATGAGCTTAACCAACTCGAGACTGAGGCTGTCCACATCAAACTAACTAAGGTAAAAGCTGCCTACTATGAATTTGGCAATCGTTTTCCAAAGCTACTTGCCCACGCGCTGGCAAAGAAGAAAACTAGGGGGCAGATTAAGGGAATACTTTTAGGTTTGGGAAAGCTATGCAAGAATGTGGAGGGTAGAGCAGAAGAGTTTGCCATTTTTTTTTTTGCCTCTTTGTATTACTCAGATGAACCCACCACAATTGATATTGAATCTTATTTGGCCAATATACCATTGAACAAACTGTCAACTGAACACAGAGCATTTCTAGAAAGTCCCATACAAATGGAAGAAATCACTGAAGTGATCAAAAATTTAAATAAGGGGAAATGCCCTGGTCCAGATGGCTTCAGGGCTGATTTCTATATGGCTTTTAGAGAGAAATTGACCCCACGACTGCAATGCTTATTTATAGCAATACAGGAGGGAAGCCAGGTCCCTGAGTCCTGAAAAACTTCCAAGATAGTCATGGTCCTCAAACAGGGTAGAGACCCAACTAAGACAGAGTCTTATAGACCCATCGCATTGATAAATATTGATGCAAAAATATTTACAGCAGTCCTAGTGGCAAGATGCAACTCCTCTATTACATTCTGTATAAAGCCAGACCAAACAGGCTTTATGTCAGGTCGTCGTGTGGCAGATTTTATAAGAAGAGTTATAAATATAGTTCACTACTGTCAGGCTACCAAACAACCAGCAGCACTCAAATCTCTTGATGCCTTCAAAGCCTTTGACCGGGTTGAGTGCTAGTTTCTAAAGAAACTGTTAGAAGTTATGGGCTTCAGATTTAAGTTTAAACATATTATAATAAATCAATTGTACTCTGCCCCTACAGCTCTAATTGGGGTCAATGGGATTGACTCTCAGCCTATACAACTTTCCCGTGGCACTAAGCAGGGGTGCCAGTTGTCGCACCTTCTTTTTGCCATCATAATAGAAAGTTTAGCCTCTAAGATAAGAACAAATGAAGAAATCAAAGGTATATGTATTCAGGGAGTAGAGCATAAATTGAACATGTTCGCGGATGACATACTCCTCATGGTTAGGGATGTCTCTAAGAGCTTTCTCCAGATACAATGTGAGCTGAATACTTTTAAGGCAGTAGCTGGCCTTGAGATAAATGTTGAAAAATGAACTCTTATGTCATCAACTGTGCCCCCTGAGATTACAAACTCTCTTTGAGAAAGAACAGGATTTAAACTATGTTTTGAAGGATTCCGCTATTTGTGGGTGATGATAACAAGAGACCCTCTTCAGTTATTTCAAAGAAATTTTGGGCAACTGTGCAGCCAGATGTTGCATGATCTCACTAAATGGAGCCGATTAAGCCTCACATGGCTAGGTAGAATAGCCGCTGTAAAGACAGATTTATTGCCTAAATTATGATTTCTTTATCAGGTCTTACCTATTAATATCCCGGCTATGTGCTTTTACAAATGGCAAGCTATGTTGGACCATTTTGTAAGTGGGGGCAAGCGCTCATATATCAAGAAACAAATGCTATATAGGAAACACTCCAAAGGAGGCTTAGCAGTGCCTAATTTGCAGACATATTTGAGGCTTTCCAGCTCAGGCAGCTAATCAGAATAATCAAAAGTGAGACTGAAATTACATGGGGGGTGCATATGGAAATGCTCCCTCAACAACCTACAATATCTGCTCTCCCCTTTTTAAATCCCTCCTGGGGGGCCACTAAATGAGTTTCCAATCCATTCACGTGCCTCACTTTTGACATCTGGAAAAATGTTCACTGTATCTTTCCCCATCAGAATCTCCAGTGGTACCCTTCCTGGACCATCCCTCTATTAGACATGGAGACAAATATGCCCAGTTTGCAAGGTGGGACAGGAAAAGTATTTATCGCTTGTGAGACTTTGTGGATAAGGGGTGAGTAATTAATGACAGTAAGCTAAAAAAAAAAAAAGTTAAATGGCATTAAACCTACTTGGTTCCAACTGTGGCAAGTTAGAAATTTTTTACATTTCAGGTTTGCCCAGGGAATAGATCTATGCCCCTTCACGGCCTTTGATCACTTATGTGTAGGCCCCAAAGGAAAAGACAAGGGCTTGACCTCAGCAATTTATGATATTTTGCTAGATAAAGTGGGAGGCTTCTCCCTGGCACTGAAAAATATATGGGACGCAGACCTTCATATGCAAATAGAAAATGGTAGGTGGAACTTAATATGGAACAAATCCTCCACTTAGAACTATATCATCCAGTATTCAGGAGGCAGTCCTAAAGGTTTTACTAAGATGGCATAAAACCCCAATCCAACTTTCACAAATAACTACCTCTATTTCCCCATTGTGCTGGAGAGGATGCAATGAGAGGGGGTTTTTTTTACACATGTGATGGTACTGCAAAGCCCTGAAGCAATTTTGGGTATTAGTCTTTAAGGCAATCTCAGAGGCCACAGATCAGAGAATTCTGCCTGAACCAAGCTTGGCTTTGTAGTCCCTGCCAAATGTTTTAAATTCATCTGTTACGCCAAAGCCTCAAACACCAGGCCTAGATGCACACACCCCTCTCAGGCTAAGCACTACCACTTGAACACCTGAGGGAAGGGTAAAAGAAACACCACTTTTCCCTTATATCAGAGGGAAAAGGTACTGAGGTTTTGAAAAGGTTCTTCTGTGACTATACTGGGCTGAAGGTTTAATGTAATGTGTTTCTTTATTAACTAATAGAGCAGGTGACAAAGCCAAGCTGACACGTGGTTTGCGGTAGCAAAAATAAAAGAAAATGTTTATTGTTGTTTACAGTTCCTCCTTCAAATTCAATTTAAAACCCATCTATTCCTAATAATTCTAGTAATCTTAATAATAATAATCCTAAATCCTTAAAATCTTATATTTATTTACTCTTCACACACTCCTGACAAGAACACACAGCTAAATGTATCTATCTTCCACCTAACTACCCTCCACCCAACCAACTCTCTACAAACCACTCCCTCTCACCATATATACTCCTCCCCTCCCTTTTCCAGCATCATCAGCCACACCCACTCAGTCCAACATTCCGCACTCTCTAAACACACTCACTCAGACATACCTAAGGGGACAGAACTGTGGGGTAATGCCATACCATCCCTCATCCACAAAGAACTTGTAGCTATGTTGCTTACTGCAATGCGTTTGGAAATTGCTGAACACTGGAAAGACCCCTAGGCTGACCAGATAAAATCCAGGTCAGGGCTCATGTAACTTTAACAGTTGTAGAGAAAAGGGAATTTCAGCCAGTGTCATTTGTATGCAATTAGTTCCTGGTGAAATTCCCTCTTCATCACAACAGTTAAAGTTGCAGGCACTATACTAGAGTGACCATATACAAAAGAAGGCAGGGCCCCTGTAACTTTAACTGCTGTGATGAAGAGGGAATTTTACCAGGAACTAATTGCATACAAATGACACTGGCTGAAATTCCCTTTTCTCTACAACTGTTAAAGTTATATGAGCCCTGACCTGGATTTTATCTGGTCACTCTAACATAGTCTACATTATATAGAAATATTGCCAGTTCCAATTTCAATCAAAATTCAATGATTAGAGTAGCCTAGAATAAGGTAGTGTGACCAGATAAAATCCAGGTCAGGGCTCATGTAACTTTAACAGTAGTAGAGAAAAGGGAATTTCAGTCAGTGTCATTTGTATGCAATTAGTTCCTGGTAAAATTCCCTCTTCATCACAGCTGTTAAAGTTGCAGGGGCCCTGCCTTCTTTTGTATATGGTCACTCTAGTATAGTGCATGCACATTTAACTGTTGTGATGAAGAGGGAATTTCACCAGGAACTAACTGCATACAAATGACTCTGGCTGAAATTCCCTTTCCTCTACAACTGTTAAAGTTACATGAGCCCTGACCTGGATTTTATCTGGTCAGCCTAGACTACCGTATGTTATGGCTCCATCTGGAATATTATTGTAATTATACATTTTCATTATGACGAAACAACCACTACATTTGCTGAAATGTTGTCAATGTAACTTCATCTTATTTTGCAATTCCTTAGGCTTTCTAATCTTGTGTTTTTCATCCTGTTTAGACTTGTACTTTTAAAGAAAACACACAATTATTCTGAAGTTCTGTGCAATGTATAATTTATATTAAATGAAATTGTATACAATAAACTTTTTAAAAAAAATACTACATTTATGCAGTTCTGCACTAGGGTTGCTGCCATCCAGGATTGGCCCTGAGTCTCCAGGAATAAGCATTAATCCCCGGGAGATTGTTAAAAGTGATCCTGGTGGTGGCAAATCAATTGTTCACTCCTATCATAGGAGGGTCATGTTGGGTCTTGTCTTTGTGTTGCTGCTTCACACAGCCTGCAATATATACTGTTGATTGTACTGTCCTCCTCTTGCTGAAAGGCTCTGAGCATGAGCAGAATGTAAACTAAACAGACTCCATATTGGGGGCTGTATGAAGCATACAAACACACTCCTCTCCAAGGTCATGTTTCCACAATTAAGCTAGGATAGCGATAGGAAACAGATTGTGTTTCTTGAGGAGAGGAGAGGTGAGGCCATAAAAACTGTACATCAACTGTAGTTAAATCTATTTGCAAGACTGACCTACCAGGAAATAATATTGGGATTTCACAAGCTTCATCCACAGATCACACAAAAATATACTGGACATAAAATTACACTGGCTATACAAGGTGCCATTTGCTAGAGAAGTGGCAGATTAAGGCCATTTCTACACTCGCCTTTTCCCCTAGGATTATCCTTGGTTGCTCCCTGTGCATCCAAATGATGCACAGGGACTCCCAGGGGCAGGGGAGATGGGCACATGTTGTCCCAAGGATAAAGAAACCCTGGCAAAACCCAGTTCCTCCAGCAGTCCTGGGACCGTCCCGAGATCGTGGAAGGTGTGGGTGGCCATTCCGCCTGGTGCCTGCTTACTTGCTAGTACGCATGGCACCAGAAATGGGCACAGAGCCGTGCAGCATGGCTCCATGCCCATCAGGGGAGGGGATGGCAGCAATTTCACCACCCCTGGGATGGGAGGGAGGGGTTTGGGGCCCAGTTTTAGGGGATTATTTTTAACCTACCTTTTTTGCTGGAGCACAATTGTGCCCCCTGCTTTGTTTTTTTTAAAAAAATGGTGGATGCAACATCCCTGTTTCCTTCCGGGACATCGCACTTCCTGTTTGGATTTAGAGCAACGATCCCAGAAGCTGGCAAGTCTGGGATTGTCCCCCCTCCCTTCCTCTATACCTAGGGTGACCAGATAAAATCCAGGCCAGGGGTCATGTAACTTTAACAGTTGTAGAGAAAAGGGAATTTCAGCCAGAGTCATTTGTATGCAATTAGTTCCCAGTGAAATTCCCTCTTCATCACAACAGTTAAAGTTGCAGGCACTATACTTGAGTGACCATATACAAAAGAAGGCAGAGCCCCTGCAACTTTAACTGTTGTGATGAAGAGGGAATTTCACCAGGAACTAATTGCATACAAATGACATTGGCTAAAATTCCCTTTTCTCTACAACTGTTAAAGTTACATGAGCCCTGACCTGGATTTTATCTGGTCACCCTATCTATACCTGTAGGTGTAGAAAGGGCCTAAGATTTTGAAAAAATACACGGTGTGTTGTTTGTTTGCTTTTGCTTGTATGCATATCTCTAGTTGTATGTGCAAAGCACAACAACTATTACAGTGGCACATGCTCACAAGCAACAGAAAGAAATCTGCCCCACCAATTCCAGATCTCATCAGCTGCCTCTAGATCCTCCATTTGTTAGTCCAGTACCACATAGTATCAGATTTTATCTCTGCTTATGCATCACTTGTTGTTATTTGTGTTAGTTATTTTTAGATTTTCCATTTCTAGAAATAGTCATTATGTATTTTAGAATTTTGAATTGACTATGTAAATGAAAAACTTTGAAAGCAGTGCTTTGCTGTAAACCTCCATTGTATCACATGCAGGATATCACACACTGTCAATAAATGTAGAGCTCCCCCCCCCCCCCAAATTCTAATAATTGCTCAAGGTCTTTTGATGTCTACAAGAAACATATTAACAAAGGATTTATGACACATGTGAATTGGTTTCCAAAAGGTACATTATATTTGCACCTGGCATCTGGCGCATATAACAGCTGTCCCTACAGTATCATTATACTATAACGGTGTTATCCTGGCAACATTCAGAAATTGAAAAACATCTGTTTCTCATTTAATTCCTGTACTCAGTTGACTGATCTGCATTATGTGTTACTTTAGACTTTCATTTATTATTTATCGTTCACAGATGTTGAAAGTAAACAGAAGTTTTGCATATGGCACCTACATTACTGGTGGTATTATCAATTCACAGAGAGTAAATAACAGCTATCTTAGCATACCACTTCAAGACAACTTTCCAGCTCTTACAGTGCACCGACAAATGGATTAAAGGCTTAAAACACCTGACGTTCTTATTGAAAACCTATCATTAATGTCTTGTTTGCACAGTGACTGTTTACAAAATGCATTGATTTTAGAGTTTCCGAGAATGTCTCTGAGCACTGAGTTACAAGTATTCTTCTTCCACACAACACAACTATTCCTGAGTTTAAAGGTGATGCTAACAACAAGCCAATTGCTGGCACCTGCATTATTGTTATTTGCATACCCTTTAAAAGAGAGATGGGAAGGGAGGCAGAGGCAACTTCTAGTAAGATGAAGAGTCAGGTAGAATGAATAAGAAAATGTCACCTTGTCAGTTGGTAGTGCAGATAAATCTAAGACACACTTTCACAGTCCGGTTCAGAGGAAAGCATATCTCATACAAAGTAATTTCGCAAGCAAAACTGTGATGTGATAGCATTTGAATTTTGAAAATGCCATTTGCATTATTTACAAAATATAGGTTGCAGCTCCGGAAGAAGCAGAATTGAGGCAATACTTGTTAAAAGGAAAGCCTTGAAGATGGCATAATGAGTCAAGTGATAGGAAAATGGAGAAGGAGCTGTGAGCTCTTTCCTTTATATGCACATTATAATAATGTGCTCAGAAGAAACCCCTTACATCATTAAGTATAAATTTAATACTGTAACAATTTGATTGATTGATTTGTCTGGCAATCGGAACTACCAAATCCCATCTTATTCTACTTGATGGGATAATTAATATGAAGAACTCTTTCTCATTTTTTCCCCAGTGTAAACTCCACCGAACCTCACTGGTGCATGCTTGTTTTGTGCAATGCTGTAAATAGAGAAGGCTTCTCTTCAGTTTGTTAGGATATGCCCTTCCCCCATGTCCTGGCACGTAGGTGTGGGGAGGCAGTTGCGGGTTGGGGGGGGAAGAGAGAGACGTACTTCCCATTGGTGGGAGCATGGTGGCACCAGATGCCAGGGTGAGGCGGATGAGCCTATATTAGGCCACCATGCCCATTTTCCCACCTCTTCTTTTCGTGGCTCCCTCCCTCCCTCCCTCCCTCCCTCCCTCCCTCCCTCCCAGTATGCAGTGTGGGTTCATCTGGTTGCCTTTTAGGGGGCCAAGTAGGAATTTTTGCCCATAGTCTGATTGGCCTGGCCTATGGGTTTTTTCACCTACTTCACACTGTAAGTCTGGAAAGAGTGTCTTAGGAAAGATTTGTATTTTGGTTACAAGTTAATTCAGTCACTAACTTCAGGCAGGTGGGGCGGGCACGATTAGGAAAGAGATGGTGAGCATTCTGTGGCACCGTTCAGGTGACAGGTCATGTCTGAGGCCTTCCACTAAGGGTCGTGCGGCCCCAGTGGGGGGATAGGGCTGATCTGTGAGGCCAACTCAACTCGCTTCACCTGGTATTGGGTGGCCCGGAGAGGGAGCAACACGAGAAGGCCTACCCTCATATGGCCTGGTGTGGCGATCACAAGACGCCATTCAACAGACATAGAATGTTTTCACCCTATAACACCCTTGGCATAGTTGCTGGGGTAGAATAGGGCCCGCCCAGTCTTCCTTTGCACATGTGGCCCATATTTAACACCATATATATATATATATATATATATGTATCTCATCTCTTTATTTCCCCCCTCATCCCCCCGCAACAGCTTTGAACAGGGGAATCCAAACCAATCATCCACCTGAAGGCCTCATTTGGGAGAAGCAAAATCAAGAATAAATGCAATGAAGGTTAGCTGTCAACTTGATCAAGTTTGTGTGAACAAGGGCTACTTGATGAGAGAAAGAAAAGCCCATGATGGATGATGCCCTTGGTGAGTTAATTATTTTGATTAAAAAGACTACTTTTGTTTGGGAAGAGAAGCAAATGAATCAATCATATCAATTCATTAGGAAGCTGGTGTTCACAGAGTGGAGAATGGGTAAGTTGTTGAAATTGCTTTTGTTTACAAATATTAACCATGTCTTCCCTACAGTCAAGGAGAAGACACAGAAATGCATTCAAGGATGGATCATTTCTGAACTTTCTTTCCACTCAACTACCAATACACTTCTTTGATGCTTAATAGAGTTCCTTTCCCTGCAGATTTCACAGCCACTTCCAGGAGTAGATTCTAGGATTGTTTCCATAGATGTATTAGTTTTTAGGCCTAATGTACAAACATCTACAGAACCTCAATAGGAATGGCAATAACCAGAACCTGAACCATGGAAAATATATCCACTTGACTGCATCTGAGAGGGAGGAGAATAAGAGGCCTCTGCCATTGTCTTGGCTGGAGCCAACTGCCATTTGACTCTTCACAGATCAGAGATGACAGAAAGGATTTTTCTCCCACCTCCTCTGTGCAAGCCCCCAGCAGCCAGGGGATCATGCCTTTCAGCTGGATGGGCCAGCCTGATGAGCCAAATTGTCTTGTGGGCTGAAGGTAGGGATAGATGGACTTACCCACGGCCACCCCATGCACCGCTCCCTAGACTCCCATTGCTTGCCTGATCTCAGCAGGGGCAGGAGCAAGCCGATGGATAGCCCGGCAGGTGCCTGGCCTGGCAAGAGCTTGCAGTGTCCCCTTCACCCACACTTTGTCTTATTCACCCATGTGGCATCCCATTCACCATTTTACACAAAATTGCAGTTTACGGAAAAAGCTTACTTGCTGTTTTTCACGAAATGGCAACTCATGGGCAAGTGCAGGGGTCTGCAGACTGGCATCTGGGGGGCTGAGATGGTGATAACAACAACCCTGTGAAGTAGGTTAGGCTATGAGTCAGTGACTGGCCAAAACTTGGGATGTATGAGAATTTTATTTCAGTTTGCAAATCACTTGAAAAAGACCCATTCACAATCTCAAACACGAGTGCATTTTCTCCTAAAATATTCACAAATTCCTGACCTTGCTTTCACTTTCACAAAATGTGTATTTGAAAAATGTGCAACTTTCTCAAAATACAAAACTTCCTTAAAATGCACAACCATCTCGAAATGCTCAACTTTCTCAGAATGTATACCTTTTAATCATCCACGCTTTAGTCTATGGGGGAAATTTGCACAAATTTGGGAATTGTTTGCTCGACTTTCATGTTTGACAGGTGCTCAGTTAGCACAATTTTCACTTTTGTGTAAAACAGTGATCGCAAATGCAAGCGCAAATCGAGAAGAGTTGAGCAGCGAGATGATGTTCGGAGAATCTTAGCAAGCTCAACCTTTCCTGGGCCAAAGTCACCCAGTGAGCTTCATGGCCAAATGATGACTGGAACCCAGATCTCCCCAGTCCAGCACTCGAATGACTATACCACACTAATGTAGAGGACTGATGGCAGAAAGCTCTGATGAAAAGCCAGGATATGTGGTAATACTGAATGGATTATAGAACTTTATTTAGCAGCGACATTGGGGTCATGGTCAGAGATGCTTAATATATACAGGTGCTCCTGTACGTGAGTCCTACAACCACCACTTAGAGGAAACCCTGTCCCATGGCCCTTTACCTGTTCTTTTGATTAAACAGCACAGCCACTGAGCCGTGAAGAGACACTCACAACTGGCTTTGTGTTATCATTTATTACTAACAGAAAACACTGCAACAGAATTCATTTGTGACAAATGTAAAGAAAAGGTACAATGGCACTTGTAAATAAAGCATAGAGCATGAGATGAAAACGTGACATATAAACTGCATATTTATGAGAATACAAGGCTTACATGCACACATCCATCCCCTCACCATTTTAAGCCTTCACAAAATTGTTCAAATGCCTGAATACCACTAGTGCCTATTTGTCATTATCTAATCATTACTTTTAATAACAACTAAAGAGAATTAAGACACAGCAGTAAAGAATAATCAGAGAAACACCAGAGGCAAAGTAGTAGGTGAGCTTATTTTCAACATGCAAAACTTCTATAAGAGGTTGTTTTTAACACAAAAAACAGAATTGAACTATCAGTAGATGTTTAAAACTATGCCATGAAAATAAGTGTTTATGAGTGAATGCATGAATGAATTGTTTATTCAAAATTGTCCAGGAAAAAATGACTTTTTTCATGTTTAGTTTTACGAAATATCTACTCAGCAATGTTGATGAAGTTGATAGGGCAGAATACATTTTCTCTCATCTAGTATTGCACCCTCTAGAGTATGGAATGCTAAACCAATCTGCCAAGAATGACTAACCTCTGACTCATAAAATGACTTCTAAGTAGCTTTCTGCAATTCACTACATTTCCCCAAAGGGTACAGTACCTCCAGATTGATGTTCCTATTGCTTTCCCAAATATATAAATTAATTCCTAGATTCCATGAACCTGCCACTTTAGCCCTGTGTTGACCTAAATCCAAGCACAAACCCAAAATAACAAAGATGGATTTAGTATTTACCAAATGTATTTGTCCTTGAAGATGCTATTATTCCTTTATAGCGACGGTGTGTGCACAGAGAATAAATGTGAAATTGTATCAAAAATTACCCTGAAATGCAGCATTGTTTATTAGACGATTGAGTCCATTCAGTATCAGATAAATACACTTGACATTATGGGGAAACATAACCTGAGAAGAAAACAAAACGTATATAATTTTCATCCAGAAGTAGCATCTATTACACAACAGATGATTCAAACAACTTATCTTTCTCCAGAGATCTCCTTCTACTTTTATACTAATTTTGTGCACACATATTTGAAGGCCAAAAGTGTAAAACTTCTAACAAGGAGCCTACAGTAGCTAATAAATGTGAAAATACTTTAAATGGTCACTTTTGTCTTAGAGCTGCTATATTTATTTTATATGAAGTGAGTTCAGACCCCACCTCCTGACATCCCGAAAGAATGCACGAAAGGATTATGAGGCCATGCAGGCTAGCCACATCCACATCCCTTAGATCCCCTCCATGTGAGGGGGGAACCTGATAGGGTGAACATTCAACTTCACATGGAGGAGTTCTGATGTGCATATATACAGCCCCTTCAAATGCTGATCAAATATGGATTGTTTGGGGGTGTGGCTGCTGCACACATCAGGAAATGGGGCTGTGGTGTCACCACCTTTGCAATGCTATCTCTACCTTCTATTACACTGCCACCACCCTCTTCCTTTTAAGAGGGAACTTTAAACCTATTTGTGTGTAAATTTGTATGTCACCAATCTTTGGCTTACTTCCTTCATGGTTTATTTTACCCCTTTATTGTCAACAAATAAGACCAAGAAAGGTATGGTTCAACATAACAAAATATTACTGAAAATTGTATTTAGAAGAATAAGGATGTTTTAATACAACTTAAGCTTCATGGAGTTAAAATAAACGTTCTAATTTTTATAAATTCCTTTCCTAATAATTCGATTTTTAAAATAAATATACCTCCCTCTACCTCGCAGGTAAATCTACCCCCCCCCCCAAATCTAAAGCCCTGATTCCCTAATCCTACCCCTCTGACAGCAAGTCTTTAATTGTCAAAGAAAAACCCAGTGACAGTTACTCTGTCTCGACTGAAAATGAAACAAACTACCAGAAGACACCATTCAAACATTTAAATATTCTAACTCTCCCCCCACTAACTGACAATTGCCTGTAAGATAAAGGATCTGTCAAGTAAATCAAGCTTGCAACCAAACATTCAAACATATATATAAATAACAAAATAAAATACCATTTTGTCACAGGGGCTAACCTGCATGGCCCCACAACCTACATCACATATTATTTCAACATATTATGCCCCCTTTTAATATGCCATCACATCAGGAGACAAATATTTAATCTGAATTAGGTGGCTCCAAGACACCCTTCAAGTAGCCTAAAACTAAATGCATGTGCTAAATCAGATAACTGACAGTGGCTTGTGATGTACCATATTTTGTCTTCCTCTTAAGATATATCTAGAAATGCCTCATCTAGAACTTTTTTTTTTGTAACATAAGAGTTAATAAATTAACCGTATTTAATTTTTGTATATTGTTTTTTAATTGTTTTTAATCCTATGTAAACCGCCCAGAGAGCTTCGGCTATGGGGCGGTATACAAATGTAATAAATAAATAAATAAATAAACTGTGAACAAGAATTTTCCAGTGCTGCCAATTTGTAAATTGATAAAGTTTTACAGCTAGGGCTGGGAACAGGAATTTCATCTGGCCTACTTTGGTGGCTCTGCTCCTCCTGCCAGAGAACAAGGCAAGCAAGCTGAGGTGACTACAACAATATTGCAAACTTGGCCAATCAGTCCATCTTATAAATGGTGATGTGACTGACGAACTGCAAGTCTCTCACAAGACAAGACAGTTCACCTGTCTTGAAGGTGCAAGACAGCCGTTTTAGAGGGCAATCTGATGGGTGCTATCTTGATTAGATTACATTTTAATAATAAAATAATAATAATATAATAATACATTTATTTCTTACCCGCCTATCCCTCTGGATACAAAAACTATAAAATATATAGAACATTAAAAACAAATAAAACTAATACATTATTAAAAACATCTTAAAATCAACTAGGTAAGCCTGCCGGAAGAGATCAGTCTTCATGGCTCTCTTAAATTCAAGTTAAGTTAAATTTTAGCCTGCATAGCAAGCTGAAATGTTTGTATAGGGGAAGCTGGTCCTTAAGATATCCTAGCCCTAATTATTTTAGGTTTTTGAAAGTACCGGCACCTTGAATTCTGCCTAGAAATGAATAGGCAACAGTAGTACAAGAGCAAGACTGACACCACATGTTATGGTGCCATTCAAAATATATGTCAATATCTAGTGTGCTAATTAATGGTGGGCAGGATTTTGACAATATCTAATTAATGTTACATCTGAGCCAGTTCCATGGATAATTTCAAATCTACAGAACGCTTCATGTGATTGTTTTTAAACTATCTTTTCTTGGTGTAGTGAAGAAATTCCATGGAAAAATCTCATCTTTATGCAATTGTAGTATGCAACTTGTGCATTGTCTTCAAATTAAACAGAGCAAGAAAATCTAACCAGAGATCATTTTTCAGTGACAGATTAATAGGCGAGAAAAAGTCACCTACTAAAAGAGATTGTATTATTTCTTCAAAAATTATATGTTCGCAGACAGGTTCTAATTACTAAAGCACTTTAATCTCAAAATGGGTACACAAGTGACATTGGGAACTTTTAATTAATAATGAAATAAAAAGTTTAACAACCACCTCAATACATGAGGATTCATCTTTTAGAACCTAATTTATGCAGTCTTTTAAGGGCCTGCTTGTATTTTAGCAGCTTGAAACCTTCTCAACAGCTTACATTACTGCTGTGCTGAGTATAAAATAGCAATATGTTATATATTATATATTTGGACTTTTTCCTTTTGATTAAGTCAAAGGCTGTCAATGCAGAAACATCCAGCAAAAGGTTCTGTATAATTTTCCTGTGTGGTTATGTCCCTGATTGTATTATTAGCAAGACATTCACTGCAGGGACTTTTCTTAACCTAAATGTTGTACTATTTAATGAAATAATCCTTTGTGTTACTTCAGAAAACTGTGAAAACTGTGATATATTAGTCATTATATCAAAGCCTATGGACTCCAGTTTTTATTAAGTCTACAATCCTATACCCACTCATTTGGGTGTAAGACCCATTGAACTCATTGTGACATACTTCCACTTTTAATTTAACTGTTAACAGTTACCTGTTTTGTACAAATGCAGATATTTATAATAGTCATAACAACAAAAACATTATCTCTTCAAGAAGGAACGCAGAGCAGTCAATGATAACATGGGATTTGAATAAGGTTGTCAGGAGTTTTGGAGCAATATTCATGACTTTAGTATTTGACATAAATTCTGTTTTTGACAAACTTTGTCAACTGCACCAGGTATAGGTGCATGTGTATTGTTCAAACACAATGTCCTAATAGATACCATTCATAATGCTTCATATTCCTTGCACTTTACAAGCACATTGATGGCAAAGTAGCAGTTAAAGCTTCTCTATACAGTGATCATCATACTAATAAGCAGAATACCATATATCATGAGTGTTATTTCCTGAGTGCTGTCCTCAGACCACTTAATTTAGAATTCTCCCACTGCAAATAGATGGATTATTTAGTGGATGACAGCCATTTTGCTTCTTGATAATTCTTTATGATTCTTTATTATGATATTATAATGTTCTCTCCCAAATGTTGAATGCAATAAAAAATTACTAAGCATCTGCCAGTTAATTACTGGATAACAAAAGTTTATGCAAATATTTACTATAATTAAATCAGTCTTAGCACCTGTCATAAAAAAAACCCTATAATTTAGTTCAGAGCTGGTGACATTTGAACAATGTTATTTAAACAAAATCTGAATGAGTTTCCTGAAATTCTTCAACAATGTCTAGGAATAGACTTTTTTCCACCAAATTTCCAATGTATCAGGGCAGTGCAAGCCCTGTTCCCTAAAGGTGATCTAAGAGAGAGAGAGAGAGAGAGAGAGCGCACTACTGAAACATAGCCATTTCTGGGAAATGATGATTCCAGCTTAGCTCATTTCCCTGCACTGCTGAAATCTATCTTGGCTAGTGTGTAGTATACTACAAAGGAGATGAACAAGCAAACCATTTACTGGCAGAGCTCCTTCTAAGTGGATTTTTTTTGGTGAGAAAAGCAAAGGAATAGATCCCTGCAGCACTCCACATCTTCCTATTTGATCATTTTGTCAAAACTGGCCATCTTTATAGTTGTTTCTGTTTATTTCAAGTTTATTTCAAAAATTCTTCAGTCTTATTGCATGGGGTGTTTAGCACCATAAAGGATCGTTCTCATGCTTTTAGTGCTCCCTAAGGAGTCCAGGTGGGGTGATGGGAGTGAGGTGGCATCTAGATGTGTTAGCAAAACATTTCCAGGAGGAAATGAAGGGATGTGGCAATTATGGTCTCAGCATTTTTCCAGATAGGATGATAAATTGCTTGCACTGCAATGGTGTCCATTTGTGTTAAGTTCTATAGAGGACATGTGTATGGTGCAGTGATTTCCATGCAAAAGATCCCAGGTTTGGTCCCTAACATTTCTCCACCTAAATGGATGGAACATTTAGCATAATCATAAAGAGCCATTCTATCATGGTTCATGTTCCAAAATTTGCATAAAATTGTGAAGATGAAGAAGCCCAGTACACAACAACTATACCTTGTACTGCAACCCAGTTGGCTCATAACATTTATTAGCCAACTGTTTACATGCTGAATTTATTTATTTATTATTTATATTTGCATTTATATCCTGCCTTTTTTCATCCAAAGAACTCAAGATGGCATACATAATCTTCCTCCTCTCCATTTATCCTCACCACAACAACCCTGTGAGGTACGTTGGGCTGAGAGTCTGTGACTGGCCCAAAGTCACCCAGTGGGTTTCCATGCCCGAGTGGGGACTAGAACCTGGATCTCCCAACTCCCATTCCAACACTTTAGCCACTACACCACACTGGCTTTTCCATATTTCCTGACCACTGATGTAGCGGTAAATGTTGAGGTGCAGGCACTCACAATGACAGTCTCTATAGCTACTCTTTCAAGAAAAGTTCAAACGTTGCAGTTTTCATCTCCTCTAGGACTCTTTTCTAAAATGAATGAGTCCCATTGCCCATTCAAGACCAAGCCAATCCCAAACTACTTTACATTACAACAAGAAACAATATATCATTGCTGGGAAAATTCATTTCCCCCAGTTACAGTAGCATCATCTACACCAAGGAGGATATAGTGCTATGAAAGCAGTATATATATGTTATGTGTAAATGGGCCCCAACAGTTGTCAGTGCACTTCAATACTGCTATAAAGTAGTAGTGTGGCTTCTGCCTTTTATATATTGCTTTCTTACCACTTTCATAGTGCAATTCCTGCTCTGTGTAGATCAGGCCTCTGAAGATTGAAGTATAAGCTCAGCTGGAAAGGGGAATTCTGAGGCAGCTGATGAGCTCCTTCAGATGGGTACCATTGCTCTGCTCCCCACTTCTTCCGCATTGGGGATGAGCTCCAATTACACGGGGAAGTGTGCAGAGATCATGTGACCAATAGAACAATGACACCAACACTTTTTATAGCGTAAGTTTCCTGCACATGGCAGGAAATCCTGACAAATCTCAACTTATTTTAAAAAATAACTGGCAAATGAGGCAGAAGACATGCAGCAGGATCCTGCCACAAAGAACCAATAGTGGCCAATTGCAAGTGTGCAATAAAAAACTCTTCTGATGATCCTTGATATCAGGAAATCTCAAGATGTAGTGATGGCCACCAATTTGGATGGCTTTAAAAGGGGTTAGACAACCTCCTAGAGAAGAAGGATATCAGTGGCTACTAGTTCTGATGGCTATATATATACTACCTCCAATATCAAAGGCAGTATGCTTATATACACCAGTTGCTGGGGAACATGGATGGGAGGGTGCTGTTTCACTCATGTCCTGCCTGTGGGTTGCCTGTGGGTTGCTTGTGGGTTTCCCATGGACAACTGGTTGGCCACTGTGTGAACAGAATGTTGGATTACATGATCCAAAATAAAAGGCCAGACTTTGTCTGATCCAGTATGGCTGTTCTTATATTTTTAATCTCTAGGGTGACCAGATAAAATCCAGGTCAGGGCTCATGTAACTTTAACAGTTGTAGAGAAAAGGGAATTTCAGCCAGTGTTGTTTGTATACAATTAGTTCCTGGTGAAATTTAGGGATGTGCACTGGATTGGACCCAATCCACGATCCGAGTCCGGTCCAGTGGGAAATCAGATAAATTATCCGATTTCCGATCCAACAGCTGGATCGGCTGATCCAGTCCGAACCAATCCAAAAAGGCTCCGAACCGGTTCGGCGGATCGGCGGATCGGCAGGCGCCCACTGGCGCCCACCGTTCCTTCCATTGGCGGGCGCCAGTGGGCGCCCGCCGATGAAAGTGGACAGCGGGGGGGGCGGAGGGGAGGAGGGGGGCTGCTTACCTTTGAGGGACATCCGCTCCCGTCCGGCGCCAGTGGCTACTACCAGCGGGCTCCGCGGCCTGCTCCAGGGTGGCGCGCCAGGTGATGACATCACCCGGCGCGCCACCCTGGAGCAGGCCGCGGAGCCCGCTGGTAGTAGCCACCGGCGCCAGACGGGAGCGGACGGCCCGGAAAGGTAAGCAGGGGGCATGCGGAGGGGAGAAGTGGGGCCCTTACCTTTCCGGGCCGTCCGCTCCCGTCCGGCGCCGGCGGCTACTACCAGTGGGCTCTGCAGCCTGCTCCAGGGTGGCGTGCTGGGTGATCACCCAGCGGGCTACTCTAGAGCAAGCCGCAAAGCCTGCTGGCAGTAGCCGCCGGCGCCGGACGGGAGCGAACGGCCTGGAACGGTGAGGAGGGGGCGCGTGGAGGGGAGGAGGGGGGCCCTTACCTTTTAGGGACTCCCGTCCGGCGCCGGTGGCTACTACCAGCGGGCTCCGTGGCCTGCTCCAGGGTGGCATGCCGGGTGATCACCCGGCGCGCTACTCTAGAGCAGGCCGCAAAGCCCGCTGGTGGTAGCCGCCGGCGCCGGACGGGAGTGGGCGTCCCTAAAAGGTAAGCAGTGGCGGGGAAGGGGGCTTGCCCCCCCCCGGAGCCGTCCGCTTCTATCCACGGGCGCCCGCGGACGCCAGCGGATGGAAGCGGATGGCTCCAGGGGGGGTAGGGAGCGCGGGGGAGGGGGCTTACCTGCCGGGGCCGTCCACAACGGACGGCCCTGGGGGGGGAAGGGAGTTAGGCCCCCCCTCACCCACCCGACGCCATTTTTTCCTCATAGACTTGCATTGCAATGCAAGTCTATGGGGAAAAAAATGGCGGCCGATCCAAAAATTACTGATTTTTGGATCGGGATCGGACTCGATCTAGTCCGGGGGACCTCCGATTTTGTCCGAACTGATCCATGACAAAATTGGAGGTCCCAATCCGGGTCCCAATCCGATCCGGGGGGTCCGTGCACACCCCTAGTGAAATTCCCTCTTCATCACAACAGATAAAGGTGCAGGCACTATACTAGAGGGACCATATACAAAAGAAGGCAGGCCCCTGGATTTACATGACCTGGATTTTATCTGGTCACCCTATTCATCTCCTAATTGTTCCTGCAAACCCTGGCTCCACTACACCACTGTTCTTGACACTAAACAAAACTACATCTCCAGTAGCAATGTTCAGGGCTGTCTCTTGTGATAGGAATGCCTTACAAGAAGGCTTTTTTTCATGACCCCAGGGAAGTCTATCCAGCTCTTCTATAATGTAATTTCCTAAAGGACCATGTCTTATGACATGAATATAATGCTTTTACCTGGTTTGAAAAATAACAAATCTCCTAAAGAGATTGACCTGAGTTGATCCTGGCAGAAAGAACTGATAGATCTTCTTGCTTTTAAGGAGTTATTTTAACAGGATAAGTGCAGCTCCCATTTCTTTCCCAGGGCTAGAATTGTGTCATGCAGAGGTGAGAGTGATTTATTCCCTTAAAGAATGTTGGCTACATTAAGTTTTTGTTTTAAATCTTTGTTTTTATTGCTCATTAAATATTCAGAGTAGCTTTTCCTTTGATAATTTCTGGAAAGAAATAGATGATCCTCATGCACAGAATCACCAGGACCCTGAACAATGGGTTGTTATTTAATGAAATAGCATTTAATGGCATAATAGCATTGAAATAAATTCATTGTAGACCTCTGGTGACACCCAAAACACTTGAGTTTCAAACTTAACACACTTTGTAGGTGGAAAACTGTCGATCTGGCCCAGCCAACATGGATGTGCAAATATAGAATGCTCTCCAAAATATAGCTAGTTCTACTTAGAGAGAATGCAAGACAACACACATATTCGAAAGGCATGTGGGTTTAAGAGTTCATTCATGAACATGTTGGAGTATTAATAGGAATGGGTAAATCTTTCAATTTTGAATTTGCTCAGGTTCTCATTTTCCCAGCATTAAATCCATTTCATTCCATTTATGCATCAGTTTGACTAATCATTTTGGAGGGGAAATAAGTTTGCACATGATTTCATACCAAAATTTATTTTTGTGCAAATATCTCCTATCATCTTGTGAGCATTTGTTGTAAGGGAAAAAGAAGTACTTCCTTTTATCTGTGCTGAATCTCTCATTAATCAGCTTCATGAGATGACCCTGGTTCTAGTATTATGGGTGAGGGAGAAAAATGTCTTCCTATCCATATTCTTCACATCATGCAGAAGAAGAAGAAGAAGAAGAAGAAGAAGAAGAAGAAGAAGAAGAAGAAGAAGAAGAAGAACCCATGAGAGATCTGTTCATGGATCATTTATACACTATCACTTCTAGTCTGACCCTAACATATATAACATACCTTTTGGTGCATAGAAATTATCTATTTGATAATTTGATGTTATCTCGAATAAGACCTTCACAGAAGTGTAGAATAAAGTTTATCTGTTACACTAAGTTTCTGCAAGTGCTTTATCTAAATGGAAAGTATATGTCTCTTTCTTGAAAGTGTGGCTAGATGGGTATATTTAGTTTGGCAGTTGAATTTTGAATCACCTTAACAAGTCTTCTGCTTACTTTCTTGCTTTCTTTGATGAATATCAGGTATATTGCTCTTTCTCCTTTTACTAATCACTGTGAAAATTAGCATATGATTTCTGAAATAGCTCTTAAATAAGAATTATCCTCCATTTTCTAAATTTTCTAAATGCCCTTTACCTCATAACCAGTGGGTTTATCTCCATTATGGTGTTTCTCTCCATTTTGGACTCACACAATTATCCTATGTTTTCTAAATGTCCTTTATTTCTTAGCCAGCAGGAAACAAATTCCTATAGTGTTTATCTCCATTTTGGAATCACATAATTATGTTCCATCCTTGTAGTGTGCAATGTCTCCTATACTCAGTTTGTATTCATTGTAAAAGTTCTCATTACCACTTGTACAATTTCTGTTATTTCCATTGCAGGTCCTGGAATGTGGATTATTAGTAGAAAACAGCTACATGGAACAAGTGCAGCTAGATATATACTGCCTTGTTAGTGTTGGTGAGAAGCAATAGTTGGGAATACTAGGCCATATCTCAGTTGAATTTCCAATTACTGAAGATAATCGTCAGTTGTAGCCAACCGTCTCCTTGCCCATCCATCCATGAGATTTATAGAACATCAATTGATCATCACTTTGGTATACTCCTTACCAATATTGCCCATAAGTGCTGGCCACAGCAGATACTACAGTGCCTTAAAACTGAAGCCTGGTTTTTATTTTTATTGTCAACTTAAAATAACAAGCATAATTAGTTTTTGTTTTTCCCATTTCTTCAGCTAGATGAGTTTGGCACATGAAAAGTTACTATTTCTCGATAAACTGTGTTGATGGCTTGGTTTTTCCAAAATTGTCCCTCTAGCCTGCCTATTATGATTTATTTATTTATTTATGCAAGTATGACATATAAATCTGACTTCTCCACCAAAAATAATGCTCCTCCCGCTGCAGGAGGTTGATAAGTGTGGGATGGGCTAAGCAATTTTGCATTCACAGGCTTGTATAGCAGAATCAGCATGTGAGGGAATGCGATTTTTCTGCATTATGGTTGTTCCTTTTGAATAAACAGGAACAATATGGGATATGGATTAGAAAATAAAGAAGAGTCTTGCAAACACCCAGAGGCAAGTACCCTTGGAGCATTTTCATGGGGAATTGTGTGGGATTGATTTAGGTAGGCTGACCATATGAAAAGGAGGACAGGGCTCATGTAACATTAACAGTTGTAGAGAAAAGGGAATTTCAGCCAGTGTCGTTTGTATGCAATTAGTTCCTGGTGAAATTCCCTCTTCATCACAACAGTTAAAGTTGCAAGCACTATACTAGAGTGACCATATACAAAAGAAGGCAGGGTCCCTGCAACTTTAACTGTTGTGATGAAGAGGGAATTTCACCAGGAACTAATTGCATACAAATGACTCTGGCTGAAATTCCCTTTTCTCTAGCCCTGTCCTGCTTTTCATATGGTCAGCCTACAGGATAACACTTGAATGGGAAGTTGATTTAAATACTCTTCTAAAGAGTTCAGGTGTTGGATGTCAGGTGCTTCATGGACAATTCACTGGGCTAGCCTAGTGAATTGTGAGTTGAAAGCTTGGCAATTGTTGTGAGAAAGTCTGTCTCTGTTCTGTGCTTATCTGTGGCTGCTAGCTGAGGCCTTGAGTTTCTTTGAGAACAAATGTATGTTTACAAAAGGTGGGGGTGATCTTGCAAGCTGTCTCTCACATAGTGTCGTCATCAAGAGGAGGTTGAACTGTGCCGCCCTGTTGGTACATGAGTTTGGGTTACAGGCCTGAAGTCCTGTCTGTCAAAGTGGCTTGGAATTAGCCAGCCTCTATCTTGTATAGCTACGAGCAAAGGGGAGGCCCTTTGCTAGGAATTATCTGTTTGTCTGTTCATCTGTTCTACGCTTGCTATGAAACACCTCGTGTTTGGGATTCTATCTAGTTTGGAAATATTGGATGCACTCTGTACATGTTCTGTTGCTATTTGGACTTAGAATTTCTAAGAACTATGCCATGAAAAGTGCTCTGTGGCTTTTCATAGATTTAGACTTGCAGATTACTGTTCTGGATTCATGTTCTATAGCCTATTTTTCCCTGCATAGAGCCAAAGTATGGGCACAGGGAAACTCTGAGGCTGATTGTTGCTGTTCTGGAATTGTGTGTGTGTGTGACCTGCGAGAGAGCCTTCCTCAGAGCCAAAGCTACGAGCAGGGAAGGTTTCCTTGGTCGAAGAGGTTCATCCCCTGACATCTTGCTTACGTGATCAGCTCAGTGTTCCTGGCAGGCTGAGTTTAGTTTAATACAAGATGATATTGTCTACTGTCAGACTTCATGCACTTCTGTGCTGGGGTTTCTCTTTTGAGTTTTGCTCGTGTTCCTGATGAGTCAGTGTGTGTGGCCGCTGCTGTCTGTTTCGCATGGGACAGGGGCTAACTCTAAATGTCTCCCCCTGAGTGATTTGCTGTTCGCATTAAGCCGTTGTACCTGAAAGCTATCTGGTCCGTCTTCAGCTTCAAGTGCGTATATGCAAAAATAAAACCGTTATGCTTGAATTCCATGTGATTTTACAATAAAAAAAAGTCTCACTGTTTTTGGAGTGTGTCAGTTTGCCTAAAGTTCGTTAGCAGAAGCCTAGGGTGAGCTTGGCGTCACGACATCAGGTATAGTAATGGCCAGCAATTTCGATGGCTTTCAGTGAGGGTTGGATAAATTCCTGGAAGAAAGGCTATCAATTGCTACTGTCCTGATGGCTATGTGCTACCTCCAGTATCACAGGCTATAAACTTATAAACACCAGTTGCTGGAGAACATGGGTGTGAGGATGCTGTTGTACCATATCCTGCTTGTGAGTCCCTGGTCAACAGCTGGTTGGCCACTGTGTGAACAGAGTGCTGGACTGGAAGGACCCTTGGTCTGATCCAGCATTGCACATCTTATGTTCTTATGTTGCTTTCCTCTCTGTGTGGACTTCTGATGTCACTGTTGTGACACTGGAAGAACAGCCCCCACAGAGGCTCTGTAGTGGCTGTGTGTGTGTGTAGGGATTCATCTCAGATGCCCCCTCCTGAGATGGTATCAGTGACCTAAGGAGTGGGGGTTGGATCAGGTTTTTAGTAGAATATCAAGTACCTATTCCACAGTAATCACAAGCAGTGCCAAAGTAATTACAGTGAAGTTGGCCTTCCAAAATTAGAGCATTAACCTTCCAACTAGCCATGAGAAAAATCCAAAAATTAGTGGCACTGATACAAGTGCCATTTTTAGTGCAATTCAGATTTCTAGTCCATTAGCACATGTCTGACTGCAGTCATATATATTGCCAGAATCTATGCAGACAGGTAGATGGAAAGGTTACATCATTTTATGTTTTGCTTTTTGGCATAATTGAACTATACTGTCATAAGTTCTTCAGATGAAGTTGGAAATATAAATCTTAAATGCAAAATAAATCATGTCTGCACCCCGATATCTATTGGGAGACAAATTCTGCCAAAAGTGGCCCTTCCAAGAAATTCCTGACATCTGTGGCTGATAACTTTCTCCTACAGAAAATAGAGGAAGGAACTAGAGGAACGGCTATCCTTGACTTGATACTGACCAATAGGGAAGACTTAGTGGATAAAGTGGCAGTTACAGGAACTCTGGGGGAAAGTGACCACGTCATACTTGAGTTCTTGATTTTAAAGGAAGCAAAGGCTGAGTGTAGCCTAGGCTGACCAGATAAAATCCAGGTCAGGGCTCATGTAACTTTAACAGTTGTAGAGAAAAGGGAATTTCAGCCAGTGTCATTTGTATGCAATTGGTTCCTGGTGATCTTCCCTCTTCATCACAACAGTTAAAGGTGCAGGCACTATACTAGAGTGGCCATATACAAAAGAAGGCAGGGCCCCTGCAACTTTAACTGTTATGATGAAGAGGCAATTTCACCAGGAACTAATTGCATACAAATGACACTGGCTGAAATTCCCTTTTCTCTACAACTGTTAAAGTTACATGAGCCCAGACCTGGATTTTATCTGGTCACCCTAGTGTAGCCAATCACATACTCTGGATTCCAGGAAAGCTGATTTTAATAAATTCAGAAATATGATAAGTAAGGTCCCATGGCAAGTGACCCTAATGAGAAAAGGAGTCCAAGATGGGTGGGAGTTTTTAAAAAAGGAAATTTTAAAGGCCCAATTACAAACAATTCCAACAAGGAAAAAAGATAGAAGACAACAGAAGAAACCAATGTGGCTCCACAAAAATCTTAGAGATGACCTGAAAATAATAAAAAAGGATGCATATAGGAAGTGGAAGGAAGGTCAGGCTACAAAAGAAGAGAACAAACAAGTAGCACAGAAATGCCGGAATAGTATCAGGAAGGCTAAAGCTGAGAAGGAGCTGAGGCTAGCAAGGGATGCTAAAAGTAATAAAAATGCTTTCTTCAGATACGTGAATAGTAAAAGACAGAGGAAAGAAATGGTGGTTCAACCGCTTCATGAGGATGGCAAATTGGTAACAGATGACAAAGAAAAGGCCAAAGTGCTCAATTCCTACTTTGGCTCAGTCTTCTCCCCAAAGCGGGTCTCTGACCCCTTGGCAAAAGTGAAGTACAGGCTGAAGGGGCAGGATTGCAGTTTGAGATTGATAAACAAATGGTCAAGGAACACCTACTTTATTTGAACAAGTTCAAATCTCCAGGGTCTGATGAACTGCATCCTAGAGTAATGAAGGAGTTGGCAAAGGAACTCTCAGAACCGCTGTCTATTATCTTTGCGAAATCATGGAAGATTGGTGAAGTGTTAGCCGACTGGAGGAGGGCTAATGTCCTTATCTTCAAAAAGGGCAAAAGGGAGGAACCTGGGAACTACAGACTAGTCAGTCTGACATCCATCCCTGGGAAAATTTTGGAGCAGATTATAAAGAAGCCAATCTGTAAACACCTTGAAAACAATGCAGTGATTACTAGAAGCCAGCATGGATTTGTCAAGAACAACTCCTGTCAGACTAATCTGATCTCATTTTTTGATCGGGTAATCTCCCTTGTGGACTGTGGGAATGCTGTGGATATAGCATATCTTGACTTCAGCAAAGCTTTGGACAAAGTGCCCCATGACATTCTGATTAACAAACTAGTGAAAAGTGGGCTAGATGGAACAACTATTAGGTGGATCCACAGTTGGCTACAGAATCAGACTCAAAGAGTGCTTATCAATGGTACTTTTTCACACTGGGGGGAGGTAATGAGCGGGGTACTGCAGGGCTCAGTCCTGGACCCAGTGCTCTTCAACATTTTTATTAGTGATTTGGATGAGGAGGTGCAGGGAATGCTTATCAAATTTGCAGATGACACAAAATTGGGTGGGATCGCTAATACTCCAAAAGACAGGAACAAACTCCAAAGTGATCTCGATAGACTGGAGCGCTGGGCTGAAAACAACAGAATGAAATTTAATAGGGATAAGTGCCAAGTTCTACACCTAGGAAAAAGAAACCAAATGCACAGTTACAAGATGGGGGATACTTGGCTAATCAATACGACAAGCAAGAAGGATCTTGGAATTGTTGTAGATCACAATCTGAATATGAGCCAACAGTGTGATGTGGCTGCAAAAAAAGCAAATGCTATTTGAGGCTGCATGAATAGAAGTATAGCTTCCAAATCGCACAAGGTACTGGTTCCCCTCTATTCGGCACTGGTTAGGCCCCATCTCCAACTCTACTATTCTATGATTCTATGAACCTGTAATCCTATCTATCTGTTTCTTAGAAGACTTGCATTCCACCTTTCTTTCAAATAGAAATCCAAGCTGGCTGACAAAAATCTTTTTTTTAAAAAAACAATCAGTGGGGTGGGGAAGGGAAACAAGTCAAAGCCACATCCTACCACAACATATACAAACAAAACGTAGCACAGAAAGGACAGCATGTGGAGAGGTATATCTGGGAGGTGGTAATGCTGGTCTCTGATCATTCAGAGTTGTAAAAAGTAAGAACTGAGCACAGACAATACTAGGAAACCACTACACAAAAGTCACAAAGAAGAGAAACAAGTTCTCAGATGCAATTCCAACGCATTTCAGCCTATCCCCTATTTGAGGCCTTCTTCATTAGGAACAGCAAAATGTCTACAGAGTTTCTTTGTATATTCTATAGAAGACAATCCTTTTGCTTATTTTATTTTGCATCCTCAGAAATTGTTTCTCTTCTTTGTAACCTACTTTGGATGCTCACCGCTGTCCACTTTAATGTTTTTCTTTAGAACCACTAGATAAAATGAAAATGGAGTTAAGTGCTTTCTCCAATGACTCTAATCCATTTAGACAATTGCAGAATTTAGAACCCGGATTGGAAAATCAGGGTTCTAAACTGCATGGGAGCTTACATGGATATAAAAGGTCCTCCACTGCAGAATGTCTTCATCAACATATGGACAGCCATGTGAATGGTGAAGGAAAGGAGATGGAGCTACCATGCTCATCTTTACTCTCCACCCCTGCATATTTATTGTACATACAACAACAACCCCAGTATAGGGCAAATAATTTACACATACTTTGTGAATTAAGGTCAATCATGAACAATTCATGAACAATCAAACGTAATATAATGAAGAAGCTATGTCTGGCAGCCCATCAGGCTCTCAACATGCCCTTTTTTGCTGCTTGTCCACAACTGAAAAAAAATATTGGGGTTGTCCAGCACCTGGTGGTGTTTGGTTTAGTGAATCACAAATTGTGCAGGCAAGGTTTATATCATCCTTCCCCAATGTCATGCCCTTCAGAAGTTTTGGACTTCAATATCCATCGATCCCAACCAGCATGGCCAATGAGAAGAAATACTGGGAGTTGTAGTCTAAAACATCTAAAGGGCACCAGGTTGCAAATGACTGGTTTTGAGTAATTAATGGATATCTATGCTTTTTTTTTTTTAAAAAAAGAAAAGAATAAAGAATAAACAAAGACTGCAGTACTTTATTTATTTAGGCACATTGAAGTTCCACAGGATCCCATGGGTAGGCTGACCATATGAAAAGGAGGAGAGGGCTCATATAACTTTAACAGTTGTAGAGAAAAGGGAATTTCAGCCAGTGTCATTTGTATGCAATTGGTTCCTGGTGAAATTCCCTCTTCATCACAACAGTTAAAGTTGCAGGCACTATACTAGAGTGACCATATACAAAAGAAGGCAGGGCCCCTGCAACTTTAACTGTTGTGATGAAGAGAAAATATCACCAGGAACAAATGACACTGGCTGAAGTTCCCTTTTCTCTACAACTGTTAAAGCTACATGAGCCCTGTCCTCCTTTTCATATGGTCAGCCTACCCATGGGAGCCATGCCAGCTTCTTAGCATTTAATCCTCCATGTTTTTTTTAATGCATATCTCCCCATGACACTGCACATGCTTAGCATAGTGCAAACAGATGGGTACAGATACTGAAGGAAGCTGATCCTTGTGAACTTCCATGACCTGATCCACACCTCTCAGACTAATGGGCAGATATAAAGGTGAAATCTTATATATGTTTAGATAGAAAAAAGTCCTACAACTCCCAGCATTTCCCAGCTAGCATGCTGGGAGTTGTAGGACTTTTACTGTCTAAATATGCATAGGATTGCATCCGTAGTTATTTGCCTGCATTCACCCTTTCCAGATGTTATGACTCAGTTCTTAGCTCAAAAACATAAATTTCCATTTATTTAACAATGTGTGCTTTGAGAGAAAATACATGTAGAAATACAGTTTAAGAGAAAATATGCTTAGAAACTGTATTTTTAGAGAAAATATGTCCATAATGCATTTCCATTGTATATATGTGTATATAAATAGATTGATGCCTAGTACTGATGTGCTGGGTTGGTACATATGTATGAAGCAGCTTTTAAGCATAAATAACCAGGTGAAGGATTGGAGCCATGATTATCAGCCTCTTCTGAGGACTGCATTCTGTGCTAAAGCACTATACACATGCTGTGGTAAAGCTAGTGAACATTCTTTAAAAGCACTTGAGTTTATATCCCAACACTCATAAACTGAAAATGCTTTGGTAATTTGAAATAATTGAATAGAATAGAAGGTGATTTATAGTTACTATTAGGTTTTTATAGTCACTTCAATTAAGTCAGTACAAGCAGAAGTCCTGAGCAATTCATGGACTTGGAGAATACTAACCTGCACTTAAAATATAGTCTTTTTTAAAGCTACACATTATCTTTAAAGCCTGTAAATGAAAATAGTAAATGTTCTGATAGCAACCATGTGGATGCCTGGCCTAGTTTTCAAAATCTTTTGACACTATTCAAAGCAAGAGAAGACATTCTCCCATCTTCATAATAATTATGCCAAACAGGAGCAATGAAGGATTTCCCAAGAGGGGGAACCTAGTCTTTCTGGGCCATGAGACCTTTCTTATTACCCTAGTGGAGAAAGATGGGCCAGTGTTTTTTTAGGAACAGTGAACATCATGTCAGGAGAGGGAGAAGCCTGATCCCCACCCAGCTGGAACGTCTTGGGAGGGGTTGGATTTTGCAGGCGGGAAGAAGAAAAGAAAGAAGACTATACACATGCAAGGCATGTGTGTAGCCTGGCGTGGAGGCGGAGCCAAGCCTATAAAGGCTCGCCCTGCATGGACATCTGGCCTCTTCTTTTCTGGCTCTGGCGGAGAGAAGAGGCAGCAGTAGAGTTGAAAGAAAGTGTGCAGCCACGAGGCGCTTACTCGCGAACACACGCTTATACTGGCGACGGGAGAAAGACGAAGGTGGAGAGAAGAGACAGTGTGCGGCTGCACACGCATTGAGGGAGCTGGGGCTGGGAGGCTTCCCTGCCCCAATGGTTTGGAGTTTTTGAGGGTTGGGTTGGAGGAGAAAGTGACCTACCTTTCTGTCAGCCCTGTTTGGGTGGCAGTTGCTGGTGGGGCTTCGGGGGGACTTTCTTTGCACCCCCTTTTTTTCACAGTTTAGCTCTCAGTGCCTGGATTGCTGTTCCCCCACCCTCCCTCAAGTAAGCTGCGGAGGGTGCCCATGGGCACCAGCTTGGGGAAGCATGATCTGGCAGGATCATTTCTAGTCCAGTGTGGGGCTGAGAGGCAGAATCTGCTGGAGTGCCGGGGCTATAGCCAGGCCTCTACTCAGTAGGCTTCCACTTCAGCAGCTCTGGGGATTGGAAGGCCGCAGTTAGGCCCCTCCCTGGTGTTTGGGCCTGGTTTTGGTTTAGCAGCGATTTCGTGGACACAAGCCATTTTAACTGGAGCAAAGAGACTTTTGTAGGCAGCAGACAGTTTAAGGAGGCTTCATTTAGGAACTGGGCAGCTGGGCCTTTATAGCAGCCTACTAGACTTAGTGAGCCACAGTCAGGTGCCCTCCCCCAACTGGGCCGACTTTATTTATTTATTTTATTCCATTTATATACCGCCCCATAGCCGAAGCTCCCACTTTAGGATGGGTGGCCATTTTGTGGACCATAGCTGAAGGACATTATAGGCGGCCATTTTGAGGAGAGAATTGCTAGTTAATCTATAAATTATCTCGCTCTTTGCATTATTTTATTGCCTCATAGCTGAAGCATCAGGGTGACATTATTATAAATTTGCATTTATATAGTGACTCATAGCCAAAGTTATACGGCTGGTTGCAGAGTGGCATAAATAAAATTGAAGCTTGAGAAGCTAGAGATTTATGCCACCTAAGAAATGCAGGTGGGAAGAAGAGCAAGGGTAGGGCTCAGCGCCCGCCAGCCAAACGCTCCACAGTACAACCCTGGCATTAGTATGCAAAGGTTTTGCCTACTCCATACTGGATTTAAACTTTAAAATGGAGGATAAATAGGTGAATATAAATGATAGGCGGATGGTGTGGGAATTTTGAGGGGATGAGAATAGGAACGGTGAGCACTCTGGCACCTTTATGGTGGGGGCAAGTCAGAGGCCCTGCTCCTCGGGAGCTTTGCAGCTTCCATGTCAGGATATAGCTTGCCTTTGGGGACCTAGTTGTCTCATCTACCCAGAGCTGTGCAGCCCTGGGTGTGGATGACACGGTAGGTCTCACCAAACACTCAAGTGTTGTGGGAATAAGGGGGCCGGTTCTACCGACCCCTGTGTTCAACGAGTGGCTCGCCCTGATTGGCAGGCTAGTTGCCTGAGATAAATAAGAGAGATTCCCGCACGTTCACGCTCAGATCCATGGAGGGGAGAATATCCATGTTAAATAAAGAGGCCCTAGTTTATCCCAAGCTCTGGTGTCTATGTCTTATTTCTTGTGTTTTCTTCTCCACTCGCAAAGTATAAGAGGCTCAATAGCATGGTAGCAACAAAGGGGATTTTAAAAAACAGCTGTAAAGACCAAAATAGTCACAAAGGACAGCTGCACCAATGTTTATGGTCCTCAACAAGTTTCAAGAATATCTCTTTATCAAGATCAACTAAAAAACAGATAATGCAAAAGAACCATTAAAAATAACGGATACATCTTAAGAAATTAATAGTTTGAATACATAGTGCAATTTTTAAAAAATATACCTAGATTATAAAGTATTATGCTTACAGACTAATATATGAAATTCCAATGTTTCAAATACCACAAAATCATCAACACTCAAAAATGTACTTTTTGTTTCATCCACAATCTTCCAAATAATGCTTAGAACACCTTGCTTCTAACTGACATATGGAAGACTAAATACAACCAGCAATGGTGACATGACTGGATTATTAAAGTTGCTAATGAGTACGTGTTTTGGTTTCTTGTTTCGGTTTCTTCGTATTTTATTCCAAGTCACCTGTTTCAATTCCATAAAGTGGAAGAGAGTGCACTTGATAACTTGATAACAACAATGCCTTCCAAGTAGGGAAGTGCATCAAATTCAGAGGAAGCCTAAAGCCTGAATAGAAATTGGACCTTTAGACCATTTCAGGTGCTGTCTGAGGTTAAGTGGGCTTCCCTCCAAAGCCACCAGAACTGAAGCTGGGACAGAATGAGGTTTTGTTACTCAATTGTGTTCAAAGATGCAGATATTCTATTTCCTCTTCTCTCCAATTATCATCTTTTGGTTTCATTTCTCTAAAATGCTGATAACTAGGGATAGGAAGGATGTATTGTAACTGAGTGACTTATAAGTCCATCTTCTAATCCTAGGGCATGTTTTACCAGGAGATCTAATCAAATATTTCATTTGAGAATTGCCCTTTCACATGAACCACTGCACCTTTCCTTCTGAAACTTCTTGGTTTTCTTTCTTAAGGACACCTCTAGGCAGTCTGGCATTTTCAGGACAATGGTCCACAAGGAAAGTAGAGGATGAATGTATCTTCTTTGGGATATCCTCAAAACCCCTAATAGGGATGTTTGTCACTGGGAAATCTAGTTCTTTTTGGGTTCGACAGAGTTCTGCAGTGTGCATGAATCACTTTCTATCTGGGAACTGAGCTGCAGGCTGTTCCCTGAACTCTAGGAACCTTTTTATGCCTGAGGGGATGGGGTGGTTCTGCAATTTGTGCAAATTTCTTAGCAATTTCTGCAAATTTTGGTCAAATTTTGCAAATATGGCTGTAATTTGCACAAATTGCTCAGAACCTTGCAAGCCCAAATGCACAAAACTCCTGGAAAATCCATGAACTGGCCTGACTCACTGCAGATCATGTTGGGCATTGCAGCAGGAACCAAAATGGAATGGGGGGGGGGGGCAGCCTAGGAAAACTTATCAAACTCTACCCAAAACACATGTCTCAGACATACCTAGTGCCTAACCATCTGATACTTGGCAGGAATGATCCCCTCAGAGTGGACAACTATCCCTGCAAATTTTATCCAAGTCTGCAAAGCTACAGTATAATAATAATAATAAAAATACCAGCAATTCCTATTACAAATATCAAAATATAAAGGCATGTAACACAAATTCCCTGTACCTATATTCTTGACATTTGGTAGGTGTAATCCTGAATAAAGGGGCAATAATGCATGAAAATATTGTCCAATTGTAAGAAAGAGGGAAAATTAAAGTGTTTTTTTATTTAATAATAGAAATAATAATAATCCTATGATATGCAATGACAAGCATGAAACATCAGGTTTCTGAATCTTTACTCAGATTTAGTGCCTGAGTAAAAGTGGACAGCTTCCAAATCAGTCCAAGTAGAATTGGGCCATTTTCTGAAGTGCCAAATCAGGGTTTAATTGGACCCTCCCCAAAAGCACAGTGATTGGAGACCCCCTGACAAAATGTGCCTTAGGATTAGAAGGTAGACGTGTCAGTCACTCAACTTCACTCCCTCCCAACCTCATTCTTCAGTGCTTTAGAGAAATAAACCCAAAATCTGGAATTTAAAGTCTATGTGGCTCTGAACATGAAATGGTAACCAAGCCTTATTCTTGCCTGGCTTCAATTCTGGTGTTTTTAGGATAAGTCCACTTCACCTCAGGAACCTCCAGAAACAGTTCAATGGGATCACCCCCATCCCAAACAAGTTTTCAGTCACAGCTGCAACTTAAATTTGACTTCACCTGTAATATTGCTTGTCGTTTTGCTATATTGCAGCACCTTAAAAAAAATAAAAACACCACCACAGAAGCAGCAGCAGCAGTAGCAGCCCAACTCTAGTGAGAATAATTTGATGTCTCTCTACTTCCAGTTTAAAAGAGGGTGGTGAGGGTGGGAAGGAGAGGAGCCCACACAAACACACCATCTCAACATCTTTTCAGCTTGAATAGCTCTTCAAAGCTGTCTAGCACTTCAAAGGTCTCTTGTTAACAAAGTAACCTTTTGAGTTAACAAGTAACCTTTAAAACACTAAGAAGCTTTGCACTGCAGTCTTCCTCAAGACTATCAGAGCTTTGTCATGATCCTGGCCCCAGGGAATCCGAGATAAATACCAGTGCAGATCCAGAAGCATTAAATACCCCATGTTTAGCTGAAGCTTCTTAGACTTCTGTGGGGAAGCTTCTTAGACTTCTGTGGGGAAGATGACTTAGGGGTAGACCCAACCCACAAGGCCATCAACTCTGACAATCTGGCTCAATTCGGACGACACAATAAACAACTGGTGTGGGGAAAACAATCGTCAGTTGTTTTGACTATTTTGTCATCCGAATGCTGCCATAGTCAACTCAGCACTGATCCTAATCCACACCACAGTTGATTATTTATTACCATGTTGTGTGGGGAGTACCCCCTAGTTGAACAACTGTAAAGTTGATTATTACCCCACCATTGACCATAGTGCCGTCCGAATTGAGCCTCTGAGTAAGCAAGAGGATTCCCTGATGATTCAGCATCCCAAATACACAATATTCCTATGAAGCCCCATGAAAAAAGGAAGCTATACTATAGTATGGCATTGGGGTAAAAGGCTCTATGCCAGAGGGAAATGACTTAGGCAGACTTCCACAGTTGGACTCTGTTATTTCTTGAAGCATCTTCTGTGCTGCTTTGTAGTGGTCCCTGGTCCTCCAGATCTTGCTTTTGCTCTAGACATGAGTCTCTTCAAGGATTTAGCCCTCTGTGTGAAGGGAAAACATGCTGGAGTGGGAGTAGGACCATAAATCCTACCCCACTCCCAACTGCCATCAGGCCCAGGCCCTACCCAGGCCCTTCCCCCAACCTCCAATTGTAAAAGAGAGAGAGAGGAGAGAGAGATGAAAGTATTAAGTAGCCTTCCCCCCCTCTGTTTCTCAATTCACACACACACACACACACACACACACACACACATACGTATCCTAGGTTTAATTCTCCCAAAACTACCTATCATTAAAAATAATAATTTAAAAAGAATGTGATTGACTGAAGTTAAAAAAAAAGTTGAAAGTTTTACATAATTGTGTGTCATGTAGTTTGTATGGCCATCAGATGAACTGAATCTAGACTCAAATTCTTTCAGGTTGTGTTATCTGTGCATATCATAAAATGTTCAGCTCTGTCTTTGCTAACAATGAATGGAACATGGAGCAAAATGTAACACAGCAAGTTAAGCTCCAGAAATACTGTAACAACTATATTTTTCCATCTTTTGATTAACACATACATGCACATGAAAAAACATTCAGATTTTAAATGGATTTTTAAAAATTGCTTGGATATTAATGCAGTCTCAGATATTTGCTCACATTCAGAATTGAATTTCTTTTCTTGTAAATACTTTGATATTACATTCATTGAAATATACACGAGAAATTGTTCATCAAACAGAATGAGAAACTATTAGAGTTTTAAACATACCATAAGTATGCCTTAAATTTAAAGCTGTTTCAGTGCTAGGTTTTGACTTTGTCTCTTTTCCTGATTTCATTATTTTTCACATACGCTTGCTACATCTTTTTTTCTTACTCATTTTTTCACCTTTTATAATTATGAGAAAATGATATAAAAAACCAAGGAGCTTTAATATAGTTACTAATATAACCATCAGAGAACAAATCTCATCACAATACTTCAGTGTAAATTAGAACATTTTAATAGTTTATTACATAGACTTGGGGAGTGGATTTAGGTTTAATAAAAGTTTACATGCTCCTGATATTAGCAGCGTATGTACAATGTACCCATTGGGAGGAAATCATTACAAGAAAAATTACAACAACTTCAGAAGCAAAGATGGATGGTATGTTAATATGCATACATTTAAGGAAGCATATATGCAATGTGCACCAGTCTCTACAGTTCTAATGAAGAATTTTAAAAAATAATACTCACAGCCCTCCTCTTGATGGCGCTGGGTGTGCTTTGCAGCAGCGTCGCCCAGCGTGTCGCAGCAAATTGACATTCCTGCCATCAGTCTGCATGGCAGAAGTGCCACTGCGGCTTTTCCTGCCACTGCCGCTGCCACTGCACCCATGCTTGCTCAGCATCGACTGGAGGGGCGGCTGGAGCGGCAGCCCACCTGCTTGCAGGTGAGTGGTTTAAAAAAAATGGGGGGTAGACTGCAGAGGTGGTGCAGTGTGCTTATGGCTTGCTGCACCACGCCCTTCCCTGCCCAGCCTGCTCCGCCCTGAAAAATGTCGGACTAAATACTCGACTTTTTTAGTGCAGAGCAAAGGGGCTTTGTCCCTAGATGGCTTTGAATTGGCGACAGTGTCATGTAATCCAACTGCCGCCTTTTCGAAGCCACCATGAGGCAAAGTGCCCATGAAGAGGTACCCTCAGTGACATTCACCAATTATTATTGCATTCTTCTTCATCCTTCTGTGATGTAGTTCTTTATTTGCTTTGATTTTCACATTGAACTTCTTTGTAAGTAGATTTCTTCATTGATTCAGTGGAGGGCCAGTTCTACATAAATCCTTCTTGCATAGAGAGCTCTATTTAATTGAATGGGGAAGGCCTTGGACGGGTTTAGATTGGTGGTGGCCAACCAGATGTTTTTGCCTGCATCAGCCCTAGCCGAAATAGCCAATGTTGAGGGATTATGGGAACTGTAGACTAGAACATCTGGAGGGCCACAGGTTGCCCATCCCTGGTATAGATTAGTGTCAGGAATCAACACTGTTGAGCAACTGCTAAGCGTCATCTCACAGTAGGGTGGCCCAATGCCAATCAATAGAGTTCCTTAGCAAGGCTACTTTTTCACCTCCTTGTTGTTTCTGCCTGATCACCAGCCTTCTCTGAGTGAGCACTGAGAGGAGTGAGGAGGTGAAGGAGGAGGAGGAACAGTAACTTCCAAAATCTCATCCTGTCCTTTTTGGAGACAGTGTAGAGTGGACGAAGAGAAACAGGAAAGCAAGAGGAGCTCTGCACACTCAGGGAATAGAGCCCAATGACAGTGTCTTGCCCAAGACCCTCACAAACCTAGAACCTCATCTGGGCACCTTTGACTACAAGGGAAGACTGCAGTGTTGAAAGGCAGCTAGTCCAAAATGTTGACTTGTCTTCTGGTGAATGCAGGTAGGTTGGATCATATCAAACCAAATCTTTGAGCACCATCACACCAGTGATTTATTGCACTCTCACCATGCCTGGTATGTGTTTTTGCAGTGCAGTAATCACATGATGTTGTCCCTGTACTGCACCCATCTCGCCTCTTCCCCATTGTTTTCCATCTTATTTTGGAACGAGGAAAGTCTGTTTTCCCCCGTCTGTACACAATAAAGCCGCTCCTCCCTCCCATGTATTGCTGCCTGTGCACGATATCAGACCATCTTTCGTGGCTCTAGCTAACTCCCCAAGCTTCTGCTTACGACTTTAGGCACACTGACACACAACAATAACAGTGAGATTTCTTTTATTGTAATCACACGGAATTCAAAGCATAACGGTTTCATTTCTGCAGACACACACTTGAAGCTGAAGACGGACCAGACAGCTTTCAGGTAGAACAGCGTAATGCGAACAGCACACAGTCAGGGAATGACATTTAGAGTTAGTCCCAGTCCCTAGAGATCAGGAGCGGCCATGCTGCGCTGAGTCCTCTGGAAACAAAGGGAGACTCTAGGATCAGGCCTCCTGACAGTAGAATATCGGTCATCTGGCAACTAAATCCTCACTCAGCCTGTCGGGCATACTGAGCTGACCACAGAAGCCAGATGCCAGGGAATGAACCTTTGTGACCTAGGGACCTTTCCCAAATCTCGTAGCTTTAGCACTGAGGAAAGGTCCTCTCACAGGTCCCACACACACACGAGTTTCAGAACAGCAACGATCAGCCTCTATCTTCTCTGTGCCCGTAACTTTGGCTCCATGCAGAGAAACAGCAGGCTATAGAACACAAAATCCAGAACAGTAATCTCAAGTCCAAATCTATGAAAAGCCACAGCGCACTTTTCATGGCATAGTTCTTAGAAGTTCCAAGTCCAAATGGCAACAGAACATGTACAGAGTGCATCACACAATTCCAAATCAGATAGAAACTCACAGCAGCAGCAGAGCAGCAAGAGGATAGACGAGATAATTCCTAGCGAAGGAATTTCTCTTAGGACATAGGTAATATAGTCTGGAGGCTGGGCAATTCTACCCTACTTTGACAGACAGGACTTCAGGCCTGTAATCTAAACTCCTGTGCCAACCGGGCGACACGGTTCAACCTCTTCTTGATGACGCCACAGTGTGAGCAAGAGAGCCCCAACCTTTTCAAACATAGTTTCATTCCCACAGAACTCTCAAGGCCTTCGGCCTACAGTTATAGATAAGCAGAGAAGCAGAGACAAATTCTTCTCATAACAAATTGCCAAGTCTTCAGTCTACAATTCACAGGGCCAGCCCTGTGAATTGTCTATGAAGCACCTGACACCCAACACCATCCCATTTTTTGTTGGGTGTGTGTGTGTCGAAAGCCGGTGTTGCTGACAAAATAGGAGGGTGGGGTGGTTCACCGCTCAACTGCTCAACCGTGAAGGGGGAGGGAAAGAGGGTGCCCAAAAACCCTGTGAAGAAGGTGAGCGAGACTGCCACAGCCCTTGCCCAGGACTTGGTCCCATTCAACTCTATGGTTCATACTTCTGAGTAGGCATGTGGAGGTTTCCTGACCAGAGCAATGTTGGCCTCTCCTTGCCATGCCAACATTGACCACAAACATCTCCAAAAACTAATTGTAATACTTCTCTTCACTTATATTGTTTAATATGATCTTAGGGGAAAGCATAGTGTGTTGTTTTACCATAATTGCACAGTTTCAGGTTGCCATACTATTGTATTTGTGCAAATATATATTAACTGCAGGGGGAAGGAGAACCTAGGGAGCAGGGCAGGAGATTTCACCGGCACAGTAATGATACAGGTGAAAAGATACATGAGCTGAAATAACGCAACAACACACAGATATGAAAGTGCCTAGTACTCGACTTGCTAAGGAAATGGAGGGAGAAACTGCAGACACAAACTGGGGGGGGGGGGAGTAGGTGTGATGGAGCCCTTCATCAACTGCAGGGCTTGTTGCCAGTTGTCTTCCAAGGCAATCAATGTGCTTATTCTGACTTTTACAGTCACAGTCTCATGCCTATGCACAGAAAGTATCTCTTGCTGTAGGGATATGTCTGCATGCTAAAACCCTCATCTAGGACTCTGTTCCTTGCTTGTAGCCCTACTTGGTAAGTTAGGAGGCCCAAATTTCAGTGGATGCTTCTTCCTCAAGGTAATAAAGCCCAAAAATGTCTGAGATTTCTCCTTCCTCCTCCTCACCAGAGATCTTGCCTGGAGTATATGTGAGATTCAGAAAGTCCTATAAAAGGAACAGGATTGAAAATGTGGCACATCCTTAATTATACAGGAGCACCTCAGAGATGTAAGAAGCTTAATTATTACTTTTCATTTTAGCTGACGTTTTCAGACATGGGAAAATGCATGGTCTGTCTCAAGGAACCAGGTTTACTGCATGCATTTCATTAGAGATCTTACTTTGTGCCTCTTGAGGCTAACACAGCAAATCTCATGGATTTAACATGTACACAGTGGTAAGACAACAAAAGAGCATAGTGTTAAGTGACAATGTCAAAGAGAGAAGAATTAAAAGGAATTGGATTTATATCACTGTGAAATCACACAAGGCTAGAGAGCACATCACTTTCTGAAAAGGACTGTCTTTCTATTCCAAAACGACCTGCCTCCCACTTCCAGTAGGTAAACTTTAGTGAGATAAATGAGATATTTCAGAGAGACTGATAGAATTGACATCACTCATATCAGATGGAAATGAAATGAATTCTATTTATATGCAGATGTAGTATTTCATGTAAAACATGTTTATTGGCACTTGTGTTATATCACTCATCATGTTTATAAAGTAACTTCCTTGTAATTTGTAGTTTAAAAAAGGCAACACATTCTATTAATAAAAAAAATTGAACAATCCCCAGGCTACTTATTATAGCATTCTTATGATTTCTGTACACAGTTCAGAAGAAGAGTCAAACAGGAGTCCAAGGGTCAATAGCATAGAAGAGCAATCAGAAGGCACTGTCCAGAAAGCACGGTACAAGATACAGGAGCCAATAAGCAATGTTGTTCCAGCAATGGTTAGACCAAAACTGAAGGATTATATAGCCGGAGCTTTCTGAGTCCCACCCAAGGCTCAGCTGCCATGTCACAGGCCTTCTGGCAAAAGTTCTATTCAGGAGGAGGGCCTTGCTTCTGAGGATCCTCCTTTGTAATCAAACACTAAGAGAAGCCCTATTGACAATGCTCTCAGGGGCTAAGTGAGATCTACACCAAGCAGGATATAATACTTTGAAAATGGTTTGAAAACTGTATATGGAGTGTGACATGGGCCCCAGAAACTGTCAATACTGTTAATAAACCATTTTAAAGCCATAGTATAGATCGTGCCGCAGCTTCTGCCTCAGAAGTAGAACTCCTCTCCTGCAGGGATGGATTAGTAGTGATCTCTTCTGAGGGCCCAGACTCCCCCAGTTCTCCTGATATTGGTGGCTCCTTGGCCAGATTTACATCAAGCAAGATATAGCACTATGAAAGCAGTATATAAAGACAGGATCTACACTACTGCTTTATAGCGATATTGAAGTGCACTGACAACTGTTGGGGCCCATAATGCATTCCATATGCCACATTCATACCACTTTCATAGGGTTATATCCTGCTTGGTGTAGATGTATCATGGGCCGCAACAGTCATCAGTGCACTTCAATACCACTATAAAGTAGCAGTGTAGATCCAGCCTTTGGCATGTCTGTCTCTGGAAGATCTAGCTTGTCATCAAAGGAGAATTCCTCCAGTAGAGACATGGCAGTGGGATGTTTAGAAGGACAAGGAAAAAGCAGAGAAGACAGTGAATAGCTCAGGCCTGAATATTAAGCTATTCTTTCTTTGTGAAATAACCATATGTGGCTGGTGAGTGGAAGCAGGGAGCCACCCAGAGAGCTTTGACTATTGGGTGGTATAGAAACATAAATAATAAATTAAAATAAATTAAAATTATGCTAGGAGGCTTCCCAATAAATGATAGTAGTATTCTAATAGCAGTTGAAGAAGTTTGCAAGTATTTTTGTTTGGAATCACAGACAAATATAGACATTTGCTTGCTTTTTTGGAGTGGTGTGTCAATAACATCTGAAGTGCTTGCATATTATTTTTAAAAGACTTTAGTTGGAGTGGACACAATATGTCACTTTTTAATTTATCTTTCTGCAATTGTTGTTATAAAGCTATCCATAGACCAGTTCTCAATAAAAGCCAGATCACCTATGACTAAAAGCTGATCTGCCGTTCTCAAATGCAAATTCAGTTTACCAATGATCTAACTTATGTCTATAAACAAAATATTTCTTTTAATTCCTACTCATCGAGATCCAAAGAAAAATTCTAGCACTTAGAAGAAGACAAAAACTCATCAAGGCAAAATATAATACTAACTCAAACTATTATTATTTTTTAAAAATGCAGAATTTGTTTTGCATTGTGTTCAAACACTAACCCTTCCATTTGTTTTAAAAGATGGATGTAGCGAAAAAGGGGCTAATTGTAAACTGGGCATAAAAAGGTTCAGGTTAGCGCTCTTTTGTATTATGGAGAAATAGTACATTTGAGAAGGAGGAATTAAATTTTCAGGTGAGGTCAGCTTGGGAATCAAATGAATCCCTCTGATTCATGCGGAGTCATGCATTAACCACTTGAGATTTGAAAGGAAAAGATTTGAAAGCTTTCCAACCCCCCTCTCCTGCACAGATAATTGCCTTTAATAACTAAGTTGCTATTTTGGCTTCAGAATATCAGCTTTCCAAATTAGCTGAGTTCTGAAGGTCCTACGGAGCATAAAATCTCTGATTAAACACTTTCTAAAGTTCATCCTACTGGTAAAAGTGGAACTTCCATTACTTTAGCGGGAGCAGTCATGTCAGATTTATCAAGATAGTAATACTTGGAGGGAATGGGAGTGAGTTGAGGCAGCTGTCTCTATAATAACTAGTCATTAAAGGACACACAATTTCTTTCAAAAGCCATTATTATGCTGCCCAATAATAAAAGGAAACCTAAAATTATTGTGCTGCACCATCTCAAACCCAAGGAAAGTTGGATTAGGTAACAGAGCAATAGGCTTACAAAAAACGCACATGACTAAGACATGTTTTTCTTAAGAGTCCAAGATTCTTCTTCTTTTTCTTTTATTTTTCAATTTACCATTGAACTCTGAATAAATTCAGAAAACAGTGTTGTCGGAGTACTGTATGTGTGGAGCATATTTGATCTCCTTTCAGTTCTGAGCTATTTCTAGTGTAACTATGGGATGGCTATAAGAGTTTGTACATCTGGTTGTGTACAAAAGATTTTCTACAACTGAGTTGCTATGCAGGTTTCATGGGATTCTGAGATCTCTACCTGGGTGAGCCTCAGTCAAATACAGCTATTGGGAATCTGTTGTCCTTAGCCTGCCTGTAGCAGAACCTTTGGACTGAATCTTCATCATCAGGAAGCAAACACTTTCCGTGTTCTCTAAGGGATGTAATAATAATAATAATAATAATAATAATAATAATAATAATATATTATTTATTACCCGCCTCTCCCCCTGGATCGAGGTGGGGAACAACATAATCATAAAACACACAAAACTAACCAAAAATACACAAAACCAATACATCATCAAAATACCAATAAAACACCAATAAAACACTTAAAATTCATCTGAGTAGGCCTGCCGGAAGAGCTCAGTCTTTATAGATCGTTTAAATTCCTGAAGACTGGTAAGTTCACGGATCTCTCCCGGCAGGTCATTCCATAATCTGGGAGCGGCAGAAGAGAAGGTCCTCTGGGTAACAGTTGTCAGTCTAGTTTTTGTTGACTGTAATAAATTCTTCCCAGAGGACCTAAGCGTGCGGACCTAAGCATGCGGGGCGGATTGTATGGGAGAAGGCGATCCCGCAGGTAACCTGGACCCAAACCATGTAGGGCTTTAAAGGTAATGACCAACACTTTGTACTTCGCCCGGAAACTAACTGGCAGCCAGTGGAGAGATTTCAAAGCTGGTGTAATATGGTCACCCCTAGGTGTACCAGTGACCAACCTGGCTGCCATATTTTGAACTAGTTGAAGTTTCCGGACTAGGCACAGAGGTAACCCTATGTACAGAGCATTGCAGAAGTCGAGTCTCGAAGTTACCAGCGCGTGCACTACTGCCCTATTATTTCCACATATATTTCTGCCTTACAGAAAAGATACAACACATATCTAGGAGACTTATCCCAAAAAGCAGGTGTGCAGTTCTCATGAGAGTAGGATTTCCTGCAAATTTTCTTTTGCACAAAGGTTCAGGTACTAGCATTATTTTGATTTTTCTCCCATTTAAAAGCACACCAAAAATGGTCTAAATGTACATGGCTCCTGACTAGTGATGGGTGAAAATTTCTGTCCTATTGTTTTCACAAGAACTTCCCCAAATTCAAAAATTTGTTGTAAGAACTTAACATAAAAAACCCCCAGAGGTGTCTGACTTTGTGTTCATGTCTGTGGTGTTCATCTTTAACATCTACATGGCAATCAGATGTATAACATGGTACTTTCCATGCTGGCGATAGTTGTACCGACTGAATTGGACCTGCGCAGATGAGTGAGAATGTTGGAATTTTTATTTGTTTCTATAAAACATACCAAAATGTGTAGCTTTCATCATATTTATTTATTTATTTGTTACATTTTTTTATGCTGCCCAGTACTCAAAGTTCTCTGGGCAGTTCACAACAATTAGAGCCATGAAATACAAGGCAATAAATTATGATCCTACACAGATGCAAAGAATTTGAGAGATGTGTGTGTGTGTTTTAAATAATTGAAGGTGGTAGAAAGCAAAATGGACAATTCATCATCCCTATTCCTGACTGAAAGGCACAGAGATGAAATAGCTAGTTGTTGCTCATTCATCCTATCTATCTAGCAGTCACCACCATAGTTCCCCTACAGAAACCAGCTAGCTGTTATTATTAAACTATCATTTTCCAACTAATGCTCATCATAGTTCCTCACTCAACTGCTGACCAGTTGACCCTCCCCATTGTGTACCATTAACGTACACAACATCTGGCTCAAAAAGTCCACAGTTTCCTTGGGAAGTGATGCTTATATTTAGGGCTTGTATTCAAAGCAATGAATATACGATATGTGTTTCTAGAAATGGAAAGCATGGAAATTCACTAATACAAATGTAAACTAAACTTCAAGGTATGCTGCTGCTCTTCAGTCTAAGTGCCAAGGCAGCAAAATATGTATCCAGCACACCCTGTTTATTCTGCTTGCCTTCCATCTAGTTCTGCTCATTTTCGGCCAAACTAGGCATTTGATGTGTAGCATGGAGCTATGGACCTTGGTTTCTCCTTAATAAATTACAAACAAATGAGGAGGTGGGGGAGTTTCATGACTGAGGATCCAAGGGACAGAAGGCATATCAATGGAAAGGTTTTTTCCCCTCTAAGCTTAGCAATTTTGGCACCAATCATGATGGGGAAGGAAGAGATAAGCCTCCCCTCTCCAAGCACTGCATTCCTGGTAAGGATCCCACCCCACCCTTTTCCGCCGATGCCTGTAATTTATCACAAAGTTATGTAGCTGCATGGAAATTGCCTGGCATGGCCCTTAGTTGCTTTCCATTCATGATTACACCAAACGTCATAATTACCCAGTTCTGAATATGAATTTGGCACAATCAGTATGTATGCCTGTATTCCACACTGGTCCACCACTCATATTTTAGTGTGAACCAGAGTACTCTTCCCTCTTACTCTCACCCACCTACCCACCTCTGGCTGCTGCTGTGGTGATGGTAACACTGCTGACAGCAGAAGTTGAGAGAGAGGAAGTAAAAAAAAGAGGCCCTTCTGTTGGCATTACTGCAGCCCTAAAGTAGCCAAACCTTATAATTACCTGTTTCTGATATGAACTTGCCTTGCACATAATGATCATACAGGTAAGAACGAAATGCCATACTGGATCAAACCAAAGATGTGTATCTAAGTCATCATTATGTTCCCACAGATGCATATGGGAAGTCCACAAGAAACATGAATATAATCACACCTTCCTGCTTGTGTTCCCCAGCAACTGGTAATTCAGAGTCAAGCCACCACAGCCATCATGGCTACGTAGCCATTAATTGTTTTCTCCTCCATGAATTTGTCTTATCCTATTTTAAAGCTGTCCAGGTGGGTGACCATCACTATATTTTGTGGAAGTGAATCCCATGGTTTAAATACGCCCTGCATAAAGCAGTATTTCCTTTTACCTGTCCTGAGTCTCCCACCACCCAATTCCAGTGGATGACTCCAGGTTCTAGTATTATGAGAGAGGGAGAAAAAGGTCTCTTTATCCACTTTTTCCACACCATGTATAGTTTGGCCACCTCTATCATGTCTCCCTTTACTTGCCTTTTTTCTAAGCTAAACAGTCCCAGACTTTGTAGCCTTTCTTCGTAGGGGAGTTGTTCTGGTGACATGATCATTTTGGTTGCCTTTTTCTGCACCTTTCCCAGCTCAAAATATCCCTTCTAAGATGTAGTAACCAGAACTGTACACAAGATCCCCAAAGGTGGTGGCACAATAAATTTGTGGCATTATGATAGTGGCAGGGTTTTTTTCAATTCCTTTCCTAATGAGCTACAACTTGCAAGTGCTGTACACAAAAACTATGTCCTCCAAACATTATGGTAAGTGTACAGAAATTCTGTCCTTTTTGAAAAAAATACAATTCCTACTCTCTTTTTCATTTTGTGTTTTTCTATTCTTGTATTGCCTAATGTTTATGACTTAAAGTTCAGTTTTCCTTTCAGGGAGTTAAAGTAGTGATCAAAGAATAAAAATGATATATCACATCTTATACTGTTTCATTTATGCATGGTATGATTTGAAGAGCCAGCTATTACCTTTATTTTGACGAAAAAGATGCTTAAACATGTTGATCATGTTTTCTTTTCATGAGACCATTACCCATTTCCCTTCACTTGATTTAATATCAGGTAAATGAGGCAAGATAAAAACAGGAAAGGGGGAGATCTTACATTTTCGGGCAGCCGCTCTGTCACACGGTGCCAATTCCACCCAATTCATTTCATTGTGAAGCTTACAGCATATTTAAGTAATTAACACAAAACAGAAACAATGCAATTGAAAGAGACATTTGCTATTCCTACAAGATAAAGTAGGCAAAAAGCTATCCAACAATGAATTAGTTTAGTGCCCAAGGCTAAAAGAAATGGGAATTTAAAACGTGGCTGACAGAACTGAGTTTCAAAGTTGAACTAGGAAAGATTGCATACAATAGCTTAGATCCTGAGTTGCCCTTGTACAAACTGATGGGCTTCTTCTCTTTATGGAAGGGACTCTGATCTAGCAGAGGTTCCCACTGATGAAAGAGTGGAAGGCATTTTTTTTTCTGATTCCCTTGCCCTTATGCCTGTAGGCTCTGGCAGCATCTCCCATGCTGTTCTGGAGGGCCCCAACCTCTTGGCGCGAGCAGTGCAGTTAGATCATTTTACACTCTAGATCAGGGGTAGGCAGATAGGAGAAGCTGGGCATCACCACAAAATAGCTGCCATGGGATGTATAGCAAAAGACAATTTTAACATGACCAGAAACCCATTTCACTGTAATCTCAGTAAGAAATGGGTTAAAATATTATTTTTTAAAAAAGTGGGAAGTTTAGGGCACGTTGATGGGTGCCAAGAAAGATGTCCAGGGTTGCATTGGGTCCTGTAGGTACCATGCTACCTAACTCTGCTCTCTGTGTAATAGTTTGCCCCGGTACACCCAGCGGTGTATTATTTTACATATTCCAAAATATGGTAGGCCAGTTCAGCCACATTTGGGGCCCTCCCACTCATTCTACTGAGTGAGGCCCTGGAGTTCCTTCTGAAAGTCCTGCCCTGACAGCATCACTGCTTAAAGCACATTTTTAGGGGAGCGAAGGGGTTGGAGGGGGAAAATTGTGAAAAATGGGCAGTATCCAGTGGAACTGCTCCACCTCTGCAGGTTCCATTCCTCTCATAATAGCAATTGCTTGTGTAACAGGCACAATAGCGTACTACCCATTCTACCTCCCTTACACCAGTGGACCTATTCTATGAGTTGAAGTCCTCTCACAAGGACTTAGGACCCAAGCCATTGATTTGTGCTTGATGATACCTAGCCAATTTAGTTAAAGTTAAATGTAACAAACCTGCAACAGACTATAGGTGCACATTTACATACATTCCTCTGAGGGACAGTGCACATGCTCATTCTGTGAATAAATATAATCCTCTCACATTTACTACAGATTTCAGATTGGAATGGACACTCATAAACACCTTTTTTGGCATCTTCATGCCAAAATCCTTCCAAACAAACTTCAAACTTCAAATTACACTATTATTATTATTATTATTATTATTATTATTATTATTATATTTATTTGTATCCAGCCTTTTTCGCAATAATGGGACCCAAGGCGGCTTACAAATTAAAACATGTACAGTTAAAACAAATAGTGATATACAAAAATTAAAAATATAATTAAACATAGTACAATTTTAAAATATTTAAAACATTTTAAAACATTTTAAATAAACATAATTTAAAAATCCAAACTATAAGTAGTACATCTACAAAGGTCTGAATTACTTCCCAAAGGCCTGCTAAAACAGAAAAGTTTTAGCCTGCCTCTGAAAGCACACCAAGGAGGGAGCCAGTCTAGCTTCCCTGGGAACTTGTCAAAAGGTACAGTATGAAAAATATAACAACTTCCAATTTTACCACATGGGGATTCCTCCAGAAGGCTTCTTGAATATGCAAATATTGAGGGAACATTGCCTCATGAAGAGACATATTACTAGAAAAATAAAAAGAGAAGGAAGCCAAGTTGGGCAATTCATTTATTAGGCCAATCAAGATGTCACAAAATAGTGAGCAAGCTTTAGAGTCTCCCAGATCTCTTCATTAGACTGGATGTTAAGAAAAGTGGTAGCCACAAACCTTGCATTTACTCACAGTCTTAACATGGAGCATGCAAAGAGATTGCAGAGCTTGAATTAGGCTGTAGTAGGTACTATGTAGGTTAAAGATTGCACCTAGGAGTGCAGGGACAAAGAAACACACAATGCCTAATCCTCAGTTTTTGGAAAACATAAAATCCAGTAGTTGACCGGATCTGTCCCCAGCCTGAAGTGAAATACACAACTTCCTTGTTATGTAAAGAAGAAAAGAAAAAAGTGGCAGTTTTTTATATAAACAAAGCTAGAGAAAGAATTGCATGAAGACCAGAATCTATTTGCCTTTAATCAAAATGTGTTGAGTTGATTTTAGTTCTTAAAGAATAAAGTTGGAGCTTGCCACTTTTTATTTCACTTTGCTTTTTAATTTTATCTCTTAAAAATGTGTGAATTAGTCCATACTGAGATCCACAGGAAAGCACCATTGATTTAAAAATCTTAAAAGCAGGATATTAGAAACAGATGACATTTCTTGCCTATGTAAAGACATTTTCTAAGTCCTTTTCAAACATTTCAACATGTGTACAATGAATACACAAAGAGAGGAACAGACATACAGGTGCAAGTTCCCTCCCGACCAACTTGTGTTTGTGAGAACAACTATCGATAGTCCCTCCACAAACGGTTCTATAGATGGGTACACTTTATGGATATTCTCATGCATGTATGTGGGTTGGGTTGGAGCCTGCTGCTGTGATGCTACTCCTCCATGACATGTTCGCTATACACATCTTGGAAGTCCTAAGAGGGCTATTCATAGAGAAACAAGGAATGGAAAATACACACATTACATTACAATATATCAATGCATCTAACTATACTCAGCATGCCTTTTTGTAATTCTATAAGAATTCATTTGAACATCATATATACACAAATCATTGCAATCAATACATGGTTTTAGAGAGAGGGGCCATTAATAAATTGCCCTGTGTCATTCACAACACTTCAATTTTATCTGGTACTGATTGCAGTCCTGACCATACTTGCCTTTTTTACACCTCATTCCTAAGCACGTTTAGCTAGACGAATGTCCTGTTGGTTTCAATAGGCTTTCCCCCCTGTCTGTCTGTTCACAGCCTTGGAAAGATATTAAAACTTGAAATGTGTGAATACAATATTCTTTCAATAAATAATGTATTATATTATCAGTGAATGTTTAATCAACCTAACAGGAAGTAATTTCATTTTCCATTCTGAGGCAGAACCAAAGAGTGTAAAATCAGTAACAACTTCTTCTGAAGCATGTACAAATTATAATAAGTGTTAATATTCCCCTGCTTTTCTATTCCCTTAAAATAATAAATACTTAGAGCATTGGAAAAAAGTACTTAATATCAGATTAAGAACACATGTAAAACTGAAAAGAACAAAGCCCTTTGGGATCAATGACAATACAGAATGTTGTGCTTTGGTTCCTAACAGTAGGGCCCTACCCCACCCCCGGCGCAGCTTGGGGGTGGTGGGGCGATTGCGGCGGGCGCAGGGAGAGACGCCGTGGAGGCGCGCTATTGGCGGCCTCCTGAAATGGCGCCAAAAGGAGGGGGAGGAGGAAGGGGAGCCTATATTAGGCTGGAACTCCTCCCCTCCTTTGTCTTTGTTCGCGCGGCTGTTGGACGGAAAGGCTGGCTTGCTCAGCAGCAGCCTCCGCAACAGTGCTTTTCGGTTGGCGGGGGAGAAGCCAGGAGAGCGACGGGGAGCAGCACGGCAGGAGAAGAGGCGCTCAGCACAGTGGGCTGGGGGCCTGCCTTTCTCGCCGAACGGCGGGAGCCAGTGGGCACTTTGCCCAGGCTGACGGGGCTGGGCCGGCTGGCCCTCCCCCCCCCGAAGCTTACCGGAGGAAGGAGCAGAGGCGGAGGCCTGAGGGCGCCAGTCGGGGAAGGACGAGAGGCGGAGGCCGGAGGGCGCCAGTTGGGGAAGGAGCAGAGTCGGAGGCCTGACTTCGGAGGGCGCCAGTTGGGGAAGGAGCAGAGTCGGAGGCCTGACTTCGGAGGGCGCCAGTTGGGGAAGGAGTGGAGGCGGAGGCCTGACTTCTCGGCGGCGCGGAGCAGCCCGTTGGGGCGGGAGTCTTCTGGCCGCGAGGCCACAGGTTTGAGGGAAGGGCCGGCTGGCCCTCCCCCCCCCCTGAAGCTTGCATTGCCAGGCAGCTAGTCTGGGGCTGCGGCTGGGGCTGCCTGGGCTGGCCCTCCCCCCCCCTGAAGCTTGTATTGCCAGGCAGCTAGTCTTGGGCTGTGGCTGCGGCTGGGGCTGCCTGGGCTGGCCCTCCCCCCCCCCCCCCTGAAGCTTGTATTGCCAGGCGGCGGAGGCCAGGGCTGCCAGGAGGCGAGGCACCGGATTGGGAACGAGGGTGCCAGGGTCACCGGGCGGTTTGGTGCGTGCTGGGGGCCGAAGTTTGGCGCTGCCGGGGGGCAAGGACACAAGGCGGCTGGCTCCAGCGGACCTTGGCTGTCAAGGTTCTGCTTGAATGAGGGTTGCTGGCGGTGCCTGAAAGGGCTACCAGGAGCAGGGGGTGCTGGGCCGCGGTCCCCAGGGGCGTCAACCCCTTTTGGTTAAGTGGGGGATTGTGGATTTGCCCCCCCATTCTGATTTGCAGTGGTGGGGTTCAGTGCAGGGGCGGATTGATTACACCCCCCTCCATTCCTCCAGGTTCGTAAAGTGGGGGGGATTGGGTGTAGTTAGCCAGCTTGGGGGTGCCCGTTGGGCGATAGGAGGCGATTGCCCCTCCCCCTTGACTTTAACGGCCATTCGGGGGTGCCCTGTTGGGGCTTAGCCTATAGGGGTGATTGGGCTGGGTCTGTTATTTCTGGGCTCAGTGTTTGCGGGGCTGGCTCCCTGGCTGGGTTAGGGGCGCTTAATTCAGCTTAGCCTCCTGATTTGGTGTGGTTGGCTTGGGAGCCTTGCAAAAGGGCTGGGGCGCATTTTGTTTCTGGCCTTGTGAGGCATTTGGGCTCCCCTGTTGGAGGCTTCCTCGAGTGCGGGGATCAGCCCTAATCGCTCCGCCTCTTATTTGAATTAGCAACGGATTTGCATCCGACGAGGCGGGGAGTCCTGGGATTCATGGACTGAGCTGCTTCCCATTTATTTAATTTAATTTCTCTTCTCTCTCAGTCTCTCTCTAAACCAACAGCTACAGTGGCTGAAGTGGTTGGCATACTACTCACTGAGCCATGTTGCTGAATAGCAGGGTGAAGTGGCTGATATACAAACCACCTGGAGCTAGGAACCCATGAAAGTGCCTTTGAAGAAGGTTTTAGTTGGGGTTAGCCCAATAGGCTCAATTCTTAAATTATACTAATTTAATATGTAATTTGAATGTGTAATATTGGAACCCCTTCTAAGTTAAATTATATCTCTTATTTATAGCTTGAACTATGTGTTCAGCTTGTAATGCCACTTGCAGCCCAGCATGGGAAGAGGCGGGTTGATAATAATAACAATATAGTTATAGGTGGCCTGCCTACCCTGTAGGGTGGGTAGATAGACACAAGTCTCAGTGTCTAGTTGAATTAGCACGTTCAGCAAGCAGGAAAATTATACCAGATTGGATACCTTTGAGACGTCATTCGACCAACCTTCCTGTAACCATACCTCATCCTTTGGGATCTGGCTGTGTGGCAGGCTGCACTCACCATCTGGCCCAGCAGTATGGAATTGGCATAGCTCAGTGGATTGGGTGCCCTGGCAGTATAGCCAACTGCTAGGAGTTAATTTCGTGAGATGTGGATGTAAGGAGCGAGTATAGCACAGTGCTTGGGGTTCCCTGGTGGTGTACCCACAATTTTGGGAATTTAGTTCCCTTAGGAGGGAAAACTTTTCTGTTAATGATACGGTGGTGGGGCTCTGGCCCTGGCAGGAGCAGTTCCCATGCCAGCTTGGTCACTTGAGCATCCGTGTACATTTATATTTCAATTATGTTTCTCTCCATATATTTATAGATTGCGCCATGGCCTTGGGAATGGCTGGCCCACACCTCGATGTGTGCAGCTTTTGGCTGGCTGGGATATGGCAGGAGCTCTCAGGAATTCTCCTCGAATGACGGCTGTGTTAAGGGTAACGCGTTCACTCTCAGGTCATGGGTTTACAGCTACATCAATCCTCCAGTCCCAATTGGGGCTATAACGGAGTTGGAATAGCGAATTATAACCTTGGCCCAGGATTTCTGGGTGGATCCACATCCCTTGAGGGGCCCATTGCTTTTGCAAAGCAGGAGTCAGTCTGGACCTGCAACAACTAGGCTCTAGGATCTTTTCCTGTGATTCTACCCCCTGCTGGGCATGGGGGATGCTTTTATATTCATAACCTTGAATGGGGGGGGCACATCTAGGGCCGTAATAATTTACACTAGATGGAGTACCCGCTTCAATAATATGATATGGCAGGCATTCAAGGGTCTGGGAGTTTAGCGTGATGTGTGCATCATGGCAGTCAAATTGCACCGTTGCTAAGATGCATCTATGGGCATTCAGCTTGGGTGTTTTGATGTTCCAAAGGGATGGAGAGAGACCTACTTTACCTGGAGTTCTTTCCATTTTGCTGCGGCCTTTAATTGCAGGAGAGCCATTCTCTAATCTCGAGAATTGGCTTCTGTTAACAGCTGCAGTTCAGACATACACACACCACCCTTATACAGCTGGCTATTACATATGAAGGACTGGTTAGTTGACATGCTGTAAGGGTTTGCAAGCAACGTGCCCCCAGTAGGGACTATGGGAATACATTTTTGTGTTAACATGAGCAAACCAGGATGGAATCCTGGGTCACCCTTGATCTTAAATAGGCAGGGCTCTCTTGCCTTCAGGGGACAAACAGGTAATGCAGTACTGGCTTATTCCATGGTCAATTTCAACTGGAACTATCTTTAGTAAGATTCGGCTCTGGCCTCGCTGGTCAGGGGCTGGGGAAATGCTGGATCATACCAAATTATACAGGAGAATTTGCCAAGCTATCTACACTAAGATTGCCTAGGCCATTATCCGGGAGCGGGGAATATATTAGCAGATGCAGCCCTACTACAGATGCTTTGCCAGAATGATCATGGAAAATGGGCAGCTCGGGATCTGAACTGTGGGTCTGTCAAGGGATGGCCTCAAGTGAGGCTTTGCTGCCCTAGTTATCCCTGGCAGCCTGAGGCTTTAGGCTTAGAATAACGGTATTCATAAATCAGGGAAAATCCAGATTGATGACATGTTGCAAGGTGGCAGCCCCGAATTTCCAAATTGCTTTCAGGCAGACACCCCCAACCTGACGTTCAATCTATAGCCACATGATCCATGGGGCTCTATTGTCTGTCAGTATTTTCCTACTGCTGCGTCACAGCCTTATCACTATTTATGTGGGCGTTAGAGTGCCCGACTGGGAGGCATCAGCTAAGGATGGTGCATTGGACATGTCCCTTTCTGGATTGTGACTTTGTGTCTCCCAATGGTGCAGTCTTTATCGCACTTCAGTGATTGGGACCATCCAAGGGAGCAAGGCCTCATGACTGTGAACTGCCACTGCTGGCCAACTGTTTTCCAGTCATAAGCATTAGAATTTTCTGTCCTTAATAGGACATTTGGATCCCCTCCATGCTTGCAGGGGGGCTTAACTAAACACTTTGGGGCACTTTAAAGTTTTGCCAGGCTGGGCCGCCCTTCATCTACAGCACCTGGCTTAGCATGGAAAAGTGTGCAAGCTGTTTACTGGGGGCATTTTAAGTTTATTCGTGCTCATGCCCAATATGCACAGGCCGGTTGGGAAGTGCCCCCCCCATCTCACTGGTTCGTTGTGGGCTGTATATGCGAACTACAGCGATTTGTTGAAGGGGTGGTGGGAGGCACTTTTGGTCGGGATGTGGGACATCACTTCTTCACATTCGGAAGGGCTTCACAAGTGTAGACTAGGGGGACAAAGAGGGCTTTAGGGCACTTTGGTCTCCTGGTTGATGGGCTTGGGGCTTATTCCTTCCGAATGGGCGCTGTAACTACGATGGCCAGCGCGGGCTCTCTCCCGCACAGTTATCAGCTGGGGGAGATGGCATTCCACAGCCCTTCCTTAGAAAGTTTTACGGGGAAGAAGTCGGTTTGTCCGAGTCACTGACATGCCCATGTTTGCTTGTGGATACTTGGAGGAGGCAGACCCCAGTGAGAGTGAGCATATGCGGATACAGCATGGTCGTTTGGGCCGGCTGGCGAGCATCTTCTTCCAGCTCGGGAACCCAGTTTGGGTTGAGTCACCGTACATCCATTCTTTGGTTGGACTGATGCAGCATGCGGTGGGGGCTTCCCACCTTAATGCAGCTGCATGCCTGTAGTCCCCCCCTTTTCGAATCCTTATGCTCCATTAAGGGGGGACAGCTGGGCTTGTTTAGAGGCAAGGCCCTGCTTGTACAAGTGTCGGCCGATTGGGAAATCATTCGGCAGTGCGGGCCCGGCATGCTGATCATGTGGCCATGACTGCTGCCCAGGCTTGCCTGGAAGAGAGGGTGCGACCCCATGGCGTGGGTGCCCAGGTTTGCCTGGAAGAGAGGGTGCGACCCTCTGACATTGGAGCCCAGGTTCGCCTGGAAGAGAGGGTGCGACCCTCTGGCGTTGGAGCCCAGGTTTGCTCGAAGAGAGGGGAGACCCTCTGGCTGCAGTGTGCACGCAGGCCCTACCTTCTGACGCATTCTCCCGGGGGGGGGGGGGGAAGAGAACCGTGGCTGACCATAATCTGTTTGTTTCTAGATTGCCGGCCGGCGGAAGCCCCAGTTCGGGTTCTCATCTGGGGACACAGCTACGAGTTCTGGGCCGGACGGAGGGCTGCCTGTACCACAGTTGGCACACAGTTGGGACTGAGCGGCGTGGCCAACATACAGTGGGCCGGCAGGCGGGGGATGAGGTGGGACCAGCTCATCCCGATGTTAATGCAGCGGCGTGCGGCCCAATCCCCACCGCAGGTGTTGTTACTCCATTTGGGAGGTAACGACTTGGGGATGTTGAAGGGCAAGGCCTTGATGCTGCAGGCGATCTCCGATTCTCAAATTATTCGGAGCTGGTGGCCTGGGATAGTGATTGTGTGGTCCGCAATTGTGCCCCGGTGCCGGTGGAGGGCACCATGCGATCCCAGAGCCCTGAATCGGGCCGGTAGGAAGGCAAATGGCGAGATTTGTCGCAGCTTACAGGTGTGGGGTGATGGGTATGTTAATCATCCCGCTATATACCCAGCGCGGAGGGAGCTTTATAGGCCTGACGGGGTTCATCTATCGGACCTCAGGAATGATGTAATTTGGATGGATTTGCAGAGGGGTCTGCGGGATCTGATCCAGCGCAGATGGGGGGTTGGCGACAAAGCATAAGGCTTGTCGCACCCTGTGGCGGTTAGGCGCGGGCATCTTCACCTGGTAAGGGAGAGGTGAGCATTCACAGGCACCGAGCGGTGACTGGTAATGCCTGAGGCTCATCACCTGAGTTGTCTTGAGGCCCTGGTGGTGAGATAAGGGTTACCTTTGGGGCGGACCTTCCTCACCCGCTCGGACGTCTTGAGGCACGAGCTGGGGGTGACACGGAAAGCCTCCCTACCCAAAAGGGGGGGCCAGTGGGTGGCGTGAGCTGCACACCATACCCTGGCCTCGATTTGACTCGCCCTATCCTTAGATTGGCGTTGGCCACCAAGTATTGAGGATGCCCGGTAGTTTCCCCTTCTGCGAATTCATCAATAAAGTGTGGCCCATTTTAAACCCAATTTATTGTGTCGTCTCGTTATTTACTGCGCTCCGATTCCGCAAGGGCCCTACCCCACCCCCGGCGCAGCTTGGGGGTGGTGGGGCGATTGCGGCGGGCGCAGGGAGAGACGCCGTGGAGGCGCGCTATTGGCGGCCTCCTGAAATGGCGCCAAAAGGAGGGGGAGGAGGAAGGGGAGCCTATATTAGGCTGGAACTCCTCCCCTCCTTTGTCTTTGTTCGCGCGGCTCCCTCCCTCCCTTCCCTGTTGGCAGTATGGGAATGAAAATCCGGTTGTCCTTAGGAAGCCAAGTAGGAATTTTTTGCTCATAAGCCGTCTTTGAGGATGTGAGTTTTTTCGCCTACTTCATACTGTGAGACAGCGAGGGAGTAGTAAATAGGTTGATTGGTTGAGTTAATTTGGTCACATTTTGGCGGTTAGGCGCGGGCATCTTCACCTGGTAAGGGAGAGGTGAGCATTCACAGGCACCGAGCGGTGACTGGTAATGCCTGAGGCTCATCACCTGAGTTGTCTTGAGGCCCTGGTGGTGAGATAAGGGTTACCTTTGGGGCGGACCTTCCTCACCCGCTCGGACGTCTTGAGGCACGAGCTGGGGGTGACACGGAAAGCCTCCCTACCCAAAAGGGGGGGCCAGTGGGTGGCGTGAGCTGCACGCCATACCCTGGCCTCGATTTGACTCGCCCTATCCTTAGATTGGCGTTGGCCACCAAGTATTGAGGATGCCCGCTAGTTTCCCCTTCTGCGAATACATCAATTAAGTGTGGCCCATTTTAAACCCAATTTATTGTGTCGTCTCGTTATTTACTGCGCTCCGATTCCGCAATAACAAAAGGATGTGCATGGTGTTGTGAACATTATGAATCTTTATTTCAAAAGATTCTAGATGGAGGATTTTTGAGACTGCAATGGTGACAGAGTGAACTCTGAAGGAGGCGTGATTGGACAACAATTTCCAGATTTCCTCTTCATCAGTGGTGTAGTGGTGATTCTGATGAAGTGCAGGTGCTAATCATCATAGCTGCACTCCTAAGGAGAGGCCAAACTTTCAGGCAGCTGTGTTGATTCATGTCAACAAATCTTCTCTAGCAGTTTGATCTCCACTAAGAGCAGGACTTCTGTAAAGTGAATCAATCTTAATTGCCCATTTAAGGCCAAGCCACCCGAAAATACTTTGCATTACAACAGGGAACAATATATTGTGAGTGAAGGAGGTAGGGCAATAAAGAGATGACATAACTGCCTGGATTGAAAACTGGGCCACATTCATTGAATTAGATCCCTGGGTGGCTACTCCACTATGCCAGCACTAGCTGGTCAATGTAATCAGGTGAGACATCCTTTGCCTGCTGGATGTCAATTATAGAAACTGCACCCCTCAGGATTTCCCCATGTGGGCAAAGATGGAACATCCCTTGTCACATTCCCCCAGGCAACGAAACTCCAAGTGTGCAAGGGGAGATGGCCCCAAAGGGGTATAGGGATAATAACACCCTGTAAGCCCCTCCTACAGCTGGTAGCACCACAAAGCCCCACCAATGCTGGGGCTTGGAGGAGCATGTCCCTATTCTCCCCCACATGCAACAGGACCCCCCACCTATGATCAGGTAAGCCAAACATGGGGTTGGGCACTTATTGTTGGGGAAACTACTCCCTCAGCTAGTGTGAGAACTGCAGCTAAACTCTAAGAGAACAGGGAAATCTTGGAGGAGGAGGAGGAGGAGGGGTTGCAGATGATGTAAGTGTCACTGCTAATAAAAAATTCTGGAAGTGTGTTCTGTCACTACACCAGTGCTTGTCATATTAATTTTGTATTGGACAGTATTAAGATGTCGGAGAAATCAGCAATGGATTCAAATAATTTTGGATTTGTGTGCATCTGAGCTGCATGACTTGGCTTTGGGGGGAAGCTGACTCCATCAATGAGTGAATAATGGAATGAAAGATACTCAACAAGCCACGAAATCAGACTGAACAGATTTAACAAAATATGTACATCCCTAGACACTATAGTCACCATAATTCCCTGCGATAGTGAACTTGGGTGGTCAAGTACCTGCCAGTTTCAAAGTTACAGCCACCAAAAATTATGGTTTCTCCATATTTGATGGGAAATATCTGTTAGTAGGCATGCTCAAGTATTGCATTTCAGTCCACATTTTAAGTGAACTGACCTGATGCACACTTTTCAGAGTAATGCATGGATCAAAATACAACTAATCACTGGTAGCGAATGGAACTGGGAAGCCTCCGATCTGATCTGATCCAATCCGAGGCCTCGGTTCCAGTTCCGATCCCAATTCTGATCCGATCTGGGGGGGCATGCACATCCCTAGTTAGTCAGAGAGGTCTCCAAAGGCAATCCATATATCCTGAGTCAAGAGCCGCATAACCCCCGAGGATCAGGCCTCAAAAATTGCCAATCACAATAAGATGCCATTGGCCTTTGGTCTGATTCAGCATGACTGTTCTATTTCCCCCCTTAAACATATATCATAGTCATATGTGCTTAAAGAAACCCACCAGGCTGTTTCTGAGGTTTATTAAAATTGATGGTGTTTATCTTTCATGCTAGAAACAACTTGTTACTACTTTTGCTTCCTGCTTCCACATTAGCCTGCCTGTATACTGAGATATAGGCTGAATTCGGACAACACGATAGTCAATGGTGGGGTAATAATCAACTTTATAGTTGTTCATCTAGGGGGTTCTCCCCACACAACATGGTAATAAATAATCAACTGTGGTGTGGATTAGGCTCAGCACTGAGTTGACTATGGCAGCATTCAGACAACGTGATAGTCAATACAACTGACGATTGTTTCCCCACCCCCAGTTGTTTATTGTGTCGTCCAAATTCAGCCAATCTTTCGAGGCACTTCTCTGGGTGCTCCTTCAAGTAAGGTGGGTGAAGACCTTACTTGAGGTGGAAAAAGAGCCATCTCTGTTGTTTCATTCTGTTGTTTGTTGTATTATCTCTGCAGGGAGGCTGACTCGGTGACTACTTTAATATTTCTTTTTATGATAGCCATAGACCTTTTAAAAACATTTACTCTCCCATTTTTAACAGCTTATTCTTTCTTTGTTGCTTTTACATTGCTGTTTTAAGGATTATTGATGTTTTGTTGTATTTTCATGAACTTGCTGTTTTTATTTTATAAACCATCCTGACAGTTTTATGCTGTAGGAGAGCATATAAATTTGATAGATTCAGCACACAAAAACATTCCACTTTGTGCTGTGTGCTGCCCCAGCTATTTAGCAATCACAGTGCTAAGGTTGGGGGTTGGCCACCAACTCAGATACTGAGCCCCTTTGCACTATAATACATACAGTGACTATATAGCACAGTACCAAAGGGCTTCAGGAGGGGATAGGGGATAGGATTGGTGCCTGTGGCAAATCCAAATTAGAGCTTCAGGTTTCCTGTTCTAGATAAATACATGCTAGGAGATATGTGTACCTGAATCAAATTACCACATACTATGAAATTTAGAGCATGGACAGCACCTATGCACTCTTCCTTGGAAACTTGCCTACTTTGCCTAATTTACTGGTAGGTGGAATAATGGGGAAAAACATGGCTGAACAACTGTGTACTGAATGACTGTGTAATTTTTCAAATTGTATCTTCCCACTGCAGCCTCTATTCCTGCCAGAGGATGACAGTAATCTAGAAGAATTGAGTCAGAAAACTAGCATTTTTGCCAAATTAACAGAGCTTGTATGAGTAACTTCTAGAACTTTGGTCTATATCATGAAGCACCATAGAATAGGACTGTGCATGGACTGCCTGATTTGCTTTGGTCCTGATTCACTTTGGACTGTTTTGGACCTGTTTTGATTCTCTTGGGATCCAAATCTGAATCAAGATTCAGATTTCTGAATTATTAGGTTTTCTCATTCCCATAGACTTGCATTGGGAAAAAAATGGCTATAACATTTTCATGTTTCAGGATACAAACATGAAATTTGGGAACTATATATATATATATATATATATACACACACATACACACACACATACACATACAGTGGAGATGCTCATGCCTGCCAAATTTTAGACACATTGGTGCAGTGGTATTCTTGTAATCAACAGGTAAAATTTGCTTTTTTCAGGGAAAAATGAAAGAAAGGGAAGGAAGGGGGAAGGATTGAAACAAGCACACTAAAGGCTAACAACTAGAAGAATTTTTATATATAAAATTTTGTATTTTGTAAAAAAAAAAGATAATCAGAAATAAAAAGAGAAGCAAGAGAGAACAGTGAGAGAAAGGGAAGGCTCAAGGATGCACAAACACACACCAAAAACAAACCTAAGCTAGCCAGCCCAAAATGCCCTACTCCTACCAAGTCTAACCCACAACGACCAAGGATGAAGGAAGCTCAATTTCCTGATTGTCCTTAAGTCCCACTCCACTGATGTGATTGGAGGCTGCTGGAGAGACTTGGGAGACTTCAAGAGGATAGGGAGATGCTTTGGACAAATTTGGATCAGTTTTGATTCACTTTGAATCTGTTTCGAAGCCCTCCGAACCCCAATTCGCCTCAAATTTGGGATTCAGACCTGAGGTGATGCATAGCCCTACCATAGAAAGCCAACCAAGCACTATGGTATTGAGCTGCCAGGCTTTACCAGCATGATACCCAGGAAGGCAAGATAGAAGCTTTGAGTCAAAATAAAAATATCTGGGCAATACAGATGTCTGGGAAATTAAATCGCAAATAATTTGGTCCATCACATTTTTCAAGTAAAATATTCACTTTCTGAATAAGCTTAATATACTCCCCCCCCCAAAAAAAAATTCATATTGGAATTATATAATCAGAATGGACCAAGAACATAATAGTTCACTGGTATGATGGGAATTCATTGCACAGGAAAACTTACCAGTAATTTGTACCCCATATTTCTATCTCCTCCACAATCTGTAGAATGGCAGGATTCCCCATACATCCTCTTAGAATTTAAAATACAGGTGGGCAACTTCTGGTTCTCCAGATGTTTTGGCCTACAACTCCCACTATTCCCTTAGAATTGGCTATATTGGCCATGGATAGGAGAATCAATGAGACTCAAACTCATTGAGGTCCTCCAAGTTCGTCCTCGAAGCTCAGTCTGCCTCATGTCCATTCCTGATTGCAAGCTTCCCCCCACTTCCCCCCCACCAGGCAAAAAAAAGTGTACATCCAAATGTGTATGTTCCCCCATTGACCAAAGCATAGGGTGACCATATGGAAAAGAGGACTGGGCTCCTGTATCTTTAACAGTTGCATATAAAAGGGAATTTCAGCAGGTATCATTTGTAGGTATGCAGCACCTGGTGAAATTCTCTCTTCATCACAACAGTCACAGCTGCAGGAGCTATACTAGTGACCACATGCAAAGAGGGCAGGGCTCCTGCGGCTTTAACTGTTGTGATGAAGAGGGAATTTCACCAGGTGCTGCATGCATACAAATGACACCTGTTGAAATTCCCTTTTCTATACAACTGTTAAAGGTACAGGAACCCTGCCCTCCTTTCCATATGATCACCCTACCAAAGCATGCAAATGCACATTTTTTTTAAAAAAATGCATTTTTGAAGTAAGCATTTTTCTAAAGTATGCATTTTGCAAATAAGCGCCACAAGCTCAGGAATGTGCAAGCTTTGCATACAAAATATACTTATGCAAATAGAGCAAGTTTTGGTCTTAAATGAATGGAAATCAAAGCCTTGTACATCCCTAATGTTGGCTATTGCTGATGAGAGTTGTAAGCCTAAACATCTAGAGGGCTGCAAGTTGCCCATCCAGATTTAGATCAATGCATGCAATCAAGATGCTGGTGCATTACAAGCAGAGAGCCGCAGAAGAAAACTTCACACACACACACACACACACACACACTGCTTTTCTTTCATCTGATCTCACCAATAATTATTGTCTTCACAGTGACCACATAGGCTATGATCTATAAACCAGTTAAGCTGAAGTATATTCATCTAAGCCGACTGAGATCCCTTAGGTAATGAGATTATTTGAATGGTCCAAATCCTGATGAAAAAAAATCCCCCTCATTATCTCATGGCTTATTTTCTCATTGTGTGAATGAGATTTCCGAGAAACAGATTTCTCTGTGGGCAGTGCAACTGCAACAGTTAATAAGAGAAATATCAAGAAACGGGGGTTTTAAAAGAAAAAGAAAAGGAAAAGAATTAAATTGATATAAAATTCTCTATATAACAATGTTCTTTGTGTACACATTTTCTGGAGGGGGTAAAGGTTTCTAAAACTAAAAAAATATATATTCTGAAAACTTTAGATGGCCAAGGCTCACCATCTTTTCACTGCCACAGACGCATCTTTCACTTTTCCCAGCCTCTGCATCACAGCTGCTACCATTTCTTTTTAATCTTGTGGATATAAGCAACACTTGCTATGTTAGCAGTATTGCTTTTTTTAGGCAAAGTAATGATAGGAATTGCCAAGGCGTATACCGGAACTGCCCATGATCAACAGTTCACACATTACATTTGTCCACATGTGTACCCAGGGATGATTGTGATGGCTTGCATGTATAGAAATGTATTGCATGGACTGTCCAAGTTGTGAGCCCTCCCAGTGTGTACTCAGCAGACAAAGACTCAATCTCCAAACCAATTGGCTTTTATTACGTGGAGCAGTCAGTCTTTCAGATTCTAATAGAGTACTTGACTAAGCAGCCTGGCCTTAATTAACCTACTTGAAGTTCTCTTTGAGAGTTGTACTAGGATAGCATAAAAAGTTGCTGCAAATCTAACATTACACATTCAACACAGAACTAGAAAGGCTTCCTCAGGCCCACCCAAAGGGAGGGTCTTCCCCCAATGGTCTCTTGTGATTGGCTAATCTGATAGAATGTTTTAATTCCCTTGTTTGCTCCACCTTCTTCAAGCAACAACTATGCCAGGCCTCTGCCAAGTCCCTCTCTTCCTTTCTGCAACTTGCCAAATTCCCACAGAGAGAAAGTGGTATGTGGCTCTATCAATGCACCCATGAAAAGCCTCCTCTTGAAGGTTCTTGCAGATGTTCTCCCCTACTCCTTGGCTCAGGTCTTCTTCTGACTCTGATTCCTTGGTTTCCCTGACGCAATCCTGACATGGACTGAGCCTTTGTTTGCAACATTAACTCTTCTTATCTACACTAGTTCACTTACCTCACCTTTTTCTAAAGCAAGGTTCCAGTAGTACAAGGTTGAATCCCCTTCTGCCTTGACTTTAATTCTTTGAGAGTGAGGAGCAGATCCTCACCATAACCTGTGTTCAGTGAAATATGACTCAGCTGTTTGATCAGTCTCATATTAAGTTTGATTCCATCAAGACAAGTCATGTGTCTTTATATGGCAAACTGTTTCAAGTAAACTGAGAAGAAAATGCATATTTTCATACTAATATTTTTGCTTACAGTTGGCTTAACATTTCATAAATGCAAGAAAAGTTTCACACAAATAGTTAATCCTTTTTGTTTTAAAATTCTTCACTATAGAATTAATAACTATAATTTAATTGCAATCGCTTGCATGATTAATAGGTTAGATTTTCATTCTTAATTCTATCATGCAGTCAGTTAAATATGGCCTTTTTGTTAAACTATTTTAATTTCCTGAGAGATCAAGTTCCTGTTGCGTGTGAGTTGTATTATTTGAACACCTCATGTCATTATTTCTAATTTTCATATCTATTTGATTAATGGTTTACTTTGATCCATCTTATGCACTAGGAGTCACAAGCCTTTATTTCATCAAGCAGAATTTCTCAAACTAAGGAAGCATGCTGATGTGTTGTGGAACAAAGGAGTGCACTGATGAGATTTACATGATAAATCAGACTATAAGTACCATAGATTACCTTTGCTGAACTCTTCAATTTATGCTACTATGATGTTAAAGTACAAATATGATTGGTTAAAGCAGTGGGGCAGCCACTTGCCCACAGATACTGGAAGAAAGACATGACAGGCAGCATGGCAATGATCTGAGCAAACAATGTATTCCTAGAATTCGTAGCCGATTATGAGATTCACTGTAATGTGGTGATGGTCACCATCTTACAGAGCAATCCTAATGGGCGTCTAGCCCTAATGACGGAGTGCTCCAGTCTCAGAGTTCTCTGTCCGTCCAAAGCCCAGTAGGGATCTTGATGGTAGGGTGGGAGGAGAAATGGGCCTTATTTAGTATCTCTTATCTTCTTTAAGAGGTTTCCTGTTAGACAAGCTTCTGAGGCTATCAAATTTACTCTCTCCACCAAGTGTGGGGACAAGACCTGAAAGGTCTTTGGATCTGCCATATTCAAGGCCTCTCCCCTCTCCACCAACTGGCCTGCCCCCCAACTCTCCCATTTCTTCCCTTTCTGAGGTTGGAAGGAATCCTGACCACAGGACAGGGAGTCACCATGGATCTGTCTGCAGTGGTTCAGAGGGGCTTGGAGGATGGGACAGAAAAGTTCCATGGTTGGTTCGTCTCCATCTTGGTCTCCTTGGTCTCAGAGGAAAAGGTCCACTGAATCACATGACCCCTCCAATGCTAACTAGGGGAGGATAATTTTATATGTTTTAAAATGAATTAGAAAAAAACTCAGTGTCCATCAACAAATATTAACCCCCATATTGATAGGGAGCATGTTAATAAATACTAGTTTTTGGAGGCTTCCCGGAAACATCTTGTTGGTTGTTGTGGGAAGCAAGATGCTGGTCTAGATGGAATTTTGCTATACCTCAACAGGGCACTTCTTATATTCTTAAACATAGAAAAGCACCTGCACTGTGTCTAATGGTACCCACTTAAGTCTCAGGATAGGTAAGTGACATTTCCTTGGTTGGGGGGGCAAGGGAGGAACCGTTAATTCTGGGATTAGGGATGTTGCAGGCACCCGACTAAGTCTGGGAGTCCAGGAGACTCCCCCATGTCCATCACCTCAGACCCAGCTCACTGGACTGCAGCACATTCTCAGGTCTGCTCTTCAAGCATCCTGTGGCTTACAGACCACCTGGCAGCTGTCCACCCTTGTCTGGAGCCTCCATTGTGCACAACAATGGAGACTCTGGAAATTGCATACTTCTCATATTGCGTAAATGGTGGCCATAAAGGCCCCATTTCTGCAAGATTAAAGGCATGAAAGCTCTGTTCACACCTTTAATCTTGCATAAATGGAGATTTTATGGCTGCGGTTTACACAATGTGAGAAATACGCAATTTCCAGAGCCTTCAATAATGGAGGGTCCAGGTGAGGGTGGGTAGCCTCGCAGCTTCGTCAGGTGCTCGAATGGCTCCGCAAGTTAGGGCGGACGGTGGTGGCAGAGTCGGATGCAGGTGAGTCCATCCATTCCTAGCTGGGATACCACTGCAATGCAGAATTATGGGGTTCCCTTGGACTTTTCTAATACCATTAGGGAAAAAGAACCCATAAATATGCCGCTAAATTTGGGCAAGTCACACACCAGCATAGTGACACACCTGTCCTTGGACAGGGCATAAATATTACATCTCAACATATATTAAATTAAAAATTATATTAAAATTAATTACAAATTAAAATCTAAGCCCTCCGCCCTCCAGTCTTTGAGAAGAAATCTCTAATTCACCTGCTTTTCATAAAACTGTACTAGGAAGGTTGTGGTTTCTCTTGTGCAGCAGGTCAGCATTTCTTAGCATTGAATGATGGTTGCTATTAATTTTTAATGCAGAAATTAAACAAAGAAATTTCTGACCACATTTCTAGTAAAAGGAACAGTGTCCAGGGACCAGACTGCAGAGCTGGAATTATTGCCTTACAAAATGGCAGATTTAATCTAAAACAAATACCATTTAATTTCACTGAAGCTTTCTTTGTTTGTGCCTGCCTAACTGTTATACCTTTTATTACTGCTAGGCACACACAAAGCAATTGGAGGAAATGATACAGGCTTGGTCCATTTTTTCATAACATCTGCCATAATAACCTTGATGTTCTTCCGTAGAGATTTTGCTATTATGTCTGATTCTGATTTCAATAACATTCTTTCCAATACATTCTATATAAACATAGCGGAGAACAATAGCTGCTCAAAAGGTTTATATGAACATAATAATGAATGGTAGATATGATGGACTGCAAAGTTTGTTGTGGTTATCTGTGTGGACTCTGCTGTAGTAATCTTATCTCTAGTGTTTCTTATGAATCTCATTGAGAGCTATTTGACACTCCTGGCAGAAATCTGACTCAATTTGTATCAGTGGAAGCTTGGTCATACATTGAAATGAAGCTCCAATTTCACTTGTGTGAGTTGATACCATATATTTAATGCTGAAACACAGACACCTTCGTCTTCTGCTTTCTAATGGAAACAAGAAAGTTGATGTATATGTGAAGCACCTCTGCCCACCATTTTCACCCCATTCATTTAATGGAGGAAGCAGATTTGTTTTGTTGTTCTTCTTCATGAAAGTGCCTCCTCTATGCAATGGAACATACATGGAGGGATCTGATTCATAGTGAGTAACTCACATATTAGCTTTGCTTTGCTTTGTGAGAAATGGTGTCATAGACATGGTGTGAGGGTTGAACTTGGTAGGTCCCTGAGAAATGGTGTCCCAACTACCTTGAATCCCAGCCCTGGGAAAAAGGTGGGATATAAATAAATATCATCATCACCATCATCCAGTTTAGCCATGATGGTTGAAGTTGGTACAGCCCATGACTCAGAGGGACAGGCCCCTTGAGAAAGTGGCAATGAGTAAAAACTAAGGCTCTTTCTACACCAGAGGGGTGTAGAGGGCTGAGGGTGGGGGATCCCAGAAGTAGCTACTTCCAGGATTGGCGCGCCCAATGCAGACCATTGTGCAATGGCCCAAGCTCCTCCTGGGTTGTCGCACAGTCGCACCTACCATTTTGTGGGGGTTTTTTAGCTGAGGCAGAGCACTCCTGCACTCCAGTGAAATGTTAGTACAAAAAAAAATTGCAAAATTGCCCCCACCCCTCCTTGTCCTCCTGGGGTTGGCGAAACTGCTGCCACCCCCTCCCCTGCTGGGCACGGAGCCACGCAAGGTGGCCCCGTGCCCAGTTTGCAGCTGTGCTTACTCACGAGTAAGTGTGGCTGCACCCGGGATGGGCTGGCACATTCTTCCGCAGTCCCGGGAACTTCCCTGGACTACAGGAGAATCAGGATTTTTCTGGTTTGGGTTTTCCCAGAAAAATCCCATGCCTCCCCCCAAGACTCCCTGTGCATCATTTGGACTCACAGGGAGCAGCAAGAGGCCATCCCAGGTGTTTTGTCTGGTGTGGAAAGGTGTCATGGTCCCTCTTGAGGAACCTTCCTCAGAGGATGAAGCTGACTCACCCAGGGCTGCAGATTCTTTGCCTCAGAGTATATCGGAGGCAGCATCGGAGGAAGAGAGGGGCCGTTCAGCAGAGGGGGTGGAGAAGCCCCAGGAAAGTTATCCTCCTCCACCTCCTGTCACTACTGAAGAAGTTTCTGAAGGCGAAGAATGTCAGCCACCCAGTCCTCAGCAAAGAAGGCGGCTAAAGTGTGCAGAGCAGGTCCGACCAGCAAGAAGAAGTCTGCAACTGCAGAGACGTGGCACAGTAGACGCTGAGCTTAAATAGCCAAAGCTAAGTAATGAGCCACAGCTGGGGAGGGGTGAGGCCAGCTGAGTAGCTGCTTAAAAAGCCTCAAAGTGCAAGAAATTTCTCTGCTAGAATCAACCAATGTGCAAGCTGCCTAGCTACACTACCTGCTTCTAGCTCACAGACTCCTGCTTTGGCTTTTGACTCCGGATTTGGACTTGACTCGTGGACCTTCTCTCTGGCTCTTGACTTCGGAATTGGCTCATGGACTCTCTCTCTCTGGATTTCCCCCTGGCTTTGAACCTGGTCTGTGGATACTGGAACTCTGAAATTTTGCTAAGTTCCAGCACTTCAATCTTTGCAGGAGTTAAATCTCCCTGCTAAAACAACTGAAAACATTCCTGTTGGCTGCATTCCCAGAACGGACTGATAAGCACTCTGCTGGCTGATTTCCCGGAAAAAGACCTGGCGAACACGACAAAAGGGCTTGTGTATGCAGATACTTACATACTGTAATACTTATATGCTATATTCTATGTCACTTACAAGAAGATTCTTCTCTCAAACCCCTTTTCACAGTCATTGCCTTTGTTTCCCACCCTACTGTTCAGACAGTTGCGATAGCCAGGCTTGATGATCTCAACTGGTTTCCAGATGGCTGGAAGGTAATCCAAGCTAGCATGTTCAGATCTCAGGTTCTGATCATGGAAGAGAATGGTCAAAACTCTCTGCTGGAAGAAGCAAACATTGATTGCTATGGAAAGCAGGGCAAGAGCCCATTGTCTTGTTGAGGCAGCTGGATCCTAAAGGGACAAAAAAAAAGGGGTTGCTGCGATTTGGCTCCTCTTTTAGGATCAAATTAGAAATCATGTTACATTGTATGCAATTTTAAGGCAATGGTCATATCAAGCATATCAAAGAGGCCTAGCTAAAAAGGCTGCCTGGGCTAAAGTTTGTGTGAGACCCATTACTAGTCACATCACTCACCGGCATCACATCAAAACTTTTTCCACAGAAAACCTTCAGAAAATGGGAAGAAGAGCAAACCAGCATGGAAAAGAAAGGACTGAAGCAAGGAAATGCATTGATCTGCCCCTTTCCAAAAGACTAAATGTTATCAAGCCAATTGCCTAGCTCCTTCCAATCTGTTTGCGGAGCCAGTAACATCCTAACGCAGCACCCTTTTATTATGAGGGTGAAGCAGGGAACCTGTCAGGCTTGGCACTCTTTATCTTGGTATCTTCCTCTTATGTGGAAAATAAATGTCCTGTCTTTCTTTGTAAATGATAACGAGTATGTGTGCATGCTAAGTGCTGCACAATTGTATGGCATGAGTGGTGTGTGTATGTGTGCCGTGAGACTGATCTATAATATTTGTGTGGCCGTAGTGAGTGCTTAATGTGTGTGAGCAGCTGAACTAAATAATCTGTGTGAGGGGGGCGAGGCCAGGGGGACGAGACAGACTGCCTTGAATGCTGGGTGTCTACAAGGAGTTGATTCTATGAAACATTCCAGGTCTTCCCTTGTACATCATAAAAAGCCGCCATGTAGATGAGCTGTTCTGGCACTTATTTTCATTGTCAAGATATGAATGGCATGTTAAATTACAGCACAGAATGCATACTTTTGTAGAAAAATACTAGTTTTGCCAATTTGCTCTAAAAAGTCAATGAATCCAAATAAAGGACAAAAGCGAGGGTAGAGCATGCTACAGTGCTTAGCTTTTGGCTGAATTGCTGTGATATCTAGGGAGGACAGATAAATTGATTCACTTTGGATTTTAATGGAAACCTACCTAATTCACACTTCCTGAACTAATATGTGAATCAAAACAGTTATTCTTCAGTATTCGCCCTTCTCCAAATTGTACACTCCAGTTACTTCATCAAAAAAGGTGTATGAAAAATGATAAATTAGGGGAAAGTCCACTAAAATGTGTATATTGGTGAAAACCACATACAAAAAAGCATTATATTAGTGAAAATTCTTTGCTAAAGAAGGAAGAAAAAGTATATTATGCATGTTTATATTTATTTATTTATTACATTTCTATACTGCCCAATAGCCAGTGCTCTCTGGGCAGTTCACAAAATCCAGAGGTGCGTATTTTAGCAGAAATGGGCTCAAAGGTGCATACAAAATTTTGTGCAAACTTTTTTTTTAATGTAAACTGGTGTAGAATCAGATGCAACAAATATAAGCCTGAAAAATGAGAGCCAGTAACACTAAGAGAAACAAGAAATTGACATATTCTTCCATGCCTAGTGCTAACTACGGACTCTGATATTAGCCACTGAGAAAGGAAAGCAGTGGCAGAGCTACTTTAAAACTGTGGGATGTTCATGAACATGCTATTTGCAAGGCAAAAGAATTAGGGACTGCTGGGATTGACCGCTATTGGTGGGAAGGGATGCAAAGAAGCAAGGAGACAGCCTCGTTGTTGAAGTGATGAACTAAAATGCTCTCCCAGATGTCCTTCCTTTCTCAGCTTCACTAACTGGGTCATTTTTCTGTAAGTAGGTGACCTTTGCCCATTGGCCTCCAATGCTGCATAAATGCTGGCCTAATCCACACCAAGCATGATGAAAGTGGTATGAAAATGGTATATAAAAGGCAGAAGCCACGCCAAGCAGGATATAGCACAATGAAAGTGGTATGAAAGCAGTATATGGTATGTGTCATGGTCCCCCAACAGTTGTCAGTGCACTTCAGTACCGCTATAAAGCAGTACTGTGGCTCCTGCTTCTTATATACCACTTTCATAGTGCTATATCCTGCTTGGTGTGGATTAGGCCACTGTCTCTGGGGAACAGAAGAGAGTAGTGAGGTCAAGATCTTCTGCTCAACCTCTGCTCACTACCTCCTCTTATTTGACAGAGAGAACTGAATGGGACCAGAGCTAAGCTCCTTCTCTTCCTCCTCACCAAAGTAGAAAGGGAACGAGTGTTCACACTGAAATAAATTCCATGATGTTATTGCAGGCTACATCAAATTACACAATTATATAAATTATTGCCTAGATTGTCTAAATCGATAACAGCCATGGACTTGTTTGCCTAGGAGTATAGTGAGGATTTGTGAAGGTATGGAACGAGGAACTATGACTAGGCTGTATACATAAACATGGAATATAAGGGTGTCATCTTGTACAAGTGGCATTAATGTTATGAAGTACAATGAGACTCTTCACCCACCTGACCACCAGGTTGCCATTGCCTCCATTGCCAGTTGTAGGAAACATGGGGGCTGTCTTGCTAGGGTCACATTGGCACCGCGTCCCCCCCAAACCCTGCACTTTTGTTCCTCCAGGGTTGTGCTGGGTAATCCCCATGCGAAGGAGTGAGTGTGTTAGCTTTTTGACCATTCCCTTCCCTCTCTAGCTTCTCCCTTTACACCCTGTAAAACACAAAAGTCTCCTCTTCAAAAGGGAAACCTTTCTTCCCATGCTGGAGGCTGTGCAGGGTATTCCGGCAGCCATACAGCTTGCTGGCCCATCCCCTACCTTTCCCCGGCTTCTGGCAATGAATAGGAGGTTGCCTTCCACCCAGGAATGCCCTCAGAGTGGCTCTGAGCAAGGACAGACCGGCAGAAGAGCTGGGCTGACCTCGCTCTGGATGAAAAAATCAGGGTAAGCCCATGACTTTTCAGCTGTGTATCTTCACCTCTTTGCCCCGGGGTTGCTTTGAATCTGCATCTACGTTATCTAACCAATGCTGTGCAGATTTGGAGCCACCCGGGGGCAAAGAAGACATCAAGACAGCCCCATGGAGCTCTAGAGACCTTGCTACTTGCCTGGCTTTAAAAAATCGGATAAGCAAATATCCCAGAGCGTTTATCCTAAGGTTTCCAAACATGGGTGGTTTCTAAGCAAGTTCAACTGCTTCTTTATAACTTTCTGCTGAACAAGCAAAGCTCAGAAGTGAAGCTGATGTTTAGGGGAACATTAGGAGTAGATTTTTTGTGCATCCCCCTTCTCACTTAAAATTTGCAGGCCTTCATCTGAACACCTATAGAGGACTACTGTCTGTAGGCTTTAGGGACATAAAAGAAATTTGTTTCAGTTCATTTTTTATCAGAACTTACTCAGTTCCCACCACCCAGAACGGAAACAGTCCTAAACCCAATCTGCTGTCAATGTCCATACATTTCCAAGCTTGAGATTTGATTCGTGGAACCCTAAAAATGCATTAGAAAATGTGTACTTTCAAAAGACAAACATAAACAAGCTTTAACAAATGGGAGAAAAATGCACACAATTTTTGAAGTGCACAGTTGATGGGGTTTTGAGGGGGGTGTTGGCATGGAAACACCAACCCTTTTTTTGTGCAACATCCCCCTCTCCAAAGCTTGCAATGTGATTCAGACATGAGTCAGAATGAGTATGAAGGTGGAATTCAGAGCTCGTATTTTGCAGATTTGCACATCCCTTGCTAAAAGATTTTGCTCTTGGATAAGGCATTTTTTAGCATACCTGTACATGCCTTGATCAACAGTATTTGGTGAATCACACAGCAGTATAACATGAGCTAAGACAGATGTGAATTGACCAACAATAGAATAGAACCATGCACAAAGTTTTGCAGGGCCTGAAGGTAAACATGACCTCTCTGCTTATTTGCCTTCCACTCACCCCCCCCCCCAAGAAATGCCTCTGCCTAAGCACCAGAACCTCTGAGCACTTCCTGCATCAAATTCAGCTTGTCTCTTTTTGAATTGTCTTGACATTTGGACCCCCTCTAGATGGATTCTGTTTGACGCCTGGTTAGCCGATTATGCGCATAATCGCTGAAGCGCTTTATTGTAAATGCTTGTACGCAAGAGGTAATTGAGCGCACAACTGGTGGCCTTACCGGTTGTTTGAAATGCGCTTTACAAGTAGTTAATGCAGAGAATCGCTTGTTCACATAAGCAAAATGTGCCTTAACGGCCACAGCAAAATAAAACTCGCTATTTAACGCACATTCAATAATGCGTATAATCGGAGAGATAAAGCGCCTCAACTCCCAATTTACGATCCGCTCTTGTAGAGGTAAAATTTTTAATTAGACTTCAAAGAGCTTTAAACGTCTTGTATAGAGGCAGCCATGGTTATGTTGGCATCTTTCACAGTCTCAAAACCACTCTTGGCTGTTACTTTTGAAATTTTAAGGTAATCTGTTTCTAAATTTTAACATTTAGCTCCTGAAATATTTTCATTTATAAGATAGGATTAGTATGTTTTAATGAAAATCTAGGCCTTTCAGCTTCTGGATATCTATACTCAGCAAATGATAAGCTCTATTTTTAGTATGTTTTTTTCTTATTTGTAATATTGTACTGATTATAGTTTACAATGATTGTGTTTTTATGTTATATGAAAAACGTATTTCTGATTTGTGTGTGTGTATGTATGTGAGTTACATCAAGACTGCTCTTTGGCTATGCTGGCTAAGGATGATGGGAATTGCAATCCAAGAATATATGGAGGGCCACAAGTTGCCTACTCCAGTGTTAAAATGAAACGACCTGCAACTTCCAAAGGTCCCTGTAGTTGCTATTTAACATTAGAGATGGTTTCTATAATGCTGCATCATTCATTGTTATATGAGATAGCCAAAGCCCATTGTCTCTATTCTAACGATCGGAAATAGACTGAACAAGATCATACTTTGCTATGAAATCTAAACTGGTATTTTCAAAAGCACTAAAGAAATTGGGACTCATACGATTTCTGGGTTTGGGTGCAGTAGTTGCAAGTTGTTTAAGGATACATTCCTGCTAAAGATCAATTTTGTTTCTACAGCAGGAATAAACTTTCACTTGCTTATGCTCTAATAATGAACTATAGAAATCATTGGTGCATTGAGCTTGTCTGTGATCATATCCAGGAAACGTCTGTACGCACATCTGACTACAGCTGTGATATGTATGTCAGTGATTCATCATCATACATTATGCACCATTATTGGGTATGCCTGGCATGAGTGTGGCTGGAGATAGATGACAGTTATCCCCACCCATCCTGAGGCTGCAGGAATTGCTGTGTATGGTGTGTACATAATGTCTCACTTTTGCCTTTAACAACAGGTGTTGCAGATTTTGTATTGTTGCAAACAATGTGCAAACCCATTTAATCAGAGGAAACTGTAAGGAAAAAAGGAATACATGCAAACACCATGAGAAGCCGTCTATCAAAACACTTTCAATCTTAAAAATTTAGTCCTTCATGCAAATGTGCTGCTCAAATCCGATCTTTGTCCATCTAATAAATGTCTGCCAAAAACCTATTTATTACACTGTATTCAGGTATTTATTATGCTGCATTCAGAAATGGATCCTGGGGAACATCTGAGGGTTTTCCAAAGCTACCAGTTCCCACTTGAAACCTGAAATTCAACCACAGTTTGTTAAACTTGATTATCCATTCTTTACCTGATTCCCCTTTTGTTGTAAATTCATAGAATATAGGCAGGATATCATAATATAGTTAGATGCTAATGATGTCTAAAACTCATGGAGACATTTGATCCCAGGAGAGAATGCCCTGAATTACCAGATTTAGTTGGGCTTCCTTTGAAAGTTCTCAAATTATTGTTGTGCTTGTTTGTTTGTTTGTTTGTTTGTTTTACATGAGGTGAACACTCCACATTTCATTTTAAGTGAAATATGTTGGAGACTCTACAGAGTGATCCAAACCCCCAGATGTGATGTGCCCCTCTGCTGGTAGGGAAGAATTCTGACAGTGGTGGGGCATCTACTTTGGAGGCCCCGTATGTCCACAGAAAACTCTGTGGCCTTAAACATACCATTGGTGTTGTTTCTACTAGTGGTGGGACCCAAAATGGGGTGTTTCAGGACAGAGAAAGCTTTGGACCCTACAGTAACCCAGGAGCAGTCTTCTCATCTATGTCAGCCTAGTGCTGGTCCATCTAATTTCCCCCCTTTGGTTTAACTGTGGGGGAAGATTTCAAACAAACAAACAAAAAAGAGCCACTGGACTTAAAAGAAGAGGGGGGAAAAACCTATACCACTTCATTCACTGTCCCACTTGGGACTGAATTGTCCCATACCACCCAATAAATACCTTTACAGAGCCATCTTACAGCTTCCAGACAGCATCTGGGGAAGCTGTACCATGGCTTCTTATGAGGTCTCAGCTGTGACCTTGGAAGAAATATCAAAGAGAGAGAAAAAGTGGGAGGGGAGGGGAATGAGGAGGAGAGGCCTGGATTTGCTTGATCTCTATCATCATCCCAACCCTCCCGCATGTGGTTCAGGTGGCGGAAAATTTAACATCTTTTAAATGCCTCCTGAAAACATACCTTTTCACACAGGCTTTCCCTGGATTTTAACTTAATTGGTTTTATATTGCCTTTTTTAACTTTTAGCATTTTAAATTTATCTGACACTTGTATTTTATGGTTTTAATTGCGCACTGCCCAGAGAACCTCGGCTAACAGTGTTTAGGCGGACCATATGAAAAGGAGGACAGGGCTCCTGTAACTTTAACAATTGTAGAGAAAAGGGAATTTCAGCCAGTGTCATTTGTATGCAATTAGTTCCTGGTGAAATTCCCCCTTCATCACAACAGTTAAAGTTGCAGGCACTATACTAGAGTGACCAGATACAAAAGAAGGCAGGGCCACTGCAACTTTAACTGTTGTGATGAAGAGGAAATTTCACCAGGAACTAATTTCATACAAATGACACCTGCTGAAATTCCCTTTTTTCTACAATTGTTAAAGTTACAGGAGCCCTGTCCTCCTTTTCATATGGTCAGCCTAGCTAACAGGCAGTATAAAAATGAAATAAATAAAAGAAATACATTAATTAAAACCCAATCCTTGGTAAGCAAGTTGGATTGGCTGTGAGGCCCATCTAGCAGAACATTATTTTTTTTAATGGAGGATTTGGAGGCTGTAAAAGCCTCCATCCATCTCCTGCCCTGCCTGGTTCTGTCTGGCAAGGCTTTCCATAGACAATGGAGCCCTCTGTGTATTGATTATTAGTCCCTTAGGATTGTCTCTTAAGCTGCAATACCTAAGGGAGGCAATGAACCTACTTGGGGGTAAACTATTTGGAACTCAGTGGAACTTATTTCTTTGTAAAAATCTGTAGGATTGCACTATTAATATTGACAAGAGCTGACCTGAAACTACTCATTCGGTTGGATGCAGACTTAGAGCCTATCTACATCACTGCTTTAAAACGGTTTAAAACGGTTTATATAGGCTGACCAGATAAAATCCAGGTCAGGGCTCATGTAACTTTAACAGTTGTAGAGAAAAGGGAATTTCAGCCAATGTCATTTGTATGCAATTAGTTCCTGGTGATATTCCCTCTTCATCACAACGGTTAAAGGTGCAGGCACTATACTAGAGTGACCACATACAAAAGAAGGCAGGGCCCCTGCAACTTTAACTGCTGTGATGAAGAGGGAATTTCACTAGGAACTAATTGCATACAAATGACACTGGCTGAAATTCCCTTTTCTCTAGAAGTGTTAAAGTTACATGAGCCCTGACCTGGATTTTATCTGGTCACCCTGGGTTTATAACAGTTTTGAGAACTGTTGGGGCCCAGGACACACTCCATATCCAGTTTTCAAAATGTTTTCAAAGTGTTCTATCCTGCATGTGTAGATAGGCTCTTAGTCATTCTTAGAGTATACCCACTGAAATCAATGGGACTTCAGTTACCCCAGTGGGCTAATGGCATTCCACTAAAAATAACTTTTAAAAAGATGAATTTCACAAACTGCAGTCTTTGCTTTATTTCTGCACCTTCTCCTGGGAACATGTTAAGTGCAAAATGCCATACAGAATACATGTCAGCCCTCCCCCTTTTCCCTTCTATGAAAGGTCAAATAAAGGCATAATGCACAAAAGCTCACTTTTTTTCTTGGAAGGAAATGGTAAAAATAGTGTTTGCAGAAGGTTATTACAGTATAAATAAAGAAATTCTTTGACTTTTCTAGCCTTCAGTTACAAATAACCTGTTATGTCAAACAGAAGAAGATTAACAGATGGAAGGGTTACAGCAAGCAAGATGTTAATAACAACGGACATCTTGCATGTCACAGCCTTCCGGAAAAACAAAAACAAAAAATAAATGGTGTGCTTGTGGTCATCATCTATAGATGTCTGTTACAATTATATGCTTCTTCGAGTTACTCATTTTATTCCATTTATGTTTCATTATAACACATACACTTATGTTTCCTTGTGAAAATAAATTCCCTTTATCCCTTATCGGGACATAACTCTTTAACCCCCCCCCCCCAAAAAAGGAGGGGAGAGAAAAACAAGAAAAATAGATGAAACAAAAAATGTTAGACAAGAAGTCACCTACAGACCTCCTGTGCTATAGAGCATTCATTTTTGATGTCACTTTACTATATTCAGTCCATTCCATCATCAGTCACTTTTTCAACCTAAATCAAAAGCACAGCCAAATTTCATGGAGAAGACAGCTGTCAGTAAAAATAGTGGCCTCTGTCCTTTATGTTCATGTCACCTAGCCATAGCATTAGAGCCATGAGCCAAGATATACTCTCAGCTCTCCTATTGAATGCACCTATCATTATAATGAAAATGAAATCCTTACCTTTACTTCTGCTGGACCTCTAAACACTTTTAAGTGTCCTCCTGATAAGGGTTGCATCATTGGATCTAGATAAAAAAAGACTAGAGAGATGGGGAAATGTCAGTTGAAGCTGCATAGAATGTATCCATTTATAGATTTTTTACCCTGCTCTCTGCCCAAAAGGGTTTTGAGAGTGGCTTACAGATCAATAAAAGACTTGGCATTCCCTGTCCAAACACTGGTTTGCATGTTCACAGTATGGTTAACAAGCCACAGTGGATTGTTACCCACCATGTCCATGCCAGTCGCTTGCCAGATGATTTGCATAATTACTCTTGTTGGGCACAGCTTCTCATGCCATCCGAACCCAGCAAGGGTGGCTTGTTGCGGTGGTTAACAAACCATGCAGAACCCATGACATGTTGTAAGCCACCCTCACCGGGTTTGGATGACACGAGAAGCCATGGCAGCAGGGTCTTGGGTTGGCAACCTGGCATCCACCCTTGTAATAAGCCACAGTGGGCTGTAGTAATAATGTGAAGGAAAAGGGAAGGGGGAGGGAAGGGGGGAATCAAACCCAGGCACTGGTTGTTAAAATTACGGACTAATTATAATGACTAGCTGGATGCTGCTCAGAAAGCAGAAGAGCCAAAAGGAGCTGGTATTTTAGTAGAGTCAGTGTAATGGGCCAGCTTATATTTTCTCCCTCTGCTTCAGCCTGATGGAATAGCTGCTGCTTGGTGACAGCTGAGAGAGAGCCAAAAGCAGCTGGTCTCTCTTAGCAGAGCCAACTGAGTTGCCTTGCTTTTCTCGACTCCTTCTGTGGCAGCCTGATGGAATGAGGCTGAGTTATCTTTGTTTAAATCTAGCCAGTGTTCCACAACAGATCCGGCTGAAAAACCCATTAATTCAAAAAGCTATTGTCTCTGATCTGGAACTCTATAGGACTTCCAATGCAGATACAGAGCTCATGCATTGTTGTGCAGACTTCTTCATTAATTTCAAGGCAAGAGATAGTGCAGCATAGTTTGTCCCTTTGCATGTGCACCTGTCCCTCCATTGAAATTAATAGTGAAGCCATTGCATTTCTGGGAGTTCCATGTACACAAAGAGCCATTGGATCAAAAGACAACTCAGTTTGAGTCCATTCAAAATTTCAAACAATGTGCATCGGCATGAAACAGTCATTATGTACATGCCAAACAGATTTAAATACATGTATCTGAACAATGAATTAACAATCATTTAGAGGAACTATCTTTATATAACGGTCTCTTTCTTGTTTATTAAAATTAATAGTAGACTCCTTTTAGAAAAGGAAAATCTGAAAGAACTCTGAAAATAAGGACATAATTTCAAATATTATTTGGAGATAATCAAAAGGGGCTCATAATCAAAGAGCTGTCTTCTGTTGATTTCATTCAATTAATTCTTAATGTACTAAACCATCATTCATATCCATATCATTGGAATAGATGTCTGTGATTCTGGCAAACATTTTGCATTTAATTATGTGTCCATGTGAGAATTGAACACTCTGCTGCTTATTGTTAAAATGTTATACAGCCAGATTGTAAGGGATGCTTTAATTCGTGTTAGTAATAAATTAATATGTGGACTACTAACATCACTATGTACTTGGATCAGGTCTCTGGGGAAAATGAATCTTTTTTTATTATTATTATTTGGAGGAGTTGGGACTTATAGTAGATTGGCTATCTTGCTTGAAAATGTCTTTCTCCCTAGTAAGAAACATGAATTTCTTATCATGGTGTCTATTTGGTCTGTTAATTGTTGCCTGAACTTTATAACAAGGCCTTTAAAATTAAAAGCCAAATGAACTCATTTGAACATGAAAGCAATTCTTGTGCAAAGCAGGCTACTTTCACAACGGTATTCTATATTGATTTATGATAAGAATAATGTGTGCGTGTGTGTGTGTGTGTGTGTGTTAGATTTTCATCTCTAACACATTCAAAGTTAAGTGTTATACTCTGCAAGGAAATATAAAAATAAACCAATAAAAACTGTCAACATCAATTACACTCTGCTTTCCCCTCCAGAATGCATCTTACCACTGAAATTTTGAGCATTGTTTACAGGTCTCTAAATCAATATTTATTGATTTATTTTATTACATTTGTATACAATATTCACATTATATACACATACATTTAAAACCACTTTAATAACTTTAAAAAGCTATAAACCTAAAAATAAAACAAACCCAGGCTCATCAGATATTGCTCAATGCCTGAGAGAAGAGGAAAGTCTTGACCTGGTGCTAAAAAGATAACACTGTTGGCACCAGGCAAGCCTTGTCAGGGAGTTCGTTCCACAATTGGGGGGCCACCACAGAGAAGGCCCTCTCCCTTGTTGCCGACCTCCGAGCTTCCCTCAGAGAAGGCACTCGGAGGAGGGCCTTAGATGCTGATCATAGCGTTCAGGTAGGTTTATGCCGGGAAAGGCGTACCATCAGGTATTGTGGTCCCAAGCCATGTAAGGCTTTATAGGTTAAAACCAGCACCTTGAATCGGGCTTGGAAACATACAGGCAGCCAATGCAAGCGGGCCAGAGTAGGTCTTATATGCTTGAACCTTCTGGTCCCAGTTATCAATCTGGCCGCTGCATTTTGCACAAGCTGCAGCTTCTGAACTGCCTTCAAAGGCAGCCCCACATAGAGTGCATTGCAGTAATCTAACTTGGACATTACCAGAGCATGGACAACTGAAGCCAGGTTATCCCTGTCCAGATAGGGGCATATCTGGGTCACCAACTGAAGTTGGTAGAAGGCACTCCATGCCACTGAGGCCACCTGAGCCTCAAGTGACAGATATGGTTCTAGGAGAACCTCCAAGCTACGAACCTGCTCCTTCAAGGGGAGTGCAACCCCATCCTGAACAGGTTGAACACCCTCCATGTGGTCAGCAGAACCACTAACAGCATCTCAGTCTTGTCTGGATTGAGTTTCAGTTTATTAGCCCTCATCCAGTCCATTGTCGCAGCCAGGCACTGGTTCAGCACATCCACAGCCTCACCTGATGAAGATGAAAAGGAGAAATAGAGCTGTGTGTCATCAGCGTACTGATGACAACGCACTCCAAAACTCCAGATGACTGCACTCAATGGTTTCATGTAGATGTTGAACAGCATGAGGGACAAGACTGACCCCTGCGGAATCCCATATTGGAGAATCCATGGGTCCGAGCAATGTTCCCCAAGCATCACCTTCTGGAGCTGACCTGCCAAGTAGGAGCGGAACCATCACAATGCAGTGCCTCCCACTCCCAACTCAGCCAGTCGTCCCAGAAGGATACCATGGTCGATAGTACTGAAAGCAGCTGAGAGATCAAGGAGAATCAACAGAGTTACACTCCCCCTGTCTTTCTCCCGACATAGGTCATCATCCAGGGCAACCAAGGCTGTTTCCGTTCCAAAGCCAGGCCTGAAACCTGACTGAAATGGATCCAGATAATCGGTATCATCCAAGAGTGCCTGGAGCTGGCTCGCGACCACCTGCTCAAGGACCTTGTGCAGGAATGGAACATTTGCTACTGGCCTGTAGTTAAGATTTTCAGGGTCCAAGGAAGATTTCTTTAGGAGTGGTCTCACTGCCGCCTCTTTCAGGAGTCCTGGGACCACTCCCTCTTGCAAAGAGGCATTAATCACTTCCCTGGCCCAGCCAGTTGTTCCATCTTGGATGACACC